>CM065589.1:513898372-515281933 GCA_033119425.1 Bufotes viridis
GGCTTTCAGATAGAAGTCAGTACTTGATACGTGTTTCATGTTAAGCACACCATTCAATTCCCTGTCACGTCTGTCCACGTATGTGTGGTCAGAGGTCTGGCATCTTCATCGTATATTATATATGTCATAGAAAGACAGCTGGCTGTCCTAAAAAAAAAAACATTTCCTCTTAAAATATCCCTATTAACATTTGCACAACATATTCTTTTTTTTTCCTGTACCTGCTATTGTGTCACTTGTTTCCAGGGCTTTTTTGTAGATATTATAATTTTGCCCCCTAATGGGGGACAATAATTAAATCAATAGCAAAGAATCAGATTCCGTCTCTCTTGTTTCTGCTTAAAGGGGTTGATCCATCTCAATATTTATGGTCAGATAGGTGCGGTTCCCACCTCTGGTACACACTGTGGGCTATTTAATACCCCCCCCCCCCAAATCACCAACTGTTCAGTAATAACCCACACTTTTCTGAAACCTGAACGAAAGGATGAAGGGATAAAACATGCTTGAAATCATAAATCAAGGTTCACATTTTTTGAGGGCAGTGAATGTGAATGTCTATTGCCAGGGGCGTAGCTAACGGCTCATGGGCCCTGGTGCAAGAGTTCAGCTTGGGCCCCCCTTCCCTCAGTGCTTTGTGTGTCTTCTTATGTAGCACAAGGGTCTTTGGGCCCCCTCAGGCTCCTGGGCCCGGTAGCGACTGCTACCTCTGCACCCCCTATAGTTATGCCCATGTCTATTGCTCTTCCCATCCTCAGAGATGCAGAAGGAGCTACAACATGTTAGTGTTCGGTCTTTTATTAGGTATATTATTTTATATCTATTTTGCCATTTATATGTAATTTTTTATTTTTTCCTCTTTTTTATATCTTTGTAAGCACTGCAGCTTTTTGTATAAAAGCGACTGTACAGGAATGGGAATGGGGTTTTTTGGCACCTCCCTCGCCCCACATTACTGGACCTGTAACGGGAAGATTACTTACCTGCTTCCCAGCACTGGCTCCTTGCTACTTCTCCTCATGGTCTGCAATGCGCTGCTGGGCTACCTCCATGTAAACATCTGGTTTGACATTGCTGCAGCCAATCACTGGCCATGGTGGCGCCCGGCTCCCCTTATGTCATGTGTGAGATTGAATGATACAGCGACCTGACGGCTGTCACAACCGACATCACATACCGGGTCGGTACGTACGTGAAAACTTGCAACCTGGTTTCTCTCCCAATTCCAATGGATTATTAGAGCAACAGGATACCATAAGATTCGCAGTGTTTTTTTTATTTGTTTGTTTGTTTTTAGTACAAGGCATCCTTAAAAATGGACAACCCTTCTAAGCCTTAGCCCGTTCACGTCTGCCATATGGCTATATCCTTGTTAACTGCCAATGCCCATTCTTCAGTGATTGCATCTTCATTGTTTGCTGGCAGCACATCATCTTGTATAAACAGGGACGTGCTGCAAGCAAACAATAAATCTGAATGGGGATGAATGATCGCAGTAGGGATCGTTCAGCCAAATACAAAGGAGATGATTGCTGCATGTAAATGATCAACGAATAGTAGGCTCATTCCTGATAATTGGCTGTGCATCCATCTGTATAAAAGGGCCTTAGGGAGCAGGGGATTAAGGCAACATGCTTGAATAGTGAACAGATGTGTATTGTGACGTCTTCACTGAGTCTTCAGTGTCACTGTACACAGCTATGGTGGCTTCTCTCTCCCTCTTTCTATCTGATGCCAGCTATAATTACATCCAGTAGGGTCAGACTGACACAGCAGATAATTCTTCTAATTTGTGGCAAATTAGCAAGGTTATCTTGCTGAGAATCCCTCTCTGAGACGGACGTAGCACCAGACCCACCAGCCGTGGGACTCTGAGGTTCACAATGCCGCAGATCGTACATACTAAGTTGAGAAGAAAACATAATAGTTTCAAGCAGTTAAGCACTTTCCTTGGAAAATATTTTGCTGTTGAAATGCTCACTTTACTTTATTCCAGCCATCAGAAGCAGTTGGCACCGTATGATGAAAATCTGCTTTCTAAAAACCGTTGGCAGACAAATTTTAACGAGTTTGTTCTTTGACACATTAACAAAGAATCTAAAACAGATGGATAGATTGCGAGCTCAAAATACAGTTGAGTAACTGCAAAAGCAATGGCATAGTTTTTCTACTGGCAGTCCCAGACCGCTTGTGACACAAAAGATGTTATTGCGGAGACAAGTGGAAAAGACAGATTAAAAAAATATATATCTACAGACACATAACTGTCAACGTGATAAAATAACCTCCAAAATCTGGCAATTGTTACAGAATTCTCTTTCCAAAAACCCACATTTCTTAATTTTCTCAGCTGAGACTTTGAAACATTTTCAAGATGGAACAATCTGAGATGTTTATGTCTATGGCAGAGCAACTCCTTATAATTAGAACTCTAATGATAGGAATGACTTATGATATTATTTATTATTATGATTATTATTATTATTACATCCTCTCCTGTAAATAAAAAGAACATTAGAAGTGACCGAATAGGTTTGTGACCTGCACAAATCATTATTTATACCAGTCATTATGAGAATTCTTAAGAATCTGGATTATGGGGCACATTATTCCTTATCATTTATTTCACACCTGCTGCAGAACCTCTTTTTTAAAGAGTGACAGGAGCTTCCTGTCCACCATTGATTGACTGAAAAGAACTTCTCATGCTTTTAAAAGAAGTTGTGCAGCATCTGAGGTGTGAGCTGCTGAAGAACCTCTTCTTTAAAGAGAGAAGGAGCATTGCATGTCATTCAATCAGTGGTCTGCACAGGAGAAAGTGACATGTGACACTATAATATCTGTATATTAGATATGTAATATATCTGTATGTATATAATATATTTTTCAATCAATAAGAGATATTTGGAGACAAACCAAATATAAAGAATACATTGCCCATATGAAAAAAAAATAGAAAAACCACCTGTGTCTCTTAAAGTGGCCATAAACAGTAGATCAATGTTGGTGGGGCCGACTGTCTAATGTGTATGGGGTGTTGCCAACTCTTCCCTGATGGCAGATGCTGGGGAAAGATTGAGGATGTTGGATTTCGACATGCCGGATTCTTTTGCTCTCACAGGGGAGAGATGTCTGGCAACAGGTTATATCCATCTCCTCACTGAGAGAGGAGCCGAGTATGCATGTGTATGTGGGGGTTGACAGGAATAGCTGGTGACTGAACAAGCATCCAGCTCTCCTAATGTGTATGACCACCTTCAGGTTTCATTCACACAGTAGCAAAAAAGTGGGGGAGGCAAATAAATTCACATCCAGAAAGAACAAAATCCTCCTATTTTATCCGTATATCGTTTTAGGCTTTTCCAATTATACAAGAAAGCAAGATAAATAAGATTCTTCTCATAGACTGCTGTTTATAGCGACACTATTTTAGGATGCTGTATATTTGCATACACAGTGATTTAACGTCACTGGTAATCAGGTTAATGTGATGCTCCCTATCTGATATACCGCAGGGAATTCATTTTTTTTTTGGGGGGGGGGGGGATGTTGTATATAAACGTCCCATTCCATAACCATATAAGAAGTATATGCCAAGTGAGGGGGCAATGTGCAAGATATAAGGAGACATGAAAAATATAATTTGAAAAAATCCTTTTACAGATTGGCCAGTGCAGAAAAATCATGGATATGCAATGCTTCTGGATACAAGGGGATGCATTCTCACTTGTAATGTACATTCTGCCAGCTTTTAAAGACGCAGATGCACAGTAAAACTGCTGCATGTTGGGATATCATGGTACATACATAGGTTGGTGGCTTCTGAAAGTAGTCTACTATGCTCACCGTCTACTGAGGCTCACATACAGTAGGTCAGTCTATGTGTGATACACACTGTCTTTTGTCCCTACTGGTGGTTTAGTTGATAGTCTCTTATAGTCATGTAATACATGTTAAGGAAATGAGTGCTCTGTATAATAACTTTCTGATGAACTGGTGCTGGGCTTGCACTCATTCACAGGAGCCAATCCGAGTAGGTAGATCAGCAGTGGTGCGGGACAAAGCAGTAGGGCAGTGGTGGCGAACCTATGGCATGGGTGCCAGAGGCAGCACTCAGAACACTCTCTGTGGGCACCCGCTTCCTTGAAAAAGTCTGTGGCGTACCAATATGCCTTAGACTTTTCCTGCATTCATCAAAAGGTTCTCCATCTCTGCAGTAGGGTGACTGTAATGACATCGAAGGTGAAAGTCAGACTACCTTAGGCTTCCAAAAGACAATGCGCATACACTACAGTCACTACATAGATCTAAAAAATGGCCAAGCAAAGTAAATACAAGCACAATATAAATTGAAGGGGTTTTCTGATATATCTTAACTGATGAACTAACCTCTGGATAGGTCATCAGTATCTGATCAGTGGGGGTCCGACACCTGGGACCTCCGCCGATCATCACCGGTTAGATACTGATGACCTATCTAGAGTATAGGTCATCAGTTAAATTATCTTGGAAAACACATTTAAAGGGGTTGTTCTACGAAAAATATTCTACATGTTTCAAATCAGCTCCTGGATCTAAATACTTTTGTAGTTGCATGTAATTAAAATATAGCATAGCCACTGAGCTACTCAATTGAATGTATCTGTATAGCGCCACCTGCTGCTTGTTGTTGTTTTTTTTTTTGTCCTGCTCGCTGAGAAGGCCGCACATGCTCAGTTACATCCTTAAACTGCCTCCTGATCTGTGATAGGGAGAGCATGGACACACACCCTGAGCTGTGATAGGGAGATCATGGACACACACCCTGAGCTGTGATAGGCAGAGCATGGACACACCCCCTGAGCTGTGATAGGCAGAGCATGGACACACCGCATGAGCTGCAGCAGAGAAGACACTCCACTTGAGCTGTTAGCTTGATATAAATCTAGCAGAGCAATGAATGGGGAGATCTTTGGATCCACGTGAGGTACAGGGCTGGTTCTAGCCTTGTTAGAAATAGGTTTTCATGTACTGTATGATGTCTGTTTTTCATTTTTGACATTGGTCATGGGATAACCCCTCTAAAGGTACTTGTAAGTGTACAAGAAGAAAACTGACGTACACTTCTAGATACTGCCGGGGTTTGAGTCTCCATAAGTGCTCATGCACATGACGGTATGGCTTGTTCAGTATTTTGCAGTCCGCACAAAATACGGATGACATCTGTGTGCACTCCGTTTTTTTCGCGGAACAGAACAGCTGGCCCCTGATAGAACAGTACTATCCTTGTCCGTTATGTGGACAATAACAGGACATGTTCTATCTTTGAACGGAACGGAAATATGAAAACGAAAGGCATATGGAGTACCTTCCGTTTTTTTGCGGACCCATTGAAATGAATGATCCCGTATACCGTCTGTATACAGAACGCAAAAAACAGAACGTAAACGGAAAGAAAATACGTTCGTGTGCATGAGCCCTAAGATATGTCTTCTGAAACTAAATCCATATTTGTTCCATTCTCCAATATTTTCAGTGTTTTTCCTTCAGACATATATTCAGGCGTCATGTAACCCTTTAAATAACAAACTGGAATATTCTACATTTCGATATTATACATTATACATTATATTCCATCATATACAGATTACTTGTTTTTTGTTTGGTTCCTTTTTTTCGCTGTTGAGAAACATTTTTATGTATGTATTTTATTAAAACCAAATTCAATCCAGCCTGTGTTCGCCGTTTTTCGCACTCGCGTCCCTTGCTTGTATCATTTGCTTATTCCCAATCACGTTACCATCTGCACGCATCTATTTTTTTGGCCAGCTGTGCATTTAAAAATGTAGTATTTCCCTGTGCGGTCCTATGAGAAGTAACACCGCTGATTACAATAGCCTCCACTTTATCAAGGTATGACAGATACAGATGGACATACCAAAGCCCCAAATAGACCTATACACTCCAACAAACAGCATATACACACAGCGGGAAACTCCAAACAAAAGCTAATTTATGGAAAAATATGTGTTCCTAATCAAAGCCGGGCTCTGCTGGGAACCATATAACACACAGTAATCCGTACATGCAGATGCTTTCATCTTACATTACCAATTTGGTGCCTATCCAAGCACTCTCATCCTACCTTATCACCCTGTGTGAGCCCGCTCGCTGCCGGAGTCTCCTGCTTCCACAATGTGGTTCACTACAGGCCCTTCAGGCAGCACACAGGAATTCCTATTCTGATCAGATGTAGCACAAAGAACTCGCTGACCTGCTCTGAAAGTTAATTTCTACATCTAAAATTGATATATTGGTCTACAAAAAGAGTAATTAAGCATGAAGCGCAGACTGACAGGCTTCCTCTCGTACATTAAAGGCCCTGAATTTACTGTACGATTTGTGGCTATAACATCACCCAGAGGTTACATAGAAGTGAGAGCGCAGATATGAAACGTTTGACAGAAAGATGAAAAGAATGGGTCATGGTGGTAATACGTTCAGTTCAATTTAACTTTATTTCCATTTACTCTGCTGATAAATGCATATCTTAAAGAGGTTGTCTCAGTTCAGCAAGTGGCATTTATCATGTAGAGGAAGGTAACACAAGGCACTTACTAATGTGATTGTCCATATTGCCTCCTTTGCTGGCTTGATTCATTTTTAAACAACTCCCCAAAGACGACCTTGGTTAATTATATTAAAACATACCTTTTACTAATTATGGTTAAAAGAAAAAAAAATCACATAGTGCTCAAAACAACAGTGAAAATAAGGATAGAAAAACAATTAAAAGTTCAAACTAGGGTAGACAGTAACCAGTAATAAATGGAAAGGTCTTACCAGTTCCCTGATGGTATAATTCAGGTGGGTGTCTACCTTTCAACCATCCTGGAAGATCAGATGGTTGTCAGTTTAAGGGAAAGCGGGGTCCGTATTACTGCTGCAAATCTTCAAGGGACATAAAGCTACATAGCCCTCAAGATGATACCCTAAGAATTGGTTGGTATAGGGGCTATAACGTCCCTGCCTAGCAGAAATACAAAGCACCCGCCCCGTCTGGAACCTGTCCATTATTATCCATATTATGTCCCAACATGACATGTTTCGACCCTTCTGGGGACTCATCAGGTGATAGATATGCAGATGAAGTGAGACAACCCCTTTAATTCTCCATTCTATTCAAGGGGGCCATTGCAGATGCATTTACTGTTTGCAGGTTCTAGGGATCACATTAAGCAACAGTCAGAAAGTCAAACTGTCCCTGATGATTACTGGTACTGTATTTTATTCCTCAAATAATATTTGAGACTTTCTTACATAGTATAGTGTAATTTATTTACCTAGACCAAATATATCATGACTATAGTGGTTGGACAGAGCTTTAATATCCTGGACCTCAGATGACTCTAAAGCTGGCCATACAGGTTAGATTATTGATGGAGGAACCCATCAACCATCTGACATTTATGGAGCCGCTCAACTTTCCCCTGAATGAAGATGTTGGCAAAAACAAGAATAATGCCCCCTAGTAGTTATAATGCCCCCTTCAAGTACCCCTATTAGTTATAATGAACTCTGTAGCACCCTCAGTAAGTATAATGCAGTGGACCAATAGGTATAATGTCCCTCTATAGTGCCCCCAGTAGGTATAATGTCCTCTGTAGTGCCCCAAGTATTATAATGCATCCCTGTAGTGTCCCCAGTACTTATAGTAACACCCTGTAAAGCCCTAAGTATTTATAGTGGCCCTTCTGTAGTTATAATGCCCCCCACATAGTATCACCAGTAGGTATAATGCCCCCTTTAGTGCCCCTAGCAATTATAGCACCTCCTGCAGTACTGATAGAGCCCCTTTGCAGCTATAACTTGCTCCCCTACCTAGTGTCCCTAGTACTATTCTCCTGCAATGCCAGTTCGAGAAAGAAAACAATACCCACCTGACTCCCCACCGCCTTCTGTGGCCTGAGTTGTAGGCGGAACTCAAACTTGGTGCAAACATGCGCGAGGACATTGCATCACGACTGGACCATTCTTTTCTCTAGTGGCCCTTGGTACGGGATGACATTGGTTCCTGTGTACTGCACCAGCAATTCAACTGTATTGCCGTCTTAAGAGCAGTGATACAGCTGTATAGTCTACAGTCACAACGTTCTGGGCCTTGAACATCCCATGATAATATTACATTATGCAGCCGCTGTTTAATCTATTAGCTGATCTGTGACTGTTCTTTTAGATACTGACACAAAATAAAAGTAACCATTGCAATAAAAAACTAAACATAAAAACAACTTTGATGTTTTATGGATTGCAATATTGTCATGCACTGTTCTTGATGTCTTAGACATTGAAGTATCTGCCTGCATTATTAAGTGGTTTACAATTGAAATATTGTAGATTTATTGAACTGTTCCTCTTTCCAGGGTTTTTATAGGACAACAAAGCAGCATAACGTATGGAAGCTATTAGGAAGGGAAAGACCTGTTTTCAATCCAAGCATAGCTGAAAGACAATGATGGTGGATGTAGGATCAGATGTCCTCTCATTTGAGGAGCAGTTCTTTTGCATTTTTATGGACAATAACATTTGAAAATGTACTTCTGCTGTTCACACAATAGAGACATTTGCTTTTATAACATAAATGGACGAACCTTGGACAAAATTCTTGCCCATCGTTGACATAACTTTTCATCTTCTGATGTACTGTACCCGAGTGGTAAAATAAATAAGGCTTGCTGTAATAAATCTCAGTCAGTCTCAGCCATATGTTTCCCAGTCCTGGAGAATCCTAACGCTTGAGCACCAAGAAGTGTGAAGTTTAGGAGCTCTGACTTTGGGGAAAGAGACCTAAATACTTTGGGTTCTTGTCCAATTGACAAAACATCATACATGTTTTTGAAAGCAGAATGTATAAGTGAGCCTGACAAGTTATTTTCTGGGAAATGTAACATTTCAGTTTTCATCTAAATGTATTTTTTATGTGATGTCTTCCTTCCAACCACTCAGACTATTGCAAGGAAAGAATTCAACATATAAACAACATGAAAATAAATGTGATTATAGCTTCTTGGATGTAGAGCCAATGGTTTAACATAACTCTTCCCTTACTCCAACTTTTCAATATATTCTTTCCAAATTGCAATCCCTGACTTATACTGAGGACTTGCCAGCAAATAAAAAGCACATGTAGGACAACTCAGCAGAAATTGTTTCAATAATGCAACAAGATGATATGATATGGAGGAAATATAAAACTGAAACACTGCACAGGAAAACCATAACTATATTCAGACACAATTCAGATTCTAAGCATGTATCTGATGGATCTCCATTAAAAGCCATGATATCACATTTCCAATGCCGTGTGCCATTCTTTCTATGTCTTCTCAGTCATCATATGCTGTGGGTTTTTATTTAGGTATCTCGTTCTTGAGCAGATATGGTTTGTTTAAAATAGCCATACTGACCATAATATCAAAAGTATAACCCTGGTGAGGCTTCTATCCATATGTGTCCTCCTTCAAGGCTTGTAGTTTATATTTGGTGATCTTTTCCAGCTTTGCCTAGGGCAGTGATGGGCAAAGTGCGGCTCTCCAGCTGTTGCAGAACTACAACTCCCAGCATGCAAAGCCTGTCTATAGCTATCAGCCTACTGTAGGGCATGGTGGGAGTTGTAGTTTAGCAACAGCTGGAGAGCCGCACTTTGCCCATCACTGGCCTAGGCCATGTGATGTCCCGTTCATCGGTCACATGGCCTAGGCGCAGCTCAGCCCCATTAAAGGGAATCTGTCACCAGGTTTGAGCCCTGTCAGCTAAACATATGCTGACGTTCAGGGTCTCATTAGCATGCCTAATATGGGCTCATCTAAACAAATGGTAGCAGTTATTTTGTCAAAAAACAGGTTTAACTAACCTGTCAATCATCACATATAAGGAGCCCAAGTGCAGGAGGTCTAGCGCTGCAGCGGTGCCGGGCCGCTCACGTCCTCCTGCTGTATGCTGGCCAGACGCACGCTCACTCCAAGATGCTCCGTGCCGCGCTCGCCGCATGCACCCGTCCTGGACTGCTTGAGCGCTGGCTGCGAAGTGCGCACACGCGCGCGTGCGCACGCGCCAGCGCTGAGCAGGAGAGCGCGGAGAGAGGCGGCACGAAGCATTTGAGGCGGCGCTGGCCACATACAGCAATGTCCGCGTGCGGCACTCTGCATCGCTGGACCTCCCTGGCCTTTATATGTGTGATTGACATGGCTAGTTAAACCTGCTTTTTGACAAAATAACGCTACCATTTGTTTAGATGAGCCCATATTATGCATGCTAATGAGACCCTGAACGTCAGCATATGTTTAGCTGACAGGGCTCAAACCTGGTGACAGATTCCCTTTAAAGTGAATGTGGCTGAGCTGTGATACCAAGCACAGCGGCTATACAAAGTATGGAGCTATGCTTGGTGAGCAGAGAGAAGGCCACTGCGCCACTGTGAACACCGGTGCCTTCTTAAACAGCTGCTCTTGTGTGGTCCCAGGTTTCGGACCACCGCCAATCAGTAAAAAAAACTCTTGTAAAACCCCTTTAACCAGACGTGGAGGAAACCGACTGAAGCTCAACTTGACCACACTGCTAATACCTATGGGAAATGGTTTGTATAAAGGAATACTTGCAATCAATACACCTTTTTTAGCATCTGAACTCTACCAAACCTTTCTTGTAAAGTTTAGAGGTGAACTCTGTTTGCCATAGAGATCAATGAATGCAGTTTCAACTTTATGTTCAGCTCACAGGGTCCGTATATGAAGCTTCTCTCAAAGCTAAACACAAGAAACATTGCACTGACTTCTTATAGAGATTGCAGAAATCAAAGAGATAGGAAATTCAGGAGCTCTTCTTTATCGTCACGAAGTGCGGTGCACACTAGGGAATGGAGACCATAATACTCTGAGGTGCATAGAAGCGGTGTAGCTGTCTGTGTGCACGAGATGATCAGGTCTGTTTGTACTGTGCACAGCGCTGTCTTGTATCAGGTTGGATCTTATTATTGTGTCTTGTAAAAAATAACTTAACGCTCTATATTTCTCTTCCTCAGCCATGCATCTGTTTGGCCTCAACTGGCAGCTTCAGCAGACAGAAAATGACACTTTTGAGAATGGAAAAGTAAATTCAGATGTGGCGCCAACACACACTGTATATGTGCCCGCTGGTGATAATGGTAAGAGATTGCAAACAATATTTTGTAAGCCATTGTTTGCCTTTTATTACATTTTCCTATAAAATCCAATTAGCTGCAACACAGTATCAAATTAGTTTTGTGGAGTCGCCTTTTAACCCAGGCTCTAGGAAGTATATATCTCTTCCAGGGAAAGCTCAATGAGATATAGGGAAAGCCAGAAAAGGTTTGGATCCCTAGCAAAGACTGGTTTGCTAAGGGCTTTGGTAAGTACTGTTTTTAGGCCTGGATTTATATGGAATGATAGGCAGGTTGGTGGTGGGGTCTATAAATACTTTCTGGTCTAGTACAAGTTTTCTTTCTAACTCAAGTCCAGCTCATTATTATCCCATTAGGTGCTAGGTGTGCACTAGAGAGAGAAATCCATTTGAGCAAGCAGAACCTAACTGGAGAGACTCTTACTGAGGTTGCTAGCCTCAAAGTTAACATTTACTCCTGGTAACACGTTAGGCCTCTCTCACACAGCGTGACGGATTGGCTCCGGATGCGTTCAGGGTGCGTTCAGTGAAACTCGCACCATTTTGCAAGCAAGTTCAATCAGTTTTGTCTGCGATTGCGTTCAATTGTTCAGTTTTTACCGCGCAGGTGCAATGCGTTTGTTGCGTTTTTCACGCGCGTGATAAAAAACTGAAGGTTTACAAACATCTCTTAGCAACCATCAGTGACTTGCTTGCAGATGCAATGCATTTTTCACTGAAGCCCCATTCACTTCTATGGGGCCAGGGCTGCGTGAAAAATGCAGAATATAGAACATGCTGCGATTTTCACTCAACGCAGAACTGACGCGTGAAAAAAAAAAAAAAAAAATGCTCATGTACACAGACCCATTGAAATGAATGGGTCAGGATTCAGTGCAGGTGCTATGCATTCATGTCGCGCATTGCACCCATGTGGAAAACTCACTCGTGAGAAAGGGGCCTTGGTGTAATTTTGTTTGACTGATTGGTAGGACACCATCGTTATAGTAAGATAAACTTGTATGTTTAGTTAGTGCTCAGCCAAGCAGTGGTAGATTTGAGTTTTTCATCCTGAATTTACTAGCTTTATGTTTATTTTGTGCAACAAAATGAAGAAGAACAGCCAAAGCCAAATGGTTTTTTGAATCTCTGACTGCATTTGATCCCATTTTTCCTATCACTACAGAGCTAATTCCCACATTCTGTAATTAAAGGGGTTATCCAAGAGTCAGACAGACCTCCCAGAGTGTCATATCTGTCGTGGAGATCATACTTACCTGGTCTCCGATTTCAGTGTCTTTCGTTGATGGGTGGACACGTGATCCCTGTAGCCAATTGGTCACATGACGCAAAGGGATCAGGTCACCGCTGCGGCCTTTGTTTGGCTGTAGAGGTCCTGTGTTCCCCCGTCGACAGATGTTGATCACAGTGCAGTATGGTGAGGAAGAGCTTGCGTTAGACATTGAACCCAGTGGTGCGGAGCAGGTAAATATGATCCCCATTGTGGGTTGGCCACTCGGCTGTCTGACTGTTGGATAACCCCTTTAATGCTATTAGTTTTAGCAGATTTCATAGATACTATAGGATTAATTTATCTCCACATGGCAATACATAAAGCAGCAGTGTAAAATAAAAGTTGTACATCATATAAGATAGAAAGTTTACAATTACAAATTAGTACCTTATTATTTTTATTATTGCTGCTGCTACTTTCTAAAACCGAAACACTTTGATCTATTCTATTCTCACCCCCAATTTCTAAGTCTGCTTAGTATCCACTCTAATTTGCAGTATCTAAACATATCTCCAGTATTTAGGTCATGTGCTACTTATTTTTATATCTTTATATATCTGTTCTGCCACTATCTTTTCTGGCAGTGTTTATTTTCGTCATTCTCATTGTTAGCCTGCACCTACTGAGTTCAGAAACTTTAGGCATTGTTAGCGCTAGGTTGCTTGAATGCCAGGTCCTTCCTATCCTTAGGATCCAGCCATAACCAATTAAACCTCTGCCTTCTATACTTCTGTCTGTTCTTGGTCTTCAGCCCTCACGCAGGACAATGACAAAGTACGAGACACCACCACAAATAGAGTCATAAGACATACTTTATCTCACTTACTGGGGAGGACAAGTGAGGACACATAGGCAGTGATATAGGAGATAACATTCTCTCTGATGGGTTTAGGTTTTAGTTTTTTTGACTTACACTATTTATCGTTACTTTTTAATGCAGCGTCCACATGCCAATGGGTAAATACAAATGACCATTGTAAAGTCTCCTGTGAAGACCGTGAAGCTGCTTTCTTCTAGTAAATCTTCTTTCCAGAGCGTGAAGAGTTAACCTGCTTATACTGTCCAGGTTGATATAATATTGTATCACTTAAAAGAATATTGATTCCTTTCCTTTTACCACAAGGTTTCGGTTTCATGCAGGTTGCTGTGTATGACAGATTTTCAGGCACGTGAAGCTATGTTGGATGGTTATTTGCACACAAACATATAATATGTTACCTGAAGTCATTCCATAGCACTCATATAACATCCAAGGTTATGTCATGGGGGTGATAGCATGCTATTGATCGTCTATATATATTTCACCTTGCTGTGTGACTTGCTGATTAGCGAGACACATTTTGCAGTCTGCTCTCCTCCAAACCGAGCAAGTTCCCGTAATGGTTTCCTTTGCACATTAGCAATGGATGTACCTGGCCAAATTATTCTGCATAAATGTGGCATATGTGTCAGTGTTTGAACAAGTGATGATAGCTGCAGATATGAACTCTCTGCTCACAGTCTGCTATAACAAGCACTGGAATTAAATCACCAGACCGTTATGTGACATGCTGTATAGTATGACACTTGAATTCTAAGCAGAATCTTCTATTGAACTCAGAATATTATAATAGATGCTCGCATAAATAAAGTATGGACTTCAAAGGCAGGGACGGACTGGCCATAGATAGTGTTGAGCAAACCCGAACTGTAAAGTTCGGGTCCGTACCGATCTTTGCGAGTTCAGGTACCCAGGACCCGAACCCGAACTCTGCCGGAAAAGTTCGGGTTCGAGCATTTAATAAAGCTTGTTGAAAGGCTGCAGGGCAGCCAATCAGTAAGCTTTTAAGCTGTGGGCACTTAGAAGCCATCACAGCCATGCCTACTAATGGCATGGCTGTGATTGGTCCGAGCATCATGTGACCCAGCCTCAATAAAAGCTGAATCACGTATAGCACCACCCATCAGCTCTGAGTAGTGCAGGGACAGGAAGCAGGCAGATTAAGTAAGGGACAGTGTTAAGAATCTCATCTGGCTATTTTTACTGTGGTGACTTCCCATGGGAATCTGTCTTTCACCTGCAAATCAGGAAAGCAGTCTTAGCCCCAAGTCATGCAACAGTCTCTTATGCTTTTTGATGACTCTGCTGGCAGGGTTTCCTAGAAGTGGTAGAGATTAAGTGCACTGATTTCCAACCACTTATGTTTCAGGACGTGGACATGGGAGGACCACCACAGCACATCTCTGATGATGACGAAACACAGGTGCCAACTGCTGCGGCTTTCTGCAGTTTGCAGACCAGCAAGGAGGGCAGTAGTGGGGAGTGGGTGGAAGATGATGTGGAGGATGATGAGGTCCTAGACTCCACATAGAATAAAGGTCATGCGAGTGATGTGTGTAGTTCGGAGGAAGAGGTGTTGGTCACACAGCGCCAGCCGCACAGCAAAAGAGGGAGCAGGGTGCAAAAGCAGAGTGGCCGTCCCCTAGCCAGTTTACCTTCTACTGCCAACCGCACCCAGGGACTCAGCACACCAAAGCCAGCTCCAAGTAGTTCCCTGGCGTGGCAGTTCTTCAGACATTGTGCTGACAACAAGACGTGAGTGGTTTGTACGCTGTGCAATCAGAGCCTGAAGCTAGGCATAAATGTTCTAAACCTGAGCACCACCTGCATCACCAGGCATCTAAATGTAAAGCACGAGCTGCAGTGGAGAACACACCTCAAAAACCACAAAAGAACTCAGGCTCCTCCTGCTCCCTCTTCTGCCGCAGTCTCGGCCTCTTCCTCCTCCTCTGGAGGGACAGTGGCAGCTGCCACCCCGCAAACAGAGGATGTGGCAGCAACACCACCACCTCCACCACCATCACCCAGCACTATCCCATAGAAGCGTTCAGCTGTCCATCCCCCAAACACTGGAGAAAAAGAGGAAGTACCCCCTTACCCACCAGCGACCTCTGGCCATGAATGCCAGCATTTCAAAATCCCTGGCCTCTGGTGGAGACGGAGACTTTTAAAAACCTTATGGCGGTGGCTGTTCCCAGCCGCCACTACTTTTCCAGGCAAGCCATCCCTGCCCTGCACAACCAAGTGGCAGACAAAATCAGGTGTGCACAGCGCAACGCCTTCGGTGGCAAGGTCCACATAACCACCGATACGTGGACCAGTAAGCACCGGCAGGGACGTTGTATCTCCCTGAATGCACACTGGGTAAATGCAGTGGTAGCTGGGCCTGAGGCGGATAGAAGTTTGGCACATGTCCTTCTGCCACCGAGGATTGCAGGACGTTTCTCGTTCCCTCCTACTCCGCTTCCTCCTTTACCGCCTCCTCATCTGGTCATCAAAACACCTGCATCACCTTCTTCAGCACAGCCAGGGATAAATGACAGCAGGCTGTTTTAAAACTCATCTGTTTGGGAGAAAAAACTCACACCGCGCAGGAGATCTGGACAGGGACAGGCATGGAGCAACAGACTGATGAGTGGTTGGTGCCACTGAGCCTCAAGCCCGGCCTGGTGATGTGCGATAACTGGGCCTAGCCGGTTTAGCGCACATCCTTTGCCTGGCGCATGTGCTGAATTTGGTGGTGCAGAGGTTCCTGAAAAATTACCCCGATATGTCAGAGCTGCTGCAGAAAGTGCAGGCCATCTCTGTGCGCTTTCGGCGTTCTCACCCTACTGCTGCTCGCCTGCCTGCACTGCAGCGTAACTTCGGCCTTCCGACTCACTGCCTCATATGTGATGTAGCCACAAGGTGGAACTCCACCTTGCACATGCTGGAGAGATAGTGCGAGCAGCAGCAGGCGATAGTGGAGTTTCAGCTGCAGCACGCACAGGTGAGTCGCACTGCGGAACAGCACCACTTCACCACCAACGAGTGGGCCTCCATGCGGGACATGTGTGGCGTGTTGCACTATTTCGAGTACTCCACCAACATGGCCAGTGCCGATGATGCCGTCCTCAGCATTACTATCCCACTTTTATGTCTCCTTGAAAAAAACGCTTCAGGTGATGATGGAAGAGAATGTGGCACAGGAGGAAGAGGAGGAGGAAGAGGGGTCATTTCCACGGCTATCAGACCAATCATTCACAAGTGGCTAGGAGGGTGGGTTCCTGCACCAACAGAGGCCAGGTCACAACTGTCAAGCCAGGACACGGATCTGGAGGAGGAGGATGATGAGTAGTGTTGAGCGCGAATATTCAAATTGGGAATTTTAATCGTGAATATCACCACTTTGCGAACTTTGTGAATATTTAGAATATAGTGCTATATATTCGTATTCACGTGTTGATTATGATTATTATAATTGCGAATATATCACGAATATCATCCCTAGCAACCAATAGGAAAGTTGCCTACTCCTTAGTGTTGATCGCAAATATTATATTTGCACATTTTTATCGCGAATATATTACATTGCCGATATTTACAATCAAGTAAATAATGACTGGAGATCATGAATTCTTGAATTTTCGGCGAATATTCCGCCAAAAATTTGCTAAATATCGCGAATTCGAATATTGCCTATGCCGCTAATCACTAATGATGATAAGGAGGAACCGTGTTCACAGCAGGATGGTACCCAAATCAGCTCACGACCTTCACTGGAGCGTGGCTGGGGGGATACAGAGGACACAGATGATACACCTCCCACTGAGGACAACTTGTCGTTGCCTCTGGGCTGCCTGGCATACATGAGCGACTACATGCTGCAGTGCCTGGCGCAACGACTGCGAAGTTGCCCACATTCTAATCAGTACTGATTACTGGGTGGCCACCCTGCTGGATCCCCGCTAAAAGGACAGTGTGTCGTCCTTAATTCCGTCACTGAAGCGTGATCGGAAGATGCGCGAGTACAAGCGCACGCTGGTAGACATGCTGCTGATGGCATTCCCACCTAACAGCGGGGGCTCAGAGGAAGCACAAATCGAAGGCAGAGGAGGAGGAAGAAGTCGCCAATGCAGCTGGGGCACCGCCAGCACCTCAGAAGGGAGGGTTAGCATGGCTGAAATGTGGAAAAGCTTTGTCAGCACATCTCAACAACCAACACGAACAGCTCATATGGAACGTCTTAGCGGGAGGCAGCATTTCAGCAACATGGTGGAACAGTACATGTGCACACGCCATGTGCCCCATTCAACTTCTGGGTCTCCAAATTGGGAACATGGCCTGAGCTTGCCCTTTACACCTTGGAGGTGCTGGACTGCCCTGGGGCCAGTGTTTTCATCACAGACAAGCTCAGCCACCTGTCCACAGCCAACGTTGACAAGCTCATGTTCATTAAAATGAACCAGGCATGAATCCCACAGGACTTGTCCGTACCTTGTACTGAATAGACTAGTATATTGGTCACACCCAGCCATCGTTAGACTCCAGTTCACTTCTCTTTGCATTCTCTTTTCTAGTTCCCAATGTTTTGGGGTCTTCCCAAATCTATAAAAAAAAATAACTGTGTTGGTTACCTTCTCCTCCTTCCCCGCCGCGTCTACCTAAACCGCCATGTCCACCGCCTCCTCAACCTCCTACTCCACTTTGACCTCTACCTCCTAGTTCAAGATTATTATTTAGATTTTTTTTTTATTCTATGTTATTTTACATCATTTCAATATCCACATTTGTTTGCAGGGCAATTTTCCTGCTCTAATCCCCATTTCGCTTCATTTTGCAGCCCTCTAGCCCTCACTATGACTATTTTACAGCCATTTTAATGCACCAAAGTTCAGGGCCCCATTGACCTCAATGGGGTTCAGGTTCGGGTCAAGTTTGGATCCCGAACCCAAACTTTGACCCAAAGTTCGACCGAACCCGGCACACCCGAACATCCACGGGTCCGCTCAACCCTAGCCATAGACCCGACAGGGAAATTTCCTGATAGGTTGGTGCCCAGAGGGTCACCTAAACTCTCCTCTTGGCCAAAAGCCAGGAACAAAAGATCTGATTTTGTGCTGCACTGTGGTATCTGGGGCCACTTTTAGTTTTTTTACAGGGCCACTTTAGGTTCCCAGTCCACCCCTATTCATAGGCATTTTGGACACCAGGGCCTAGTGCTACTACTTCCTCTCTTCACCCTGTACTACTGCCCTAGATATTTGTAGATATATAAAGATGCCAAAAATACCAATATAACAAAAATGTTGGCCGAAAAAGCATGTTTTAAATGTTAAGAGTGCTGTTTAAAAGTTCAAAACCAAAAAACAATACTCAACTTAAGGATCCCTTTATGTTCCCGTTAAAATACTTCCTGATTCCTGACAGTGCTCTGCTTCCTGGTCCACTGGCGCATCCTGGCACATGGTCATGTGTCTGCTGCTGACAATCACGGCTGTAGCAGGTCACCACTGCAACCAGTGATTGGCTGCAGTTGTCACATGCCCCAGTGTTAGAATGCCATCACAGGACCAGGAAGCAGAAAGAGATGGGGGACCAGCCAACATCGATAGGGGAGTGGCAATGGATCCATGAGATGTGTACTTCTTTATTCCTAAATAGCACATCAGCATTTTTCAATATCATTTTTGACCAAGAATCACTTTAACCCCTTAAAGACGGCCTATTTTCATTTTTATTTTTTATTTTTCCTCCCCACATTTGGATAGCTATAACTTTTTTATTTTTCATCAGCATTGAGCGTGACATCTGAAGGCTTAAATGACAGGGTTTGGGAGGTCCCCATCATTGCTGCCAGATGTCTGCTATATGATACAGCTGGCACCTACCGTTTATGGAGCGGGCTCATGGCAGCAGTCCACTCCATACAAATGCTGGTTAAGGAGTTAAGCTTTTATTGACCTTCTTTATATGGATGGAGAATACATAAGGATGACATTGCTGTTGTGGTACTTCCAGGGCTGTCAGTTACTCAGTCTTGATCATATGTGCCTTCTAAGAATTACAGTCACCACCAGCTTCATGTCTACAATTCAACGATGTAATTAGACACTTCAGTATAATTGGAAATTTAAATAGAACAAGTTAGGGTACTTCGGCAGGCAGTTCCAGCGGGTGAACAGCCTGTCGGATCTGTGCTGCCGCTAATGTCCCCCAGAATACCGCTCCGGCCCCATTGACTATAATAGGGGCAGGCCAGAGTTCCCCGCCGGAAAAGCTTCCCGGAGTTCCTTGCCACTAGTGTGAAACTAGCCTTAGAAGAGTTTTTAACTATACAAAAAAAAAGAACCAGCTCACTGACAATTTTTTTCACATCCTTAACAGAACTCACTTTTACCCAGCATCTCATAGATGAAACTATTCCAATGATCCAGCACTGATGTTCACATTAACGTCAAACTCTATTCCAGATAAACATTCAGCCAATTGTATATGGAGAAATGGACGCTCTCCAATTGTTAAGCATAGCATGGAAGAGTTCTTACCAAGAGCACATAGTACGGTGTTTGTATTGTGTAACCTCATATACGAGTAATGGCCAAAAGCGCAGAATCAGTTTGGTTTCATTGGATGTATTAGCTTTGCTGATAATATATAGATACCATACTTTAAGTTTGTGTTTTTTTTTCTTCAAAACAAAGATAATTATAATTAAAAAGTACATCTTATTTGCTTCTGATTCTGTGATTATTAAATCGATCTTCTATGTTTTCTAGAGACAGTTGAAAATGTGAAATAATTAGTGCCTTTCGTCTACAAGACAAGACCACCATAGTTCTATTGATCCGTTTAATTGCTTCCTTTTGACGTGGTGATCCTTAAAGGCAACCTGTCACCAGAACGGGCATATTGAGCTATTCTCATTGTCACACTGGTCACACTGCCAAGCTTCAGAAACTGGTTTTCTTGAATAACCTAAGTGTCTTTATGTTGAAATCAACTTTAAAAAGGTACCTTGCATCATGAACACTTTGCTAGTCATTGGGGCGTGTCGCTGCCTAAGCTAAGTCACAGAAGTCATGTTGGAAATCCCGTCTGCCTTGTTGTAACATCCCGCCCCATTCTATCTTGCACATCAGCGCCTGTCTGTGCGATGGAGTACTTCTGCGCCAGTGTGAATTTAGCATCACCAAGCAATGACATGCAGGATAGAAGAGTTGGGCTGTAACAGCTAGACAGGTGGAATTGCCAGCATGACTTATATGACTCTGCCCAGGCAGCAACACACCCCAGTGTCTTCATAATCACCATGTTCATGACATATGGTACACCCGGGGGCGTAACTACCATGGTGGTAGACCATGCCACTGCTATGGGGCCCAGGGCAAGAGGGGGCCCAGTCTTAGTTGGGATTATCTCATCCTCTACTGGAGATGAAAACTTGGTCAGGACTCTACCCTCTAAAGGAACAACTTTTAGCAAGTGAGGCAGTGGTAAAATGGCCCAAGGGTCATTGGAAAGGATTTTGGCAGAAACCCTTCTGTCCTGAGTGAGGGGGCTGGTTTGATCCTTGCTACGGGGCCCTTACTTCTCTATGTATGCCACTGGGTGCACTTATTAGGTTATTAAAGGGAACCATTTCTGAACATTGGCAGTGTGACAATGTGAATAGCTGAATATGCCCCTTCTGGTGACAGGTTCCCTTCAAGCTTGGTGCACAATATCATGGAAGATGTAATGGCTCAGTTAGGTTTCCACTATCTGTGAGCTATGGCCTCAAATTCGCACAATGAACTTCTATAGTCCTCCATAGCTGTTTCTTCATCCTAATAATAATCAAACCATTAGGCTGGAATCACACATGCAGTTTTTTTTATAGAATTTGAGGTGCAGAATTGATGCAGTCAGAAGTGACTCCTCAAGGAAGGAGAAGTCCAGGAAGTCTAGGTGACCATACATCTTCCATAGCCATCAGCCATGATATAGGGCATTGAAATTCAGTGTGCCTGTTCCTTCTCTCCCACGTCAGATGCTGCCAGGAGCTCCCCATTCACATTAGGTTGTCAGATAGCCCTGCCAAAAGTGGCATATTCAGCCAACAATAGTCTTGTGTGTTTGTGTATTTGCGGTCTGCAATGGTGTACAGGTAAATACCAAGCACAGTGGATCTATCCTTTATGGGATAGAAATATATTCCTGTTCTTTTTTTTTTTATCAGGTTATATTTTGGCCACTCTATGTATATGTGGCTATAAAACGTTTTATACCCTTGAAGCAAATTTTGCATATATGGCTTTCCGTCTTAACATCATGCATTCCTTGTCTCAAAACTGAGAACTATTCTCTTCCTTACAGGAAAATCTGGTGGTCTTGGACAGGAAAACAATACAATTGACTCTGGAGAACTAGACGTTGGTCGGAGAGCTGTTCAAGAGATTCCTCCAGGAGTATTTTGGAGATCACAAGTTTCCATTGATCAGCCTCAGTTTCTAAAGTTTAATATCACCCTTCAGAGAGATGCACTGATTGGAGTATATGGAAGGAAAGGATTACCCCCATCGCACACTCAAGTAATGCTGACATTTTCTTGTTCTTGCTTTTTGTGTCTGTCTTTTTTTTATCAAAGAAACATTACATGCAAAAAAAAAATGTAACAAAAAAACTAAATTCTCTGCACTTTATTGTTTCATTCCCCTCTTTACTTTGGTCGGATTACAATGAAAACATGTTTCCAGGAGCTTATCCATGTCTCTCCTCCTCCTTCTCACTGCCCTGCATCTGTCTGTAAGATAAGCGGCTGGAGCAGTAGCCTACCCCTTCTGACCTGTCATAGGACAAAAAGTTTATTACACCCCCTCTAATAAGTCCCACCGCTCAGTTGGCTACTAGCAGCTGATGATGGAACAGATCACAGAGGCTTAACCCCTATGTTCTCAGCACGTTTCTACAAGACTGTCTGGATTATGCAGAAAATCATGCACCCTGTCAGTGAGGGCAATTATAGTTCTCATTTACTTGTACCATTCAATTCAATGTTTAATGTCCCTTTAAGGAAAGGTAATCTCTTAAAAATGTTTGATGAACGCCCTTCCTTTAAGACAGATTTGTGGTGGGGCTTACTTGTCAAAAACCTCTTATTCTTACCTCTAGCAGTAAAAGTAATAGCCATTTATATGATGTGTGCTTAATCGCCTCCTCCACCTCCTGCATGTTTCACTTATCCATGCCCCATAATAACAGGGGTAACTAAAACAGGTATTCCACTGCTTACAAAATGGTGGGAGGGTGAAAGAAAGTTGGTTAGTTTCAACGTAGCTACTGTATAATAGGAAACCACTTAGGCAACTTTAACACTTGCGTTTTTGCCGGATTTGTCATGGATCAGCAAAAACACTTCTGCTACTGATAATACAACCGCCTGCATCTGTTATGAACGGATCTGGTTTTATTATCTTTAAAATAGCAATGACAGATCTGGCATAAACACCATTGAAAGTCAATGGGGGACAGATCCCTTTTGTATTGTGTCCGGGAAAATGGATCCGGCACTATTGTATGTGTTTTGCTCCGCATTCCATGACGGAAAGAAAACCCCAGCTTGCTGCGGTTTGCTCATCGGTATGGAAATGCAACCAAACGGAATGAAATGCATTTGGGAGCATTCTGTTCTGTTTAGTTCCATTTTATCCCCATTGACAATGAGGATCTTAATACCGGAAAAGTTAAACGCAAGTGTGAAAGTAGTTTTATTTAATATATATATATATATATATATATATATATATTTAATAACATCATTCATGTTTGCAAACCGGTACTGTATTTTTTTATTAAGGCTAGTTTCACACTAGCGGCTGAACAGATCCATCCTGCCGCTATTTCGCTGTGCCGCCGGACTGCCGCTCCGTACTCATTGAATATATTGGGGGTGGGGGCGGAGTTACGGTGCAGCACGGCAGTGCATGGAGAGAGTCCGCCGGACTAAATGTCGGACATGTCGTAGTTTTAGTCCGGCGTCCTCTCTCTGTCGGATCCGTCCTGCCATCTAGTGTGAAACTAGCCTTAGTTGCGTTTTCACTTGTTAGTCAAGGTGCACAAATACATGCTGAAATTTCTTTTGGGCGAAACCTGTAAAATCTGGCGTCGTAGATTCCCACTGATGAGACATATGCTGTTTTAATGACTGGGATGGAGGGGAAATGCATGTATAATGGGGTTTCCATTTATGAAATCACACTACATGCTGCTTCATCTAGAACCCCTGTGAACATGCTAGGTTGACTATTTCAGCTTGTTTGCCGCGGAATAACAGGATATTTTCTCAGCGACGACAAGTAGTTTTTTTTTTGCTGTGTATGAATTAAAACCTAAGATTACTGCTGGTAAATACAAGCCATCCGTAATCTTTTGTTGTTAGATTTTCCCCCTCTTATGAATTTCTGAAGTTTATTCATGTGTATATATATATGGCTCCACTATATGTTAACTGAATGGAAAGAAAGAACAGATAAGGTAAATTACTGTGTGCAGAAAAGAAGCTACCTATAGACTATATAATTTAGGCTGGATGCAAGAGATGAGCAAATCGACTCACATGAATCGAATTTGTTATAAAATCTGCCTCCTTGAGCAGCAATGGACAGGCCCGGCTACTAAGAGGTACTTGACTCCTCCTTGATTGATACGGCCAGACATCTCACCTGGCCCTGTCAATCCCGTGTCTAAACCTCCACTTGCAGAGCTGCTTAGGGGGTTGAAGGGGCAGGTCCTCACTACACACTACACTCCAGCACTTGCATATACAACACATTGGTGAGCTTTCCTATCAGGCTGCTCAGCCATGATGGCATATTGTAGGCAGGATCACATCATTACCATCTATTTTGGAGCAATATAGTGAGCACATGTGAGTAATAGCTATCCATGACCAGAAGAGTGCTGTAAAAAATTCCAGCCAGTCAGCATGGTCAACTATGATATGCCTGGCCTTTTATATTTATTATATAGCACAATAACATATAGCTTTACTGAGATATAGGTCTGCTGAATATTAAATAATTGATGAGACTACCATATTATGATCCTCCATCTTGTATTCTGAATGTGACACTATCATCTTGTGATGGACATTGAAATATTATACAGTACCGTAGGTTCTTTATAGAGATGTCAGTTAGCAAAGATGGCAGATATTAATAAATAGGACAAGAGGTTTTTCTTTCCTGACAGCGGCAGGGTACGAATTGTACATTGTAGTCATATGTGAAAGTTAGTATCTGTGCATTTTTACTGATTTATTGTTCTCCTATTTTTCTGATTCTCTAATGCTATGGTGTAGAAATAGAGAATGAAATGGTGCCCATTTAAAGGGGCTATCTATATTGAGATAACCTTGTTTTATACAGTATGGCAACTGAAAACCCTGTTGATCACGAATCAGATGGGGAGTTACTCTGATTACAGAGCTGTGGATTAAATACGCATAATATGCCATCTGATGAGATTAGTGGACACCATTGATTACCCTAAGCAATTGCCTTTTGTCTTATTTCTCATAAAGGCCGTTTACACAGGCAGGGGATTAGGGCAATTATCAAAAAAATGTGTACAAGCGCTTGTTGCTGATATTTCCCCCATGGGAGTACTTCTCCCAATCACCCAACGAAAAAGAGCAAATGCCCATTCATTGGTGACTGCATTTTTTTTTGTGGCACTCACAAGCAAAGAACCTGGATGGGCACAGTTGATTGCAGAAGTGATCCTACAGAGGGGATAATGTTTGTAACTGCAGTTCTAACCTCTGCTCAAAGCAAGGCAGTTATCAGGAACGTACCGCTTGTCCCAGATAATTGCCTGTGAATCGACCCCTGTAAAAGAGTCTTAAAGTTATGTCTTTATGAATTGAAAATACCTGGAAAGGATAGTACAGAAAGTAGGGTTTTATTATATGTCATAATAATGTCAGCCAAACTTGCTGATTTGTGTGGACCGGATAACATGTAATGTATATGGGGGCCACTCCTATTACATCTGCCTAGGCAATTGGATTTCAATTTGCCAAATCCTTTTATTCTTCGGGGCCACCTTCAGAAGTGTCCAGAAGTAACTTATCCCGCCATGCGCATGAGCAGACGTTTATTAAGAGATGGGATTGGGTGGGGAGTGGGACAGCTATTTAATGAGTATGGCTGGCCATATTGACTGGCTGAGGGTTAGCATAACCTGTAATTTACATGATTTTTAGCTTATCTTTATGTATTTATATACAAACACCTAAATGTACCCCTTCTAACACGCCGTTCTGGTAGAGCATAGCCTGATCAGCTTACAAACAAAAAGGACTAAAATAAAACATAACTGGCCAACATAGCTGAAGAATGAAAATCAAAAATTGGTAAATTGACCACTTAGACATTAAAATAGTATAATTCAATATTATAGGAGGCTTGTCTACACACAGTGCAATTTTACTTGGATACATGCAAACCTATAATGTGGCCAGTAGATAATATGGCATTAAAATGATCTGGATTCTCTCCTGACATGTCTATATTGATGAAGACTTTTATACTCCATATCCTGCAGTATCTTTTCCCATTCCTCTGTTATTCCTCCCATCTGTCTGCACTCATACTGACACCCAGCTGTCAATATTTTTACACATTTCTAGGAAAAATACCAAGGATTCAAAACCACTGCTAAAATTAAGGTACACCAAGGAAAATGCAGGTATTTACTAAAACAGAGTATACAGGTCCTCTTTAAATTCATCTATTCACATTAAAAGGAAGCAGAATTTCTAGCCAGGATAGTATTTGGCTTAATAGTATTGCTAGTAATCTAGGCAGCCAGTGCCCAAGAGAATGACCTAGTGAAAAAGATCGGGTCAGCTGCTTTCACATATACTAGCTCAATTTGCATACATGTCTGCTTGCTCATTTTTCATTATAAGCGATAGGTAAGGCTTTCTAATAATTTATGAATGACAGTACAATACATGCATACCGTAATGAACTGGTGGCTGTGAGCCTTACACAAAACAAGTCTGCAAGAAAAAGCAAATCTCACCATGACAATAGGATTTTTATTTATTTTTTACTTTAGAGGAATCACATATACATCAGACAGGAATAATTGACACTGGTTGTCCGTTTCAAGCCAATCAATGCTAGACTGAAAGTCTTTTGTGACACTTGCTAAAATGTCCATTTCATTGTAAGACAAGGATCAATAAGTTTATTTAAAAAGAAATAACAAAGGACTTTCATCGCTTAAAGCAAAATTAAATGAAGGCGAACATACTTCCTTTATATATCCTGAATGTAATGAATTTGTTTCATTAGTGAAAAACAAAACAAAAAAAAACAGTATTTTAAAAGACAAGTCAATCCAGATCACCCCCTCCCAACCTTATCATGTATTTGAACGAAAGACCACCCGATGACTGGAAAGTGCTGACAAAGTGTATATCATTCTGCTATTTTTGTTCCATTCAGAGCAGGACAAATACATTGCCAACAATTCATTGATCAAGTCACAGTTTCAATAGAACAGATTTTTCTTAGCAGGAAGGTAGGAAGGGTCGGTTGTATAAAAAATTGGGCCATGAGCAACAAGCAAAATAGCTCCTTTCCACTCATTTTTTTTTCTGCATCCAAAAAAATACTACTGCCATGTAATGCCTGAATAATTCTGCCATATAGAATCTAGAAAATACTGTTATGTGGTGCTCTTATAATACTACTATAGGTTGTCCACACAATACTGTAATTTAAAGGGCATTTGGCATTTGTGGCTGACCTGTTGCATATGTTCTTGGCGTTTTAAAGACTATGTACACCTTTCGGGGTCTTTTTTGTATTATTGCATTGTACTTATTTTGAGCTAAAATTTATTTTTAAATTGGTCTTTATTAATAATATGAAGCCCTTTTTTCTCTATATAGCTGAGATTTCCTAGTAGCAGGATCTGAATTTTCGCTCTGCCCCATCAGGCAGCCGCTTATCTCTACTCTCAGAACTTATAAAGACTCATTATAGCTCAGTTCTTATCTTACTGATAAGAATGTGGCTTAAATAAGTATTTATGACCTCTTAGTAAATTAGAGATAAGGTTATTAGATGACCAGCACAAAGTGAAAGTAAAAAGTACGATTCACAGCTAGAAAAACAGTTTTCCTTTGTGACAGAACAGCTCAATATTTTAGTAAAGGCCAATTTAAAAAAAAATGATATTCAGTGCAAAAAAAGTAAAATGCAATCATAAAAAATTGCCTCTGAAGGTGTAAATAGCCTTTAATATATGCAACTGAGCCTCTAGGAGCAGCGAGGATGTTGCCGTTATACCTAGAGGCTCTGCTGTCTCGGCAACTGCCGCACCCTCTCCACTTTGAATGACAGGGCCAGGCAGTGAAAACATCATCATGTCTGGCCCTTTCAGTCAAAGTGGAGAGGGTGCGGCAGTTGCAGAGTAACATCAATGCTTAAATTCTCCTGGAAGCTCATTTGCATATATTAAAATTCATTTTTCTCAGCAATGTGGGCACATATGAACATGGGACCAACCCAGATGTCTTCAGCTGCCAAGTGCACATGCAGCAGGTCAGTCAGTTTCATAGGTACAAAGCTGCTGACAAATGCCCCTTAAATCCCAAATATAAATGCTATACAGTATCCAAATAGTAATATTAGTACCATCCATACAATATTAGATAGATAGATAGATAGATAGATAGATAGATAGATAGCCATACAGTCCTCTTTCTATTGTTGGGTCCCCACTCAGTCTAAATATGCACTCTGTAGACTACTGAAACTATTCATAGAGTGGAACGTCTTTCTGCTCCTTTCTTAGGATGCTCTCAGGATTAACCCCCTATACCAGGTCCAAAGGTACCAAGATTTCAGACAATCATACCCAGGAACAAATACACAAATATAATTAGTTATACTGTACATATCCATTATAACTAGAGACAACATAAGCCAGGGACTCACTTGAGAAATAGCCTTGATAGCATCAGATACCCAGAAAAGCCATCTGAAGAGAGAATTGGTCCTTATCAGCATAAATTATCTATGGTGTAAGTTCGATATTATGAATATTAACCCTAGTACTAAAAGCCCAACATAGAACTCAGGTTTTTAGTTATGGTCATGAAGAAGACATGTTCATGGCATCAGCAGCAGGTTGACTTTGAAATAATCTGAAATTTATTTTTCAAACAAATGATTGATTTTCTAAGCAGTTTCTTTCGGTTAAATGGAAAGCTGCAGGTGGAAGGAAAAGGTGAAAGCTCTATTCTGATGCTTTGAACATTAACTCAACAGTTTGAAAGAACATAGACATCCATTGTGATGATGTTTGTCACAACAGAATAGTAACTTTTAGACCTGAATTCTGAATAATAATAAAGAATTTCATGAATGAGGATGGAAATCGAACAATCCCTCAAGCACATACTTTTAACAACTCCATTAGCAGCCCATTGTGTCTAGGTAGTTTAGGTTAGAAGTGTCTCGTTTTGATAGACTTTTTTGAAATGAGCAAATCGCGTGTGTACACAGAGTAGACCTTTTCAAGTGTAAATTAAAAAAGGCACAGCGGACGTACCCTGCAGTGATCCATTACTGTCACTGATTTAAAAAATCCATTGTAAGATGTATACCAAATAAAATCAGGGCAACTATTGTCTGCACCAAGCAAATGGTCCTCTTGACCTGTTTTGTATTGTGTCTTGGTATAAAGCCTGTCATATTATGTCAAGGAGGAAGTTGGGGGTTTAGTGGAGCATTATTACATTTTTGTCGTGCTTGTTTTGTTTATTTCTATTTTTTTGCCCAACTTCAGCCTTTTGTCCCATAAAACCAAACCTAAGTGGATCGTGCCTGAGGTTTCCTTTTCCATTTCAGTCTCTGCTAGGACTTAACAGAACAGATTGGAGGTCTGCATGGAGTTCATTTCACCCAGTACATAGAGGTATCACAATATAGAAACTCGGCAATGGAAACCAATAGGCATAGAAATGAAATAGTACATTATTGCTTTAGATGGTGATCCTTAAAGTTAATGGTTAGTGACTTTGTGCTATGAAGCCTGCGCATTACCTGACAAATATTCTATGACAAAAGTTCTTGTTCTCGTTCCATCAGGAATATGACTATAATGTGTATCTGCCTCATCAGTCAGATACGCAGGCAAAAACTTCTTGCTGTGGTTAACCCTCATCAACAGAACAGCAGCCTGAATGTTACTGATACTGCTGGCTTTTGCTGACCTCTAAAATGGAGAATGAGCTGGCCAGAGGCCAATATACTGGTCCCATTTTTTTTTACGTAATAAACCATAGATTGTGGATTTATAATGTAATGTTTCATTAACAATAATAATGGAAATATTATTTAATACAAAGAACTAGAAAATGAGGTTTACTGTGGGGACACCTCAAACAATCCTCCCAACAATTAAAAATATATGAACCAATCCCTTGACGGAACTAAGGGGGATAAAAATTAACCTTAACGATAAAGGGTCGGGTGCTCTGTGTAGATAGGTAGGGCCTCGCAGTTCCCCTCCCCTGGATAGGGTCTATAGGGTTAGCGTGTTCCCGGCCGTTTATCTGCACAGAGTCACGATTGTTTGGCACCAAGTGAACGGTCATCACCACCAGCGAGATCACCGTTGCCTTTGGGTCCAGCTACACCACAAAGACCTGGGTGACACTGCATTTTCAAGATCTGCACGTCTTGATCCAGTTGACCCTTTATCGTCTATGGGTGAGCTTGTTCCATTTTGATCTTTTCATTTCTGATAATTGCTATTTTCTTAGCCATAGTTTAGTAGGTGGTGTATTACCTGGTCACTATCGAATTTTTGTGTATGTGCACTGTCTATAGGTTCGCTTCACTTCTTTGTCAGTGCATTTTTATAATATAACCATTAAAGGTTAAGTTTTATTCCCCTTAGTCCCGTTAAGGGATTGGTTCATATAATATTATTTAATGGCAGATTTCTGCATGAGAAAATTAACCAACGTGAATATTTGATTTTGGAGACTGTTTACAATTCTGTATCTGGTGGCTCATTGGTTAGCACTTGTGCCTTGCAGCTCTGGGGTCCTGGGTTTGAATCCAACCAAGGACAACATCTACATAGAGATTGTATGTTCTCCCTGTGTTTGTGTGGGTTTCCTCCGGGTTCTCCGGTTTCCTTCTACACTCCAAAGACATACTGATAGGGACCTTAGATGGTGAGCCCCATTGGGGAAAGCTGGATGCTAATGTCTGTAAAGCGCTGAAGAAATATAGCAGCACTATATAGGTGTGTAAAAAACATAAAATAAATCATACAGTAGGTGTGCTATATAAAGGTGGTCTTCACAAATATTAAAGTGTTGTATAATGTATACTATATAGATGTATTTGCCACTGTTTAACCAGGCAAGACCTTGATGTCTAGATGACTATAAAAAATAGAGCTCAGATGGATATGAAATATTGGGTAAGTGGTTAAATATAAATGGGATGGAAGTTCTTAAAGTTGAGCTTTGTTGAGAAGTGATCCTATAAGTAAAGAATAACAGTAATAATATTAATAATAATAATAGTTTAATAATCAGGATAGTTTCTCCACATTCTGAGTAGTAGAACTTTGAAACGAAAAACAACAACAGATACTTAAGTCAAAAGCAATTGCGGCATTTAAAAGGGAGATCCAGGATCTAGATAGTGATGATCGGTCCTCAGGATAAGTCATCAATATAAGATCGGCAGTTATATGACTCTCGGGACACCCACCGATCAGCTGTATGAAGAGGCCTTGGCGCTCCATGAGCACTTAAACCCCTTCCTAGGCCATGTGGTGTCATATTTATCGGTCACATGGCCTAGAAAAAACTTAACCCCTGAGTAGCAAAACCCCTGAGTAGCAAAAGCAAGCATAGCCGCTATCCAATGTATGGTAACGTGCTTGGTAAGCTGCTCACAGGAGTGCTGCGAACTCCTCAGACAGCTCATTGGCAGGGGAGTCATGCCACGATCAATATCACACTGATGATCTATCCTGAGGATAAGTCACCAATATGTAAATCCCAGAGAACACCTTTAAAGAAGAGATAGATACTCATGACGAGTATTGAGAGTTATAATTTAGTTATAATTATAGAGTTATAATTTTATAATTACAGAAACTGATTTCAGTTCTCTGTTGTATTTCACAGGGGAACAATCAGTATGTGGAGCCCTAAAGTAGTCCCATGGGCTACAACAGAAGCCTTGGAGAATATATAGACCTCTTTGTGGCTTCCCTTGCCTAGCGTTGGATGCTGCTAGTGATAGTCTTCGATGTTTATTAACCTCTGAACCTCCAAATCAGACATTTTAAATACTCAATTAAAGGCAGAACTACTTACAGATTTTAATTGATTTCTTCTTACAAGCTATAGAACTTAAAGGGACACTTCCATCAATTTTGAATCATTTATACAGCCCATATGTAAACAGTCATGTTAAAATGTCATTTTTTTCTTTATAAAAAAATGCTGGATTTTCAGGATAACATTTTTTTAAGTCACTCTATGCATTCATTCTATTTTCTGTCCTGACTCTTTAACGTCTTTCTTGTTTGGACTTTTAGCACGGCAAACAGTCATAGCCCCCTTTAGTGACTCCATTAGATCATCACACATTATACTAATCTGCTCTTCCATGGTCATCTTTATCTAGGCCTCGAGAACAATACAGCTGTAATCCCAGTAATACACCTACTACTATCATGAGGATTACTCTTCAGATAACATCTTCCCCTCACAGCAGCAGTAAACTGATAGTGGATTAACTATCTACAGTATATAGGAACACATCAGCTGTGCTTACTTCAACAAAAGGACACTATTCTGTATTTTATTTTAAATGGCAAAGTACTCCCAAATGAAGAAGGAAAAGTCAAAAATTCTAAAAACATTTGTTTTCTATGAATATTGAAACTTACTCCTTTGTGATTTCACTTAATTGTTGAAAGATTTAGTCAGAATTAGTAGTTTTGAGCAAAGTTTTCTAAAATTCAATTTGGCTGCTTTGCCACATTTTACAAAAACATTTGCTTTGTGACAAATTACTTTGTCATGAAGTGCATTTCTTTGTAAATAGCGGGAGAAATGACAGGGAACAGCAATTGCACCGCCTCCCTTCATTGAACCTCTCAGATGCCGCGTTCATCACTGATTGTGGCATCTGACTTTAATATTTAAGTCTATAATTTAAAATAATAAAATGAAATCAAGCAGTCATTCTGACTAGTGTTGAGCGATTTGAAGTAGACATCTATCTGAATTTCAGGGAAAATTTGATATGCCGCAAAGCCGAATTTTCTCCTGCTTCGTGGTAATTAATCGATTTTTCCTGAAATGGGGTAAAAAAAGAAAAAGAAACATACTTCTCTCTTCCATTTGATCGCAAAGAGCCCGTCACAATCTTAATTGGAGATCTAACGCGAAATCTCGTGCGGCCCTTGATGACTTCATCACATCATATGTCACCGCGCATGGGATTTAGTGGAATCTTCGATCAAGATGGTGGCGGCAGCAGGCTCTTCTCGCTCAATCGGATGAAGTAAGTATAATTTTTTTTTTTACCCCATTTCAGGGAAAATGGATTCATTAGGACGAAGCACGAGGAAATTTGTCTTTGCGGTGTATCGAATTTTCCCTGCAATTCAGATAGAAGTCCACTTCGTGCACTTCGATTCGCTCACCACTAGTCAGAATGACTGCTTAAAATATTGTGCAGAACCTTCCCTAGGAGAAGTTGAAGGGATAATGACCCAAGCAGTCTACTGAATCTCCTACAAATCAGGGCAACTCCAACTTTCTTCTGCATAGCTTATATGAAAGCCACTGGTTTGTCTTCTTTCTGCTAGGGATATATTTATATTTATAGCATGTACCTTTTCTGCCATTTCTCAGAGTGGAGAAAATTACAAATGATAGTTAATGTTCGCAAAGCAAAGAGATCTAGTAGGGGGGATGCGTGTGAAGCCACCTCTGCTGATTAACACCAAGGTCTGCATATTATGTTGTTGCTTTCCAAAGACAAATGTCTATAGAATCAAAATTCCCTTGGAAAGGAATGCTTTCATGAGACCGCGCATACACTATACCAACGGAGAATGACAAGGGTGAGGGACAGGCCACATAACACACAGTCAGACAGATGCATATTAAAATGTGCAAAGAACATTACCAGATACCGATTCCAGCCAAACGCCCTTGTCAAATACTTTGTACAATTTTTTTTCTCTGACTAAGCCTCTGCTATATGGAATCAGTGTTTCTTGTTTTGCGAAGTCACTTTTCTTATGTCAAGGACATTACAATATGTGAAGATACTGACTATATGGGGAAACATTTAGATACATTTTACAAATTGCTTGAACACTTTTTACAGTAATTTATCCAAAGGGTGAACTTTGATAAAATCACCTCCATGCTACCGTTTCCAAAGTATAGAAAATGGCAGTATTAATAACTAGATCGCCAATGATTGCCACTGTCTTCATCCCAGAGTGTTGCTCTGACTGTCTCTCTGACAAAGAGATTGTCATTGAATCGCATAGGAGAAGAGCTTTGTTCTAGGGATTTCTGAGATAGGACAAGAGTGAGGTTCAAAACTGATATCTGCAAGATCGGACTGGCCCATAAGAGTATCAGAGGATCAACTGGTGGGCCCTGGCTCTGATACTATGGTTCTATAGGTCCAGGAGAAAAAAACTAATTTGGTTGCCTTTGGAACAAATCACCTATCACTAGGGTCTATTTCTTTGATATCTAACCTATTAGACATCATTGATAATATAGGGATTGAGCCTCCAGAATAATTTCCTCTGGTTGGCCCAGGAAACCCCAGTCCGACGCTAAATATCTGGCGTTACTCCTTTCAGGAATGGTCACCCCAAGACATATCACGCTTCAAAAATATATACTCAAGTCTCTTCCAAGATAACACATCTTCCCCAGATGCCGGCTGTTTTGTATGAGGTGTAACAATTTGACCTCTTGGATCAGCCAGTATATTTTTTAACATAATAGTTCAGTTTCTTTATTTCATTGATAGGATATTTTCCGAAGAGCAGGGCAAGCTGTACTAATTCTGCAACCTCCTTTCCCCATGACTATATTCTGTTTCATCTGGTGACAGGGCTAAGCATGAGTGACAGATACATTGGTGGCAGCGACATATGACTTTTCTACAATTTCTGGCAAGTTGTCCCCCAAATGGAATGTGCAGCTCATCCCCTGACATCTCTGTTCAAGAAAATGCATCTATACCCCACGAAATAAAAATTTGGGATCATTTTTTATTTTACTTAGGACTGTGTTGTGTACTATTCCTCTGTAGAAATGTGTACATTGACAACTGGTAGCTACCATTACCCTTGTCAATAGGGTGTGTCCCTTAAATCTGGCACTGCCAGTACTTATTGGAAAGTGTCAGATTGTGAGGGAACATGTCTCATTGATGGGAATTGCAATGCTCAGTTATTCATAGATTTTTATGAGGAACAATGGAGAGACAATACAGAGTAGAGTTTTTAGAAAAGATTCTAAAGAATTGTTATTTTATAGGGAAGACAAGCATTGAATTATACTAACAAACATATCTGCAGAGCTGAGAGGTCCTCTGTAACTGCACCACACAGAATATTAGGCTCTAAAGTATGACTGTAATAGCGGCAACTTTGGATCTTTGCTTAGGTTCTAGGTAACCATGCTCCACCTTGGACCAGAGCACCAATACTAGACATTCATATGCCATGAGCATCAATTACTTATAGGGCAATGTTATTTGGATGAACAGAGTAGATTCACCCTGTTTTATCTTGTTTCCAGTATGATTTTGTGGAACTCCTGGAAGGAAGCAGATTGATTTCAAGAGAAAAACGTAACCTGCTAGAGTCTGAGAAGACGGGACGTATTCCAAGGTCCGTCAGCATTCATGAAGCTGGTTTCATCCAGTATCTGAACTCGGGCATCTGGCACATAGCATTTTATAATGATGGCAAGAACCCTGAACTTGTGTCTTTCAACACAATTGTAATTGGTAAGTAGCCTCGTCATTTTGTGTATTGTGTAAGTGTGGATGTTTACAATGTAATCACATATATTATATATCACCAGCTTGTTTCATGGTGTGATTTATAGCTATGTATATAGGGCTGCTACATATGGCTAATGGTCTGATTGGAGGGACATCTTTATGTCTTTGCCCACTTTAGATCATACTGCAAACTATGTGCCTGTTAGAGCAGATACATACAATAGGGGCATCTATGAGGATGGAGAAGATACAATGTCTAGCCGCGTATGCTGCAACGTACTATTAGCAGTTTTTCCTAAGGGTCTGGCCACACGGTCAGGTTTTCTCATGCAGTTCTAGAAGCCAAAACCAGTAGTGAGTTAAAAAAAAGAGGAAGCGTCGTATCTGTCCTGTATACTTTCTTTCCTTTTATGATCCACTCCTGATTTTGGCTTCCAAAGCTGCATCAGGTAACCTGACCGTGTGGCCGTACCCTTAAAGCTGCAGGCACAGTCTCCTCCGTCCAGTGTGGCTGCTTTCAGACACCATTAACAGAACGTTTATAATGATAATTATCAATCGTCACTTGATGTTTGATGACCTTAGGGGGGAAATTTTCATTCCCCTTTTGTCTCTTTTTGGCATAGAAGAGTCACAATTCCAGTGGTTTTAATGGTTTTTCAACTTTTCTCGTTGCAACGTTTAACGCCAACCCTTGACAAGTCTATAAAAAGGGGCATGGCGAATGCGGAGTGTGAGCGTTGCCAGGGCCGGGCGAGTTCATCATTATGTAGAAACCGGTATAAATAATAACTGAAATTTACGGCAGGTCTGCGCTGACATAGATTTCATTCCAGCACACGGAGAGTCGGAGGAGGCAGGGGCAGTCATAGGGGAGTGTATATGTAACTAGCTGGGTGGGAGGAGCTATAATCTAGCTGGGGGTTATTAGGGGCAGTGATAGGGGAGTGTCTATGTAACTAGATGGGTGGGAGGAGCTATAAACTTGCTGGGTGTTAGGGGCAGTGATAGGGGAGTGTCTATGTAACAAGCTGGGTGGGAGGAGCTATAAACTAGCTGGGGTTTGTAAGGGGCAGTGATGGAGGAGTGTCTATGTAACCATCTGGGTGGGAGGAGCTATAAACTAGCTGGGTGTTGTTAGGGGCAGTGATAAGGGAGTGTCTATGTAACTAGCTGGGTGGAGGGGCTATAAACTAGCTGGATGTTGTTAGGGGCAGTGATAGGGGAGTGTCTATGTCACTAGCTGGGTGGGAGGAGCTATAAACTAGCTGGGTAGGAGGAGCTATTAACTATCTGGGCACTGTTAGGGGCGGTGCTGGAGCTGTGACAGAGAAAGGAGAACTGCATCATGGGTTTGGTTGGGTACGGCAAAAGGAAGTGCTACATACAGGATGACAACAAACCAGAGTGATTTGTTAATATGGTAAAAACTGGTCCAGAGGGTACAAATTTTAAGAAAATAAAATGCTTGATGAAGATGTATGTGAGCTACGCAACTACATGAGCATACACAATCTGTTAAAACCATAGTAATCCCAGAAAGACCACTTAAGTCTAACACTTTTGTCTGTTACTTAATTTTCTGTACCATTCGTTTACTGAAGTAAGATTTAGAAGATTTTTACAGGACTTTTAAAAAAGTCTTGTAATAATCTCTAATAATATTGATGAACATAGGGAATCCTGCCCAATGTCCCACCCACTTTTCAAAACTAAATTAAAAATGCAAAATGATGCATTTTTGCACAAGTAAGCCCAAAAACTCTCAAATAGATTTTTGCAATTTTTGAAGCCAGGATTCTGTCATACAAGGCTTAATAAATCTCTTATGTTCACACATTGTAACCCTGTATTACAATAATGCGGTACTCCTTTAAAAGAAAGGCCTTTATAGCAACTAGTCAAGATGCCATTTATTATTACAGCTCGACAAGTAATGTGCCTTTTTCCCTTTATCTTTAACCACACAGTAAGTTAAAAGTAACATCATTTCTATGTCTTCACGTGTAAAATGAGCTGTCCTGACAGCCAAGGAAAGGTGAGACAGCACAGTTCACACAGTATGATGACATATCAAAAATCATTTTTTAGCTTCCTCTCCTCTTGTTTTATATGGAGTCTGAGGTCCAAGTTCACTGCCAACCGAACAACATGACTGACGCGCATTTATGTCTCCGCTAATTATTGTCTAACTATCTGCAAAGGCGGTGAGCAAGAATGTCATTTTAAATTAGTCAACCTGCATTAAAAATACCCTGCGTTCCGGACATTCTTGTCATAGCAAATTGAAACTTCTAATCCCATCCAGCACAGCTAGCAATTATAGGAAATAAGTCAATATTTGCTTTCCTCGAATTACTAAGCAAGTCCAGTTTTTTTTTCTTTTTCTTTATTAGCTGATCAAATGCCTGGCAGTTATGAAAAGAAATCTAAGAGAAAGTGTGTGTATGCGGGGAATGGAGGGGGGAAGTCTGTATTACAACAGCTTAGCAGGCCTTCCATTTAAAGACTTGCATGAATAGTGTTACCAAATCTGTTATTTGCAGAGTCCGTTGTTGAATGTCCTCGAAATTGCCATGGAAACGGAGAGTGCGTTTCGGGAACCTGTCATTGTTTTCCTGGATTTCTAGGCCCCGATTGTTCAAGAGGTACACAAATTAGTTTCCTTTTGTTAAACAAATACAGCTAAGATGTGGTGGCACAAGCCATCACTATTTCCGGAACAAACGCTTGACATATTTATTTGCTTTGTCCTCCATTGTTTTTCATTTTGTAAGCACATCTACTGTTTGCATGACAATGCAATCTGTCCTAATTCCTCTATTGTCACATTATATTTCACAGCAGCCTGTCCTGTATTGTGCAGTGGAAATGGCCAATACTCCAAGGGACGCTGCCTCTGTTACAGCGGCTGGAAAGGAACCGAGTGTGATGTCCCCAGTAACCAGTGCGTGGATCCTCTATGTGGTGGCCATGGAATATGCATCATGGGTTCATGTGCGTGCAATGCAGGATATAAGGGAGAGAACTGTGAGGAAGGTAAATATGATTGATATCTTGAAAGAGGACTTAGAATGTATAAGGACCAGTGCAGGAAGGTACCAGCAGAGGAGTAGCTGATAGCAGCCAGTCCTATTTTTCAAGTTCCAATTGCTGGAGTGGGGTACTGGTTCTCATTGAAGAGACCCAAGTGTGGTATATGGAGACATATTTACAGGCAGTGCTCCATGGGAGAAAAAGTATGTAAAATGGCTTTCCTACAAAAGGAAGAAAACGTCCTCAACCAGAAGGAAAAGAGACTCATCAGTATTTACTTATTTCTTTCTTTATTTTATGCACTTACATAGCGCTACTATATTCCGCAGTGCTTCACAGTATCAGTATACAGCTTTACTGAGGTTACTACCCCTCTTCATTGTAGAGCAGGGTCAGGATTTGCTGGATAAGATTCCTTTGAGAGATCTGGGAGAACTGGTTCTCATTGCAGAGCCCTAGCTGGTGTAAAGATCTGCATCAAAGGTATCTCATGCAACCAACCAGTTCCCTGCTCATTCCTTACAGAGGTAAGGAACCAAGCAAAGGTGGATGTAAATCAGCTTTCCTTCAAAAGGAAGAAAACTATCCTATACCAGTCAAACCACAGACTCCTCCAAAAGGAAGAAACACCCATTGGTAGACAGCTGTTTCAGGGTTCTTGTCATTTGTCTCTTGATTTTAGAGGAATCCCTGGGCTGGTTCATGTGAGATAGTGTTCTTCTTTCTGGAGGAGAGCTAATTAGCATAACTTTTAATTGTAAAATGTCAGCTGATATCTGGTTAGTTGTCAGGCATATCACCATGTTTCTTATTTGAATTATAATTTAAGGTTAAGTCTCACATAACCTCCATTTTTTGGAATAGACACTTGGTTTTTCAATTGAATTACCCTATATCTTGAGTAGAGATGAGCGAATCGAAGTTGACGAAATGGAAATCGATCCAAATTTCAGGAATTATTCGACTCACACCAAATCCGAATTTCCTCACGCTTCGTGTGCACGTGTGAGGACATGGATAAAGGAACTCTGGGAAGGCGGGATCACCCATACTGATATGCATGGAGCCAATCAGCAGCCAGCCCTGTGATGTCACAGCCCTATAAATAGTGGCAGCCATCTTAGATTCTGCCATTCACCAGCGTACTTAGTGCAGGGAGAGATGTGTCTGCAGGCGCTAGGGACAGTGATAGAAAAAACTTGATTGTGGTAAAAAAAACTATTTATAAGTGCAGGGAAAGAATAAGGAGGAATCATTCCAGAGCATTTATGTAGAACGGGGTCCAGTAGGGGAGGTTACAAACTGGGTAGTAGGAACAATCTTATTACACCTTGGTGCAAACCGTTCCTGTTATTGGGGTGCAAGTGCTGTTTGATACAGCCATTAACAGGGTTTATTACAAGGAAATATTTCTACAGTACGTCTTATTTGCCCTTGTGCAGTTCAGTTATAGGTTTTAAAGCCTTTTTTGCCGTGTATTAGTGGCAAAAGAAAAATATATTTTCCCTTGGGCGGTGCAGTGATATATTCAAAAGCCCAGTTTGCCGTATATTAGTGGCAAAATGAAAATATATTCGCAATTCATTGTTGCACTTATCTGCTGAAAAGGCTTTTGTGTTGTGGAAAAGTGGAAAAAAATTAGGGCCTAATTGCCATTCTGCGGTGCAGTGATATAATCAAAAGCCCAGTTTGCCATGTATTAGTGGAGAAATAAAAATATATTCGCCATTCATTCTTGCACTGATCTGTTAAATAGCCTTTTGTGTTGTGTAAAAGTAGAAAAAAATTAGGGCCTATTTGCCGTTCTGCGGAGCAGTGATATATTCTGAATCCCTGTTTGCCGTGTATTAGTGGTGAAATAAAAATACATTATCCGTTCATCGTTGCATTTATCTATTTTAAAGCCTTTTGTGTTGTGTAAAAGGAGAAAAAAATGAGGGCCTAATTGCCGTTTTGCGGTGCAGTGATATATTCTGAATCCCTGTTTGCCGTGTATTAGTGGTGAAATAAAAATACATTTGCTGTTCATCTTTGCACTAATCTGTTTTAAAGCCTTTTGTGTTGTGTAAAAGGAGAAAAAAAGTAGGGCCTAATTGCCGTTCTGTGGTGCAGTGATATATTCTAAAACCCAGTTTGCCGTGTCTTAGTGGCAAAATAAAAGTACATTCACTGTTCATCTTTGCACTAATCTGTTTTAAAGCCTTTTGTGTTGTGTAAAAGTAGAAAAAAATTAGGGCCTAATTGCCGTTCTGTGGTGCAGTGATATATTCTAAAACCCAGTTTGCTTTGTATTAGTGGCAAAATATAAAATATTTGATCTAGCATTTGATTATTTGATCTAACAGTATGTCAGACAGAGAAGTGCCAGGCCCTGCACAGGGGAGTGGCAGAGGTCTAAATGTTTCTGGCGCAGGCACAGATCGCAGTAGATTAAGGGGCCATGGCAGCAGAGGTCACTTCGAGAGGACTGAGCTCCCAGTGTCAGCTAGCGGAATAAACTGAAGACTGTCCGATTCTCTCCTGGCTTAGGCAACACTTAATTATTTTTAATTACATTTGTTAAATATTTAATATTAAATTGAACCAAAACTTGATTAAAATTATAAGAAAGTAAACTTCACCAACATATTATCCCAATCTTCTAGGGAAATTCACGGACAATCAATTTGCCAAGTCTTTTGTGCCAGAGAACGTGTATTATTAAATTGTGTTTTAAGCAACACTTTATAAAGTTGAGAAATTTTAACCTTCTGTTCTGCCCCATATTCCCTATAAATGAATAGATGAAGCAGCCGTTCTGTGGCCTCCTCATGCTGTTGCCATCTCCGCAATCTCTTGTCGTCATGCCATTCTGTGGCCTCCTCATGCTGCTGCCACCTCCACAATCCCTCGTTGTCATGCCTCTCTGCTGCCTCCTCATGCTGCTGCCACCTCCGCAATCTCTCGTCGTCATGCCACTCTATGGCCTCCTCATGCTGCTGCCACTTCCACACTTTGTCGTAGTGCCACTCTGTGGCTTCCTCATGCTGCTGCCACCTTCACACTTTGTCATCATGCCACTCTGTGGACTTCTGATGCTGCTGCCACCTCCACAACCACTCGTCGTCATGCCACACTGTGGCCTACTCATGCTGCGCCTACCTCCACACTATGTCACCTTGCCACTCTGTGGTCTCCTCATGCTGCTGCCATCTCCACACTATGTCATCTTGCCACTCTCTGGTCTCCTGATGCTGCCGCCACCTCCACACTCTGTCATTGTGCCACTCTGTGTTCTCCTGATGCTGCTGCTATCTCCACATTATGTCACTTTGCCACTTTGTGGTCTCCTGATGCTGTTGCCACCTCCACACTATGTAATTGGGCCACTCTGTGGACTTCTCATGCTTTTCCCACCCTCCCCACTTCATGACTGGGCTGCTATTTTGCCTTTCTGCCTGGCTGACATCATCATTTATTTTACCCTTCTTCTGATCTCTCAGAAGGAAGCAAATATGAGATGCACAACGGATCCTGTCTGTGTAGCAGCTGTAAGGTCTGTATGGTCAAATCAAAATTGGCTTGTGATTTGGTAGCCAAAAGCAGGAGTGGGTACAAAACATAGAAGACATACAAATATTCTGTTCATGTGTCATCTCTGTTTTGGATCCACTCCTGTTTTTTTTTGGCATTAGCAATACTGATGGATTACTGACCAAATGCTGACCGAGTGAAGGCAGATGCTCAACAGACAGGATCTGTTTTTTTGGGGTTATTGTTCTGATGAATCAGAGGAAGGGCAAAATAATCAGTGAAGTTGACACAAACTTACTGCTGACTCACAGTACTATTTCACTAGCAAAGCAGACTTTTTATGTGTGTTACTGCAAGGCACTGTGTTCTTCACCACTATAAAGGCTTTCTGCAGCCAGGATATAGCTGTTTTGTAATGAAATTCGGGTCAAAACAGGTTTTTCCCAAACAATTCAGTGAAACGGCAAATCGAATTTTTGAAAAATTCGCTCATCTCTAATCTTGAGTTATTTGCATTGTTTTTCCCATACCTCCTCAATGTTTTGAGGTATATTATTACCTTTTCACCATGTACATATAGAACCTTACAATAAAAAATAAAATGTAGCTGATATAATTACTGAAGATAAGCAGTTTCTTTCTGATACATTAACACTCTTCAAGAACCTGAACTGAGGTGAAACATGATACATGGTTTTTGGCATTCTGAGATATAATTAGGAAATCTGTGATGTTGTTATGTAGTGCATGGACCATTTTGTCTTGGCATCTTCAAGAGGAAGCCACCATTTTCTTTCCTTGATCATATTGTTTTTATTGATTTGCATGTGCAAAGGAGTGCAATTAAGTCCCTAGAATTAAATTTTCAGACCATTGACCCTACAAGTGTAACGTTTTATTGAGTCAAATTGCTGAATTAAGTCTCATCATCCAGAGCACATTAATGGCAGTCCAGGAAGATGTAGAGCATTCAGCTGATACATTAAAGCAGCAATTGTCTGCTGAAACTGTCACACTGTGTCTTGGTCAATGCCAAGAGTATGGCTTTCTTCTGTCCTCAGTGCTTTTTTTATACTGAACAGGTTCTTGAAATCACTGCTGTCCCGTTATTCCAAATCACTGTTAATATATTTGTTCAAGGCAAAACCTTTTATGTAATTTTTGTCAAAGATACTGGAATATTAATATGTCAATAATAATAATAATGTTAAATTCACTAAAAAATATTTCTTTCTTTTAATAGCCGATTGCTTGGATTCATTTTGTTCGAATAATGGGGTTTGTATTCATGGTGAATGTCACTGCAACCAAGGATGGGGTGGTACCAACTGTGAAATCCTCAAATCCATGTGCCCCGACCAATGTTCAGGTCATGGCACTTATATTCAAGAATCTGAAAGCTGCACTTGTGATACCAACTGGACTGGGCCTGACTGCTCGACTGGTAAGAATTTATTATTTTTAGTGTGGTACAGCAATGTGCACTTTCGAACGTCCTATAGCTTAGTTTTTTGTTCTTAATAAAGGAATGGGGTATTGTTCGACCTCTGGGACCATCACCAATCTTGATAATGAATGGGGCCAACTAGAATGGGGTTGCACTGCAGTTCTCTTCGCAGCCAGGTGGCTGGGGGCCGCTGTGTAGGGGAAACACAGAGAAGGGGACTAGCACTGTGTCCCATGTTTCTCAGGATCAGTGGTAGCACCAGAGATCAGATCCCAACCAATATGTCATTACTTAAATCAGGGGTAGGCAACCTCCGGCACTCCAGCTGTTGTAAAGCTACAACTCTCAGCATGCATACTTGCTCTGCTCTTCTAAGAAATATTATAGAAATTAATAGAGCATGATGGGAATTGTTGTTTCACAACAGCTGGAGTGCCAAAGGTTGCTTACCCCTTACTTAGATCATAAATTTGAAACAGCCACAAATAATAGTTTGTTTGTTAAATTTCACCCAATGAATGATCGCTTTGGTTGAAATTGTTATTTTTACTCAATGTTATGTTGACAAATATGTATGGTTACTTTTAGGTTAAAAATATTATATGGATTCAAAAGAATGTTTTTTACAACCTTTCAAAAAAGAGCATTTGACAAATGATAATAACTTTTTTTTCGCAATGTGTGTTTCCAATTCCATGTAATCTAAATGCCTTTTATGATATCAAGGCAATGATTGGGAATGAATCAGTCATCTCTGATCATTGCCAGCTCATTCACTTCCAGCAGTCCATCTCTCTCTATGGACGATACTGAGCTGGCTTTGAGCGGTCCGCTCTGATTGGATCGCGATCATAGCCGGGGAAAAGGAGATGCCCACAGCAGAAGACGGCGTCTCCACCCCATTGCGAGTTTACAGCTAGCTCGCCAAAACAACTCTCTGAACCGGCCGAACAGGAGAAGGTATAAGAAAAAAAAAAACATCCCGGGCATCAGTGGGGGCCGCACTACAAGGTTTTGACATAGTTAGCCTATATCAAAACCAATGAAAGGTCCTCTTTAAGGCAGCTTCCCCTGTGAGAAGGTGTCTCAGCTATTAGGTTTCTAGCTAAGGTATGCCCGCGTACGTGCTCTCGGCCCATATCCTGGATATTGACTCTTCTCTACCTGACCTGTACCTGAGCTCCGAAGTGATCCTTCGCTGTCTGCTCTGACCAGGACTGTTTATCAGATTGTTCTTAATCTACCTGTCCTCACCTCAGCCTGTCCCTGACTATGATTCTGCCTGATCCCTCTGTGTTCTGCAATGGTGTCTCTGAACCCTTTGAGCCTGCGGTCAATCACACAGAGACAGCTCCAGGAGCCAGCGGCCTGGTGGTTCCCCTGCCTTAAAGTCCAGATCCCTGTATAGAAGTTAAAAGGTGAAAACCAGAGGACTGCTTGGATAAGTCTCTTAGGAATAGTCCAAAGTGTTATCTGTTGGTTGCCATAGAAGTTGCCATAGAAGTCATAATGTTGACAAGCTACTGACTGCATTACTATGGTAATCAACTGGCAGTGTGATCATTTTGCATTCTTTTAAAATGATGTTTGAAGAGACTCTAATATTTCAGAGGCCCTATTGTAGACAACTGCTTTTCTTTATCTGGTTGATTTCTTTATGCAGTGCATAGAAATTACTATGAAAATCGCCTATTAGAGTTTTACCGGCCAGGACTAGTAAAATCCATGGAACATATAAAGTTCCCACTTGTTAGGAACTAGACATTATATTACCCCAATATTGATAATTTTCCACGGCAAATATTGTGTGAAATGTCTATAGACTGGGCAGTTTTCAAAAGTAGGCAAGTCTCATGTCGAACTGATGTTTTATGGCTGTATTTTTTGAGACAGCTAATGCTGCCTTAAAACAGATTGTATATTTTCTTTTTAAGTCTAACCTTTGAGGAGCACATAATCTTAAAACCGGGAGGTGACCTTCAGACATCTGTAATCATGATGTAATAAATCTAAGCATAGCGAATTGGTTTGTTCTAGTGCTGCGGGGAAAGAAAATCTTTCCCTTGCAGTGTTTAGGTTGGAGATCAACACAGCTTTCCTCTATCTTCATAAGCAGTCATTCCATTAATTAGACCTTCAATTCCACTTGAATTAAATTAGCTCTAATTAATAAGTTCATTACAAAGATTGACGCATCCTGTTCAAAGCTTGTGTGCTAAAAGCTGATAAACACCTTCACCCTAATGAAAAATTGATTAGATGGAACAAAAAAGGTACTGGTGAAATAAACCCCTCTCCCCCACCGACAAGTTGATATTCTGGAGCTTTGAAGTTAATCAAACCATCTCGGGTCTCTTAATAAGAAACGGAACCTATGATTTTTGGAGAAAAGAGAGGTAACAGAGCCAGGTTTCTTTTATATAGGGATAGAATTCTTTGTTTTATCTTTTTTATCTTGCTGTTGCTGTTTAATCTGATTTGGGTTTGCTAGGTAACAGTTTATTTTTTATTCGAGGGATGCATTTAGTCTTTCATAATCTAGGTCATCCTATGGTAGCCCTAAATTTCAGTGGGGTGGCATTAGCCAGTGACAAGATAGGAAGTAATGCCCCTGACTTTGGTTGGACTATACATCCCAGATGCTCCGGTATCAAATGTTATAGACTTATTATGGAAACCGATTTTCATATATATATATAGACACTAGTGACATAACACAATAAGGTATAGTACACCGTAAAGTTCTCCTATTCTGTGGAGGGTAGAGATATTGCATTTGAATTGGAGCCAAAGAGTTTCAACTGGCAACTCTGACCATTATTCACATTAGCAAATGGGCAAATATCACTAGGCAAGATGTTAATATTTAACCAAACTGTTGAACTGTAATTAATGCTGCCACTACCAGATATTATAAAATCTTCCATTGGGCAGAAACACATCTGATATTGTTAGGAGGCACTTGTTTTTGAACAACAGTAATTGGCTAATATATGTAGAAGGAGATCAGCTATAAATGATAAATCCATAGTGCAGATTTATCAAAATAGGTGTAAAGGAACACTGGCTTAATTGTCCATAGTAACCAATCAGATTACACATTTAATTTACCAAAGATGCTCTGAAAAATGTAAGGTGGAATCTCATTGGTTGCTATGAGGAAATAAGGCAGTTTTTCTTTATACCAGTTTTGATAAATCTCCCCAAAGTTTATAGGTGATAAGAAGTATCATTAGAGATGGCACAAACCTTAAACACAAATGCATCTCATGTAAAAATGTACATTAGCACTGCTCCTTAGGCGATAGTGCTCGGAAGAGACAGTGCTAGGCAAAAATGATACTTCCTATTAAATCCCTAAGCTGACCTTTCCCAGAAGGGCATTTGTTGGAAGAAAGAAGGTTTTGGCTTTTATGTTTCAACATGCTCAATCCTTTTGTTCACAGGGGAAATAATATGATGTAAAATCCCTTTCTTAAACACCCCCCTTGGTATAATGCCCCTGTAGTGATAGTGTATATAATGCTGTCATTCCCCCTCCCCCCACGTAGTGGTAGTATATATGTATATATAATGTTCTCACCCCCCAAGCCCCCTGTACTATAAAGCCTGCCTATAGTGGCAGTATATGTATTTAACGATCCCCCCAGTAGTATAATGCTCCACTATAATGGTATATATATAATGCTCTACCAAAGTGTATTCCCCCTGTAGTATAATGTCCGACTGTAGTGGTAGTATATATAATGCTGCCCACTCTTGTAGTCCACCTGTAGTATATTGTCCTCATGTAGTGGTAGTATGTATAATCCTCCCCCCTGAAGTATAATACCCCCCTTTAGTGGTAATAGTATATATAATGCTCTCTCCTCCCTGTAGTGTCCTCAGTAGTGCCTATATATATATATATATATATATTCTGGTTGATTGGCCAGGACCCATTGCAGGGCAAGACCTATTGCCCATAGACTCTGGCATCCATCTCATTTATGGACAAGTGAAAAGTGCTCACTCAGCATTATTAGTGCAGTGTGCGGCACCTCCTGAGCTGGTCTTTATCTTCCAAAGTGACAATGCAGCATATTCATTACTCTTGGCACCGCCAGCCTGGCTGCTTCTACTGCAGTGCAGTACTACCCACCACTTCCCACCAGATGGCGCCACCTGAGGCGACAGTCTCATATTGCCTATTGGTGGTGCACCTCTGTGCACCTCCTCAGAATAGCAGGCAATTATCGGGAAAAAATAAATACTTCCCTATAATTGCCTGCTGTTACCCTTTGAAAAGAAACCATATTCATATCCACAACAGTGGTGGTTTCCTCAGTGGTAATTTGTAGGGTTTAATGCTTCTGCTTATAAACTCTATTAACAGTGTGCACCTGTATATTCCCAATGAAAGCACAATAATAGCAGATAGCTGTTAACTGCATTGAGCACATAGTCCTCATTAGAGTCATTTAACTTATTCCTATAAGGTAAAATGGGAATGCCATGTTGACACTACACAATTTACTACAGTTCACCTTCATGATAACACGGTATATATGTAACAGACACGTTCTAATATTTACTTCTTGTAGGCGTAGTATTGACAAATATGTGAATGGCTCTTTAATTGTATTATCGAATGCCGTCTTCGACATTTCTTCTTTTATAGGTGAACTGAGATGTCAAATAGTAAAACCATGCTAAGATTTTTTTTTCAGGGCAGAGTATTTTTAGGAATATAGATCTGATACGCAACCTTTCCATTTATGATTCCTGCCTGGTAAATTTCCCCTCTCAACCACCTGTTTTCGGCCATTACTTCAGAGACCTTGTTCAAATATAGTAATCCCATGGAAAGCCTTGTGGTCATGTACAGCTGATAACAATAGCATGGAGTAGCAAGATCTTTATATCCTCATTTACTCAAATGCTATGAAACATTTATATGCTGGACTTTTTTTAAAGGGACATTTTCATCGGAAAGCTGCATTCTTTAAAACTCAATATTCATCAAAGAAATTGTTTAGAATTGTTGACTGTTTTTCTTTTTTCATTTCGGCAGTACTGTGACATTAAAAATGAAATGCAAAATATTGTCCATCCAAGACAGCCTAAATAGATAGGTAATCCATTGTCAGTTTACTGCTGATGTGAGGTGGTATCTGCAGGGTAATCCTTATGATAACAGTATCTGTAGAATTGAACTAATAATGTAACAGTTCTATTGTTTCCTTGATAGTCTTAGATAAAGATGCCCACAGAAGAGCATTGCATTGATGAGTGTAATGTGTCATGCTCTAACTGAGTCACACCCCTTGGTCATAGTGATGGCCAGACTGAGAGAGTTAGGCAAGACTGACTGCTGTGCTACAAAGTCAAGAGAAAGTCAAGGAGACAGGACAGTAGAAAAAATGATATCCAGGAAAATGTCAGTGAAACAGTGAAATACACCAAATTAAATGTTACTTTATTGACCTAGTACATTTATTTTTCAGTTTTAAAAATTTCTTTATCTGCAATTTTGCATATTACTAGAGTAAATTAGTTTGCATGCAGATTTTGCCATCTAACCAAAAATAAATGGAGGGGACATCTTGTGGACTCCAAGCAGTTTAGGTGCATTTTCTGAAGTCTGTGTCTTCATAGACAAAAAGACTAGCTGCAAAAAAAAAAATTTTTTTAAAATGTCTCACCTTGAATAGTGTTGATGTGACAGGGAAAAAGGCTATATGTGATGATTTTAATAAAATATTTTCAAAGTCTGCTCTGATAAATCTCCAAGGAGCTTCTCTTCCTCGGGACAACTCCAGTGACACCAGGGCCATCCCTAGAGATTAGAAAACCTGTTTTCATCTGTAGCAGAGGCAGTTATTATTTATATATGCTTTTAACATCAAAGGCAGTTGTGAATTGTTATTCACTAACAAAGTATTGAGATAGCATAACATTTACAGCCACTGTTATCCCAACTAAATGCAAAGAAATGGGGGTTCTTATACTGAAGTATACACTGAAATAACGCAATAACACGATGACCGCAAAGTATGACCCTTAGTGATCATTTGCTATCTTATAGTCACAGATCGCAGATCTTTGAATAGTCACATATTGTAGGCCATGAGTGGACCCCCAACCCCTCTATGTGTTCTTGGATGCTTCAGTACTGGACACATCTCTATAGTGACCACTTCAGGGGATAAAAAGAGCAAGCAGATTACAGTTCAACCTGTCTGATCTTGCAACTATGATCTTGTTCCCTACCTAAGATAGACATCTATACAAAAAACAACTGAAAGGTGGCATGAAGCAGGATGTGCTCAACCCGAAATGCAGTTGTGCATTTATATACAGGGGAGCAGATCCTGCACTTGTGCCTGTTGCTAATGGCGATTACCAGCAAAAATACATATGGTGGAGGATGCCCGCAGCGGACCACAAGTACCACAACAGACATCCTACACAAGACGGCAATTGTGTGGATGTGATAAATAATATAACAATATAGCAATAACAAATGACAAGACAGGTGCACACTGCGGTCTTACTAAGCCCTCAAACTGATGTTAAAATTGAGAGATTGGTCAACATATCCTGCTGTGGAGGACATGTCTAAGGCCCCTTTCACATATGCATTTTTCCTTTCCGTCCTAGAGTTCCGTCTTTGGGGCTCTAGGACGGAAAAACACTGATCAGGATCTCCCTAATGGATTCTGAATGTAGAGCATTCCGTTCAGGATGCATCAGGATGTCTTCCGTTCAGTACGTGAACGTTTTTTGGACGTTGACAAAACCGCAGCATGCTGCGGATTTTTCTCCGTCCAAAAATCCGGAATTAATGCCGGATCCGGAATTAATGCCTATTGAAGAGCATTAATCCGGATCCGGCATTAAGCTAAACGTCGTTTCGGCACATCGCCGGATCCGACGTTTAGCTTTTTCAGAATGGTTACCATGGCAGCCAGGACGCTAAAGTCCCGGCTGCCATGGTAAAGTGTAGTGGGGAGCGGGGGAGCAGTATACTTACCATCCGTGCGGCTCCCGGGGCGCTCCAGAGTGACGTCAGGGCGCCCCATGCGCATGGATCACGTGATCGCATGGATCACGTGATACATGCGCATGGGGCGTTCTGACGTCATTCAGGAGCGCCCCGGGAGCCGCACGGACTGTAAGTATACCGCTCCCCCGCTCCCCACTGCTACTATGGCAACCAGGACTTTAATAGTGTCCTGGCTGCCATAGTAACCTCAAAGCATTTCGAAGACTGATCAGTCTTCAAATGCTTTCAGGTCACTTGCGTTGTTATGGATCCAGCGGGCACTTCCGCCGACGGAAGTGCACGCCGGATCCTAGCAACGCAATTGTGAAAGAGGCCTAAGCCCTAGCACCACGCCAAGGTTTCTCAAGTGGCTCAGGACCTAACACTCACCTACCTGTGCCGTATGGGCAATACCAGGGGCCAGTGGGCTAAATTACAGGAGTGTAAAGGCCAACTCGCAGCAAACTCCTCAGTTACCTCCAGCATGTAACCATGCCTGCAATGAGAGGAGGGAGAAGGCTGTGAGCCGCATCCAACACTGGCTGATATGCAGGGCTGGCGCCACCCATAAGCAGAGTACGCCACCGCGTAGAGCGCAATCTTGCTGGGGGCGCCGGCTCCCGCCCGGGCTGACGTGTCCCTGTGTGCGCACCGCCCGGGTGCAGTATTAAGACAGACAGTGTGAGCACTTCCCTAGTGTCAGTCCCTGTGGAGTAGCGTAGCTCTGTGGCTCTGGTGTCTATAGCCTTTCTCTGCAGGCTTTTTAATGTAAACACGGCGGCCCTCGCGTTAGTTATTATGGCAGATCATATGGGTGGGGCATTGTGATGTCACATGGGGGGGCGGCAAACTTTTCTTTTGCCTAGGGCGGCAAAAATCCTTGCACCGGCACTGCTGATATGGCCCAGACCTCACAGGTGCACCTATCTTGTCATTTGTTAGACATCTATACATACAAAAAATAAGGGCCAATTTTGGAAGAAGCCTATTTGCTTACGAGTATCCATTTGGCAGTAAACTGGAATTTACTCTGTGTAAATGTTACCCTTGATAAAAATTAAACCGCAGTACTCCAGTGCTGCAGTGACCACTAAGCCACCGTTTTACTCAGTCTTCCATCTAGACTTGCTCTTGTGCCCAATAATGATGAAGCTTTCATAGGATGATGATCAGTAAATTATAAAACTTTTCCTAGTTATTGTGATATGCCTAGACTATAGCTATGTGTACACATAATGACATCATATTGAGGAAGCATAGAATTATTGAGTTCACATCATGTTTTTGTCCCATTATTAACATATATACATGATGTATTCGTTAAATGCATGCCTCAGACAGATGCCATACAATGGCATCCATCATCATAGGGTTCTATTGTAGAAAATATGTGTACGTTAACGTATACATTTTTTTTTTTTTGCTGGACTCTGCGGGATAGAAAAGCATAGTGTGCTATGCTTTTGCATACTTTTTTCCCAATGTATATGTTATGTCATACAATGTCAATGTATATGTGGGAAAAAAAAAACATGATGTGAACAGCTCCTAAGAACGAACCTTAGAACAATTCTCCTGGACTTAAAGGATATTGATGGTCTAACCTCAAGTTTAGTGGGGTTTGCTCATCAGCTATGGTCCGCTATGGCTCTGGTAAGTGCAGCATACCAAGGACAGGCCCATGTACTTGGTATTACAGCCCAGACTCATTCACTTGAACGAGGCTGAGTTGCAAATAGGCTATGTGACCAATTAACATGACGTCACTGGCTTAGGAAGAGGCTATAGTACTCAGCGGACCCCCACTGATTACATATTGATGATGTATCCTGAGGATAGGACATTCATTTTAAACATCAGGAAAACCTCTTAAACTTTTTTATGGTCTATCCTTAATATGACCCATGAATGTTTAATCAGTCCAACTTCTGGGAACAATCATGACAATCATGACTAGAGATGAGAGAAGTTCAAGTACGTGTTTTGGATAAGGAGGTCGATTGGTACAAAGCCAAGCTTGAATAGAGGCAGGGGGTTAGACATCTATTGTCTGCCACTTACAATGCTGTCTTGACACCTTTTTCTGGGAGGTCATTATCACCTACTGACTCCAATTAGGACTATGGAATCAACACCTTTGACCCCATGCTGGGTATAATGACCTAATTACCAGATGTTGATTCAGTTACATATTTATTCCCAGAGAATGCTTGTACAAGTCACTCAGAATTGAGAAAGCTCGTTGGAAGAACGAGTGAAACGTTTTCAAGAAATCTACAGCAAGTCCAGTTGCCTTGATTTATTCTTTACAGATAATCCTCATGTACTAAAAGTACTAAGAAATGAATGCCATATACCCACATACTGATTATTTATTAAACTGTTTAGATGTATAGAATATTCAGGAAAACTTGGCACTTAAAAATATTATTTGAAATTCTTCTCTCCAGCATTGCATGGATTGATTCATTGAAGAATACAGTAACTAGATTAATTTCAGGGGAGCAGTCCTATAGTATACAGTATATCTACACATGCATACCTACAGTTATATCCTGAGCTTCAGCCAGTATTGTACACAGCAGAGAAGTAGTTTAACAGTGCGACTCATCATATGTCATATTTAATGAGCATTTGTACAGGTTCTCACTGTATATATTATTTAAGCTGACTTACGTATGACCAGGGCTCGAAAGAGCATTCCCTGTGAGTAAAAGGTTAATCTTTACTCTCTCGCTTACTACGCAGTAATGATGTGGAGGTCTTCTCCATTCATCTGAGTTGGTGACAGGATGAACCCATGAGCTGTAATTATATAAGCATGGCTTTTGTAGGCTTTAACTTTGTGAATCTGTTATTGCGGTAAATTACCTGAAGTCACAGTCCTTATTAAAGCGTAGGCTAAAGCCGTACCTGAACAACAAATCAATTCAAAGGTTCAGTTCCACATGGAACCAATTGTTCAGAATGAACATAGGGCTATAGTATGAATAATAGGCTGTTTCACAACATGGCTTTGTATTATCTACTTTTATCACAGTTCTTTACCATCAATAAATCCATGTACAAAGCTTTGATAACATAGTGGAACAATAAATAGAGATGAGCGTCAGGGGCCATATTCGAATTCGCAACATTTCGCGAATATTTGGTAGAATATTTGTCATATATTCACGAATTCGGGAATTCGCGAATATGGTCTTAATTGTGAAAATCGGCAATGTAATATGCGCATAATGCACGTGCAGTACAGGCGTGGGTCATATTTTTCAAGCTGCTAGAAGTTTCCTGAGACTGGAGAAAATGATTGGTACAGCAGAGCATTACAATAGCTTTATATGCAGATAGAGTGCTCCAACATATTCGCGATTGCACAAATCGACAATAATGATGCGAATATTTTGCCGCAATACGTGCAACTTCACATTTTAACAGGTCTGACTATATATTAGTGATTGGTGCACTAAGTATTGTTGTGAACTTGTGACATCACAGCACTATGTATGTATGGACAGCAGAACCTATCACCCTACCTAACACCCTGAACTGGAACCTATCAGCTACACTATATCACTGTCTAACCTACACTGACTATCTCCCACACTAACTATCTGTATATATATATATATATATATATAAGATAACTAACTATCTAACTTAATGACACAGCAAAGCACAGAGCACAGAAATGACACTGCTGTCTCTCCCAGAACTGTAATAATCTGCAGAAAATGACTGCTGGGGAGGTTCTTATATAGTAAGGGGGTAGACAACTTTCCTCTTGCTTGTTAGGGATGTTGCTAAGCTCAGACAAATACATTGCAGCCTTCTCATTGGCCCACAAGCAAGAAGCAGTGAGGCATCATGGGTTCAGAGGGGAAAAAAAATCTAGAATATTCGAAAATTCTGAATATATATCACTATATTCTAAATATTCGTGAATTCTCGAAGTTCGCTATTTGAATATTTGCGCCCATCACTAATAATAAAATGCGCCTCTTAAAAGACCATTCTAAAAGTTACCGGCCCTCCGCATAATATTTCGAGTTTTTTTTTTTAGATAGAAGAGATGAAAGCGTATTGGATTTATATGATAATTTTCCACTTTTCTCATTATATAGAAATCTGTCCGGTTGACTGTGGCTCTCATGGAGTTTGCATGGGGGGATCATGCCGATGCGAAGATGGATGGACAGGACCTTCCTGCAACCAAAGAGCATGCCACCCTCGCTGCTTGGAACATGGCACATGCAAAGACGGGAAGTGTGAATGTAACCAAGGCTGGAATGGAGAACACTGCACAATTGGTAAGTTATGTCATTGCTTGGGCTCATTTCAGTTACTGTGTCTATCATACATAGCGATGCTCATGATGTGGTATGACATGACTACTTGCTAGTGTAATAGCCTGATAATTCTATGTACAACTTAAAATATCTCCCTTACCTGCCCACTAACAACCTTTCTAATTATTCCTGGTGGGAGTCAAGTCAATGACCTTTAGTACATATCATTCCGACATAGGTATTCTTAAAAATAGTTGTACAGTTCATGGGTTTCCTGCCAAGAAAAGACAAACTATATGTGTTGGGGTAACTTTCATAAAAAGGCTACCCCTGTCCTAACTGAACATGGGCTTCTAGTGTTAGGCTGGTTAGTTAGTTATTATAATTAATAAAAGCAACAGTGACTCTCAACAAGGGCTTATATTGTGTTTCAACTTGTATATTTCCTTTCACCAGTGCATTTTGGTTCCTTAACCCTTCAAGGACTTTCCTATTTTAGACCTTCAGGACCGAGCATTTATTTTTTTTCATTTATTTTCATTGACACATTCCAAGAGCCATCATTTTTTTTATTATTCCATTGACAAGCTGTATGATGACCGGTGTTTTGTGGAATGAGTTATAGCTGGAAATTCTGCCATTATTTTTTGCAGTCCCGGTACTTGTATATTAGCTGATCTCCTACTGCTGATCTTGTGGTTACAGTAACAGTGCCCACAAGATCCTTATGATGTATATATCTATCACAAATTAATTAACTGGCTTGAGTGGTTAAAAGGGGTTGTCAGGAATTAGAAAAACAACTTCCACAAACAGCACCAGTCCTGTCCTTGGGTTGTGTCTGGTATTGCCGCTTGGCTCCATTAGAGTCAATGGGGAAGAACTGCATTTCCGCAGCCCTGTTTCTTTCTAATCCTGGACAACCCCTTTAATCGAATACATTTTAATGATTTCTAATTGGGAAAAGTGAAAGCTTCCTCCGGCCACCAGGGGTTGGAGGTCTCATGGAAATTTGCCATATTTGCCCTCCTTCTAATCCAGCCATGTACAAAAAAAAATCTATACTATAATAGAGACTTGGCAATTCCAAAGTACTTTTAAATATACCTGATTTAATTGTACCAAGTAGTCTTTATGGAATGGGAGGAACCATCAATAGTAGCAACCTGCATATGGTACAGCTCATGTAATGACATAGCTGACACCATGACTGGTATTTGAGATTGTTTCCATCACAGAAGGTAGTACCATATAGCTAGGATGGACCATCACTTTCTGATGGAACCCGCTGAGCTCTAAAAGTGAGCAAAAAGCCAGCTGCCCAGAGCACACCAGTCTAACAAGTTCGAGTTCAGATCAATTTTCTATAGTCATATCCTTCTCATCACAGGCAGGATTACAATGACATCACCTTTATCTACATAACACAGGGTCCACCATTTAAAATAGGTGATATGACAGCTTATCTACTCCCCCCCGACTTCTGCACAGATCACAGAGCATGTCCTGAACACTCCCATAGAAGTCAATGAGGCCTTCTGAATATTGTGTCTATGGCCAATGGTGGCTGCTTACTAAATGCTGGTAAGAACTGCTCAGGCAATATGACAGCCCCCATAATCATGTTCAGAAAATAGAATAAAAAATCTACAATCAGAAAATAAAAATATATTCGAAAAAAAAAGAAAAGAAATATGTCACTTTCTGGTAACTGGGTTAACTGTCAAAAAACTGATAGGCGGCACATTCCCTTTAAGTATTATTCTCCATCGCTCTTCACACAGTTTAATACTAATAGCTGTGAATTGAGTATTTTCACATCTTGAATGCCATGGCTGTTGCTCAGACGCCTGTGTGCAGGAGAATTGTCACTGCCTAGACATGCTCAGCTCCACATCGGCTCAGGTAGCTGTCTGTGTTGTCACTTAGCTTCCTAAATGTAAAACCGCATAGCTGATGTGACTTTGTATCTTGTCCACCCTTTGTATCCCCGTCATGAATGACTGCAGTCATAGATCTCTGTTGCCAGTGCCTTAGGTTAAACTGGGGCTTGCCTACAGCACTATTAGCGCTCACTTACATCCTCCGCCTTCTAGCTGATGTGTGCTGAGCATTAGTAGACGGCAAGTCATAAAACCATCCCATAAAAATGGAAACAAACAGCAGCAATAGCTTTGGAGCAGCTAGCTGAAGCTGAGCATTTATTTTTGGAGCATTTATTGAGGAACATTTTGCTACAATTCAGATATTAGGTCACACTAGGTATATCGATTTTGCAGATTAAAATAGGACTAGAAATGAGCAACAAACAGATGATGGATAGGAGGCCATGGGGGGATTGGTGATTCCTTACCTGATGTGGACAGGATTGTAATTTCTAGTATATTGCTGGAGTGGACCTCTAGAGTTGCACCTTTTTTATATTTTATTTTAGGATGTGAGAGATGAGAGGTAGGTTTCGTTATAGAAGTAGGTGTATTTCACAGCCCATGGGGTGCCTCACCATTTAGTGGGGTGTAGCTATTGCAACCTCTTATTCTTGCATACGAGAACCTTGTGGATTGACTAATCCTGTCTAATATTTACGGGCCAGTTAGAGGTGCGCCAGATATATCACAGTGGTTTGCTAGATGTGTTGATAGATGTGTTGTACAGCATGAGTGCCAGAATTGTAGCGGAGCTCGAACCAGAATTCCAGTACATTAGTAAATGTGCCCCAGTCTTCCAGCCCCACTGCCCCCATTGTTTACACTGTGGATGGACCTGCAGTCCTGTTTCGAAAGTTGTTTTCAGATAGCACACAAAAATTGTGTAGATAGATAGATATCCTAAAATCCTGCACAGATCTGTACAGCTGACCTGTCAGCAGTCATCTCCTTATCATCACAAGCAGGATTAGACAGGTAGCACCTCTATTTAAAGATGTCACAGGGTCCACCTTTTACAATAGGTTATATAGCTTATCTACTCCCTCCAGAACTGGCAGAAAACAACATAGTTGGCACATTTAATGGGTTCTTCTTAGTTTTCCTGTATGCACTTAAGAGATTAACTAGAATATTATAAGCAGTTTTTGATGCAAATCTCTATCTATCTATCTATCTATCTATCTATCTATCTATCTATCTATCTATCTATCTATATCTATCTTTCGAACTATATCTATCTATTTATCTTTCTCTATTGAACTATATCTGTCTATCTGTCTATCTATCTATCTGATCTTTCTATCTATCTATCTATCTATCTATCTATCTATCTATCTATCTTTCGACCTATATCTATCTATCTATTTATCTTTTTCTATTGAACTATATCTATCTATCTATCTATCTATCTATCATACTATATCTATCTATCTTGTTTCTCAGTGGAATCATAATGGTCAATAAGGCAGCCGTGAGGTATAATTTGACACTTATTAATCCAGCCTTAGAGGACAGTATTATGTGGCAGGTGAGTTGCCACTTCTCCAGATTTTGGTACACATAAGGGATTTTCCTAATTTTCCTTCCAAGAATTGAGTAGTGCCTATTGCCCTATGATGGGGGACATGTTTTGCTCTTTCATTAGGAATTCAGCGTAAGGGAATATGAGTGGAATATAATCTGAACTCCATTTCTTGTAGATAACATGGTGAGATATAAGGGTAGCAGAACCACATTTTTTATTTATCTCTCTTTGGTGTTTTTGCTTTCTCTTTTATTCTTGATTCAGACAAATATCCCAAATATACCACACCAATTCTTTCTTTTATTTTGGATTGTTTTACAACAGAATCCTATTGGTTACTATAGGCCATACCATAATTCTACATACCTGCCATGGAGCATGAAGACAGATCTCCAGACCATGCAGCTGCTATGGAGCCTTGGGCTGGGTAGGGGTGGGGGCTGGCGCAACTCTTTCTTAAGTTCCCAACATGAAAACACTGCATTTTCATGCAGCTGTGACTACGGTGAAAATACATTTTTTACAGCTTCCATTAATAACAGTGGTAACTGTTTAAATTCCTATGCACTGAGCTCCACCTAGTGGTGGCTGCAGGCAAATAGTTTTATAGTATACCGTGGGAAGGCAAACAGATTTATCTGTATTTATGCCAGTTGCCTGGTGTAAATGTGTTAAGAAATATGGTGTCATATGTTTGAAGAACCCGTTCCACTATGTCTGACATAGAAGTGGGATAGGCCGAGGTGACTTTTTTTATTACACTTGTTTTTTTAATTAAAATCTATTCTACTTAATAAAAAAGTCATGTTTGTCAGAAATCCTGGACATGGCACTTTACACCTTGCGTTTGCTGTGAGTGTTTGACACATACTATGTGAGGCAGGAGGCCCTTACTAAGTTTTGCTATGGGGCCTTATGAGATCTGTGTACACCCCTGCATACATGTAGGCCCATTTTCTTGTACGTCCATTAATGGCCATTAATATGTCATGGTACATAAGCCTTGATTTGTCAAACAGAGCTTGTTTTGTGGGATCATTTAAAAAATATATATTTACTCCTTGTGTTAATAGGGAACATAAATTAGGTCTAACATCCTCCCTGGTGTTCCCCCCCAAGATTATACCTTATGAATTATGAATATATACAGAGGTTTTCTTTCTGCATCTGGCAGCATGTACTATACATCACCCAAACATTCGGAGGGGTTTTGAATTGCTTTTGGGTTGTTTATTGAGCTACATTGATTTCCATGTACATTTTGTCAATTGAAATGGAAATTTGGCCTAAGGGAAATTGTAATTCCTTTACACTACAAAAGAGCAGCTATTTGTTGTATATTGTGAGCCCTTGGTGTACCGGGAGAAGAGATCATTAGTGAACAGTAGGATGATAGTTCTTTGTTCACGTATGAATCAGTTCACACACACCTATGTCCCCCACACATGTCCCCAGTGCCTACAATACTCAAGGTCTTTGAGGTCTCAAATCTGAAAATGAAATGCACCCTGCTGGGGAATTGCCACACAAACAATGTGAAAATTCACAATCATTGCAGATTGCATTAGGGTTTATATTAACATCTGTGAATATCTGTGAACATCTGGGGTTATGAATGAGATATTATTTCCAAGGCATGTTCAGAAATACTGTGAATATTTTTTTTTTGCTCTTTTCATATTCACACTCTATCTACCCTATAAACTACCAGTAAACCTATTACTACTCATACAGTTTAAGACACTGTCCACTTGTTGTCGACTTACTTTAGATTGTTGCCTCTGTACCTCCAAACCATCCGTGTAAACTTTTCCTGTTCTGTATGTATTTGAAGTAAGATGTTTTCTATAGACACAATGTGACGAGAATCCAAGGTACACGTGGTCAATATACCAGTCTCCGCCACATCATGTTCGAAGAGTAAAATTCTGTTAAGTATTTCCTAAAATAGTCATGTGAGGATATCTTACAGGTCTACTTTAAATACCCAGAAAGAGTAAGCACCCAAAAATTTGGAGTAGGTGAAGGTCCCTGGGCTGCCTGCTTTTGACACCCTCCATCAATGCCCAGAAGATTCCCAAGGCCTACTGGTGGCCAATGCCCCTAGCTATAATTTAGATGGGGAGGCGAAGGAGGAAAGAATGTCCACAGCACCAAGCCAGCCGTCCTCATTGCTCTCTATGTACTTCAGTTTCTGCTGGTGTGCTCATCTCCTCAATAGACTGTTGACTAGCTGCCCTTAGTATGGCTCACAGCAAAAACCAAAATAAACCATGCCCATCATCAGCCACATAGAAGGCATCAGACCACGGACCGCACCTCAAAATGAGTTCAGACCTCAGACCATACCCCTAAATACATTTAGACCTCAGAGCAGGAAATGGCTCTGAAAGTGAAGCTCTGAGGATGTGAAGGCCTTTGTTATATTCAATGCTGAGAAAATATGTTCTATAAAACCCATGGAGTAACAATACGATTGTAGTAATGGCATCAGAGTAGTAAGGTGCTGTGTAAGATGAGGGGAAAGTCAGTCAGAGCACATCAAAAACCATGATATGTGAGTTGCAAATGAGCTATCAGGTTTTTGGCCATTTTCTGGATGTCTAACTCTTTGGTCCCTGACCTGTCACTGAAGAAGAAAAAGCTACTACAAGTCTCCCATTTCTCAGCTCCCATTTCTTTTCAATTATAAAGCAAAGTCCTGTATATGTAAATCCCAGGAACATGTTTATTATAAAGTATATTTTCTGTGTTTCAACCAAATCCCATACATAAGAACTCTTTACCAGCTGCGTCTCTTTGGCAGTCCTCATTGTATGACATTAGCAAATAATTATGCTGGAGGTCTGCAGCATTCGAGAAAAGTACAAAATCACGTTACAGCAACATATTTTAATTCTGCCTTTCAATACATGAAATAGATAAAAAATAAATAAATCTAAATTGCAAATGTGTTCATTTGCATTAAGCCAAAGCTGGCGCATTTTGATTTGTCAACACCTCTTTTTTTTAAATAATGAGAAAAAAAACAGCCTTAAAAATTGGGTTGGGTGTATCCGGCCATCTGCTGTGCCACTTGCCCGCAGCTCCATCACTTAACACATGAGACAGGCTACAGCTGTTTAATTGCTACAGTGTTGAACAATTATCTATCTGCCCAAAATTTATATTTATATGTGTATGCATAGAAACCATGTGGTTAAGCATAAGTGATCTAATTGTGGACTAATATCGTTAAGCATTCATTAATTAATCCCCCGTGGAGTAATGAACAATAAAAAATAAATAAATAAATTCTTTGCTGGTTTAAGTAAATGCAGATAGCTGCTCAATGATTTTAATTAGCATGCTATTTGCAGGTTTCACTCCCTTCTGTTAAAGCAATGTTTCCTCAGCATTGATGCAATATGCATAAGACCATCCATGGCACTACTGACTAGCACTGGAAGACTTCTCTGTGCTGACGACAAGGGCGTAACTATAGGGGAAGCAGGGGAAGCGGCTGCTTTGGGGCCCTGACCCAGAAAGGGCCCATCCAAGAGGAGGAGAAGTACTAAAAGATTTTGTCAGGGCCCCTCAACATTATTACACAATGAAATGATATACAGTGGCAGTATAGACAGTGTAGAAAACGGATGGAACAGCTGCTGGGCCTGGTCTGAGAGAGCGATCTTTACTAGCCACAGGAAAGGAGGTGGGATGAAAGGAAGGGGTTGTGAAAAACTTACTGGGGGAGGGGGCCCCACTTAAAAATTTGCTGTGGGGCCCAGTCATTTCTAGTTATGCCACTGCCTGACGATAATCATTTTGGAAAGAGACTCTGTGGCTTTCTCCCAGTAAAAGGGGGAAAGAATCATAGCTTGTGATGACCCACCACCAGAGATGGCACAGGTTATAAATATATAGTGCATTCAGAAAGTTTGTGACCCTCAACACACAGCCAAGATAACAGAGAAGCGACTTAGGGACAACTCCTTGAATGTCCTTAAGTGGCCTAGCCAGGGCGCTGATTCTAAAGCTACTTTTACACTAGCATTTTGGCTTTCCTTTTGTGAGATCCGTTCAGGGCTCTCACAGGCGGTCCAAAACGGATCAGTTTTGCCCTAATGCATTCTGAATGGAAAAGGATCTTCTCAGAATGCATCAGTTTACCTCCGTTCAGTCACCATTCTGCTCTGGAGGCGGACACCAAAACGCTGCTCCGATGAGCCAAAGTTATTGCTTCGCAAAGTCTTGTAAGACTTCGGGTAATAACTTCATAAATTAATTTGTACTGTAAAAAAACATTTCCCGAACTCGGGTTTGGTTCCAAAACAAAAAGTTCTGGAAATGTTTTTTTACAGTACAAATTAATTTATGAAGTTATTATGCTAGACTTCGCAAAGCAATAACTTCGGCTCATTGGAGCCAATACATTCTAATACTGTACGGAGCTCCTGCTCTGTTCAGTATTAGAACAAACTTATATGTTTAATCCGAAGTCACTTCACTCATCCCTAATTATTATGGTAATCCTAACTGACCAAAAACAGGAAAGGTTTATTCTGATTTCATATCAGATATTGTGAAAAACATATGTGTCTTTTTATATAGTGTATGTAAACTTCTGGTTTCATTAAACAAAAAATATTGTTCTTTGGGAACGGTCAGAAGAGAGAGATAAAACTCCTATATAGATACGTAATAAATTGTCAGTTTACTACTGAAATTAGGGGAAAATCTTATCTGTTAACACAATAGTCGATTAGTAAAATTAGGATAACAGTATAACAGCTCTATTGTTGTATTTATAGGCCTAGATAGAGATGCCTACAGAAGAGATATGTGATGTTATAATTGAGTCACTCATCCCTCTTCCCTCTCTGGTCACAGTGAATGGCCTGACTAAATGTCCAGTGAGTATGCTTGCCATGCAAAAAGTCCAAATAAAGGAAGACGTTAAAGAGCCAGGACAGAAAGTAGAATACATGGAGTAACAAAAAATAATAATATACAGAAAACTTTCCACCTGTTTCCTGTTTATGGTGGTTTGCTATGCAGTGGCTGGAATATATTGGGGGCAAAATGTCAGTGTGTCCAACATGTCAGTGTGTCCAACATGGCCGTTACATGGCAGACCTTGCTCTGCTACATAGCGATATCAGCCTGCGATGTATACATGTAAGGCTACTTTCAGACCTGCGTTCGGTGCGGATCCGTCTGTTATTTGCACCGACGGATCCGCACTGATAATGCAAACGTTTGTATCAGTTCAGAATAGATCCTTTTGCAATAACTTTTAAAAAAAATGTCAAACTTAAAACGGATCCGTCCTAACTTACATTGAAAGTCAATGGGGGATAGATCTGTTTTAAAATGCACCATATTGTGTCATTGAAAACGGATCCATCCCCATTGACTTACAAAAACGGATCCATCCACATCGTCAGATGGACACCAAAACGCTGCAAGCAGCGTTTCGGTGTCCATCTCCAGAACGGAATGGAGGCGGAACGGAGCCGAACTGATGCATTCTGAACGGATCCTTATCCATTCAGAATGCATTGGGGCAAAACTGATCTGTTTTGGAACGTTTGTTAGAGCCCTGAAACGGATCTCAAACGGAATACAAAACGCAGGTGTGAAAGTACCCTAATGTGCCAGTACACACGTGCGTTGTACATTCACTTTTGTCCTCCTTCCCCCACATGCCATACCAGTGAGCATGTCAGAGAGCTGGCGGCAAAAGCAGTCATTCGTTGGAGGAAGGAGATGGTGGGCTAGTTACCAGTGGGCAGGTGGAGGCTTTCCTCCAGCTGCCCCGCCTGGAAGAGCTTGCCCACCACCTGGATGTGCTTTAGGTACCAGCTTACCAAATGTGTGCCTGCCATAGATGCCCTATAAAGTTTGTCCTCCACAGATCCCCTATTAAAGTGTGTCAGCAGCAGATCCACCATAACAGTTGATTTTATTAAATATTTTAGCTAAATATTTTTCTAAATATTTTTTTATCTCATTTTCCTTCTCTAAAACCTAGGTGCGTCTTAGAGGTTTTGTCACTTATACCAATAGCATTTGTTATGTAGAGAAAGTTAATACAAGGCACTTCCTAATGCATTGTGATTGTCCATATTGCTCCTTTACTGGCTGGATTCATTTTTCCATCCCATTATGCACTGCTCATTTCCATGGTTACGACCACCCTGCAATCCATCAGCGGTGGCCGTGCTTGGACACTACAGGAAAAAAGCACCAGCCTACGTGATCTCCCATGGTCCCGGCCACCAGAAAAGCCAGCACTTTTTTCTATAGTGTGCAAGCACGGCCACTGATGATGGATTGCAGGGTGGTCGTAACCATGGAAACGAGCAGTATATAATGTGATGGAAAAATGAATCCAGCCAGCAAGGGAGGCAATATGGGTAATAACATTACATTAGTAAGTGCCTTGTATTAGCTTTCTCTACATGATAACCCCTATAAGGTCAGGTGCATCATATAGTGCCCAAAACTACAGTATTGAGTCTGTCACAGACACCTAATGGGATTTCCTTTGCTATTCTAGCAAAGTCCAAAAAGCATTTAAAGAATTGCTTTATGACAGCCCCATGATCCATAGACACAATGGTCAGGAGAAGACCTCATTGACTTCTATGGGAGAGTTTTGTGGGCATGCTTTGTATCCTGTGTCATTGTGCAAGTAAAGAATAGATAACCTGTGACAATCTCCTATTGTGAATGCAGGATCCTGTCTTATCTATACACAGAGGTGATATCATTACAGGCAGCATTAGAATGACAGGTAAGCAGATAACTTCATACAGTAAAGTGATTTGTACAGACCAAGAAGTGGCGTCTATTATTAGGATTAGTGGCCAGTGCAAAAAATGTAGGAGTTTATGTATTTTGTTTAAGTATAGATATTCCTTCTTAATCCCGAGTTGTGATCAGGCTTGAATGAAACCATTTTTTACATTTAGATAGATAAAAATAAAGCTTCCTTAACATTATGTCCTGGTAAACTACAGACAAATCTATATTGCTTGAAAACTGTTATAGACCTTGAGGCACAAACTGCCTGTATTAAATTTCCTAGCAATGCTTGTACAGACTTCTCTGGGATCTCACTAATGGAAGTCAAAATGCTTTTATTAAATTGTCATTATTTTGAACAAAAAAACATTTATTGAAGTCCTTGAGGTTAATGGCCATCTATAAGTTAAGGTAATGTTGTAGTAAACTATAGACAGCAGAATGGATTGAATTTAGGCTGATATTAGGACTGAATAGATAATAGTGCTGTCTGGAAGATGTGAGTACAATACTGATTAAGGATGAGCAAACTGGTGCTACCACTTCTCAAAAAGTTCGGATTCACAAGAAACTGAATTTTCTGTGGTTTGTTTCAGGCAAATGAGAGAGAGAGATTTGGAGGAAAATATATGCAAATTATCATGTCCAATATCTGATGGCATCAGATTGGTTTAAGAAAACTAATTTGAATATCTTTCCCAGAAACCCAGAGGGGCATCGCCTGACCTACAATACTATGCACATGTACTTGGCATACTAGAGGCTCTCCATAATGAGAAATAATACCCCTTAGACAACACGAATATATTGTTGAGAAACACACATTTGTATACTAGACTCTGGCTTAGCTAGAGGCCTTGGTTGGGATCCTGGGGTATTATTTCTCCTTATGCTAGTACCACTAGTATACATGAGGAGCCCTATTTGCCAGGGACTGCTCCTCTGGGTACCTGGGAAAAAGATTCGCAAAATAGCTTTCTTTCCTAAAGAAGAATTATGTGCAGACTACATCCCCCATTGAAATAAATAGAGACATTCAGCTTCAGAAAATCTGCAACAAACCATTATTTATACTGTGGAATTGACAATTTTCAGAGGAGCATTGCCTGTCACCAACATAAAGATATGTACTATGTTATCCTTTAGGGCTGAAAATGGTCAATATACAGTATGTAACTGATTACAATATTATAGAAAAGGGATGTTTATTAGGGAAAACTGTACAATTGACGGACAGGTTAAAGGGGTATTCCTATCTTAGACAATGGGGGCATATCGCTAGGATATGCCCCCATTGTCTGATAGGTGAGGGTCCCAGCGGTGGAACCTACACCTACAACGAGAACGGAGCGGCGAGAGCTGTGGCTGGGGGACCCCAGATTTCCCGGGGTCAGTCCACCACCAAGCGCTGCTCCCATAGAAGTGAATAGGAGCGCACCACGCATGCATGGCCCATGCTCCCATTGATTTCTATGGGGCAGATGGAAATAGCAGAGCCAGCTCTCGGCTTATTTCGGTGGCCCCATAGAAATGTATGGAGGGTGGCTGCGCATACGCATTGTGCCCTCCGTTCATTTCCCTGCTCTGTTCTCATTGTAGGTGCCACCTATGAGACAATGGGCGCATATCCTGGCAATATGCCCCCATTGTCTGAGATGGGAAAACCCCTTTAAGGAAGTGTTGTAATCTTCTGGAGACATTCCTGGGAAACCCTTGCTGTGTGTGGATGAGCATTATCCTTCTGAAACAAGCCAGTTGGAAGCCCTGCTATGAGATGCAACACATGTGGCCACAGGATGTCCTGCACATATTGCTTAGCTGTTAGTGTCTCTCCTATCACTACGAGGGGTGACCGACTGTCATATATGATGGCTTCCCAGATCATCAAACCAGCAATTGGGGCAGTCAGTTGCTCGACATCAAAGGCAGGCATCGTCGGATCCCAAACAGAACCTGGATTTGTCGCTTAAGATGATACGGTTCGTCTGTAGCAGTCCAGGTTTCTCATTCATAATACCACTACACATGAAGGCGAGAATAGCTGGCTGTCAAAGGCAGGACAGGTAATGGGCGCCCTCACGTCAAATTTACTTTTGCTAAGCTTCAGGAAATAGTCGGAGCAGAGACAGGGGTGTGTTATGTAGGTGCCGTCTGTGTTTGGATGGTGAACAATGAAACTGTGAGAGTTGCTTTTGTTAGTTGGTGGATCAAAACACTACTCTTTTCTGGTTTTGTGTGTGGGCCATCCAAAGCCTGTTTGCTGTATGTGTATGCCCTCATTTAACCACTGTTCCTAACACCTCTTAACAGCTGGGTCAAAATGGCCTAAACGGCCGGCAATTTGCTGAAATGACGATCCTGCATTTCTCAGTCCAATGATGTACCATCTCTCAAAGTCTATCAACTTCACAAAATATGCTCAATTGCTTCACAGAGGCATGTCTACCAACCAACAATCTCAGAGCCTTTATATAGAGCAGTGGGGGGGAGCACTTTTATGCCCTCTTGGGGCAAGACTCAATGATAATGTCTATAAAGTGGTGTGGAATATGTCAGTGCTATAAAATAAATAAAAATATTTTTTTTTTAATAAAAATCATTTAGTAACATGAGTTATAAGGCTAAGAAAAGACATCTGTCCATCCAGTTCAACCTGTTTTCCTGCAAGTTGATCCAGAGGAAAGCAAAAAAAAAACCTGTGAAGTAGAAGCCAATTTTCCTCACTTTAGGGGAAAAAAATCCTTCCCAACTCCAATAAGGATAATCAGAATAACTGCCTGGATCAACAACCTATCTCTAGTAACTAGGAGTGGGCAATATAAACGATATGCACTTTGGTGTGCCAGGGTTGTCTGTTGATTTTTGGGGTTTAGCCTATGCTAAATGCTACCTCTTTTTGGTGCCAACCGGCCTCTAAGGAATTTTGGGAAGGCAGGCCCCACATATATACTGGACCCACTCTGTATGCTACCTACAGCATGTGGGAAAGGTGAGTTAGTCATGATTGCACGACCAAACATAATGGATGTACAAACAGAAGCGCAAAAAATAACATTTACAATGTGACAGGCATAATGATATGCTGATGCATTGTAACACATGATAAATTCAGCTCTGCTGTATTTACACGAATAGATATTGGCGATAATAGATAGATAGATAGATAGATAGATAGATAGATAGATTTATATACATCTGCTTATCTGACTTGTAGTATATTTGCTTGTATAGAATTGATACTATAGCACTGGTACATCTGTGCATTTTAATGGTTGGGGGGGGGGGGGGGGCCATAAGATGCTTTGTGAAATCAGGAAAGCAAATTATTTATATAGCATCCTGCCTACATTTCTGAGTTTTTACCATAGTGAAGCAATCACAGGCATCGGGAAAGATATCTGGTGGTAGAGAGGTTTCATTTAATGTGGCCTAAGTTGTAAAGTTAATCTTTTTCACGTTCCACAGAGACTCTTTCTTATCTGTTGTCATCAGGCTTTGCCGTCACTGCACATCTCGCCAGCACACAACACAGGGAAGAAGAAGTCCTCATTAAAAAATGAATAAGTGCAGACGCATTGAAGCATGGTAATATGCCACTGGTTATTGCTCTTCTTTCATAAGCAAGGTCTTGCTTCACTACTCAACCCATCTTCGCCTATCTCTGGTGAATTGTTAAGGCTGAGAATGGCTTGCATTTAGTAGTGGTCTCTGTCACCAATCCATAATAGCACCATATCTTTCTGAGCTATATGTAAGCACTATCCTTTTTTTAAAATTATTTTTGGAGTCCCAGAACAAGGCTGATAAATTTGACCAATGTGGGAAGAAAAAATCTAATGTGCTTACATCCATATAGAAAACTATAAAGGGCTTGTCCCACAATGGACATTATTACTTATCTACAGTATGTCATATCACTGGGGGACCCACTACTAGGATTCCCACCACCCCATTAACATTGAATGAAGTGACAGGAAGTATTCTCGACAACCACTCCTTTCAGACTCATCCTCATTGTGTTTGGGCAGTGAGGAGGAACTGGGGCATTGAGCCCCATGCTGAAGTGATCAATGTCCCCAGCCAATAGACATTTACCACCTATCCTGTGAATAGTTTTCATCGTGGAACAACCCCTTTAAGACTTTTAGATTTTGTGCCTGTGTTTTGCTGCAAGCCCCGGAGGAGCAGAGTGGAGGATGGTAGTAATAGTTGCTCTGGCTGCAATAATTATTCACAGTGGCAGTCCTTACACTGATGCTTCCTAGGGCTGGGCAGTGACAGGAGGGTGCACCCCTTCTGCCCTCGGGGAACACTCCAATGTTGGGGCTTCTGCTTGGTGGTAGTTGGGGTGCCCAAGGTGTTGTGAGATTGGTACGGGTGTAAGACAGGAGATGTAGGGGCTGTGGCCGGCAAATAGTGCTGGAGTCAATGACCATGCCAGTTTTGGAAAGTAAACTGGTCTCTCTTTAGGATTGTGCAGAAGGGGAGTTGTAGTACATTCAACAATATGTGCAAAACACAGTGACAAACTATTCTCAATGCAAATCTTCCCAGACAGCAATGTATCTCCAAAGGCCAAAATGAGGATTGTAGCACTCCTTCCCTCTATATCTCTAAAGTCTCTTTCTGCACAACCTGTCTGGCAATATTATTCTTGCAATAGTGGCTGTAATTCCCAACTGAAGAGTACAGGATTAAGATACAGCTAGCCAGGACCATGGCTAAAGGGGAAGGGTGTTTTAACACTGTCCCTCTCACTGCAGTGAAGTATTGAACGCCAAATACCCTAATGATTCTAGTACTTAGCCATGCAGATTCTGGACCTTCTAGTTCTTTCTTTCTTTTTTCCTGAAGTACTGTAAAGTAGAGATGGCTTTTTTTCTGTAGATCTCTCAAAGATAGCGGTTTTCTGGAATGTAGTACTTGTACTCTGCCGAATGAGCAAGCACATGAAACTTCCTCTCACTTCCTTGTGTAATTTACTACCAACGGAGCTAGGGATAGATCTAAGTCTAACACATAACTTCCTACAAGGGCAGAGTCCAGATTATTATGGTTGACTTATGGTTGACTATGGGAATTAATGAGGCATGGTGGAACAGAGATGCAGTTTTAGGTAAAAAAAAAAAAATCATTTGAACTTGCACATGTTTCCTATCATTTGGACGGAGCCTACTGCTTTAGTTGGTTTATCTGCCCTATATTACTACTAGACGTCTTGGTGTAGGCTCTAGGTCAGACGTCCATAAGCTGCTGTAGGCCCTAGCAACGTGTGACAGGCGTTGTTGAACCACACTGAATATTAATAGGGAGTTTTAGTAATTTTATCTGGCTCCTGAGCCATTAATTGTGAAGAACTTGTCTAAGATGTGACTCTGAGACTCATGAGAATATTACACACACATTCCTGGTTGCCAATGATCCAGGCACAACCCTGGTTAGATCCTTTGTAGTCCATCTACCAAGTTTCTTTTATATTTATTTCTATTTCACTTTTTACCTACCTGTTTCACGCTGCCTTATTTTAGCACAACATCTGGGATAAGGCTGCATCACCAGACAGCACAGCATGTTTCTAGCTGATAATGGCTTTGAGGCAGGTTTTGTCAGAGCAGGAGTCCCAAGACATGCTTACAACACAATATGCGCTTCCTTGTGTGTTTCTCCTGGTAAAATCTACATTGTAAAATCTGTCATGAGCCCTGATACATTCCAGTCACATATGCGGCCTAGCATTTCCTCACCCATCTCCCTTCCCGTGATGACCCTGTTCTTCTCGAGTCTGTATGCATATCACACTTCATCTTATATTTCCCCTTAGTGACTCTGCTCCTAATGCACTTATTGAGTCATTGGTAATTACAGGGAAAAAAGCCACAAGATTTTTTTCGCAGAGGAACAGAATGTGAGATTTTGGAGCCGCCTAGTAATGTTGTAATGCAGCAGAGTGCATGGAGGTATAATTAGACATTATGACTAGTAAGAAAATCACAGTGACATTGCTCATTTTTTTTTTAGCCCTATTATTCAAAAACCACCAAGCAGCTTTCGGGCCTGTCATGCAGGGTGATTTCTCCCAGAGGACTTAGCTGTTAAAGTGTCATGTTTGTGAAAAGTGTCTTCGTGGAACCATAATGAAATGTGCATTCCATTTGTAAATGATTTGTAAATATAAAATGCTGTTTTATTGGGTTTGTATTGCATCAAGTGTCTCTCTCATGACGGGATATTTTCTGCTGTCATGTTTGGCCTTGATTAATGGTTAAGAACTTACAATGTCATGAAAATGAAGAGCATGTTTCATCGTCTATTAAAACAACTGACGTGATGTTCCAGTGATATGCAGATATTGCTTGTTGTATTTGTCTCTGTAGATGTCTACCTATGCTGCCGCTAGTAATTGTGAGGCAAAGTTATAGGGATTGCAGAGCTTACACCTGGGCCATGGAGCCCCAAACTGACCATACACTTTAGATAGCTGCTATTAGATGCTATTCTACCTTCAATTGGGTAATCACATTTTTATACAAGCTAACAAAATCATTGTTTGCCGGCGGGAGAACGTGCTGTCTAATCACACTATGCTGCCAGCATATAATGATTTTGTATGGGGATGAGCGATGGCCTTAGTGATCGCTCCTCCCCATACTGTGGAGGGGATTGCTACATGTAATAGCATCGGTCTACTTCACTGACAAGCAGGCGATTGTCGGGAAGGAACACTTCTTTCCTGATAATCATAATGCTCATCTGCAAATGTAATACAGCCCATAATTATTATTTTTTTACTCACTTATATAGCGCTGACATATTCCGCAGCGATTTACAGACATTAGCTCTCTGTACCCAGCGTGGCTCACAATTTAAGTTCTCTATCAGTATGTCTTTGAAGTGTGGGACTAGATCAGAGTACCCAGAGGAAGCCCAAGCAAACACGGGTAGACCATACAAACTGAATGCAGATGTTGTCGTTGGTCAGATTTGAACCTAGGAGCCCAGCACTGCAAGGAACCAGTGTAAGCCACTGAGCCAACATACACGTTAGATGGTCAGAGTGTCCTGCCAAAATGTTGGTTTTGGCTGACATTCATCTAATATGGCTCCTTTAAAGAAATCCAAAATGTTCCAACCACTCTTTGAGAAGCCCACCTTCTTTTCCAGTGACCGACATTTAGCTCCAATATATATTATGCATATTTGAAGCTCCTTACCTTAGAAGACCATTTTTCAGTGCAATTTTGGGTGGTCGTCCCAGAGAAGCATCTAGACAGATAGCTATTTCTATACTTCTTTATATATTTGCTTTAAATCCTTCCAAATACCAGAGAACATAAGGAATTTGGCATGCATTAGAAGGCAATAAAAGCCAGGACACCTGTAAAGTTTTAAGTTTGCAAAAACCATACAATCCATCCCATGTATCCTGCTCACTTCGAAAAATGGTAAAATATTGCCTGGATCTTATTCCAGCTTGGGTTCACCATGAGTTCAAATAATTGGAGAATTACATTGGTTATGTTCAGGTTTTGCACACAGATGCAGATTTTTTTTCTATTTTATGTTCCTTTCCAGTTTTATATCAAGGACAACAGTTAACTGAATACTCACACAGAATAGATCATAGGTCTCTTTGGAGTACTATAGCACCTACAGTATGTACTGACACTTAGGAGGCTGCCAAGCCAAGGCAAAACATTACGTTGTGTGTAAAATCTACAAATCATCTCAGGTTAGAAATGGAGGGAGGTAAGAGTGCTAAAGAGTAAATGAAGTGAATAGGGATTGGGAGGAAGAAGAATTTGTTGTAAGGGACATTTGGGGGAAAGTCAATTATAGGCCTCATTTTTGAAAGCCCAATGTGTGCTACTCTAGCCTTCATAAGGCCGGCTCTACCAGAATAAGCATGTCATTTTTGGTGTAAGGGGAATGATAAATTTCTACCTACATTTCAAGTGTCTGAATCTATTCTGTTCCATCTTCATAGGTAATGCAGGAACAAATAGAGATTTATTTTATACCTAGTAATGGGGAAAATATGGTTTTCACATCACAGACTAACCCATTAATTGGAGAGCCACCACTGAAGTCAGCTCTTTGCTGGGGTATCAGAAGTTTGACATGTTACTTTTGGCTCCTCATTCCCCTTCAGGAAAATCTGCAGGGAAAATATAGTATTTCACTTAAAATCAAATAAATGGCTACTCATGCAACGCATAGATAGACAAAGTCTGCCAGATCAAAAAACCCTACTTGTCAGGGGCTCTCCGCCCATGCTCGTAGAAAGTGGGCTCGAAAGTGAGCATCCCTTGATGACTAGGCTTTGTGTGACCCTCATTTCATATAGGCATCAATATGTTTGCATCTTTGTTGCCTTGACACCATTACCTGCAATTTTGTATATGTCACTCTGTTTATTTTAGATGGTAAGGAGGGCATCTACCCATTTTCAGTATGTCATAAACATAACTGTTGTACTGAAATGGTGGCAACATTTAAGTGGTCACAAACACCTTTTACTGACAATCCAGAATTTTAGAAATCCACATCCATGTAACACGTTTCCCTAAATCATAATAATTGCAAAGGTGTTCGGTACTGTTCAGTGAGTAATTCATTTTTAGATCAAAGACTCTACATAACTATACCGTACTCTAAGTTATCCAAATGATCGTAGATTGGCATCTTTTATAAAAAAAAAATAATAATTATTCAAATGATCTACTATCATTACATCTAAAAAAAAGTTAATGTTCATATCATTCTGATTGCAGACCACCATTAGACTTACCATTAGGACTGGTATTATAAATTGAAAAATGGATGCCAACGTAGAGGGAAAAAATACAGGGAAATTGTTGGAAATGTATTGAAAAAGTTAAGTAGCCAACTAATGTGCACCAACAGGTGTAATTATCCTGGCTAAATCTGTGTTAGTGATCCTGCTGGGATTAATATTAACCCTATAAATGGAATGTTATATCATTACAATGGGATTTGTTCATGCATAGCGTCTATAAGAACGCGTAGATGGCGAGAGATATGTAGCAATGCAAATTGTTTTAGCGTTCTAATCCATTATGACAGGATAATCAGTAATAAAATAGTGCAGTGAGTACCAATTAATGGACATCAAATCAATGGGCATGCTGTTCCTGCTGATTAAAACAGCAGCTGATTGGAATAAATGGTTTTAATATACTTATTCCGAGACTAGTCTCATTTTATCATATCTAGTGAATCTAGTGCATGAATAATCTAAGGATGATACCTAGGTGCCTCTTTAATGGGATGCTAATAGCAGCCATTAGAGGAGGCCACGATCAGAACGTATAATAGGAGACTAGCGCTTTCTGACATATTATAAGCCCTGCAAAGGACGCTTAGAATAACAATGTTATATGCCAAGTATAGGCCCCCAAGACATTGCTGTTATCTGTCTAATCGACTTAGCTATTTCTCTGGTCAACCATGACATTTACTTTATATTAGCACCAGTTTTATTATAAAAAAACAAGTATATTGCATCCTACTAAAGGTAATGACACAAAACAAAAAGGATATTAGCAAAAGTATACAAAAAATAAAAATATTTTGCAAAAAATGTATATATTACATATTATAGGACCTGGGAGGTATAATAATAATGTCCGGTGTGTGACTAGATAACACATACACACTTTCCATTGTATGAGGAAAAGTACAAATAATACAGTCCAATACTGTTCTTGATTTTCTAATAATGCACTGTAAAGTTATTGGCCAGGAACTGAAATCCCAATCTCTTGTTTAGGCCTCATGCACACAATTGTATTTTGATTACATGTCTGATCCACATATTTTGAGGATCACACATGGACTCATTCATTGCTATGTGTAATGGACTCTGCATGTGGACCCACTGTGCCCACTAACTAATTTGACTTTAGGCTAAATCTAAGGGTGTTGTCCTGGCCCTTCCCTGGTATTCACCCTTTAACTGTTATACATGGATCTGGACTTCACTGCAGGGAACCAACCAGGCTCTCCTAGAGTACTCCTAGTGTAATTGGCTGATGACCCACAGAGGTTAGCGACACCAGTGCAAAACACAAAGGTACCAGCAAAAGACGTAGTAAGAATACAATCCAAAGTCTGGGCAGGCTGAGTACACCCGTATTCCAGATAAAAATGTCAAGGTCTGAGCAGACTGAGTACATACATAATACAGATAGGCAAGGAGCAGAGAGCAAAATGGAAGAATTAACTCAGTGCTGTAAGGAAGTTCACTGAGTACTTGTCCCAATACAGACAGGGAGAGTGGAGCAATGCCGGTGCCTACCCCGGACAGCAGTTCTAGTAAGTAAATGTGGCATGCACACAGCCAGTGCCCATATTTAGTCAATTCATGGTTTGCAGACTGCAAAAAACATGCGGTCGTGTGCATATAGCCTTATACTAAGGTTGGATGAGTTTAATTTTTGTAGTAGGTACCACCATATCAAAGATAAATATGAGCCCCCTATTATAGTGCCAGGTTTTGTCACCATTGTTAGCAAATGCCCCCTGCTTGCTAACAATGCATTTGTCCTGAAGATGAGGGCTGTGCAATGGTTCTTGCTCCCAAAAGAACAGTACAAGACCAGCCAGAGCTGGTGCCCCTTAGTAAACTCATGATCTGTCTCTAAGATTAAAGATGGACGAATTTCTTGAATTTCATTTCAGGTCTGATTTGCAAAAATTGGTCATCCGGTTTGATTCAGGTCTGAATACATTCAACATGTATTCAAAGTGTCCCAATTGCCCTAAAAAGTCATGGTCTCCTAGAACTTTATCCAACCCCTTTAAAACTCTATAAATGCCAAGACAGCATTAGTACTATTGTCGAAGCGACAGTGACATTATGGCTCTCAGAAAACAGATCGTGATGAGTGGTAACAAACAGCCTGGTTGTAACATATTGATGATCTCAAAATGTCTGTCCTCTGACCTGTAAAATGGCGGCAATCATTTTGATTGATTCATTAGAAACAAGTTGCAAAAATTTCGGATTGTCTAGAATCTGAATTGTTTGCAAAATTCAAATTCATATCAGTTTTCTCGATGATATGTATGCTTTTTGTGTTTCACAAGAGAGCAAGCATTTTATAAACAAATCACACATAAAGACAAATACTTACAAACATAAAAAACAATTGCTTTACATTCTAACCATCACAATCCACAGGCCAATCTGATTCCCAATAGTCTGTGTGAAATTTCCCCAAGACTTGTTGTTCTTCACCTGCACATACAACTGAGATTTGCTTGTGCTCTACCAACCCAAATTTAACACAAAGGGTAGTGTCAAAGGCAACTACTATACATAACTTTGCTCATTGCTTTGCATAATTACCTATGTCTGCGTAAAAGAATTGCTAGGTTGTGCAAGCGTGTGAGAGAATTATTTCTCCTTAAAATGCCTTTGTCCTGTGATCAGGCTCGATACTCCAGGCTTGGAAATTGGAATGCCTGTTTTGCTATAGGCTGACTTGCATCAGAGAGCTTTTAAGCCTCTCTACGGTTCCTATTCTATAATTTGCAGTGGTAAGAATCTTATCTTGAAATATCTAGTAAAAATCAGATTGCATTTTTCCAGCTGTGATTATACCTGTTATTACATAGGACAAAAGCAGCAATCAGTGCAATAGAGATTGACAAAAAATATACCTCTACCCAAAGGTCTTTGCTAGGATTAAGGAGCTCATTTATATGAATGTGGTTTTCTGCATATGAGAAAAGAGGTATTTACCTGGTCATTTTATAGTATTAGACATTTTAGGGGTTCTTTGGTCCCCCAAAATATCTACTTGATTAGTTTCAATATTTAAGCCAATAAACCATTAACATAGTTCAACCAGGCTGACACATTTGATGGCCGGATGTGTTTTACATTGCATAAGACATTCCAAAATATTAAAGGAGTTTCCCAGAAGTAGAATATTGATGACCTATCCTGAGGATAGGTTATCATCACTATCTGATTGGTGGGAGTCTGACTCTTGACACCCCCGCTAATAAGCTATTTGAAGAGGCAGCGGCGCTTTGGTGAGCGTACCAAGCACAGTGCCATACATTGGATGATGGTTGTGCTTGGTATTGCAGCCCAGGCCCTTTCACTTGAATGGGACTGAGCTGTGTCTAGGCCATGTGATCGATAAATGTGACATTGCTGGCCTAGGAAGAGGCTGCGGTGCTCACCATAGCACTGTGAACTCTCCAAACAACTGAATTTGGCGCACTGATCAGATATGGATAACCTATCGATATGGCATCAATATTCTGTTCCAGGAAAACCTCTTTAAAATCTATTTGCAATATATGTATTTTTCCTAATAGAAAAAGTAAGTGCCCCCTTGGCATAGGCTGTGGTTACACTAATTTATAACTTCCCTTGTATCATTGGTTTTAATTCCACTACTCCTTTTACAGTATCCACATTTATTTAAGAGGACATATAGGCATATTTTAGGAAGTTATGGCATATTTTGACTACATATGAATTATGTGGGTCATTTATTAAGCTAAAATACGCCTATATCTTAGGCGCAGCCGTATTTCAGCTAGTTGTGACGCAATCTACGACTTTTCCCTGCTCACGGCAGGTCTAAATAAGTGGACGTGGCGCAAGCAGGAAAGTTTCAGACATAGAAAAAGGTCTAAATGTAAGACAGCTAGGAAGCTGTCTTACATTTAGAACTAGCGGAGGATACGCCCAGGTTATGTAGAGACCTGCCCCTCTTTATAATTTCGGCAGAACCACCTCCAGCTTAGGGGTTTATTAAGACTGGCCTCTAAAATGCCGGTCTTAATAAATGTGCCCCCATGAGTTGTACAGAGCCATAATATGACAGCCATAGAACTCTGTATGCCTCCAAGTATAATGATGTGTTTAAATGTATGGAGAATCCATGAGAAAAAATGCCATGTTCTATTGAATAACGTACGGTATAATAGTAGTACTGTTCTTGAAACGAGTCATGCGGAGGCACCATATGATAGCTTACAGAGTCGCCCAGTAATACAGAACTATAGAGGTTGTGTGCTATCCTACTAATAAAGGAGGGTCCATCCAATATTACATGTTAACATACCACCAACAAAGAGAGGATGCCCTTTGTCAGGCTGCTTACTATAGCAATCCAATAGTTATATTCAGTGTGTCCACGTAGTGTACAGCACATTCAATAGATCATTTCAACTGTTAGAATTTAAGCCAAATTCCCATATTTTGTCAGGTCCGAGCCTATAGCAATCCATTTTTTACATGTCTATGCACGATAAATTCTATATATCATTATCATGGGCTATTATTATATTTAAGCCAAATGCCAACAAACTAAATTTGGGGTTCAGTAAGTGGGGCTGACTAACAGTAGAAGGAAATAAAGGTTGATACATGGAATTATCAGGTTTGTTCACTTTGTTGGGCGAGTTATTCATCATTGACTGGCCTGGAATTCTTGAGCAATAATTCTGACCTAACCCGACTCTTCCTTCCCTTAGCCTCAGAAGATCTTTGTTTCTTCATAACTTTGCTAACAGTTAATGTCCTGAAATGTCTGTCTTGTTCTTCTCCCCTTCTCAACTTCACAAGCTCACTATTTGGATAAAATAGTTAAAGGTACTGTATTCTTTCTGCTTGTTTAACCTTAATAAATTGGAGTATATATCCAGAAATATTTACCCCAATTTCTATATGTCATATACTCAGCTAATTATCATGACCCTCACCCTCCCTTCCTCAACTGACCAATGCTGTTTGTATGTGTGCATTATTACATGTATGTATAGCATTTGCTAAATATTATTTTTACTGTTTTATATCTAGTTTTGGTTTTTCTTTGTGTTCTGTTTTGGTACTGAAAAATGCAATCATTCTGCTGGCACTGGAAGGGATACAAACTACTACAGATTTATTTTATTTCAACTCCTTTGCCCCATCACTGCTCTTGCTGAATATTCCTCAGATAGTTTATAGCTGGCGAATACTGGCTATTTTTTTTTCTTAGTGAACCAGTATAACGTGTGTAAATGTGAATTAGTCAATGTACCGTATTTACTCCAGAGTTATTAGTTCAAATATTTTTTCTTGTCTGGACAAAAATGACATGTTACATTTTATTACAATTTCAACATTAAATATATGCCCCTTAAAATATATATATATATATATATATATATATATATATACTTTATATTTATGCTTTATTATAGGGTCATTTGCTTGGTCTTTTATTTCAATTTATGTTGCTATACCGCTTTCCTATTTAACTTTGTTTCTACACTATTTATGGTGTTGCCATCACCAAAAATAGCCAATATCCTTTAATTTCCACTTCATTTATGTGTCATGCAGTGCCTCACTGTGTCATTTCCTTACTAGTGGATAATTATGTCCTCTTTAATATTTTATTCAATTACATATAATTAAGTCCCTCTAGGTTCGAATATCGCTAGAGCTGCTCCTCAGCTTTTCCACCATATATATCTAACATGCCAATAGAACATCATTAGCCAAATTTATGCTGATAAAGACCTCTTTTTGTCATTTATTTGGTCACTAGTACATTTGCTTTAGCTGTGTTTTAAGGCATGGCTGACTGGAGATTTTAATAAAACGGTTTAAGAGTTAATAGCAGGCATTTGAAAGGTTATAGGTTTATAGTTACACATGTCTGAGGCATATATTTGGTGGAAGGTTTCACTTGATTAAAACTGTTGCAGAGAGCGGCCATTGTTGCCCATGTCAAAGTCTTCAGTTCCTTTTTTCACAAAAAGTCGCTTTTTACATTGAGGTTTAATATAAGACTGATACCATATGCTTATTTTGTAAAAATACAGAACAATGTGAGAAATAGACTTTTCTTCCAGTACATTTTTCCCAAAATATTTTTTAGTTCTTTTAGATCCTATTTAGAATTCTTCTTTTCATGCCTTCGCCATTTCTTTCCGTTACTGTATATCAAAAGAAATATTTTACATTGACAATAGTATGTCAAAATTTTAACATCGATATAAAGCACTTTACACAAAAGTAAAACAGTTGATCTGCAATCAATGAATGTTTGTTTTTTTCTTCCAAAAACCCAGTAGTAAATGTGATTGATAATGATTTTAAGCATATTCATTAAAAACAAGATTTCAAACCAAAGCAGATTATAACAAATGTAGCTATAAAGTATTCTAAAAATAATTTACAGATTTGTTTGGAAACACAAAATATATTATTTTACAATCATGTATTTGCTAATGATGTAAAATGAAGGTGCTCTCCCACTTCACTTGACACAAGTTCTGGTCATTGGTAATAATTACTTTGACATTTTAAAAAATTTAAGCAATGCTACCAAAGTCACTTTGGCAAATTGTAATGCAATTTAAAGGCAGCCATCTTTAACCATGAAAAGCAAAAAGTAAAAATGAGAAAATTCCCATCTGTTCAAAAATATTCTAAAAATATCAACAATAAAAACTGAAAATGTATCCTAGCCATGACATAGGTGAGCAGACAGATTTATCTACTATCTCCACTTCTATGTAGTCTATAATTCTAATGAAAGCTGATGCAGTTTTATCACTTTGTCAGTCTGTAAATAGCATTTGACATACTTATTAAAGATGGCCGCCATGAGAGAAGATCTTGGAGCTGTTGACATGTTGCTCTGCCCTCTGCATCGCTCGTTCCCTATTATAAATGTGGCCCTTGTGTGCATGCTGTCCAGAGGTTGCCATTGTGTCTTTTGTTGCTGGATATTTTGTTACAATCCAATAACTAGATTGTTTCTGGGATAAAACGTCTGTGCAAAAAACTGTGTTGCATGGGTGAGCACTTTCACATTGTAATGTATTTCTAATACACCTTTAAAAAATATCAGCGCTATAATTTCCCCATTAATGTCACATTGACCTACAACAAATGTTACGTCCCCCACTGAACAGGTTAACTAAGACAGCAGCCCTCTCGTCTCTGAAAGTCCTAATTATAAGGAGGAAACGGAGCCCATTAGAATATTTTGTATCAAGTTATGCAGGGATAAAAGTCAATTAGGAGCCACATTTTAAGGAAGAAATAAAAAAGCAACGGGCATATTCCGCTTTACAAAGTACCTTGCCTTAAAAACTGCTGGCTAAGCAAAATCTGCCCTCCAATTTGCTAAGATAACGCAGCTAATAATTAGACTGGAGTCAGGGAGACATAATATCCTTGTTAATAACTGGATGGCCCGGTTTCATATTGTTAGTAAAATGTAATCAAGTAAAGGTCTCGGATCTTAACCGTTTAAAACCACCATGTACAGATACATATAGTAAAGATGGAGAGCTAGATATGAGATATTTGGAAAGATAATAGGTACAGTAGATGAAGGATAGGGATGGATAGATAGATAGATAGATAGATAGATAGATAGATAGATAGATAGATCAAGCAAAAATCTGGCAGCACTACATTCAACTTGAACAAAAAGGGTGCTTGATAAAGGCTCTAGTGTTGAGCCAAAACGTTGCGTATCCACATGGGTGAATAAAAGCAATTTTTTGCTGATTTTGGAGTGCTGCCTTTTTGCTACTTTAGATAGATAGATATGAGGAGAGAGAGAGAGAGAGAGAGATGGATAGCTAGATAGATAGATAGATAGATAGATAGATAGATAAATGTGAGATAGATAGATGTAAATAGATAGATTTATAGATGAAAAATGCAAGGAGGCAATACACTCAAATAATGAAAAAGAGAAACAGAAGTTTATTCACCCATGTGGACACGACCTTTCCACTCAACCATACAGCCTTTCTCAATCTCATTAGATTTATAGATATATACAGTAGATAGATAGATAGATAGATAGATAGATATGAGATATTTGGAAACATAATAGATACAGTAGATGATGGATAGAGATAGATAGATAAATAGATAGATATTATAAATAAGCACAGGGCAGAACTCTGGCCTTAGGTGAAGAAAAGTGGATCCTTTATTACACCAATGCCTGTCTCGGTGACTCTATACGGTGCTGCTCATTCTCTTGATAACATGATGATGCCAGTGCAGGCGCACTGGTGATCACAACACGCTATAATGTAACCACATGGGGCTCCATTTTGATGGGTGATCGACCCACGTATTTTTAATCAATTACTTATTCATTATTTTTCCCATGGGCACAATCATTATCCTAGAGGGATATCATTATGAATTTACAATGTTTATCATTTGATCATGATTATATATGAACTGTATTGGGGATGTATTTATAAATTACAGAGACTGTATATTGTATCATGGAATTTTTACACTGTCATCACTATGTACACATTGATAATCATGTTAATACCTCAATTGATTTCATTGATTGATAATTATGCACAATATTGTAGCTTGCTTTATATACTTGGTTGAAGCACTGTTATCACTGCTTGACAAAAGCTCCATTAAGGTGAGATGAAACGTTGCATTTGGTGTAATAAAGGATCCACTTTTCTTCACCTAAGTCCGGAGTGCTGCCCTGTGCTTACTTATACCACAACTGGCGGATTTGTTCATCCAGAATCCTAGCATTACAAAGTGCTGCTAACTCTTTACTTATAGATAGATAGATAGATAGATAGATAGATACTGTAGATAGATAGATAGATAGATAGATAGATAGATAGATAGATGAGATAGATAGATAGATAGATAGATAGATAGATAAATAGATAGATAGATAGATAGATATATGATAGATAGATAGATAGATATATGATAGATAGATAGATAGATAGATAGATAGATAGATAGATAGATAGATACTGTAGATAGATAGATACTGTAGATAGATACTGTAGATAGATAGATAGATCATAGATAGATTTATAGATAGATACAGTAGAAGATAGATAGATAGATAGATAGACAAGTAGACAGTTCAATAGATTTCTAAACAATGTACATATTTCCATCATCTTTCCTCAGACATATCACATGGAGTTTGAGTCTTGTATTATTAATTCCAGACTACAGCTTTACCTCTGTATAACCTGCTATATACATCATGAGTCTAAACTGAGAGACGTATTTTGCCAGGACTGTTGGTAAAAAAAAATTAAACTAAAAATCAATCATCTTCTGATTTGAAAGTCGCACCTTTTCAGAGCCACCAGTCCTTCACTGCCTCTTCCAGTCCCCACCAGATGGGAATGGATGACGTTCTGTGTACACTGCCGTCACTGCCTCTTCCAGTCCCCACCAGATGGGAAGGGATGACGTTCTGTGTACACTGCCGTCACTGCCTCTTCCAGTCCCTACCAGATGGGAAGGGATGACGTTTTGTGTACACTGCCGTCACTGCCTCTTCCAGTCCCCACCAGATGGGAAGGGATGACGTTCTGTGTACACTGCCGTCACTGCCTCTTCCAGTCCCCACCATATGGGAAGGGATGACGTTTTGTGTACACTGCCATCACTGCCTCTTCCAGTCCCCACCAGATGGGAAGGGATGACGTTTTGTGTACACTGCCGTCACTGCCTCTTCCAGTCCCTACCAGATGGGAAGGGATGACGTTTTGTGTACACTGCCATCACTGCCTCTTCCAGTCCCCACCAGATGGGAAGGGATGACGTTTTGTGTACACTGCCGTTACTGTTGACGTTCTGTTTACACTGCCGTCACTGCCTCTTCCAGTCCCCACCAGATGGGAAAGGATGACATTCTGTGTACACTGCCGTCACTGTTGGCAGCCAGTGAGTGCTTTTCTTTGCCGTTTCCAGACACTATCTCATTTTTGATGAGTCCAGGACAACCCTTTTAATACAATATCCATTATGGCATATTTTAGTAAACACAATATAATCAATAATCTTTTTTTATTTTTATTTTATCACTTTCTGTTTAAACGCCTTCATTTGGTTATTTGTCTGGCATTAGCTGTGCATACTGTTGTTATCCCCAGGATAAAATTAGCCCAATGTCTTCTATGCCTTACTCATTCTCAGACTCCATGTCATATGCAGATATGCCCACATTCAAAAATTGCATTAAAATTATCTAAACAATTCTTTGACCTATTTAATTTCTCTCACTCTTAACTTTCCCTCCGTGCTTACTAATTGCCCCTTATTTTCAAGTTATTGTCCATAAACCTGAGGACAATGTTTCTTTAGCTCAGTGTCTCCAGATAGTTTGTATTCATGAAGGTTTGGTAATGCAACCTAGCCTGAAAAGCCATGCTCAGTAATTCTGGAGCTGCTAGCTTAAAGGGGTTGTTTCATATGGACAGCCCCTTTCTATATGTCCCCCTTAATGGGTTGTCCCAGAGACAAAAATTGTATTTACACTTAAAACATAACACCTTTTCCATCCGAATAATTAAATAAAATGCTTGTGTGTCTAGATATTTATGTACTTGGTAAGGCGCCACCTGGTGTTCTGTTCGGTGCCAATGGTCACACATGCTCAGTAGCTCAATCAGACCACCTAATCCTGCTACACTCAGCATCAGAGTCATTTCTGCTATTTTATAGGCCAGCCAGTAAGAATGATCAGCTTTTCCTAACTGCCCATGGGAACATTAGGTGGACGTTCTGAAAGAGAATCAAAAGAACACCAGGGGGCGCCATAACAAGTTTGTACCAGCAATATCTATATACAGAACCACAATAGAAAAATCATATTTAGGAAGATCTCATAGAGCATTTTTTTCCATTTTCATCTGCAGACTAAACTTTCTTAACGGAAAAAAAAATAACAACTTTCTAACTATAAAATAATTACATTTAGAATTTTTGCAGACTTAAACTTTACTTAAATGCACATAACTGTATATTGTCCTTAGCCAGCCTCCATAAAAATTGTGGGATAAGTGGTTGATACATTTTAATGCCCATCGATCCATCCATATACCCAATGTAAACATACTCACAGCTAATATATTGAAAGAACACATTTAAAAAAAAAGTTTCCATATTGAAATTTAACTTCCACCATGAAATAAAAACAGTAATTAAATTCTTCCTTCTTTCATACAATAATCCGAGCAATTCTCTTCAGTGTAAAGAGCATTGAACATTGCTTATTTTTTCTTTCGTTTATTATGTTAATTTTTTATATGTATTGTCAGACTTGAAGACATTTGAAACCTTTTTAATACTCAGATCTATTAAATTATTGTAATTTGTTTCATAAATTTTCCCTTCTTGCTCATAAAAGCAGACAAGATAGGATATAAAGGTAACACTGCGAAGGCCTTAGGGAGACTGTCACAAAGAAAACCTCACTTTCTGCTCTATGTCTTGAAGCACGTCACTACCGTGTTTTTGTTGAGTCTTATCAATGTCTTTTCTCGTGGTCCTTCTGGTATTTCATTTTGTCCGTCTTAAGTAAAAAGATCTGCACAGCTCCTAAGTTGGAAATTCTGTCCAATTTTGTCCCCTCTGTTTGCAGCCTGATTCCCCCCGATGTCTGTTAGACTAGTTGCTAAGCTGCTTCACTTTATTTCTGGGCTTTTGCTTCTTATGTGAACAAGGAATGTATTCTCGGCACAGAGTACCAGCTCCAATTGTTTTGGCGGGTACTCTGTGCAGTTATGGAAAGCACTGTAAATTCACATGAAGGCACTTCTGCCCTGAGACCAGATAATCCTGAGGCCGATGGCCTTCAAGCTCAACGACTAAAGTAAATCCTTCCAAAAATATTGAGAACTTGTTTCCAGAATTGGTCTTTTTGTGAACAATTTGTTGGTCTGGTTCATGTATGATAATGGTTGTATACTAATCCAGGAACCAAAACTAGTCTTCTGAAGGAGAACTTCTGAAAGACACCGTGTTATCTGGTCAACAGTGGCATATGATGTTAGGCCAAATAGACCTCTGGTGACCACCTCACTGTGCCATACGTCTAAATTAGAAGACTGCTATGATTTGTGCTAGTTTCTTCTCTCTTCATGTGCTATTACAGTGTTTATGCTGTTGATGAAGGCCTGTTAGTGTCTTATGTTTTGTTCAACGAAGCCGGAGCCACATGGAATTCCCAAATCACTTGATATTCTCCTTGTGTCTGTGTCATTGCAGAAGGTTGCCCGGGACTCTGTAACAGTAACGGAAGATGCACTTTAGACCAAAATGGATGGCACTGTATGTGCCAGCCAGGTTGGAGAGGAGCAGGATGTGATGTAGCCATGGAAACGTTGTGTACTGACAGTAAGGACAATGAAGGAGGTAAGATGAAATATCTATTCTATTTTTTACATGTATTTACTTTTGATGGGTATCTGACATTTTGTCAGCACACCTCATTGTTATATGAAATGGATTCTTACAAAGCTGAAACTTGCTATTTTTTCAGCTACATTTAAATCTCGCTAGACGCTATGATGTGGGCCTCCCATGACCTTTTTCCTTCCTTTTACAGCTTAACCCCTTAGGGACCAGCCTGTTTTGGGCCTTACTGACCAAGCGTTTTACTTCCTTTTTTCATCGTTGCCTTTCAAGAGCTAAAACTTTTTTCATGTTTCCGTCTAGATAGCTTTATGAGGACTTGTTTTTTGCGGGACAAGTTGTAGTTTTTAATGGCGCCATTTTGGGGTACATATAACTTTCTAATTAACTTCTATTAACTCTTTATGGGAGGGAAATTGGAAAAACAGCAATACTGCCACTGCGTTTTTACGTTATAGATTGTACGGCGTTCATTTTTTTATATAAATTACATAATAACTTTATTCTCTGGGTCAGTACGATTACAGTAATACCAAATACATATAGTTTTTTTTTACATTTTACTACTTATTTGCAATAAAACTGCTGCTTCCAAAGACCCATAACTTTTTAATTTTTCTTTCTATGGAGTTGTGTGAGGGTTTGATTTTTGCAGGATGACTTGTATTTTTCATTGCTATCATTTTGGAGTAAATGGCGCTTTTTGATCGCGTGTTATCACGTTTTTTTGGTGGCAACTAAGAATAAATTAGCAATTTTGTCTTATTTTTAAAAAATTTTTTTACGGCATTCACCGTAATTTACATATTTACATGATATTTATATTTATACCAAACCTATGGGGAAGAATTTTTTTTGCTATTTTTTCCATTGAAAAGCGTGTTTTCAATTGGAAAAAAAAAGCATAATTTTTTTATTTAACTTTTTTAAATTGAATAAATGAGTTTTTTTTTTTTACTTTTTTACCACTTACCACTTATCACAAGGGGACTATAACAGCCAGCTTTTTTATTGCTTTTAAAATGCAATGCATTATCTCTATAGTGCATTGCATTTTAATGGCAATGCTATTCTGACATTGACCAGCAGGCTGCGTCAGAGAGGTGCAGCCTTCTGGATATTACTGAAGGCTGGTCTGGGGCCTGCATCAGACCCCAGGCAGCCTTCACACACATAGGCACACTGCGATCGCATTTGCGGGGTGCCGTTGGGAGACCGAGGGAGTCCGCTCTCTCTGTCAGCACTTTACATGTGGCATGTAAAGTGTTAAACAGCCCGGATTGGCACTCCTGCCGGCTGTTAGAGCAGGGCCACGGCTCCGATGTAAAAAAGTGGTGGCCCAGCCTAAGGCCTCTTAGTCACCGCTGTGAAAACACGTATGGGTGGTCACTAAGAGGTTAATACTGATGCTTATAGATACATTATGAACAAATGCCTCTAAGCACCATTTTTTTCCAAAGTGATGTGTTCTTATTTTGATTCCTTTGTATTCGACCTGCTGTATGGAGAATGTGAGGATGATTATGAATTGTATTGAAGTTAGGTTGATGCCGGTGAATTTTTTGGACTTTATTCTTGCTCGATATTGTATTCAGAACACCAGCAGTTCCGATGTATTAAGGAGGATGTTTATACTTTAATGCAAAGTACAGAAGAGCAGAGGGAAATTTGCGACTAGCTGCATGGTGCTGAACTGATCTCAAATTGAAAAGAAAAATGGATACAAGAACTGCTAATTTACCTTACAATATGTCCTGGTGGGAGGATGCAAAACTTGAAAAGTTGCTTGGCAACTATATTTCACAAAAAGACTGTTACTCTTCCTAATACCTGAGTCACATCTTATGAAATTATATTTAACTTTCTTTTCTATCTATCTATCTATCTATCTATCTATCTATCTATCTATCTACAGTATCTATCTATCTATCTATCTATCTATCTACAGTATCTATCTATCTATCTATCTATCTATCTATCTATCTATCTATCTATCTATCTATCTATCTATCTATCTATCTACAGTATCTATCTATCTAGCTATTCATCTATCTACAGTATCTATCTATCTATCTATCCATCTATCTACAGTATCTATCTATCTATCTATCTATCTATATCCATCTATCTACAGTATATATCTATCTCTCTATCTATATCCATCTATCTACAGTATCTATCTATCTATCTATCTATCTATCTATCTACTGTATCTATCTATCTATCTATCTATCTATCTATCTATCTACTGTATCTATCAGTATCTATCTATCTATCTATCTATCTATCTATCTATCTACCTACCTACAGTATCTATTATCTATCTATCTATCTATCTATCTATCTATCTATCTATCTATCTATCTATCTATGTCATATCTATCTATCTATCTATCTATCTATCTATCTATCTATCCATATATCTTACTTTCTTCTATCTATGACCTATCTATTCCAGGCTCCAGTACATATTCAAAGCACAAAAGGCTGACTAACAAAATTGCATCCAAAGTGATAGATCATAATAATGGAGCTCTGTCCTCTGAGGTCACTGGCTGAGTTGCGTGGCTTCCCCTTCACTGTAAATTACGTTCTTAATTAAAACCGTCCATAATATCTTCCCCCGTGAACTCACATATATACATTTAGTAAAGTTATGTATTATTTAGAAAGAATACGATTCTTATCATCTTTTTATAAACATACTTCATAAAAGCGGAGCGCTCTTATTACAACCTTCCCAGAAGCATTCCAATATTTTGCGCCTTCACCAGCCACATTTGTAGCTTCTACCGTAGGCTTTGGCATTTATGCCACTCAAAGGCATTTCGAACAGGAATATTGCATCTTATTTAAGTAGCCCTGGAGTGCTGTTAGTGATTACAGCTCTGGCTATTTGAAGCTGCAGCTGATTGGATTGTGTTCGACATATAAGCATTCCTTTGTATGGAAAGGGATTTATTTATTTCAATTCCAATCTCCTAAGCGCAATTAGATCCTGCAAAGTATTTCCATGATACATATTGCAGCCATTCCCAAAACTCCAGGGGGCAGCAAAACTTCCCAGAGATTCACCCAGTGACCTGCCATAAGTCTGCAGCTGTGTCTCGACACAATTACTGAAACAAGCGGCTTGTGCTATCGGTACACATTAAGCACCACTCAGCAATCATGAGGGCAAATCTGCTGAGACATTCAAAGGAGAATGGAGCATTGCAAATGTGCATCGCTATATGTATTTTTCTTTTTTATAATGTCTTTACCATATACATACCTGTGAAGTTTAGGACAAAGTTTAGATTATTCTATAAATCTCTGATTATATTATTGCCAGTAGCTTCCGCTGGGAAATAAACTTATCATTAAGATATTCAACCATCAAATACATAGAAATCAAGGGATGAGACAAATACTTCCTGCTCTGCTACCTTTATTTAATAAACTAAGGGATCCTGAAAGGAGACGAGCCATAAGTAACAGACATAATGATGAGGATGTCATGTACAACTGGGTTTAAAGAGGACCTGTCACCTCTCCTGACATGTCAGTTTTAGTATTCCCCATGTAATAATTCTGGAGCATCTTTTCATATAACTCTTATGTGGTGCCTCTTTTACCCCTACTAGAAGTTTATGACTAAATTTCCAACTGGGTGTTATCATTTTGAACAGTGATTGGGCAGTGTCAGATTGTGCCACACACTGCCAAATAGTAACACCCAGCGGGCAATTAATTCACAAACTTATAGTAGGAATAACATAGGAATGGCACGAGGCAGAGTTATAGGAACATTTTCATAAGATTAGGCATTATAATAAAATAAAAAAATAATACCCATTCAATCCCCTGTCAGGATTTATTTATGTTCTGCGTCTATATGTGGCCACTCATTGGTTGATACACATTTCAGCCGTTCCAGGGCATGTCAGGATTACATACTGAATTTCTATCATGAAAAACTGGGCATCCTTAAAGAGAATGTGTTTTTAGAAAATGGCTTATTATGTTAAACATATTTTTTTGAATTCTTTGTGAGTTTTTATTGTTATTTTTATTTTTTCATGTTGCAATCTATGCTTAATAAACTGCATATAATCCTGCAATTTCTGCACTGGCCTAATAGTTGCTAATTTCCTGTTCTGTAACTTTTCAGTAGCTATCTTGTTATCATCACAGGCAAAATAACAGTGACAAGTAACACCTCTATATAGATAACACAGGATCCAAACATTATAGTTTATCTACTCCCTCCTGACCTCTGCACAGGTCACAGAGCATGCCTACAAAACTCACCCAAAAAAGTCAATTGGGTCAGCTCCTGTCCATTGTGTCTATGGCCCATATAACTGCACTTAAAAGACAGGAAGTCTTAAAGTGTAACTGTCATTTTTATTTTTGAAATGTGTAAGGGCAGTCATACTGACCATTTTTGTAATATACTTTAACTACTGAAATTGTACATTTCTATTAGAAAAACATCTCTAAAGTGGCCCATTTTGAGCCTTAGTAACGCTCCTCTGTCTTCTGTTTACATAACATTGGAGACTTACTAACATTGTGTTATGTAAACAGAAGACAGAGGAGCGTTACTAAGACTCAAAATGGGCCACTTTAGAGATGTTTTTCTAGTAGAAAAGTACAATTTCAGTAATAAAAGTATATTGCAAAAATGGTCAGTATCACTGCCCCTACACATTACAGAAATAATAAAAAGAATGACAGTTGCACTTTAAGATATTATAGGCCTAGTGGCCAGTGTGAAAACCGCAAGCTGTAATACATTTTTTAAAGCATAGTGACATGGAAACATTTTTAAACTTGCCAAAATTGTAAAAAAAAAAAAAATGTTTAATATAAAAATGTGATTTAAATAATAGGTGATATTTTTGATGACACATTTCCTTTAATGAAATTTGCAGAAAGGTTAGGTGTTGACAAATCTGTAATTTTTATAGAGGGCCATACACATGGTTTGTCCATCATTCTCTAAAACTTTCACCCTTACCCAACCATACATTTAGGTTCATCATCAAATCTCAGCCATAGACATTGTCTATTTTTTAACTCTCCCAATGTGGGTGGGTCAATTCCATGTTCATGGATATAGCCTGACTGAAACCCAGGATCTCCCATCAAAGGAAAGAAGGATCAGACACGTTTTTACTGTTTGATCCTTAGTTTATCCCGAGATAAACAAAGTGGACAGATCCTTGAAGCCACCTTTCCCTCTCCCTCCATAGAAATCACATGCCCATTAATCTGGTCTTGTTTCTGTGGGCTGCTGAGTCTGATCTACTGTAGCCAGATAGGAGCTAAAGGCTCATCGGTTTCTATAGACTATAGAATAGTGATATACTGTATATCTTTCAGTAAATAATTTACACTGAGGCTTGATCTCAGTATTTGTCAAGTTCTGCTAACATGGAAGATCACATGAAAAAAAAATTGGCCTTTCCATAGTATGTTCTTAAAAAAAGCTCTATCTGCAAAGTATCCTCTGATATCTGCCCTTAATGCTGCATTGTCTAAGTTCTTATTGGTTTTAGTCTCCTGTGAACAACCCCCCGTCCACAATACAGCGTAGAGCTGTCTTTCAATCCATCCCAGTGGGGTTAAATAAATGGAGTATGAACTAGCAGTCAGCCAGAGCAGTTTCACTTGAGCTCGCTTTAGCCGGGGCGAGTGGTTTCTCTTGGTTCTACTAGATAATAGAGGCTACTGACGTACAGAGACAGAATGAGAAATGTTTTCTCCCCTTATATAGAGCCAGATTCATAACCATCCGTCATTCGCTTGGGCAAGTTGCTGATAAACTCCACACAAAAATAACAAACAGTATGTCCCTGCATCTTGGCTGGCGAAAATGAGATCCTTCCTCTGATTGATGTCAGCAGAGAGGCTTGTAAAAAATGCATTTCCAGCTGATTAGTTCAGAATGTGTCAATCTCATGCAGTTTTTATGACCCACACACTACATGCCAGCTGTACATTTGCTTTTTATAAACTAACAAAGATGAATGACTAAATGCTGGTATTTTCCCCCTGGCACCTTTACCCCATGATGCCCAGGAGAATAAGTGGACTTTATTTTGTAATAAATCACAGAGTGCTACTTTATATCCCTGTAGGAGACGATCTACAGAGATATTTCATATTACTTATTTGGTTTTCGGACTGGGTATAGCATACTGAGCTGGTGATATCACGCCAGGGTAGAGAAGCGCAAGCGTTATTCTGCCTGGCAGATCTTCTGCAGGTACCATTTGATGGCGCTCAAAAGAGGCCTTCTTATATTTCATCGGAGAACTGCAGTACTGTGGTTTCAGTCGTCTGTATTAAATACATTTTTTCCAGAGTCTTCATCATCGCCAGGAACATAAGGCATAGGGAGCTACATTTCAAAAAATGGAGTTTTAGAATAGAAACATTAGTAAGCTAAATTAGCGGGCTGATAACAGCTCTACATCAGTCTTGCTGACACTGGCCTGCTGATACTCGTACTGATAGCGGTTATTAAACTCTGCACCGTCGCTACATCTAAATCGCATTCTAGCAAATGTAAGTGTGGAGGATGTGCTGCCGCGGCAGTGTATCAGCATCTAAGCTGGGGCTTGTGCTACTGTTTAAATCTAATTAAATTCAGCTCCTGGAGAACACAGACACTCCAGCAGATCTCTATGTGCGGTTACGTCGCCTCAAATAGGCAGAGCTGTAGCATCAAATAGGACCTATCCCCTCGTATCTGGTCTCCTGATAACATATTTAGAGGTAAAGTAGCTTCGCTCGTTGCTAGAATCAATTCCCTGACAAACCTTGACTCGTTTTTCTAGCTTCGCACAAACAGAATGGCTGATCTTGGATCCAGATCAGCGCTGAAGGTGTTAATAAAATAAAGACGCTATAATCCTGATGAGTGTGGATTCAATCAAGGTACTTTTTTTTTTCCTGGCAGATGGCTTAATCGACTGCATGGACCCAGACTGCTGCTTACAGAGCGCCTGCCAGAATCAGCCGTACTGCCGAGGCCTACCTGATCCACAGGACATTATCAGCCAGAGCCAGCAGTCACCATCCCAGCAGGCTGCCAGGTCTTTCTACGATAGGATCAGCTTCCTCATAGGACCTGACAGCACCCATGTCATACCGGGAGACAACCCTTTCAATAAAAGGTAAAGCTGACATCGGCACGATGAATATAACAGCCAGAGTTTGTTACCTGGTGGGAAGTCGATTTTCTGCTCCTGTTAACCCTTTAGGATTCAACCATGTCTGTCAGTAAGTTTATTAGCAGTAAGTGTCTCCTACTTACACAGGTAGTGTGGGTGACTTAAGATTTGTGACAATAAGCTGTCACCATGAAATGCAGTCCAATCTGCAGGCAGCATGTTATAGAGCAGGAGGAGCTAAGCAGAATTGATTCAGTAAAACTTGTATTTTATTCTTTTAGATCTCTGCTCTTTCTGAGTTTAACGGTGCCCATTCAACAATTATTAGTGATTGATAGCATTCTCTGTGAAAGGGTGCTATTACACTGCCCAATGTCCGGACAGTGTGAGCGCCAATGGATGATAACATATGCATCAGTGCTTGTTTGCACCGGCACAATTACACAGGCAGATGCAAACCAAAAGTGGAAGGAATGATCGCTACTGATTACACAGGGGAGATGTTCTGCCGATAATTGGGCATCAGATCGTACTTGCTAAACAACGATGTAACAATCGTTGGTCCCCATACAGCAGAGTTGATTGCTGCATCTAAATGAAGATCAGGCAATGATCGGGAACATTTACTTTGTTCCCGATAATCTGCCTGACCATTGGTTCGTATGAAAGGACCTTCTATACAGAGATAGTTGTCAATCACTGATAACCAGGGGTGCACCACCAATGAGGCGAGGTGAGGCAATTGCCTCAGGCAGCACCAGGTAGGGGCAAGACTGGTGCAGTAGAAGGGGGATTATCTGTTTCCGCAGTATAGTATTGGGAAGCATAGTATATGGAGCTGTATTACGCTGTATGTTTTCTAGTTCTGTATGTAATGTTTTCCAAGTATGTCCTTAACAGTAGGGCTGGAGGAAGGGGCTAGGTTAAGAAATTGGCATTGGGGCTCTGTTTCAGTTTTGGCCTCAGGCAGCAGAAAGGCTAGGTGCACCCCTGCTGATAACATAGTTGCATACTGTCTCGAATTTGGCAGGATTATCACAGATTTTCAGAGACAGTCCCAGCAAATTTGTGCTATGCCGGGCTTAAAATAGGCAGAGCTTTCACAAACCCCACCCATAATTGGGTGTTGCATGGCAGAGGTAGGAGTACGTCAGGACAATGTGTTGTCAGACCCCCGAAAATTGGAAGCTGCTCTGTATAGGTTGTGCTCAGTTAGGCACAACTCTAATTAATGCGTGCTGTAGTCATGTGTACAGAATGCAGCTGCAGTAAGGCCTTATTCACACATCCGCAAGTGTTTTGCGGATCCACGGAGCCGCGGATCCGCAAAACACGGACACACCGGCAATGTGCATTCCGCATTTTTGCGGACCGCACATTGCCCGAACTCCATAGAAATGCCTCTTCTTGTCCGCACTGCGACAAGAATAGGACATGCTCTATTTTTTTGCGGAGCCGCTGACCGAAAATCGGGCGGTGCGCCCGTAGGCCGGATGCGGAGAGCACAGTGTGTGCTCTCCGCATCTTTCCCGGCCCCATTCACAGTCAATGGGTCCGCATGTATTCCGCAAAATTGCGGAATACATGCGGACTACATTGCGGATGTGTGAATAGGGCCTTATAGGAACTTCAAGGGCAGATGCCCAATCTTCTAAGGAGATATGTAGAGCTGAGAAGGTTGTCAAGCAATCAGTGGATTCGTTTTTATTGTAATAAATGTTTTTTAAACATGTTTTTCATCATATAACCTGAAGAAGGAGAACTATTTCTCTGAAACATAAAAAAAAAATCCACTGATCGATTGACAAGTTGATGTGGTCCTTTGTGCCAGATGGTCCATCCTTCTCACCTTTCCTGGGCAGAGTTGGGCTGTTCCAAAGATTGGGGCTTGGTAATATTTCCTCTGTGAACAACAAAATCAGAGATTCAGCAGAGATTTAAATGTATAAATTACAGGTTATACTGAATCTTTTCCCCTAAAACCATATATGAATCTGCTCAGCTCCTCCTGCTCTATAACATGCTGCCTTAAGATTGCTCTGCATTTCATGGGGACAAGTACTCTTTAAATATTAAAAACTTGGATTTGATTGAGCTGAGAAGCAATTATAGTAAATGAAAAAATACATGTTGAGTAAATGTGGTTAACTAATCCCTTCATTGCACAATGAACTGCAATAAATCATGGCAGCTTTGGCCTTAGCTAATTCTTCATACTTTGACAGCAGGGGATGAATTTACAATTGGTGCCAGCAATAGGGACTGAAATGTACCTGGTTCTGCAAGCCAGAGTCTCTGGACCTCCTGCAAGCAAGAGAGCAGCAGTAGTGTAAAGTGGGTGTACAGCTAGATAGTGTTACAATTGCTCAATGATAACATCCTGGGTATAACGGTCTGTGATCTCCAGTCTCTGAGTGGGAGTTGTAAACCCATCACAACAAGGTTAATCAATCAGTTCTATGGTCCAAAGCATCATGACAGGTTTGTACTGTGTAAAGCAAATGGTCCAGTAGACTAAGGACATCCTTTTTCTTTTCAAAATCTGTTTATTGTTTTCAAAGTAAGGTAGAATAAACAGTGCAACCGAGGAAATAAACTCATGGTGTCAGTGCATAGGGTCATCACAGCAGAATAAAGCCGAAAATAGTGCAAGTTGGTACACTAAATAATTGTTACAATGCTCAGTTAAAGTAAGGGAAGTTATGGAAATTTGGTCGTAACAGGTCTCGACAGTCTAGAACTAGTAGAATACTAGAAACACGTAACTAGAAAGAGTAGGGAAGGAAAGGATAAGAAACTTGAGGGGTGATGGGTAGAGGGGGCAGCGCCGCTGTCTCCTGGGTGAGCCCTAGCAAACTGGTTTATTGGAATATCTGAGAAGGGACAACTAGGATAGTTGTGTGTGGTGCTCAATATCTATTTAAAACAGGGGTATAGGTGTGAACCAATGAAGATTAGAGGGGAGTGAGCAGAGGGCAGGGGTCATAGAGAAGTCCTCTGTGGTGGGACCAAGGTACCAAAATACAGGAGAAAGCTTGATAGGACCTTGATTCTCAGTGAGAAATGTCTTCAAATCTGGCAATCTGGTCTATCTTGTTTAACCAGTGTAAGATTGAGGGAACCTCTCTAGACTTCTAGTGAAGTAGGATTAAGAGCCTGGCCGCTGCCAACATGTGGTTAGGAAGCTGGGTAGTTTTCTCAGGTATGTCAGAGGGAAAGAGCGAGAGCAAAGTTTGAGCGAGAGGGAGGTATTACATACCTTATTAATAATCCTGAGGATCTGATCTGATCTGAGGATCTTTTTACGTCTGGTGGGACTGTGAGTTGATCAAACCTTTCTGGCATCAGATCCTAAGGACATCCTTTTTAACATTCTGTCATTCTACAGATATACAAACGTACAAGTGTTCCACCTCTTACTGTATACAGATGAGTGTACATGACCAGATGATTATTTCGCTAACACAGAAAATAGTAGCTTACACATATCTGTTGTTTAGATTTGACTTCTTGCCATCTATAATTTTTATAAGTACGATTGTATATACAGTGGCATTGGCAGCCCTGTGTATGGTCCTACTGACACCAGCCTATTTGTATTTCCAGCAAATTCATAATTAACCAAAGAACAAAAAAGAATGCTAAAGAGAATGCAAAAATATTTCAAAGGATTATTCTAGGAGCAGACACATCATTATTTACTGTTCATATACCCATGGACTTTCTCTGCATTCCTCTCTGCATTCCACTATTGAGTGACTATAGGTTGAGAAAACGCAAATCCATCAAGTTCAACCTTTCTCAGATCAGTGACAGATCAATTATATAATGTTAATTATTAGATTAATTATAACCATCAACCTACTTCTAGTTAGACTGCTGTAACTGTAAAGAATCCTTTCCGATATAGATGTCTAAACTGACTTTTCTCCACTAATAATGCCCCCGCTCCTTTGTAAATTCTGTGAAACAAATAAATCCTGTGTCAGTTCTAAGTATTTTACGGTCAAGATGAGTTTTAAGTGTCCTACACAGTTTAGTGTCATCAGCAAAAACTGACTTTTTTTGCTTTCAATTCCATCATTAAGGTCATTAATAACAAGATTAAAGAAAATTGGGCCTAACACTGATCCCTGTGGTACCCCACTCTGGACTTCAACTAATTCTGTTGAACTCCATATTGCTTGTGGATTCCCAGGGTGGGGATGGTCTCAGGGAATCATTTCCTCATCCTGTGGCAGATTTGTGAATTTCTACAGCCTCCTGCCTAGGAGAGATGTATGTATGTATGTAACTGTTGATCGGGAGCCTGTTCTTCAATGGAGTACTACTTACTTGGGCAGAGAAGTAGAGAGAGACAAGCATGTGGAGAGGAGTGGGGGGGGGGGGATGATTGTCTTCCAGTATCCCTCGGTCATGTTAACCCTGTAGGAAACCAAGATAACTTTGAAGCATATTAGCAGAATAAAAAGAAAATTCTCTTTCATCAAATATTGGTTATCCATACAACTTCCTGTAATATGCTCCTATTTCCACTTGCGCAGTATTATTCCATTGAATATAAGAGAATATAGTACGTCTGCTCCTAATTCTGTTTTCATATACCGGGAAAACAATTTTAACTCTGAATGCCCCAAGAGTAGACGTAATGTAAATACCTGTGGTCTTAGATTTTAAGGAGCTACTTAATTTCAAGCATAAGACGTTTATGCGCTGCTTCTTCAAATTCTGCCCGTCCTCTTCAGTCGATCTGTTCTTCACACCTATTTTTCAAAGTCTGCTTGGAAATATCTTCCTCTTTTGCTCGTATTGTTTATTTCAGCACATTTTGTTTCAGATGTCCTTGCAGTGCACTGAATTCCATTCTCGGCCTCTCTACCTCGTTAGGTGCTAATGACATCAGTCTGAAATATTCTGAATGCGAAAACCTACAATGCTGAATGCATACTTTCCAAATCACAATGGAATTGTCTATTATTCCTAAGTAGTTATTTTCTGAAGTTTTTTTTTTTCTTGCTGCTTTTTCTTCTTCTTATTTTATTAATATAAATTGCAAAGAAAACATTCATTATGGCGCTCTGATTTCATAATCCGCCTGACTGGTATTTTACTGAAGCGGTAATGATGTGAAATACAAGCAGTAACTGAGAGCAGGTGCCTTGTGTCCTGCTGAGTGAAGGAAGATGATTTACACTAGAACTCCTGGGTCTAAGATAATTTAACAGTATTAATGCAGTTAGGCACAGCAGTTGATTAAAAGTTGTTGCACAAATGTTCCTTATTGCCCCTTCTAAATCTTCTCCCTTCCTGTTCCCAGCAGATGTACCAATTGCCGCAAAATTAATTGGAAAGAATACTTTTCTCCATGCAAGTGCCAGATATTTGACATGTCGAAAGCTTGAAGGTTTATTCTTCTGTGAGAGCTTTTATAGCTACTGTAAATGAATGGACTAATCATTTAGTACCTTGCCATTCATTAGGTAATATTAGGCTTTTTAGAGAGAAATGATTCTGCAGGCTTACATCTGCATTACTTGTCAACGTTCAGCAGAATCCTAATTCCGCTTAAGACATGACCAACTTTTTCTTTTTATTCGCAGGTTAATCGTGGGCAGTTGGTTGTCACTGGTGACAATATATTGCATTATGCTGCCCATTTAGCAGTTTTGCCAGTACTAGTTAAGCCTCAAAGACTATATACTGGACAGTGTCGTCTTAAGTAGACAATAGGCACTGGGCTGTTCTCTAGACATAACATAATAACATAGTTTGGAAGGCTAAAAAAAGACATCCCCTCATCCAGTTCCGCCTGTTATCCTGCAAGTTGATCCAGAGGAAGGCAAAAAAAAACATGAGGTAGAAGACAATTTTTCTCATTTTAAGGGAAAAAAATCTTTCCCCTAAAAGATCAACGACCCTTCTTCAGAAATCTAGTAACTCTAACCTGTAATATTATTACACTCCAGAAATACATCCAGGCCCCTCTTGAATTCCATTATTGTACTCACCATCACCACCTCCTCAGGCAGAGAGTTCCATAGTCTTACTGCTCCTACAGTGAAGAATCCTTCTCTATGTTTGTGTACAAACCTTCTTTCATCCAGACGCAGAGGATGTCCCCTTGTCACAGTCACAGTCCTGGGGATAAATAGATGATGGGAGAGATCTCTGTACTAACCCCTGATATATTTATACACAGTAATTAGATCTCCCCTCAGTCGTCTTTTTTCTAAAGTGAATTACCCAAGCTCTTTGACAAGGTGAATGATAACACCCTATTTTTATGAGGGACATGTCAGGTGAGGAGACAGCTCCTCCATAAATCAAGAGACTTACCAATAACATCTTCTCTGAATGCAGACATTCCCTTTCCCTTTCTTCTCCATCTGGCCCAGACAGCTGATGACTGTAGAGGTTGATGCCACAACATCTTTGGCCCCTTACTTCTACATCTATCCTGAGCCTTTATAGCACCAGAAATAAATGCCAATCCCAGAACAAATCCCAGATTAAATACAGATGCAGGAGTAATTTCAGAACCCAGACCAGATCCCCTTAATAACTACAGACCCCAGAGCAGACCTACTAAATAAATGCAGGCCTCAAACCAGACTCTCTAAATACAGACTCAGACCAGATCCCCTAAAAGAATTCAGTCCATAGACCAGATCTTACTCTGTGAGGCTTCCTTGCTGCTGTGCTATCTGGCTTTATAACTAGAACAGATATGGGCATGTGATCTTATTTTTGTAGGTCCTTCAACGGTTAGAGGACTTTCAGCCATATGGTCATGTTTCCCTATTAGTGCAACTTGTGCAAAAGCAGTTTTGTTTCAGTTGTTGCTGCAATTAGCCGTAGGCATCCATTGAATCCACCCATTAAATCTGATACAAGATGGTCAAGGATGAGACACTTTATTGACTACAGCTATGTACAATAGTGTATTGGCAGTATTTAGTGAAAATGAGCACCAGATACATTTAAAACATCATGATGATTTCAACGCAGTGGTAACAATGAATAACTGGTGCCATCTGTGCCTTTATAATCAAATAAAATGGACCCTGCAATCCAAAAACAGACGTAGATGTTTCTTTATAAAGACTATATCATGAGAAGTTTCAACAAAACTATAAAAAGTTCCAGTATTATTACAGTTTACAACACACTAGCCTTAGAGATATCAGGAGGATCTTAAAGGAAAAATCAAAAAATGGCACAGACCTCAGATGCTTTATAGTTCCATGGTCACTTATCCTAAAAAAGGCATATCAAGTAGCATCTAAAACATTGATACTTAGACTTACCATTGCTTTACATAACAAAATGATCCTAGCAGGTGTGGTTTGAATCCTCTACCTAAAGCTATACTATATACTGTTACTCCCATTGGTGCCAAATGCCACCAAATGCAATGATATCTTGCTGTTGAAAATCCATATGCACTGAGGGGCCCTATCTATACTGAGTACTTGGATAACATACCATTGTACAATGTAGCATAACATTCTTTGGCCCACAGTGCCCATTTATAGAGCTTCTTTTTCATATACTACAGTAGAGCCCAAATGTGTATAGACCCAGATGCTAAATGTAGCCTCAATATCTATACACTTTTGCCACTGGATCCCGAGCATGGCCTCCACCAAGCCAACATATATACTTTATACTGATCTCAGACAGTTAACCCCAACATACCACTTCCTCATTCACTTGGGTCCAAGAAGGAGCTACATGGAGAATTATTTGGTCCTCAAGGCCCCTTTACACTGCCAGATATCCTGGCAGATTATTGCTAACGAATGTTCATACAACCGCTCATTAATGATAATCTGCCAGTTTAAAGGTGCTGCCGATGACCCGATGAACGAAATGCTTGTTCATTGGGTAATAAGATTGTTTGTGCAGTCACCTAAACTGTCATTTGTGGGCATTAGATGTTGCTGTCTAAACAGCACTCTGCTGCGGGCAAACAATGATCCTGAACGGGGACGAGCAGGCGATTATCGTGAAGGAACGCGTTCTGTTTATGTCATGGATAGAGACAATATTTTGTAAGTCATTGAAAACTAGATTGAGCGATCCTACAGTATTAGAACCCCATCAAAGAACTCATCATATATTATCATTCTTGACCCTCTTAGTATGGAGAGACTGAGATACAGACGTTAGCATTCAAACCATACTTTTCAGGTTTCGAGGGAATTGGACTTTGAAAGATGGGTTGATGGTTGTTGTGAAGATGATGAAGTAGAAAGTTTCTTGGAAATATATTTCAAAGTTTAAGAAAGTCTGGCAGTTCCAAGAATATACTGTATTATACGATTCTTTTCAAATGCAAATATAGTGTTGTGGTTACATTGTAAGGTTTGTGTGCAGGGACACAATGTTTCAGGCCCTTCAGCACTGAATAGGTGATAAAAGGTTAATCTGAAAAAGGTTACTTCTGCACAAAGATTTTATTGTGTTTTTCTGCTCCAGCTAGAGGTGCTCACCATTGGGCAGCTTTATGATGCAGGAACTTTACACTGAACCACCTGAGGTAGTGAAGCGGGGAATTATGCCATGAATCACCTCTCAGAAAGCAAGTGTGTACATAACCTGGAGTCTTCTGTTCTTTCTCTCCCTGTAGCCTTGCATCTGTAATTCGAGGCCAGGTTCTCACAGCTGATGGAACACCGCTCATTGGAGTCAATGTGTCATTTCTGCATTACCCGAACTATGGATACACGATCACACGCCAAGATGGAATGTAAGTGCATGTGCTCATAAATTACAGGGAGTGCACATAATAAAAGTAGAAAATGTCATGTTTTATTACATTGCTCTTTCATTTACAGGAAAGCTTTTTATTATGTAATTATTAGAAGCCCTTGCAATGGCAGACACCTTCAAAGCTTGTGTTATCTTTAATATAAATCTGTATGCAGAAAATGAGTGACTGTATATAAAATCACATTACTACTGTGCTGCAGATTTCTAAGCAAATAGTACAACTTTACACCACCTCAGTAGTGCTCCTGTTTGACTTGGTAGCGCAGCATTTATTCTCCACAGCTGTTCTTCGCACTGTAACAAGGAACGGCAGCCATACTTACAATATGTAGGGCTGTGAAGTAATGTAATCTGGTCACTCAGTCACATATCGGCATTTTTCATCTCTGTCAGTCTTGCGTATGTTACCCCCATTAGAAATGAGCAAAGTTATGAAAACTTTGATTTGGCTGCTTCGCCGACTTTCACGAAGTGCATTTCTTTGTAAATAGCGGGCGCAATGACAGGGAACGATCACCCCACACCAAAACCACCCCCGTCATTGAACATTCCTCGCTGATCGCGGCACCCGAGATGAAATATGAGGGCTTTCACGGTTGAAAAAAAAACCTCACCTCATCTGTTTGAATGCGAAGAAGCCACTGCAGCCATCTTGATTGAAATTCCCATGTGAAATCTCGTGCAGTGCATGATGATGTCATCACACTGGCCTGCGTGGTGATGTCATACATTACAGCGCACAAGATTTTGCACAGGATCATCAATTAAGGTGGCCATGGCAGCCTCTTTGCGCTCAACTGGATGAGGTGAGTATGTTTTTTACTGCCATTTCAGGCAAAATTAATTAGTTACCACAAAGCACAAGGAAATTTGGTTTCGCAGCTAATCGAATTTTGCATGAAATTCGGATCGAAGTCCAGTTCAAATACTTTGATTTGCTCAACACTAACCCCCATAAATAAGTTTGGTGCCTTCTATGTGTGTGTCTGCATGGAGTATTACATAAATGCAAGTTGGGATGATATGCAACACCTTTCAGTCCTTCAACTCAATATTGGATTAGTCATTATTCATTTACGTATAGCTAATATGTTCCTCGGCTCTGTACAGGGATGGTCATGACGCACATTGAAGTGCAAAGATTGTCATCACTCACATCAGTACCTGTCCTCATTGGGGACAATTTAAATCTGTATGATTTTGGAGTGTGGGAAGAAACTGGAGAACCAGGAGGACAGACTCCCTCCATGCAGATGCTCTCTTAGTTGGATCCCAATGCTGCAAGGCACTAGTGCTAATCACTGAGCCACCCTGCTGCGAAATCTAGAAATGGAGCAAAGGCTGGCATTTTGATTGCGCCAATAGTAATTAAATAGAGAAATCTCAGCCAGGCTTGGACTGGCCCACCAAAGTACTAGAGGAACCTCCGGTGGGCCAAGGCTCAGATGCAATAGTAGGCTCCAAAGGTCCAGGAGAAAAAAGCAGTTGGCTGCCTTTGGAGATAATCACTTGCCACTAGCATCTATTCCTTTGATTCAAAAGCTAATAGACATTATGGATAATATTGAGGTTGGACCTCAAGAATAATTTCCTCTAGTAGACCCCAGGATTATCTCAAGTGAGAATGGATTTTCACTCATTCATACTGTAATATACTGATTAGTGATGAGAAGTTTTCAAAAATTCAGTTCGGCTGCTTCTCCAAACTTTGACTCGCATTCCATTGTATGTAGCGGGCGCAATGACGGAGAACGGCAATCGTGCCACCCCCTGTCATTGAACCCCTCAGATGCTTTGTTCAACGCTGATTGTGGCATCTGAGAGTCACATGGATGAGGCCTTTAATCCATTTGATCATGGAGAGGCCCTCGCACCTTCATGATTGAAGAAAACACACCAAATCTTGCGGGCTGACGTGATGATGTCACCGCGCCCAGCCGGCGTTATGACAAGGTGACGTTACACCTAGATTTGGCGTGTTTTCTTCAATCAAGATGGCTGTGATGGCCTCTCCATGATCTAATGGATGAGGCAAGTATGTTTTTTTTTTTTTACTGCCATTTCAGGAAAAATTGATTCGTTACCACAAAGCGTGAGGAAATTTGCCTTCGTGACAAATCACATTTTTTCTGAAATTCGTATCGAAGTCCATTTCGTAAACTTTGATTATCTCAACACTAATACTGATATGTGTCCATCTTGGATTGTGTCCCAGTTCCCAAGAATAATTGACTCTGGTGGGCCCCAGGAACCCCAGTCCACTACAGATATCAGTTCAAGTGAGAATTGATGACAGTACTTTCACTCATTCACTCATTAATATACTGATATATGCCTATTTTGGAATGGTTATTCCCATAGTATGTTCTTCTTGGTATGACACAATCTGCATACGCTAGCAGTCACTGTTTTAGTTGCATGTTGGGATGGAAGGACAGCACTATTCTGTAGATGCAAGTGGAATATTTTATCAGTAGCCCTCATTTAGTCAACCAGCACAGTGAAGTAGTGGGAACGCGGTGTATTGTTCGTCCAGTTACTAATCGGGATGGTGCTAGAGAGACCTGAAAAAGCACCGTAGACCTTCAATGAAGTATAATGAATCATAATGTTATACAAGTGTGCGAGATTCTGCCAGTAAATACCCCTTCAAATAAAAAAAAAACATCAGTTATAAATACGCTAGATCTAGATAGGTAGTCATCCCTTGTTTTAATAGCCTCAATGTGGTAAAACATCGACAACATCAAAAATTCCATATAAAGAGTAGGAGGATTATTCAGTTGACATTGTAATTATTCATAAAAGCAGAGCCCCGTTTTCTGGTGACTTTAACAATAAGTCCTTTGTGTCCCATAATGTTACAATGGCTTTAAGATTATCCATTAATTTCTATACATATTTGATATTTCCTTCCGCAACATCATTGATTCTGCATCCGTATTTAATGATATGTCACATTTTGATACATGTATTCAATTTAGCATTGTTAGTGAGCACTGAATTATACGTGGATCAAAATATATGATCACAAATCCTACCCTGCGGCTGTCTTCAACTCCCCAGGCTCTTGTTTATGTGGGTCTATTCTACAATCTGCAACCTGGCTAGTTCCTGGGCATAACTGCTCTGCATCCCTTTCCGTGTCTCTAGGCTAGAACTAAGATGATATAAGCAGATAAGTACCAAATTAGAAAATTTGCTGAGATGCTTGTGGTTCTGGGAGCCCTCTGCCAGATGCGATGGAATGAAGTTGGACCATTGTGGGCTGCAAACTGCATGTCTGGAGTGCTTTTCATGTTGATACAATAAAGGTTATTATCTACAGGAAAATAAATCAATATTCTTTAAACCCAGCAGAGCTGTTTGGACCGTGCTGCATACTGTTTTCTTTCATTACGAGTGCCGCATCTGCCAGTTTAGTGTCTATGCTGCTTCTGCTTTGCATTGTGATACTTTATTACCAAGAAGAACTTGTTAGCATCTATGTTATCATTTTATTGGATTGAACGTCAGTGATATTTGTCTATTCTTCCAGGTTTGATCTGGTGGCTAATGGTGGTGCCTCTCTTACGCTTATGTTCGAAAGAGCTCCATTCCTCACACAATACCACACTGTCTGGATACCGTGGAATGTTTTTTATGTCATGGATACCTTAGTGATGAAGAAGGAACAGAATGAAATACCTAGTTGTGACCTGAGCGGGTTCATCAGACCAAACCCTGTTATAGTATCATCTCCTTTGTCCACATTCTACAGGTCATCTCCTGAGGACAGCCCTATAATTCCTGAAACACAGGTACCGTTTTCCACTTGGAGTTTTTACTTCTTTATTATATAAAGTATAAGCCTGCATTCGCATGACCGTATTTTTAGTGCACATCCGTTCCTCATTGTTTGTGGATCGCACTCGGACCCATTTATTTCTATGGGGCCACAAAAAATGCATCCTAAAATTGTCCTAATAGGGAACTCTGACCTGGAGTTATATCATATAAACTATGGGCCTCCGTTCCACACCTTCTGGATTGGATTGATGCAGTGCACAAACAGCCAGTGCCCGCATATTGCTGACCCGCTATTTGAGGGACGCAATACGGGCACCGGCACAACGGCCGTGTGCATGAGGACTTAAGCAGCAATACCCTAACATATTATTTTTAGGCTTTATGTACATGTCAAGGCTATGGGTAGAGATGAGCAAAGTTTTCAAAAATTCGGCAGCTTCGCCAAACTTCATCAAGAAGTTCGATTTCTTATAAATTACTTCATCACAAATCGCTTTTCACCGCTTTTCAGGGTTAAAAAATTAATTATACTCACCTCATCCACTTGATGATAGAGAGGCAGTCCGCTCCCATCTTGATTGAAGAAAACCCGCCAAAGAACCTGATCATGCTGGCCGTGTGCGGCGAAGTCTGATCATGCTCGCCGCAGGTCCTTTGGCGGGTTTTATTCAACCAAGATGAGATTGGACCACCTCTCTACGATCATGTTGATGAGTGAGTATAATTTTTTTATTTTCAGCCACTATTTTTGGAAACATTGATTCATTACCAAGAAGCGCTAGGAAATTCGGCTTTGCATCGAACTGAATTTTTCCTAAACTTTGGATCCTTGGATTCATGAAACACTAACTATGGGCACAAGCATGTGTCATGGCAAAAACTTTGAGTCATGGTATAGTGTCATGGTTAGTGCCTTATGTCTTCATTCAACTTGGTCATTGTATGGAATTACAATACACCCCTGTGCGTGAATCATTAAAGGGGTTTTCTGGGGAAATAATTTCAATTAAACATGGGGCCAGAGTGAGTTACAATAACAAACGAACAGTGCTCACTAGTGTTGAGCGAACTTGTGTTTTAAGTTCTGCGCCCAAAGTTCGGGTTCGGGTTATCGAAGAATCCCATTATGGATTGCAAATTCTGTTATGGTCCATGGTAGCGGAATCCATAATGGGATTATTCGATAACCCGAACCCGAACTTTGGACGCAGAACTTAAAACACAACTTCACTCTACACTAGTGCTCACCTCACCGATCCCCACCACTGCTGTTCAGATGCTGCTTAAGTCGCTGCTCCTCTCATCTCCTTGGTCTTGGGGTTAACCTGCACAAAATGGCTTGGACTGCTCACCCAGGCAATCACTGGCCACAGTGGTGACGTGCCTCAGTCAGTGATTAGCTTAGAGGGCAGCTCAAGACGTTTCCTGCATTTCAGGAAATGAATGAAAGTAGGGACCGGAGCAGCGGGGAGGGGAGTAATGATCATTTCTTATGTTAACTCATTTCATACCTGTTTTTAATTAAAATTATTCCACCGGAAAACCCTATTAATGGAATAACAATATCAAGCATTACAAGAATTTAAGAAAGCAATTTCCTTCCAAACCGTTCGTAGATTATATACTGTCTTATAGCATTTTATAGTCTACAACCCATTTGAAAACAATTGTTTGTGAGTTGCTTATGGGGCCTGAAAATAACCTTGATAAATTTTAATTCCATTAATGCCACTGCATTAGGAAATTGCTGTTTATTCTGTAATATTATTGTAATACGAGCAGTCTTGGGACATTGTTCTTATTTATTAAAGTTTTGTAGCATAAAGTTAAATAGGTCTGTTCATTATACATAGGAGTTTACACACCATAGCTACATGGCTGAAAAAAGATAAAGATCTACCAAGGCCATTCTGTTATCAAATAAAACCTGACCGCTCTTGCTGCTCTCCACCTCCCTTCCCTCAGTGTTGGGGATAGCTGCAGGAGACTGTACACAGCAGATGTGTGTGGGGGTAGGATAAAAGATTCGGGGCTCATTCACACAACCGTATGGTTTTGCTGTCCGTTTTTAACTGATCCGTTTTTCCGTTTTTTGTTTCAGTAGGGTTTCCATTCCACTTTTGTTCTGTTTCCGTATGGTTTCTGTTTGTGTTCCATTTTTTGCGGATCGTAAACGGAAACGGAAGCATATAATAATGTTTTAACAGTAAGTACATTGAAAAATTGGGCTGGGCTTAACATTTTAAATAGATGCTTTCGCAAAAATGGAACAGGTACAGAAGACATACGGATGCATTCTGTATGCATTCAATTTTTTTTACAGCCCCATTGACTTGAATGGGGCCATGGAACTTGATTTGCGGGCAATAATAGGACATGACTCAAAATGTAGCGGAACAGAAAACCAAAAATATGGAGAATGAATGCATACAGATTACATTACATTTTTTTTTGCGGATTCGTTTAAATGAATGGTACCGTATACAGACGGTATACTTAATTCAAAAAACAGCCTGTATATGGAAAGCAAAAAACGTTTGTGTGAACAGCAGCTTGAGGGCAGCTCAAACAGCCTGTAGATAGGGAGGAAAGCACACATGAGACAGCAAGGGAAGAATGCAGCATCCTGGACAAACAAGTCCAGCATTCATTACACACTCACATGAGAAAAGTCTTAAACTAAGAATAAGTTGCAAGCTGTTTAGCAGAGGATCTGAAAATGAATGAAGGTATGAACATTTTTTATTTTTAAAGTAACATATGTAAGAAAACAATTTTTTTTTTTGTAATATTAAAGGGGTCCTAAGCCTTTAAAATAGATTTGTCTGCAAATTAAGTGGACAGATTTGCTTTAAAAATAGCTTTATATATCAGTATATGATGAGCAGTGATGTAATCAATTGTACTTCAATAGGAATTAAACTTTTAGATATGAGGAATAGCGCTGTCACTTCCGTAACAGATAACGGTATATAGAGGCTTCATTTGTTAAAGTGTTCCATAATAGAATCCATAACTGTCAGTGCAGGTAAAACATAGTTACAGATGTAGCACACACCAATATAACAATTGGTAGCTGCTGTCATCTCTAAAGATAATTGCATTACTGTTATATGCTAATTATCTTTTTTAATCAGCAGGTAACATAACAGCAGTGCGTTGTTTTATGTGATACTGACGCATGTTACAGTAATATGGAGAGCATTCATTACAAGTAACTCGCTTTGTTAAAACTAATACGAGGAATAATTGCATTTAAAATAAAATGAGCACTTGATGCTTTCACGGTATTACAGTATATGGGTAGAATTATTCCTGATCTGTATCTTTATAATTATAACTCTGCTGACATAGCAGAGGGTACTTAATCAGGCTCTTTCTGGGGTATCAAGTGGGCCACTGCTGCCCATGAATACATAATTGTCAGCAGGTACAAATATGCTGGGATTGTCCCAAATCCTGGCAAATTTAGCTTGTCCTGACCCAAACAGTGGGCTTTACTGGCAGATGTAAAAAAATAAAAATCATGTATCATATAGAACATGACAAACTTGTTCTAACAAACTTAGAACCAGCCTTGTATCTCACATATATCAAGTGATCTGTCCATTCATTTTCTAAATTTATTTTGTGGGGTACTTTAAGGTTTGTCCGCTCCTAGACATATTTACATCTTGTTTTGGCTTTGATATGACTTTTTGATTTTCCCCCATTATGTTTAGGCTACTGTCACACTAGAGTTTTGGCTTTCTGTTTGTGAGATCCGTTCAGGGCTCTCATAAGCGGTCCAAAACGGATCAGTTTTGCCCTAATACATTCAGACTGGAAAAGGATCCGATCAGAATGCATCAGTTTGCCTCTGTTCAGTCACCATTCCGCTCTGGAGGCGGACACCAACACACTGCAGCGTTTTTCTGTCCGCCTGGCGAAGCGGAGCCAAATAGATCCATCCTGACACACAATGTAAGTTAATGAGGATGGATCCGTTTTATCTGACACAATCTGACACAATATAGAAGACATAATACAACCGGATCCGTTCATGACGGATGCATGCAGTTGTATTATTGTAACGGAAGAGTTTTTGCAGATTCATGACGGATCCACAAAAAAAAAGCTAGTGTGAAAGTAGTCTTAATGATATATCGATAAGAGAGAAACTGTTTAGTGGAAAAAACTGTTTTTCTGGAATGCTGGAGGAAGCTGTCACAGCCTCATCTTTTCTAGACAACATTGCCACCTATACTTCCCAGTGGATGGTATGCTAAAGGTTCTTCTCATCATGTGGGACTCAACATGACCACTGCATTGTAGGAGACTATGGGCTGTGCATTGTAGGAAATCAGAAGATTAAAGCGGAAATTGGGTGACCATTGAAGTTTATGCTCTTCCCATGGGTATTTAATAGTATTGGTCGAGCACCAAAGTGCTCAGGTGCTCGAGTAGAACACCTCGGGATGCTCGGGTGCTCTACCGAACACCCAGGCACAATGGAAGTCAATGGCAGAACCAGAGCATTAAACCAGGCACCCCCTGCTCTGAAGAGGGGAGGGTGTCTGGTTCACAGGAAAAGGTCAGAAATAGATGGACACACCACCGAAATGGTCCGTTTCAACATTATGGTTGAGCGCCTGCTGGTGACCCTCAAAAACATTATGGGCGATAGCCTGCTGGTAACTCTCAAAAACATTATGGGCGAGGGCCTGCTGGTAACTCTCAAAAACATTATGGGCGAGGGCCTGCTGGTGACCCTCAAAAACATTAGGAGCAAGGGCCTGCTGGTGACCCTCAAAAACATTATGGGCAAAGGCCTGATGGTGACCCTCAAAAACATTATGGTTGAGGGCCTGCTGGTGACCCTCAAAAACATTATGGTCGAGGGCCTGCTGGTGACCCTCTAAAACATTATGGGTGAGGGCCTGCTGGTGACCCTCTAAAACATTATGGGTGAGGGCCTGCTGCTGAGCTGACCCTCTAAAATATTAGGAGCGAGGGCAACCTAATAAGCATGTTGATATGATGGAGGAGGAGGATGAGAAAAGGGAGATTAAACCATATACCCTTTTAGTGGTGGAGGGGGTGCATGGGAATACAGTGTATTCAATACACCATAAAAGCCACATTTAGAGTGCCTTTATGTTCAGCCACTTTCCTCTGGTGGAGTAGAGAAGTCAGGGGCAATCCACACCTTGTTTATTTTTATAAGAGTCAACCGGTCAGCATTTTCAGTTGACAGGCAGATGCACTTATCAGTTATTATGCCCCCAGCAGCATTAAATACACACTTTGACAAAACGCTGGTGGCGGGGCAGGCCAGCACCTCCAAAGCATAGAGCACCAGTTTGTGCCACGTGTTTAGCTTGGACACCCAATAGTTGGCATAGAGGGATCACTGAGGACACTGACACGGTCTGCTAAGTACTCCTTCGCCATCTTCCAAAATGTTTCCCTCCTTGTGACACTAGGGTGCTGGCGGGGTTGAGGGTGCTGGCGGGGTGTCATAAAACTGTCCCAGGCTTTGGAGAGTGTTGCCCTGCCTCTGTTGGAACTGCTGTGTGTTCCCCTCATCTCCCTTCCTCGGTTGGCCAAGGAACAATGTACTCTGTCTCCAGCGTTGTCAGCTGGAAATTTTTGGAGCAATTTTTCCACAAGAACCTTCTGGTATTGCACCATTTTGCTCGTCCTCTCCACCACAGGAATGAGAGATGAGAAGTTCTCTTTGTAGCGGGGGTCGAGAAAGTGAACAACCAGTAATCGGTGTTGGCCAAAATGCGTACAACGCGAGGGTCACGGGAAAGGCAGCCTAACATAGAGTCTCAACAGACAAGACTTTGCTGTCATCATCAGGAGGATGACTCTCAATCTCCTCTTCCTCCTGTTCTACCCATCCACGCTGAACAGATGGAATAAGACTTCCATGGGTACTACTCTCTGTAGATGAGGCAACCGTCTCCTGCTCCTCCTCCTCATCATCATCCAATTCGCCCTGAGAAGACGAACTGAGGTCGGTCTGGCTATCACCCTGTGTACTGTCTTCCCCCATTTCCACCTCTTCCACATGCAAAGTGTCTGCCTTAATTGTGAGCAGCGAGCGTTTCAGTAGACACAGAAGTGGGATGGTTACGCTGATAATAGCCTTATAGCCACTCACCATCTGTGTTGATTCCTCAAAGTTGCGTAAAACTTCACAGAGGTCAGACATCAATGCCCACTCGTCGCTTGTGAAGAGCGGAAGCTGACTGGGAAGGCGACGACCATGTTGCAGCTGGTAGTCAACTACTGCCCTCTGATGCTCACAAAGCCTGGCCAACATGTGGAATGTCGAGTTCCAGCGAGTGCTCACGTCGCACAACAGTCGGTGAGCTGGCAATTGTAAGAGCTGCTGCAGCATTGCCAGACTGGAGGAAGCTGTCGATGACTTGCAGAAATGGGCACACACGGCGCATCTTCACCAGTAGCTCAGGCAAATTGGGGTAGGTTTTGAGAAAACCCTCAACCACTAGGTTGAACACGCAGGCTAGGGATGGTATGTGTGTGAGCTTGCCGAGCTCCAAAGCCACCACCTACATCTTGGACAGGGAATTGGCCAGCACGTAACACAAGGGAAGAGGAGACAGTGGTGTGACCCACAGACACTGATTGTGGACCCAGGCATTTGGCCCACCTATTAGGGTGCTTTGATGCCATGTGGCGGATCATGCTGGTGGTGGTGAGGTTGCTAGTGTTCATGCCCCTGCTCATTTTGGTACGGCACAGGTTGCAAATGACAATTATTTTATCGTCCACACTTTCCTCAAAAAAGCGCCAGACTGCGGAACACCTACCCCTTGGCAAGGGAGATTGCCCCAAGGGGATGCTACGGGGAACAGTTGCGGATCTGTTCAGTGTGGCCCGCCTTCTCCCTTTTGCCACCCACTGCCTCTTCCAGCCTGTTGCGGTGCTGCAGATCCCTCCCCCTCTGTACTGCTGTCCTCGCTCAGCTTGCCAGCTTCCCAGGGTGGGTCAGTGACTTCATTGTCCACCACCTCCTCTTCTACTTCCTCACTCTGGTCATCCTCCTTACTTGTTGACCTAACAACAACCTCAGTTATTGACAACTGTGTCTCATCCTCATCATGAACTTCTTGAGACACTAATTGCGGTTGACTTATTGGCAACTGTGTCTCATCCTCATCATGAACTTCTTAAGACACTAATTGCGGTTGACTTATTGGCAGCTGTGTCTCATCATCATCATCAACCTCGTGAAAGACTAATTGCTGTTCCCCACCGTTATCTTCTTCTGACTGTGGATGCTCAAGAGTTTGGGAATCAGGGCGCAAGATCTCCTTATGTCCCTCTTCAAGCGGGCTTGGCGGGAGGCCCAAATTAAGGAATGGTGCAGAAAAGAGCTCCTTAGAATATCCGAGTGTGGGATCACTTGTTTGCCAAGACTTTCCATGGTGAGAGGAATGAGTATCAGGGTGAGGATTCTGTTGACCAGACACTTGGCTACTAAGACTGGACTTTGTGGAAGACAGGGTGGTGCTTAACCGACTGAAAGCATTATCTGCTGCAATCCAACCGACCACCTGGTCGCACTGGTGTGACTTCGAGAGTGGTGTCCTGCACCGCCCTGCAAACTGGAACATGAATCTAGGTATCGTGGATAAGTGTGTTTCTTGTGCTCTGGCAGCAGGCACAGTTTAACCGCGCCCAGGGCCACGGCCTCTGCGTGCACCATCAGCAGCACGGCCACTTCCTTATCCCTTACTGCCTGCTTTGGGCATATTAAATTGTATATATGCTTGCAAGTATGTCACACGTACAGTAGCACAGGTTTTGTAAGTGTATGCGCAAATAAAGTACACAGAATGTCACAGATATTTTTAGGATGCGCACACGTTAAACAGGAGATGTACCACAGATAATGTTGCTGTCTGCAGCGTCTATGAAAAAAGTACACTGAATGTCACAGATAATTTCAGGATGAGCAAACGTTATACAGGAGGTATAGCGCAAGTAATGTCGCTGTCACCACCGGCTAATAGAAAATTACACTGAATTAATGTCACTGATATTTAGGATGCACAAACGTAATACAGGAGGTATAGCACAAGTAATGTCGCTGCCACCAGCGGCTAATAAAAAATTACACTGAATGTCACTGATATTTAGAATGCGCAAACGTTGTACAGGACATGTAGCCCTGGTAATGTCGCTTTCACCAGCGGCCAAACAATTTCACTGAATGTCATAGATATTTAGGCTGCACAAATGTAAAATAAAAGATGTAGTAGAGGTTGTGTCACTATCAGAAGCGGCACTAACAATTGCACGCAATTTAGCGCAGGTTGCGCTAATAATTATAATGCTGCCAGATACAACAATAGTCCTTAAAAGGACTTTTGAGTCTCTAACTCTAACAAGTTTTTTCCCTAAAATATTACTATTTTACTCCCTACACTATCGTTCTTCAGCGCAGCTCTCCCTGGCTAAGACTGAGCTGAACACGTGTCATCAGGTGCTATATAGCACCCGATGACTCGTTCCGGCCAGCCAATCACTGTAATGCCAGCAGCCAACATGGCTATGGCATTACAGTAAATGGCATCAGGCAACAAATGTGCGGGGAGTAGACTCGAGCATCGCGCTTGAGCACATGCGGTGTTCGGACGAACGCCGCGATGTGCCGAGCATCGCGATACTCGAGTAAAATTAGTGTTCGGCTGAGCATGCTCGCCCAACACTAGTATCTAACACAGCTTTGGTAATAGAGAAGAATCCTACATACAGTATGTTGGTTATAATGGCGCCATGTATCACACATCCAAATAAAAACTATACCATTATACACAATATGTAATAATATAGTTTTAGGTTTTTGTTTAGTTTTCTCTTTTTTGTTGTTGTTTGCTCAATCTTTACCTATTTTACCTGCACTGTAACACAACTATCTGAAAGGCTGTAATTTGTGTGGCGTTTTCACAGACTTTAGACAGCCTTCTTTCACGTGTTTTATGCTTTTGGGACATAAAATCCTACCTTCAAAAGAAGCAGTCAAACTGTGACAGTTCTGTGCCATCCACCGGGACAATTCACAAATGAAATCCATCACTCATTACCGAACCTGTTCATGTGACTGATGTTAGCCAATGATAAGCCAGGGCTCATGAACACATACCTGCGCTCAGCACGCTTGAATGTTCATAAAGTGCAACCTGTCTGTGAACAAATTCTTTTATGCCATTTTGCAGAAAGATCACAGGGACAAATGAAAAACTCAATCTTCTATTTCAAAGATTCTTGAAACATAAATACAACCAAGTGAAAGATACTGCAGAGATGTATAACCGCGTGCCGCTCATCACGGCCATGCAACCCATACCATAATCAGAGCCAGCCAAATATTATATTATCGGTACTGGTTAAGCATTAACATTATCTTATCAAAATCGTTCCGTCCCCAATCCAAAATGACAAATGTTTAAGAACACAAATAATGTATACCAAGCCTTAAAGTATTCAATCAACAGGGTGCACGTAAAGAGGATCGGTCACTATTCATGACACGTCTGTTTTAGTAAATACTTGCATTCCCCATAAAATTACAGTCCTAGAGCTTCTATTCTTATAACCCTGTGTTGTGCCATTCCTCTGTTATTCTACCTAGAAATTTATGAATACATTGACAACTGGGTGTTACCATCTCCCTTGTCAAAGGGGTGTTTCCCTACACAGTCTGACACTGGCAGCATTGATTGGACAGTGTCAGACCCCTACTTGGCAATATATTCATGTTTATTCAAGTTGTAGAGGGATAACAGAGGAGAAGAACAAAACAGAGGGGTCCAATTACTATTCTGAAATACGCCTAAATTAGGCATATTTCATTCACAGAATAAATGGTTAGTTGCGCCGCTATCTGCGACTTCGCCCCACTCACGGCAGAGCTAAAATTGTGGGTGTGGCAAGAGCGGAGAAGGGGACCGGATGCCAGGCTCGTCTGATTCACTATTTTCTACACCTGTTTTAGCCATAGAAAATGGTCTAAATGTAAGACAGCTCGGAAGCTGGCTTACATTTAGAACTGGTGCTGGATGTGAAGTTATGGAAAGACCGCCACCTCTTCATAAATTCAGCGGAACCACCGCCAGAGCAGGGGCTTTATTAAGACCGGCCTCTAAAAGGCTGGTCTTAATAAATGTGCCCCACAGTTCTTAAAGGGGTTATCCACATTATTTATATTGATGGCCTATCCTCGGGGGGTCCGACACCCAGGACCACCGACGATCAGTGAGCACTGAGGCCTCTTCCTAGGCCAGTGACATCATGTTTATTAGTCATATAGCCTAGGCGCAGCTCAATCCAATTCACGTAAATAGGGCTGACATGCAATACCAAGTAGAGCCGCTATCCAATGGACACTGCTGTGCTTGTCAAGCTGCGAGCAGGCTGTGACACTCATACAGCTGACTCCTGGAACCTCCAGCGATCTGATATTGATGGACGTATGCTGAGGATAGGTCATCAATATTAAAATACTGGAAAACTGAAAAGGAAGCTGTAAAATCGTTATGTTATGGGGAAGGCAATTATTTTATAATAAAGACATGTCAGGAGAGGAGACAGGTGCTCTTTAAATAAATAGCAATAAATAAAGTGCAGGTCCAAATTCAGACAAAAAGCAATACATTCATACAATACAAGTCCATTGAAATGCTATACCCTGTGTTCCCAAAATGAGGTCAAGACGGTGAAGTGCATAGTGAAGAGGTACAGCCTGAAAGGGGTTTTCTCACTTCAGCAATTGGCAATAAATTTTTCCATCACATTATACACTGCGTATCCAGGGATTGCGACCACCACTGCAGCGCAGAAACGAGGTGGACTTTTTTTCCTATACTGTGCAAGCACAACCACTTCTGCTGGATCGCAGGGTGGTCATAACCCCTGAAAACGAGCAGTGTATAATGTGATGAAAAAATTTATAAAGCCAGCAAAGCATGCAATATGGACAATCACAATACATTAGTAAGTGCTTTGTATTAACTTTCTCTACATGATAAATGCTTGTTGCTGAAGTGAGACAATCCCTTTAAGCAAGATATCACTTGGACCAGAGGAACCCAAACACCCCATGTCCATTTCACCATCAAATACAATAAGAACAAAGTAAAAGATACTGAACGAACAGTCACAAGTGTATGAATAAGGTAGAAATGCACGGTATCTAATGGCAATTAACCAACTGACCATTCTATAGCAAACTGTTGATTGTTTGAAGCTAATTGTTTGATTACTACGGGTTAATGCATGTTTATAGAGCTGCCAGCATCTGAGAGTAAAAGAAGACTTGGCTACTGACCAGTAGCATCTAATCACATAATGGGTGGTATTGTCTGAGTACGCCTTTGGGTACTGCGATTCCCATCACACTTGCTAAACTTGGCCGTAATGTAGTCTTATGCAATGTAAATACTCTATAACGGTAAATAATTCTTTTTTCCTGTAAACTCTTCATGAGAGCACATTTACATTGATTGTCCAGGAAGGGTTACCACTGCTGCATCATCCTACTTTTGCACAGAGAACAGCAGATACCTGCCAGGGAAACCTGCGGTCCAGGAGAACATTGACCTATGTGGATAGAAATTGCCTGGAACAAGGCATGCACAAGACATGCTGGGTCATCTTCTCATAGTTTCATGCTTTCCAACTTATGATCAAGGACCTCCTATATACCTACCTACCAGGGCCAAGAATAGAGAAAAAAAGGTTCAACAAGTCTGCTATCACATGCTGCATGCAAAATGATGGTATTCATGCCGGAACCCCAGCAAACCCCATTATAATGAGTAGGATCAGTTAAACATAGGCAGTGTCCTGCATGTACCAGACCTGGCAATTTCCCTATTATGTTTCTGTGCTAGCCATCAGTGTGCATGTAGTCTGATGTAGCATTACAATTCTTAAACTGTTCTGTACATGCAAAGAAGTAGACCTAAAGATGCATCGGGACTTCTTAATAAGATGTTGGTGAACCCCTTTTCCTTATGGGTCCTTGTGCAGCGGAACAGGTTGCACATATATGTCTACACCGATCTTGTTCCAAAATCAGCTCCAAATAAAAGTGTCTTCTGCTAGACCTTAGGAGCCCTGTTTTGTTAGGGGTCCGTTACTGTGTCAGAGCTTGATCTACTGGTGGATCCTGTGTTTAATTATGGTGGGCCAGTCTAACCCTGTTCAAGACTATATAGTAGATTTATAGTAGATTTACTATCAACCCCTATCCCCTTGTCACTGCACCTATGGTCTCCAAAATAAGTGCTATAGGACTACATTATTGTAGACAATGTGTTAAGAAATTAGAAGGCATGTAATGCCCTAAAATTTTAGTTAGTTCTGTAGATCCCACAGGATACATTCAAAGGGCTTATCCCAGGATTAATGTAAAAAGTGAAAATCAAACATCATATTCTGTAGTACTTAGCAATCCCTGTATAACAAAGCTAGAACCAGCCCTGTACCTCACATGGATGCAGACCTCCCTTCATTACATGCTTGAATTCCTGTACTTACTGTATGTCAATTAGCAGTTCAGAGGGCATATTCTTTCTGATGCAGCTCTTTTCTTGTCATATCTCAGGGGGCATGTTTTTTTTCCCCTAGGGGGCATGTGCACCGAGCCCCTGAGTAGCCAGTGCAGAGCATGGGAGAGGTATTGGCCCCGAGGAGGCGTTGTGTCATCGTGTGCTGTCTCAGGCCGTCACGCCCTGGGGTTTGCAGCAGTGAAAATGTGAATTGAAGGTATCAGGCAGATGTAAAAGAACACCAAACAACTTTCTTTACTGAGTGCAAATAATAACTTGCAGTAAATCCAGAAAGGATTAATACAAGAATCAGTTTCTCTGTCACCAGATGAGGAGGTACGGTGGCTGGTTGGATAGCAGTAGGTCAGCACAAGCAAGCACTTGTAGATATAGATGTCCACTGTAGTACAGGCTTGATATTAGTCAGGCCTAGCAATGGTTAAGTTAGGTGGTGGAGCTCTTAAATATGTATCCCCTTACTCCTTCACTATCAGAACAGGAACTCGCTCTCCTCTCTCTGTCTCACTAGACTGGAACTCCCCGTCCTGGCAGGAAGTAGGGCCAGCCCATTCTTACCTGTCAACTACAATAAAAAAATCCATAACGTTACAATACATTACAAACATTTGCAGATACCCTCATGTCTGGGGTACTTCATATGTCCTTTCCCAGGGAGTGTGTCCTTTCTGCTGCAGCTCTCTCCGTGTCACAACTCAAGGCATGCATCCTTTTTGCTGAAGCTCTCTCCATGTAACTGTCCTAGCTTCTAACAGTAGTTCTGGCTAGTGGCAGTGAAAGGATAGAACTGAGCATGTTCGTCCATTTCAGTAAGGTGGACTGAGAAATAAGGAAAAGAACAAACAGCAGGTGGTGCAATACACACACACACACAGCATTTCGCTGTACTTGCTATACAGCAGCACATACCTGTCACATCCAGTGCCTCCCAGGTGACGTCTCCTCCGATGTAGAGTGTGACACACGGACATCTTAGCTTCCTCACATTTCTATCATCATCCCCCAACCTGAGGTTCCCACAGTGTTATCCTGCTGCTCGCTGTGCCCGCCAAAACCCCAAATACTATCCTGAAGAAAAATTTGTGCCCCCATAGTAATAGTGCTCCTCATAGTCCTACCAATAGTAATTCCCTTCTAGAATGCCCCCATTAGTAATACTGCCCCCTATAGTGTCCCCAACCATGATAACGCTCCCGAAGAGTGCCCCCATTAGTAGAAGAGCCCTTCAGTATAAATAATACCCTCACAGAGCCCCCAGTATAAATAAGGCCCCCCTAATGTTCCCCCAGTAGTAATAAAGTGCTCTACAGGCCCTTCAGTAGTAATGAGAACCCCCATAATGCTCTTATTTGAAATAAGGCGGATCTTTAAGTCTCTCCTATAGAGCCCCTATTAGGAATAAGAAGGCTTAATGTCCCCTGTATTTATAATACCCCTACAGTGCCCCCAGTATTTATACTGCCCCCTACTGTTATAATGCTCTCCCTGAAGTGCCCCCAGCATTTATACTGCCCCCTACTGTTATAATGCTCTCCCTGAAGTGCCCCGAGTATTTATAATGCCCCCTGCAGTGCCCCCTGTAGTTATATTCCTCCCTCCACCATACAGCCCCATGTAAATAACATCACACCATCTCTCCTGCCCCCTCCAAAATACAGTTTTATGTAAATAACACCACTACCTTCCAACATACAGTCCCATGTAAATGAGACTATTTCCCTCCCTATCTCTCCAGCCCCCTCCAATATATAGTCCCATGTGAATAGCATCCCTCTCTATCTACAGCCCCTCCAAAATACAGTCCCATGTAAATAACATCACCTCCTCCCCAGCCGCCTTCAACATACAGTCCCAAGTAAATAATATCACGCCTTCCTCAGCCGCCTCCAACATGCAATCCGATGTAAACATTACCCCCTCAACATTCAGCCCCATGTAAATACCCCCCCACCAGCCACCTTCAACATACAGTCCTATGTAAATAACACTGCCCTGTCAACATTCAGTGCCATGTAAATAACATCGCTCCCTCCCTCAGATGCCATCAACATACAGTCCCATGTAAATAACATCACTTCCTCCCCCAGACCCCTCCGACATACAGTCCCATGTAAATAACATCAACCTGCCCCAGGCCCCTCCAACATTCAGTCCCATGTATGTAACATCACTCCCTCCTACAGCCACCATCAACATACAGTCCTATGTAAATAACATGACCCCCTCCCCAGCCACCTCCAACACACAGTTCCATGTAAATATCATCCCTCCCTTCAGCTCTAACATACAGTCCTAGTTAAATAACCACAACTCCCAGCATTGCTCTGCCTCTCCCTTCACTTACCTCTCCTCATGTAGCAGACATTACCACAGCTTCTTCCCCATGTCCTCTTCACTGCCTTCCTCTCCTGCACTGGTCACGTGATGGTGACATCAGGTCCTTCTCAACCACTGCCTGTTCTGCTGGTCACATGACCTGTGATGTCATCGCAGGTCCTTCAGCTCTTCCACTGCATTCGATTCAATTGTTTTGCCGTCCTGAGGAAGGCAATACAGTTGTATCTAGCTGTCAGGCATCACATTAGGGGCCTGGGACAAAAGATCAGTGGCCCGGGCCCCACATTTTTCAACCTAGCAACCCCCCATGCTTTATAGTAAATCTTTTCTGACATTCTCTAAAGAAGAATAAATCAAGACACTGTGTGTTGTCATAGCACACACGTCTAGTCACCTTTGTGTTCCTTATGTCATGCTCTGCTCAGTCCCTCCACCGTCAGCTTTAGTTTTCTCTTTTCTGCTAGAGTAAAGGATAGGAGAGTGTCATTCTTTGTATATGGTTTATAAAAGAACTAGTGGGGAAATCTGCAGATTACGGGCAGCTGTTTTATTCAAGATCCGACAGCGAGATGAAAACCTGACAAATAAAAATGCTTGCTAATAAAATGCTCGAATGACATAGGAAAGCACACTCTCCCTGCCAAAATATTCCAATAAAAAGGAATGTTTGAAAGCTCTCCCATGGGAACCCTCTCAATTCTTATTTTGTGCACTTGGCCATGCATATCAAGCAAGCAGTGCTCGGTGGCTTAGCAACTATAAATGCTAGTCTTCTTTGTGTAGGAATCGTATTATAGATTGTAATCCTGTCATTGCGGCTCGAAGTGAAATAAAGGTGATTGCTTTCGTTGCCAGATCTGAGTACGTAAAAGTCTGAAATCTCCATGACTAATGACTGCACAGAACCTTCAATCATCAAACTGTAGTTAAAATGTCTGTCACTTTCCCATTTGGAAAAGCCAAACCTTTCGCAACAGCGCAGCGATAACAGAGTGAGCAATGTTTGAGAGCCTTTTTTGTATCCGCTCCATGAAAAGAAAAGCAATAAGTAGCCCAGCCTAGTTTGATAATATAACCAACACATATATCACATACATTGGAACATCATCAAAACCGACAGCTTTATAGAGGAAATAAGTTGCTCAGTTAGCTAAAATCATTTGGCATAATTTACAGTGATGAGTCACACTAGTGTATTCCTCAATATGGAACATGTCAGACAATATGGCTGCTTAACAAAGAGCCAGCAGAGGCAAAAACACATTTCTTAATGATGCAACGCATCAAGCTCCTCTTTGTGTTTATGTGATTTAGATACTATACGGTGCAATCTTTCATAGTTACTGAGGTTGTAGCCATTACAATTCGACTGGCTTGGGTGGACTTAAGGTCATTTATATGAAAAACAGCAGCCCTGAAAATGGGATTGGAGATTAGAGATGAGCAAAGCAATTGTAAATGAATCCAGGTGGAACCAAATCTGAATTTTTGGTGAACTGTGGAAGGGACATAGTGTAGCCTCCACCTAGATCGATAGAAAGATATGAGACAATATAATCTGACAGTATAGCAGAGCCTACAGAGGGAGTACAAATTGGCTCCATATCTAGAGAAACTCCCCAACCCCAGAGACTGACAGATCCTGAGCTGGTACAGACTAAGCACCCACAACCTGCTTAACGAATCCGGGTGGCACACTGTGCCAGCTGTGCGACCAAGAGGCTGTGGAGGATGAGGCTCACTTTCTGCTATGGTGCCCCAAATACTCAGCAGTGGGGACACTCATTTCAGGAGACTGTCTGATCCCTGCCCAGACTTTACCTCCATGGAAATTGACGACTCTCCATACTGCTGGGGGAAGAGGAGAACACAACGGCCATAGCAGCACAATATATTACTGCCTGCCATAGACTGAGAGGAGCCAGATATGTCACGGACTCTTATACCCCCACCACGGATGTGTCCCTCTCCTCCAAACCTTCCCTATACCCCCACCCTGGATGTGTCCTCGTCCCCCAACCCTACCCAATTGTTTCCCACTTGCTTTGGAATACTAAAATGTATTTAGTCCTGCCAATAAAGCTGATTTGAATTGAATTGATATGAGATAGATAGATAGATAGATAGATAGATAGATAGATAGATAGATAGATAGATTCATGATCTTGAAAAATATGTTGTAGTTCCCATTTTGTTGAATAATCAGCAAGGTACAACCACTGTACATCACTTATATTGCTGTTGTTGAATACTATATATTTGATCTGTTTTATTCCAGGTGCTCCATGAAGAAACAACCATTCCAGGGACGGATTTGAAACTATCCTATCTAAGTTCCAGGGCGGCAGGATATAAATCAGTTCTTAAAATTACAATGACCCATTCTGCAATACCCTTCAACCTAATGAAAGTTCATCTTATGGTGGCGGTAGTTGGAAGACTTTTCCAGAAATGGTTTCCAGCTTCTCCTAATCTTTCCTACACCTTCATTTGGGATAAGACAGATGCTTATAACCAGAAAGTCTATGGATTATCTGAAGCTGTCGGTATGTATTTCTATTATAATTAAACAGTAATATTTATTTTAGGAACTCTGTCAAGCAGAGGTTGATTTATGGCCGTGTAAAACGGAAGACAGGCTTCGCTGCTGCATATGCATTCATCTTCTTTTTAAGCAGCAGTTTAAATATTTCAGTGACATTTAATTTTGTAGAAATCTGTGTCATTGAATTTCACACTCTGGGGTTTCACTGGCTGGTTTATATCTAAAGGCTCCTTTACACTACCAGATTTTCGGGCAGATTATTGATAACTAGTAAAATCATCTGCCAGTGTAAAGGTGTCGCCGATTACCCAATGAACGAATAGACATCTAAATCATTGTTTGTGGGCAGAAGATTCTGCCATCTTAACAGCATCTGCTGCTGGCAAACAATGATTCTGTATGGGGACAAGTGATGGCATTAGAGATACTTCCACCCTACACTGTGGAGGAGATCGTTGCATGTAAATGCACCTTTCTCCTCCACTGACGAGCAGGCGATTGTCAGGAAGGAACACTTCCTTCCTGACAATCGTCCTCCTCTTCTGTCAGTTTAAAGGGCCCTTTACTCTTACTTAGAGTGTGTGCTCTTTAACATATCTTTCTGTAAGTTTGTGTTCATCATTCTGTCCAAGGAGATACCATGGAGGCAGAGTATGCAGTTACCTTGGAAAGACCTGGTTGGTTCCATCCTATTGCTGGGAAGAACCTGTGTAAAATGTCTACACCAACAGTCTGGGGAATGGCCTAAGGGTCATAGAAAGTGGAATTGGAAGGAAACACCAGGCTGTTCTTTCCTAGATTGCAAAATCCATCACTATAATGGAAGGAGGGCCCTAATCTTTGCCATGGGGCCTCATCTTCCATGTACATCACTGATTGTGTCTTATATATTGACAACAGATTAAATGAGTATTCCCGTAACAAAAAGTTATCCCTCATCTACCGGACAGAAAATGATCATAGATTGGTGGGAGTTCAACAGTTACGAAGCCCACTAACCATGAGAATGGGGTTCCTATGTCTCCCTATATGAATGGAGTGCTGTTGAGCATGGACATTGGCGCTCTAGTCATCTCTCTGTGACTGCCGGAGATAGTTGATTCACCATACAGTGTGTGTATCTACCGACAGTCTACATGCTCCCCTGTTGCCCCATTCAAACAGGCGACATTGGACTCCCGTTCTCATTGACAAGGGTCCCAGCAGTCAAACTCCTGCTCATTTGACAGTTGTAATTAAAAAAACCTTACAACTTCACACAGAACCACCGTTAAAGGGGTTGTCCAAGTTAAATAAAACTCGAGCGGTCCCTGAAGAAGGTCTAAAACTGCTACAAGAGGACATAGTTTTAAATTAGAGGGGCAAAGGTTTAAAAGTAATATCAGGAAGAATTACTTTACTGAGAGAGTAGTGGACGCATGGAATAGCCTTCCTGCAGAAGTGGTAGCTGCAAATACAGTGAAGGAGTTTAAGCATGCATGGGATAGGCATAAGGCCATCCTTCATATAAGATAGGGTCAGGCATGGGCGTAGCTATAGGGGGTGCAGAGGTAGCAGTCGCTACCGGGCCCAGGAGCCTGAGGGGGCCCAAAGACCCTTGTGTCGCATAAGAAGATACACAAAGCACTGAGGGAAGGGGGCCCAAGCTGAGCTCTTGCACCAGGGCCCATGAGCCGTTAGCTACACTCCTGGGTCAGGGGCTATTCATAGTATTCAGTATATTGGGCAGACTAGATGGGCCAAATGGTTCTTATCTGCCGACACATTCTGTGTTTCTATGTTTCTATGTTTCTAAAATAACAAAAGAAGCCATCCGCATGCCTTTTCTCCTCTGCTTTTTCCTGCACTGCCCTGCGGTCCTCTCTGCTGCTGTTTGTTTTCCTGGCTGATGTTCTGCTCACACAGGTCACCACTGCAGCCAATCGCTGGTCTCAGTAGTGACAACTGGTGTACTGCTGTGGAAAGTGATTGGCTGCACAGTGACCTGTGTTGCCTGGAACATCACTGCTACAGCCAGGAAGATGACATACCGTATGTGGCATTCAGCCATCTGTACAAGCTGTTAGACATCTGTGCTGCACCAACTGAGTATTGTAATCCCAGGCAATAATGTGATCACAGAGGTAATGAATCAATCTATGGGTGAGAAATACCGAACAACCGTATAAATTCCCCATTAATATTGCTGTGAAGAAACAGATGAAATATTCAAGGCAGACTACAAATCCAAGGATCACAGCTCCTGCCATTAAGGAGCAAACCGCTGTCCCCGATGATTGAGGTGTGAAGCTCTGATGAACCTGTATCCTGGAGCAATGGAGATTAACCAGGCAGAAGCAGCAGGAGTGAGAGATGACGAGGCTGGCACAGCTCACGACATGCTGCAACTAGGGGAAATATGTAAAAACACTGCAGGAGAGCTGCAATTCTTCACATAAGGTGTTAGAGAATTCAAGGTGTTTGCACAGAATATTATCTGGGATTTAGGTTGTAATGTCATTTTAGTCAGAACTTGGAAATCAGCTAAACAAGTTAGGCTTGGAGACAAAATGTTAACCATATGCTGATTCATGGCAAGGAGCATTAGAATGGGACTGCTTAAGTCAAAGTCCTGATTGCAGCTAGCGCCTTATCAAAGGGAGGCAAAAACTAGACTGTATTTTTTGCTTGCGAACAGCGTAATAAAATGAAAAAGTATATTTCATTAGGATGACTTTTTCATAGGTTTCATTATTTAAATGAAAACTCATAAAAACAATATAGTATAATATAGTACTAAAGCTATCGCAAATGAAATGATCAACTTTGTGGCTTCGCTTTAACATATCATACCGCTTTACGTATACAGTTCCTGTTTCCATGGTAACTGACTACAAATAAATTAGTGTAAAGTGTGATCCTTCCGTTGCATAAATCTTTTCCAGCTGACCCCTGCTACTTGCTTATATACAGAGAAAAGTAAATAGCTCGGAGCAGAACTTCCAGTGCCTGGTTATATTCCTCACTGCTAAGTGCTCTATTACAGAGAAGTTTGAGGTGACTGCCAAGGGCATTATGGGAAATCTAGAATTTTTTTTGCAGGCAGTATTAGCAGGTGTGATCTTCCAATAACAGTGGGATTCATTTCTGCACGTTCCCCACAAAAACAAGTTGAAGAGGTCAAAAGAAGATTTATTTATTTTTTAAACAAAGTTTTATTTCAAGGATTATCATCACTTATTATTAATATGACATAAAAGAAATTGGAAAATATTTAGTTATGATCGTAAACTTCACCACCCAAAAAATTGTTATGGTTCTAGCCTTTGCGACTCAAGACAATATTACACATCATACTTTGAACTATGTGGCTTTTAAATAAATGATATTAATTTACAAGGTGTATATTAAACCATTGGATTGACAATTGTGAACATGGAAGGCTGGTGTGCCCGCTTGCATGATCCCATTATCCATGATCCACACTCAGCATGCAACAGCGCCTGTTATTTGTGTCATTACCGCGGTAAAGAGGGTTCCAGTGTATGAAATGACACGTTAGTAAACGATAAATGTATGGAGGGGTAGCACAAGTGGTAATTATGCCATTGAAGGAGTTAATGGGAGCCATTAAACATGGATAATAAGCATTAAGTATAGTCTTTCCATTAATCCTGTTATTTATAGTTTTGTGTTTGTTCTCATTTCGGTTGCAGTATCTGTCGGGTATGAATATGAATCATGTCTTGACCTGACGCTATGGGAGAAACGAACAGCTGTTCTGCAGGGCTATGAGTTGGATGCTTCAAATATGGGTGGCTGGACCTTAGATAAGCATCATGTACTGGATGTGCAGAACGGTAAGTTCTTTATGTACTTCCAAAGTATTTCTTCACATACAAAATAACTTTGATGTTGACAGATTTTTCATGCTATTTGCTGTTCTTTATCTTAAACCAGTGGTTCTAAACAATTTCAGAAGTAGAAACCTTAAAGAGTCACTGAGTTTTCAGCAAACATTGCCTTAATCAGTAGTTCAGTGTGTGTACATGAGGAATAACACTATTTCTGGCCGTTATATCACTTGTATCTGGCCTTTCTTAGCAGTTTTTCTCTGCGCTTGTTGAATATCTGGTTTACCATTCTCTCAGGCTTGGTGCGTGGAGACTAGCTGTCACCCACTGCACACACAGAAAGTAGAGGAGAATGTTCTTCCTAACTATATCACAGTTGCGCAGCCCTAGGATAATGGAGGACATTATAGAGAAGTACTGACCTGTATGCTTGTGAATGAACAGCCATCAGCTCCTCCTTACTCCTCCCCCCTCCCCTCTCCATAGACTTGCACTGAAATGTGTAATATGATCCTCCTGCAGGAATGATCTGTCCTGGACGAGGGAAAATTTAATTTTTTTTACTCTTATCGCCAATCCACTTATCAGGTCCGCTCTGGTTCCTAGTCCCTCATGCAACACATGAAATACCTGCCCATCCAAGCACTGGCTGAGGCAGATCACCATTGCGGCCAGTCATTGGTTGAGTTGTAATTTCCTGCATGTGAAGAGGGACCGGGGAAGCAGAAACCAGAGGGAACCTGATAAGCATTGGATGATTGGTGGCGCTTTAAAATACATAACCCCTGTCCCTACAGGACAATCCTTTTAAAGGGCATCTGTCAGCAGATTTGTACATCGGCGCTTGGCAGCTACAGGCATCTTTGTTGATCCTATGTTCATATGTTTCCCCATGTGACCTGCTGATATAAATGTTATTTCACATGTCATGAAATCATGCATTGTGTTAAAAGTACACATACTCTATGTCTTACACACAGTATTTCTCATTTAAATTTAGGGGGAAAAATCAGTCAGTGCATTCAAGTCTTTGACTTCATAAATTGTAATGACCCAAAATAAAAAATCTCCCTGTACACATATATTCATTCAATTTTAAGGTGGTTTATTTGCCAAAGCTCTTCCACCCGCTTCAGTTGTGAAATATTCCTAAGCCAAGTTGAAGGCTTTATTGGTCTGTGATTTCTTTTAAGGCTAAAAACATGTTCCGACTGATGTTAATAACTAACTACTATTATTTTAGAATGCAGCTTCCATAACCAGAAATGTCTAGTTTTTATCAGTAATTGAAGGCTGAGGAATTGGCGTATAGGTATTGTTATGCAGTCGGCAATGTGTCATCATATTCCTGTCTATAAAGCTTCCAGACTAACCATGCTAAAACAAATTCATTGTTACGATAAAAATGAAAAATCATATTCTCCAACCCAATTTACTCTTTGTAAGTATGACTGGAGCTATGTAAGAATAGCAAAGCACAATGTCCGCTATTATAAAGCAATCAAACATCTCTCGTCTCAGACCCCTCTATCAGCGACATAGATGGGCTTTTATTACATTTCCAGTTTACGGATAACACAGTTATTTCCACAGTAACATAGGTACACCGATATTTCTGGTCTAGACTTTAATAAAACTGCTCTTGTGTTCATAAATGAGTGTGTTATTTATTAGGAAGAAGAGCTTTGCAAGAGTGTGCACTATGTATCTGCATTCACAAGTAATGACCATCAATAAAAGGGCATTTACAGTACAGTGCTATAAAACGTCAAATAGGCATTTTATACACACGTAATGGTTGGGAAAATGGAAAACTTTCTGACAAATTACTTTGTTTTGTTTACAGATTCACTAAGATGTATCTAGAAGTAGTCTTTCTTCCAATAAAATAGTCTATGGATCGTTGTTTCCCGGTGGCAGATTTTGCTGTGTAAACAGGATCTGCTGCCGGGAAACAATGAGACAGTATGGGGAAGAGAGATGGCATTAGCGATCACTCCTCCCCATACTCTGGGGAAGGTGGTATCACGTCTGAGATGGCAGGTAACAGATGTGCGGCGCAGAGGGGAAGGAAGGGGAGTAGCCTACCACTACGGAGAGGGAGGAGTGGTGACCCCTAACTCACCTAGCACTGGCACCTGGCTGCCCTGACTGGATGCTCACTTGTATGCCGATCACATGCCTCTTCGCTGACTTACCATGAAATAAGCCCTAGGTAGTGAGTAGGGGGTGGGAGCACTAGTCCTCACCACTGACACATAGGGGAACAACAGGGAAAGGACAAACACCACAAACAATCCCCAAAGGGAGACAACAAACAGGAGAGAATCGGAGATGCGACAGCACCAGTTGTCCACCAGAGATCAGAATAGAAGATATGGAAGGAAGGTCTATATCTGGCAACAAGGGAAGCAGAAAGGGAGAATATATAGTAGCTGGGAGTGGCTGACAGAGACCAGCTGAAAGGAAAAGCTACAGATTCCTAAATGGAACAAAAAGTATCTTGAACCTAAGCAGGAAAACCTGGACGGGAATCCATTCCCACCACTAGGTTATGGAGCAATCTCTTGAGAAACCGAGTGCGTAGCCACCACTGCAACCTTCTGACCCCAGGCACAACAGGGTCAGCGATAGCTCGTGAAGGCTGGAGGAGGTCCCTGTATGTAAAAGATCTCCTCTGCTAGGGATCAGCAGATTGGCAGGAAGGAACGCTTCCTTCCTGACAATCTCCTTGTACATTGACCCGTGTAAAGGGACCTTTACAATGAGCTGGGAATCTAGGAGTTCAATTTCTATGTCCTGACTGCTAAAGAAGGACAATAATTTCATTTTCAATTGTATAGTACTGCTGAAACGAAAAATAAAAACATTATTACATGATTTAAAAAATGTATTTAATATGCTGGCCATAGACCACTGGACACCTACTAAACCTCTTTTCGCCCCCCCCCCCCCAATTTTAATACAGAGATAAATAGCTGTACTTTCTCATGGACGCTGTATGAAAACATTGTGGCATTTCTAGTTGCATATTGAATTACAGCACATTACAGAGGCACCATATAGTAGCACATTGAGTGAATGTTGCTCTGTAGTAAAGAATCATAAGGATTATGGGGGAGATTTGTCATTGAGTTTGGTCCAGAAATATGGCATTAAAAAGTCACAAGCCGCGTGTTTGCGACTTTTACAAAATAGTTTTTACCGCACCCTCACCACTTTTCAAAAAGTGGGCGCCAGACTCCACAACAAAGGGATCTTCTGTTACGCCAGTTTTTTTTTTTTTTTTTCTGCCAATGAAGCCTGAAATCTGCCTTGGATTTCTGTTTTTTGGCTGCATGTAGATATGCTGAGCTGCTGTAGATTTCTGTTTAGGCGCATGGACTGCCGGAGGATGTGCAGAAGACAGGGGGGTAGCTATAGGGGAAGCAAGGGAAGTGGCTGCTTTGGGGCCCAAACTCAAAAGGGAGCAGTGGCATACATAAAGAAGTAAGGGCCCCATAGCAAGGATCAAACCAGGCCTTTCCACACAGGACAGAAGGGTTTCTGCCTAAACCCCTTTCAATGACCCTTGGGCCATTTTTTCTACTGTTCATTTGCTAAAAATTGTTCCTTTAGAATGTAGAGTACTGACCAAGTTTTCAACTCAAGTAGAAGAGGAGATAATCCCAACTAAGACTGGGCTCCCTCTTGCCCTGGGCCCTATAGCAGTCGCATGGTCTGCTGCTATGGTAGTTACAATCCTGCCCAGGAGGAGGACTATAAGATTTTATTGTCAGGGCCCCCTCAACATTATTTTAAAATGAGATTATATGCAGTGACACTATAGGAAACCGACGGAGTGGCTATCAGGCCTCGTCTAAGAGAGAAAACTTGACTAGCCACAGGAGTGGGGGTTGCACAGGGGGAGAGGGTCACAAAGAAGTTGCTGCTGAGGGGGAGGCCCTTCAAAAATTTGCTGTGGGGCCCAGTCATTTCTAGTTACACCACTGGCAGGAGATATCAAGACGGGCCGGTCTTGATAAATCTCCCCCTATATGTGTCATATGTGTGACCTGCTGTGTGCATGAAACAAACAGTGTCATGAAAAGTTATAAAATATCAAATTTGCTTCAAAAACCGAGTACTAGATGAATTTACTTTTGAGTAATAGCAATGGGAGATGGCATTTCTTAAAAGCTGCAATAACACATAATGGGCCTGGGTGGAATGAGGAATACGCCGGTGCTCGCAGCAATAATGGAGATGCATATGAATAGTAAAATATCAGCCTGCCTTGTGCCACAAGGTGAAGCAATCTCCCAGCTTTAAATTATATCGAGCATCGCTCCCCGACAACTGGTGACTTTTCAAAGTGACGCGTGTCTAATTGAATAAACGAAGTGGTTACTTGTAATGACAAGGTGGATGAGCCTGTGAAATGTGTTTTCGGGAGGAGTGCAGATACTGACAGGTGTTTGTGCCGGCACCCTGATACACGGTCATAAATATTCCTATGCTCGTCTCCTATTCCTCCACACCAGAGGAGAAGGCTGAAGGACCTATTTCTCAAGCTAATGACAGGATAAATCATACGCAGTCGCCCGGCTTTGGAGGACCTCTCTGATGAAAATTATACAACGCCTCGTTTCCAGGGGGGAAAAATGTTGCCTAGTGATTGTTGCAAGAGATGTAATCACGAAGAAACACTGAGGGATTTTTGATCAATTCCTAATCAGGACAGCATTGTAATAGAATATTGTTTATGAGATATTATTTTCCATTTCCATAGGCCTCGCTATTCTGCATTCCGAGTTTAGCCACTCGCTGCTGGCTGGATTTTATAATGGCAGTTTCAAGCCTTTACAACAAAAGAAATGGTTCTGTTTATTCAGAGGGGCTTTAAGAGCTTTGAAGAACATTGCTCTCCAGTTTCCTTTGTGTTTTCGTCCCTTTTTTTTTTTTTTTTTGCAAGCCTGATCGTTTTAACAGCATCCTCGAAAAAGTGTAACCATTAGCCTATAGTTCTGCCTTTGAAACTCCGATCCGCAATCAATGAAACATGTTTAGGTGCAAAGTGCAAACTGACCTGCGGTTTACATGGATTCTAACAAATAGAGATTTATGGTGACACATGCATATAGAAAATAATAGCTGACTATTCCATATAACCAGGACTCAAAATGTGCTCATTGATCTGTGCTCAATGAAGGACAATGGTAATGGATAACCGTGTCTATGCTTTATCATTGTCTTAAGTAAGAAAAATTCCCCATCAGGCATATGGGTTTGTTTGTTAATTTCCATAAGGACGATTACATTCTTGCAGGCTCAGCGTTCCATATGTAAAATGCCTGGGATCTTTCATCACTATTAGCTATTTATAGTGCCGCTTGTCATTATTGCTATTCCGTTGGCTTGGTCGTAGTGACTTGCTTGTTGCATATTAATTAGAGAAGTGAGGTTTTAAAATATTTGATTCGGCTGCTTCACCGAACTTTGTTAAGAAATTCAATTTGTTTCGATGATTTGAACGACGATCGCACCGCCCCCCTCCATTCAACCCCACGGATACCGCCTTCAACGCTGATCGCGACATCTTTGCCTCAGATTCAGCCTTTCAGGGGTTAATCAGGGGTTCAAAACAAATTAAGACTCACCTCATCCACTTGCTCGCGGAAAGGCCGTTCGCTCCTGCCTTAATAGAAGAAAACCCGCTAAAGGACCTGCGGCAAGCATGATGACGTCACCAGGCCAGACTCAGACAGAGGTACAGGTGAATCCCCCTGTGGGCCCCTGAGCAAGGTGAGCCCCTAGTCTCCCACCCCCTGCACAAGTGGCACATAACACAGTAGACTTACTGCACTACATCCATATATTCAATGTACAGCACCTCAACCAGCCGATGTTCATATAAAACACCTGATAGATTATAACAGAAACTCCCCAGTGTATTATTATAGTCACGATCAGAGATGAGATGACTTCTAGGTATAGAGGAAAGCCACCAGTGTCCTCTTTTCCCCAGGACCTACCTTCTCAGAGTTGCTGCAGTGACCTCCATATTTAATCATCTGGTAACATCTCGTTGCTGTGTGAGCAGGTAATATTTGAATGTTTCGGTGGGCCCCCAAAATAGATTTTACTGGTGGGCCCTAGGCACCTCAGTCCGACACTGGACATCACCACGTGATCATGCTGGGCGCACATGGTGACGTCATCACTGATGATGTCATCACTGATGATGTCATCACTGATGACATCACAGATTCCAGCGTAATCATGTGGTGATGTCATCACGCTGGCCACAGGTCCTTTGCAGGGTTTTCTTCAATCAAGCTGGGAGCAGACGTCCTCTCCGCCAGCAAGTAGATGAGGTGAGAATTATAATTTTTTTCAGCCACCATTTTAGCAAAAATTGATTCATTCCCATGAAGCATGAGGAAATTCGGCTTCACGGCAAATCAAACTTTTCCTGAAATTCGGATCGAAGTCCACTTCGGATATTTTGATTCGCTCAACACTAATATTAATATAGGTATAACCCGTAATATGCTGAGAGGATATTTCATAATGATAGAAAAAAAAAATAATGTGAGTTATTTACTAACAGATATACGGCGCAAATAACCTTTACAATATGCGAATTTTCCCTGCTCATGCCATGTCTAAAAAGGGTGGGGTGGCATGGGCGGGAAGCAGACAGGCCGTTAAGCATGTCTCATTTATCATTTTCTATGCCTGTTTTAGGCGTGAAAATTGTCTCAATTTAAGCCAGCAGGGAAGCTGGCCTAGATTTAGATCGACAGTGGATGCCCCAAAGTTATGTAGAGGCTGGCTCCTCTACATAAATTTGGCGTATCCACTACCAGCTAAGGAGCAATGGCATAGCTATCTGGGAAGCAAGGGAAGCGGCTGCTTCGGGGCCCAAGCTGAGGAGGGGCCCGGGAGCAGCAGCAGCTGGGGGGGGGGGTGATAGCATCAGGGCCCTATTAAAGGCCCTGGGTAACCCCACAGATTATTCCCTCACCCCCCTTGTACTTGTTCCGCTGCGGCGTTTGAGACCCTCCGCAGGACGGGATTGCGCACCGAAGTAACTGAACTGATCTCATGCCCGCGCAGCCCACAATTACGGAGCAGATCAGCAGAACAAGTACAAGGGGGGTGGGGGAGGATCTGTGGAGTTGCCCAGGGTCCAATCAATAAAGAAGGCCCTGGAATAGCCAAATAAAAAAAATTAATTAAAGAATTTAATAGGGCCCTGATACCCCCCTCCCCCACCCATGCTGCTGCTCCTGGGCCCCTCCTCAGCTTGGGCCCCGAAATTGCCTGACTTCTTGCTCATCCACCCTGCACGATTGAATGCCTGTCCACCCTTCCACCCAGCCATATTGAATGGCCGCCCAGCCAGCCGTAGGTTTGTATGCCCGCCAAGCTGCAGCTTTGAATTGCCGCCCACCACCCACCTCTGAGAACCGCTGCTTTCTGCCTGCATGCCAGAGCCAGGAGTCAGGACCCTCCTGCTTCAGACTTCCTGCCAGCTTTGGTGAGTCTGATACCCAGGACTGTGCCCCTTACCCTGGACTGTGCCCCACCCTACACTGGACTGTGCACCCTAAACATACACTGTTGATGGCACAGTACAAGGGTATACAGTACCCCCTTATACCCTATAATGTGCCTCCTACCCTTTACTATGCCCTCTTATACCTTATATTGTGCCCCCTTACCATACTGTGACCCTTATACCCTATATCACATTATCCAGTAACTGTATAGAGGTGTTATCCAGTGTATGGCGGCCTTATTCAGTCACTGTATGGCGGCATTATCCGGTCACTGTATGGCGGCGTTGTCCAGTCATTGTATTGCGGTGTTATCCAGTCACTGTATGGCGGTGTTATCCAGTCACTGTATGGTGGCGTCATCCGGTCACTGTATGGTGTTGTTATCTAATATGGTGGTGTTATCCAGTCACTATATTTAGGCATTATCCAGTCACTGTATAGCAGCATCATCCGGTCTCTGTATGGAGGCGTTATCAGGTCATTGTATGGCGGTGTTATTATTTGGTTGGAGGGCTAATATATTTACAGTGTATACTGTAGATTCCAGTATATTATGCTGTAGTGTACTGTATTTCCCAATAGAGTAAATGAGCCTTGTAGAACACAGTCCACACCACTGACCACCAGGACCAGCCTTCTGTAATATAGCCTACAGTACACGGCAGCCTCCCATTTCTGCCATGTTGCTCCACTGTGTACTAATGCTTATTTTGGCACACTTAAGCTGGGTTCACATCACCTTTTTGCCATGCGTTTAACATATACAAAAATGTATACCTTTACAGATGACTCAGATTGATGTAATACAGTGGCATATATAGGATTCCATTGTAAAAGAAAGTACACTTTTTTGCCGGACTCTGCAGGATACAAAAGCGGGGTATGCTGCGTTTTTGTATCCTTTTTTTCCAACGTATATGTCAAACAGATGGTAAAAAGGTGATGTAAACCCACTCTTACTTATGCACATATGCAATGCCAGGATGGCCATGAAGAGGGGGCCCCGCCCAGTCAGTACTAGCTACGCCCCTGCTAAGGAGTATTAAGACTGGCATCTAAAACGGGATTCGGCAGTTTTAGTGTAATATTTTGCAGAAAGCAGATCCCGTATTCTGATCAGACTGATCAGATAGTGAATTGTGAGACAGATAGGAAGGGTTAACTGTATGTGTACAGGGTCACATTCACACATTCTATATTCTATTTCACAGTTCCAGACAGATATTCCACAGTTTTTTACAGAGGTTATTCATCGTTATTTAAATATTACATTATTCAAAGGAAAACTCCAATAGACTGTTCATTATTCCGCAGAATGAGAACCTTGTTAAAGAGGGCTTCTCTTTCTCTGGCACGTCAGTGACACTGCCCAGACAACAAATAATGCTGCTAGCCTACTGAATATTGTGCATTCCCATACAATCCAGACCTGGGTCTACTCTGAGAGTCCTGTTAAACCACACCATAGTCACCATAAGTCTCTGGCAAATACACGGATGAGCCAATGTGTATGGTGGAGCAGGAAGGGAGTCTGGAGAGATAGCTGTTTATTTGCCCAATAGCTATTGAATGTGTATGGCAGACCTAACACTTTAGCCATGCCATAAAAACCTGCTACTGCCCCATTCATGTAGGAAACATCTTTGCACCCATTTTAGGAGTGCCCTTCTATGTAGGGTCCTTTGGATCTTAAATCTCCCCTGCATTTCAGTCTGCCTCTCATCTCCCTGCATGTGCTGTCTAAAAGACAAACTGTTTGTTGCCCTTAGGAACCAATCACAACAGAGCTTTCATTTTTGCCCATATCAAAAAATCACACCACAGCTTTTGTTTTCCTACAGAAAAACCTTGAGTCCTAACCATCCTGGATCCAGCGGGACAGTCCTGGATTTTGGCGCCTGTAACAGGAGAGCTGTAGTATGTTCCAATTTAAAATGTCTAGATAGATAGTTAACTCCTGCAGCCATCAGGGCATGATTGTAGTTGTAATTTTCCAACATTTGGAGAAGAGATGTAATAAAATGGAAGCCGTGCTATGGCTGCTATAGGAGCAGTTACAGTTACACGCACGCTGTATCAAAAACACATTACTTGACATTACATGGCTGGATTTGACAACCCCCAGTATTTAAAGTTTGATCATGAAAAGTATATGTATAAGTTTGAGATCAAGGCAGATGGGAGCCTATGTAGAACAAACAAACTTTTATTTTTGGATAGATAGATAGATAGATAGATAGATAGATAGATAGATAGAAGATAGATAGATATGAGATTATCTAGGTGGCTCCTCTCATCTTAAACACAGGGATACAGGGATATACCGGGATCTGTACTCCGCTGCAGTGGAACCATCAGGACACTACCTCTTGGAATAATCTATTTTCAGTTGCTGTTGAACTCTGGTGCAGGGACAAAATCAGAGACATGGACCATCTGAGAGACAGCAGTGGAGGACAGATGAGTGCTCCAGCGGTCATACCCACCAAGAGAAGTGTTGTAGCAAGTATGGACCACTGGTATAACAATATGTTATGTAATGATAGACAGACGGATAGATAGATAGATAGATAGATAGATAGATAGATAATAGTCAGATAGAGAGACAGATAAAACATGCACACAAAATGACAAAACAGTTGCATTAAGATTTGTTCACTTAGGTAACTCTTAGATAGGTTCTCGCTCTCTTGCAGTTTCTTTTATTTTCCTGTCAAATGAACAGATCACAGATAATACATCTATAAATGTGCAAAGGTGTGAACAGCTGAGCCTTCAGCTTCCTCAGAAAATGTGGAGGTTGGGAGAACACTCCAGGATAAATAGATTAGAGATAGATAGACAGACAGATAGACAGATATATAAAAAGACAGACAGACAGGTAGATAAGATAGATAGATAGATAGATAGATAGATAGATAGAAAGAATAGAATAGATAGATAGATTTATCGCACTCTGCATAGTGATGCATCTTTGTCCTGTATTATTCTAGAAGCCTTATAATGGGATTTTAATACAACGGCTCTGTGACTTTTACCATTAACATCCGCTAATGATGAAGGAAAACTTTAATTAAAGGCCAGACACCACTCAGAAAGAAAGGATCAGGAATGTACATGACACGGAGTGGAACAATGTGTCTGTATGAAGCCTTGATCAATGTGTTTCGTCAGCTCACAGAGCATTATCCTCCGAGGAGTAATACAAAACATATCCTCTCTCTCTGTATCCTTATTGTAAGACTTGTTATGATTTCTGATATTTCTTGTAATTAAGATGTGTATTGATTGTGAAACAGCAGCGCAATAGGAAAAAAAGATGACCAGTATATTACATTGTTGTGTATTGGAGAGTTCCTGCAGATCAATATCCTGCCACGGATCACCTTCACGTTGTAATGAGAGGATGAAGAAAGGAAAAGCATTTATGGATCAGTCTGAGAAAAACTAACGCGCCACAGCTGCAGACGCCCTAATTATAAGCTCCTTTTGCTTATACCACAAATAAAAATATTTTCATCCTATTAATTATTAACATAATACGTATATATTGGGGGTCATTTATGAAATCAGAAAAGTCAGTTTTGTGGCAAATAATGGTAACTACATTTCAGTGGCAGCTGTGACATTTTTTGTGACATTTCGTGATCCTTGCCACTTTTCACAGTGGTCGCTAACAGTGAGATTAGACTTGGATTATGGCTCACTTAGGGAGAGTCCACATCTCTGTTTCATTTTCCGTTCTTCTGATCCGTCAGAAGAACAGAAAAAACAAAAACAAATCCTGTGCATCCATTATGCACATTTGGCATCCATTTGAGTCATAAGTACTGTATGCCGGACATTTTTTTCCATTAAAAAAAAAAAAACTGAAACGGCTCAAACAGATGCCAATTGTGCAACAGGATCCGTTTTTTTTTTTTCCAAAATCCTGTTTTTTTTTTCCTTTTTTTTGAAAGATCAGATGAACGGAAAATCAAACCGAGATGTGAACTCTCCCTTACTACAGTATATGCGACTTTTGCAAAAGTCACTAAAAAGTTGCAACCCACGCCAGGCAACCCCCTGGTCTACCTTTACACCTATATACCTAAGGTATAAACCAGATTATACTCACATCACATATATTATTAAGCTGCACCAGTTGACAAATTTGACAGACTTAAAACTGACATAAAAACAACTGTAAATTATAAATGACATCCACGGTGTATATATATTTATATGTGTATGTATATATATATATATATATATATATATATATATAATCTTCAAAACGGCAAGGCAGCACTCCACAGAGTAAAATTCACGTGCGTTTATTGACCCAGTGCTCAGCAACACACACACTACCCGCTGCAGCCTTTTTCCCTTTCCTTTTCTCAGTTCCACAGCGCTATGAGTGCCTAATTAACATGTATGTGAACCCATGATGAACCTGCCACATCTTAAGTAACCACTGCCTGCCATACCGATCTGACCGATTTGGTTCTTTTGGGGTGGAGGACGATTCCCAAACAGAATTAAAGGTTTCTCAAATCTTGGGCATTTCCTCGGGAGCCCACCTGTCAGTCATCGCCTGGCTCCTGCTGTTGATCGCACAGTCCCGTGACCTACATCAGTGGAATGGCGGTTTTGGATGTCATGAGGTGTTAAGGGGTTAAATAAATGAGTGGGTGAACAAACTACTTCTACTTTATCTAATCCTTGATAACATCCATAAATCTGTTCTTCTATAAAGTGTTTTTTCATATAGATGTTGTGAAGTGCTTTAAGTATGGAACAGGATCATTATTTTCATAGATTGAAAACGACATTTGTAGAAAGAGCACTTTATCATTATAAATACATTTAACAATGCAGCAGATGATTGTAAACCGCCTTCTGAAAATCTTATATATGTTTCAAATTCTTCTTTTTTTGCTATTCTTTGGATGAGGACAGCACAATATTTGTTGCTCAGGGTAGACGTATATTGTGTGCAGTGCAGTTGCGCAGGGACCCTGTAGCTAGGAGTGCCGTCTACTGCCTTAAAGAGAGCCTATCACCGCAAACTGCAGATATAAATTTATAAATTTCACATTTTATAGATTTTTTTTCCCACCCAACTATGCATGGATCTGCTCAGCTCCTCCTGCTCTATAACATGGTGCCTGTAGATTGCACTGCAGTTCAGGTGACCGGTCCTCCTAGCTTACTTTTATACTGCATTTAGGAGACTGAGCTTACAGGCAGATTGCTAAAGATTTATTGGGCATGCTCTGGGCAGGGCAAACACCCTAGGCACAGTGGGTATGTGTTCTTAATGTGGCGAGTTGCTGTGGCTTATCTTCAGTAAAAAAAAACTAAAGGATTGGGCATATTTAACTACAACAGGCTCAAGCCTTTGTCCCCCTAACATTTGGCCAGCATACATCTAGTGTGCTCGGCCACTTTTACCTAATACTTCACTGTTCAAAGCTGTGCCTATTATTGGGGGAAAGCCTGGCAACTGCTTACCTCCCTGTCTGAGTAACTACCATGCAAGTACAGCTACATACTGCACATAGAAGTTGACACTGGTATTTCTATAAATGTGCATTAGGTTCTACCACTTAACCGAAAGACTTGTAAAGTTATCTTCTATCTATGTATTGAAGGAAGATTGAAGAAGATGTAACATATATCTCCAAATCATACTACATAGCTATAGTATAGCATAGCAGAATAAAGGGCTCTAGTGTAACTTCATATTCTTTGAGAAGCAATACTTTTAGGAGGTACCATATAGTGGTACAAAAAGTGTTAATGGCTTTGTAGTACAGAGTGAGTGATGATCCTACTACATATAGGGTCCAGTGAGGCCTGTGCTGCTTGGCACTACATGAAAGAAACTGGTTCCCGTGAAAGAGATATGTGAAGCATAGGAAGTGGGAAGAGTGTGCAGAGTCCGACGTAAGGTGTGATCCTGTATGCTGAGTTTGTGTCAAGCAGGAGGCAGAGGACAGTGCGGTGCAGAGCTCTGATGAGAACTAGGTAAAGCGGCTACTACAGAGCAGTGGAGCCTGTTATAAAGGTTGCATCACCCCTGGATGACTAAAGTGCATAAAGCCAGAGACTAAAGTGACCTGTGAGTGTGAGAAGCAGCAAAACTACCTGTGACACACGTCTGCATGGTAGTCTGTCAAAAAGCAGGAGGCACCTGGTGCACCAACTCTAGAGACTGTTAAAGGAGCCACACACATAAGCACCTTGGTGCTTTTCTGAGTGAGACTTGTGTTCTTACTCCATTCCAGATTTAGCTATTCTACTGTTGCTCAATATTTTGCTAAAGTGTTAAATTGTAACCTATTAAAGAGTTGTGCAGCGACACATAAAGCAAAAGCATCATTAAGTCTAATGATTGTGACAATTCCTAGAAAATTCTCAGCTAGTCCTGCTACCATACACCTGCACATGATTCATGGATCTTGTAGAGTCATGATGCCTAAAGGCCATCTCAGACTGCCAGATGTTCAGACAGAACGAGGGCGATTGACGATAAATAATTGGCGCTTGTTTGCTTTGGCCTATTACACAGACTGAAGCTACCAAAATTGTTGTCCTCCAATTAAGTTCTAATGATCATCAGCAACAAATCCCTGATTACACAGGAAGAGGTGGTGCCAATAATCGTACACCTTTCATTCAAATGAAAGATGCAAATGGATTGTTTATCGTCTGATCGGAGGCACGATTATATGGGCCAGCTATCAGGAACGAGTGTTAAACTGTCCAGTCTAATAGGGGCTTTAGTATAAAAACTTTACTATATCATTTGATTCACAGATAATGGTGATAGAAATCCCTGGATCACAGGATAGATGCCATTGCAGTATGTGATTTTACTAGCACAAAAACCGCCATTTTACTGAAACCGGGTTTATTTTACAGGCAAGAGAGAGAGCTGTGTGTCTCGTACCAGCTAATACTGTTAATCAGTATAGCATTACATTTGATGTTCCCATGACTTATGTTGGTTCTTTTATTCAGCTAGATGATTAAAAAGAGAGTTTTACTTCATTTACAGGTATCCTCTACAAAGGCAATGGTGAAAACCAGTTTATTTCTGAGCAGCCGCCTGTTATAAGCTGTATTATGGGCAACGGCAGAAGACGCAGCATCTCATGCCCAAGTTGCAATGGCCAGGCTGATGGCAACAAACTTCTTGCTCCTGTAGCGTTAGCCTGTGGAATAGATGGAAGTTTGTACGTGGGAGATTTCAACTATATCCGCCGTATTCTTCCATCGGGGAATGTAACCAGCGTATTGGAGCTGAGGTAAATTCAGATTTGCTCATTTCTGTGCCATGACCAAAAAATGTTTACTATGTGATGAAAATGAATCCAACAACAAGTAGAAATATATATAAAAAAAAGTCAAATAGACAATGCACGATAATGTAAATTATTAATATAGTTATGATTGTGTTTTAGTTATATCGAACATTTTGCCCATTCCATTTAATTCAATAGTCAGTAAATGGTCAGCCTAGACTAGCTGCTTATGGAGATAAACCAAATGTCCATCTTTGAACACAAACATTTCTTAATATGCCTTTATAGGGGTAATTTGTGTGATACAGAGCATCAAACCCCCGGTATAGACATTGATTTAACAGATCCTGTATACTTCAATACAGAAGGCTTACCACTGCTCTACATTCACCTAGATTATAAAATATTAAAGGGAACCTGTCACCATGAAATCAGTGCAATCTGCAGACAGCATGTTGTAGAGCAGGAGGAACTGAGCAGATTAGTTTTGAAGGAAAAGATTCAGTAAATCCTCTAGTTTATTCACTTAAGGGTCCATTTACACGTCCACGGATCCGCAAAACATGGACACCGGCAATGTGCGTTCTGCATTTTACGGACCGCACATCGCCGGCCCATATAATAGAAAATGCCTTTTCTTGTCCGCAGTTGCAGACAAGAATAGGACATGTTCTATTTTTTTCAGGAAAGCAATTGCGGACCCGGAAGTGCGTATCCGCAATTGCGGATGCGGGCAGGACATAGTGTGTTCGATACATACGGAAGTGTGAATAGACCCTAAGGCTACATGCACATGACTTCCGTTTCCGTTTTTTTTGCGGATAGGATAGGAACCTATGCATTTTAATGGGTCAGCAAAAAATTGCTGACAGTTCATCCGTTTGTGTTCCGTGTCCGTTTCCCTTCAGCAAAAAAAGTAGTATATGTCCTACTTTTTTCTCATTTGCGGACGAGGATAAGCATTTATTACTAGGGATCTGTGAAAACAAAGGAATCCTCCCAAAAAAACTGATGGACCATCAGTTTTTTTGCGGATCCCGATTTGCAGACAGCAAAAAACAACTATCGTGTGCATTTAGCCTAAGTCTGTGTACTTTCTTTTCCTAGGAGTCTGGTGGGTGGTCCTAATCAGTGATTGACAGCTATCTCTCTATGCACCATCATACAGGGGAGGCTGTCAATCACTGAGCAGGACTACCCACATGACTCCTAAGTATAGTAAGAGCAGAGATTAAATAACATACAGTTTTTTTTTAATCTTTACCCATAAAACTACTGTATATATTAATCTGCTCAGCTCCTCTTGCTCTATACCATGCTGTCTGCTGATTGTACACCAAAAGGAGAATTCATCATCTTCCCCTAAGAAAAGTTACAAACCCCGGGTCTACGACCAGGGCCATCGGGCCCAGCTCATTTTCCATAATTCACACCAGTTTTCTGGCCTAAGTGGTGCTTGAAAAGTATGACAGTTATGGGCTGGCCTACATTTCAGTTTAGGCACATGGCGAGTGCCACATCATAAATGAAGCCCATCCTCCAGCGATGCGGGGGATATCAAAGACCAACATAAAAGATCAATTCCTCCCCCCCTCGCTCAATGTTTCCTTTAATATCCAGCAAACCTTCTAGTAAAGTAGACAGAATATACTGTTCTGAATTCATGTTTAGCAGGGGATTTGGTGCTGTCTATCAGACAAAAATGGATCTGTGACCACGGTAAAGAAATATTAAGATGTTAATTAGTGCAGAACTTTGGACCTAAAAACCTCATGGTGTTATAAGATGGAGTTTCGATTTAGAGGGGTTGTCGGAGATAATTAAAAATCTTGGACAATCCCTACAGTGTCTTAAAATAAAAAATATTATATACTACTCATCCATCTTTCCACACGGTTCTCCTTGGCGCTGGTCTTGCACTCCTACTGAAATGGCATCATTGATCAAAGCTGTCTAAAAGAAAGAAGGGATCTTGTTGCCCATAGCAACCCGAGCCCAGCTTTCCTAAGTTAAACTGCTCAGCTGTATTCTGATTGGTTGCTATGGACCACAAGGACAGTCCATGTAACAGAGTAATGGGCCTTATGCATAAAAATTGCCCTAAAAAAACGTAAATGTTGCCTATAGCAACCAATCACATTTTAGCTTTTATGTTTAAAGCGCAATTTAACAAAGTAATGCTATAGCCAACACTGATACTAATTAGTAGAACCCGAGGCATTGTAGGCCTCAGTTTTTCTTTTAGGCCATTCATGAAAATGGTCTAAAAGTAAAACGGTCTTTGTTGTGCATAGCAACCAATCACAGCACAGCTTTTATTTTTCAAGAGCACTGTAAGAAATGAAAGCTGCACTATGATTGGTTGCTATGGGCAACAAATAAAGTTTTTCTTGCAACTTATAAATATCCCCAGTATCATTCGTTTCAGGTGGACTATTTAAAGTGGTTTTCCAGGATTTTGTATGGCCTATCCTCAGGATACATGATCAGTAGGAGCTTGGCAGGGGTTCGACTCCCAGCACTTCTGCCGATCAGCTGGGACATCACTCATGGAACATCCTGGCCTCTTCGTACAGCTGATGGGTGTCAGACCCCCCACCTGAGGATAGGCCATCAATATTAAAAACATCCTGAAAACGCCTGTGATGGAATTTAATATTTTAAAGATAAAGACTTGTACATGTTGAGCTTACTTTTAATTGATCAATATATTTTTTCTTTAATTTCTGCTGCCTAGGAGGTAAATAAATGTATTTTCCCCACATTGAAATAACATACTATTTGACCTTTGATTGTTCATTATAAGAGGACTGTTCATATAAAGAATACAGTTTAGAACATATTCTTAGCATGGGAGTTTACTTTGATTAATCGGGGGGCAGCTCTTTTGGTATAATAGACGGCTGATTATATAACACCAGTAGTATAATCAATTGAACATAAACTTGAAAAGTGTTCCGCAAATAACAATCAAAGTAACCTCTCGATGGCGTATTTGTTACTTTCCCAAAAAAAGAAAATTAAAACCTCATTTGATGAAGTTTCCAATTTTGTGGCATGCAAATTGGGTTATCCATCTTCCCCACTCATTTCTACCCATCATCATTGTGCGCCTCTTTAAACAGCATTTGATTTATTCTTGCTCTCTTCTCTTTCTTGCTTTCACCAAGAAATAAAGATTTCCGGCACAGGTAAGGATATAGGATGAGTACCTTCTATCTCCATGGTGTCAGCCTGACTGATCCCCGTGAATCATTATGTATGTATCGGGCACAGACAGATGGTCCTTTGATAGGAGGCTTTTACCTAATGCACAGGCTTTAATATTCTTATCTGAAGGTCCGAGAAATTAATATTACATTAAAACATATTGGTTTTCTGACCTGTATTTTGGCTGCGAAGCTGGACAGAGACAGGTGCTGAGGCGTGATCAAAGGAAATTTCCGAGCAGGTACAAGAGGATGGGAAGACAGGGCTTTGTTCCACGTATGCCCCAGCTGTGATGCTTTGTTACATAGCCCTGTGGTCTCTGACTAGTTAGAATTGTGATCCTAACAAGGAAGTTTTTATCAAAGTCTCCTGGAGCGAAGACTGCAGTAAGTCCTTTATAGAAAAAAAAAAAAAAAAGGAGCAGTGATTCAATGGGGGCCAATTTATTCTCAACCTTAAAGGGAACCATCATCAGAGGATTTTTTATTTATGTCTAAAACAGGCTCCGGTAACACAGAAGGATTTGATATACATGGTCACTTACTTGTCTCTGTCCATCTATTATGTATTCTCTCGATTTCATTAACTCCTCAGCGTCTGCTTTTAGAGAGACTCCTAAGGTTTTGTGTAATAGGGATAATATTGTATGCAATTAATTTGGAGATACACTGTCTATATGTCTCTACGTGGATTTATCTACCGGATTTAGATTCAGGTGCAGAAGCAAATAGCAAAATACGTTTTATCTGATTTTGTGACCACTGTGTAGTATGATCTACACTTGCTCTTTATTTTAACCACAGGCGAGCATTTAATCATGATATAATGTTTGGTCATGTTCGTGTCACTTTTCCATCTTAAGGGGTATTCTCAATGTAGACATTTATGGTGTACTCACAAATGATACCATACATTTCTGTTAGATTGAAACACAGCAAGTGCGGCCTCACTGGGTCACTGAATGGATTACTTCCAAAGGCTTAAAGGGGTATTCCCATCTCAGACAATGGGGTCAAATCGCTACAACATGCCCCCATTGTCTCATAAGTGAGGGTCCCACCTGTGGGACCCGCACCAATCTCGTATACGCAGCCGAAAACAAAGCTGACAAAATGGTGGAACCCGCACCTATCAGATAATGGGGGTACATCCTAGAAATATGTCCCCATTATCTCAGATGGAGAAACCCCTTTAAAGGGGTTGTCTCACTTCGGCAAATGACATTTATCATGTAGACACTGTTAATACAAGGCTCTTTCTAATGTACTGTGATTGTCCATATTGCCTCCTTTGCTGGTTTGATTATTCTCATATGACATTATACACTGTAGTGTATATTGTGATGGGAAAATAAATCAAGCCAGCAAAGGAGGCAATATGAACAATCACAATACATTAGGAAGTGCCTTGTATTAACTTTCTCTACATGGTAAATGACACTTGATGAAGTGAGACAAATCCTTTAATCTAAGTGCCAAAACCCTGGTTTCCACTCTTTCAACACTTTACAGGAATCTGGTTGTTGCTGCAGGGGAACCACCAGGCTGTTACCTCTTGGAGAAATCTTTATTCAGTCACTGTAGACTTAATGAGACACTGAGGTGGCACCAAAGGCAAACTCATGGTCATAGCAGGCAGAGTTCATTCTACCCAATAAACAGGCCAAGGGTCAGAGCAAGTGGCACAAAGTCAGCATGGGTTGAGGTGAAGTTGACAGAACAGGTTCAACATGGTAAACTGGCAGATTTCAGACATGGAAGTACAGGCGATATAAAACACAGGGACTAGACACGATAGGGACTTTATTGTTTAGCCATCTTCCCATAGGGGAAATAACCCAGGAACAGCAGTCACTGACTAGGGACAGATTGAGCCATGCATTCACAGATTATTTAAAGAGAACCTGTCATCAACTTTATGCTGCCCATACTAACAGTAGTATAAAGCAGAGACGGGTGAGTTGATTTCCGCGATTTGTCATTTATATGTTAAAAGTAAGTGGTTGCCGAGAACGAACATCACAATCATTGCAGACTGGGCCTGGTAAAGAGTCACGGCCACCTGAGAAGAGTCCTGGTTATTCATGAATTCCTGCTCTCCCTGCCCACCTGCTGATGACTGACAGGCTTCTACCTAGTTTTCTCCCTTTCTCTCTAGGAGAGAACTGCCAATCATCAGCAGATGGGCGGGAGAGCAGGAGATTATGAATAACCAGGACTCTTCTCAGGTAGATGTGACTCTTGTCTAGGCCTGTGCTGCAATGATTATGATGCTGGTTCTCAGCAACCACTTACTATTGACTCATGAGTGACACAGCGCTGAACTCAGCATTTCTGTAACTAAAATATGCTGCCCTCAGTGAGGTCACCATAAAGTTGATGACAGGTTCCCTTTAAGAGTCAGAGAGATTGTGCATGCTCCCAAATGAGCAGGCAGGAGCAGATGAGCAGGCAGGAGGCGGAAAGCCTTAGAGCATGGATCAGCCACAAGCATGAGCACTCTGATGACCATCACTGCTAGAAGGAGAGAGATATTGGTGGGCAAGAAACAAGTGTACTGGTAGCCAGATCCACCGAGAGAGGAGAGACTCCTAAAGGCATGGGCTCCCAGCATTACATAGACGTGGATCCCACTTCTGGGACCCACACCTATCTCCAAAATGGGGGTGGAACAGAGTTTTCAGTCTCAGAAATCTTTGCAACAAAAATATTGTTTGTGAACATACTCTAAGGCAGCTCTGGATATGGGGCGCATCTGAAGGGGGCCCCAGCAAATTTTCTATAGAACAGCTTTTTCAATGAGAGGAAGGTCCGACTCTTTCCCAACATACAGTATGTTGTCGGGGGAGAGAAGGATTGGTCATGTTGAATTTCAACACTTGATCCTTCTGTTCGTCTGGGAGATAAGCGACCCCAGGAGGTATCTGTCTGCAGCTTTCTACTCTCTCCCCATTGACATGTAAATGTAAGATTTGATAAATGGCAGCCAAGTGATGGGAACTGCATCCCTAGCAACCAATAGAAAAGTTGCCTACCGCTTACTATAAAAGAACCTCCCCAGCAGACATTTTCTGCGTTTTTTTTTTTTTTTTTGCAGTTCTGAGAGAGAGAGCAGTGTCATTGCTGTGCTCTGTGCTTTCATCTGGATCCTATTACTTATCCAATTACATTAGATAGTTAATTAGTTAGCTAATATATATAATACAGATAGATAGTGGGAGATAGTCAGTGTAGGTTAGATAGTGGTATAGTGTAGCTGATAGGTTCCAGTGCAGGGTGTTAGGTAGTGTAATAGGAATTACTGTGCTGTGATAGGGATTAGTGTCTCTGTTAGACACAGTGCTGTGATGTCACAACAATACTTAGTGCACCAATCAGAAATATCTACTCAGACCTGATAAAATGGGAAGTTGCATGTATTGCGCAAAAAATATGCGCATCATTAGTGCCGATTTGCACAATCACGAAAATAATGACTGGGGATCATGAATTCTAGAATTCGCAAATTTATTGCGAATATTATGCAGAAAATTCACGAAATATCGTGAAAACGAATATTGTCTATGCCGCTCATTACTATTTACCACAGCTGCATTCATCATTATTCAGGCTCCTGAGCTTAAAACACTAGGCATTTAATATTTGCTCAGAGTCTGCACAGAGCTTGCTCCTGGCAAGTGTAGTCTTTACATCAAGCACTCTCTAGAAATCTGATGTAGGAAAAAACTAACTGTCCCAAAATGCAATGAAGCACAGAGATTTGAAGGGCCATTTCAGCTGAGGGCTTTACATAAATGTAGGCTATCGAATGAACTCAGCAACCAGCAGAATTAGGAATTCAGCTCTGGGCTATACTGCAGACTGCGTCAAAACTAATACTAAGTAATAAGCAAAGAGTAATTCACAGCTTTCTTTTATAAGCAATATCAATGTATAAGTTTTCACTTAGTGTTGAAACGTGAAGATTAGCATTACTGACTTAATTAGAATTTTCTTGACGTATTTAATTTCTTTTGCATTTGCAAGGGTCCATTCATACATCCGCAAAACGAGTCCGGATCCGTTTCGCAATTTTGCAGAAAGGGTGCGGACCCATTCATTTTCAATGGGGCTTCAAAAGATGCGGACAGCACACAGGGTGCTGTCCACATCCACACTTCCATTCCACAAAAAAATAGAGCATGTCCTATTCTTGTCCGCAGACACGGACAAGAAAAGGCATTTCTATTAAAGTGATGGCCATGTGCGGTCCATAAAATGCGGAACGCACATGGCCGGTGTCCGTGTTTTGCGGATCCACAATTTGCAGGCCGCAAAACACTTGCGGACGTGTAACTGGACCCTATATTGTTTTAATAAGGCCTCATGCACACGAACGTAGTTTCTTTCCGTGTCCGTTCCATTTTTTTTGCAGACCATATGCGGAACCATTTATTCCAATGGATCCGCAAAAAAAATGGAAGGTACTCCGTATGCCTTCCGTTTCTGTATTTTGGTTCCGTTCAAAGAAAGAACATGTCCTATTATTGCCCACAAATCACGTTCCGTGGCTCCATTCAAATCAACGGGTCCGCAAAAATGTACTTACTGTTTAAACATTATTGTATGCTTCCGTTTCCATTTGCGGTCTGCAAAAAACGGATCATAAATGGAAACCAAACGGAAAACCGATCGGCCAAACGGAACGGAAGCTGAATGGAAACGGAAACACTACCGTCTGCAAGAGGCCTAAGAGTTCAATTGAACCCAGTGAAAGTAATGGAAACACAGTGCTTTGATAACAGGAGTTAGTAGCAAGTTTACATTACAAGAAAACAAGGTCTATTCAATAGCTTGTAATCGCACATGACTCACATCCTCATAGAGGTAGTCCGACTGCAGTAATCTTTTATACTTTTTGATTTATATGCTCTACAAGTCTTCTGAATAGCAGCCGCTTTTCCCAGCATCGTCGCTTTTCAATTTTTGCAACTTTGCGTGTATTACTGTTATTACATTGAATAACAGATTTGGATTATTCCTTGTGTTGGTGAGACAAGGCGTTTTGGCACCGAAGGCAAAGATCTATAAAATACTGCTTTGTATTAGACCCATCTGCATACAAATGAAGTAGTTACATGGCACGCCTTATATTTTAGCTTCTGTGCACTTTTTAGACTTATATTTCCTTAATAGAGATAAAAAAAAAAGCTAATAATATTCTGGGCTAAGGGAATAAGGGGCGGAATGAATAAAGACACATTTCTAATGTGTCTCAACGAGAGCTGGCCTTATGTTATGAAAGGAAAAAACATGTTCACAGTACAAAAAGGTTCTTCAGCTTTTATACTCTGTGTTTAACTTCCTATGAACACCTTTGCTTGCTGTCGGCAAATGTAAAAATTCTACAGGCCTAGTCCTACAGTTCTATACAGACCTAGTCTTACTGTCAAATGATGCTACAAAGCCTCCAGTCCAGGCCAAACACAGCAGCATCACAAATCTCATTTATCTGCACAGACGGATCCGCACTGATAATACAACCGCATGCATCCGTTCAGAACGGATCCATTTGTATTATCATGAACATAGGCAAAACGGATCTGTCTTGAACACCATTGAAAGTCAATAAGGGATGGATCCTTTTTCTATTGTGCCAGATTGTGTCATTGAAAACTGAGCCAAACGGATCTGTCCTGACACACAATGTAAGTCAATAGGGACAGATCCGTTTGGCTCAGTTCCATCATTTGGACACCAAAACACTGCAAGCAGCGTTTTGGTGTCTGCCTCCAGAGCGGAATGGAGGAGGAACGGAGCCGAACTGATGCATTCTGAACAGATTCTTATCCATTCAGAATGCATTGGGGCCAAACTGATCCATTTTGGACCGTTTGTGAGAGCTCTGAAACGGATCTTACAAGCGGACCCAAAAACACAGGTGTGAAAGTAGCCTAAGGCTTATTGCACACGAACGTATGGTTTTGCAGTCCGCAAAAAACGGATCCGTAAAAAATACGGATGACATCCGTGTGCATTCCGATTTTTGCGGAAAAAGGAACATCTGGCCCTTAATAGAACAGTACTATCCTTGTCACTGATGCGGACAATAATAGGACAAGTTCTATCTTTTAACTGAACGGAAAAAGGGAAATACGGAAAACACACGGAAACACGCCGTTTTTTTTGCGGACCCATTGAAATGAATGGGTCCGTATACGGACCGTATACGGAACATAAAAAAATGGCCCGTACACTCGCAAAAAAAAACGTTTGTGTGCAAGAGGCCTAAGAATTAAGGAGTCCAAGCTGTTTATCTCACAGAGGATTTTCTGTATATTTGTCAGTCACTGGATGCAAACCAAAATACTTCCACTGAACAGCAGGAAGCTGGACTAGCAGGACTAAAACACAAAACATATTAGAAAGGCTTAATACAGTTTCATTCTTTGCACATGCCATTCCTGCAATTGATTTGTCTTGACAGTTGCAGCAGAACACTAGGTGCAGAGGTGACGTTGTTACAAGGCTGGACCAATAACAGAGTACTAGGTACAGAGGTGATGTCAGAAAGTAGTTACAAGGCCGGACCAATAACAGAGTACTAGGTACAGAGGTGATGTCGGTAAGTAGTTACAAGGCCGGACCAATAACAGAGTACTAGGTACAGAGGTGATGTCAGTAAGTAGTTACAAGTCCAGACCAATAACAGAGTACTAGGTACAGAGGTGATGTCAGAAAGTAGTTACAAGGCCGGACCAATAACAGAGTACTAGGTACAGAGGTGATGTCGGTAGGTAGTTACAAGGCCGGACCAAAAACAGAGTACTAGGTACAGAGGTGATGTCAGTAAGTAGTTACAAGGCCAGTCCAATAACAGAGTACTAGGTGCAGAGGTGATGTCAGTAAGTAGTTACAAGGCCAGACCAATAACAGAGTACTAGGTGCAGAGGTGATGTCAGTAAGTAGTTACAAGGCCAGACCAATAACAGAGTACTAGGTACAGAGTTGATGTCAGTAAGTAGTTACAAGGCCGGACCAATAACAGAGTACTAGGTACAGAGGAGATGTCAGTAAGTAGTTACAAGGCTGGACCAATAACAGAATACTGTTTTTTAGAAAGAGATGTCTAGTGTTAAATTCCCAACCATAAAGCTCTTCCAGTCGGTCAACCTTCTCCATCCACTGAGCAATCGTAGGGAGGTTAGATGACCTCCAACGGACTGGAATTAAAAACTTGGCTTCTTGGATCAACCAAGTGATTAGGAAGTTCTTAGCAGGAGTAAAGTCAGTAGGAAGGAAGCCAGAGTAAGATGCTTTTTTGTGGAAGGGACTAATCTCCAAACGGCGCGGATAAGTGGGCAGTCCATTCAAAGATGTGTGTAATTGCCTCCAGAGTTTCCACATCTCCAGCAATTATCAAATGGAAAGATGTTGGCTTTTTTTAGGAAAACTGGAGTTCTGTACCACTTAGAGAATCATTTAAATGAGTTCTCCTGACAGCAATGCATGGGGAGAAACTACATGAGTTCCCACACATGGTTTGGACCCCCAAATCAAAAAAAGTATACTCTAGTTCGCTCTCCCATTGTAAATGTTGGAAATGGACCAATAACAAAATACTGGCATGCAGATGTGACATCAGTAATTCATTACAAGACCGGGCCAATAACAAAATACTGGGTGCAGAGGTGACATCAGTAAGTCATTACTAGACTGGGCCGATAACAAAATACTGGGTGCAGAGGTGACATCAGTAAGTCATTCCAAGACTAGGCCGATAACAAAATACTGAGTGCAGAGGTCAAGTCAGTAAGTCATTACAAGACTGGACCAATAATAAAATACTGGATGTAGAGGTCAAGTCAGTAAGTCATTACAAGACCAGGCCAATAACAAAATACTGGGTGCAGAGGTGACATCAGTAAGTCATTACAAGACTCGGCCAATAATAAAATACTGGATCTGTGCACACAGAATAGTCCTGTGTATAAGGCCTTAAAAGAAATTTGTCACCAGGATCTTGGACTATTATCTGTAGTACTACATGAGTAGCACTACAGAGTCTAGATAGCTATTTTTTATATTGGTACTGCCCCCTGCTTCCACATTAGCATTTAAAGCTGCACTAAAACATATTATCAGGACTGCTGTGCATGTGAGTCCCCCCCATTGTGTCAGAATGACACAGCAGTCCAGACTGTTTATTTCAGTGCAGGTTTGTGCGCTGACAGGAGGGAAACAGGGGGCAGTGGAAAAATATAAAATAGTGATCTGCACCCCCAATCTGTAGAACCGATAATAGTCCAGAAATATGGTGCCAGATTCCCTTTAAGCTAATATTTTTGATCATTTCTAAAAGAGCCTCCTGCGATTTTTTAGAATCGTATGGATGTCAGTCTTGTTATTTTTGTACCAGAACAATTAAAAAGACAGAATGCGCAGACTTCTGTATTCCTATTGATACAGTCCTTTCTCATCATAATCAATGAAACAATACCGTGTATTCGTCATAATGCTCCTTAGAAACCACATTACCTTGCTTGTGTTGTTTCGAAGCCGACAAAATCAAAAAAGATGCTTTTTTTTGCAATAGCTCTAAAGGGAGCCAGATCAGATGAAAAATTTCAGTAACTTAATTACCTTTGCTGCTTTGATAGGGGATAAAAAACCCTCATTGCTGTGTGTATTTCTTCATTCATCTGTTGGGCTTGGTAGACTATAGATAGGGATCTCTAATTTTTTCCATTAATTTCTTACAACACAGCCTGCCAAATAGTGTTTCAGCAATGAAAATTGAGAAGGGGATTTGACTTCTTGCATAATGATTATGGCAGAGTTAAATCTGTATGCTGGAGGCGGATAGAACTGTAACAAAGATCGTTATCAGTTTGGCACACCGCGTCCCGTTCTTAGCGAATCGCTCTTGCATTTGAGTAGTGAGTGCTTTCTGAGATCTGAACATTAAGAAGTCTATTTAAATAGACGACATCAAAGTAACTGGTAACGCTCATTTCACTTCAATGCGCTTGCATTTAGAACATGTTTTGACTTTGATTTATAGAAAATTATGTGTGCTTGTCTGCATCCTAGACTTTTATTTAGTTGGTTTCATTTTTCTCAATGGCGGACATAATACAGCATCACTGTATTAATTATAGTATCTGCATGGCAGATGCATTGGTATAGGTTCACACCACTTTGCAGGTGAAGGTTCTTCAGGTAGGCCGGGAAATTCTTCTACCATACACAATAGCATGCCCATAGACTTTTATTACCTAAACTTATGCCAAAAAAGTTCCCTTTTTGGATATCAAGCTCCTATAAAGATGGATTATGGAATGAATACAAAGAGAATGAATACCTGCATTTGAGCTTTAGCTATTTTTCATAGATGGTTTTCTAGTCTGTTGTCAATTTTCTTCTGTTTTGTGCTGCAGCGCATAAAAGTATATTTACTACTCCTTTCTAAAAGCTACAAGAGAAACCCTTTAAAGCTAGTAAAGACATGAGAGCTTACTGAAAAGAACACTTTAGTGGTCATCCACTGGATAAGTGAAATATGTTTTATTAATGAGGGTATGACCACTAATTCCACCCCACCGATCGCTATCCCATAGAAGTGTATGGAATTGGCAGTGTCAATGCTCAATCCTCGCTCCTTTCCGTATAGACTGCTCCTTACTATGGGCATGCAGGTGACAGTGAATAACAGACTGGGTCTCTCTGTCCCAGAGACTTATAAGGCTATTAGTAGTCCAACAACCACAGATCTAACCACACTGAACTCCAAAAACAGGCAATCCGGATTTATCAATAATACATCTTTATTAAAAACCCCTTAAGGACCGGGGGTTTTGGGATTTTTGCGTTTTTGTTTTGCGCTCCCTGCCTTCCAAAAGCCATAACATTTTTATATTTCCGCTCACATAGCCATATGATGGCTTGTTTTTGCAGGACAAGTTGTACTTTTAACGCTACCATTTATTTTTGCATGTGATGTAGTGGAAACGGAAAAAATTCCAAATGGGGTGAAATTGCAAAAAAAAGCAATTTCACCACAGTTTCTGAGTTTTTAAATTACAATGTTCGATTTGCGATAAAACTGACTGGTTAATTTTATTCTTCAGGTCAGTACGAATCCGGCAATACCTAATATGTATAGTTTTTCTTGCGTTTTGATAGTGAAAAAAAATTAAAAGTGGGAATTTTTTATTTCATTTTTTGTCGCCATGTTTTGACCCCTATAACTTTTTTGTAATTATGCGTGCGGAGCAGTGTAGGGGCTCATTTTTTGCGGGGCAATCTGAACTTTTAATTGATACCATTATGGGGTGCGTATGATGTTTTGATCACTTTTTATTCATTTTTTTAGGAAATGAAGCGTCCAAAAATGGCGAATTAGCCATTTGGACGCTTTCTTTCCGTTTTATGTTTACCGTATGGTGAATATTTTTAATATTATTATAGTATGGGCGTTTTCGCACATTGCGACACCATTATGTGTAATTTTTTTATTTTTTATTTATTTTATTTTCATTTTGGGGAAAGGGGGTGATTTGAATTTTTATATTTTTTATATTTTTTTATTTTTTAACTTTTTTTTATTTTTACCACTTTCTTATAGTTCCCATAGGGAACTATAAGATGCAATCATCAGATTGCTATTCTCATATATTCCAATGCAATAGCATTGGAATATATGAAAAATCACATATTTCCTATGGAGCCTATTACAGTCATAGGCTCCATAGGAATACTATGTAGTAACCTAGGTTTCATTCACAGAAACCTAGGGTACTAAATACATGCTCCGGCTCCCCCTTGTGGCCATCAGGGGCCGAGACAACCGCAAGTGAAACTTTCGGTTTTGTGCGATCAGATGCCGTGGTCAGGATTGACCACGGCATCTGAGGGTTAAATGTCCGCGATCGGCATCGCTGCCGGTCGCGGACATGAGCTGCGGGTGTCAGCTTGATAAATCAAGCGTTTACCCGCAGCTCATGCGCCCGCTCCGTGCGGGAGCGGGCGCCATCTTTAAAGTCCGGACGAAGGGCGTACATGTACGCCCTTCGTCCTTAAGGGGTTAAACATATAGTTTATACATAAAAACATCACAAAGTATTTAAAACAAGTTAGGTGCTGCAAGCTACATACCGGGCCATGTAATGCCCAAATGAGGAGTGACAGTTATGTATATAATGAATATCATAAGAGGTTGAACTACCAGGAGCAGCGTAAAAGAACAGTAAAGATTGGTCAATGGCGGATCAATAGCAGCAACTATCAATAAAGTGCACAGTGCATAATGAATCATGGATCCATGCCATCACATAAAAGACCCCACATATACTCCTGGTTTATAAAGTATTTACCTTACTAATATCAGGTGTCCGTGTCACTTGGTCACCCCTCAGTCCCGACGCGCGCTTCGCTTCTTAATGCGTCATCTGGGGAACACTAGCAGTATAGTGAACTCCTTTTCTATTTATATCCTACCTAATCCTGGGTAATGGATGCACCTGAAAGATCGCTAATTACTCCTCCCCCAACAACCAGTCTCATATCATGCTTACACCATCCTTGATGCCGGACGTGTCCCACAGTGATCGCGTCATCGTGCCCCGTTCCCGTCCTCAATGGTCACGTGAATCGCATCATTGCGCATAATTCGCGTCATTGCATCATTTTCACGTGACCATGTCCCCCGTGTCACCAAATCAGGCAGAGCACGCGATCACATGATCGCGAATCTGTGTCACGTAAGCGAGAGCGGTGTGTATGTTGCGCAGTGGTATCAATCACACTATACGAACATGCGTCCGCCCAGCCATGTGACGGCATGCGCGCATCACAAGGCGGGGAGGAAAAGCATGCATGTTCGCAACAAAACCATCCAGAACGTCATGTTGACAACGGTGTCCCCTAAACCGCAGTAAAGTGCATAATAGTCATCGCCCTAACTGCCAATCAAACCATAAGAATTACAAGATCTACCATACTGTATATAGCCAATCCAGCAGATAGGTGGCCATTGTTTTGCACTAGTATGGCCCTAGGTTAAAGGGCTTCTGTCACCCCCACTGACGAATTTTCACTAGCTGACATTAGCTACTTGCTAATGTCAGCTGAGTTCAAACATATGTTTAATATCTTTTTTTCTGTTTGCAATCTTCTTAAAAACTTACTTTTGTCATATGTAAATTAGCTTCGCTACCAGCAAGTTGGCGGTACTTGCTGGTAGCCGCACATCTTCATGGCCTTGGAACGCCCCTCTTCTTTTTGATAGACAGGGCCAGCGCGTCTCCTCCTCTCGCTGGCCTGTCTGCAGCTGCAATCCCGCGCCTGCGCCGTCTCGGTCTTTAGTCGGCGCAGGCGCTCTGAGTGAAGGACGCCGCTTAGGCGCTCGTCCTCAGTGCGCCTGCGCCGATGACGTCAGCGCTACACCCGGAAGAGAAGACGCCGCATCCCTGGTAAAGAGCAGGCGATGCCGGCGTCTTTTCTTCCGGGTGTAGCGCTGACGTCATCGGCGCAGGCGCACTGAGGACGGAGCGCCTGCGAGCGTCCTTCACTCAGAGCGCCTGCGCGACTAAAGACCGAGCGGCGCAGGCCGGATGCAGCTGCAGACAGGGCCAGCGAGGAGGAGGAGCGCTGTCCTGTCTATCAAAGAAGAGGCGTTCAAGGCCATGACGATGCGGCGGCTACCAGTAAGTACCGCCTAACTTGCTGTAGCGAGCTAACTTACATATGACAAAAGTAGTTTTAAGAAGATTGCAAACAGAAAAAAAGATATTAAACATATGTTTGAACTCAGCTGACATTAGCAAGTAGCTAATGTCAGCTAGTGAAAATTCGTCAGTGGGGGTGACAGAAGCCCTTTAAGGACACATGGGGAGTAAATGCGGTGGAGTTTCTGCAGCAGAATTGCACATGGAAAGCCCTACCTGATTGTCAAAAGTTTCATCCACTCTATGAAAAATTTAAGAACAAAACCTGAACATGTCAATTTTTGGTTTGCGGATTCTGTGTCAGATTTAATTCTGCAGCAAACCAGCAGCATTTCAGCAATGAATTCCGCAACAGAATCCGCAGCATACCCTCCCCATGAGGACGTACCTCAAAGGGGTGGTCGAGAATTTATATATGGATGACCTATCCTCAAGATAGGTCATCAATATCTGATCAGTGGGAATCCAACTCCCAGCATCTCCCCGATCAGCTTGTTGGAAGGAGCCACAGGGCTGGGCTCTTCTCTTATGACATCACTTCAACTGGTCATATGGCCTTTATGCAGCTCGGTCCAATACAAGTGAATGTGACTGAGCTGCAATACCAAGCACAGATGCTATACAATATATGGTGATATGCATAGTATTCTATGGCAAGGTACGGGCACTGCCCCTTCAGAAAGGTGATCAGCAGGGTTGCCGGGAGTCGGACCCCCAGCCATCCGATATTGATGACCTATGCTCTTCAGAAGCCGGCTAGGTGTTAGTAAATTTTTAACAAGATAACCATGATATTTCTGCCATTTAAAGAAGCTACATGAATCTTCTCTTATGTTGGAACACCTCTGCTTTTGTATATAACTAAGGCTACTTTCACACTGGCGTTTTGGTTTCTGTTTGTAAGATCAGAAGATCACAAGCGGTCCAAAACTGATCAATTTTGCCCTTAATGCATTCTGAATGGATAAGGATCCGCTCAGAATGCATCAGTTTGCTCAGTTTGGCTCCGTTCTGCCTTGGAGGCAGACACCAAGCTTGCAGCATTTTGGTGTCCGTCTGACGAAACTGAGCCAAACGTCACTGACACAATATGGCACGATAGAAACCGGATCCATCCCCCATTGACTTTCAGTGGTGTTCAAGACAGATCCGTTTTGGATATGTTAAAGATAATACAAACGGGTCCGTTCTGAACGGATGCATGCAGTTGTATTATCTGAACGGATGCGTTTGTGCAGATCCGTGACTGATCCGCACCAAACACGAGTGTGAAAGTAGACTTAATAGCACATATGTAACTCAAGCATATTCCTCAAAATGCTCCTATAAAAGGTTATAGACAAAAGGCTTCACTAAGGGCTGTAAGTGGCACCTATACACAGATTAAAGCTTTCTTACAGCGGTCATGGCATCTCCAGTAATATATCAGCGCAACGTTTCAAAGACGGGGAAGAGCGTGCTATCTTGGCAGTGGTAAAGGAGAATCTTATCACAGAAGAGATTAAATAAAGATTGCATAGACACCTACATCAGGTTACCATGGCAACCACGACGGTTTCAAAAAGACTTATACTGTTCTAATGGATGTATTACAATAGTTGTCAGTCATCGAAACTCCACTTTTAGTCTTTTAAGTGTGCATCCATATTTTAAATATTCCTTTTTCCTCTCCTTAAAAGTTGAACACTTTTTTTCCTTCACCCTTTTGTTGGGCATTGTAAGCCGTGTTTTTGTGCCTTTCATAGAGATCTCCATATTTATAGATCTGTTTCAAAACTGAGTCAGTATATCAGTCTTTTCTCTTATCAGATAACAAAAATTAAAAAAATGATTTTCAAATTGACATATCACTTAAAAAGAGCCAGAAAATGCAGGGTAATCTGCAGGCAGCGTGTTATAAATCAGTAGGAGCTGAGCAGATGGATATATAGTTTTGAGTGAAAAGATTCAGTAAAACCTGCAATTTATACTGTTTAATCTCTTCTCTTTCTGAGCTCAGTTGTACACAGGGGCGTCTCATCAGTGATTTAATTTACAGCTGTCTACATATACACATTTATACAGGGGAGGCTGAAGATCACTCATAATTCAGTCCCCATGTACGACTGAGCTCAGAAAGAGTGGATTTAAAGGAACACTTCCATCAGAAAGTAGTATTTTTTTAATTCACTATTTAAAAAAAAAGAATTCTCCTTGTTTAGTAGGTGTATGTAATTTAGAGCAGGATTTCTAAGTAAAAAGCATAGTAAATGCTGACAGGACTCCTAGTAAAGACTGTGAGAGTCCTACTAACCCCACCCAAATGCAGTGATTGAGAGCTCTCTTTGTATTAGTTTGTGTACACAAAAGGTTGTCCGTCATCCTGTGTGGGCAGGGTCAGCAGGACTCTCTTTGCCCCTCTTAGAAGTCCTGTCAGGTCTTAAAGAAATTTTGTTCCAAATCATATAAACCTATACATCACAGAGTTCAGCTTCTCATCCTCGATAATATTTTGCTCTCAGACAGGGCAGCGGAAATCACCGGACTGGTTGACTTTAAAGAACACCAGTGCCCATAAATTGTCTGTACCTGAATGAAACTAGCAACACTCCATAGTCAGACTTCTCCTTAGCTTAGGTATGTCTTCAGCCCAAGGTATAAAGGTGCCATTGTTCTTTAACCTAAACATCAGAAGAGGACAATAGGGCAGATTTTGCTCTAAAACGCTGAAGTTCATGCTTTGCATCACATTTACTGGTTTACACACTTTTCTAAACATTTTACATCTCTTCCAGAAGGGAACTTGACTTCATAGGAAGAGGTGTGCCCAAAAAATGTGCCAAAACTTTGGCACATTTTTGGAGTGAAACTACACCAACTTATAGTCAGTGTAAAGGGCGACACTATTAGTAAATCTGCCCCAATGAGTGTAGTATAGCCTAACTTGAAACTTATACTGTCCCAAATTAGATCGAACCACAGGATATAGCTCTTGTTAACATATATTTCACTTTTCTTCCTTAAGAACCTACTGAAGACAGGTACAGTAATAGTTCTCAGCCTCGATTTTCTTAGAACGGTTTTCACTGCACACTACAGAAAGTTAAAGTATAACAATTCTCAACACTTCATATGGGTTACAACATCTGGATTGATGTTGACCCTATAATATCTGACCTGCATTCAAATAGTTCTGGTTCAATTACTTTGATTACTACTTGTCCATTTGGGGAAGAACAGGATTTTATTGTGATAGAATGGGGACATTTTTCCTTCTTCCATACTAGCAAAATTTGGCTGAATTGATGTACCAGTAATCAGTGGGCAAAATCTGTGATGGCTCCCCACACACACCTCCATCTATTATATGCTATTTATAATACTGCTGTTGTATTAAATATTGTTTTACTTTGGGCTCTTTTGGGTACCAGGGCAAGGTAGAAACTGCTTAGAGCCCATTCACATGACTGTAAGTGCTCCATGTCCATATTGCAGACCACAAATGGCTGGTCCGCAGTATACGGTCTCCGGCCGTGTGCAATCTGTGCTGCGGATGCAGACCCATTGACTTCAATGGATGCACAGTCTGCAAAATATGGCAAAAAATAGGACATATCCTATCTTTTGCAGAGCAGAGCCACGGATCGGAAGCCCACAGAAACACTATGAAATGCTTCTGTGGCTATTCAGGTTCATCCCTCTGCACAGCAAAAGATAGGACATGTGCTACCTTTGCAGTATTTTGTAGATCACGAACCCATTCAAGTCAATTGGGTCCGCACCACAATACTGGATTCACACGGCCTATGCGGTCTATGCTGTTTGCGGTCTGAAGCACTGGCACAGAGCACTAATGTTAAAGTGAATGGACCCTTACTTTGTTCTCTGTATAATAAAAGGGGTTGTTCCATGACATCTTATACTCAGGATATGAAATAAGTGTCTGATTGGCAGAGGCCCAGATGCTGAGGCACCTGCCAATCACAAGAATGGGGGCTCAGGCTCCCCATTTGAATGAAGCAGCAGACATGCATGTGTCTGCAACTACAGTACAATCAATTTTTTGGGATTGTTGGAGGTACAGTAGCTGAGATACACTCTGCTACCTCCTACAATTAACTTTTTGGGATTGTTGGAGGTAGCTGAGATACACTCCACAATATGGGGAGGAGCGATTACTAATGCTATTGCTTGCATTGTTTGCTGGTGGGCAGAGTGCTGTTTAGAAGGCACAATCTGTTGCCCACAAATGATGATTTAGGTGACCGCACCAACGCTCTATCACCCAAAGAACGAATGTTTTGCTCGTTCGTTAGGTAATCGGCGTCACCTTGACACTAGCAGATTATCACTAATAAGCCTTCATATTAACTCTTATTAGTGATAATCTGCTAGTATCTAGGTTACGCCGATTACCTAACGAACTAGCAAAACACTCGTTCTTCAGGTGATAGAGCGTTGGTGCGGTCACCTAAATCATCATTTGTGGGCAGCAGATTGTGCCTTCTAAAAAGCACTCTGCCCTCCGGCAAACAATGATAATCTGCCCGAACATTGGGCAGTGTAAAGGGGCCTAAAGCTGACCGCTCCTCGTACAGCCAGCATGCATATGCAGTCATTAGTAGACCTATGCTTTACACTCAGCAAAAATAATATCATGTTGACACATAACAATAGCAGACAGAGTTAAATGTGGTCGATTTATTACACTAGCTTATTCCCTCGTCAGTGCCGTCTGAAAAGTGAAAAGACAGTACCTGCTAGAGTCATTTCAAGCATCCTCTTTAGCAGTGAATATGACACAAGTGAAATATTGCATTAACTTCAGCATTCATTTCTTTCTTTTGTTCAGAAACAATATTTAATTATTTCCTTTTATCTGAAATAAAAAGCAGTGCGAATTTTGCTTGAAATGACAGTGATAAATGATCAGGAGACAATTTCAACAGAATTCAACTTTTTTTATAAACTGATAACAGTAACACTGTTTGATGCCCCAAGAATTGTCTTAAAGGGAAACTCCACCTTACTTTTATTTTTAGCTAACGTTTTGCACTTTGTTTCAACAATACAGCATAGAAATAAACCTATTCACCTAGTACAGCTGTTAGTATATGTAAAGTCTTTATGGGATCTTGTACCGATCCTCAAATGTCTATGGACATCTTGAAGCACAAGGAAATCCCAGGACTCTGTGTACAAATCAGTAATATTGTTAGCTGGATCAGATAGCTCTAGTGCTGCCCATCATGAAAACTGAAGATTAGATGTAATTCGCTGAATGTAAAATTCTGCCTTATAACATAAGTAGACTTTGACTTGAAGAAGTTGGAGTAGCCTACTACCAGAATGGGATAAACATTAATAAATAAGCACTACTCACCTCACCAATCCCTCTGATGCTGCTCCATTCCCTGTTGAGTAGTAGTTATTATTTTTTAAGGGGGATGTCCAGCTTTTAATCAGTGGTGGCCTATCATCAGGATAGGTCATCACTAGAGATGAGCAAATTTCATATTTTGAAATTCGTTCACGCTTTGTTTACTGGTAAAAGGTAAATGGCGTTATGGATTCCGTTACCACGGACCATAGCACAATTCTATGACGGAATGCCTTTAGAGGCATTCTGTTATTCATTCCATCATAATAGAAGTCTATGGACTGCAAAACGGATCTCTCTTGTTTCCGTTATGCAGGAGAGGACTTCAATTATGACGGAATAAATAACGGAATGCCTCAAAAGGCATTCCATCATAGAATTGCATTTTGGTCCGTGGTAACAAAATCCATAACGCAATTCACCTTTTGCCAGTAAACGAAGCGTGAACGAATTTCATAACCTGAAAGTCGCTCATCTCTAGTCAACACTAGCTGATTTTTAGGAATCTGACATTTTTTGGGCGTACTTCTTTGCCAGACGTTGGCGCCAGAACTGTACAGCTCCATCAACTGCGCAGTGGAGAGGGCTTGTCACTGCAGCACTGCTCCCTTTGACTACAATGGGATTAGCACTTTAGCAACAAGCCCCCTCTACTACAAAGTTGACGGAGGTAATGGAGCTGTTTCATGGGAGCAAATTACACACTCTAATACTACCTTAGCCACTAAATTAATAATGACGCCAACAACTTAGTGGAGGAAATGGCCGCTGTGCTTTATTAAGAGTCACATAAAATAATTTACAGCAATAAATAAAATAAATATTTTAATTTAAAAACACCACCATAACCGATACCAAAAGACCAATAATAAATTAACCATATAAAGACCAAGATCCACTCAGCATGAGCTGAGCGGCACTACCCCTCTAATAAAGCCCAGCGACAGGTGACTTAATAAAAAAAGTAGGGGGGGGGGGGGATGCTGCTCAAGTCTTCAGGCACTTCTGAGCCAGCGCCGCCGAACCTGCCCATATAAAGGGGTACAGATTCACGCCGCCAGAGCAGCAACAAATCAGGGAGCTGGAAATCTCCCCCAGCAACGGGCAGCAACCAATCAGCTGCACTCTTGACTCGCAGAAAACCAGAATCGACTTGATTGCAGGTAAGACAGCTCCCTGAGGTAATTTTACCTGTAATAGAAAAAAGGCGGGAAAAGAGAGACGGGGAGGGAAAGAGAACACTATACAAAACCCCTAACCTACAACTACCTAAGGTGTCATTGCCCCCATGCCTCCCCCCAAGCTAAACGCTCTGGGGGGGTTAATTCATTCCAGTGCTATTTTTGGCAACAAAGCTACACCTGAACAGCTGATCGGAAGGGGTGGGGGGCGTCGGAGGATAGGCCATAACTAAGTAAAAGTTGGACAACCCCTTTAACTCATTCTGAAGCTTGTTTAAGTAAATGTTCTCCTCTTGCAAAATCCTTTAATTCTTGCACTTACTGGAATTAAAGCACTTGATCTGTCAGTAAATTTGCCTTGTTACTGAAGTTTCGAGGTTTCTTTTACTCATTTCCCGATCTGTCAGCTGAGTTATAGGGTCTTGGCAGCAGTGTTAATAAGTGACAGGAATCCTTATCATCCACGGCTAGTTAAACCATTTGAGGGATGGTGAAGCTTATTATCCTGTGTGTTATCTATCGCCATTTAATTGTTATATGACACTGACAAGCTATGCAAGAGTTCACAGTAAAATTTACTAACAAAATCAATAGAGGAATACAAAGTCGTTACCAGGAATGAGATACAGACATTGCAATTGGAAGGCTAGAATGAGATGTGGAAAAGAGGTGAATGAAGGGAGCAAACAGTATATTTTCTTTTATGAGTTATATCTCTAAGAAGCAAGAGGCTGTGTACGCATCGTATTGGTGGATGTGGATACACAGAAAGGCATAGGAAGTCATAGAAACTGCTGTGCCTTCAAAGACTTATTTTATTTATTTGATGCACTTATAAATCTCTACTATATTCAGCAGCACTTTACAGACATTGGCATCCAACTGTCCTCAATGGGGCTCACCATCTAAGGTCCCTATCAGTATGTCTTTGGAGTGTGGGAAGAAACCGGAGAACCCTGAGTAAACCCACACAAACACGGGGAGAACAGGCACCCGTGCTAACCACTGAGCCACTGTGGCGCCCATAGACTTCCATACTTATATCACAATTAACATCTCACTGCTCAGTTGAGGTCTACCAAACATATTTTGTTGTTAAAGCCTACCTGAATTTTGAAAAAAGCCACCATTTCCTGTGAGCCGTCTTCTGTGTCTCCGTTACTAGGGAGGGATCTTGCCTGGCAACAAGCAGTGGACAGCAACTTAGGGGTCTCTGGCTATGAAATTAGAGTTGTTTTTTTTAAGGTGGATGCAGGCATATTTTTTAAATGAAGTTGTTTAGAAATGTGCTACTTACACAATTCTCTATGAAATCAAATGACATTGTGTGAAAGTACAGTGAGTCTTTAAGGTCATTAAAAAGTTATGCCCTATTATGATACCAGGAGATAAAGATCAGGTAACCCAATCCCCCTCCTCTGTTTGCTAAAACTAGCTGGACTCAGGAGGACTACAAGCATCCATGAACACATCTAAAGGGGGTTCAGAGGAAGCAGTCATCCCATACTTTCTCTATACGGCACATGAAAGATGAGGGCCCAGTCACAATTTTGCCTAGGGGGCTTCACATTACACCTCTACAGGGATTTACTGGATACTGTGAAAATCCATTAAATTCCACTCTTAATATCCATGACTTGCTTGGCTAAGCAGAACCTATAACTTGAACAGGGCTGTCCAAAGTAGCCAAATCCTTTAATGTCATCATTTATTGTGGGTCATTGGAAAAAATGCGGCATGCCGTACATTGGAGATTTTTTACCACAGTTGTACATTAAAAATCCACCATACTTATATGCATTGCCTAGTTACAGATGAGTATGGTGCTGATACTATTTCCCCAGATGACTGAGCCCCAGTGCATTACCTGAAACATCTCTGTTATAACAGCCACTGTGTGCAATAATTCCACTTCTCATGATGATGGCCGCTGATTAGGAGTTTGGGTATATTACTAAAGAGGTATTCCCATCTGGGACATTAATGGCATTTCTCTAGGATATGCTATCAATGTCAGATACGTGCAGGTCCCATGTTTAGGCGCTGGGCCCCCGAAGTAAAGAAAAGCACAGTATACATATTCTCCATTCAGTGCTATGGGACTTCTGAGTGTTCAGATATTTTCGGAAGTTCCATAGTGATAAATGCAAAGAAAGCTGTGCATTTGTGGTCATCCCAACATTCACCGCTATGGGACAGCTGGAAGTCAATGAGCCAGCACTCTATTTACGAAACTCCATGAGCGATGAAAGAAGGGTGGCCACACATGCGTGGTGTTCTGTCCCACCACTATAGGAGTGGGTCCCAGAGGTGGAACCCACACCTATCTGACACGGTTGTCATATCCTAGCCATATGCCATCAATGTCCCAAATATGTCACATAATATGTCCAATAATGACAAATGCTCCGATTAGATATTCAGCTAAAAAATTCCTGCTGTGTACCGTATATAATAAACTGTACAGTATGTTCACGTATGCATATTGTGGTTTGGTAGAAAGAGAATGATACAGTAAATGCCAGATAATTTACTACTTTTTCCTTTCCATTGTACAGAACATATCATTTGTAGCTACTGTTTCAGGAGATTCAGAAGTTATAAATGACTACTCCTTATGGGAGGACTCATTTCATGCCCAATAGTTGGAGGCAAAGCATGCCCGTGGGGCTGGGTAACGGCATCAAGCAGTTTGTGAATAGACAGGGGCAGTGATGCAGGTAATAGCAGGATAAGGAGTAGTTGGCAGATATAGTGTTGTCTGTAAGAAAATCTTTGATGGAAAATATAGCAATTTCCTTACTGTTACTGACTTGTGGCTATTTTCTGCTGTATTATTTTCTAAGAAATATCATAATCAGGAAGAATATTTCTTATATGTGTTGTGAAAATGATTAAATACCTTAAAGGGGTTCTCCAGGAATTAAGAAAATGAAAATACTTAATTACTTTAGTATAAATATATATATATATATATATATATATATATATATATAGTTCAGTTTGTCTAGGGAGCAATCATTAAGAGAAATAAAATGGCCGTCGTCCTATTAGAACACACAAAACCTGTCCTAATCACACTGCAGGACAAGTTACTTCACAACACTGAGGTAAAGATCTGCCTCATCCTCCTCTCTGCTCTCCTTATCAGGAATTATGATCCTAAATACAGTTTAATATGATCTTCAGCTGAATCTCTGTAGGAATGGAGTTCATGAGGAGACATAAAGTACAGAGAGGACGGACAGGACAGGTAATGTGGGGCTGTGGTAATGGAGAACGCATACAAGTGCTGCTGCTTATTGTCTACATCCCCACTATCCTCTCTGTACTTCTTTTCTCCTAATAAACTCAATTCCTAAAGAGATTCATCTGAAGATCATATTAAACTGTATACAGGACCATAACCCCTGACAAGTAAGAGAGGAAGCTGACGCAGCTCCTTAACTTGTCTTCCATTGTAAAAAGGACAGGTTTTGTGTGAACTAGTAGGTAGTGATAAGCGGCATAGGCAATATTCGTTTTCGCGATATTTCGCAAATTTTTCGCATAATATTTGCAATAAATTAGCGAATTCTAGAATCCACGATCTCTAGTCATTATTTTTGCGATTGCACAAATCAGCACTAATGATGTGCATATATTTTGCGCAATACATGCAACTTCACATTTTGTCATGTCTGAGTAGATATTAGTGATTGGTAGTATTGTGACATCACAGCACTGTCTCTAACAGAGACACTAATTCCTATCACAGCATAGTAATTCCTATCACACTACCTAATAGTCATGAGGGGCATAGGCAATATTAGGATTCACGATATTTTGCAAATTTTTGCCCGAATATTCGCCATAAATTCGAGAATTCGTGATCTCGTCATTATTTACTTGATTGCGAAAATCGGCAATGTAATATACTCGCGATAAAAACTTCCGATTAGAATATTCGCGATCAACACTAAGGGGTAGGCAACTATTGGTTGCTAGGGATGTTGCTAAATGATGATATTCACGATAAATTCGCAATAAATTCGCAATTAGAATATTTGCGATCAACACTATTCATGAATACGAATATATAGCACTATATTCTAAATATTTTCGAATTCTCGAAGTGCCAATATTCGCGATTCGAATATTCGCACTCAACACTACTACCTAACACCCTGCACTGGAACCTATCAGCTACACCATATCACTATCTAACCTACACTGACTATATCCCACTATCTGTATTATATATATATAAGCTAACTAACTAACTATCTAATGTAATTGGATAAGGAATAGGATCCAGATGAAAGCACAGAGCACAACAATGTCACTGCTCTCTCACTCTCAGAACTGCAAAAAACTGCAGAAAATGGCTGCTGGGGAGGTTCTTATATAGTAAGGGGTAGGCAACTTTCCTATTGGTTGCTAGGGATGTTGCTAAGCTCTGACCAAGATATTGCAGCCTTCTCATTGGCTTACAAGCAAGAAGGGAGGTTACTGATAAAAAAAAAAATCTAGAATATTCGCGATTACCATAGCACTATATTCTACATCTTCGCGAATTCTCGAAGTGCCGACATTCACGATAAAAATTTGCAATTAGAATATTCGCGTTCAACACTACTAGTAGGATGGCGCCAATTTTATTTTCCCCAATGATTTCTCCCTGGACAAATGAGCTATTATAACTAATGAAAGGTATTTGGGAATATATTTATAATGAAGTAATATTTAAGTATTTTCATTTTCTTAATTCCCGGAGAATCTCTTTAACATCTGCACAATTATATTCATATACAACAATGTCAAAAAGCAGTGACGTAACTAGAAATGACTGGGCCCCACAGCAAATTTTTGAACGGCTCCCCCTACCAACTTCTTTGCAACTTTTGGGTGGGCCCCTTCTGAGTTTGGGCCCTACAGCAATCACTTCCCCTGCTTCCCCTATAGCCCCTGTCAAAAGGGGACATGCACACAGGGGCGGATTGGCCATAGACCCTATAGGTAAATGTTCCGGTAGGTCAATGCCCTAGGGGGCCATCCAAGTCCTCCTCTCTGTGAGAATCAGGTGCGTATGTACCCAGCCAGTGTGACCGCACATGCCCTCCTGAATTCAACTGCTGTGGCCCCCACCTCACCTCCTAAGCCCCCTGCTCCATAGACCACTTGACGAGAAAGGCCAAAAAAAAATGGAAGCTATTGATGACGACCACAGAGGGCCAGCTTTTGGGGCAGTATATTATACTACACTTTGTTATTTGCTTCTGTTGGGATTGTATTTTGCACCATGGTATTTCTGACCCCGTCTACTTGTGTTTCCCCGCTTTCGGTTAATTCGGATCCGCCTACAAAATGAGGCCACTTTTATTTTGTTTTTCCAAGGCCGCTTTAAGTTCCCAGTCCGCCCCTACGTTCACATATGCCTTCCCATGCTGCATATGTTCTGTATAGAAGTGCTTTATAAGGAAAGGTATGTAAACGTGTGATCTGTGGGATCTGGTGATTATTTGACGTTACACTTTTGTAGACTAGTATTGGTATAGCTGTAGTACTGTACGTAAATGTGGATCAGGGCATTATAAATACTAAAGGGTCTCATGAAGGCATTACCATGGGAGGGGGGTGCTGTGGGCGATCCTACAACAACTGCTGCAATATTTTGGCCAATCATGATACATTGGTTTGCATCTGCCTTTAACACAGGGCGATGATCGCCCAAACAATCTATTGCACGAACACTCATTCCGGTTCACTGCCCTGGATAAGCATGTCGCTGATCACATCTTTTATATGGACAGACCCCCGAGGATCAGCTAATCATAGCCTATCCTGAGGATAGGCCATCACTTAATAAAAGCTGGACAACTCCTTTATTGACTGTACTTAGAAATAATGCAAATGAGAAAACGTACAAAATGAGAACAATAAAGTATCTGGACTTCCACCCGATTATTCCTGCAGCAATTTAATGCTAAAAAATGTGCTTGTTTTGCTAATTGTTTTAAATAAAGCCCCATGTTGTTTTTGCCTATTAATGAACAATTTTAATAAGCGTTTGCAGCAGGCAGGCTCCTAGCAGGGATTTGAGTGCCTCTGTAAAGATTTCTTAATAATATTGCTGCACTTTAGTATCCCTGTAAACGAGGGAATATTAAAGCACTTTGCATCTTTATGCAGTTTCACAAAGCATGATTAGTAACCGGATATAATTGGTAATTTTTATGTCCATTAGAGGCACAGAACCTTAAACCTGCTGCGCCAGGCTTTGCCCCCTTGACCTTTTTTGTTTTGCTAAGGATTTTAGCGCTGCCATTTTATGATGTTGAGCAAGTGTTGCTTAGTCAACAAAGTAAAAGCTGTGCTGTATCTACTACAGATGTAGCATTTATGATCTGGAGCAAGCGATTTTAACAAGCTATTTAGGCTTAGAGGGATCTTTCATACTGTTCTAGCAACAAAAAGGCCCAAAATGTGCATTTACTTCCTAAACTGTTATATTTCCTAAAATTCGACTTTGATTCTCTCTGCCATGTAGCCAGACACAGAAATAAGGTAATCGCCATTGAGCAGTGCATGAGGAAAGAGAAGAGAAAAGGATTAAAGGACAAATATTGATTTAAGCTAATGTCTAGAATAGGTTGCTGTAATGGATTCTTTACAGATATGGACATGGGTAGTAAATCTTGGCTTCGGCACTGAACAGAGTTTTGTTAAATTGTTAAAAACAAGCATAACAAACCCTGCTGAGTAAGTTTGCAATAAACTTAATTAATCTTCAGAGCTTGTTTCCTATATAAGATGTAAGACCCACTCAACATGGTAAATTCTGCTTTTTGTTGCATATATAACAAGTCCAGAGGTTATAGGACAAACATTTCTAGTAGTATACCATAGGGCAGAGATAAATTCAACCCTTAAAGGGGTTATCCAATACTATAAACGGCCCCCCCCCCATATGCCAGGCCCCTCACAGGGAATATACTTACCCGACTTCCCGCTCCCTGCTGCTGCTTCTTCCCGTGGGCAGATGAAAACAAAAAACATAAAATCCCGCCGTTTTTCGCACTGGCCACTAAACCTAATAATAGGCACCACTTCTTGGTCTTTTCAGATCACTTTATTGCCGTTACCTGCTTATCATTACAGTCAGGATTAGAATGACAGATATCACCTCTGTGTGTAGATAATACAGTATTCACCCTTCACAATGGGTGATTTTCAAAGCTTATCTGCTCCATCCTGACCTCTGCATAGGTCCCAGAGCATGCCTAGAAAACTCTCCCATAGAAGTCAATGACTTCCCCTCCAGACCATTATGTCTGTGGACCCCAGGGTGCCTTAAAGCAGTTCTTAAATGCTCTCTGGCAAGAGAGAAACCTTATAATCATTTACAGGAAATATAATTAAAAAATCTGCAATCAGAAAACAGATTAGAAAAAAAAAGGATGGTTGTCGCTATCTGGTTTTAACTGGCAGACAAAAAAAAATTCTGTGGTACATTCCCTTTAAGCAGGCCCTAGATGAAAATAATTCCCCATCTTGCGTAGTTCCAGGTTGTATAAAGCATCATTATAAAATTACATATTATTTCAATTAGATTTTCACATTTTTGGCCTTTTTGATGTTGTACATGTCTGTACAAACATAGAGAAACACCTGCACTTCTGTGCCCCAATCCAGGTAATCAGTGGTGCTCAGCAATCACAGCAGACAGTCTCTTCAGAGTAATAGAATAACATAGAACAATTTGCGACGCTCTCCATTTCCATAAAAACTTTTATTTTGGTTAAAACATCAGCATGGTTGGCACAACCTGACACTCAGGTAGGCGATGGCCGTCTCCCACTATACATACTTCTTCAGCCACCTTACATACAGTAGCTGCAGGCTGCTGTTGTTTAAAAGGGAAGTATTATCAGAAAATTGCATCTTATTTGTACTAGATATTTACATTTTTGCATTTTTTGCTTTTTTAACATTTATACATAAAATAATAATTCTGAAGTATTCCAGTCTACTCATTAACTACTGCAGGGCACACAATAGCTTTACAATTTGATTTTTCTATGGGTCACTTGTCAGCTTTACTGTGTAAACTGGGACAGATCCAGTAGAGTCATCTCATTATTATTACAGGTGAAGGATTCAATGAAGGATGACCCTTATGTAAGACATTAAAGAATCGCCCTCTGTATGCTGCTCCACTGCAACTTCCTAGCCTCTGGGGGAGAGATAGCACTCCATCCCCTAATGTAGACTGTATTAATCAATTGACACTTTTTTATTAACTCCCATTCATTGCAGATTTCATAAATCACATAGACTTGGCTGTACGGTCTATACGGGCAACTCATGAAGGCAGTGTGCCCCTCCAATATGTCCAGACAGAGGGAAGTGTGTGCCTCCAATAAAAAAAAATACAAAAATAAACCATGATACATTTTTTCTCTAATAAAATATTTAAAAAAAAACAAATTTTAGACATCTCTGCTATATATGCCCCCATATCAATTTTACACAGAAAAATTGAAGCAACGCAGTGAGCAATATGACAATAACTTGCTCTGTATTTCCTGAGCAGTCCGTGCTCCTTTATATTATCTACTGGATTTATTTAGAATCTCTTGAACCATTTATCTCCCTGGTGTTAGAAAATGCAAGTGCAGCCGACAAGCTGAACTTTATTATTTATCACTGAGCATAACGCTTACAGCATCCAGTATATATTAAAACTAAATTTCTGGTCCCATCTTTCCTTGTTAATGGCGGGGTTATTGCTTCCTGCATTTGGTATGAAGAATGTGTTAATTTATTATAAATGTATTTATTTTTACTAAATCACATGTACTGTGTGAACAGATGTTTACAGCTCGCACAGAGATGCAGATTTATTTTAGTTTTGTATTTGTAAACTCATCACAAATGGAACTAATTTTTCCGGTGTCCTTAGCAAAATGATAACTTTTATTTGTTCTATAACTGCATAACACAGAGAAATAAACTAGGAAAAGAAGCTATGACTCCTACATGTTCCCCCTCATTCTTCGGTCTGTAATATTTGGCCGTAGTATTGATGCTTTTACTGAGCCGCGTATCGAATATTTGTTGTTTTTTTATATGGGTTTTGATCTTTTGTTTCTTTGTTAAACTCTTTTTTTCTTACAGTAGCTACATTGGGAATTTTAAGGCCAGATTTAAATCTCTTTAATGTAAAATGTATGATTGGAATAAGATTTAGAAGTTATAAAGGCCCAGTAATATTTAATATTCTATTCAAACACTTACAATTTCACAGGGAAAAACAAAAGGTCAATATTAAGCCAAATATGATTTAATTAGACAGCTTTAAACTGTACATCAAAGTGTAGCTTGCATTGTTCAGAAAGTTTAAAGTAGACCTACCAAGATTTTTTAAAAGCCTTTCTGCGCATATTAAAATAGTAAAAATCATTTTAACATCAAGGTTTAGAAATGATCATTCGAAGTTACAGGCCTAAACCCTTAGGGCTTATTCACACGACCGTATGGGTTTGCGGTCCGTTTTTCACGAATCCGTTACTCCGTTTTTTGTATCTGTTATGTTTCCGTTTCAGTTCCGTTTCCATTCAGTTTTTCCGCAAAAACAGGAACTTTGTAATCATTGCAAACACCAAACACATGTGCAAAATGGGCTGGGCATAGCATTTCTATAGCATGGAGCCGCAAAAAACGGATAACATACGGACATGTGTTCTGTATGCATTCCGTTTTTTATACGGACCCATTGAAATGAATGGAGCCACTGACCCTGATTTGCGGACAATAATAGGACCTGACTCAAAATGTTGCAGAAGGGAAAAACGGAAATATGGAAATGGAATGCATACGTACATTCCGTTTTTTTTTTTGCGAAACCATTGAAATGAATGGTTCCGTATATGGACCATATACGGAATGCAAAAAACAGCCCATATACGGAAAGCAAAAACGTTTGTGTGAACGAGCCCTTAGTATGTCTTTTTATCTGTGTTGGGCAGAGATGTCTTGTATGTACAATTACACAACGTTTTACACTTTCTTCATTAAAAATTGCCCACCATTCTGCTTCAGCAAAGTGTTTAATCTAGCATGTGGTGCTACAGAATCTGACATAAATCATTCAGAGCACTGCTCCGATTTCTGATGGCTCTCTCTCTGCTCTCCCCTTCTGCTTTCTCAGTGTTAGGGCTCATTCAGACAAGCGTATCCATTTTGTGGTCTGCATTTTGTGGTTTGCGGATCCACAAAACACGGATACCGGCTGTGTGCAGCCAGCCCTATGATAGAAATTCCTATTCTTGTCCATGAAATGGACAAAGAATAGAACATGTTCTATCTTTCTTGCGGTGTGCTGTCCGCATCTTTTTCGGCCCTATTTTAGTGAATGGGTCCACATCCATTCCGAAAAATTGTGGACACAAATATACGGTCGTGTGATTGGGCCCTTATTGATAGTGGGGAGGGGAGAAGGTTGTACATGGCAGATCAGAGTGTGGAAATGGGGGGAGGATCCAAGAAGGGCAGCTCTCACAGGCTGTAGATAGGAAATAAAGCATATACAAGACAGTTTCTAGGAGCAAGACAGCAGCATCCTGGATATACAGATCTTACATCTAGCACGTATTACTGAGATGCACACAACCATGTGAGAAAGTCTGCTGCTGCCTCAATAGTCCTTCAGTCTCTTTTACATCCTTTGAGGGATAAAGTATAAAAATAAATGTAAAAACACAAAAATAAGTGAAAAAAGGATATTAAAAAAACCCACCCTAAAAAAATTCCCCTACACTAATCACTCTCCTATCTCTAGCCAAGACCTGACTGCCCATTGGATGATAAACCAATGATAACCCGAAATACCTAAAATGTAAGAGAAAAAACAAGAGAGCATATATTATAGGGTGAATTTATCATTTTAAGTGTACTTAAGGTTAGTTATTAGATTGGAGTTGCTATGCGTATCTGTGTCAAATTTAGCAGCTGTACTCCTGGGGGATGCCTAGTGTGGAGTTGCGACTTTTTAGCACATTTTTAATAAGTTGCACTTAATAAATGTGACAAGAAATGTATCTACTCTAAACTTTTCACTCCAAATTGATAGGTGGCACTGAAAAGTGCAGTGCTCAAAAAGTCGACAAAACGTTTTCACAAGTGACCCAAAAAAGTCACAAAAACACTATTTGCGACCCTTTGAGGTCATAATTCATGACTGCAAGGCTTAATAAATTTCCTCCTATTTATATAATATTATATGAAATGAAATCTGCATTATTTATTTTAAAAAACTAAGGAAAATTCAGGTCAGAAGCCCAGCAAATAAAAAGGTTATAGGCATTAAATAAACACATGTGAACAGCGACTAAACTCTCTCCTATGCTGAAGACAGAAATGCCCCTAGTCTTTAGCCAACTGAAGCATGATTCTCCCAAAAATGTATGCCTACTCATGTTAATATAGCATGTGATATATCCACATGTGTATAGAAATGGAGACTACAGCACCAACTTTGTGTGTCCTCTGTAATCAGGTCCTGACCCTGATCAGCAGTCCCCCTACTCTGTAGAGCTGCTCATAGTCATGTCCAAAGTGAAAATCTCTCCTTGCACGGAGCTTTACAGATCCACTTTTGAAAACAGGTGAATGTGTTTCTTGTTTTTACATTGCTAAGCCAAGAGCATTCAAGGGCACCTGAGTGCCTACTCGTGCAGCCGTTCTTCAGGGATGGTTGCAAAAATGGAACGTGCAAGAGGTCGTGTTCGCACTCGTTGGTTTATTAGCATATTTGCTGCAGGAATATTTTACTGCAGATGTAAAAATGCAAGTCATTGAAAATGTATAAATCTATATTGCAGTCATAAGCTGGCATCGCTCATGTCATGTTAGGACACAGAATAAGGACATGATCTTGAACGTCTCCTTATAAAAAAAAACTGCGTATCTCAATACAGATGTTGAACATATGATAAGGTAGCCTTTTAGGGTGGGTTCACACTGGCGTTATGGTTTCCGTTATGGCTTTCCGTTATAACATGGTTATAACGGAAAATAATGGAATCCATAAGACAGAATGCAAAATGGAAGCCTTTAAGAGGCATTCCGTTTTGCTCCGTCCTAATAGAAGTCTAAGGAAAGCATAAGGGATCCATCTGGGTCCTGTTATGCAAGACGGAAAACAAAGTCCTGTCAACAGGACTTTGTTTTCCGTCTTCCATAACGGGAACCAGACGGATCCGTTAACCGTTATGCTTTCTCATAGACTTTTATTATGACGGAAAGCAAACAGAATGCCTTATAAAGGCTTCCAGTTTGCATTCCGTCAAAATACAAATCTATGGGCTCCAGAACGAATCCGTCCTCCGTTTTTTGGATTCCATTATTTACCGTTATAACCATGTTATAACGGAAACCATAATGCTAGTGTGAACCCACCGTTAGACTCCAGCTCTGCAAGTTTCTTCTAATAAACACATACAGATGGTCATGCATTGGATTAATCGATATCACTGCTTGCTGCTCTACAGCTGCAGAGTATTAACTCTGTTCAGTTTTCCTGTCTCAGTTTATTTCCTGGTGAACTTTAACTTCTCCGCCTGAGCCGATGGAAGTTTTAATTGTTTATCAATGCTTTTTCACTTTCCTCTTCCATTATGCAAATTTCAGACCAACTGTCTTCCTGCCACTGTGACATGTTGGGTTACCATGCCCAAAACTAATCTGAGAGCTGGCACCCTAAGGGAACAGCAGCGCAGCATGCTACTATTCCTGAAGATTTCATAGCGCTCCTAACAAGCCGTATGTAGATGGCGCCCTGCTTGACATGCCCAATCACAGCTGTTTAAAAAGGAAAAAAATTCGACAGTATTCACTGATTATTCTAAACTAATGGCTTATTTAGCTGGGGCGCATGAATAAAGATGCTTTTTTAATGAAAATTGCACACCAGGATTAAATGCAAAGCAGAAAAAAAGAACAATGTTAAATTACTCATAGAAAATGACTCACTTGAACGTGTGTTCTAGCAAATTAGTGACACTGATGTTTACTATAAGGGTCATTTGAGAGCTGTCTGCCTGTTCACTATGCAGCCGGTCTGCACCCTTCACAAAAGCATGGCGCTCTCCTAGCTATCCGCTCTAACTCGTACACCAAGCATATCATTTTGCTTTAATACCCTGTAATACCTGGGAGCTAGTAAAAAATCACAGGTATATGCTGGTGCTAATTAAGCGGAAGAATACAATTGGCGCCTTGCAATTAGTGTAGCAAAAGCTGCGAAAGTGTAAAATTATAGATTCATTTTTTCTTATAATTGAAAAGTTTCGAGCAAAAAAAATGTAACATTTATTGGGGCTTACAGGCTTGGATTTATCTATCCATCTTTTATCTCTCTATCTCTCCGTCTGTCTATCTATCTATCTATCTATCTATCTATCTATCCGTCTATCTATCTATCTATCTATCTATCCGTCTGTCTATCTATCCATCTATCTTATATCTATATCTTATATTATCTTTCTCACATCTATCATCTCTCTTAGGCATTATGCACATGGCATTAAGTGTTTTGCGCTAAACACAGATCCCAGCCGTGTACATGCCACCATTTATTTTTTAACTTCAGTAGAAACATACTATCCTTGTCAGAAAAATGGATAAAAATAGGAAATGTTCTTTTTTTTTTTTTTTTGTGGGACTGTGGAACAGATATACGGATGCAGACAACACACAATGTGCTTTTCCTAACTTTTGCAGCCCCATTGAAATGAATGTGTCTGCATCCGAGCCACAATAAATACGGATCAGATGCGGACAGAATCTATAGCCGTGTGCATGAAACCTTACTAGTATCTTATCTATTCATATTTTTTCCTATTATGAATTTCTTAGTATCTATCTATCTATCTATCTATCTATTATTTTGTCACTGACGTACCGAGACATACGGACGTTTCCGCGACAGGTGGCAGGAGATCTGTAAACTGGCAACACGCGGTTTGATCTGACATGTTCTCCTTTTGGATCAAATTACGCCTGTGTTGTTTCTGGTGCTTTCCACGCCTTCTTTCCCCAGGTGTGGCTATTGTGGTCATTTGACCTTCTCTATTTGTTGTTGTTTCTCCCACTATGTTATGCGGTTTATAGCTTCTGTTGGACTTGTGGTTAGCCTGTGTTTGGTTCTCGGCTGAGTTCCTGGTGCTACCAAAGCTTCAATGAAGATAAGCGTTTCCGTTCCCTTTTGTATTTTGTTTATATATTTATGTGTGTGTTGTCTTTCCCTGTTGTTTGTCATTAGGCCTGTGGGAGACTCCTGTTTGTCCATCTCTTTGGAGAAACAGGTAGACTCAGTCCTGACATTAGTTCCAGGGTCCTATAGGGTGAGATAGGATTCTAGGTATACGGTGTATGGACTTGCCTACCTTTGGGGCCTGTTCATAATGGTAGTCTGTCAGGACTGGAGTTAGAGTTTTCTCTAGGAGGTGTCCATCTTCCTTCCCTAGTTTCCAGGCCTGATTCCGCTATCTCCTTTCCCTCCTATGCTCAGTGTGGTGTTTTTGTCCCACACACGTGAATGACTATTACTTATCTATTTTTCTATCTATCTATCTATCTATCTATCTATCTATCTATCTATCTATCATTTATCTATCTCTCTCATATCTGTCATCTATCTGTCATCTATCATCTCTTACTAGTATATTATGTATTTATCTTTCTTGCTATTACCTCTTTCAATCTATCTCTTGATCTATCCATCTTACTATTATCTATCTACTTTTATGTCTGTCTTATTCATATCTCATATGTATCTATGTAAAGTCACATCTGAAACTTATGTATGGCTAGCTATATGTTATAGAAAGGCATCCATTCCCTTTAATTAAGAACTGCTGCAAAAAATTATAATATAATCTATATATATATATATATATATATATATATATATATAGCCTTAGGAAAGTCAAGATTTTATGCTCCATCACCTACATCACTTGTATAACCTTCAGCTGTTACTATAGTTCAGTGTGCAATTTGCCATAGACCTACGATCTCCAGTCTCGGAGTGTCTGTCCAGTTGTGTAATTGTCTTCTCATAAGGGCCCAGACCTTTAGAGTGATAAAATAATACCACGCGCCTGATTTTTTTTTACTATCTAGTAAAGCTAACAGCAGAATACACCAGAATAAACCAGTTGTAGCCCATGCTGGTGTTTTGAAAATGACCTCAATATATCTTGAAATCACTCAGGGAGCCAGTTATGTCAGTAAACCAGAGCGTTAGCAGCAGAAGCATTCACCAGCCTGTGCCACGTATGGTCACTTCTGTCTAAACTGCCTACTCAGCTGTCCCTCACCACATATGGGCTTCCCTCACAGTTGGAGAAGCTTTGACCCAGACGATCCATATGATATCCCCTATAATATGATTTTCTGATGAAATGTCAACAGAGATGAAATAGTATTACTAAATCTTGGCACAGGGCTAAAACCACCACTGGCACTGCCACTAGCCTGGGAAGCATACTGCTAACACTTCAGCATCATACTATGTGGATTTACAGTATATTGTGGAACTATAGTAGGTTTTTAACCTGCGTAATACAAATAGCTGTGATATCTTGGGTGGAATAAGGGGATGGGCTAGTGATATTGTATTATTGCATCCAGCATTTGTAGCCATATTGGTTGGCTAATACCCTGATCTGGCATTTTCACATACCGATATAATGCTTGCAGCTAATAAATACTAACAGAGTAGATCTAAAGTTATGTATGAAGTTTTAAAGGGGTTATACTAAAATTTGACTCACCAATCTGATTATCTGGAGTTCTTTCTTCCCTTTCTGTGGGTGGTCAGCAGCTCACATGAGACAATCAAGCACCTGCATTTCCCAGGATTAGCTCTTGTTAACTCCTTTCTCCCCAGAGATGTAATACCCCCATCATTTGCTTATCCACTGTCCAGAAAGAGGACAACATCTGCATGGAGTCTGTATGTTCTCCCCATGTTTGCGTGGGTTTCCTCCCACACTCCAAAGACATACTGATAGGGAACTTAGATTGGATGCTAATGTCTGTAAAATGCTGCGGAATATGTCAACGCCATATCAGTGCTTAAAATAATAATAATAAAATGGTTCTGTGTACATGGTTTTATAAATTTGGAACTAGGAATATATGAATGAAAGGTGTCAGGACCATTTTATCTGCTTCTCTATGAGATCAATACGCAGCACTGAGAGGGGAAGGAGGCCAAGAAAGTTATTCAACATGTTGGTCCACCACTGAATGCAGGAGTAGGTGGACCAGAATGATAAACAGTGGGGGGCGCTACTGGAGAGGAAAATGTAATCTACATTAAAAAGGAATAATATTTTTATTGCATGTATCTTGCAAAAATGCGTCATTTGAAATACCCTATTCATTGCATTGTAATGGTTCTCGCAGGATACGCCCTTTAAGGCAAATAGTATAAATTAAACAGTTGTGTCAAAATGATGAACTCTTTGTGTACTCCATATGTTATTTATGCTCTGTGTTATATGTTCCGATATTCTCTAATGTTATTTTTTCACTCTTTATTTCTGCAGTAGCAACCTAGCTCACCGCTATTACCTGGCCACCGACCCTGTAACAGGAGATCTGTATGTGTCCGATGCAAACACCCGAAAAATATACCGTCCCAAGTCACTTACAGGAGCCAAAGATTTGATCAAGAATGCCGAAGTGATTGCTGGCACAGGGGAACAATGCACTCCCTTTGACGAGGCAAGGTGCGGAGAAGGGGGAAAGGCTGTTGAAGCAACGCTCACCACTCCAAAAGGTGAGTGACTTAGATTTTTGTTGCAACGTTATGTTGTATTATTTGTTATACCAAAAACCATATGTATGCAAAAAATGTCCATAATATATATCCTCATAGATGGTTATATTTTGTATTTAACTCATCAGGTACGTGTGCATACTATCTGTTATCTGCTACGGTGTATTCACACTGTGTTTGCAGTTTAAGGCCTCATGCACACGACCGTTTTTTTATGCTGTCCGCAAAAAGGGGTTCCGTTGTTCAGTGATCCGTTTTTGCCTTCCGTTGTGTTTCCGTGTGTCTTCCGTTTTTTTTAGCGGACATGACCCAAAAGATTTTACCAAAAGACAGGCTGACAATGTTTCCCAAGTGCCTGCCAAGGGATCCGCAAAAAAAACGGACACGGAACGCGGATGACACACGGATGGCCATCCGCATTTTTCACGGACCCATTGACTTGAATGGCGTGAACCGTTTTTGACGGACAAGAATAGGACAGGTTATATTTTTTTGACGGACTGGAATCACGGACCACGGACGCGGAGGACAAACGGTGCATTTGCCGAGTTTTCCACGGACCCATTGAAAACCAATGGGTCCGCAGAAAATCACGAAAAACGGAGCAACGGACACGGAATCAAACAACGGTCGTGTGCATGAGGCCTAAGTTGGAAGGTTGAACATTCCGATATATCTCTGACGAATGCCTCGAAAGTATGACACTGTGGTCTTTGTCACTCATAGGATTTCATGCAAAAAAACACCTTTTTTTCAGGATGTCCTTATATAGCCTAGTAAAGTCAACTAATTAACCATGTTTTGCAAGAAAAAAGGTATGTCCATGTATATCATCCCAAAGAAGGTCTTTGTCGTGTGAATGGGGCTCTATGGATAGATATTTAACATATAGGCTGAGAGGTTTCCCAGAGAATGCACTCAACATATAATTCAGTGTGAATACACATTTAGTTGTATCTGGTGCTCAGGGTCAATCCACATAGAAGATTTTATGCTACTGTCCCATTTATCTACATGGGACGGAATAAACTGATTTTTTATTTGCAACATTTCTACTGTATGTGAATAGAACCCTATAAACAAAAATATGTCTGCCACTGCGACTGCTACAGATGGTTTCACTGTGTGACATTGGCCGTGTGACATTTCTTCTATGCATACCTCCTATCGAGGCCTGACTTCCATCTGGTGGCATTGGAGGCAGAGCTTGTTAAGATCTGATTTGCATACCGTCTTCCTATCTGCTTTGCTTGCGCCCTAACTGAGAATTGTAACTAGTGATCTGGGTTGTTTGTCTTTTTACATAAAGGAATTGCAGTGGATAAAAATGGATTAATCTACTTTGTGGATGGAAAGGTCATCAGGAAAGTAGATCAAAATGGGATCATATCAACACTGCTTGGATCAAATGACCTGACCTCGGCGCGGCCCCTGACCTGTGACACAAGCATGCATATCAGCGAGGTAGTAAACTAATGAGACATTATTATTACAATTTAATGATTGTGCAGGAAACAACTGTTTGGACTAAGAATTTACCTACCACCAACTCCATATTTATAGAGCTTTATTAATTTACCATTTCTGGATTTGGTAAACAGGAAAAAAATTCTTTGTGGAATAAAATTGAAAAAAAACAACAACACAATTCCACAAAGGTTTTCACATTACGGCATTCACTGTGCACTAAAAATCAAATGATGCCCTTATTCTGCGGGTCAATACGATTACAGCGATACCAAAGTTGTATAGTTTTTATTTGGTTTTATTACTTTTGAAAAAATAAAAAAAATGGAAATAAAATTTTAATTTTTTTTTGCATTGCCATTTTATGACAGCCCTAACTTTTTATAGTTTTGTCTGCAGAGCTTGTTTTGTGCGGGACAAACTGTAGTTTTTATTGGCACCAATTTTGGGGTGCGTACAACTTTTTGATCATTGTTATTCAATTTTTTAGGGGGACAAGGAGACTAAAAAATGGTGTCTCATGTTATTCACCACACAGGAAAAAAATGTATGGCAATAACTCATATGTTTATTTATTATTGTTTATTTATTTTCTATATGCAAAAGTAAGAAAAAGGAGTGATTTAAACTTTTAATAGTTTTGTTTTTTCATTTTTATTCACAATAACTTTTAGCCCCCTTAGGGGGCTAGAAACTGTGATCTTTTGATCCCTTTGCCCATTCAATTCTAATAGAGAAGCTTCAGTAGGTTCCAGGCTGTCATGGTATTGGTAACCAATCGGAAACCCCACAATTTCAATGCGTGAAGGTAGAGGGAGCCTCATTAAACGCTTTTAAACATATCTGAGAGGTTAAATGATGGGGTTCGGCGTGATCACCGTTGTGGCCGGGTGCCTACTGTATTATGCAGACAGCACCCACTGCATATGGAGCGGGCTCACCACAGCAGCCCATTCCATACAATCCCGGCGCATTATGCTGTATATGTACGACATTTGCGTTAATGTGCTAAACTGGAGTGATTTTGCAACATTTTTTAAAACTTAAAAAAAAAATCACAATTAATTCTGGCATTAAACTGATTAACATACCAAAAGTGTGAATCTGTGAATTTTATTCTTAAAGTATTTATACCAGACAACTGCTCTAAATCACCTAATTTATCTCACACTACAAAACTGTCTGCCTGCAGCCACCACGTGGGGGAGCTTGGTGCACATGAATTTATATTGCTACTTTTAAACTCCGGTGGTTGCCGTAAAAATCTCTATGCACTAAACTCTCCCTAGTGATGGCTGCAGAAGATTGCTTTGGATTTTTGTAGGGAAGCAGAAGAAAGAGTTCAGCTCCAGGCTGGATGGCTTACATATTTCAGCCATATAGATGGGATAGCATTTACAAGGAAATTATATACATAGCATTTAATATGTGATTGATGACTGCTCAATAATAGCACCTCACTATGCTTGCCGCTTTATATTCAACAGGTAAGATTGGAATGGCCCACGGATTTAGCCATTAATCCAATGGACAACTCTATATATGTTCTGGACAACAATGTAGTATTGCAAATCACTGAGAATCGCCAAGTCCGCATTGCTGCAGGAAGGCCAATGTACTGTCAAGTTCCAGGAGTTGAATACTCAGTAGGAAAATATGCAGTACAAGCAATACTAGAATCTGCCACCGCTATATCAGTATCCTACAGTGGAGTGCTGTACATCACTGAAACTGATGAAAAGAAGGTAAATCGCATTCGACAAGTTACTACTGATGGAGAGATTTCGTTGGTCGCTGGCATACCATCGGAATGTGACTGCAAAAACGATGCCAATTGTGACTGCTACCAAAATGGAGATGGTTATGCAAAAGATGCCAAATTAAGTGCCCCATCATCACTTGCTGCCTCCCCAGATGGCACATTATACATTGCAGATCTGGGCAATATTAGAATCCGTGCTGTCTCCAAAAACAAGCCTGAGCTTAGTTCAATGAATTATTATGAAGTTGCATCCCCAACTGATCAAGAACTTTATATTTTTGATGTTAATGGTACCCATCAATATACAATGAGCCTAATAACTGGAGACTACTTATACAACTTCAGCTATAGTAATGAAAATGACATAACCGCAGTGACTGACAGCAATGGAAACACCCTCCGCATCAGAAGGGATCCAAACCGTATGCCAGTAAGAATTGTTGCGCCTGACAATCAAGTAATCTGGTTAACAATTGGTACCAATGGCTGCCTGAAGAGCATGACTGCCCAGAGCCAAGAATTGGTATTATTTACCTATCATGGCAACAGTGGACTCCTTGCAACAAAAAGTGATGAAACTGGATGGACGACCTTCTTTGAGTGAGTAACTATTCTACTAATATTCTTATCAAACATCCCTGTACTATACCCATAATACAAATAAGTGTGACTATATGAATAGCGCAATGCGATATTGTTGTTGAAACTTGGTTCAAAGTATTGGAACAGTCCATTCTTTCTTATAGATTTTTATCCTAAAGGAGAGATGTAGAGTTTTCTTTTAATTCTTCTTGTAAATTTTTGACGTGACTTTTCGGGGCCAAAGTCCAGAAATCTGCTTATTAGGCCTCATGCACACGACCGTATGTATTTTGCGGTCTGCAAAAAATAGATCGGCAAAAAATACGGATGATGTCTGTGTGCATTCCGTATTTTACAAAACAGAACAGCTGGCCCCTAATAGAACAGTAATATCCTTGTCAATAATGCGGACAATAATAGGCTATGTTCATATTGTTTTGCAGAGCGGACATATGGAAATGGAATGCACACAGAGTAACTTCGTTTTTTGTGTGGACCCATTGAAATGAATGATTCCGCAAAAAAAACTGAATGGACATGGAAAGAAAATATGTTCGTTTGCATGAGGCCTTAATAACATGCAATACCACATAGTTCAATTTAAGCAGTAGATCTCTTCTCCTCTACTAGTCTTTGCCTCATCCTGTATATATAATAAGGGCCATATATACATATATATATTATTATTATTATTAATAATAATAATAATAATAATAATCCTGCATATATAATGTACGATTCCCTGATTCTGTTGCATTGTATATAATAGGGAGATCTTGCTGTGAAGAAGATAGTTAAAGAGGACCTATCACTACGATGAACCTGTCTGTTTTATCTGATAAAAATATATATAAAAATATAAAAACAAAAATGTAAATCAAATGCCTTATAGGTGGCAAGGACATTTAGATTTGGCCAATGATCAGACTTCCCACAGGAGTTGGGTCCAAACATCCAAGCAATGGGCTTCTTACAGTTTGCCCAATGGTGCTTCTATAATACCCAAAGCCCCCCCCCCTTCGCAAAGGGTAAACAGTGTGAGAGTCATAAGATGCCTCTAGTCTTAAGAGATCACATGACCAATACACTGATAACTGCTATATAAATGATCTAGACAGTCACAAGATCTCACAATAGCTAGCAAGGTCATGCAGTTATTACATTGTAACATGCTGGAGGAAGGGTGGTTATGGGAGCTCTGCTGGGCATACTGGGAGGAAGATAGCTGGAAGATGATTTGCATGTCTTTTCCAGCTATAAAGCTGTTGTTGTTTTTTTATTCTGTATTTAGAAAATCGATTTAGAACATTATTGAGAAAATTATTTTTTCTCGAGGTTAACAATATTCCAAATTAAAGAGATAAGCTTAAGGTAATAAATTTCTGTTTCAAGCGACAGAGCAGGAGGAGACCAAAAGGTTCTGCCTGTTGTAATTAAATAATGAGAATAATGGGGCGCAGTATGTGAATAAATGTCTATTAGGGCTTATTCACACGGCTGTAGGTGGGCTGTTCCGTGCATTGGGGACAGCAATTTGCAGGGTCCAATGCACGGGCAACCTCCGTACGGCCGCCGGGATGAATCCAGACCCATTCAACTTGAATGGGTCTGCATTCGTCCGTTCCCCAAAAAGATAGAGCAAGTTCTATCTTTTTGCAGAGCAAAAGTATGGAGCAGAACCCCATGCGGTCCGCAATACGGCAACGGGCAGCACACGTTCGTGTACATGAGCCCTTAGTGTATGTGTCACATGGGGGAGAGCTACCTCCTCTACTATGAAGGGCTATTGTTGTGGCTTTACCAATATGCAAGGTACTGAAAAAAAATGGTTTTCTCCCTTCCTAATTAGACAAAAATTATTGTTTTTCTAGCGTGACAGTACTTAATCAATAAAATAATGACTCAATAATAGCATCAAACAGCAAGATAGGAGAAATCAGCCGCACCTTATTAAATGATAATTTACTATTTTGTCTCGATTAGATTTCCAAAGCACAAAAATTGACTCCATCTATGAAAATGGTATAAGTGGAAATAGAAGGGGGTTGCGTAAACACATACGGCATTATAAACTGGAGTGGAACTGTTATTTGTGATACAATGTCTGCTTACTTTACTATCAGTAATAGGAAAGATGAAATTCCTTATTGACTCATGCCTACTTTATCATGTAGGCATAATAGGAAGGACTTGTGTGACCTTGACCTGCTGCAGTAATAAGTGAAGCAATGTAATATCTGGAAGTAACATTGGCTACTCTGAATTCACCCTCCTATTACCTTGTAAAACTGTCACATCCCTGCAATGTGTCGTTAAAAGAGGCTAAAAGAAAAACTCAACACATTTATCTCTTAAATAATATTACAAGCATGCATCTATATAACCGTTGAAGGACCAGCAATGTTGTTGTTATTATTATTATTAGTTATGATGTTATTATTTCATAATTATTAATCATCATCATTAACCTTGTCATTATTTTATATCTTTTTTATTATATTTTGTAGCAAATTTGCTATTTTATAGTATATACTGTATTTTAGTATTTACTATACTGTGAATACCTATAGTACCCCGTGAGATTTCATCTGCCATTATTATAAAAATTATAATATTCTTCTCTAGAAGCATTTTTTGGGAAATAATACAATGCCAACTGCAGAACTCCAAATATCTCTATATGGTGCCTAACTGCCTATGGGTCCACAATACAGAATTGCCAGAATTGAGTTCGGGTTTGAACAAGGCATCATAATGTTTTTGTTCTGTATTATTTTACCATTAGGATGCTTTATTATTTTAATTGATAAGTGAAATTTTATACACTTTTTTGCTCCTCACTTAACAAGAGGTTTGGCTTAATGGGTAAGGAATAAGATTTAATATGTGGCAACATGTTCGAAAATTACACCAAAATATTGTCATGAAATTCTGGTTCAAAGTAAGCTAGTACATGGTATAAAGTTAGGCTAGACAGTCTAAAGATGCACCAAATTTATCATCTATTATCAGCCAGTTTGAGAAATTTGGAGCATTTTTAGATTGTCTAGTCTAAGGTAGTGTTGGGTGCGAATATTCGAATATAGTGATATATATTCGTATTTTTCAATATTCTACTTTTTTTTTCATCAGTAACCTCCCTTCTTGCTTGTGGGCCAATGAGAAGGCTGCAATGTCTTTGTCTGAGACTAGCAACATCCCTAGCAACCAATAGGAAAATTGCCTACCCCTTACTATGTACCTCCCCAGCAGCCATTTTCTGCAGTTTTTTTCAGTTCTGAGAGAGACAGCAGTGTCATTGCTGTGCTCTGTGCTTTGCTGTGTCATTACATTAAATAGTTAGTTAGTTAGTTAGTTAGTTAGTTTATATATATAATACAGATAGTTAGTGGGAAATAGTCAGTGTAGGTTGTGATATAGTGTAGCTGATTCTGCAGTCCATACATACATGCTACAGGCAACAATACTTAGAGCACCAATCACTAATATGTAGTCAGACCTGCTAAAATGTAAAGTTGCCCATATTGCACAAAAATATTTGCATCATTAATTGCCGATTTGCGCAATCGTTAATATATCGCAGCACTCTATCTGCATATAAACCTATTGTAATGTTCTGCCATGCCAACCATTTTCTCCACTCTCAGGGAACTTCTAGCGGCTTGAAAAATGTACCCACTCCTGTATTGCATGCGCATTACGCGCATATTAATATGCTGATTTTCGCAATCAAGAAAATAACCACAAAATTGTGAATATATGATGAATATTCTACCAAATATTCGCGAAATATTGCAAATTCGAATATTGCCCCTGCCGCTCATCACTATTCTAAGGTAGTAATGTATCAATAAATATCTTTTTGCTTATTTGAACTGTTTGCTCCTTTGAAGCATCTGCTTGGTTTGAAGTCATTTTTGAGACAAATTTACAAAATGTTGCATGTCATTTTTTGTGTAATACACCTAAGGATTGCGACTTTTGGCAAAACATTACAATAGTAAATCTAATTTAATGGAAACTACCGGGCATGGCACAAACCAGACTAAAAATTCAAATATGCATACATTTGGTGCAAATGCCTACTTCACTGAAAAAAGTCAGAATCAGTCCACTTTTCTGGCACGGCACACTTGATACATTACCCCCTAAGTTTACACTGTCTAAATATTAGAATGGATTAGAAAATCCACTGCTTTTCTTGTGCTGCTGTCACTGAATTGGTGTTCAGGGACTATTGTAAAGCTAAAATATGAGCTAATATTGAGATCTTCAGTGTGCTAATGGTTATTTCAGCTTTTCATAGCATTTTTCCTTTTAAAATATGCATTTGAATAGTTTCTAAATAATTGTAGGCCGTGTAGCTGGAAGGCTGTCATATTTTTGTTTCATTGGCTCGCAAGCTTTGATTAATTTGCTCATCTAGATTGATGCTTCTTACCATATAATTTGTGTTCCATCTGATTTCTATTTTCTGTTTTCTTCTTTTTTTTCTAATCAAGTTGGCAATGATGTAATATAAGGTAAACAGGTGGCCCTGGGTACTAATGAGCTGATTTGATAAAATCAAATGGTAGCCCTCTGTTATTAGGGTACTGCCACACAGCCAAGGTTCCAGATGCAGTTTAGGAAGCCAAAAACAGGAGTGGATCATACTGTAGAAGGCAAGAAAGTATAAAGAACAGATACAACTTCTCCTCTTTTTTGAATTCACTCCTGGTTTTGGCTTTTGTGGCCATACCCTTCCAGAAAGAAAGGTTACCTTAGGGTCTACCCTGTGAATTGGGACTTTGTATGGCGAGGTGTAGCTATAGTATGGATCTACGTTGCCTAAAATATAATAACATGTTTTTTCTCTATATAAAGTTTAATAAAGGCATCTGAAAATATGGCAACCACATGTAATTTCTGTGGGGAATTTGATTCCCCCTTAAGCAGTGTTACCACATCCCTAGAACCACTACAACTCCAAAATGGAGTGTTTCATGTAATAGGAAAAAAAAAAAAGGGAACTGCATTCTTTCTGCTTTATGTCACTAGGGTATATTTCTGTGTGGTGAGTCTACTGCGGATTGTCCACAGCTGATCTGGCCAAAGTTTGCAGCCGCCAAATGTGCACTAAATTGTGCAGAATTTGCTGTGGATTTTATTGCAGAAGCACTATGGCTTTGTTGTCATATAAATTGACATGCTGCAGATTAAAAAAAACTCACTGCATGTAATGCACAGATTCTGGTGCCACACTCTCCACAGTAATTTGTTTTTTGTAAAATCTCATCCACTTCACTTCTACTATGAAACGCTGCTACATGCAAATCTATACGGGGCAGATTTATCATTTTTTGTATGCCAGAAAACTGGCATGAAAAAGTTGCAGACTATGTGTTTGCAATTTTTCAATGCCACTTGCGCAAAAATTTCTGCGCAAGTGGCATTTCTCCACTGGCCTCACCACTGTCCCAAAAAGGGGACATGATGAAAGCAGGGAAAAGACGAGGCCAGCGGCCTTCAAATTTATCATCTTTTATGTTGATTTTTCTGTTTTAAAAGTACACCACTGAGATATTAGTATAGACTCACAGACTGCTTGATGCTGCACCTAATTTATGAGGTGACATATGCCTCATTATAAATTAGGCCCAGCATACGGCAGTACGACTGGTTTTCACAGACCAGTGTATGCCGCTGCTCTATGATAAATCTGCCCCGTAGTGTTTATGCCACGTAGGAACATACCCCAGAGCAGCGGCGGCGAACCTATGGCACGGGTGCTAGAGGCAGCACTCCTAGCCCTCTCTGTGGGCACCTGCACCCTGGAAAAAGTCTATGGTATACAAATATGCCTTAGACTTTTCCTGCCATTTATCAGTGCAGGGCGTGCTATGGAGGACACAGGCAGTGCATTGAATGTAGGCAGGCTATTATAAATAAATGAACATGGAACATATAGTGTATTGAATTGTAGTATTCAAGTTATATTGCCGTGTTGGCACTTTGCAATAAATAAGTGGGTTTTGGGTTGCAGTTTGGGCACTCGGTCTCCAAAAGGTTCGCCATCACTGCCCTGGAGGATAGTGATTCCAAAATGACTGCAGTTTTTATTATGAACAACTTGAATTGCCTCATGGGGTTCAGCGTTGCATACAAAAAAATTAGAATTGAGAAGGTTTAGCTCCTCCCACCCAGCTAGTTACTTAGACACTCCCTATCATTGCCCCTAACAACACCCAGCTAGTTTATAGCTCCTCTCACCAGCTAGTTACATAGACACTCCCCTATCACTGCCTCTAACAACACCCAGCTAGTTTATAGCTGCTCCCACCCAGCTAGTTACATAGACACTCTCCTATCACTGCCCCTAACAATACCCAGCTAGTTTATAGCTCCTCCCACCAGCTAGTTACATAGACACTCCCCTATCACCACCCCTAACAACACCAAGCTAGTTTATAGCTCCTCCCACCCTGCTAGTTGCATAGACACTCCCCTATCACTGCCTCTAACAACACCCAGCTAGTTTATAGCTCCTCCCACCAGCTGTTTACATAGACACTCCCCTAACACTGCCCCAAACAACCCCCAGCTAGTTTATTGCTCCTCCCAACAGCTAGTTACATAGACACTCCCCTATCACTGCCCCTAACAACACCCAGCTAGTTTATAGCTCCTCTCACCAGCTTGTTACATAGACACTCCCCTAACACTGCCCCAAACAACACCCAGCTAGTTTATAGCTCCTCCCACCAGCTAGTTACATAGACACTCCCCTATCACTGCCCCTAACAACCCCCACCTAGTTTATAGCTCCTCCCACCCAGCTAGTTACATAGACACTCTTCTATCACTTCCCCTAACAACACCCAGCTAGATTATAGCTCCTCCCACCAGCTTGTTACATAGACACTCCCCTAACACTGCCCCAAACAACACCCAGCTAGTTTATAGCTCCTCTCACCAGCTAGTTACATAGACACTCCCCTAACACTGCCCCTAACAACACCTTGCTAGTTTATAGCTCCTCCCACCAGCTAGTTACATAGACACTCCCCTAACACTGCCCCTAACAACACCCAGCTAGTTTATAGCTCCTCCCACCCAGCTAGTTACATAGACCCTCCCCTATCACTGACCCTAATAACAATATTATGTGTAATAAGTCAGGAGCTAAACAAAATGGTCTGCAAGAATAAAGATTACCACATTTGAAAATTCACCTAATTTTTTAGCAGATAAGGAACTTGTGCCATATTTTTCATTTATATTTTAATATTTTTAGGTTAAGTGCTAGTTTATTATCTTTCATGTTTAGCTAAGCTGATGATTTGTTGAATGCTGATTATTTCTAGTTAAGCCAACTAGAGTAATGAATTATCATATCGCCTAAAGCTCCAACAAGTTCTATTTACCCACGACTATCACTTCGAACACAATATCCACATGCTCTTGTTGGGGGCATTTATTCATCTATTACAAATAAAATCAGGTTATTTCACAATAGTAACTCATCTTTCATTGCCTGGGGCAGACATGGTCACATTCTCTCATTATTCCTGGATGTGATGTCATCGCAGCCCTCATCACCTTCTAATCATTCTCCTTGGTGTAGAAAATTTACTAAGCAGATATTAAATTACCACTCCCCAGCATGTTCCATGCTCACCACCAAAAATGCCTCCATGTAATTTATTGCATTTTTTCTGACCCCCTCATTCAAGGACAGCCGCCATCTTTTTAATCTACTGGAATTCCATTACTGGATTTCCTGGCAAAGCAGAAGTGGTCAGAAAACCTTAATAAATAACACAGTAAAGAGGTCATTTATAAAGTGCTTGTCTATATGCACACAAGATAAATCTATTTACCCTGTTTGGGTCACAAATAGTCTTACATTTTAAAGAGAATTTGAACCAAAAATAAGCCCGGAGGCTCATTTCATGGCAACCTAAGTAAGTAACAGTTAAACATTAAGTTTATTTAGTCTATTTCCAATAGGCAAGGTGTTATTGATGATGCTATTCATCTCAAGAATTTTATGCATCAGAAAGTAAAGAAGAGAAAAATGAGAATAAACTATTCAACCCCTTCCCGACATCTGCCATACATGTATGGTGGATTAGGTCTTTAAAAGCCATGTACACCTTTGGAGGCAATTTTTGGTTATTTTATTCATTTTTGGCTAAGAATCATATTTTCAATTGGCCTTTATTAAAAATGTTGTCCCAAAGGGTTAACTGTTTCTCTAGCTGTGTGACTGGTACTTTCACTTTGTGCTGGTCATCTAATAACCCTTATCTCTAAACTACAGAGAGGTCATAAACACTTATTTAAGCTACATTCTTATCAGTACGATAAGAACTGAGCTATAATGAGTGTTTACAATGTCAGAAATCAGAGATAAGGAGTCCGTCTGCTCCCCAAATGACGGAAAAGACAGAAAATCCACATGCAGCTATTAGAGCATCTCAGCTCTGTACAGAAAAAGGGGTGTCATATTGTTAATAAAGACTAATTGAAAAAATGTTTTTTAAGCTCAAAATAAGTACAATGCAATACAAAAAATAATTGTCCCCAAAAGTGTACACAGCCATTTACAATGGCACCCATTTAGGAACAGAGCAGGTGCCGTAGCCACAGGGTTTCTGCAGTTTTAAACAGCAGAAATCTGGAGGCAAAGTCCATGATGGTCAATAATGCTGGCCACAGACTTTTAACCCCTCTGATGCCGTGGTTAATTGCGATCGCAGCATCTTAGAGGTTTGCACTCCCAGGGCCAGAATGGATCCTCTACGCCCAGAACAAGAGAGACGCTCAGTTGCTTTGGTAGCCTCAAGCCTCTTGAAGGATCCGAGTACTGCATATTGAAGAGAGGACATTCACTTCTAAACGGTAAAGAGGAAAATGATTTAAAGAAGTTCTTTAGGTTTTTATGGATAACGTTTATTGAATTTAGCTCTGCATATGCGCATGTTGTCTAATATCGGCAGCATTAATTCCCTGAGAGTGGATCTTGGCAGGAAAGTCAGTATGTCCATTGTGTAGCCATGGACTATATCAGTGAAGGACATGTTACAAAGTAACAATAAACCTTAGGTATAATAAACCCATAGGACTCCTTTAAGAAGCCTGAGCATTACTTTAGCAGTCATTGGATGTGTTGGTCCTTCGTCTCAGCCACATTTGTGTTAATACCACTGCTAATCATAATTATACTGTACTTTATGTAGAATATAAAAGAGAATGAGTGCTGCTCCGTAATAATAAAAGAGTCCTTAACAGAAGTGTCTCATAATACACATAGTAAAGAGGCAGGGTAGAACAACATGTCACCTATGGCATAAAGATTTCCATCTAAGCCCGGCTAATGCTTCATAGACTTTTTATTTTTTCTGCCCAGTTTGTTCATTTATAGCCATAGCTGTGTGCGCCAAGTACTGCATCAGTGATAGTATTATACCTTTTAATGACATTGAATGGACTTTTTGGAACGTGTTACAGCCTTGCAAATGGCTGGTTTTAGGATGACAGGGTGTATTGGTGCTGACGTGTAACATTTTTCTATCCTTATTAATCTGGCTGTCATAGATCTTCTGGTTGTTGGATGAAACTCAGTGATGATATTTTAGACGTCAAGCATAGATATGAGACAGTTTTTCCTGTATTTATTTCGCTCAGTAGTCTCTGCATTCTCTGATATGGAATTTATTTTGACAATAACGTTATACTATTTGACCTTTAACATGCGGCATTTAATGTGTCACCCTCCTGCTACTTACTAAGGGACCATGCCTTAATAGACATTTTTCATGCCATATCCTCTGTAAGATTCCCGCAGGACAGCTGTCCATAAAAAATATCTTCTACCAATGTTTTTTTTTGTTGTTGAATTGAAATCCAGCTGTTTGCGGAATTTTGGTTTAATCAAAAGAATTAATTCGCTGAATTTCTTGATTGTAGCTACAACAGTGAAGGACGTCTTACCAATGTTACGTTCCCAACGGGTGTTGTCACAAATCTCCATGGAGAAATGGACAAAGCCATCACAGTAGATATAGAGTCATCTAGCAGAGAGGAAGATGTCAGCATTATTTCCAATTTATCTTCAATTGATTCCTTTTATACCATGGTTCAAGGTAAGTGCGTTTCAAACATTAAATGTAAAGTGATTTCAGAATAACTCACTATTATTAGTGGTGAGCAAGCAAGTAAGGGTCAAGAAATAAAAGCTTTATGAAAGCCACTGAACACTTAAAGGGGTTGTGTCACTTCAGCAAGTGGCATTTATCTTGTAGAGAAAGTTAATATAAGGCCCTTACTAATGTATCGTTATTACCCATATTGCCCCCTTTGCTGGCTGGATTCACTTTTCCATCACATTATACACTGCTCGTTTCCATGGTTACGACCACCCTGCAATCCAGAGTGGTGGCTTTACTTGCACACTATAGGAAAAAGTGCCAGCCTCTCTGGTGCCGGTACCGTGGGTGCACACATAGGCTTGTGTTTTTTCTATAGTGTGTAAGCACGGCCACCGTTGATGGATTGTAGGGTGATCATAAGCATGGAAACAAGCAGTGTATAATGTGATGGAAAAATGAATGACGCCAGCAAAGGAGGCAATATGGATAATAACAATACATTATTAAGTGCCTTGTATTAACCTTCTCTACATAATACATTTTATTTTCTTAAGTGAGACAACCCCTTTAACCATAATTTCTTTGCTATCCAGTCTGTTCCATTTGAACTTATTTAGCATTTGTGGAATTGTTTGTGTTGAGCACTAGTTAGTCTTCCATACATGGACACTCTTTTATGCAACATAACTTTATTTCTTGTTTAAATGAAAATCCATCATTTTTCATCTTCCAGACCAACTAAGGAACAGCTACCAGGTTGGCTATGATGGTTCCATCAGAATCATCTATGGTAATGGAATGGATATGCATTTCCAAACGGAACCCCATATCTTAGCAGGGCCTGCCAACCCAACTGTTACGAAAAGAAATATGACTCTTCCAGGAGAGAATGGGCACAACTTGGTGGAGTGGAGGTTCCGAAAAGAACAAGTACAAGGGAAAGTCAATGTGTTTGGTCGAAAGCTCAGAGTAAGCCTAAATATTAAACCCATATTGTTTATTTGACCATTTGTGCCATCAGACAACATTTCATATGCAGTATTGGGAATTCATTGCAAAGCAATCAAATTAACTATGTAGTCCCCTGGTCTACAATCTCGGGTATAATGTTACAATCCCCCCCCCCCCCCTCCATGCGACTGTTGAGTGATGCTAAATCTCACAATGTATTTCCTTGATTGGATTTTTAGATTGGGTTTGATTGGTTTTTGGCCAATTGAATAAATCCCTTACAATGGCCAGCTAATTAGAAAGTATTATCATCTAGCAAAATTCATTAGAAAAAAAAAACACTTTTTGTTTTTGTTTTTCTAAAGAATTACATAATTAGCAAATAAATAGTAAGCAATTAAGGCAGTAGTGAACAGGATTTAACATAAGGAAAATACTAGAAAAAGATTAATTTAAGCCCAGATGATTATATTCTGCTTTGACAATTTGCAAAAAATGTAATTATTTGTAGAAACGTTTTTCTACTCTCTAAATATTATAATACAATAAAATAATTCAGTGTGAAAATCAAGTGCCAGCCTAAGCTAATTACAATGCAAACTGCAAAGCTGATATAACATTTTTCCTAATAGCGTAGCCACTTCTTAGCCTTTCCAAACTGTGGAAAGTATCAGTGCAAATGTATCTTTGCAAAACACTAGCATATGTACACAATTTGTATAGCTGTAAAACATACATTGTGGTGGTAGACAGAGCGGTAATTTAAACCCCTGGATCTCAATGCAAATTCTGCAACTGGGCTCCAACACAGGGGCGTAGCTAACGGCTCATGGGCCCTGGTGCAAGAGTTCAGCTTGAAATAATCAGATTCTGATCGCGTTTCTGAAAGGGAACCTAAACCATGACAGTGTAACTGTACTTTTCAGAGTGCCCTGCACATTTGAATTTCATTGGCTCTGTTTGGTGTGTATGGAGTACAGATCCCAAATACTTTCTATGGATCCGTAGACCACATGTTGGAAAAGCCTAGTAGAATTGATGAAACTCGGGTTCTCTAAAAAGTGCTGCTGCATTTTTGTGGTTTCAGTAAATGGTTTAAGGTACCTGCACACGATGGAGATTTATGAGCAGAAAATCCACATAAAAATCCATACCGAAACCACACAAAAAATGTACATAAATCCACAGTATTGATAGCATTTTTGTAGCAGTTTTTTTGTACAGATTTGAAGCAGATTTTTAGCAGATCTCACCCTTCCATTGAAAAGGATAAAATCCGCACAAGAAAAATGCAACAACAGTTGACATGCTGTAGACACAAAAGCCGCCCAGCAGCTCAATTTTTGCACCTAAGAAAAAAGCACAGTGTACATGAGATTTGTCTAATTTAACCACTTTTCCAGTATCAGTTACTGTGATAAATCTGGTGCATAGAGCCAGATAGATCATGGCATGGTTTCTACTCCACGTTCCAAATTATTATGCAAATGATATTTTTCTCTGATTTTCCTAAATGGTCAATGCAAATGACAGTCAGTATAATTTTCAACTCATCAACCATTAGAAAACCTCCCAATGATAAAAGTATTTTTTTCTCAAATAAAAAAAAAATTCAAAATGCACTGTTTCAAATGTTTATGCACAACAGAGTTTTAAAACATTTTATAGGTTGCAAATTACTGAAAATGGTCATTTGTTGAATTTACAGCATTAAGAGGTCACAATTACTGAAATCAAAAGTTATCTCAATCAAAAACATCTAAACAGGTCAAGTTACATGTTAACATAGGACCCCTTCTTTGATACCACCTCCACAATTCTTGCATCCACTGAACTTTTTTTTGTGAATTTTTGGAGAGTTTCTGCTTGAATTTCTTTGCAGGATGTCAGAGCTTCCAGAGCTGCTGTTTTGATGTGAACTGCCTCCTGCCCTCATAAATCTTTTGCTTGAGGATACTCCATAGGTTCTCAATAGGGTTAAGGTCAGGGGAGGATTGTGGCCACACCATGAGTTTCTCTCCTTGTATGCCCATAGCAGCCAAAGACTCAGGGGTGTTCTTTATAGCATGAGATGGTGCCTTATCATACATGAAGATGAATTTCCTATGGAAAGTATGGTTCTTCTTTTTGTACCATGGAAGAAAGTGGTCAGTTAGAAACTCCATAATATTTGGCAAGGTCATTCTCACACCTTCAGTGCCCCTAAGGTGGCCTACCAGCGCTCTCCCCATGATTCTGGCCCAAAACATGACTCCGCCACCTCCTTACTGATATCACAGCCTGTTTGGGACATGGTCCTCCACTATTCCATCCATCTGGACTATCCATGATTGCATAGCATTTTAGCAGCTGCTCTCTTAATCTGATTATTTATCTGGCAGAAACCTTCCTCAATATGCTTTTATCTGCACAAACCTGTCTGTTACGTTTACGATGATCACGCTAAAGTGTTCGTGAAATATCTAATGTTTTCATACCTTATCCAAGGCATTGGGCTATTTAAAGCTTTTTGGAAGCAGAGAGATCCTTTTTCTTTCCCATATTGCTTGAAACCTGTAGCCTGATTAATAATGTGGAACATCCTTCTTTAATAGTTTTCCTTTAATTGGACTCACCTGTCAAACTAATTATCACAAGTGTTTGAGATTGATGTCAGTGATCCAAAGCGTTTAATTGGAAAACAAAAAATTGCATCTTTATGACACTTAGTAACATAGTATATAAGGCCGAAAAAAGTAATTTGTCCATCTAGTTTGGCCTGTTATCCTGCAAGTTGATCTAGAGGAAGGCAAAAATAAAACCCTGTGAGGTAGAAGCCAATTTTCCCCACTTAATAGGGAAAAAAAATTCCTTCCAATTCTTAAATCAATTTGCATAATAAATTGGAACGTGGTGTATATGGATCTGTATAAAGTATATGGAGGTACATGAAAAGCCTCATGTTTCCTTGTAGGAGTGTATTACAGTGGTTTTGCTAATTTCTCTGCTATCCTGATGGTACATTTGATAAATACGTGTCAAACAATCTGCGAGAAAAGAAGGTGTACTATTCCAAAACAAAATCATCATATATGTGTTTTTTAGCTTTTATAAAAGAAAAGGAAGAAGAAGTAGCGCTGCTATTCAGACAAGTGAATGACTGCAATTATAATATGCTATAAGACAGTTGACCTTGATAGACTAATATAATCATTAAACCTCCTTCTCCAGCAAAAGATGACAAACAAACCCACACATTAATAGGTTTAAAGTGCTTTTCTAAGAAAAACAAATTGCTTATGCATTTAATTGTAAATCACAATATTTGAGGAATATCACAGCATCAATACTGCGTGACAAGTTATTTTTCATTCTGCACAATTCTAGACTCCAGGATAGTTTATCTCTGTCTCCTGTCATTGATGGGAATACAGTTAGATGAAGATGGCAGTTAATAGTACTTCAGATGTTTCTGTTCTATTCTTGTCAGCCCTGGCTACATATACCTACATATGAGACACTCGCGTAGAAAACTTTTCAATTAATGCACGTTAGTCTTTTTTAACAGATGACTAAATTCCAAAGACCTCAATTTAGAAGAGGTTGAACAAATGCCAAGCTGTCTCTGTGCTTAATGAAACCTTTTAAAACAGCAGTTAGTCTAATGCCTACACTTATACCAAGTAGTTGCTAAATTAATTTACTGGCAAAGGAAATCAATCATTGTAAATGGTGTCTAAACAAAAAGCTGGTAGTTTGTGCAGTAATAACTGCTTGGTGCTTCACTCTTTGATTTATTGAATTCTCTCGTGTGTTTTATAAAGGTAAATGGCAGAAACCTCCTTTCGGTTGACTATGATCGAACCATGAAGACAGAGAAGATCTATGATGACCATCGAAAATTCACCTTGAAAATTAGTTATGACAGTGCAGGTCATCCCACCCTGTGGCTCCCAGGCACCAACTTCATGTCGGTTAATGTCACATATTCATCCACTGGCCAAATTGCCAGCATTCAACGTGGTGCCACTAGTGAGAGAGTCGACTATGATGGACAGGGCAGGATTGTATCCAGGTCATTTGCTGATGGCAAGACATGGAGCTATACTTACCTGGAAAAGGTAAGGTTCACACCACTAAAGCCAATTTTTCTTGTTTTATTGTATATTGCTTCAGCTAAGGAAATGATATCATATGTAGGTAAAATATGAGTTTACCACCAGGTACACCTACTACTGAAAATCTACTAAAGCTAATACAAATGAAAAGCGGAGAAAATTCTGATAGGAACCATTTCTTAAATTTCCAGTATGAGAAAAGTTGGGAGGAACTGCTCACAGCAACCAATCAGACTCCAGATCTCAGTTTTTTCATAAGTCCTTGGAAAATAAAAACAGGAATCTGATTGGTTGCTAAGGCGAATTCCTCCATGTTTCTATTTGTACAAGTATTGATCCATCTCTCCCACTGTACGTGCCATAAAATGGAGCTCACTAAGTTAACTTCTCAGAGTTTGCTAACTGTATAACCATATACCGTATATTGTATCAATTGGCATGAAGGATCGAGCTATAACCTTAGTTGTAGCTAAGTAGATAGAAAAATGCGGGGGTGATTTTATCCTTTTATTGTTTTTTTTTTTTTTGGTGCAATTAAATAAAATAAAAACTTGCCTAATGTATATGCAAGCAGGAGTACTGGTATTATTAAACTTGTACTTCATGCATACTTTATGCCATGATTGTAGAACACCCAGAGCAATTCTTCTCGTTTTATATATCAAAATTATACAGGCTTGTTCTTGAAGGGCTTCTTTTGTATAGCACAGCAGAGAAAAATATGCCTGGGTAAGTGGAAAAAATGAAATTAAAGTATCCCCATTTGCCATGCTAATAGTATTTGACTTTAAGTAGACTTTTTCAAAGCCATTTAGGGAATATTACGATTGAAGTGGCGACAAAGCAAACAACAAAGTAGCAGAAAGCAATATAAAGTATTATTTTAGCAGTACGGCATGATTCAGGCAACCAGTTTTTCTCGTTCTGTTGACAGCCATTAACATACACTGGCTATGTCCTTGTGTTTCCAAAACTCTGCAATCTGTCACAACTTAACATAATTCCCCAAGCCGAGCAAAAGGCACACTATTAAAAACAGAAAATGGGCCAAACTCAACTGTTGGTGGAAGCGTCATAGCTGACTGCTCCAAATGGCACAAAAAGGCAGGAGAACGTATCAATAGGTATCTGATGATGGCAGCAAAATTAACAAAACTATACTTGAACTTAAATACCCAATGACTGCACGAACAGAGGGAATATAGTTATGACTCTGTCTCTTGCCAGCGTGAAACGTAGTTTAGGATTAAAAAAAAAAACAGCTGCAACCTGCTTCTGGTCAAGAGATGCCATTATAGTGCTTGGCCTGATGTCCATAGCAGGAGGAGGGAGCCTTAAAACCAACTGAACGAAATGTGTTAGATTCTACTCCATCCCTATGCATAGAGCAGCATTTCTTTGAAGTCGGATCATAATTGATTAAAGATTCTTTTTTTCTAGTACAAATAACACTATAAAGATGTATTGGATGAATACTTGGTTAGGAATGCCACCATTATGAAAATATATGTGAACCTAGTTAGGTCTAATTAAACAGTCAGTGCATTCTCTGCGTCCTATTGAAACACTGCCATCATTGCCAAAATCACTTCTGCCTCAGTTATTACATATGACTTGCCCATAACCATTGACAATCTGCTTCCTGGCTGTTTCTGCTTGACAAAAGAATGGCGCAATCAAAACAACCAACAGATTATAAATCTCTTGCTACTAATTGCAGGAAACGATACAATAAAGCAACCAGTAAATTAAGCAGAGAATTACAAACAACATGTAGGGTCAAGGATGATTCAATTAAAAGAGGGAATTATTTTCTCGAGCAAAAAGCCTAATGATATTTTGCACAAAATCAGTACTTATTATTCTGTATGTTTATTTAATTCATCATGGAGATTTTTTTTTTCAGACGATGGTGCTGCTGCTTCACAGTCAACGGCAATATATATTTGAATACGACTTACTGGACAGGCTTTCAACTATCACAATGCCCAGCGTTGCCAGACACACTATGCAAACCATTCGCTCCATTGGCTATTACCGAAACATATATAACCCCCCAGAAAGTAATGCTTCTGTCATAATGGATTACAATGAAGAGGGACTACTACTTCAAACGGCTTTCTTGGGAACAGGAAGGAGGGTTCTGTATAAGTACAAGAGGCAAACAAAAGTCTCAGAAGTTCTTTATGATAGCACAAGAGTCAGCTTTACATATGATGAGACTGCCGGAGTCCTGAAAACAGTAAACCTTCAGGGAGATGGATTTATTTGCACCATTCGATACCGGCAGGTTGGCCCCTTGGTAGATCGGCAGATATTCCGCTTCAGTGAAGATGGCATGGTTAATGCACGCTTTGACTACAGTTATGACAATAACTTCAGAGTTACTAGCATGCAGGGTGTGATCAACGAAACCCCTTTGCCCATTGAATTATATCAGTTTGATGATGTATCTGGCAAAATGGATCAGTTTGGAAAGTTTGGTGTTCTTCATTATGAGGTGATCAAAGTTATTTCAACTGCTGTGATGACTTACACAAAGCACTTTGATGCCCATGGGCGGGTAAGAGAAGTACGATATGATGTACTGAGGTCAGAAATGTATAGACTTACTGTACAGTATGACAGCATGGGGAGAGTTACAAAACGGGAAATTAAAATTGGACCTTTTGCTAACACCACTAAATATGCTTATGAGTACGATGGAGATGGTCAACTTCAAGTTGTTCTACTCAATGAGAAGATTACGTGGAAATACAATTATGATCTCAATGGTAACCTCCATTTGCTGATCCCTGGCAACAGTGGCAGATTAACTCCTCTGCGTTATGATTTGAGAGACAGGGTAACAAGACTAGATAATGTTCAATATCGCTTAGATGAAGATGGCTTCCTCCGTCAAAGAGGGACTGAAATCTTTGAATACAGCTCCAAAGGTCTCCTCACTAGAGTGTACAGCAAAGGCAGTGGGTGGACTGTTATATATCGCTATGATGGTCTTGGTCGCAGAATATCCAGCAAGACCAGTCTTGGGAAACATCTACAATTTTTTTATGCTGATCTTAATTATCCCTCAAGAATAACTCATGTATATAACCATTCTAGTTCTGAAATCACTTGTCTATATTATGATCTACAAGGACACCTTTTTGCCATGGAAATAAGTAATGGTAAAGAATTCTACATTGCCTCAGATAACAATGGTACCCCTCTGGCTGTTTTCAGTAGCAATGGTCTCATGCTGAAACATGCCCAGTACACTGCTTTTGGCGAGATATATTTTGACTCTAACCCAGATTTTCAGTTAGTGATAGGATTTCATGGAGGTCTTTATGATCCACTCACAAAACTAGTACACTTTGGTAAAAGAGACTATGATATATTGACTGGACGTTGGACCACACCTGATATAGAAATATGGAAGAAGATTGGCAAAGACCCAGCACCCTTTAATTTATACATGTTTAAAAACAACAATCCTGTCAGTAAACTCTACGACATCAAGGAGTATACAGGTAATAAAATATCAGATTTTTACAAAATTTTATACAAAAACTAATGGATCTCTACATTTTTTAGACATTTGATTAACTGAAAATTGAAGTCAATCCCCATTTTTTAACAAAGTGGCATGTTGTGCTTTAGAAAATAAATTACCAGTGTTTTGATATTAAGAAAAGAAAGTGGTTCACCTTTTTAAAGGGGTATTTTGATTATGTAAAGTTATCCACCTTTCCACAGGATAGAGGATAACTATAAGATCTGTGGGTGTCCTACCACTGAAACCCCACCGATCACAAGAATGGGGTATGATAATTTTTGTGTGGGCCCAAATGATCTATTACCCAATTAAAGAGCATTTTGCTCTTTCATAGAGTAATCAGCGGTACATTTACACCACCAGATAATCGCTAACAAGCGTTTTTATGAATGCTTGTCAGCAACTATGTTTGGGATTCTCGGCCCGTGTAAAGGGCCCTTTACTCACTTTTCACATTGAGACCTACTTTCTGGTAAGTCATATGCAGGGCATATAGTTTGTGTCCAATCCAAAGACTACAGTAGGGACAATACATCTATGGAATAAATTATATATTTTAACCTCATTGACCTCTAGACACACATCCTAATATACCCAATGATAAATCCAGCCCTTTTTGAAGCACTCAGCCTTCTTGTAATTCAACACATTCTGTGGTAGATTATAAGACTGTGGCTCCCTTGCTGCAAGACATTCTCTTTGGTGGGTGACATTTCTTGTAATGAGCTGTATAAATCTAAGTGAATTAAATAATTGATTTCACAGAGTGACATAATTCTTTCGTAATAGAACTGCAACCATTTCAATATTTGTTAAGATATTTTACTCTATCACTTGGGATTGTCAGCCAATGATTGCCTGGTCTCCTTGTTTAATGCAGTATATCACAGTGCAGGACTTGTAATGAAACACAGATCTCAGTCTGGCGCACGGCTCTAAAACCTGTAATTAGCACCTATATATTTCCTGTAGACTAATAAGGCTTAGGTGTCTTCTTGATTAATGACTGCTGGTTTGATGGCGTTTGATTGCCCAAATCTAACCCCTCAGATAGTTTGCCCCGGGCAGCTATTTAAATGATGTATGAGGGTTATCGCCTAGATTTCTGGAGAACAGCTACAATGTGTCTGCAGATAATTGTCTACTCTTGTAATGCAAATAATAGTGTCTCAGCTAGCTTTAATTTAACATCATGGTTCTAGCATCCATCATGCTCATGAATAACTTTTATAAGAAAATTTTTGAGTAAGTTCAGTCATAGCAGAAGAATGTCATCCTCACACCAGCACAAGATCTTATTTTAGTTCATGGTATGCAGAGGGGGAATATTTATTATGGTGTTATGGCAGTCCTATAAGATGGTAATTCCTATTTAGAGCTGATTGCACATGGCGCTGAACTGGCCATATACCTTATTGCAGCTCCTGTTGAGGTGCTGGTACAAGGAACCCTGGTCAGAATAGAACTCTACTTTTGCTGATGTTTTGAATTGATCCTAAGCTAAAACCGTTCTAATACAAGCAACTGACATTTCATTTTTTTCCCTCTTCACAAGTTATGCAGAGCTTTGTTACTTCCAGAAGTGATTTTTCCTTTCTCTGTATTGCTGTGAAGGGAGGATAATTGAATAAAATGCTGTCTAAATGAGAATTTCCAAGAGGCTTGGCAGTCAGGTCTTCTAGAATGTTGCCTTCGTGAAGAATTCCTTTAATTCACACCGCAGTGGGGAAAATGCTCTCTATTAACCATAGAAATGAGATGCCCTCCTCCTGACAAAGGTGTATTGGAAACAAGCGACTTCCCATTCCATTGACTAGAGGTTTATCACAGGTTATTTAACCTTAGGCAGATGAGAAAAGCAGCGGTAAGCTAGCGCCACCTGAGCCTCAGCCGCTACCTCGTCTGTAGAAAATGCCAATTTACCATTCCTTTTGATGAGTCCAAAAGTAGATTGTGTTGTCAAAGAAATGACACGGCTATATGTGTTTTTATAATGGTGTATACAGAAAAAGTGACATGTGTATGATCATATGCGATAGCTTATTAACACCTTAGACAGTTTTTCAGATTTAAACATAGCTGCTGCAAGACACTGAAGTGGGACATTCGACGATTAATTTGCAAAATTACTACATTACATTTAGTTATTAATACATAATGATACAGTGCTTTATTTCTAACTATTTCTCAATATACCGTATATGAATATTGCTGTCCATGTGGTCATTACTTCTCCTGCATTGCAGCCTTGGTGATTCTGATCATGACATCATTATTGCTGAGTACATTGCATCAGGGTTCATTTTGGTTTCTTCTCTTTGCTCTTGTAGACTGTAAGTGTAGTGATAAATCAACTGACATTTCATGAGAATTTGTATATGATATTTTTTACCTGGTGATTAATGTGTCTTTTGTTCTTCTGTAGATATTAACAGCTGGCTGATGACATTTGGGTTTTATCTACACAATTCTATTCCTGGCTTTCAACACCCTAAACTTGATTTAACAGAATCATCTTATGAACTTATGAAGAGTCAGCAATGGGATGATATACCAGTAAGTTTCTCCTCACATCTTTAATTGTAGGATCACATTTTGAATGTAGAGCTCCCACCTAGGACTAGAATATGCCACTTTCAATGGCAAGTCTAGTATTCAGAGAACTTGTTAAAGGGGTTGTCCGGGCTTTTAATATGATGACCTATCCTCAGGCTGTCCATGGCAAAGCAGCAAGAGAGACGGGAGACAGTACGTGCACACTGTGCGTCTCCTCACACAGGGTGTCGGACTCCCACTGATCTGATATTGATGACCTTTCCTGAGGATAGATACAAAGAAATGCAACAGCACTCTGCAACCAGCACTCTGCCCTGCTTCTATGCTAGAAGCTATCAGAGGTTGTTAGTGTACATTTTGATCAAAAAGTAATAAGCCACTTGCCACGTCAAGGCCGCCTCTATGAGTGGTCCTAACGCTAAATCCTAACTGTTATGGGTCACAACAGCCACAGAAAATCCAGGGAGTGCGGGCCCAGCATGCATGCTCGGATCAACAATGCTTATTAACCCTTTCTCGTACCATAACAGCCTTCCTGAGGATAGGTAATCAATATTAAAAGTCTTTAAGTCAATAGTGAAGTAAAGGCAGTCTGTCACCTCATTTTCATAGTAAATTTTTAGCCATCGGACTGCAGTCCACATACACACCATTATCTGTACCCTTTTTACATTTCTATTCCTCAGAAAAGAAGTTTAAATTGTAAGCAGTTGCGGTTTTAGTCCAAGCAAAGAAACACATGTAGTGTAAAGTTTTTTTTCAAAGCAAGCCTCAGCAGCTTTCTTTCAGCACATACTGATGTACAGAAAATCAAATCAAGCTTCTCTTCGGCATAGACAGACTTGTAATGTACAGAGGCTTTCTACCAAGCAGTAGAAATGCAAATGTGGTCTCTTATCATATTAGGGCTTAGCTCCGACAGTCACATGGTTAGTTTTTACCCAGCAGCTGGCATACAACTTACAGCAGAAGATCAGCCTTCACATACATCTGCTTCTCCACCATACTCCTCTTTCTGGACACAGACAAGGTGAGCTTTTAATCAACCTGCCCCTTTGTGGAGAGTAGTCACCAGGTTAACCTATTAAGAGCCATTTAGAAATATACTTTCCTTCCCAAAACAACCCTGTCAACCCTATACAGAAGTTATAAGCTAATGATGCTCAACGTGTCAACGTGAGCATTTTCAACACTCAACATGCCCAAGGCCTCTGCTTGTATCTAGTCCCTTGCTCTTGAATGTCCTCTCCTCCGGATGTCACTTCTCCATGCTGAAATCTCATGCGGGCACAGACTACCACCTGTCAATGCATGTCCTGATTCTTTACCACGTATCTTGGCTACAGATGTACATTACATACTGTGATGCTAATACTCAAAGTAGGTATTTTAATGAGCAGGTGGGGCAGGTTGTAAACTGTGCCTCCATGAGATGTTGAGATGGAAATGATTAATTTCAGCGGGAGAGGGAAATTATATTAAGGAACAAGAGGAATAACATAGGATCGGTTGTAAACAGAGGGCTTAGGCACTGTGAGTTAAGGGAAATCCTCTCTGGGTACTTGGGGCTTCATAAGCATATGGATTCCAACTTTTTTTTTCAGTGGAATGGCACTACCACAATCTGTAGAAAATGTGCATTTTTCATGCTGTATAAGTGGACTGCAGTCTGACAGCAATGGTTTACTATGTGAAAATGAGTCCAATGACTCCCTTTGAAATCCTGTTGCTTTTCTGTTCCAGTCTGAACCAATCTTCCATTAGGTTATAGATATATGTAAGAAGTTTTTTCAAACCACTACTAATTTTCACAATGAAATAGTTCTATAGAACATCCAAACCCGTATGGCACAACCTAGAGATATGTTACTGGAGATCTAATATAATGTTCTAAGCAAAGAGTTTTAGAAATAAGTGGTGATCACAGATGTTTCCAGTGTAATCTTCACACATGTATCTATGACATAGTAACAAGATAATTTTGACCAGATTTCCCATTTAAATTGTTCTCTTAGCCGATAAATCCACAGTTTTTAACTGGATTTAGAATGATATTGTATCCTAATGAAAAAAACAACTAAAATTGATACTGCTCAGTGATCATATTAGCAATCTGAGGCAGCAAATACAAAACTGTCAGAATTGGGACGTTCAATGCAGAGCAAATCGGCCAGTGTGTAATTGAAAGCCAGTCAAGCCAACTAACAAATGCCCAGAGTGTCTATTAAAAAGATTTATTTTCCTGCCATCATAAGCTGAGAAGAAATGCAGCGAAAGGACAAATCTGAATGCTTTAAAACTAAATGTAGAGTGAGAATAATGCAATTGACGGAGAACATCGTGTCTGACTCGATTCCTACATACAGGGCATAGTTCTTATGTTTAATATATTGGACCAGTTATTTTTCCAGTTCCTTTACCTTCAGGATTGAGATGAACTGATCATCAGAAATATCTCTCTACCCCATATAAGGGACCCAGTACTATGTATGAGCAGAGCTGAGACCCTTGGTTCAAATCTGACCAAGGACCACATCTACACAGACTTTGTATGTTCTGTCATATAACCTGTATGCATTGGTCTCCTCCAGGTAGATTTCTTCACATACCCCCAAAATACACTAAAAGTTTAATTGGCTTCCTATGAAACTACAAATCCTAGTAGATGTTGGGGAATGAGTACATAGATGGTAGCCACTGACATCCTATCTCCACTACTCTTCTAATATCAACAAAAATTACCCTTATATAAGAAAGGAATATGTTTCATATTGTTGCTGTCACAGTTGGGGGTCCTTTTGCATTTTGGAAGGACTTCTATGTTACCCCTATGGTTAGGTTCATAATGCTTTTGAGTATGTCTGGATCACACTACAGACAGTAGTAATGGACACTATGTGATGAATTTACAGGCAGCTTTGTGGCACTTTTTTGGCTTCCCAGGCAGGACGTGTCTTAAACTTTTAGAAAGATGTATCAATACTAAAGCCAGTAAATGGCATACATTTGGTACAAATCTATGCCTGCTGATATTGTTTACTTTAAATTTATTAATAGCCATTCACCTCTTACAAATTTATGCATAAACAGTACTAAATAAATTAACTTGAAAATAAACCCAACTTTGATTTAGCCTTGGATATGTAAGTCTTCCTTTCCTGTTGTCAGTAAGACTCCTTTCACACGAGCGAGTTTTCCACGCGGGTCCAATGCGTGACATGAATGCATTGCATCCGCACTGAATCCGGACCCATTCAATTAAATGGGTCTGTATACATGAGTGTTGTTTTTCACGCATCACTTCTGTGTTGCGTGAAAATAGCAGCATGTTCTATATTCTGTGTTTTTCACACAGCCCTGGTCCCATAGAAGTGAATAGGGCTGCGTGAAAAACGCATTGCATCCAAAAGCAAGTGCGGGTGCAATGCGTTTTTGCTGATGGTTGCTAGGAGATGTTGTTTGTAAACCTTCAGTTTTTTTATCTCGCACGTGAAAAACGCATCAAAGCGCATTGCACCAGCACGGATAAAACTGGACAACTGAACGCAATAACAAGCAAAACTGACTGAACTTGCTTGCAAAATGGTGCGAGTGTCATTGAACGCACCCGGAACGCATCTAGACCTAATCCGTCACACTCGTGTGAAAGAGGCCTAAGAGTCCACAGATTCTACATAGCTCTTTTAAGCTCCACATTTCTGAACTACACATATAAATAATGCAAAATAAAAATAATTTGAAATTTCATTGAGTCTGAATCTTGTTCTCCTTTAACTGGATTCCATGCTTCTATTCACTATATTAAAGCCCTCGGTAATATGGTAATGAAATGTTCATTTGCCACCTTAAGAGCTGCTTACTTTATGCTTATATATTATGTATAGACATACGCAGTTCTTGCTACTTGTGTGTTTTTTTTTTTTTACTAAATTACATCCTCAGGGTAAAATAAAGATCAATATAGTTACAGACATTCTAACACCATTTTAATGTAATACTTTGGTCTGGAGGTAGGAAAATGGCATGTTGGCTAGTATAGAAGCAGAATGCCAGTGGGGAACAGTGGTGGCTTTAATTTTACTTGTCAGAAAGATGAAATATTGGTGTTAAATTTAATTGCAGAATTCCAGATGACAGTCAGTTTAATTGGTGAACAGATACATGCATTATGTGTTAATGACTGAGAGAAAAGTGACTGGCATTAATACTTTGCTGGGCTTTTCATTAGCTTCAGGCTACTAGCAATAGGGACAGAGGGAACTATCCATCAAACTTTGACAATAAAACAAATGTGAAAAATCCCCCAGTGAGATATATTAATTCAGACAACTTTAACTCCATACATTCTGAACTGATATATAAAGGACACTGCATGGAATAATTTCTAGGGTGTGTACATTTCTTTAGACTACACATTCTATTCCTAAAAGTTGATTAATCTGTTTTCCTTGTAAATTCTTTTATTTTTCAATAATTTTTTTGTTAAAGGCACAACAATAATAATACAAAATCAAAGTTGTCTTGTTAGCATACATGTAAATAATACGTGTAGCTTCATTTCATAAGAACAACTTTATTATCATCACATGAGAGCACTTCTGTGAAAGTGAGAACAAGATCATATAAGTGAGAGGGTAAATCTTATATAGATGAATCTGTTTTCCTTATAGAAAGGGCACCCATAAGACCCTTATGGTAATGTTCTTCAGAGGGGGCAATTCCAAAGAGCACAGTAGGTCAATTTTGGTACCTTCTGACGAGTCAAGAAGAACATCACTTGTGTGCTGAAAGGATTCACAGTCATGACGATGTGACCAATCAGACCGGGAGGCACCATAATAGGTGTAGGGAACATTGCTTTTACACCATATCATCCACCTGACCTACTGTAACCACAAATGTAGTTAATATGCTGATTACCCATACCAAAAATGATGATATCCAAATACCATGAACAAGCATGGAATGATGATCCATATTCTGTAACTAGCACTATTATATACCATTCACTCCAGTTCACATGGTGGCTCAAATATAGTATACTATTTTAGCAGGATGCAATGGCATCACTAATGTTAATATCCAGGTTTTATTCTATCCTGTATATAAACTAACAAGTGACACCGCAATATGCTCCCTTGTTAAACTATCCTCTATGGAGGATGGAAAACATAATAAACGATATGTCCTATGCTAATAAAACAGTGAGTACCGTTTAGCTGAAGGGTGAACTTAACCTTATACAGTTAAATCCTGCTTCCAAATGTAAAGGTTAATTTACTAGAAATATGCAGGCCTAGATTAAGGTGCAGAGAAATGCAAGAGCTACCAAGTGATACATTTACAAAGGTGTCACAATTTCCCTACATCCCAAACAAAGTTTAGAATATTTTCTTCTAGGCTCAGATTGGTATCGGAGATGGATAAGGATTAGATTAATTTTTGTGTTTAAGATATTTTTTTTTTTTATCTCTTCCTTTCTCCTCTCCTCTCCCAAACAGTTTTTTATTTATATTGATGTAGTTGAAATATATTACTATTACTATGTGTAATATGGCTTGAAAATAAAATACAATTATGAAAAAGGAGAGATGAAAAAAGTAGCTTTCAAGTTATGGAACATTAAATTCGTGTTTATGAAAACATGTCCTTTCGACAGATTAAAACAGTTATTCTTACATATTTTAGTGAGTATACAACTATATACTAAGTTTCAGGTTGCAATCTCTGGTTCTTTAATAATTTTCAGATTCCCCGATTTCCAATTTGTAACCTGATATTAGTTTCACAGTTTTCTCATGTGAATGTGCCCCTCCCAGTAATTCATGTGTGGCCAGGATGCTGCTGTCTTCAGTAACCCTCATGTATTAGTATAGCTCATTTCTGCACTCTTTCCTCCTTCCTTTTAATAGAAAACCCCTTTAAGTATGCACTCTTGTAAATCATTAGCATACCCTTTGACTTTAAATCTACGCAAAATATGGATTAGCATTCCATGGATAATCCACTATCTTGAACGAAGCCCGTGTTTTAGCCATTTTTTAGGGATAGAAGTTGTTGCTTGTTACAAACAATTAACTTTATAGTCAGTATTTATCATTGGTATACAAGCTTATAAAGATGAATGTGTGTCCTTTACAATACAATGAATACGTTATGGTAAAGACTTTCCTAATATAAGTAGAAACAAATGCACAGTAGGAAAAGTCCTATTGACTGTAAATTAACATAAAGTACACAGCAGTAACAGTTTATTGGGATTCCTAAAGAAAGAAAACAAGAATATAACATGTCCAAATCTAATGCTTTTATATGACATTTTATGTTTTCAAATAAATAATTGATACCTAACTATTTGTCTTTCAGCCTCTTTCTGGGGTACAACAGCAAGTCTTAAGACAGTCAAAGGCTTTCCTATCACTGGGTAAAATCCCAGAGATTCAAATAAGTAGACATAAAACCAGAGAGGAGAAATCATGGTTATGGTTTGCTACTGTGAAGTCACTGATCGGAAAAGGAGTCATGCTGGCTGTCAATGAAGGCAAAGTCATCACTAACGTTCTCAATATTGCAAATGAGGACTGCATCAAGGTCGCGGCAGTTCTCAACTCTGCCTTCTACCTAGATAATCTACATTTTACCATAGAAGGGAGAGACACCCATTATTTCATTAAAACCACCACTCCAGAAAGTGACCTGGCCACCTTAAGGTTGACCAGTGGGCGGAAAACCTTAGAAAATGGCATCAATGTGACAGTCTCCCAGTCTACCACAGTAGTAAATGGAAGAACTCGCAGGTTTGCTGATGTGGAAATGCAGTATGGTGCCCTGGCTTTGCATGTACGTTATGGCATGACACTTGATGAGGAGAAGGCTCGAATCCTAGAGCAAGCAAGACAAAGAGCTCTTTCCCATGCCTGGGCCAGGGAACAGCAGAGAGTAAGAGATGGTGAAGAGGGTGCAAGGTTGTGGACTGAAGGAGAGAAAAGACAACTGCTGAGTGCTGGCAAAGTACAAGGATATGATGGGTACTATGTACTCTCTGTGGAGCAATACCCTGAATTAGCAGACAGCTCTTACAATATACAGTTTCTCAGACAAAGCGAGATTGGAAAAAGGTAACACAACGGCCTTGCTGAGGCTGCCAAAGAGACATGACACTTGTGCTTCCTCCAGAAAGGGAGACGGAAACTGTTTTGCTGCATAGTTATTTGAGCTTAGACTCTAAATTGGCTCGAATATCCTCTCTGTAGCACAATCTGTACTGGACTCTTAATTTAAGAGCCTTCTTGGGGAAAGAAAATGCTGTTGGCACCCACCCCTTTGTTTTTATGAATGACCTTAAAGGTGATCTGCTTTAAGATAACATGTTTACATATGCATATCACTGCACTTGGACTGGAGAGTAAAGCCTATAGATTTTGCAGTAGGCTCTATCTACATTTATCCAGGCACTGTATTAAAAGAAAAAAAATGAATCAAACCGAATATCTGTACAGTGTTTCTGAATATTATTGAAATGTTGACCTTTGCTTACCAAGAGTAGTTTCTCGATTTCTCTTTCTCTCTGCATAGGATGTGGTATATATCATTGTTAATTTTGAAATGTGGAGCAAAATTACTGTTTATAGACAACTCGACTGCTTTTTCCGTGCTGCTTTATAAAAGAGGCAAGGACAATAATTGGCACAAGTGACTTATGCTACCATGTGACTTTAAATACAGATTTTACAATGCTAACATGGTTTGCCTTCAACAAAAAAAATATTGCAAGTAGAATTCTCTGCAAGTTTGAGCAAAGGAATCTGTTTGTTTTCTTTCTTTTTTTTTTTGTAAATTATGTGAAACAAGTTGTTTATGGATTTTTATAGGAATTACAATTTACTGTACATCAAATATTAGTCTCAGAGGAGTTAATTTATGTAAAAGTGTTTCAGAAAGTTTATATATAAAATAAAATGATAAAAAAAAATGAATGTAAAATCTCTTAAGGGTCCTTTTTCTATGGATAGTTTTATAGTCATTTACATTCTTCGAATACTAGAATCTAAAGTAAGCTCATTGGACCTATAGATTTAAATAGAAGATGATTCAATATTAAAAGCAATTTTACAGTGTGAATAAATATACATATAAATGGTTTAATTAATAAGTTTAAAAAAAAAAAGATAATGCTGCAAAGTGTAGGAAAGTGAGAAATTGGGGAATTTCTAGCTCCTTCTGCTTTCCAGGTTATAGCGATGACTATCCTAGAAGTAAGGGCAAGCACCAATGCATTTCAACACCTGCACGTAGAGTGGTGAATTTTACAGGTACCTGGTGCTATGCTAAAGTGGGCAAGTGCAAGTCAGCAGTTGCCAGGCCTTCACCAGTGCTGTACCGGAATCATGGTTTTTATATAATATGCCAACTAGCTCATGGCTTATGTAGACCTTGTCGGGGCTTGTATCAATACTCCTACAATAGAACTTGCCGTTTTTAAGTAGTCTGGTGTATACTTCTTCCTGGTACACTTGCTCTGTAATATTTTCTGAAATCAGTAGGATCTGTTTGTTAATGCTTTTCGCCTCAACATGACATATTTTATTTTGTGTGTTTTAAAAAAAAAATCATAATCCTTACTTTATAGTTCTAATGCCGTTCAAACAGGTCGTAGTATGATATTCTAGACTCACAGATGAGCTTTAAGGAAATGTTCGCATATTGAAAAGTTCATACTTGCCAACAATAAAAGCAGTGTTACTTGTGTACATTAAAGGCTTATGTATTGTTCCCAAATTTCCAATGCCGACTTATTTTCCATTTTGAATCTTGTAAATGTTTTTTTATATATTTATTTTAATGCCTTTGTTGTTACAACTACTTATAAACCTTGGAGGTTTATCCATCCTTCTAATAAAAGTGTTTGCTTTGAAAGGCAATGAAACATAGTAGGCAGCCATTTCTTGACGCAGAAATGCAAATCGGGCCTTATCCTTGTTCAGTGTGTCACTCTTCTCTAGGGGAATGTACAGTAATCAAGAAAACTGTCAGCGTATAAATGTTGTTGAAAAAAATCAGTCTTATGTATAATCTCATCTTCTCTTACCATGTTCATCCTTTCTCAATCTGACTGCATGAAGGTTACAGAAGATGTCGAATTGTAGAGAAAGCAATTGTTTTGTGGGATTTTTATATCTAGTGTGGCTTTTTTATATTTACCTAACACCAAATGCATCACATTTACAGTGATGGAAAATTAGGTACATGTCAGGGATAGAAGTGTGTAAGGTAACATTCTTTTATTTCAATTTTTTAAAATAGTAGGATGCGATTAAAAACATACTGTAGTCCCGAAACAGCACTATTATTGTTTATGGGTTGTACGTGCTGTTATAGCTTAAGCCCATTCATTTTACTGGGGCTTAGCTGTATTATCAGACGTATCAATAAGAATGGCACTGTTTCTGTTCATTCCCAATTAATGCCAGCTCATCAGAGGAGGTTAGAGCTACATTTAGGTTAGTTTGACACTAGCACTAAAATCGTCTGGCAGAGCATGCTGGAGTTTATTGCAACCACAAGCAGCGTTTTTTGTCTGTCCAAATCCGGCACTAATGCTGGAAACAGGCCGGATCCCTGCCAAGTACCATTGTAGTCAATGGACTCCAGCGGGGAAAGGTAGTATCCAGCTATGTGATGAGGCTGTTCCTCTGCTGTACGGTTTTAGCGCTAATGTGAAACTAACCTTACATGCAGCAATCACCTCTGCTGTATGGCGACGAGGGATCACTGATGCGTTTGCTCGTCCCCATAGAGAATCATTGTTTCCAGGCAGCAGATCACTCTTTAAACAGCACAATCTGCTGGCCAGAAACAGTGATTTTCATGACCGCTTGAGAGATGCTTTCACTTGATGAGCGAGCATTTGTGCATGTGGCCACTTGAACATTGGACATCATCAGTTCCAGTCCTGGACCACGGCACTCGAAGGGAGGGACCTTTAGCAAGTGAATTTATTTCTTATTTTGTCTGCACCCCTGAAGATTTCAAAAACTGTCTGACAACTCCTTTCATACATGTGACACATTGCATATACAGCAGAATTCTGATGCATTTTCATTAGTAAATCTTTCCCCACTATATTCATCAATAATACCATTGACACTGTCAATCTTTAAAAATGTCTTCCAGGAATGTAAATTGCCAACAAAAGACTTATGGTTTCTATTAAAAATGTGACATGATTGGTGAGAGCACCACATGTGCTTAAAAAAAAAATACTAAAAAAAATTAAAACATGGATAAAAGGATTTAAATTTATCAAATCTGGTAGTCCTGATACTGTAGATGTAAAGAATGCCTTTTACCTCGCTTATACAGAAATGTGTAATACCTTTAGCAAGTTCAAATTTGTATAATATCTTTAAATACACAGCAAGTTTATATGCCAAATCTGAATGTTTGGGTAGTAAAAAAAAGTTATCCAAAGGTATCCTGTGACATACTCCACAGTGTATATGAGCCAAATCTATGTCTTAAGAGTTTTTTTTGTTATTTTACAGGTAAACCTGTAGTTTTTTTGTTTTTTTTTCTCTAAAGCATATTTGTTTATCACAAAAGAAAACCTACATTTTTTGCACACTGAAAGTCACTGGCAGAGGTTTGCTGGTATTGTATGGATTACATAATATAGTCACATACATTACAAAATATAGTTACAAGCCACTAACCTACTATTAGTATTGGATTTCTTCTGAAAGCTCTACTTTTGATAAGAAAATACCTGCAATCAAAGTCAAATTGTTTAAATCTTGCTACAAGAGATGGATTTACACCGATGACTGCACATTGAAGCTCATTGTCGTGCAAAATCTACAGTATATGATAAGAACTGCAAATTTAGGTTTAATACTACATATTTAACTTTTGGTTAGTGGTTGTTAAAGAGTAACTAAACCTCCCTAGTTCCCTAATAAATCTTTTTCTAATATACTTTATTAATACATTTTATATTTTTCTTAGTCTTTTTTCTACCTAAAGCGGATCATTCACTGTGCGCTTAAAACTCAGTTCTCTGTACACCGCTGACTGCTCAGCAGTGTATGGAGTATGGGCTTTGGAATTTATGAATCGGGCTGCACCAGTGCAGGGAGTACGGGTAGGAGTGCACTTTGCTGCTCCTGCCAGTGCGCCCAGGAGGATTACTAACTCCTGGCATAGCAAATTGGTACTCTGTAGAGAACTGCATGTCAGCTCTTAGCTTAGGCAGAAGCAGGAGCCCGCTCAGCTCAGCTCAGCTAATCCTGGCATAGTACATGGGTATAGAGTACCTGCTCAGCGATGTACAGAGAACTTAGTTTTAAGCGCACAGTGAAAGGTGAGCTTTGGGTAGGGAAAAGACCAAGTAAAATATAAAACACACAGGTTATGGCCAATCCTAAAGGGAATATGTCACCAGTATTATGAGGCCCAGTTTCAGGAAAGCATATACAGTTGACAAAGTCCCTGAGTAAACTCTGGGTCACTTACATGTATTGTAGTCTTAATTTAGCAGCTCAGATGCAGCCACAGAGCAAGAGAATCCTGATATTCATGAGCTCCTTGCTTTCCTCGATTCCCCCATGGATAATTCATAGCTCTTTTCCTATACTGTGCAAAGAAAGAAATCTACCAAACTGCAGTGAGAAAAGTCAGGATCTCATGAGTCAGGACTCCCGAGTTGGTGCACTGTGTTACGTGGACTTGAGTGGATTTGAGAGAACAATAGTGATTTTAGAAACAATGAAGTAGACAGTTGTGGATGAGCCATGTCCATGTCTAAGATTTAAATGTAGCTCCAATACTTGTAAGTTTTGAGCCACATGTATACTTCATGAATGCCCATGTATACTTCAAGAAAAAAGGAGGTATTGTACATGCCTTTAGATAAGTCATGGACAAAAATTACACTTTAGATCCACGTAGTGTGACATAACAGATAAGTGTACAAACACAGAAATGCAACAGCACTCTGCAACCAGCACTCTGCCCTGCCTCTATGCTAGAGTTTAACAGAGGCGTCAGTGTATATTTTGATCAAAAAGTAATAAGCCACTCGCTGCGCCAATGCCGCCTCTATGAGTGGTCCTAACGCTAAATCCTACCTGTTATGGGCCATGACAGCCACATAAAATCTAGGGAGTGCAGGCCCAGCATGCATGCTGGATCCATCCTGCTTATTAAGCCATTTTTGGGGCCATAACAGAGTCCATTAAATCCAGGGATGCAGGTACCAACATGCATGTTGAGCCCACTATGTACTCCTCCTGGAGCCAAATGGCTACTAGTAGGTACTATTAGTGCAAATTCAGTTTTATACTTACTCTGATTAAAACCAGCCTCTAGGGCAGACAAGCTAGTCAGGTGTGCACATCTGAATGGAGGATGCCACACCTCCAGTATATACTACACAGAAACACAAGAGGGGTTCAGTCAGCACGTCCCTGTATGCAGGTGCACGCAGCCACGGCAAAATATACATACAAATACAGAAATAAAACAGCACTCTGCAACCAGCACTCTGCCCTGCCTCTATGCTAGAGTTTAACAGAGGCGTCAGTGTACATTTTGATCAAAAAGTAATAGGCCACTCGCCGCGCCAATGCCGCCTCTATGAGCGGTAGATAAGTGGTTACCCCCAGACAGAGTCTGGGAATAAGGCCTATTTTATATCACATTTGTTCTCCTATAAGTTTACTTAAATCGAAAGGAGGATCAGAGGGTGACTCAAGAGGAATCTAAGTAATAAGCAAAATAAAAAAAGGATTACAGGTCACTACTATGTCGACAAGTAGTTTATTTAAAAAAAAAAACAGTGACAACTACTGTATATAAAAGAATGTAATGTGTTTATTTAAATGGAGGTCCCATGTCTTTATCAGACACAGTTGTAGCCATGTCTCGATATGTCTATGTGTGGTGGCTCTTGAATACTGACTCCAGATGCAGTCTAGTCCTTGTGAATCTCCCCCAAATTCTTAAATTACCTTTTCTTGACAATCCTTCCAAGTCTGTTGCTTGTGCACCCTTTTCTATCACTCCTTTTCCTTTCACTCAACTTTTCATTATTATGCTTAGATACAGCACCCTGTGAACAGCCATCTTCTTTAACAATGACCTATCGTAGCTTACCCTCCTTGTGGAGGGTGTCAGTGACACCATGAGTCTACAATATTGTACTTTTTCACAGTATTCTAATTTTCTAAGGTACTAATATTTGGGTTTTCTTTATCCGTAGGCCATAATAATCAACCTTAAAAGAAATAAAAACTTGACATAGATCACTTAGTGTGTAATGAATATATATATGAGTTTCACTTTATGAATTGAATTACTGAAATAAATAAACTTTTCGATGAGATTCTAATTTATCGAGATGCAACTGTATATATATTTACATATACATATATTATATTTCTTTTGATCTGTAATTATATTACAGAGATTCTGTTTGTAAATGATATTGCTTTCACTTGTGAGGTCGCAGGGCTGCTTTCACTTCCTGAGTCCGTCCTTTAAAGGTCTGTGATTTTCGTGCATTATGTGTCTGATGAAGAACGGGTGCCTCTTTCAAAACACGTTACTTCCTTTTATATAGTTGTCACTGTTTTTTTAATAAACTACTTGTTGACATAGCATTGCCCTGTAACCCTTTTTTATTTCTACTTATTATTTGGTTCTTGCAATCGGGTCTCTGTCCAGAGTATCCAGTGGGATGGAACTGCAAATCAAGTGGACATATGGACTGGACCCTGTAGATCTTTCACTACTACCAAGTCTTTTGGTGGTGAGCGGCTAGTATTGGGGATTCAGCGCCTATTATCCGTGCAATTTTTCCCACATTGCGCTTCTGTGTCTTTTGTTTCCTTATATATCAAGGGAGACAGAAACCTTCATTAAGGATATATTAGGGAGTGTAAAAACAGGCCTGGGATTTAGGCCATAGGATTTAAGGGACTGTTGTGGGCTTTGCAGCATGTGTCGAGTACTATAGTTCATCGCACTGGTTGGCAAAAACTGAATCTGGCAGACACAAGCTGAACCCATTCATTTGGGAGTGAAAAGAGAGTGAAAGTCAGGAATTTTAATGGTAGGAGAAAATGTTTCACTTTCATTGTATGAAAAATGCATATGACAAAATAAGCTGCCATGTTCTATTGACTGTGATAACAATGTATTTAGCAGTTCGAGAACTCTAGGGAAAGAAATAAGAAAAATATACATCGATGTCCTCAAAAAGCCTGAACATCTGAAAACACTGAGGGGTTGGACTGCTGGTGATAATCATGTAGTGTCCATTGTTTATCACTGACCAATTTAGTAAGAAAATATAGTTACTGTGTTAAATGAGTCATTTTAGAGAAAGTCATATTATTCTCAGCTTTAATCTGAAAACCTCCACATAGCTCATGTGCTGATTTTTTTTTTTATATCTATCAAAGCTTCTTTTCACTGGTGGAGACCAGAGAATGAAGAGCGCTGGTTAGTTAATTTTGCCACATAGGGAACACCGTACGGACAAAACCTGTAAAACTGTGGCGGAATTGCATTTTTTTTTTTCCAATTCCACCTCATTTGGAATTTTTTTTCCACTCCCCACTACATTGTATGCAATATTAAATGGTGGCATTAGAAAGCACAACTTGTCTTGCAAAAAATGAGCCCTCATATGCCTATGTGAACAGAAAAATAAAAAAAATTGTAGTGACTCAATTAGAACATCACACATTACACAAATAAATGTAATGCTCTTCTTGTCATACTGGTTTCCCAAACCTACAACTACTATTATCATGATGATTATCTTGCAAATATATTCTTCCCCTCCCAGCAGCAGTAAATTGACAGTGGATTACTTTACATATGGGAGATCTGTTCCCTACTGGATCAATTGTGTTGGCTGCTACAGAAGGACAATATTTTATGTTTCATTTTCAATTGCATAGTACTGATGAAAAAGAAAAACTACCAAAAAGTCTAAAAAGATTTATTTTATATGCATATTAGGGGCAATTTACCATTAAAATAATATTTAAGGTCATTTTTGCTTGAGTCTGCATTGGCATATTTTAAGCCAAATGTAAGTCTTGCAAATTGTTTGTTAAATTTGACACATCTTTAAAACTAACACTGTTGGCTAGATATTCTACTCCACTTTTTCTACCCAAACTCCCTACTGGACTGAGAATGCAACTTTTTTTGTGATAAACATAGCTAAGCATGACCACTTTCACACCCATTTTTCAAAATTGCCATGAGTGGTGTAAAAATGCAATAATCTGCACAATTTTTGTGCAAATAAGCTTCAAAGTTCAAAGCCCCTATTTTGAGACATATTTAAGCCAGAATTACCACTACTAAGTTTAAAAGAATTTCCCTTTCCGATGGAAGTATCCCTATAAATTCTTGATGCCTGCTCTCACAATCACCAATAATAGGAGCTTACTGAAGAAAGATTTGTAAACAGCACTATAATTAGTGATGAGTGAAGGTATGGAAAATTCAATTCAGCTCCTTCATCAGAATTTCACGAAGAAATTCGATTTGTGAGACACAAATAAATTGTAAATAATTTTTTGATTATTTGAAGCCCTGCCCTTTGGGACTATAAACACGTTCCTTATCACAACAGTACTACACAGCTGAAACAATTTATTTTGTCTGGAGGCAAGGATTAGCATTAAAGGGAATTTGTATAATGTAAGTGACGCCAAGTGAAGTTACGTAATTTTTATCTTCATACTCACTTGCATTCTGACGCTGTGCTCCAACAAAACAGCTGTAAGATGCACTGAGAGGTCTTCTGAGCTCATACACATAATGGAGAGGACTCAAAGAGGAGTCCTCTTATTGCATTTTACGGATGGCTTGTAGGAGCATAGTGTCGGAATGCAAGTGAGTACATATTTGGACTCTGCATTACTTATACTATACATATAGGCTAGTTTCATATCTGCAGTAGGGGCTTCAGCAGGCTGTTTCAGTAGGTGACAGCCTGCTGGAGTTCTCCTGATCTGACACTGCCGGATACTGTTGTCTCTCTGCCGGACCCCATTGATTATACTGTAATGCCGTCCGGCAGAGATCCAGAAGCTACCTGGCAAATATGCAGAGAATTGGCTGGACAGAAACCATCATTCTCTGCCAGAACTGGCAGCCAGATCACCCTTCCGCAGATGTGAAACTAGCCTTACTCTAGTTTTCTGGTGTGTTTTCGAGCTGACAGTGTCCCTTGTCAACAACAGAGAGAGTAACAGCTTCATTGATGTGCAGCTGCTTTACTGCAATTCAGCTGCTGATAGGTGCTTGAAATCATGCTGTGACTTCCTGCTAGGAGAGAGGGAGAGAATTTCTTTATTCACAGTCTGAACTCTATTTGCAAGTGTTGATTTGGTCGCTACAAAAACCCCACAACGTGATATACTGAAGGATAGAAACATATATTTCCATACACGTTGATTGCATTTTTTGTTTTTGTTGGGGGACACCTATACAAACTAGATGCAGTTATTCTGTGTCCTATGTTTGGCAATGGTGTTTATAACAATACAGATTTTCACTTCTCTTGGTACTTTGTGAAAAACAAAATACAATTTTAGAAGAGCCTGATGTAACTTACCTTTGATTATAACTTGGAAATAAAGCTATTGTGTTAAATAGCAAAGTGATTGTATAATATGCAGGAACTGGTCAAATTAACTTAAAGGGGTTATCCCACGAAAAATACTCTACAGTTTTCAAACTAGCACCTGGATCTGAATACTTTTGTAATTGCATGTAATTAAAAAAAAAATGGTATAGCTACTGAGTTATTCAGTAAAAGTATATTTATAGTGCCCCTAATTTCTTATTTCTTTGTCCTGCTCACTGAGATGGCCGCACATGCTCAGTTTCAACATTCAACTGCCTCCCGAGCTGTGATAGGGAGGGCATGAACACACCCCCTGAGCTGCAGCAGAAAAGACACTCCCCTTGAGCTGTCAGCTTGATCTAAATCTAGATATTGTATTATATTGTATAAAGATGGTTGGCACTCAATATAGGGGATCACACGGTTTGCTTCTTATGTTAGACGTTTATTACATAGCTATCTCTTCCTCAATAGAACTTGCTGCACAACAATATACAGTTAAAAATATATAAAGAATATATAAAAATATACATATATTAAAACACAAAATGCAGGATACAGATGGTATATGTTTCCACCCTCAGGGTCACTGTGATATCACAGGTTCTCTATGTATGTTCACTCTTATTCATGTGCACTCAACATTTCTCTTGCACCAGTACTTTAAGCAAGAGAAATGTTGAGTGAGAACTGCTTTAAACCAAATAATCTTAATAGCATGCATGCTTAATCAGCTCCGGACCCCCTCACGCACAATCACGTGATCTCGGCGGCCGGGTTATTCCTCAGCGATGCGTCGGCGCGTCATCTCGCAAGAGGCGAGATGATGCGATCTGTGCGCGTGGACAGGCACAGTGAATGTAGGTAAAGGTACAGGGCAAGTTGGTCACCAGCCTGCCCAGCCAATAATCAGCGCTGGCAGCCTGGTGACTTATAAAAAAACGAATCATCAGCCATATAATGCATTATATTTATAAATATAAAGCATTAAATGGCTTCTGTGCTCTGTGTGTCACAGTGAGTGCACCAAGCACTACATATTTAGCCCCAGATCAACCCCCATCACCCCAATTAACCCCTTGATCACCCCTGTCAATCACTAGTGAAAGGGAAAAAAGTGATCAGTGTAAACTGTCACTTTTTTTTCCCCACCAGTATTGACTGTTAGGTTTAGGTTAGTTTAGGCCCCTTTGGTAGGTAGTTAGCTTCCGTTAGCGCCCAGCCCACCGCACCGCAGTCACTGATTCGCTGATTAGCGTATCGCTAATCGGTACGTTGGTACTTTATAGTATCTGTAAGTGATCAGAACTGATCACAGTCAGATCTATAATAGTATTAGTGTCACTTTAGCTCGCCCTCCACCCAAAATGCAGTGCTTGCCCAATCAGGCCTGATCAGTCGCCCACACGTGCCTTCACCCACACCCGCCCCGCCGCAGTGACCAAATTTCTATTTTTTATCACTGAAAAAACACCGTAAAATCACTGCGGCGCTATAAAGATCACTTTTGAGCTTTTTGGATCTTTATTAGCGATCGCAGCTTTACTTCGCAAGCACTCCTATGTCCTTTCCCCTCTTTTTTTTTGCACATTTTTTGGCAGAGATTTTTTCATCCACATTGATCGATGTGAATAAAGAAATCTGTGGCATTCATTTTTTTTTTCAGCCCAGAGGCTGAACGGAAAAAAAAAATCTCATTACCCGTATGCTCAATATAAGGAGAATAGCAGAAACTCCTAATGCTGGCCATACATGTAATGATTGCGGAGACCCTCAAATGCCAGGGCAGTACAAACACCCCACAAATGACCCCATTTTGGAAAGAAGACACCCCAAGGTATTCGCTGAGGGGCATATTGAGTCCATGAAAAATTTTACTTTTTGTCACAAGTTAGCGGAAAGGGAGACTTTGTGAGAAAAAAAAAATCACATTTCCCCTAACTTGTGCAGAATATTTTTTTTTTCGATGAACTCGCCATGCTCCTCACAAAATACCTTGGGGTGTCTTCTTTCCAAAATGGGGTCACATGTGGGGTATTTATACTGCCCTGGCATTTTAGGGGTCCTAAAGCATGAGAAGAAGGGCATTTTTGCGCATTTGGATTCCAAACTACTTCTCAAGCTTTAGGGCCCCTAAAATGCCAGGGCAGTATAAATACCCCACTGCTGACCATTATTTTTTGTCACAAGTTAGTGGAATATGAGAGTTTCTAAGAAAAAAGAAAAAAAAGTCAATTTCCGCTAACTTGTGCCAAAAAAAAAAATTCTATGAACTCACCATGCCACTCACAGAATACCTTGGGGTGTCTTCTTTCCAAAATGGGGTCACATGTGGGGTATTTATACTGCCCTGGCATTTTAGGGGTCCTAAAGTGTGAGAAGAAGTCTGGAATCCAAATGCGTAAAAATGCCCTCCTAAAAGGTACTTATTGGAATTCGGGCCCCTTTGCGCACCTAGGCTGCAAAAAAGTGTCACACATGTGGTATTGCCGTATGTAGCGGACTGTTACACACACAACTCCGTTTAGGCGATATTCCCTTTTCAGACACACCGGCAGTTACTACAAGCACCAATTTCCCGAACTGAAAGCACATGAATGCTCCAGACTCCCGAACCGGAAACAGTTTACACTCCTGGCAGTCGCACTGTAACAGCATACACTCCAATTCCCCCCAAGAACGAGACGACACTTCGCTTGAGGGTTAAGCAGACCACATGTACTGGCCCATACAGCCTCTTTTATTACCATGTTCAGTCCAGAGGAACAGCCCCTGGACTTCTACATTAACCAATCATAAAATAACAAAGGAATGACCCTCCCGCACACAGTACACATTCCCTCCCCTCTGCCTGTGATATAATTACTAAACACAATGGACGAACTTATTATCACCGGCAGGAAAATATACAGTTTTATACAACATTCATAACTTCAAAACCATGCATGGGATTTCAATAAAATTTACATATTCATCCTCAATCCATTCAGGGGAACAACATATCCAAAAATGGTACGAGTTAGGCCAGGGGTTCAGAAATGAGTAAAAAGTGTCTTTGTGGAACTGGTTTGGGCCAGAAAGCCATGCTGGCAGTAGGTCACAGAGTCCTCTATCCTGGAGACAACTGGGAAGTAATCCAATTATCTCCCAGGACAGAGGCAAACTCCACTGTGCGCATGTTAGTGAAAAGACACAAAAATACACAAATATACATAACTCCTATTATGCTGAACAGGACCCCCACATTCAGCCTATCCCCAGATGGCTTGGATCCGAGCGCTCAATATATCCGAACAGCGCTCAGATGCCACAAACACAGTCACATCGCCATGGGGTTTAAGCTTAGCATGGGCTGATGAGAGGGGCCATAATCCTGGGGCAGCAGGTGGGCAACCAGACTTCTCCAGCACCCAGTGGCCAGGTTGGTTTCATCACATTTCTCCCCTTTTCCAAAATGACTAACAAGGTACCTAATCTTCTGTCGGTTAGTGCCTTGGTTAGTCCAGCAACCCACCCACAAAACACAATCAGCAGTGCAGCCCCCCCACAACACTGAACCTGGGACACTTTGTAGCCTGTTTCTGTCCAATGTCTCCACCATGGCTCTGTTGGGTACTGGTCTCCTGGATCTGTGGGTTGCTGAGTGGGCAGAGGCCAGCGGTACTCTGCCCTGGTGCCCGCGCTTCAGCTGGAGTAGCCTGGTTGGAGCCTACCTGGGAAGAGGGGATAGTAGACTCCTCTCCCTGGACTTGGTCCTGCTGCTGGAGGGGGAGACCGACTGTCTCCCCTTTGGATAAACCTCCCTGCTGCTGGGGGACAGGACCGACTATCCCTACTCCCTGTAGCCCAGGTGCAGAGACCGCGGTCCCCTCTGCCCCATCTAGGAGAATAAGGTCTCCCCATTGGGAAATAAGCTGCTGCTGGGGAGAGGTGGTAAGAAGTGCCTCTCCCTGACATACTCTATGCTGTTGGAAAGGGGGACCGACTGTCTCCCCTTTCGATACATTGTCCCGCTGTTGGGGAGTGAGACCAACTGTCTCTGCTCCCTGCAGGACGCACTGCCACTGGGGAGGAAGGACGGCACCTTCAGCTCCCTGTACCCCACTTGGCTGCTGGGAAGAGGGACCGACTGTCTCCTCTCCTAAGGGCACACACTGCCGCTGGGGAGGAAGGACGGCACCTTCAGCTCCCTGTACCCCACTTGGCTGCTGGGAAGAGGGACCGACTGTCTTCTCTCCTAAGGGCACCCACTGGCGCTGGGGAGAGAGATGGGTTGTTTCTGCTCCCAATACAATACTCTGCCACTGGGGAGGAAGGACAGCACCTTCAGCTCCCTGTACCCCACTTGGCTGCTGGGAAGAGGAACCGACTGTCTCCTCTCCTAAGGACACCCACTGCTGCTGGGGAGGAAGGACGGCACCTTCAGCTCCCTGGGGTACACACTGCCACTGGGGAGAAAGGACGGCACCTTCAGCTCCCTGTAACGCACTCAGCTGTTGGGGAGAGGAACCGACTATCTCCTCTCCTAAGGACACATACTGCTGCTGGGGAGGAAGGACGGCAACTTCAGCTCCTTGGGACTCGCTCGGCCACTGGGGTCTCTCTCCCCTAGCCCACCCTTCTTTAAACTGCAGGTACTCTCCCATTTTTCTCTTCACGAGCTGCCCGGCTCTCTCTGAGGGGTTGAGTCCATATGCAGCCAGCACAGCATTAACCTCTCTGTCCAACTGCTCCTGAGTGTAGCTGGGCGCCATGCTTGCTCTGCTGAATTTAGTTATTTTGTAGATAGGGGCGCTGTACGGGTACTAGCACTGCCCTCAAGTTGTAATCCAGGGACTGGTGTAGCCTTGTAGCTGTCCTTCTGGGCTGTAGGAATGATCCCGTCGCTTGCCACCAATTGTAGCGGACCGTTACACACACAACTCCGTTTAGGCGATATTCCCTTTTCAGACACACCGGCAGTTACTACAAGCACCAATTTCCCGAACTGCAAGCACATGAATGCTCCAGGCTCCCGAACCGGAAACAGTATACAGCCAATAAGGTAAAACCCTAGGAACTCAGATGCCACAAACACAGTCACATTGCCATGGGGTTTAAGCTTAGCATGGGCTGATGTGAGGGGCCATAATCCTGGGGCAGCAGGTGGGCAATCAGACTTCTCCAGCACCCAGTGGCCAGGTTGGTTTCGTCACACCGTACTCAGGAGAAGTAGGGCAATGTGTTTTGGGGTGTATTTTTACATATACCCATGCTGGGTGTGAGAAATATCTCTGCAAATAACAACTTTAAAAAAAATGTTATACAATTTACAGAGATATTTCTCTGACCCAGCATGGGTATATGTAAAAATACACCACAAAACACATTGCCCTACTTCTTCTGAGTACAGCGACACCACATGTGTGCCACTTTTTTGCAGCCTAGGTGCGTAAAGGGGCGAAAAGCCCAACGAGTACCTTTAGGCTTTACAGGGTTGCTCACAATTTAGCTCCACCCAAAATGCCAGAACAGTAAACACACCCCACAAATTACCCCTTTTCGGAAAGTAGACACCCCAAGGTATTTACTTAGAGGCAGAGTGAGTCCATGGGAGATTTTTTTTTTTTTTTTTGCCACAACTTAGCAGAAATGGAAACTTTATTATTATTTTTTTCCTCAGAAAGTGTCATTTTCCGCTAACTTGTGAAAAAAATGAAATTATACATGAACTCACCATGCCCCTCCGTAAATACTTTGGGGTGTCTTCTTTCTAAAATGGTGTAATTTGGGGGGTATTTATACTATCCTGGCATTCTGGCACCTGAAGAAACATGACAGGTGCTCAGAAAGTCAGAGCTGCTTCAAAATGCGGAAATTCACTTTTTTGCACCATAGTTTGTAAACGCTATAACTTTTACCCAAACCAATAAATATACGCTTATTGCATTTTTTTATCAAAGACAAGTAGAACAATAAATTTATAGAAAAATGTATATAGAAATGTAGTTTTAAAAAAAAAAAATTACAACAGAAAGCAAAAAATTTCTTTTTTTTTGCAAAAATTTTGGTAATTTTTTATTAATATCAAAAAAAGTTTAAATGTCAGCAACCATGAAATACAACCAAATGAAAGCTCTATTTGTGAGAAGAAAAGGAGGTAAAATTCATTTGGGTGGTAAGTTGTATGACCGAGCAATAAACCATGAAAAAAGTGTAGTGCAGAATTGTAAAAAGTGGTCTGGTCATTAAGGGGGTTTAAGCTAGGGGGGCTGAAGTGGTTAATATGGACTGAGACAAGAAACTATATAAGGATCTGATATAGTGTTCACAGTAAAGGAACATACATAGAGAACCTGTGATATCACAGTGACCCTGAGGGTGGAAACATATACCATCTGTATCCTGCATTTTATGTTTTAATATATGTATATTTTTATATATTCTTTATGTATTTTACCTGTATATTGTTGTGCAGCAAGTTCTATTGAGGAAGAGATAGCTATGTAATAAACGTCTAACATAAGAACAAACCGTGTGATCCCCTATATTGAGTGCCAACCATCTTTATACAATATAATACAATACCTAGACTAGACTAAGGGGTGAGTCTGCTGGAGTGTGCACCTTTAGGGTCCATTCACACGTCCACAATTCTGTTCCGCATTTGCGGAACGGAATTGCGGACCCATTAATATCAATGGGGACAGACGATGTCCCGGCCGGGTCCGCAATTGTGGATCCGCACTTCCGGGTCCGCAATCGCGTTCCCGAAAAAATAGAAAATGTCCTATTCTTGTCCGCAATTGTGGACAAGAAAAGGCATTTTCTATGAGAGTGCCGGCGATGTGCGGTCCGCAAATTGCGGAACGCACAACGCTGATGTCCGTGTTTTGCGGATCCGTGGATCCGCAAAACACACACGGACGTGTGAATGGACCCTAATCCTGCCTGGAGAAGTGGTAGAGTCTCTGGATAACTGATTTATCTGTTCAGATTTGATATACAGTTGTGTTCAAAATTATTCAACCCCCACTGAAATTGAGTGTTTTGGCCAGTTTGACAATGATTTTGATCATTTCAGTCATCTTGTTTACAATTAAATCAAAGAGGCACTTGTAAGTCAGACAAATATAACATAACATTTATAATGAAATAACCACAAATGTCTTTTCTGTGCTCACATCATTATCAGTTTTATTCAACCCCCAAGTGACATTCAATCTTAGTACTTAGTACAACATCCTTTTCCAGTTATAACAGCTTTTAAACGTGAAGCATAGCTTGACACAAGTGTCTTGCAGCGATCTACGGGTATCTTCGCCCATTCTTCATGGGCAAAAGCCTCCAGTTCAGTCACATTCTTAGGCTTGCGCGCTGCAACTGCTTTCTTTAAGTCCCACCAGAGGTTCTCAATCGGATTTAAGTCTGGTGACTGTGATGGCCACTTCAAAATGTTCCAGCCTTTAATCTGCAACCATGCTCTAGTGGACTTGGAGGTATGCTTGGGATCATTGTCCTGTTGAAAGGTCCAACGCCTCCCAAGCCTCAGGTTTGTGACGGACTGCATCACATTTTCATCCAATATCTCCTGGTACTGAAGAGAATTCATGGTTCCTTGCACACGCTGAATCTTCCCTGTACCTGTAGAAGCAAAACAGCCCCAAAGCATGATTGACCCCCCGCCATGCTTCACAGTAGGCAAGGTGTTCTTTTCTTCATAGGCCTTGTTTTTCCTCCTCCAAACATAGCGTTGATCCATGGGCCCAAACAGTTCTAATTTTGCTTCATCAGTCCACAGAACACTATCCCAAAACTTTTGTGGTTTGTCCACATGACTTTTGGCATACTGCAGTCGACTCTTCTTATTCTTTGGAGACAGCAAGGGGGTGCGCCTGGGAGTTCTGGCACGGAGGCCTTCATTACGCAGTGTGCGCCTTATTGTCTGAGCTGAAACTTCAGTACCCGCATCTGACAAATCTTTTTTCAGTTCCTCAGCAGTCACACGGGGACTTTTCTCCACTTTGCGCTTCAGGTAGCGCACAGCAGTCAAAGTCAGCATCTTCTTTCTGCCACGACCAGGTAGCGTTTCAACAGTGCCCTTTGCCTTGAATTTGCGAATGATGCTTCCTATGGTGTCTCTTGGTATGTTTAACATCTTTGCAATCTTCTTATAGCCATTGCCCTTCCTGTGAAGAGAAATCACCTCTTCTCTTGTCTTCCTGGACCATTCTCTTGACTTCACCATGTTTGTAAACACACCAGTAAATGTCTAGAAGGAGCGGAGTATCACAGTCATTTTAAATCTGCCTAATTGGGGCTTATTATGCTGGATTGCTGCTCCTTGACATCCACAGGTGTTTTCAATACCTGATCGAAAACACTTGAATGAACCTCTGTTCTTAAGAGTGGTAGTCTTTAAGGGGTTGAATATTGTGTCAATGAAGAAATCACAAAAAAAACATTTAATACTGTATTATAAAAACAATTGATGTCATTTTAGTTGCATTTGGTTCTTTAAAAAGTCCTTGTAAGATTTCATTCTGAACACAATTACAAATGTACACTAAATTCCCTAAAACCTTTTACAGCATTGGGGGTTGAAATTTTTTGAACACAACTATAAATCTAGCCGAGCAATGAATGTGGAGATCTCTGGATCCACGTGAGGTACAGGGCTGGTTCTAGCTTTGTTAGAAAGAGGTTGTCATGTACTGTATGTCTGATTTTTATTTTTTACATTATTCATGGGATAACCCTTTTAAGTCTCATAGATCCCTTTGTGAATTTTAGGAAGATCATACCCAATGGGCAGAACAGGATTGTCGATTGTCATATATTCCATTTGTTTGTTAGTTAAGACTCCCTGTGTCAGACCCTCAGCTAAAAGCTGCAGGATCTGGAGACTAAATGGGGAGATCTCTGGATCCATGTGAGGTACAGGACTGGTTCTAACTTTATTGGAAAGGTATTGTCATTGACTATATGATGTTTGATTTTCGTTTTTTTAAATTATTCATGGGATAACCCCTTTAAGATAAAATTAAAAAGCCTAAATACAGTCTTCTATTTGTAAGAACTGAATATATTATACAAAAAGTGATGGTTTGGGGCCGTTCCTCAAATTTAATGCAATTTATAAATATTAATGAACATTTCCATAAAAGGATCTTAACAACCTGAGACTATCACCAGAGATTAGAAAAGTTCAAGACTTAAAAAGTAAAACTAAATAGTTAAACCAGTTGCTCTTATAAATATGTCACTTGAAACAGTATTTCTTTCTCCAGGCCAGATGTAATTTGCAATCCAAGTTTCCAAAGCTTGTGTGCCCAGAGGCTTTGGTAGTATTAACCTGACCCTGCTTATCCATGAAGCAGCCTTACATAAAGGTGCTAAGCTTTGTGAACAGATTACATATATCAAATGGCTCATTCAATGCCCAGGGAACATCATCAAATAACTATAACCGTATTATCACTTGGGTAACAGCAATTACAAGCAATGTTTCATCCAGGGACAATTCAAAACAATGATGGGTCACTGAGACACAACTGTAGGATGAAGATTCAGTATGCCATGTCCTCTTCTAACCACTGTAAGTATATTCTGACCAATTCTATAAGACAAAAAATAAGATAAAACTGTTGTTATAGGCTTACAAAACCCATTATTATCATTCTGACCACTTCACTTTCCGTAGAAAATTCTCCTTTTTGCACATCCTGTGCAATAAAGCACTAAACATAGTTTCCAAGTTGATATATACTACTCACAAAAAGATAGGGATATATGGCTATATGGCCCTAAAATGCACTCTAACCTTTACAGGTGAACTTAATGTGGCCTTCTCTAAACTTTTGAATGTGAATGTCAAACAGTTCAATGTTTCAGTACTTTTTGCCGAATTTGCTGTTCTCTAACAATTCACAACAGGTGTTTGATGCATGATTTGATTAATCGCCCAATAAATTTACTGGTTCAATTAGAATTGGTATTTAAATGCTGTTCACATTTTGACATCATGAGACCAAGATGACACCTAACAATTGACACCGAGAACCGAGCCCTGAAAGTGGTGGAGGGTGCACTGCACATGCACAGCCACCCTCCATTATGGGGCCGCCGAAAATGGCCGGGTGCTGGCTATTCTCGTCGACCCTATAGAAATGAATGGGAGCGGTGGCCACGCAAGCCTGGTGCGCTTCCACTCACTTCTATGGGGAGAATGTTTGGTGGTGGCTGGGGGCTTTCAGCCACCACCTTCCCCGCTTCATTCTCGATATAGGTGCGGGTCTCAATGATGAGACCCACAACTATTGGAAAATGAGGACATATCTTAGCAATATGCCCCTATTGTCTCTGGTGGGAATACCTCTTTAACCCCTAAAGGACCAGAGTTCTTTTTTTTTTGCGTTTTTGTTTTGCGCTCACTGCCTTCCCAGAGCCATAACTTTTTTATATTTCGGTTCACATAGCCATATGAGGGCTTGTTTTTTGCGGGACAAGTTGTACTTTCCAACAACACCCTTTAATATTGCATATGATGTAGTGGGAAGCGGGAAACAAATTCCAAATGGGGTGAAATTGCAAAAAAAAAGCAATTCCACCACAGTTTTGCGGGTTTTTAAATTCCGACGTTCGATGTGCGATAAAACTGACTGGTTACATTTACTCTAAACGTCAGTATAAATCTGAATAATTCCGTTTTGCTGTTTAACGCATGGGAAATATTTTTTGATATTTTTATGGTATGGGCATTTTCGCACATTGCGACACCCATGATGTGTATTTTTTAATTTAATTATTATTTTAGCAAAAGGGGGGTGATTTGAACTTTTATGTTTATGTGAACTTTTTTTTTTTTTACACTTTTATATAGTTCCCATAGGGAACTATAACTTACAATCATTTGATTGCGATTATCATACATTCCAATGCAATAGCATTGGAATGTATGAAAAAATCGCATATTTCCTATGAAGCCTATTACAGGCAAGGCTCCATATGAAATACTACAGAACAGCCTGGGTTTCATTCATAGAGACCCAGGCTACTACAGGCGCACTCCAGCTCCTACGATCGCCACACGGGGGAGCCAGAGCGCAAACCAAAAGTAAAACTGGGCATCGCTGCCGGTCGCGGACATTAGCTGCGGGTGTCTGCTACAAGAACCATGTGGACACCCGCGGCTAAGGCACCCGCATGAAGCAGGAGCGGGCACCATCTATAAAGACCGGACACAGGATGCACGGGTACGTCCTGTGTCCTTAAGAGGATAAGGGAGGTGAGGGGCACCCGAGTGTCATGTCAGACCATTTGAAACCGTTTACATCAGCATGGTCTGCTTGGTAGACGACCACGAAGGGTACCTGACAGCACCACCAGGCACAGGCGCCATTGTCTTGCATGGATCAGGGAGCATCTACGCTGGACCTCAGTGCTGTTCACTGATGAAAGTCAATTCACACTGAGCAGAAATGATGGCCGCCAGCGAGGTTGGAGATGTCAAGGAGAGCTCTATGCATCAGCCACTGTTGTCACCAGATGAGCCTTTGGTGGTGGTGCTGTTAGGCTTCTTTCACACAAACATGATGGATTAGGTCCGGATGCGTTCAGGGTGCGTTCAGGGAAACTCGCACCTTTTGCCACCAAGTTCAGTCAGTTTTGTCTGCGATTGTGTTCAGTTGTTCATTTTTTTCCACGCGGGTGCAATGCGTTTTGATGCGTTTTTCACACGTGTGATGAAAAACTGAAGGTGTACAAACAACTTCTCCTAGCAACCATCAGTGTAAAATGCATTGCATCCGCACTTGCTTGCGGATGCAATGGGTTTTTCACATAGCCCCATTCACTTCTATAGGGCCAGAGCTGCATGAAAAACGCAGAATATAGAACATGCTGCGTTTTTCACGCAACGCAGAACTGATGCGTGAAAAAAATGCTCATGTACACAGATCCATTGAAATGAATGGGTCAGGATTCAGTGCGGGTGCTATGCGTTCACATCACGCATTGCACCCGCACAGAAAACTCGCTTGTGTGAAACTGCACTGTAACTGATGTATCGCCGGCTGCTATGCACAGCGCGGCCGGCGATATATCAGTGTCAGCCCTGAAAAAACTGTCAACCATCGCTTTTTAAGACGCACTGCCATTTCCCCCCCACTTTTGGGGGAGAAAAAAGTGCGTCTTATAAAGCGAAAAAACCGGTATTTCAATTTCCCCAAAAACCAGAGTTTGCAGACAGAGTACAGTATATGTCACAGATGTGGATTAAATGCACGCACAGATGTAGCACAAATTACTTAAATTTGCCCCAAAAACCAGAGTTTGCAGATGGAGTACAGTATATGTCACGAATGTGGATTAAAAGCACACACAGATGTGGCACAAATTATTTCAATTTCCCCCAAAAACCAGAGTTTGCAGATGGAGTATAGTATATGTCACGGATGTGGATTAAATGCACACACAGATGTGGCGCAAATTACTTAAATTTCCCAAAAAAAACAGAGTTTGCAGATGGAGTACAGTATATGTCACGGATGTGGATTAAAAGCACACACTGATGTGGCACAAATTATTTCCCCAAAAACCAAAGTTTGCGGATGGAGTACAGTATATATCACAGATGTATATTTAACGCATACAAAGATGTGGCACAAATTAGTTCAATTTCCCGTAAAAAAAACTGAGTTTGCGGATGGAGTACAGTATATCTGACAGATGTGGATTAAACGCACACACAGATGTGGCAAAAATTATTTCAATTTCCCCAAAAACCAGAGTTTGCGGATGGAGTACAGTATATGTCACGGATGTGGATTAAATGCACAGATGTGGCACAAATTAGTTAAATTTCTCCCCCAACATTTTTTTTGCGGATGATGTACAGTATATGTCACTAATAGGTATTAAAGAAAAATATATTTCTGCTGTCAAACACACACACTAGCCCTTAAAAGGATTATTGGTTGCATGAAAAGCTTTAGGTAGTTGTTAAAACAGCGATTTTTCTCCCTGCACTGTTCCTTTGCACAGTTGTCCCTGAGACTGATCAATTGAGCGCAGGTACTAAAAATATATTACTGTTCTCAAACACACACACACTGTAGTCCTTAAAAGGACTTTTGTGTCTTTGGAAATCTTGTTTCTAATAAAAATCTGTTATATTTCGCTTCAAACACTATCTTACCCTAACCCTGCCTACGCTCTGCTCTCCCTGACGCTGACTGAGCCGAACACGTGTCATCGGGTGCTATATAGCAGCTGATGATGCCTTACGGCCAGCCAATCAGTGTAATGCCAGTAGCTAACATGGCTACAGCATTACACTGAAGGTCATTACTTACCTGCACGATGATTGGCTGCTTAGGAGGCGCCAAACGTGCGGGGAGGAGACTCAAGCATTTCGCTCGAGCACGAGTGGTACTCGGCCGGGCATGCTCACTCATCACTAGTGGCTATACAAACTTTTTAATTACATATAATTACAGAAGTATTCAGATCCAGGTGCTGGTTTGAAAACTGTAGAATATTTTTTGTGGGACAACCCTTTTAAGGCTGTACAACTTGTCGATTTTTCGTCTCCTTGCAGTGTAATACTGCCTTTGTTTGCCCGAATGAGCAAACGCTCTTAAAAATCACCATTTGCTGATGGCAGATTAATTGCGATCTGCTGCCAGCAAACCACTAGACAGTATGTGGCAGGGGCGTCACTAGACATGTAGATTCGGTGCTTAGGCCCCCGACTACAAGCCCATTGCCCTGAATCTCTTACCGATAGCTGTATTTTTCATTGCACTGGCAGCATCTTTTTATGGTTATATTGAGCCACCAGTGCGGGGCTGCAGTGGGGCCCCAAATGACATCTGCCAGGCGCACATTAAACCTGCAAGGAGCAGCTCCATTGTGCTCCTGGCTGAAGTGCAGGGAGACCAGTCAGCAGCCCCACACTGGTATCTCAGTATCAGAGCAGAAGCAGGGCTTGTGTTTAGCCCCGCCCCTCACTCAGGCCTGGCAGCAGAGGACCAGACCCAGCCCTGCAGGAGATTCAGACAGGACAAGCAGATTCCAGAGCTACTGCTGTCTGTCCTGCTCCAGCTGTCCAGGTCACCACTGTGAGCAGAGGAGATGCTGTGTATATACTGCTAGGGGAGCCTATGTATATACTGCTAGGAGAGGCTGTGTATATCCTTTGAGCGGAGGAGATGCTGTGTATATACTGTGAGCGGAGGAGCTGCTGTGTATATACTGTGAGCGGAGGAGCTGTGCATGCAGTATATACTGTAAACAGAGGAGATGCTGTGTATATACTGTGAGTGGAGGAGATGTTGTGTATATACTGTGAGTGGAGGAGATGCTGTGTATTTACTGTGAGCAGAGGTGCTGTGTATATATTGTGAGCGGATGAGATGCTGTATATATACTGTGAGTGAAGGAGATGCTGTGTATATATTGTGAGCGGAGGAGATGCTGTGTATTTACTGTGAGCGGAGGAGCTGCTGTGTATATACTGTGAGCGGAGGAGCTGTGCATGCAGTATATACTTTAAGCGGAGGAGATGCTGTGTATATATTGTGAGCATAGAAGATGCTCTGTATATACTGTGAGCGGAGGAGATGCTGTGTATATACTGTAAGCAGAGGAGATGCTGTGTACTGTATATAATCTTGTGAGCGGAGGAGATGCTGTGTATATACTGCTAGGGGAGCCTATGTATATACTGCTAGGATAGGCTGTGTATATCCTGTGAGTGGAGGAGATGTTGTGTATATACTGTGAGCAGAGGAGCTGTGCATGCAGTATATACTGTGAGCGGAGGAGATGCTGTGTATATACTGTGAGCGGAGGAGATGCTGTGTATATACTGTGAGCGGAGGAGATGCTGTGTATATACTGTGAGTGGAGGAGATGCTGTGTATATACTGTGAGCGAAGGAGATGCTGTGTATATACTGTGAGCGGAGGAGATGCTGTGTATATATTGTGAGCGGATGAGATGCTGTATATATACTGTGAGATAAGGAGATGCTGTGTATATACTGTGAGCAGAGGAGATGCTGTGTATATACTATGAGCGGAGGAGATGCTGTGTATATACTGTGAGCGGAGGAGCAGTTCATGCAGTATATACTGTGAGCGAGGGAGATGCTGTGTATATACTGTGAGCAAAGGATCTGTGGTCTAATTTATGCTGCACTGTGGCATTTGGTAGTGGTGGTGTTAGTATTATTTGCTATGGGGAGGTCTTGACGCTTGAAGATTATATATATATATATATATATATATATATATATATAATTTATATAAATATATACACATACAGTATATATTACAGTATAAACAGTATATTATAATTGTTTTCCGGGGGTAGGCATGTGTCTTGGGGCTTGTGCCCCTGATCTTTTAAGAACCTAGCAATGCCCCTGGTATGGGGACAAGCAATGGCATAGCTATTGCTCCTCCTCCTGCTGCAGAGGAGATCACTGCATGTAATAGCAGCAGTGTCCTCCGCTAGCAAGCAGGCAATTGCTGGGAGGGAACACTTCCCTTCTGCCAATCGCTTGCTCAATCGGTCTGTGTAATATAGACATTAATGTCTCAGGGGTGTGATTCCTTTATGAAAGAATAGGAGCTTGGCTGGATCACAGCCCTCTTGGTACTTTCACCGCTAGTGTGCGTGTGCCCCTGGACTACCTCTCCGGCCCCATTGACTATAATGGGGGCGGGCTGGAGTTCCGGCGGCAGCACAGCAAACATGCCGAGAGGCGGCTCCAATAAAACTACGACATGTTGTAGTTTTATTCCGGCCAGCTCTCGGCATGTTTGCCGTGCTGCTGCCGGAACTCCAGCCCGCCCTCATTATAGTCAATGGGGCCGGAGCGGTAGTCAGGGAGCACGTGTGCACTAGAGGCAGCAGGGATCCAACAGGCTGTTCACCCGCTGGAACAGCTTGCCGGAGTTCCTTGCTTCTAGTGTGAAACTAGCCTTAGTCTAAGGAGTCCCAGGTTACCTCTGTGGTTCAAAGGAGGTTTTATGCAATCTATATGATAAAACCTGGCACTCAAATGACTGGTGGCTTAAGGTCCCTTTACTCGGCACAGTAGGTGATTGTTGTGAGGGAAGCGTTCCTTCCCGGCAATTGCCTGCTCTTCAGTGAAGGAGACCGCTGCATTTACATGCAGCGATCTCCTCCACAGTATGGGGAGGAGCAATCGCTAATGCCATCGCTGGCCTCCATACTGACTCGTTTACACAGCACGATCTGCTGCTGGCAAACAACAGTTTTTGTGACCCCAGGAATGATCTCGCTAATCAGGTAATCAACGGCACTTTTACACCGCCAGATGATAGCTAACAAGTGATCCTATGAATCTGCAAAGGCCCTTTAGTTGTGTTTAGTGATGAGCGGGAGGTGCCATATTCGATTTCGCGATATTTTGCGAATATTCGATTGAATATTCGTCATATACTTGTCGAAATCGAATATGAAAGCCAACCATTAGGAACTCAGCTCTAAGTTGAATTCGCAATGCGAACATATACTCGCATTGCGAATTCAACTTAGAGCTGGGTTTCTAATGGTTGGCTTGCTAGAATATAACGAAGATTGAGAATATAGTGCTATATTCGTGAATTCGTGATATTCATTATCTTTGTCAATTCAAGCAATACTTACTCGGCTGTAAGTTGAATTCGCAATGCGAGTATATGGTCGCATTGCGAAATCAACTTGAGCTGAGTTCCTAATGGTTGTTGCTAGAATATAACGAAGATTGAGAATATAGCGCTATATTCGTAAATTCGTGATATTCGTTATATTCTAGCAATACAACCATTAGGAACACAGCTCTAAGTTGAATTCGCATTGCGAGTAACACAGGTTATATTAATCGCATTGCGATTACAACTTAGCCAAATTTGTGAGATCGTGATTCTCACATCCGACAGTACATTTTAGCATGGAGGCATTCCCATGTACACGGGAAGTCGGTAGAGCAACGGGCATTGACTGGAGCGGGCAGGGAGCCAGGAATCTTCCGGACAGGTAATAACAGCTTTTGAGAAGTGGGAAGGCAACCAGAGAGCAACAAGGATTAACAAAAAAAAAAAAAGAATACTCGAAATAGCGAATATATAGCGCTATATTCGCAATATTCGCAAATTAGCGAAGTGCCAATATTAGCTCAACACTAGTTGTGATGTGGTGGGTTTATATCCAACTATCCCCTACAAACTAGCCCTGGAGGCACTTAGTTTCCATCTTTATTGATATAGCAGTTATATGGAAGACTTGTGTAATTTTATTTTGGATGTCCCTGCGTTTTTGTTTACTCTAATATTTTTTTGATTTGACAATAAAGTCTTACGGAAGAGAAGAGTTCTTATGGGGGCTAAATACTCACCCTCATTAGTGAACCTAACCATAGTTTACTGGGAGCACCAATTCACTTACAATAAGGCCTCTTTTACACAAACGTTTTTTTTTCCGTTTCCATTCCGTTTTTGCGGATTCCGTTTGCGGAACCATTCATTTCAATGTTTCTGCAAAAAAATGGAATGTACTCCGTATGCATTCCGTTTCCAGATTTCCAGATATCGATTCCTTTGAAAGACAGAACTTGTCCTATTATTCCCCCAAATAACGATCCGTGGCTCCATTCAAGTCAATGGGTCCCCAAAAAATGCAGAATGCATACGGAACACATCCGTATGTCTTCCGTTTTTTGCAGGTCCATGTCCACTTTGCCCATGTGTTTACTGTTAAAACACATTACTGTACATTACATTAATGATTAAAAATTGTATGTTTCTGTTAGTCATCCGCAAACAACGGATCGCATACGGGAACCATACGGAGATTTTTTGCAGAACTACGGAACGGAAACGGAAACACAACGGAATCAAAAAAAGGAACAACGGATCTGTGAAAAACAGACCTAAAAACACAGTGTAAGAGGCCTAAGGCTAATCTGTATGTGGGATTCATAATGTGGTACGGCACATATATTCGTGAGCTGCTATGTATATGGCAGGGAGATGTGACTGCCTTGACATTTAAAAAAATCTTAAATGTTAATAGCTATAACCTGTCATTTACTTTTATTGGACAAAAATACAATAGTACATTTTTGGATCTTAAACTAGAAGGGGTTTCAGCACAAATTATTGCTACAGCTACTCACAGGAGGGAAATTTCAGGTTACACTATATTGTATGCCAAAACTAACCATCCTATGCAAAACCTTAAAACTATCCCCAAGGGGGTAACTGTACGTGCCGAGCACAATTGTAGCTCTGATGCAGCTTTCCAACAAGAATTCCAAAATGTCTCAGCGATTAAGAAATAGGGGATATTCCCCCTGGATGTTAGATTGTGCTTTAGGCAAAATAAACATCAATTATTGTTTGGAAAAATAAAAATAAGAATGAAAATCAAAATAAAGGTGGACACAAAAATACTGAAAATTCAAATCAGTATAAAAATATGAGCACTGCACCAGTGATGGTATTACAGTATAGTCCTCAATTGTTTAAAATATAGCATATTGTTAATATATACTGTATTTACTGCTTTAGGAGGATGAAAAATTGGAGAATATTCTATCGCAAGGCTGTAAGATTGTGTATAGAAAACCGCCTATTATTCAGCAATCTGTTGCCCCCAGTGTACCCAGAGCGGTGTCTAGCAATGAGTCCTGGTTATACTGCACTGGTTTTTATAAATGTGATATACATCCATGCAGGATGTGTCTTTTTGCTAAACCTTTACAGATTCTACTCATTCTGCTGTTTATCAAATAAAAAAAAATGACATAAAGTGCAATACAGATTCGGTAGTTTATATGATCACACGTACATTATGTGACAAAAAATATATAGGTGGCACTTCCAGGTGACTTAAAGTTCATGTGCTTGAGCATATACTATAAATGCTATTACCAGTAATAGCCAGTGGAACATCTCAGCATCCAAACATTTTAGTGAATGCCATGCTGACAAATTAGCTGCATTTCGGATCAGTGGCATTGAAAAGGTTAAAATGCCTACTAGAGGTGGTGATTTAAAGCAACACATCTTGGAGCATGAGGCATACTTATTTCTAAACAGGTTTAAACCTCCACAGAGATACAGATGTAGCCGAGCTAAAATTGACTCTGATAACACTTGGCACTGTGACAAAATCCATTGTAATCCATTGAAACGTTTGTTATCTTTTCCTTGCTATTAATGCGTTAACCATAAAGTTTAGCTCGGCGGCATCTGTTTGATGACATTCTATTAGTTGTTTTTTATTATGTTTGAATTATATAAAATATATGGTACATATTGGATTAGGATTTTTAGATGCTGGTCTTAATAAAGCCCTGCGCTGACGGTGGTGCCAGCCTCTACATAATCGGCTGGTCCAGCGCCACTTCTAAGCTGTTTTACATGTAGACCATTTTTTACGCCCAAAACAGGCATAGAAAGTGGTAAATAAAATGGCCTGCCGGCCCATCCCTTTCCCTGCCCATGCCGCAGTCTGCGCCAGAAATATGCCTAATTTAGGCGTATTTACAGTTAATAAATGACCGCTTGTCGGTCTAAAACGGCAGAGTACACTGCGGATGTGATTTTTTTATTGCGATCTGTGAGGTTGACACAGACTAAGGCCTAATTCACACGTCCACAAAATGGATCCGCATCACATCCGCAATTTTGCGGAGGGGTTGCAGACCCATTCATTTCAAAGGGGCAGGAATGGATGTGGACAGCACACTATGTGATGTACGTATCCGCATTTCCGCATCCGTGTTTCCGCATCCGCGTTTCCATTTCCATAAAAAAATGGAACATGTCCTATTCTTGTCCGCAATTGCGGACAAGAAAAGGCATTCTCTATATAGTGCCAGCAATGTGCGGTCCGCAAAATGCGGAATGCACATTGCAGCCGTCCATGTTTTGCGGATCCGTGTTTCCGTGTTTCCGCAAAACACACTACAGACGTGTGAATGAGGCCTAAGGCCTCATTCACACGTCAGTGTTTTGATCAGTGATTGTGAGCCAAAGCCAGGATTGGAGCCTCCACAGACATCAGGTATAAGGGAAAGATCTGCACCTGTTCTGTGTTTGGAGCCAGGTTTTGGCTCACAATCACTGATGGAAATCACTGACCGAACACTGACGTGTAAATGAGGCATAGTCCCCTTACACATGAACTTATGCCCTCCGAGACATACGGTCCATGAGTGGGCCTTATGTCCCAGAGCGGCATACACTGTGCGCATGGGAACGCACAGCATCATAGGGCCGCCCGCTGTGCGCATCGGGGTGCCCGTGGGACTATTGTCCTGCACTCATGGGATCTTATTAGTGCGGGACAATAGCCCCGTGGGCGGCCCGATGCGCACAGCATCATAGTAACCATAGTAACCGTGCGCATGATGTATGCCGCTCCAGGACATATAGCCCGCTCACGGATCGTTTGTCTCGGGGGGCATACAGTCGCGTACAAGGGGCCATAGGGAGATAGCTCCTATCTGACCCAGCAGTATTAACCCTTCCCCAATTGCCTCTTCCTATGAGGACTCAGATGGCACTTTAGTCATTGTAGGCCCTTTCTGCAGGCTGATACATTACCAATTAGACATGCTCAAAGCCACAAAAACAAATTCACAGTCAACATCGCTTTAATGGTTTGCTTCCCTTGTTTTTTTCATCAACCGTTACGGAGCTTCTCATTACAATAAAGTTTGACAAAAAATGGATCTGTCCGTGATTTTCTCTGAAGCTGGAGCAGTTTGCTCCACTTATTCTGACTGTTATTATCATCCTTTTATATCGGGAATAAATCCATTTAATTATTGAACATTTTTAACTTCCTTGGATGTTAGCGGCAACGCCTCCTGTGCATGGCCGGGTTACAGCTCTGCACTTAACGCGCTTTCAGGAAGTTCTTTAGCAATAGACAGTCCAGCAACGGCATATGACTCATTTGTTTATGAGAGGCTCTTGGCTGTGCATTCCACGTACCAATACAACCCAACTAAGCGTGTGCCGCCTCTATCACTGCCAAGCGACAGACGCAAATTTCCCATGTCCTCTTGGAGTAAGAAATGAGAAGCTGAAATAAAAACATCAATTTGCAGGAGATATGTGTGGTGCAGTCTTCTCTCTTAAGCTTTTTTTGATAACTTGTTTTGTTGCGTGGCTTTTGGAAAACTTCCTGCAACCATGAAATTGCTACAATGCTTTTATGATTTAATGGAAACGTAACAAACGTAACGAGAAAAGCCTTGTCTCCTTCAATGCCATGCTCTGGCATCACATTTGTTGAGGAGCAATGCACCATGTCGCTTGAAAATAGCACGGCAAATGCTTCCTCCGTGTGCCATCAAATCTTGAGATTTCCTTGTGTTGCTTTCCTTATAGTCTGCACATGTTACCAGGACAGCAGCCGCTGCGAAGCTAAGACCATTAACCGCTTCAGTACCAGAGGAACTTTTACATTTTCTGTAGAGTACAGGGACGGACTCACACAAACCACTGCCCTGCAAAGAACAGATTTAAATTTCCTTTTAGGTTTTGTTAGGAAAGGACAGTTCTCCACAATCTGCGGTAAAAGGTTCATTCAACCCCTACAGATATCTCAGGACAAAGTTTGTCATTCAGTGCAGCTTATGATCCCAGTACTGGATTGTCTCACAGGGAGGATGCCAGTTAATATGGTTAAAGGGGTTGTCCCAGAGCGAGATTAGACCATGTGCACAATGGGAGCTATGCAAAAAGCTTAGGGTACTTTCACATTTGCGGCAGAGTGATCTGACAAGCCGCATCCGTCGATCTGGATGTAAACTGAATGCATTTGTAGACATATCTGGATGTAGATCCGCCTCACAAATGCATTGCAAGAACGGATCCGTCTCTTTGCTTGTGATGCGGATAGACAGAACGATCTTGTATTTTTTTTACAGTTTTAAAGGGCTGCGCATGCACAGACCAGAAGGACGGATCCATCCTTCAGGTATATCTAATGCCGGATCCGGCACGAATACATTTCAATGTGAATTAATGCCGGATCCGGCATTCCAGCAACTGGTCCAGTATGTTGGACGGAGATAATACCGCAGCATGCTGCGGTATTATCTCCGTCCAAAACGCCGTTCAGTGACTGAAATGAAGACATCCTGATGCATCCTGAACAGATTTCTCTCCATTCAGAATGCATTGGGATAAAACTGATCAGTTATTTTCCGGTATTGAGCCTCTTTGACGGAACTCAATGCTAAAAAAGAAAAACGCTAGTGTGAAAGTACCCTTAGCAGAAAAATCTACACTGCTTCTGTGACATCCGCTTGTTCTGCCATGCTGTTTGTGCAGCTTCCACTTACTACAATGGCAGTTATGGAAACACTGGAGCGCCATCCCCCTAGGCTGTTTCCGTAAGCTCGTCCAGCTGGGGTTGGCACTAAGCTATATTTTGCCCTGGAAGTGGTGAGATGGGACAACCCCTTTAAATGAATATTGCTTGGAAATACTGCTGACTACAGAACAATGTCCCTGCTCCGTTTCTCCTAAAATTCATTCCCATTCAGTGTTGTAATAAATAACCTGAACAGGTCTACCTAATCGTTCTTTCACAAAGGGGTTTACAGGCAGAACCATTCATGATCATCAGAGGAGGTGAGAACAGCATTTACATGCTGCAGTCATCACCTCTGTATGCAGATGAGCAATCACTACTGCGATCATTCATCTCCATAGCAAATCTTTTTTTTTCTGGGCAGTAGATTGATTTTTACACACGGAGATGTACTGCCCACAAAATAATGACTTGTGCTCAGTGGCGCTTTGAGGCTACATGTACATAACCGTATCCATTTTGTGGTCCATAAATGACGGATCTCTAAAATATGGATAGTCTGTGTGCATGTCACAGTTTTCTCACTCTTTTCTCTAGAACTGGCTATTCTTGTCCACAAAATGGACAAGAAAAGGACACGTTTTATATTTTGTGGAATGGCCACATGGATGTGGAAATCAATGGGTCCATGTGCAATGTGCAATAAAAACACTGACCCAATATACCGTTGTGTGCATGTAGCCTTATAGTGGACAGTTATTGGAAAACAGCGTTTCTACAAATGCTTCTCCCTGATAATTGGCCTGATAACCATAATACACATGTAAATTTATAGGGAGTTATGTGCACATACATATGTCCAGGGACAGCTGTATATTCATTGTGCCACCTACTAGTCAAACCAGAGACATCAAACTATGATGCTTTATGTTTTTGAACTCCTGTGCTGGTAGCCCTGTAATACCGACCTTGTACTTTCACACTGACAGGATTGTAATTTCAACATTATTTATTGTTCTCTGTCCCCAATGGGGCTCACCATCTAAGTACATGGAGGAAACCCACACAAACACAAGGAGAACATACAAACTCCATGCAGATGATGTCCTTGGTCAGATTTGAACCTACGGCGCCAGCGCCACAAGGCACAAGTGCAAACCACTGAACTACCATGCTGACCTTAAAGGGGTTATCCAGTAAAAGATAATTAAGACATATCCTCAGAATAGGTCATCAGTAGCAGATCTGTGGGGGTGTTGGAAGAGGCCTTGAGCGCCGCAACCTCTTCTTAGGCTAGTGACATCACTGTACATCAGTCACATGGCCTAGTTTCAGCTCAGCCCCATTCAAGTCAATGTGGATGCGCTGCAATACAAAGCACAGGTACTATACAATGTACGGTGCTGTGCTTGGAAAGCTGCCGGGAGCCCAAAACGCTCACCAGAGCTCCGCTGAGTGCGGCTGCTTCCTGAAACAGCTTAGGTGCCCATAGTGACCTTATAATTTATGCCAGTATAAAATACTCCTATATAGTGCCCCCAGAAGATGCCCCCAAAGTGCTCCTTCCCTGTCTCCATAGTGCCCTCCATAATGTGGCACTATAAAATACCCCTATAGACTGCCCCACATAGATGACCCCATAATGCTCTTTTCCTCCCTTCCCCATAGTGGCACCAAAATGGGTGCCAGTATTAACCGCCTGCCGACCACCTAACGCAGAGCTGCGTCCAGGCGGCGGCAGGCTTGTTCCTCCTTGACGCGAGGCGCGTCATCTCGCAAGAGGCGACATATGCCGTGAACGCGTGCGTGCTCAAAGCAGATCGCGCCTCGGCAGTTGTACTGCAGACTGCCAGCGATGATCAATCACTGGCAGGCTGTAGATGCAAAATACAAAGCATCAAAGAGGTATATCAGACGCTGTTTTGTTAACAGCGTGTGATATACCTGCTACCTGGTCCTCTGGTGGTCCCATTTGCTGGGATCGACCACCAGAGGACCAGGTAGCTATGTAAAGTAGCACCAAGCACCACACTACCCCCCCCGCCACTTATTAACCCTTTTTTAACCCCTGATCACCCCATATAGACTCCCTGATCACCCCCCTGTCACTGATCACCCCCCTATAAGGCTCTATTCACATGTCCATATGTGTTTTGCGGATCCACGAATCCGCGGATCCGCAAAACACGGACGACGACAATGTGCTTTCCGCATTTTGCAGATCCGCACATTGCCAGAACTATATAGAAAATGCCTTTTCTTGTCCGCAATTGCGGACAAGAATAGGACATGTTCTTTATTTTTGCGGAACGGAAGTGCAGACCCGAAAGTACGGATCCGCAATTCCGGATCCGAGCGGGACAAAGTCTGTCCCCATAGAAATAAATGGGTCCGCAATTCCGTTCCGCAAACAGAATTGCGGACGTGTGAATGGGGCCTAAGAGTCCCTTATCACCGCCAGTTAGTTAGCTACTTGTTAGGTAGTTAGCGCCCAGCCCACCGCACCGCAGTCACTGATTTTGGCAGAGATTTTTTCATCCACGATGATTGATGCGAATGAAAAAATCTGTGCCGTTCATTTTTTTTTTTTCAGCCCAGAGGCTGAACAGAAAAAAAAAGTCTCATTACCCGTATGCTCAATATACGGAGAATCGCAGAAACTCCTAATGCTGGCCATACGTGTAATGATTGCGGAGACCCTCAAATGCCAGGGCAGTACAAACACCTCACGTGTGACCCCATTTTAGAAAGAATACACCCCAAGGTATTCCGTGAGGGGTATGGTGAGTTCATGTAAAATTTTATTTTTTGTCACAAGTTAGTGGAATATGAGACTTTGTAAAAAAAAAAAATATATATATATATCAATTTCCGCTAACTAGTGCCAATTATTTTTTTTTTCTGTGAACTCTCCATGCCCCTCGCAGAATACCTTGGGGTGTCTTCTTTCCACAATGGGGTCACTTGTGGGGTATTTATAATGCCCTGGCATTTTAGGGGTCTTAAAGCGTGAGAATCCAAATGCGTAAAAATGCCCTGTGAAATCCTAAAGGTACTCATTGGAATTTGGGCCCCTTTGCGCATCTTGGCTGCAAAAAAGTGTCACACATGTGGTATCGCCGTACTCAGGAGAAGTAGGGCAATGTGTTTGGGGTGTATTTTTTATATATACCCATTCTTTGTGTGAGAAATATCGCTGTAAACGACAACTTTTTAAAAAAATTTATACAAAGTTTTTTTTACAGAGATATTTCTCTCACCCAACATGGGTATATGTAAAAATACACCCCAAATCACATTGCCCTACTTCTCCTGAGTACGGCGATATCACATGAGTGACCCTTTTTTGCAGCCAAGATGCGCAAAGGGGCCCAAATACCAACAGGTACCATTAGGTTTTACATGGCTGCTCACAATTTAGCCCCGCCCAAAATGCCAGAACAGTACAAAAACCCTACAAATGACCCCATTTTTGAAAGAAGACACCCCAAGGTATTCACTGAGGGGCATAGTGAGTCCATGAAAAATTGAACTTTTTGTCACAAGTTAGCGGAAAAGGAGACTTTGTGAGAAAAAACAATAAATTTGTAAAATGGGGTCACTTGTGGGGTATTTATACTGCCCTGGCATTTTAGGGGTCTCTAAAGCGTGAGAAGAAGTCTCGAATCTAAATGCGTAAAAATGCCCTGTGAAATCCTAAAGGTTCTTTAGTGCAGGAGCTTCATCGTCGTCACTGGGCATGCGCCGAGCCCAGTGATGTCCGATGCTCGCTCTTCCCTCAGTCTCCAGCACATCGCACTGGCGCAGCCCTCAGTGGGTACTGCGTCTGCGTGAGACTTCGCTCGGCCATCAGGGAGGGGGAGGAGAGGGATGAGACGCTGTGGGCGGTTAGGGATTTCAGAGAAAGGCGTGTTTTACTGAGTAAGGAGCCGGTTTTGGGCACTGCAGGGGGGCGTTACTGGGCACACAAAGTGGAAGATAACGCCCCTCTGGGCACCTTCAGGATTAATTAACATAATTATAAAAGTCGTTTTTCAGCAAAACTACTGGACGGATTACAGTATAGAAAACCAAAGCCGATTCAAAGTAATCTGTGGAGCATGACTGGTTTAAAAGCTGAATTTGTGTTATCAGAGGTGACAGAATCCCTTTGTCTGGGGTGATTTTTTTGTGGATTTATGCCAGTCTGCTGTAAATACATTGATCAATATAGCGTTTTGAATAAGCGCTATATTTATGAAGCAGCTGTAAAAATGTGAGTAAGATAAAGGCCTCATGCACACGACCATTGTTTTGGTCCGAATCTGAGCCGCAGTTTTTACGGCTTGGATGCAGACCCATTCACTTCAATGGGGCCGCAAAAGATGCAGACAGCACTCCGTTTGCTGTCCGCATCCATTGCTTTGTTTCGTGGTCCGCAAAAAATATATAACATGTCCCATTTTGTCTGTTTTGCGGACAAAAATAGGCAGTTATATCAATGGCTGTCCGTGCCGTTACGCAATTTGCGGATTGCCTTCCGTGTTTTGCAGATCTGCAATTTGCAGACCGCAAAACACACAACGGTCGTGTGCATGAGGCCAAAGTGTGTGTTTTCCACCGAACCCTATGAGTTTTATGCACACCTAGTTCCTATTCAATGATAGGAACAAGCAGAGTTCATGGTGGGGAACTGAAAATTGCAAAACTTTTTTATTATGAATGATTACACTTTTCTTCAGGATAACCCAAAAAACTTTAACGTGTTATAGAAGACACTTCACGTGCAGCGTTGATTAAGCCTCTATTACCTGAATAACGAGCTTCTGTGATATGATAACTGAACAATATGCAGAATTAAAGCAGTTACAGACACCAGTAACCTTCAGGCAACCTCTTAATATTGTAAGAACCTACTCCGAGTCTGACATACCTAAGGCCAATGTGGGCGTCCATTCAGTTCCCAAGAGACTCCCGACACGGCGATATGAGAAGCACTGACACAGGTAATACTGTTACAAAAGAGATGCTGCGCGATTCTGCATGGCGGTCTGGTTAAAATAGACCTTTTATTAGCTTACTGTTACAGTTTGTGCTGAATAGAAAAGATAAAGCAATTTGAAACCACGCTTTGCTAAGTGCTGCATACAGCAGTATTACAAGAGTCCGTGACCAAAAAAAAAATCTACCACAAAGCAAACACTGTTACAAATTAATTATTAATACTGCAAAATCAGACAATGAAAAGCTTTGTAAGCCTACGGAAGAGCGAAAACAACCCCTTAATCAGCAAATCAAACGAGGGCCGTCCTATAGACATTTTTTATTTTTATGTGATTATTAATACAATTTTATTTTGCAGAACAACCAAAATGCCGCTGAACCAAAAGTGCACAAATCTAGTAAGGTCTCCTGCACCAAAATGACCCACAATGACCCAGTTCTTAATGTCTTTGATATTTTATTTAGAATACATAATGTTACTTAAGGGTTGGGGACTCATGATTACTGATGATGTAGGATCATGGCCTCATATAAATGAATTGTGGATTTTTAAGAAAAAAATATTTTATTGTGTTTATCCTACATTCAGTTTATATTCAGATATTCATCGGGCGCACCTGTTTCATGCTTAAAATAGTGCATCGCCTATTGATGAAGGGACATTTTAAGGTAGCTCAAAACATATTCTATGAAATGGATGTTTAGCCAAAATTTGCCTGACTTGTGCACAGAGCTTGTACAGGGACATGTGAAGTGGCTCCACATTAGTTGGAGTTAAATAAAAACTTGGTAAGCCCCAGTAAATGGTATAAAATAACAAAATCATTTATTTCACCCCTTTTCTCCCCCCTGCTGCAGTCCTCCCTGGCAATGGTGATGTTCCTGTTCACACAGGTTACTGCTGCAGCCAATCACTGGTCTCAGCAGTGACATCTCATGTACTATGAGGCCAGTTACTGGCTGCACAGTGACTTGAGTGCATGAAACATCCCCAAGAGGATGATATCAGTGGCGGGGAGGACTGAAGCACTTTGCTGAAAGGGACAGGGCAGAAATTTACAGTGGCTACCTGAGTTTTTATTTAACTTGGACCACTCCTCTATGGAGGGTTTTCAATTTTTGCATTTTCATTTTTCACTCCCTGCCTTTCTGGGGCGATAACTTTTTTTTTTTTCCATTGACATAGCCGTATTAGGGCTTGTTTTTTGCAGGACAAGTTGCACTTTCTAACTACTCCATTTAATACTGCATAATGTAATGGGGAGCTGTAAAAAATGGGGTGGGGAAGTTGGAAAAAAAACACAATTCTGCAAAAGTTTTTTGTTTTTACAGCTTATGGTTTTGTGGTTTGATTCAATATCCTTTACAGTAATGATTTTAGAAATTTTGTAATGTATTTCTTTTACCTTTATTGCTCTTATTTTCTGTCCTGGGCTGTGGTCATATGACCTTGTCCATGCAACTCTTTCTTATTTCTTGTGACAATATGTCCATGGGCATATCAAAGCAGCAACAGGGGAAGTGATTGGGGAGTGTCTATGTAACTAGCTGGGTGGGAGAAGCTATAAACAAGGTGGACTTTATTAGGGGCAGTGATTGGGGAGTGTCTGGGTGGGAGGAGCTATAAACTAGGTGGATTTTATTAGGGGCAGTGATTGGGGAGTGTCTGGGTGGGAGGAGCTATAAACTAGGTGGACTTTATTAGGGGCAGTGATTGGGGAGTGTCTGGTGGGAGGAGCTATAAACTAGGTGGACTTTATTAGGGGCAGTGCTGAGGCTGCAGAGAAGGAGAGGTGCATCATGGGTTTGGTTGGATACAGCTACAGGAAATGCTACATACAGGATGGATGAAAATTGTTCAGGGGAGTCCAAATGCAAAGCTATTTGGAAGTTTTTTTTCTGCCAAATTCTGCAAAATTGTATCATGGTCTATCAGATTCCATATACATAAAGGTATTCCACCCTGAAGGCCATGCTGTTTTCCACCTGGCCCTCTGGTAAGTGAGACTGTTCTCCCCTGTATACTGGATAGGCGGACATTATTTAAGGATATACCCATATGGAAGTGATACTGATAAAACTATAACTTGTGAATTTGGTAAGATACGAAGATTGGTAACATTTTCTAAAGGCATAATGTGGAGACATCCAACTTTGTGGGATAAATTTTACCTGCACTAGAAAATAACATATCCTTTTCATCAAAATATGCAGTGTTTGGAATGAGCCATGATTCTTTCTCAAACCTTTTATACTGCAAGAAGCAGTGCTGCAATTTTCTTCTGTTGATGTGTACTGAAGCTGAAGGCCAAAGCCTGACACTCAGTGCCTTTAGGCAATCATCTACATAAAAGGATTTCCCATGTGGTATTAATATTGTGCTGCCATTTTCTTTTTTTGTATTTTTATGTCAAACATTAAGTATATGTACTGTGTGCAGGGTTGGAGAGGATGAGAGTGGTGGTGGATTAGGGAATGAAGGTGGTTGTAGTCTTCATGGTGGCTAAATCTTGCTCCAGCACTCCCCCCCCCCCCCCCCCCCCCCCAAGCTACGAAGGCAGTGAATAGAGAGGAAAACCTCTTCTTCCCCTTGAGGACTCCTGCCTGGGGTGGCTGGGGTGCCCATGGTGTTGGATGAGTAGCAGGGTGCAAGACAAGAGAACAGGTGCAGGGCCAGCGGAAGGTTGGAGGCAATGGCCAGGTCCGCTTAGTTATAATAAATAAAGTCTTTCTTTATTGAATACATGATGAGGGTTGCAGTACAGATAGAAGTAGTAGGCATAGTTTTACAAGTACAGTATTTTACAGGGTACTAGTTCTCCTGGAGGTTCTGTGTAAGGGATAGGCAATATGAGGTTCCCCCTCCATGGCTCAGTCTAGATATACCATAAAATCTTCCCAAATGACCAAATATGTGAAAATATTTTCTTTATATTTCTACAGTTACCAGCCATGCGGTACAGTCCTAGATCGGATGGCTAGTGCCTGTCAGAAGTGTGTTGGGCACAAAAAGTGATTTAACCCTACCCTCATGCAGTAAAGTCCAACTTCATATGTGACTGCGACCTTTACTGTTTCAGTCCAAACAGCCTTTTTGGTTCTCAAATTCATAGCTTCCTTCCTCAGAGGTTGACCTCAGCAGAGTTTCTTTTATGACCGTATTTTACTTTCAGGAATGGTGTTTTCCTGGAGAATAGTTCTCTTTTGGCCTACTTGGCTGCATACACACCTAATAGGCCTTCACTCTAGCCTAAATTTGCTAGGATCTCTCTACTCTACTCCAGCCAAGGGAAATTGACCAGCCCACAACACGGCAACTGGTTACCAAGACTGCCAGTTAAACTGTATTAGAAGAAAGAGCAGGCGGCACTCCACATTTACTCCACCATGGAGCGGTGCCCGTATCCCGAGTCGGCGTACTCACAAATAGCAGTAGTATAGGAAGGATCGGCACTCAAAGTAATGCTTCTTCAAAGTTCTCTTTTATTCGCCATAGTTGAGGCAACACACTACACGTGTTTCGGCTGTATAAGCCTTTCTCAAGTGTACAAGATAGCAAGTGAATCAAACAAATTTAAATAGCCCGCTGTGACCTCCGTCACTTCCGGTTTCTGGTCACCATGGTAACTAATACAATATATCAACAATAGTCACAAAAGTTCATATCATTACAAAATTCTAGTATATTTAAAACTATAAATACAATTGTTATATATAAGGCTCAGGTCTTCTGTGTCTATAAGAAAAAAACACAAAAAGAAATAGAGGAAAAAAGAAAAAAAATTATTTAATATTAGAAAATTATTTTAAAAAAACCTTTCAAAAAAATTCCTTCAAAAATTCTTTTTAAAAAAATTTTTTTGATGGTCCTATTATCGTTCACAGTGCAGCATTCAATTGATACTCTCTGTTGAGACCTTTTGGCTCCAATGTCTGCAGAGTATGTATCCAAAAGCTCTCCCGCGATCTCAACGTTTGTAGTCTGTTACCTCCCCGTCTGGGTAATGTAACCTCCTCAATGATTTGGAAACGGAGTTGCGATACGTTGTGAGTACATCGATGAAAATGAAAGGGAACTGGTAATAACAAATTTCCTGTACGAATGGTAGATTTATGTTTAGAGAACCTGTCTTTCATTCTCATCGATGTCTCCCCAACGTAAAGCAATCCACATGGACATTTCAATAAATACACCACAAAGGAGCTGTCACAGGTAAAGAATCCCTTCACCGGGAACCGCTTCCCTGTTTGAGGATGTGTAAAATATTCCCCTTTGATAACTGCTGAGCAGTGGATACAATGCAGGCATGGGAAGGTCCCTTTCTTTGACGTAGATAAAAAAAGTTGTTTCGGTAATTTAAGAGCGCTGCCTACATCTGCTCTAACAATAGTATCTCTGATATTTTTAGACCTCTTATAACACATCATTGGGACCTCTTGAAACTCCTCAATCTGAGGATATGCTGATCTTAAAATATTCCAATGTTTGTTAAACACATGTTTAACCCTGTGTATAAAAGGATGATAGTGAACAACAAAAGGCAATCTCTTTCTCTTCTGGTCCTTCGGACTATTCTCCCTAGTCTGAGTACAAATTAGTTGTTCATCCAAAAGATGTTTCGGATAACCTCTCTTTTGGAATTTCATGGACATCTCCTGTAGTCTGGTTTTTTATTTTCTCCATCAGAGACAATTCTGTCTACCCGTTGGAACTGAGATAATGGTAATGATCTTTTACGGCACTGGGATGATTACTGGAAAAATAAAGCAAACTATTTCTATCGGTGGGCTTTACAAAAAGATCGGTCTGAATACCTTTATCATTTATCACCAGTACATCTAAAAAATTAATTTTAATCTGATCCCATTGTATTGTGAATTTCAATTCTGGCCATACTTCATTCAAGTCAGAGGAGAACCGTTGTAATGATTCCACGCCGCCCGCCATACGCAAAAAACATCATCGATGAAACGTCGCCATAATTTACAATGGCGGTTATATAATATATTGGTATAAACATATACACTTTCAAAATGGGCCATATAGCTATTTGCGTACGGCGGAGCGGCGTGCGAACCCATCGCGGTCCCACGTCTCTGTTTGAAGAAAGTATCCTGAAAGAGAAAATAATTCTCACTCAGGATTAAATGTAAAAGTTGCAAAAAAAATTCTTTCTTAACCTGACTGTAAGGAGATGATTCCAGTATCCACATAACGGCTGTAATACCCTTATTGTGTACAATGGACGTGTACAAACTGCACACATCCATTGTCACCAAAAGATCTCCTGGTTGGATGTCGATACTTTTAATTTCAGAGAGAAAATGACCCGTGTCCAAAAGAAAAGATGGAGTATTGCGTACTAATGGTGTAAGAACTTTCTCCAGCAAAATCGCTGGTGGTGAGAGTATTGAATCATTCGATGCTACAATAGGGCGACCGGGGGGGTGCGTTAGTGACTTATGCATCTTTGGTAAAGTATAAAAAATCGGAGTTACAGGATTATGGTTAATCAGAAACTGACAAAGCCTGCCATCAATCACTCGCATATCTTTATAGTGATCTACCATATCAATCAATTTCTTTTTGACATCAAACACTGGATCTCTGTCGAGACGAAGGTAGGTCTCTTGATCCGCAAGCTGTGTCAGAATCTCCGCAACATAATATTCCTTATCCAACATCACTAACGCACCCCCTTGTCCGCCGGTTTAAAAATCACAGACTTGTCATCCACTATACACCTCAATGCACACCGTTCCTCCCGTGTCAGGTTATCTGTTATATATAACCCATGTTGTACATTACTCAATAGATGTGTTAGATCTCTCTGTACCAGTGACACATAGGTTTCCACCGGATGGTAACTTTTAGGAGGTTGGAAACTGCTAGTCGATTTCAACTTAAATTGCTTCATTGTTAAACAATTATCCTCATTAGTATCACCCGTGGAAAGTGTGTCACTAGAACTGAAGTGAGCTCTTAATCTAAGTTGTCTAAAGAAACGATGGCAATTCATATCAAAGTCAAAGGTATTAAAAGTCCCAGTCGGACTAAATGAAAGTCCTTTTGCAATAAACTCATCTGAGGTGATGTTAAATTCTTAGAGGAGATATTAATAATCAAACGTTCATTATCACCTGTGATCTGGTCAGCATTGATGCGTTTCTGTCTCCTGTGATGGCGTCCTGCCCTTCTTGTTTTTTTCTTCGTTGATCTCTCCTTCGCCCTAAAAAGTCTGTGGGCGGTTTGATGTACCGTACTCACTCCCGATCCTGATGACTGAGAATCTGTAAATCGTGCAGTGCGTCTGCCCAAAGGAAAAGCCGTACCAGAAGGATCTCGCCATCTGTAGACTTTATTAGCTTGATAATCCTCCATATCCCTTGCGAATTTTTTTCTTTTTGTAATCTCAATATTTTTAGTTAAATCCGAACAGACTTTATCCACCTTTTGTTTCAATGCTGTTAGATCATCCATAGATAAAAGATCCCGCAATTGTTGTTCAGTGTTGGCAATCTCTGCTTTTGTATCAGCAATCGCTCTGGATAGATGTTCAATGGTTAGTATCATCAGATCATATGAGCACTTGTTTAAAATGCTTGCAAACTGTGAACAATACTCCATACTGTCACAAAAGAAAGTCGGTCTTAGGTTCACTCGCAATCCACGCGGTATCCTCTGAACCTTACAATACTCAGCCAATGTGACTGCATGCAATTCCCATGCCACCAGCCTCTTACGTTCCCTCTCCAAATCACGGCTTCGTAGCTCTGCCGGAGGAGTCTTCAGAAACGCCGAGCTGGTAGTAATGTGGGACACGATCTCTCGTGCCCGGTCCTCATCATAGGCGAATGTGGCCATTTAATCTGACTTGTAGAAATCCACAGGTGGGTGCACGCTCCGAAAACCACACAGTATTAGAAGAAAGAGCAGGCGGCACTCCACATTTACTCCACCATGGAGCGGTGCCCGTATCCCGAGTCGGTCTCAACAGAGAGTATCAATTGAATGCTGCACTGTGAACGATAATAGGACCATCAAAAAATTTTTTTAAAAAGAATTTTTGAAGGATTTTTTTGAAAGGTTTTTTTAAAATAATTTTCTAATATTAAATAATTTTTTTTTCTTTTTTCCTCTATTTCTTTTTGTGTTTTTTTCTTATAGACACAGAAGACCTGAGCCTTATATATAACAATTGTATTTATAGTTTTAAATATACTAGAATTTTGTAATGATATGAACTTTTGTGACTATTGTTGATATATTGTATTAGTTACCATGGTGACCAGAAACCGGAAGTGACGGAGGTCACAGCGGGCTATTTAAATTTGTTTGATTCACTTGCTATCTTGTACACTTGAGAAAGGCTTATACAGCCGAAACACGTGTAGTGTGTTGCCTCAACTATGGCGAATAAAAGAGAACTTTGAAGAAGCATTACTTTGAGTGCCGATCCTTCCTATACTACTGCCAGTTAAACTATCTCCTCTGATACATGGTCTTTCTAGATTACAAAGGGCACAGTGATAACAGACAATCTGAACCTGAATATTCACTCTTTAGCAGTGTACCAGTGGGTCACTGCATATGGATATGGTAAATAATATATAGGTGATACACCAATTTTAAATCTGCTTAGAATTATATTTAGTACTTTCCAATAACATGAAGATGTACAGCTTGAGTGACGAATTGGATTTTTTATTGTATTTTGTAGCACAGTTGTATTTCTTTTCAAAAGAGACATATAATAAATCAATATATTTAGTCTTCCACATAATAGGTAAAATAATTATATTTTTTTGGTCAATCATACTGCCAACATGCAATTCTCAGTGGGGAATATGCTGCCCTACTTTTCATGTTTAAGTTAAATTCACAGGGAACCTTTTCTGTATAAAGAGTACTGTGAGGAATATGGAGCAGAATCTGCGTTACATGCCGCCTGGAGATAAAATAAAGAGTACTAATCAGAGATTGTGATTTAGATTCATTCATTTGGCGGCAGTAGATGACCATCCTCCTGTTCTGGCCTACTTTACATTGAAATAGTGTGTACTTTGTGTACAGCCACTAACAAGCCATATCATGTCATTTCAGTGTGTGTAATTGTGTTAAAGGACATAGTTTTGTGCTCTATTGTACTTTTAGTTTTCAGTGAAATATGTGTTTTTAGTTAGTTTTAGCTGTTTCAGAAGCCATGGATGTGTATAATGCACTTGGCTATTGCATGGATAGGGTTAGGCAAGGAATAAGCGCAGATGGACATTTAAAAGAGAATAGCTCTTTAAGTTACTAAAATTACTAATGTTACTTTTTTATACGGACATTATAATATTGGTTGGCGTATGTGTCAAAAAGGCGCATACAGTAATTATTCTTCAAAGAGATCTTTTGACATTGTGTCTGGATTTTGCCTGGTTTTAAAGAGGCCGCATCAAGTTATAAACTTATGCCATATCCACAGTATAGGGGATAAGTTTCTGATCAGTGGACATCCAACCAATCATGGGAACAGGGTTCCATGCTCTCGTATGAATGGAGTGACTGTCTACAGCTATCTGGAAGGGCAGCACGCATGTGTGACCTGCCACTTCATTCATATTAGGGTATGGGACCCCCCATTCTCATGAATGGTGGGTGTCCCAATGGTCAAACTGATCCCCTATCACTTTATCTCTATCCTGTGAAAGGGGGATAGATTCATAACTTGGCGTAACCCCTTTAAAGAGTATTTCCAGGATATGCAACAATCAGTTCTCTTCCATATGCAGGGTGCCTTGGGCCTGCCTTCAATCTATATAATTCTATGGAAGATGTGCAACTTGCAAGTCTACTTTTAAATAAATTCTAAATTAAAAAGCCTAATATTGTGTAGGTCTTCCTCGTGCTATCAAAGCAGCTTTAACCCCTTCTGTGGTACAGAATACAATGTGCTATGCTTGTGGAAAGATGGCTCATTTTGCACCTGTATGCAAAAGTATGGACAATCTAAGTAAAAACAAGTTAACTGCACAGGAGAAGAACTTAAACATTAATTTTTTGTCTGCAAATACATAAGGGCAGATTTATCAAAACTGGGGTAAAGGAAAACTGGCTTAGTTGCCCATAGCAACCAATCAGATTCCACCTTTTATTTTTCACTTCTCCTTTGGAAAATAAAAAGGTGGTATCTGATTACTAGAGACTAGAATATTATAAATTAGGATTGGGCATGTTGGATTTTAACTGCCAGATCCTTCTGTCTGGCAGCAGCTTCTCTCCCTCCCCAATTGTTATACACGCTTGTTCAGCTGAGCCAAGCATGCATAGATATCAGAGGATCAGAAGAGATAGCTGCATCAGGCGGTCCCCTGGGTATCGGCCCACTGGGAAATTCCCCTGTAAGGTCTATGGCCAATCCACCCCTGCCTTCTGCACCAACCCCAATTATTGTTGAAGCCAGCCCTGTGGGGTTAGTTGCCATCCTAAGTCAGAGACAATGTGCGTGTGACTACAGACCTATTCAATATGCATTAAATTATGTTTATTTTTAAAAAAAATTTAAGCATATTAATCAGCAATACGATAACGACTTAGACCTATTCAATATGCAAGCAGATCATTTACTGATGTTGAGACATTCTTACACTGAGAAACATGTAGCTGCTCTTTGGGGATGTGAACAGTTTCACACATATACTTATGGACTTGATTTTGAAGTTACAATGGATCCCAAGCCATTAGAGGTAATACATTCCCTTTGATAGGAATCATTGGACAGAATTGAAAGACGGGTTCTCTGTCTTTTATTGCATTGATTTAACATGAGATACAGACCTGGGCAAATTGAGCAGATGGACTTCTCACCATTGCCCCAGACCTTACCACCAGGGACGTAACTACCATAGTGGCAGACCATGCAGCTGCTATGGGGCCCAGGGCAAGAGGGGGGGGGGCATTGGGATCATATCCTCTTCTACTGGGGGTGAAAACTTGGTCAGGACCCTAACTACTACATGTGTCAGTGTAGTTAGCTGGAATAAAGCATCCTCAAGTCTCAGTCTTCTACCCTGTGTCCATACACTAAGACACTGCACATGCGCTGGTGCCAGTGGCGGATTAACATAGGGGCGTTCGGGTCGGCAGCCCCGGGCCCGGCCTCACTGGGGGGCCCAATGCCGACCTGATCTCTCACATACTGCGGCGGGGCACAGGAGCGCATAGTTCCCTGCCCCGCCGCCGATCAACACCATAGGCTTCAGGCCTAGTAGGCCTGAGGCCTATGTGGTAGTATATTCCCGGTGCAGGCGTGCGTGATGACATCATCACGTGCCTGCGCCGGGACGCAGGACAATGAGGATTGCGCGCCTGCAGCCTGCCTCACCATCCCGAACCCAGGTAAGTATTAGATTTTTTTTTTTTCTGTGTGTGCCTTTGGGGGCCAGAGGAGGACATGGGGGCAGTGTGGGGGCAAATATTTTCATGGGAGGGCAGTGTGGAGGCAAATTACTTTATGGGAGCAGTGTGGAGGAAATTACTATATGGGGCAGTGTGGGGGAAATGACTATATGGGGCAGTGTGGGGGAAATTACTATATGGGGCAGTGTGGGGGAAATTACTATATGGGGCAGTGTGGGGGAAATTACTATATGGGGGCAGTGTGGGGAAATTACTATATGGGGCAGTGTGGGGGAAATTACTATATGGGGCAGTGTGGGGGAAATTACTGTATGGGGGCAGTGTAGGGGAAATTAATATATGGGGCAGTGTAGGGGAAATTACTGTATGGGGCAGTGTGGGGGAAATTACTATATGTGGCAGTGTGGGGGAAATTGCTATATGGGGGCAGTGTGAGGGAAATTACTATATGGCGGCAGTGTAGGGGAAATTACTATATGGGGCAGTGTGGGAGAAATTACTATATGGGGCAGTGTAGGGGAAATTACTATATGGGGCTAATGTGGGGGAAATTACTATATGGGGCAGTGTGGGAGAAATTACTGTATGGGGGCAGTGTAGGGGAAATTACTGTATGGGGGCAGTGTTAGGGGAAATTACTGTATGGGGGCAGTGTGGGGGGAATTACTGTATGGGGCAGTGTGGGGGAAATAGCTATATGGGGGTAGTGTGGGGGAAAATACTATATGGGGGCAGTGTGGGGGTGTTGCTATTAGGGGACATTATTTTTGGGGACACTATACAGGGATTATTACCTGGAGCACAATATAGGGTGCTGTTATTATTGCTGGGGGCACTCTAGGGGACATTAAAACTGCTGTAGACACTATAGGGACCTTTCAGGATAATTTATCAAACTGTTGTAGTAGAACTGGCTTAGTTGTCCATAGAAACAGATTCCACCTTTCATTTTTGACATCTCCTCTGAAAAATGAAAGGTGGAATCTAATTGGTTGCTATGAGCAACTAAGCCAGTTCTACTTTACAGCAGTTTGATAAATGACCTCAATTATGAGAAATCTAACATGTCTGTGTAACAAACCCTGTAGAGACGAGATGCGGCTGAAAGAATTTGTCATGGCGGTCTGGGTCAGACGGAGAAGAAGAGGAAAGAGAAGTTCTACATGACCGGAGATATCCCTGGATGTAAGAGGTATGTGGTGCTGTATTCTCACTGCTGTGACCTACATCTCATCTTCTCCCCTAAGTCATTTTTATTATAATCATATTGTAATTTGTCACCTGCAGTCCTATGTAACAGCCCAGATAACAGTGATAACTTTCTGTGTGCAGATAATGTAGTAGATGTTCCCTATGAACTATTGTGTTATGTGGGGTGTTACATAGGACTGCAGGTAACATCTATAACATCTGTACTCAGAGAGTTATGAGATGGTGTGGCCCCGACTCCTGGCACCCCTGCCAATCCGCTGTTTGAGGAGACCGCGATGTCCCAGTGAGCGCCGCAGCCTCTTTGCTCAGCGCTGTCCATTTGATAGCACTGCGCTTGGTATTGCAACTCAGCCCCAATCACTCAGATAAGACAGAGCTGCGCCTGCAGCTAGGCCATGTGAACAATGAATGTGATGTGCCATGGCATAGGAAGAGACTGTAGCGCTCACGAAGCACCGCAGCCTCTTCATACAGAAAACGTAAACTTAAAATGGAGGGAGGGGCCCGAGTTGGGTAGACAGCCCCGGGCCTATCATGCACTTAATCCGCCCTTGGCTGGTGCTATGCTTTACTGTACAAGAGCAAGATTCAGTGGTTGTGGATGACATATGCAGCATCATCTATGTCACTCAAAAGAAGAGGAGCTGTCTTAGGGCTGATCCACCAGAACATTTGTAAGGTTTGAATACTCTCAGCGGTACTTATATCCATACAGTGCATGAGTTTTTTTCTAACTTTTTCTAAGCTATGCAGGGAGGGTTGCCAACCAGAATTTTTCTTTTTCTGGACAACTTATACCAAAATAACTGACAGCCAAAAATTTTTACGGACACTTTAGAAAACCATAATGAATGATAAATATTATAACTAAGTAATACACGTCTATAGCTTAATGTACTGATACAAACCCATTACCAGCATTTACTGTGATCTGTAAACTAATGATAGTTATGACTAAATTAATCTAGTCAAGTAACAACAGCCTTAAAAAGATCAAGGACACATCAATTTCTTTTCACGGACATAGAAAAAAAACTCACCTATTTTTACGGACTGTCCAGAAATTTCAGGATGGTTGGCAACCCTGTATGCAGGGCTACTGAGGACTAACAGGTAAAACTCTATAAAGGTATATTACCGTCTGGTGGGAACAGCTTATAAAACCTGGTGACAGGGTCCCTTTTTTGGGGTTGTGTTACCATTAAATGTTATTTTAATATAGTTCAACATGAAACACTTGCTACTTTCTGTTACAAAAATGCTGCAGCCATTAGAATGGTCCTCCTGGTGTTTAATCTGTATGGTAATGTGCACATCCATTTGCTCAGGTTGTTACACATGTTCAGTTCCATCCTATAACTGCCAGCAGCCATATCTACTGTTAGAGGCTGTAATAGTTACTGGGAGAGAGCTGCAGCAGAAAGGACATACTCCCTGAGAAAGGACATACCCCTTGAGCTGGAATAGGGAGAGGGCTGCAGTTAAAAAGCTCCCTGAGCTGCCAGCCTGAAGAACATTCAGCAGAGCAGTTGGAGCAATGATTGGGGGGATCTCTGGATCCATGTGAGGTACAGGGCTGGTTCTAGCTTTGTTAGGCTAGTTTCACACTAGTGGCAAGGAGCTCCGGCAGGTGAATGTCATAGTTTTATTCCGGCCACCTCTCGGCATGTTTGCCATGCTGCAATGGGGCCAGAGCAGACCTCCGGCCCCACACGTGCACTAGCGGCAGCACGGATCCGGCAGGCTTCTCACCTGCCGGAGCTCCTTGCCACTACTGTAAAACTATCTTTAGAAAGAGACTGTCATGTGCTGTATGATGCACGATTTACATACATTTCTTTCATAATTCATAGTACACCTGTTTGAGTCCTGTGCTACGTGGGGAATTTTTTGGTTTTACCTACTGATTTTAACTGTTGAGTTACAGTTGCAGTCCACACGATTGCATACATCCTACTGTATTTCTTTGGAAAATCAGATGTGCTACAAAATGTCCCCATGTAGCCCATGCAGATGGACACATAGCCAGTTGAAAGGCTGAAAGAGTCTTGTGGAGACAAAGGAGAACGTATTAAGAACCCTGATGTATTAAATGGTCCTAGTACATCTGCAGCACCCCAATATAGGGTTACTGCAAAAAAGTTGATTGTTATAATGTTATATTGCTAAAGTGACATGTTTTGATTTTGTGTGTTTCTGTATCTAATAGCAATGTATGGATAGTTCAAGGTTAAACACCTTGATTCAGACCCTTTTAGGTTGCCTGAAGATGGACCAGGGTCTGCCCCTGGTTAGAGGGAGTTCCAGTCTAGTTGTGCTACGGAGAGAATCTATTTTGTGTAAGCTTCTCAGAGCAAGGTCATAGTTTCAGAGAACCATCAACCATACAACTATTCAAGCAAGCTATTCTACTAGCAAAAGAGAGGGAGAAAAGAAAATAAACTAGAAAGGCCTTGCCCAGGAATAAGACTGCAAGGCATTGTGCACATTTAGGGCAGAGAGAGATTGTGCTGCTGTGAGAGGGAACATTGCACCCTTCCACACTTTAAGACAGTTTGGCCAACCATATCTTAATTCTGTACCCCTGAGCCGGGAATTACAGAACTCATACCAAAAACCTCAATTGCATGCTTAAGGTCCTGCAGAAAGACTTTCTGGAGGTAGAAGAAGGAGTACCACAGTGCCAAGCCACCATCATTGCTGCTATCCATCCATACACTGCTGATACTGTTGGATGTGTACTGCTGCTCCTACTTTGCACTGTAATGAAGAGAAACCTATTTATTTGCACCAACTGGCCTGGTCACCTACTCCATCACCAATTACCGGCCATTGCACCGGCATCTACACTTCTGCCCTGCACACTGCCATAACATTTATTACCAAGAATACCCCGACTAACACGAGCCAGGAACAACGACGCCAAGTGCCCTGGGAAAAGAAAGGGTGTGCCCTTTCTATCACTGCACAGTCCTAAAGAACGTCAGTGTGAGGATAGCCACTGTGTTCTGTGTCCACAATTATCATTGCCGGAGCCACTGCTACTCCCATCCTCCACTCGTTACTCCTCGCTTGCTGCACACATTTGCTGAAGTTCTACTGTAATTACTATGAATATATTAAGGGATTGCTGTTTAGGTAGTTCCCTAATATTTATTGTAACCTATCTCACATGCTTTTTGTATCCGGTGCTTTTTTCAGCATTTTTCGGCTGTAGAGCACCAGGTTACATTATAACAGAAGCCCATTCTTCCTCGTAGGGAGGCATAGACAGCAATTATCTATCTGACAGTGACTGTCTCCCTGCTATGCTTTCTAACACAATTTCGATACTGTTTTTCTGGAGTGTCATCTGATTGTTTTTAGATGAAATAGGTGATGTTCAAAGCTACTTCATTTTCACAAGTCTTCCAGACTTTCAAAAAAAGTTCTAGTCAAACTACAAGAAAAGCTTGGATGGAAACTGAAAACACATCAGAGAGAGTTTACGAAGTTTTGCCTTGGGGGAATTAACACTTCTTTTATGAATGTAAGTGGATGGAAGTCATAACTATGAAGATTGTTTTGAATACACAGAGATTTCTGATGATTAACGTTACTGCTTTAGCAGCAGTTGGCATCTCTCTAGTCACTCATTCCATTTCACCTTGTCTTTCTCACCACAGGAAACATCTTGCTAATTGCATTGATTACACTTGATACAAATCTGTTTACCATACCAAGTTTCTGCCTGACCTATCTGCGTGGCTTGTGCTTTTGCAATTGCTAGCCTCCATTAGAATATGCATGCTCATAATTAGCACCGCTTTAACAGATGGATCAAGTGAGATTAATGCAAATTCAAATAGACACCACATTAATACTTGGGAGATAAAATATGGATTCATCATGATGTTTGTAATACTGTACTTTCATGACAAAAATATACTGGCTGTGCAGGGTGTAACAAGTATTCACCATAGCTGGGAAAGCCTGCGGGCTTGGTCATGGCCTCTCTCAGCAGTAAGCTCTCTGCTTATTGCAGCTGTGGCCAAATAAAATCTAATGTATCTGGCTTCTCGTTAGAGGGAAACAGGGTGCTGATTTAAACCAAACTCCCATCATTCATATTTCCTTAAAAAAGATCAGAGATTCTGAAGGGGCTAGATCTGATTGCATAGGGCAGGGAGGTCATCCTTACAGACAACTAAGCATTGATGGCTTTGATATGGATAAAAGATGCTAATGAGGACTGGTCAGCAGAATCAACCTAAAAGAGGGCAGGCCAAAGTGCTAGGGTTGATCCTGCTGATTAAAACCATACCTTTATCACCCAAATCTGTAGTGCCTTTGCAGAGTTATCTTTAGTTTCAATTAATATGCTATTTGAGGCTTCAGTACACGGAGTGGTGTGCCCTACTCCTTCTGTGCACCACAGCTCTTCCCTGCTTAGTCATGCCCCCTTTACCTTGAGTGGGAGGGCTAGGCATCTTTAGAGTCCTCATGCCTTACACTGTAATCCAGCCAATGCATTCTGTAATCGGCCCATGCACACTAGGTCTCCTTTAGGTTTCTCTACAAGGCATCTGTCAGGAAAGCTGTTTCAGAAGGCTGGAATCAGTTGCACAACCAGCGCTTTGATTTCTCGCATCTCCTAGACCACACTCCTATTTATTTAGTTTTGAGAAGAGATGCACAAAGAGTGGACATGGTTAAAACCTGTATTACACCGCCTGAACGCATGAACGTTTGTTAGCAATCATCTGGCAGTGTAATACTGCCGCCGATTGCCCAATTGCTCAATCATCCGGCAGTCCAAATCTTTTGACATGTTAAAAAATAATCATTTGCAGTGGGGCAGATTATGGTGTCTAATCACGATCTGCCACCGTCAAACCACTATACAGCGTGGGACGAGCAATGCCATAGAGATCGCTCCTCCCCATGCTGCGGAGGAGATCGCTGCATCTAATAGCAGTGGTGTCCTCCGCTAGAGAGCAGGCGATTGTTGAAAGGGAACGCTTCCCTCCCGACAATCGTTCTGCCACATCGAGCTGTGTAATACAGGCTTAACCTACATACAGTAAAGATATGACTGGTCGTCACAAAATATATGGAAGACAAAGCGATCCAGCACTCTAGCATCTTGATAAAATCCCTAGGCTTTATTGAAGAGGTAAAATGACACCATGTAGCACAACACCTCAGGTCTTTCCTACGCGTTTCAAACACTGCAGTTCTTAATCATGGCCATGATTAAGAACCAAAAGATTTGAAACGGGTAGGCCAGGCATGTGGTGTTGTGTTATATGGTGTCGTTTTATCTCTTCAATAAAGCCTGTGGATTTTATCAAGAAGCTAGTGTGCCGGATCGCCTCGTCTTGCATGTTCACCTGTTTCACTACAGGTTTTCCGTGCACCTTTCAGTCTGGGTGAAGCAACAGTGGTGAGTTGAACTTCTCTGTGATGCAAAATATATGGTTTAAAGCCGCTTTATCTAAAATTCTCTCAATTGACTAGGAGGCACTTCGGTCATATGGAGGCGACAAGGCTTCTATAGCATAAGAACTGTAAATCTGGGAATCTGAGATCAAAATAACATTGGTGCTGTATAGAATTCTTCTCACACCTCGGCCCTTCAACCACGTCCTCTCCATTTTACTTGGTTGAACTCGATGGTAATATGTCTTTTTCTACCATCCGTACTATGTAAATATGGGACTATATTAGTATGTAGTGTTAAACGAGGTCTGCCCCTTTGAGGTAGTAGACATTTTTTTTTTAACGGACTCTCATTTTTATTCTCTGTACCACAAGTCTTTTGGAGTGAAGACTGAGGCTTCTCACTGCTATCAATAACATTCAGAATATTAACATTTGCATAGACTGTTCCTTGAAATGCGTTCAGATGCACAAGTATCCCCATGTACAAATTATATATGTTCTAAACCATCTTGGTGGACAGAATAATTTGCATGCTCCCATTCTGACATGTAATTCAAGAAACTGCTAAAAGGATTCACAGCAGTCTGGTGAATATTGCCCTGGTCTACCTCGTAAATTTCAAACATGCTTTTGTCATTTTGAAGTTGCATAATAAAATTCAGCTAAACACTAAGTGCTTGGGTGGTATTTTTGGAATAGGCATAGTGTTACTACAAGTAAACTTTATTATCAGATTAAGTATGAGACCCCAACTTGGCTGCTGTCCACATCTGCAGACTTCACCATCTGCCGCAGAGCCTGTGCAGGTGTGTTTTCTACAGAAGAGTGCAGTTTTCAATTGTGGCGGAGCTCAGAACCGAGAGTCCAGTGGCTTTAAGGCACTTCATTTGCAAGCATCAGGAACAATGCATAAGGCGTACTTTCAGCTGCTGGGTGGTGGGCCAAATTGCTTCATAATTACAAAACCTCAATGGATACAGGAAGAAAACACAATCTATCCTAAATAATAGCATAATAATGTATTCCAAAACTGTCGGTCTATAATGCTGTCCTACTGTATTTTGCCATTCTTGCTGTTGATGTACATTGAAAACTCACCTTATACATTGAAGCTACATTCATAGACACCACATAAAGGGTTGAACTAGTGAGTAATTAGTTCCTTCTATACAACTTCCAGCAAGCAAGTTTGGCCGCTGTATACTGTGCCTGTCATTAAGCTGAAAAATGCCGAGTGGGAGGAGCATTATGAATTGCTGACCACACAGTGCTCCTCCCAAAAGTTCTTTTCAGCTGGACACCTGACACAAATTATACACTTCTAAGTTCTGGTTTTTGAGATCTGGCTTCCCCAGAAATGTCTTTCAAAATGCATTTGTCAAGTGCTTCAAGATCTTTCACCCCTGACAATAAAAATAAGTATTATTAGCTACATACTGGTCCATCAGCTGTCATCATTCGGAATATAAGGATAGGGAGATTAACCTCTTAATGCAAAATGACGTCACTGTATGTCATTTGTATGTAACTGATTTATGAAGCGGGCTCACAAGCAGAGACCATCCCATGCGTGGTGGGTGCCGGCTGTGTAATACACAACCAGTCAGACATCTAGTCACAATCACTAGCATCAGTTTCTGTTCAGTTACTATGCCAATCTTGGGCCCTGTGAAGGCTCTCAGGCCTGCCTGTTAAGCCCCGTCCCGCTTAATAAGAAGCTTATTAAAAAAATCCAAAAGGCTGCAATAGTATTCTGTCTATGGTACAAGCAATCAAAATACTAAAAACTGTTTAAAAAGTTTTTACAAATATTTTACAAACCACTGAAATATAAAAAATTGTAATTACCCCCTTCCCCAATTTTCCATATAAAAATAAATACATATTTAAAAAATAAGCTTCATTGGTATTGCCCTGTTTGAAAATGCCCAAATTATTAAACTATAAAAATATTTAGCCAGCATGGTGAATGCCATAATGGAAACAATATATAAATGTCAATTTGGTTTTTCTTTTTTCATTTTGCCACACTCTCAAAAAAAATGTGTGGTGAAAAGGTAATCAAAAAGAAAAAAAAAAACCACAGCTCATCCTACAAAAAACAAGCCCTTAAACAGCTCTGTAGACAAAAAATATAAAATAGTTCTAGGTCACAGTATGGTGAGGAAAAAAAATTATTTTAAATTTTTTGCTTTTTTAAATAAGTAAAATTAGTAACATGCCATGAGGGAAAAATGGCAGTGCATCTTATACTCTGAATGCTAATGACCACTTCCATTATAGAAGTGGTCATCAGCATGCAAGAGGCAAGGGGAAAAGTGAGGGAAGCACTGCGCTGGCTCTACTCACCGTCCTTGGTCTTCTTCTGGGCCCCACTCTGCACTGTGTCCTGACTGCGTACAGCATCAGGACGTAGTGCACGTAGGCGCACACTAGGACTCGACACTGTGCAACATCAGGTCACATTGCAGCATGGGCCAGAAGACGGTCAGGGAGCGGTAAGTGGCATTGCAATTCATAGCAAGCAAGGTAAGTTTATTTTTTTTAACATCTGATCTAAGGTCTGATGAGGATCTGATCTGAGGCTGATGGGGGTCTGATCTGAGTCTAATGTGTCTAATCTGAGGCTGATGGGGTATGATCTGAGTCTGATGGGAGTCTGATCTGAAGCTGATGGAGCCTAGGGGGACTGATGAGGGTCTGATCGGAGGTCTTATAGAGCTTGGGAGTCCAAAACATATGGTAATAGAAACAATATAAATTTGGTATCTGTGTAACCATACTGACTCACAGAATAAGGTTGTCATGTCGTTTTTAGTAAATACTGTAATCACCAATCCCAAAAATCATGGTGGAATTGCGTTTTTTTCACCATAAAAAATAAAACTTGTACCGCAAAAACTAACCCCCAGATGTCTCTGAGAACCGAAAAGTAAAATATTCATGGCTCTTGGAAGACGGGGAACAAAATTAGAAAATTGGCCGGGTCCTTTAGGGGCAATAACAGCATAAATAATCAGACAGCTCAGTAAGTTACATTTAAAGGTAATTGATATGTTCTGGGAAATTCTCTTCTGTTGGTGAGTGCAAAACTACAACTTAATTCATCTGACTTGATTTTCTGTCAATGAGTTAGATTTGCTGGAATTTTCTTGGATTTAGGAAGTGCTTGAATGTCTACTAATTACTTTTCAACCCAAAATATAGTAATTACGAATAATTACTAATACAGTAGTCAAACAAAAACATCTGCAGGAAACCTTTCGGTTGAATCTTGTGTGTAAAAGTTGTATACTGAGCAGTATTTTATACCGTAGATAGGCTATATAGAAGAGGGATACACGGGGAATTAGTCATAGTCATGTGAAATTTATCAAAAACTCCACAATTGTAAAGATTGTGAAACATTTTGCAAGGAGACACTGCAATGATTTATATTAACCAGTGTTTTTTTTCTGTTGTGCAGGAAATCCTCTTTAACCCCTTCCTGACCAGTGCCGTAATAGTACGGCGCTGCAGGAAGGGACTGCGCCCGACCGACTGCGCCCGACCGTTTAGCTGCAGGGGACCAGCTGTTACCGTTAGCCAGACCCCTGCTCTATGCGAAAAAACAGATGCCTGCGCATTAACCCTCACTATGCCGCGATCAGCGCTGACTGCCAGTTCCAAAATAGCCATTTTCTGGTCACTTCCCTCACAAAAAGTGTAATGCCAAGCAATCAAAAAGGCGGATTACCCCAAAATAGTACCAATCAAATCGTCATCAAATCCCGCAAAAAATGAGATCCTACCTAAAACAATCATCCAAAAAAAAATTAAAAATAGGGCAGTCAGAAAATGGCAACACAAAAACAAGATTTCATTCTGTTCAAAAATGCATTTACTGTGTAGACATATTGGGTATCGTCATGTCCGTAACAACCTGTTTTATAAAAATATCACATGAGATGCCCCCTCAAATGAATGCTGTAAAAAAAAATATAATACGCCAAAAGAGCCTTTTTTTTTCACCTTGCCTCACAAAAAGTGTAACACCAAGCGATCAAAAAGTCTTATGTACCCTAAAATGGTACCAATAAAAAGGTCACCTCATCCCACAAAAAATAAGCCCCAACATAAGAACATAAGACAATCACTCAAAAAATAAAAACCAATGGCGTCCATAAACCAATCCATCAAAATCTGCGCTACAAAAGCCATATGGTGCTCCTTCCATTCTGAATCCTGCCATGTGCCCCCCCAGCAGTTTACCACCACATATGTGGTGTTGCCGTATTCAGGAGAAAATGGGTAACAAATTTTGGGTGCTTTTTTTCCTGTTACCCCTTGTGAAAAAGAAAAATTTAGGACTAAAGCAACATGATTGCTTATTGATTAACATGAAAAATCTGCAGAAAAAATGCATTCTTGTGGAACGCCTAAAGAGTTAAAAAAGTTTGTAACATCAGCTTTGAATAATTTGAGGGGTATAGTTTCTAAAAGGGATAATTTATGGGTGGTTTCCATTATGTAAGCCCATCAAAATCACTTTATATCTGAATTGGTGCTTTAAAAAATGGGTTTTGGAAATTATTATGAAAATTTGAAAAAATGCTTCTAAACTTCTAACCCTTCTAACATCCTAAAAAAATAAAATGACATGTACAAAATGATGCCAACATAAAGCAGACATATGGGGAATGATGACCGATAACTATTTTATGAGGGATTTCTATCTGTCTTAAAAGTAGAGAAATTCAAATTTGGAAAATTTATCAAAAATTTTGAAGAATTCACAATTTGGGATATTTTATAAGTAAGGGAAAAATATTTGGACTCAAATTTATCACTGTCATAATCTACAATGTGTCATGAGAAAACAGTCTCAGAATGGCCTGGATAAGTAAAAGCGTTCCAAAGTTATTACCACATAAAGTGACACATGTCAGATCTGCAAAAAATGGCCTGGGCAGGAAAGTGAAAACTGTCTCGGGGTAGAAAGGGTTAAGCCATGGTTTACATTTTACTTTATATTCCTTAAAATGCTTTTATTTTTGGCCATTAACAGCTTACAGCATATAATGAGTGTAGATAATGAAGCAAATAAATGTCATTTGATGTAAAGCGGTGTTTCTAAGACTGCTGAGTGATCTGTGCTAGTTATAATTAGAACACAGTGATGTATGCAGGACACAAGCAAAAAAATTGAGACTGGGAAACACATTTATCTTTTTTGTTAGCTCTGTGTGATTTCAAGGGATTTAATTTCAATAAAGAAAAGACAAAACATATTTTGTAAACATAACTTGAAAATATTTGGGTTATTTCTTAACCCCTCCAGGACCCTGCCATTTTTTACCTTAAGGACCAGGCAGTTTTTTGGAAAGTTGACATGTGTCACTTTATATAGTAATAACTTTGGAACGCTTTTACTTATCCAAGCCATTCTGTGACTGTTTTCTTGTGACACATTGTACTTCATGATAGTGGTAAATTTCAGTCAATATTTTTCTTTTTTATTTAAAGAAAATACCAAATTTACAAAAAAAATTTAAAAATTAGCAAAATTTCAATTTCTCTGCTTTTTAAACAGATAGTGATAACTCATATAATAGTCATTACTTTACATTTCCCATATGTCTACATTATGCTTGGATCATTTTGTGAATGCCATTTTATTTTTGGGGACCCTAGAGGGCTTAGAAATTTAGAGGTCTGAAGTCACTTTGTGAGGCTTACAATATAGAAATCACCCAAAAATGACCCCATTTTAGAAAGTGCACCCCTCAAGGTATTCAAAACAGATTTTATAAACTTTGTTAACCCTTTAGGTCTTTCACAAGAATTAAAGGTAAATGGAGATAAAAAACCAGTGTCAGGCAGCTGCTGCCAAGGCCAATAAGATATTGGATTACATCAAAAGGGGCATATATGCCCGTGATGAGAACATAGTCCTACCAATTTACAAATCACTAGCCAGATCACACATGGAGTACTGTGTACAGTTCTGGGCTCCTGTGAACAAGGCAGACATAGCAGGGCTGGAGAGGGTTCAGAGGAGGGCAACTAAAGTAATAACTGGAATGGGGCAACTACAGTACCCTGAAAGATTATCAAAATTAGGGTTATTCACTTTAGAAAAAAGACGACTGAGGGGAGATCTAATAAATATGTATAAATATATCAGGGGACAGTACAGAAATCTCTCCCATCATCTATTTATCCCCAGGACTGTGACTGTGATGAGGGGACATCCTCTGCATCTGGAGGAAAGAAGATTTGTACACAAACATAGAAGAGGATTCTTTACGGTAAGAGCAGTGAGACTATGGAACTCTCTGCCTGAGGAGGTGGTGATGATGAGTACAATAAAGGAATTCAAGAGGGGACTGGATGTATTTGTTGAGTGTAATAATATTACAAGATATGGCTACTAGAGATGGATCGTTGATCCAGGGAGTTATCTGATTGCCTGATTGGAGTCGGGAAGGAATTTTTTTACCCTTAAGTGGGGAAAATTGGCTTCTACCTCACAGGTTTTCGTTTGACTTCCTCTGAATTAACTTGCAGGATAACATGGAGAACTGGATGGACAAATGTCTTTTTTCGGCCTTATATACTATGTTACTATGTAAATTTCAGAATTTAACTTTTTTGGCAGATTTTCCATTTTAATCCATTTTTTTCCAGTAACAAAGCAAGGGTTAACAGCCAAACAAAACTCAATATTTATTACCCTAATTCTGTAGTTCACAGAAACATCACATTGTACACTGCTGTATGAGGAAAGGAACTCCTTATGGTTTTTGAAGGGCAGATTTTACTGGGATAATTTTAATTCGCCATGTCACATTTGAAGACCCCCTGATGCACCCCTAGAGTAGAAATTTTAAAAAAAGTGACCCCGTTTTGGAAAATACACCCCTCAAGGTATTCAAAACTGATTTTAAAAACTTTTTTAACCCTTTAGATGTTCCACAAGAATTAAAGTAAAATGTAGATGACATTTCAAAATTTCACTTTTTTGGCAGATTTTCTAGTTTAATCCATTTTTTCCAGTAACAAAGCAAGGGTTAACAGCCGAACAAAACTCAATATTTATTACCCTGATTCTGTAGATTACAGAAACACCCCATTTGTGATCGTAAACTGCTGTACGGGAGCACAGCAGGGAGAGAATTAAAAAAAACGCCATATGGTTTTTGGAGAGCAGATTTTACTGGGATAAAGTTAAGTTGCCATTTAACATTTGATGCACACCTATAGTAGAAACTCAAAAAAGTGACTCCATTTTGGAAACTACTGGATAAGGTGGCAGTTTTGTTGGTACTATTTTAGGGTATGATTTTTGGTTGCTCTATATTACACTTGTTGTGAGGCAAGGTAACAAAAAATATCTATTTTGGCACCGCTTTTATTTTTTGTTATTTCCAACGTTCATATGACTGGTTAGATCATGTCCTTTTTTATAGAGCAGGTTGTTATGGACGTGACAGTACCAAATATGACAACTTTTTTGGGTTGTTTGTTTCAGTTTTACATAATAAAGCATTTTTGAAAAAAAATGATTTTTTTGTGTCTTCATATTCTAAAAGCAATAGTTTATTTGTTATTTTTTGGGTGACTGTCTTATGTAGGGGCTAATTTTTTTCAGGATGAGATAACGGTTTGATTGGCACTATTTTAGGGTGCAAATAACTTTTTTTTTTTACGGTGTTCACCTGATGGGTTAGTTCATGTAATATTTTTATAGAGCAGGTTCTTACGGATGTGGCAATACCTAATATGTATACTTTTTTCATTTATTGAAGTTTTACACAATAATATCAGAGTGGCACACACAGAGTGTGGAGGTGGCGGCAGCAGCAACATCAGGAGGAGACCGCAGAGTGGCACAATGACAGTGTGGAGGTAGCAGCAGCATCAGGAGACCACAGAGTGGCAAGGTGACATAGTGTGGAGGTGGCAGCAATATCTGAAGACCACAGAGTGGCAAGGTGACATACTGTGGAGGTGGCAGCAGTATGAGGAGACCACAGAGTGGCAAGGTGACATACTGTGAAGGTGGCAGCAGCATGAGGAGACCACAGAGTGGCAAGGTGACATAGTTTAGAGGTGGCAGCAGCATCAGGAGACCACAGAGTAACCCAGTGACATAGTGTAGAGGTGGCAGCAGCATCAGGAGACCACAGAGTAACCCAGTGACATAGTGTAGAGGTAGCAGCAGCATCAGGAGACCACAGAGTGGCAAGGTGACATAGTGTAGAGGTGGCAGCAGCATCAGGAGACCACAGAGTGGCAAGGCGACATAGTGTGGAGGTGGCAGCAATATCTGAAGACCACAGAGAGGCAAGGTGACATACTGTGGAGGTGGCAGCAGCATGAGGAGACCACAGAGTGGCAATGTGACATAGTGTGGAGGTGGCAGTAGCATCAGGAGGCCACAGTGTGGCAAGGTGACATAGTGGTGAGGTGGAAGCAGACCAAAGAGTGACCTGATGACAGACTGGGGAAGTGGGTGGCAATAACAGTACCCACTGACGATGGTGGGTATAAGAAGGAGCACTTGGCATCAGATGTGTGGCATCAGGCCGTTGGCAGCATCAGAATAGTAGCTGAGGCAGGTAGCCAGAAGAAACCGGTCTCTTTTGTCAAGGTTTGGGTGAGGCAGCATGGATGATCTAATCTAATTCATCAGGCATTGGTGGGTGAAAATCCTAGCCATTTTCACTTAGGGGTGTACTCACTTTTGTTGCCATCGGTTTAGACAGACCATTAGAAAACGTGATGTGGTGTTAAACAGGCAGGATATGCTCAAACCCATATGCAGTTGTGCATGTATATAGCGGAGCATATACTGCACTTGTAGTCTGTTGCTGATGGCAATCAACAGCAAAAAAATGCATACAATGGAAGATTCTAGCAACGGACTACAAGTACCACAATAACCATCCTACATAAGGTAACGATTACAATCAAAAACTTAACATTAGCAAAGACAGGTGCACTCTGCGGTAATACTAAACCCAATTGGGGCGATACCAGGGGCCAGTGGGCGTATTATGGCTACATGCTGGAGCTTACTGGGAAGCTGTTTGTTAGTCAGGCCTTATCCTCCCGTAATATGCCTACTGGCCCCTGGTATCGCCCATATGGCACAGGTAGGTGAGTAGTAGGGTCTCAGGCTACTTGAGAGACCTTGGCGCAGTGCCCGAGCTTAAGACATGTCCTCCTAGTAGGATATGTCGAACTAACCTCTCAATTTTAACATCAGTGTGAGGGTTTAGTATTACCGCAGAGTGTAGCTATCTTTGCTATTATTAAGCCATCGGTTTAGACATAAATGGCTGTGCGTTGAGTTATTTTGAGGGCACACCAAATTTACGCTGGAAAACACAGTTTTTTTCCTTTTTTTTTTCCTTTTTATTTTTGTCCCACTCTGGGACTTCAACTTCTGGTGGTCTGATCCCTTCTGCAATGCAGTTTTTAATGCATTGCATCTCAGCTTGTATGCTTATAGCCTGCCTGTAAGACCCAGCCTAAGGGCTGGATGTCACAGGCTTCTGTAGAAAGCAAGCCCTGATGCCTATGGAAGGCATCGGGCTGCCTTCTCTGCCATCAGGTCCCCGTCACTGCAGCGCGGGGACCAGATGGTGAAGCAGAGGGCAAGCGTACCCTCCGCAAACCCAGTGCATGCAGCGGTCAGCCAGCATCTGTGGCATGCAAGGAGTTAATATGTCGGCATCTGTGTTTTCACTAATGCCGGCGTATGCAGCAGGGGTCCGGCTGTCAGTTACTATCACGTCCACTAGTGCCGTACATGTATGGCACGGGTCCTTAAGGGATTAAAATTTAGTTTCTTTATCAATGTGCTTTACATAAGATATTAAAGGATTTTCCACACAGAAACTCTGAAATAGTCTAGAATTACAGGCAGTTTTTTTTCTACTGTAAATGATAAGATTAATCTAAGAGGCTCTTATCCCCTAGGAAAGTGTACATTAATAAGAATGTGTCAACAGGAAATCTGATCATTTTTTTTACACTTTCTTATAGATCCCATTGGGAACTATAACAGTTCCAATGAGATCTATAAGAAAGTGTAAAAAAATAAAATTTGTGTTTATAAAAATATAAAGAAAATTTAAAAAATCTAAATCACCCACCTTTTCCCCAAATAAAAATACATAAACAATAAAAAAAAACATTATGGTCAGAAAAACGCTCATACTATTAAAATATAAAATTATTTATCCCATATGGCAAACGGTGAAACAGAAAAAGAAGTAAAAAAAACTGATTCGCTGTTTGTTGGTTGCTTCACCTCCCACAAAGAATTGAATAATAAGTGATCAAAAAGATATACAGACCCCACGGATCAGAATATGGCGACAAAAAGAAAAACCACATTTTTTTCAAGGTTTTTAATTTTTTTCTGCATTGAAACAGATCTTGTTGTGCTACACTGTTTCCGTAGCTCTTATGCATGGCAATGAGAGCTACTGAAATAGCAGAGCTCTCCAGCCGGGAGTTGGTCGGGACAACCCCTTGTAACCCTGCATGGACAGAGGGATGTTGCCTGATAATTCAAGCTAGTTCCCAGGCATCCTGCTTTCTACTGTAGTTCACATCAATCCACTGCTATTTTTGGTTGCAACCTACTGTGCAAAGTACTCCAACTCTTCTACTTCACTGCACCATCTTTACTACACCACTGCATAAACTTAGGTACATTGCTGCAGCAATTCAGAGATTTCATAGCATCAGCCCTGCTTCATTGCAGCCTCAACAGTGGTACACCGTTGCATCAACCCTGCTATACCACTGCATCAGCACTGCTACACCACTGCACCATCCCTGCTACACCATTGCATCATCTCTGCTATACCATTGTATCAGCACTGCTTCACCACTGCACCAACTATGCCACACCACTGCATCATCACTGCTATATCACTCCATCAATACACCAACTCTGCCTTATTGCACCCTCTGTTCTTCTATACCACGTCAACCCTGCTTTACTGTAACCCTAACTCTGCAACATCGCAGCATTAAAGCTACTGCATTAGGTCTACATTCCACCATACCTGTTCTTTGGGTCTGCTACATCTGTCTCTCTGCTCTGCTGCCACGTATTGCCGTTTCTGTTTATATTTCTAGTGTGATGATTATGCCATTACCTGCTATTAGAAAGTCATGTTTTTCTGCAGTATTTGTGTCTGCCTTCCCCAATCCCTGCATAGCTGAAAATGCTGTTTGTATGAAATAAAAACGTTCTCATTTCTACATGAGGCACAGGTAAAAACTGCAGCAGAAATGAAATAGCAGGGGGTAGGAAGCTGTAACATACTGTTCTGTTTCTTACTTCCATATCCTAAACTGTTCTATTTCATAACAGCAGAATTTCTTTCATAGACAGAATATCAGATGCCGTCCCTTACTACCTTTACTAGTAGTAGGGTTATCAGTAAATATAATAAAGAAATAAATAATTTGTCCCAAATTTTTTAAAAATTTGGTTTCTAACAAACTCAAATTTTTTGATCTATGTGCAGATAAGATGCTGGCTATCATTCAAGTTAAGCTTCAAGGCCTGTACAAAAGGCTTGTTGACTTTGAGTGTTGACTTTGAATAGCTACATTAGGGTCCTTTCACACTTGCGTTCTGAGGATCCGGCAGGCACTTCCGTCCCACCGGATCCGTCAGAACGCAAGTTGCCTGAAGCATTAGAAGACTGATCAGGATCCTGATCAGTCTTCGAATTGCTTTCAGGTTACTATGGCAGCCAGGACGCTATTAAAGTCCTGGTTTCCATAGTAGGAGCGGGGAGCGGGGGAGCGGTATACTTACAGTCCGTGCGGCTCCCGGGGCGCTCCTAAATGACGTCAGAGCTCCCCATGCCCATGGATCACGTGATCCATGCGATCACGTGATCCATGTGCGTGGGGTGCCCTGACGTCACTCTGGAGCGCCCCGGGAGCCGCACGGATGGTAAGTATACTGCTCCCCCGCTCCCCACTACATTTTACGATGGCAAGCAGGACTTTAGCGTCCTGGCTGCCATGGTAACAATTGAGAAAAAGCTAAACGTCGGATCCGGCGATGCGCCGAAATGACGTTTAGCTTAAGGCCGGATCCGGATTAATGCCTTTCAATGGGCATTAATTCCGGATCCTGCCTTGCGGCAAGTGTTCCGGATTTTTGGATGGAACAAAAAGCGCAGCACGCTGCGGTATTTGCTGCGTCCAAAAAACGTTCCGGTCCTGAACTGAAGACATCCTGATGCATCCTGAACGGATTTCTCTCCATTCAGAATGCATTGGGATGATCCTGATCAGGATTCTTCTGGCATATAGACCCGACGACAGATCTCTATGCCGGAAAACCAAAACGTCAGTGTGAAAGGACCCTTATACCTTTGGATTAAGGTACTGAGTTTTACTTTCTATTTAGAAGAAAAACTGATTTGCACGTCTCTTTCCAGGGGAATGCTACATGTTGGCTGGCCTGTTCTTTCTCTGATTCGTGTAGAATCGATTCGGACCCAAATCAAATTTAAAAATAAAATTGGTGAATCGGACACCAAGTGAATTTAAAAGAATTCACTCATCATCAACCGTTGAACACTATCAACTATTTGCCTTTTATTCCTAGCTGCCTGCAGTGCCACAGGCCTCATTCACAGACTCAGGGCCATGGCAACCATACATGGGAGTTAAAGTTCACATCACAGCCAAGAAGGATTCATATCTGCCAGCAGTGTCACAGGCCTCACTCACAGACTCAGGCCAATGGCAACCATACCTGGGAGTTTAAGTTTTCATAACAGCCAAGAAGGAATCATGTCTGCCTGCAGGGCCAGAGGCCTTATTCAAACATTCAGGCCACGGGACCCACAAAGAGGAGAATTAAAATCACGCCAAGACAGTATTGATTTCACCCAGCAATGCCACAGGCCTCATTTACAGATTCAGACCCATGGCAGCCACAAAGAGGAGAGTTACAATCACGCCAAATCAGTATTGATTTCACCCAGCAGTGCCACAGGCCTCATTTACTAATTCAGGAGGACCATGGCACCCGCAAAGAGGAGAGCGGTCCCGTAACAGCAACACAGGCCTTAGGTCAACCTGCAATGGAACAGGCCATTATCATTTATGTAGGCCCCTGACACCCAGGCAGAGGAGAGGTCATTTGACAGTAAAAAAGAGTATAATGTCTCCCACCAAGAGCGCAAGCAATTAAACGAAATATAGACCCCTGACACCCACACAATGGGGCGGTCATTTGACAGTTAAAAGAGTTTAATGTCTCCCACCAATGCAGCAAGCGATTAAACGAAATATAGGCCCTGAAAATCAGACAATGTAGAGGTCATGTGACAGTATAAAGAGTTTAATATCTCCCACCAATGCAGCAAGCGATGAAACGAAATATAGGCCCCTGACAACCAGACAATGTAGAGGTCATTTGACAGTATAAAGAGGATAATGTCACCCACCAAAGCAACAAATGATTAAACGACCTATAGGCCCCTGACACCCACACAATGGGGCAGTCATTTGACAGTAAAAAGAGTTTATTTCTCTCCCACCAAGACAACAAATGATTAAACGACATATAGGCCGATGACACCCACACAATGGGGTAGTCATTTGACAGTAAAAAGAGTTAAATGTCTCCCACCAAGACAGCAAGCAAGTAAACGAAATATAGGCCCCTGACACCCACACAATGAGGCGGTCATTCAGTAAAAAGAGTTTAATATCTCCCACCAAGACAACAAATGATTAAACGACACATAGGCCCCTGACACCCAGAGAGAGTAAAGGTCATTCGACATCACAAAGAGGATAATATCAACCACCAAAGCAACAGGCGATTATCTGAAATATAGGCCTCTGGCACCCAGACAGAGGAGAAAGGTCCCATAGCAGCAAAAGAAGCATCATGTTACCCACCAATGGAACAGGCCACTTTCAGTAATTTAAGCCCCAGCACCCAGACAGAGGAGAGAGGTCCCATAACAGCAAAACAGGCATCATGTTACCCACCAATGGAACAGGCCACTTTCAGTTATTTAGGCCCCAGCACCCAGACAGAGAAGAGAGGTCCCATAGCAGAAAATCAGGCTTCATGTCACCCACCAATGGAACAGGCCACTTTCAGTTATGTAGCCCCCAGCACCCAGACAGAGCAGAGAGGTCCCATGGCAGCAAAACAGGCATCATGTTACCCACCAATGGAACAGGCCACTTTAAGTTATTTAGGCCCCAGCACCCAGACAGAGGAGAGAGGTCCCATAGCAGCAAAACAGGCATCATGTTACCCACCAATGGAACAAGCCACTTTCAGTTATTTAGGACCCTGACACCCAGACAGAGGAAAGGTCATTTGACAGCAAAAAGAGGTTAATGTCACGCACCAAAGCAGCAGGCGATTAGCTGAAATGTAGGCCCCTGCCACCCAGACAGAGGAGACGTTCATTCAACTTGGTGTTGCCCCCAAAATAATGGTACAATTAAAAAAAGAGGATTCAATAAAGAAGTGCCCTGGAGTACAAGAATGTATGGTTGAGGGCGAGGCAGTTAAAAATGTCTATTCTGCACAAGGGATGGACAGGTCCTGTGGGATCCATGCCTAGTTCATTTTTATGAACGTCAGCTTGTCCACGTTGGCTGTGGACAGGCGGCTGCGTTTGTCAATGACACCCCCTGCCACGCTAAATACACGTTCAGACAATACACTGGCCGCAGTGCAGGCCAGCACCTTCAAGGCATAAAAGGCTAGCTCTGGCCATGTGGACAATTTGGAGACCCAGAAGTTGAATGAGGCCGAACCATCAGTCTGTACATGGAGGCGTGTGCACACGTACTGTTCCACCATATTGTTGAAATGCTGCCTCCTGCTAACATGTTCTGTATCAGCTGGTGGTGCAGTTAGCTGTGGCGCGGTGACAAAACTTTTCCACATCTCGGCCATGCTAACCCTGCCTTTAAAGGAGCTGGTCGTGACACAAGCTGCGTTGGCGACCTCTCGCTCCTCTTCTGCCTTCGCCTTGTGCTTCCACTTGTCCCCACGTGTCAGTTGGGAATGCTCTCAGGAGCACGTCTACCAGCGTGTGCTTGTACTCCCGCATTTTCTTATCACGCTCCAGTGCGGTAATTAAGGTGGGCAAGTTGTCTTTGTACCGGGGATCCAGCAGGGTGGCCACCCAGTAGTCAGCACACGTAAAAATGTGGGTAACTCTGCTGTCGTTGCGCAGGCACTGCACCATGTAGTGGTTTCTCAAGGAGACATAGAAGTGGTATTGTAACGCTCATAACGGTGTCATCACCTCTCCTCTGGCCATGTTGGTGGAGTACTCGAAACAGCGCAACAGGGCACACAGGTCTCGCATGGAGGCCCAATCATTAGTGGTGAAGTGGTGCTGTTCCGCAGTGCGACTGACGCGTGTGTGCTGCAGCTGAAACTCCACTATGGCCTGCTGCTGCTCGCACAGTCTCTCCAGCATGTTCAAGGTGGAGTTCCACCTGGTGGGCACATCGCATATGAGGCGGTGAGTGGGAAGGCCGAAGTTACGGTGTAGCGCTGACAGGCAAGCAGCAGGATGAGAACGCCGGAAGCACGCACAGACGGCCCGCACTTTATGCAGCAGCTCTGACATGTCGGGGTAGTTGTGGATTAATTTCTGCACCACTAAATTCAGCACATGCGCCAGGCAAGGGATGTGCGTCAAACCGGCTAGTCCCAGAGCTGCAATGAGATTTCGCCCATTATCGCACACCACCAGGCCGGGCTCACCGGCAGCAAACACTCGTCGGTCTGTTGTTGTATACCCCGCCACAACTCCTGCGCGGTGTGGGGCCTGTCCCCCAAGCACATGAGTTTCAGAACGGCCTGCTGACGTTTACCCGGGCTGTGCTGAAGTTTGGTGGTGAAGGTCTGTGGCTGACCGGATAAGCAGGTGGAAGCTGAGTAGGAGGAGGAGGCAACAGGAGGCAAACAATGATGCCCTGCGATCTTTGGCGGCGGAAGGACGTGCACCAAACAGCTCTCCGCCTGGGGCCCAGCTGCCACTACATTTACCCAGTGTGCAGTTAGGGAGATATAGCATCCCTGGCCGTGCTTACTGGTCCACGTATCTATGGTTAGGTGGACCTTGAAACAGATCGCGTTGCGCAGTGCACACTTGATTTTATCCGATACTTGGTTGTGCAGGGAAGGCACTGCTCTCTTGGAGAAGTAGTGGCGGTTGGGAACGACGTACTGTGCTGACTCTGCTGAGGTGGTATTCCCATGTCCTCATCAAGAAACATAAGTGGTTGTGCGTCAATGCATTCTATGTCTTCCACCGCCGGGGAAGGGCTAGGTGGATGCCACTTGACAACAGGTAGAGCCAATTTGCCTGAAACGTTGCTCATTGTACCACCATGTCCTGCTAAATAAAGACCAATTAAACATTACAAAATTTGGAGTGCTGTCTGAATTGTCTAATATGAATTAAGTTCCAAGAGGTGGAGCCAGGAACACACCTTTGACGAGCACCTACATCAGCCAGAATAGATAGAGTGCTGTGATCACCTTGGATTACACAGCAATGCAAAATAATTCTTTTGTTTTAAAAAAGGGGTTTTATTGAAAAAAAAGTAGTAAAACGTAAAAAAATATATGTATTTGGTATCGCTGTAATCGTACTGAGCCAGAGAATAAAGATATTATTCTCAAGATCGCCGAGCTGTTGAATCAGAGTGTTAGCTCATCGCTGACACTCTGATTCAAACGGCTGACATCTGTGCAGATGTCAGTCGTTTTAACTCCTTTCATACCGCGGTGCATAGGGAGCTCTGTATGGTAAGGGTTAACAGGGAGGGAGCTCCCTCCCTCTCCCATTGGGGGGCTGCTGTGCCTTTGCACCCCCCGATTCTTGAAAGGGAGCACAGAGGGAGGGAGCCCCCTCCTTCCCCTTCCCCCTCTGCTCAGTTCTAAGGCATCCTGCTGTCCATGGTGCTGAACAGATCTGTGCTAAAGGCAGACAGAAGTGTAAGTGAAATACAGTACAGTACACTATATAGTGTACTATACTGTATTATACAGACATCAGACCCACTGAATCTTCAAGAACCAAATGGGTCTGGGTCAAGGATGTAGATAGCTCCCGTATTGGCCTAACAGAGGACCCCCTTAGCCTCAATACCTCCCACTGGTCTTATCCCTAATTGTCCCATTGATACAGGGAATACTTATTCAGTGTAAGAGTGACCATGCACAGTTTTAAGAATATGGAATAAAAGTTATATTTTACTTTATTTTTCACACATTTTTTTTTACAGTATTAAACTTGGCCAGCAACAGCTGAAACCACTGATTTAGGGGATTGGTATTTTGGCAATTGAATTTCACCCAGAAAAAAATCTATCCTTTGACGAACAGTATTACACTTGCCCAGCCACAGCTGGAACACCAGATTTAGGGAATTGGTAATTTGGCAATTGACTTTCACCCCAGAAAAAATCTATCCTTTGACGGACAGTATTAAACTTAGCCAGCTACAGATGGAACACCAGATTTAAGGGATTGGTATTTTGGCAATTGAATTTCACCCCAGAAAAAAATCTATCCTTTTACGGACAGTATTACACTTGGAAAGCCACAGCTGGAACCCCAGATTTAGGGGATTGGTATTTTGGCAATTGAATTTCACCCCAGAAAAAAAAAATATCCTTTGACGGACAGTATTACACTTGGCCAGCAACAGCTGAAACCACTGATTTAGGGGATTGGTATTTTGACAATTGAATTTCACCCAGAAAAAAGTTTATCCTTTGATGGACAGTATTACACTTGGCCAGCCACAGTTGGAACACCAGATTTAAGGGATTGGTATTTTGTCAATTGAATTTCACCCCAGAAAAAAATCTGTCCTTTGACGGACAGAATTAAACTTAGCCAGCTACAGCTGGAACACCAAATTTAGGGGATTGGTATTTTGTCAATTGAATTTCACCCCAGAAAAAAATCTATCCTTTGACGGACAGTATTAAACTTAGCGAGCCACAGCTGGAACCCCAGATTTATAGGATTCGGTATTTTGGCAATTGAATTTCACCCCAGAAAAAAAAAATCTATCCTTTTACGGACAGTATTACACTTGGCCAGCAACAGCTGAAACCACTGATTTAGGGGATTGGTATTTTGGCAATTGAATTTCAGCCCAGAAAAAAATCTGTCCTTTGGCTATTAAACTTAGCCAGCTACAGCTGATACACCAGATTTAGGGGATTAGTATTTTGTCAATTGAATTTCACCCCAGAAAAAAATCTATCCTTTGATGGACAGTATTACACTTGGCCAGCCACAGCTGGAACACCAGATTTAGGGGATTGGTATTTTGGCAATTGAATTTCACCCCTGAAAAAAAATCTATCCTTTTACGGACAGTATTACACTTGGCCAGAAACAGCTGAAACCAGTCATTTAGGGGATTGGTATCTTGGCAATTGAATTTCACCCCAGAAAAAATATATCCTTTGCCGGACAGTATTAAACTTAACCAGCCACAGCTGGAACCCCAGATTTAGGGGATTGGTATTTTGGCAATTGAATTTCACCTAAAAAAAAAATCTATCCTTTTATGGACAGTATTACACTTGGCCAGCAACAGCTGAAACCACTGATTTAGGGGGTTGGTAAATATAGCAATTTCTATCCTGGGTTTCAAGGTGTGACAAGAAGCACAACCCCTGATGTAGGATATTGCAAAAAAAAAAAAAAAAGCCAACTATTGAACCCAAAAATGTATGTTAAACTTGGTGGCAGCTCAAAACATGTGCTGGTGCACCAAAAGATCACAAAATGGACGCCGATCACCCCAGAAAAAAGTGACAGAAAAACACTTTGGGAAGCCTAAAAAACAGTGAGCAATGAACTAACAGAAGTTAAGTGATTCACAGCTGTAGATCGATCACTTCATTAAGTGGTTTTGCTGAGTCTTCCCTGCCTAATCTCGCCCTCAAAGCAGCTGCATCCTATCCCTACAGTAATCAGAGCAGAGTGACAGGCGGCGCTACGTGACTCCAGCTTACAAAGAGGCTGGGTCACATGCTGCACTTGACAAATCACAGCCATGCCAATAGTAGGCATGGCTTTGATGGCCTCTTGGGGCAAGTAGTATGACGCTTGTTGATTGGCTGCTTTGTAGCCTTTCAAAAAGCGCCATAGAAATCGCCAAACACCGAACCCGAACATTTATGTAAATGTTCGAGTCCGTGTTTGTGTCCCGAACACCCCAAAATTCGGTACAAACCCGAACTATACAGTTCGGGTTCGCTCAGCACTATTTCTGACCTTCCTACCACCAAATGAATACTCATGGGCATTGTAACTGAGGGATTAGACATTACCAGTGGTGCTGGAAGGCAGTGTTGCTCATAAATTCAACTCAGTAGCAGGATATGCACGGATTCCAAACTGGTTCGCATGGTGACTTCCCCCACTAGGCTCTCCACTAATCTGCAGGGACACCCGTTCTTTCATATGCTACATCTACCACTTAAGCAGTACCATTGCATGGCAAATTCAGGATAGTCTTTGCCAGCATGTCTGCTATGGCAGTGATTTAAGAGACAGCTCTCACCACTGTATAAGTAGTTGTCTCTGTGTTACTGCGCCGACCCTCCATAATAATTGTTTGGCGCCAAAATACAATTTTTATTCCTTTTTACTGTCTCCAAGAAAATCAGAGCTCAATTCTCCATGCCTTTGCATTCTTTATCTGGCTACAGGACTCACATATGAAGAAGGCTGTGAACTAACTGACCTGGCTCCCTTTGGTAACGGCACCCATAACTGTTCGCCCCCATTGTCATTCCGAGATTGGACAGGCTGAAAGAGGCTAAAATTATGTCAAGACAGCCTGAGGGAAACCACCATGTGTCAGCTGACAAAATGTGCAGAAAATGTAGGAACAGCTCTACATATGCTCACTATAGATGAATTAAAGCGACAACAATAATATACAATAAAAATGCAAAATAAAATGGATCTGAAACGCTATGTGAACGACATTAGGGGAGATTTATCAATCAATGTGTGCTGAAAAAGTAGTGCAAAATGCGCCAAAATTACAAGCAATCTAGTTTGCTCCAAATTATTCACATACCAGTGTCACTATTCAGTCCATAAAGAAGGGTTCACGCTAAAATAGAAAATCTGCTGAGAAAAGTGGGCATGGTTAATAAAGTGTTGTCAGGACAGCCACATTTATGAATGTGTTATCAGAGAGAAAAATTAAATAAAAAAGCACAAATTTAATCCCTTACCCTGGGTTCAGACCTGAGCGTTCTTGAACCGCGCGTTTTAGTCGCGCGTATTACAGCGCGTTTTTGCAAATAGTACTACTGTGGTGTTAATCACAATACGCGCGACAAACGCCCCAAAAAAGGCTCAAGTACTTGTTTATGCGTAGGGCGTTTTACAGCGCGTTCGTACGCGCTGTAAAACGCTCAGGTGAGAACCATGCCCATAGGGAAACATGGGTTTTCGCCTGTTGAGCGTTTTACAGCGCGTAGGAACGCGCTGTAAAACGCTCAGGTGTGAACTTAGGGTTAGTGACCAAGCCTGTTTGGGCCTCAATGACCAAGAGTTTTTCTTCCTTTTTTTATCGTCGCTTTCCAAGAGCTATAAGTTTTTTATTTTTCCGTCTATATAGCTTTATGAGGGCTTATTTTTTGTTGTAGTTGTAGTTTTTAATGGCGCCATTTTTAGGTACACATAACTTTCTGATTAACTTTTATTCACTCTTTATGGGAGGGAGATGGGGAAAAAAAGCAATACTGCCACTGAGTTTTTATGTTTTATTTTACGGCGTTCATTTTTCGGTATAAATAACATAATATCTTTATTCTCTGGCTCAGTATGATTACAGCGATACCAAATACATATAGTTTTTTACGTTTTACTACTTTTTTTCAATAAAACCCCTTTTTAAAACAAAATAATTATTTTGCATTGCTGTGTAACCCAAGGTGATCACAGCACTCTATCTATTCTGGCTGATGTAGGTGCTCGTCAAAGGTGTGTTCCTGGCTCCACCTCTTGGAACTTAATTCATATTAGACAATTCAGACAGCACTCCAAATTTTGTAATGCTTAATTGGTCTTTATTTAGCCGGACATGGTGGTACAATGAGCAACGTTTCAGGCAAATTGGCTCTACCTGTTGTCAAGTGGACACATACATGCCTGATGAAGGGCATCCAATTTGCCCAAAATGTTGCTCAGTGTACCACCATGTCCAGCTAAATAAAGACCAATTAAGCATTACAAAAATTGGAATATTTTTAATTGGTATCATTTTGGAGTAAATGGCGCTTTTTGATCGCTTGTTATTACGTATTTTTGGTGTCAACTAATAATAAATTAGCAATTCTGTGTTTTTTCTTCTTTTTTTTAAGGCGTTCACCGTAGGGGATAATTTATGTGATATTTATGTAGGCCGGGTCATTACGGACGCGGCAATGCAAACATATGGGGGAGATTTTTTTTTTTGCAATTGTTTTAATTGAAAAGCGTATTTTCAAAGTAAAACAAGCTAATTTTTTTTTTATGGAATTTTTTTATTTAGTAAATGGTTTTTTTTTCTTTCTTTTTTTAACACTTAATAGTCCCACAAGGGGACTATAAGAGACAGTATTTTGATTGCTTTTAAAATACAATGCATTATCTCTATAATGCACTGTATTTTAACAGCAATGCTATTCTAAAATTGACCAGCAGGCTACACCAGAGAGGCATGGCCTGCTGGATCTACTACAGGAAGGACGGGGCCTAGGGATTCGGAAGCCAGGTAAGGCTTCACAACACATCAGCACCCCGCAATCGCATTTGCGGGGTGCTGATGGGTGACACAGGGAGTCCGCTCCCTCTGTCACCGATTTACATGCAGCGGGCACCATTGCGCCCGGCATGTAAAGAGTTAAACAGACCGGATCTTCACTCTTGTCAGTCCAGGCTGTTAGAGCAGGGCCCCGGCTCTCATGTGAGAGCCGGGTCTGCGCTCCCTGTCCCCCGTGCAGCGCTTAGACTGTGCTACCATAAAAACGTGGCGGCCCAGCCTAAGGCCCCTTAGTGACCGCCGTAAAAACATGTATGGGTGGTCAATAGGGGGTTATCCGATGCTATATAAGCATGCCCCAGACAAGCGAAAATAAATAGTTGCACACTGTAAGCGAAATTGCAACTTTTTATTAAAAAGTCTCAGGCTCCTGCAGAGCTTGCCATATTCAGTAATTCCTGCTCTTCTCCCAGTAAAAAGGTTGCTATTACGAATGCTTCATGGTAACAAATCATTTTTCCTAAATGGTAGCTGGAGTTGTCTTAGGCAGAAATAAAAAAAAAAAATCATCCACTTGCTCTCACAGAGGGAGTCCACTCCTCTTTTGGTTGAAAAGGACCTCACAAAGAATCTGCATTGAGAGTGGTGATGTCACCACATGATCATGCTGGGAGCATGCAGTGACATCATTCCACAAGTCCTTTGGCAGATCTTTTTCAATCAACAGAGGAGCGGACTGCCTCTGAGTGGATGAGGTGAGTGATTTTTAATTTTAAACCCAAAAGGCCATATTGCACTAGCGTATAACCGTTTTTAACGCCCAGTAAGCACTTCTGTCAAAGCGGCCGTTAAAAATGGTCCCATAGATTGATAGGCTGAATGAAGTTTTAACATAAGGATTCATGACCAATTAATTCATAACAAATCGTATCAAATTTTTCAAAACTTTGCTCATCACTACCTCTAATCTTCCATGGAGGATACATACTTGCCAACATAAAAAATGGAAAAATTGTGACATTTAAGCCCCACCCTTTGAACTACATGTGAACACCCCAAAATGCACAGAATGCCCACAAAATATCTGCTTTGCATAGCACTGCATTTTGCGGGTCAAAAGAGTATCCCAATCTAATATATAAAGCTGAGTGTATGTATGTGTTTGTGGGTGTGTACGTATGTATGTCCGATAAAGGAATCTGCACTGTCACATTTACAATCACGAAATTTGGCACACAGGTACGTCAGGTGTCCGGGAAGGTTTTAGACCGGGTCTAAGCTCTCTAGCACCTACCATTCCTGAGATATTCCCAAAAAATGCAAATATGGCACATCACATGACCTAAATTAGCCAATAGAAGCCTGTAGGTCTTTCTCTTCATATCCCAACTGCCATACATACAGTCAGATGACCCTTATCAGTCAATAGAAGCTTGCAGGTCCCTTGTCTCCACATGCACACAGTTTTACACCAGGTTTCCATCACACTCTGCCATTTTTCTTCACTGCTGCAGCATCAGGCGGAATGCTGTGAAGGCCACTGTTAAAGGGACAGGTGCTGTGAAGGTCTCTGTTAAGGGGACAGTAACTGTGGAGGTCACTAATAAGGTGGGGGCCGCTGTAGAGGTCACTGTTAAAGGGGCGGCCGCTGTGGATGTTACTGTTAATGGGGCAGGCTGCTGTGGAGGTCACTGTTAAAGGGGTGGGGTACTGTAGATGTCACTGTTATAGTGGATACTGTCTATCTTTTAACGACACACACAAACGTTAAATGAAATAGAGGAAATATACTTGTGCGAAGCTTGGTCCTTCTGCTAGTAGGATATAAAGAGGAATATTGGTCTTTGGGTCCATAGTGCAGTCTTTCCTCACAGTAAAAGTAGTAGTAAGAAAAATACAGTAAAAGAGGACTTTAAAGCATACCTGAGTTTTCAAACAAATTTAAAAAATGACTGCTTCTTTGTACAATCATAACTGTGAATGAACAAGTCTTTTTTGGGCGTCTCACCCCTCTTCAGCTGCACAGCAAGTTTAATTTCTCTCAAAAGCAGGGGAATATCCCTACAGCAGAATATGCCAGTACAATACTGCTTTGGCATCCTTTCTCTTACTTTCATTGTGTTTGTTTTTAGCACCGGAGCTCACAGAGCAACAAAGAGGGGGAAATCAGACTTACAGAATGGCAGAACGCTCCTGTGATCTTCAAAAGCAGTGTTGAAGCAGTTCTTTTTATCAGACTCTGAGCTAGCTCTGACACACACCTACTTCCTCTATGCCATCTTCTGTCTCCCTGTTACTAAAGATGGATAATTAGGTGGAAATGAGACCCCCTAGTGGCCATGACTTTTTTTCATGTGGATGCAGGCATATTATTTAAATAAAGTGATTTAGAAATTTGCCAGTTACCACATTCTCTATTAAATGAAATAAAAATTGTGTGAAAGTAGGTAACTCTTTAAGGGTTAATCATAGTTCATTAAAAAAAAACAATATATCTACATAGTAACATAGTAACATAGTATATAGGACCGAAAATAGACATTTGTCCATCCAGTTCGGCCTGTTTCCTACAAGTTGATCCAGAGGAAGGCAAAAAACTCCTGTGAGGCAGAAGCCAATTTTCCCCACTTAAGGGGAAAAAAATCCTTCCTGACTTCAATCAGGCAATCAGAATAACTCCCTGGATCAACGACCCCTCTCTAGTAGCTGTAGCCTGTAATATTATTACACTCCAGAAAGAAATCCAGTCCCCTCTTAAATTCCTTTTTTGTACTTGAATAAAGTTGAGAATAAAGTAAAGAATAAAGTAAAGAATAAAGATATATTGTACATGAATATATCTGCTATTAAAGGGGTTGTCCAGGTTCAAATCTGAACCCAGACATATCCCAATTTTCACGTAGGCAGACCCCTTGACTTGTGCATCGGAGCAGTTCATGCTCCGATGCTCTCCTTTGCCCTGCGCTGAATCGCTCAAGGCAAAGGCATTTTCTAGAGTTCCGGTGACGAACCAGGCTCACCTTAGGGTTGCCAGGTGAACGCTTCCGCCCGTAGTAAGCCCGTTGACGTCACCGCCCGGCCATCAGAGCCGGTAAAGTCACGGAACCCACTGCTGGGCAAAAACCTAAGCCCGGCAGTGTGTTATTGTAAATAAAAGAGCGCAAGGAAAAGGAGCGCATCGGAGCATGACATGCTCCGATGCTAACATTAGAGGGGCTGAAAATATGGCTATGTCCGGGTTCAGCTCTGAACCAGGACAACCTCTTAAAATCTGCCTAAACAGTTCTTTTATTTTTTACACTCACTGGGTGAAAAATAATATGGTGGCCATGTTTTCTGGCCTCCTGGATAATAAACTTGCCCAGTGATGCACTGATCCTTCATTCCCATATCTCTGTCCAACAAGGCAGGTGATTTTTTTATTCCTTATTTTAGGTGAAAAATGCTTAAAAATATAGGGTAAGCCTTCAATGTAAAAGTATTCTCCCCCACAAGTTTATTTTCATAGTGTAATTTTCATTGACAGTCTTTTGGCATATTTCAGAGCCCTTTAAATTCTCAAAGTCACAGGACAGAGAAGACTAAACACCGAGGCAAACGCTCAAGAGAATTTCACACCAAGGTAAGTTTAATTACAAAAACATTAAGAAGTTGATGGGGAATAGCTGAGAATGGTGACTTCAAATGATCTGCAAAATCTACCGTTACAATTTGCTGCTTATAGAAAAATTAGTTATGGGTATAATAGCGTCTTGGTACAAATACATTTGCCAGTGACAGTGTCATTTGCTCGGATGGTATTGATACATCTCCGAATGAAGGGGCACAGTTTCCCTCATAGGTTCAGTAATTATGCTTACTTGTTGTTTCACATCGAATCAAGTTTTGATTAGGTAATTTACAGGCCAACATTAACAGGCATGTTATGCTGATCTTTCAGATCTGGGTTAATGGTTTACTGATGAGGCGTAGAAAAAATGGAAATGCAGTTACTGTGATTGAAAGCAAAAAAATACATATATCTCTTTGCAAATGGAGCCTTACAAAAAGTCACACCTTGCATCAACTAAGGATGATCTCGGTCATTAACAGTGAGACAACACAAAAGCTCTGCATGTGCCCAGCATCCTAGTGCGTGTCTGGTAGTATTTTATGCTGTAGTTTATGCAAATGCATGGACCGTAGGTCACCTCTCAGGAGCAGGGGTTGGTGGAGGATTTAAAGGGGTTTTGCCATTAAAAACATTCTGCATTTTTCAAACCAGCATCTAGAGCTGAATACTTTTGTAATTGCATATGGTTAACCCTTTCCCTACCAGCGCCGTACATGTACGGCGCTGGAGAGATGTGTAAACAGGGCCCCGCTCGCACTTTCAGCGTGCGCCATGGCCGGCAGGTCGCTGCTGTTTCATACAGCAGAGACCTGTAGCTAATTACCGTGACCGGCAATAATGTGCGCATCTGGGCTTCCTACCAATGCTCCATGCGGCCAATGTGGGCATCGGTAGTTGCGCTGAACACTGTAAGCCTCACTGACGAGGCTTATAGTGTTCATGCTGCAATTCTTATTTTGGCCACCAGATGGAAGGCCAGGATAAGAAATGAACAATCTGCAGTTCAAAACTCATTTTAAAAATCCCTGATAGCACAAAATGAAAAATAAAAAAACTGAATTTATAGGCTCATATATGAGCTTTATAATCACCACAAACATTTTTTAAAAATGTTAAAAAATATATAAAAAATAAAACAAACATAAAGGTTTAAATCACCCCCCTTTCCGTAAAATAAAAAATAAATACCTAAATAACAATAAATATAAATATCATGGGTATCACTGTCACCGAAAATGCCTGTACCATTAAAATATTTTAATACGTATTTTCAATACGATGAATGGCGTAAAGGAAAAAAGGGTCAAAATGTCCGATTTGCCATTTTTTCATTGCTTCTCTTACCCAAAGAAATGTAATAAAATGTGATCAAAAAGTCGCACAAACTCGAAAAGGGTATCAATAAAAACTACAGATTGTCCCACAAAATATAAGCCCCTTTGTGGCTCAGTATACATAAGTATAAAAAAGTTATGGGGTTTAGGATATGGTGATGAAAAAAACATTTTTTTTTCAAAGTTTAAATTTATTTTTACACTACTTAGACATAAAAAACCTATACATATGGGGTATTGTTGTAATCGTACTCACCCATAGAATGAAGTGCATGGGTCAATTTTCCCACAGACCAAAACACAGTGGAAACGAAACCTGTAAAACGGTGGAGGAATTGCTTTTTTTTTCCAATTCCTTCCCATTTGGAATTTTTTTAGCGCTTCCCATTACATTTTATGCCATAATTAATGGTGGCATTAGAAAGTACAACATGTTCTATACGATGTATGATTTCCATTTTTACATCAGTCATGGCATAACCCTTTTAAGGCTCATTTCATCACGTTTAGGAGATCATCTCTCACATATATCTTTGTAAAAAAACATAGATGATACATATGGTTTTCCTTGCCCTCAGATCCAATCCTATTTTTGATAAAAATGGATGAAATGTCTCCTTAACATAAAGGGAAAGTTGCTTAATATTTGGAAATGACCGAAATTTTCCAAATATAAGCACATGGAGGAGATTTATTAAAACTGTATACCAGTTTCCTGGTGTAGGAAAGTTGCAAGTACAACAAAAATTGCAGCCTGTATTTTTCTCTGACACCATCACTAGTTTTCTTAATAACACAGCATCTTATGTGTGGACAGAAAGTCAGTTTCTCTATGTATTCCTATGGGAGCCTCAATGTCAGTCTCATAGGAATGAATAGAGAAGTAACTGGATTCCTATCCTGTGTCAGTTGGAGATCAGTTGGTCACATGACAGAGCTAAGGATCAAAAGGGAGGGGATAACTCACCAATATTGTCACCGGTAAGAAGATTACCTTCACTACAGATTACATATTTTACCCTTCTAACAGGTCAGAGAATAAAAATAAATTGTGGGAGTTTTACTTTAATACTGGTGTACACAACACTGGCCTTAGTAAATCTCCCCTATGGTTGTATCTACATTGAAGAGCAGTGTGAAGCAATATTTATTTCTGGAGAGGTGATAGGAGCAACCATTAAACATACTGCAAATAAGTGAATTCTGGATTCCAAGGACTGGATGGGACATCTATTTGTCATGATGGAAAGGGTCCTAAAACATTAAGTAACATGGATGTAGGCAGTGTACATTGGCATGCAAAATGGATCCTGCACTAAAGCTTTGTCAACTATAAAGACTGTGTTTTATGTTAATAATGCTAGTATAAATCACCTGTTGACTGGCTTCAGTAAAGTACTGTGGATTTGTTGCTCCAAAGCCTGGTCTCATTATTGTATCGCACCACACTATAGTTTACTCCATTATTTCCACTGCACGGCCTCAGGAAGTGCTTGAGAGTAAACCACTGCTACAATTACGATCTGCCTGGAATTGGCGTCACGAACAGGATCAAATCCTCTGTGCTTTACAAGAGACTGTGAGTTACAAGCCATTATTCAGTATTTGTGAGCAAGAGACTTTGCCTGAGTGTTATAAGAAAACTGCTTGCTGTGATCTATCACTATCTTTATTACCTTGTGAGATCATTTCTGCGGCAAGCGAACTGTATGTTGGTCATCTGCAGGAGCCCTAATACACATGTTCAACAATCTTTATTGAAAATCTGGAACTTTGTGAGTCACTATTATTGTTTGCTGTCAGTAAGTTAACTGTTGCTCTATACGAATTGCCACTGACCAGCCCAAGAGGGGTAATGTTGAAAATACTTGCTGCTACATCACTACTGGCACTGCACTGCTCCACGGAGGAAAAATGTGGTTACTGCCCTGCTCAGAGAGGGAAAAGGACAACCTCACCTACCCAGAGGGACAAAAAGTACAGCAAGCAGCTTCCCAGAACAAAGATTCCTATAGACTGTTTCCAGGGGGATAAGAATACTGACCACCATCTTAATATTGTCTGTAGAACCAGCACTGTAACATCCCTCTGCACACAGCCACAAAGGCAAAAAAAAAAGGGTGCCTGTTCAGCAAAAGTGAGCACTGCTGTGGAAAAAGCATTGCCTAACCTATAAGGGAACATTACAGTATAGCTTAGACTGTTTAAAAGTGCTGCAAGCTAAGGGACCTACACCTAAATAATGGCCATTGCCTGTAGAAAAACAAATGAAAAGTGTGTAATTACTGCATTTAACCTGTATTACTGTGAGATTATATCATAGATATGTCTGATAAAAGGAATATGAGCAGCCAGCCCTACCAGGTCCCCCACAACAACAGTACCGAATCTTAGTGGATCACCTACCGCTACAGCACCATGTATCTGACCAATAACCATGCCATATTTCTTTAGACCAACTTGGTTTTCACCCTATGCCAGGGAAGCTCATACTTTAAAAGTTTTTTTCTATGCTGCCCATAGACTTCTATTATGACGGAATGGCTCTTAAAGGATTCCGTTTGACATTCCATCATATAATTCTGTTATATTCCGTGATAACGGAATCCATAACGGAAATCTACCAGAACCTGAATGCCAAACCCGAATCCGAACCTGAAAACCTCAGGATTACTCATGCCTACCTAGGAGCTCTCCTGTCTCAAGTAAGGGAAGAGTAATTGCCTATACTGGCTGATCTCTTTCAGGAGCTGAAAGAAATTACCAGAACTACAGTTCCTTTAAGCTGGAATTCCTTGCACTCGTATAGGCCGTCACTGAGAAATTCAAAGACTAACTTGCAGCAACTCCATTTGTGGCCTATACTGACAACAATCCACAGGGACGCCTGAACACAGGCATATTAGGAGCCCTAGAACAGAGATGGGCCTCCTGTCATGCCAACTACGACTTCATAGTCAAGTACAGAACAGACAAGTGTAAGAGTGCAAGAGTAAGAACGCAGATGCCTTATCCCATTTTCCTACAGGATAAGATCCTACCCAAAGTGAAGACATCCAGGAAAAGGTAGAGATGCTAGCTTACTACAAGCAATTTGCCAAGTGAAGAAAGAAAGATTGTTCAAGATTCAAGCTGAAAGTCGAGTGTTAGGAGAACTACAAGATGTCTTCACCAGCAGAAGAATGCCTGAGAGAATCAGCAGAAGAAATGCAGACCCACAGTTATTCAAGCTATGGAAATGGTGAAAACAGCTCTTCACGTAACAAGGGCTAATGTTTAGATGAACCCCCAATCCCATTACCAGTGATCAACTACACCAGATTGTGGTACCTCACAGAGATACTAGAATTAACCTAGAGAATGAGATGTATCATGACAGAGCCCGACACTTTGGTGTACAGAACACAGAAGCTACCATACGCCAAAGGCTCTACTGGATTGGAATAAAAAGAGACATTGAAAATTGGGGTCAAGTTAATTTCACTTGTGCCATTGGAAGCAGTGAGAAACATGATCAGAGCTCCTCTATGTCCTTTTGTGAGCCATGCACCTCTGTAGATAGTGGCCAACCATGTCAAGTTGGAACCAAGCTAGCCAGGATATACCTATGCCTTGACTATAATTGAGAATGAAACCAAATTTGCAAATGCTGTTCCTGTGAAAGCTCTAACAGCCAAAACAGCTGCAATTGCTTTCTGAAAAAATGTCATGTTATCTTATGGATGCCCTAAGTGACCAGGGATCTGCCTTTTGAGTCCCAACTCTTCCAAGAACTATGCTCGCTCTACAAATGTGAAAAGCTCAGAACAACAGGTTACCATTCTCAACATAATGGACTTTTTGAAAAGATAAATCAAATCTCATTGAGATGCTAAGAGCTGTACCATCTAACCAAAGAACTGATTGTTCGACTTTTCTACCTGAGCTGGTGTACCTCTATAACAACACCATCAATTGTTGGTACACACCATACTACCTTATGTTTAGCCATCAAGGTTAACTACCAGCAGACCTTACCTTGGAAGTATCAGTCCCTGATGCCATCAAACCTTTACCACAGACAGATTTACTGTCTAGCTGATGCTAAAGAGATTATTTTAAAATCTGTATAAAAAGATTATGACAAAGCAAAACTTTTCAAAATTGGTGATAGCATATGGTTGAAAAATAGCAACTGTACAAGCAAACTGGATAACAAGAGCCATACACCACCACAGCAATCCAGTATCCTGGGACAGATGTCTATGAGATCACCAAAGCGAACAGTACACCCCAAGTAGTGCATCATAACCAGCTGAAACTATGCTTAGAAAAGACTATCCTAGAAGAAATTCCAATCAATGAGCATCTACCTTAGCAACCAGAACCATTTACTCCTACCTATTTACCAGTACAAATAGGCAAAGAACTAGTTGGTATAGACCAGCTATTGCCACTAATTCACATTCTTGCTCTGGTTGGGAACATTCCAGTTCAACAGCAGCCAGAAGAGACACCTCAAGGGGTATCCTCCTTCATCATCTAGGAGCCAAGTCACCCTGAACCAGCCTCCGAAGAGGAACTTTCAGTGCTTAGAATATCAGACTGGACTACATAAGGCAATCTATGTACTCGGTATGTGGATTAAAGCTGTGCGCATTTGTATAGGAAGAAACATTTGGATCTACAGAGCCAGTGTAAGAGACCTGCTACTATTTTAATTGTTTGTTTGCTACCACCAGCCTAGGCTTCAGGACTCTCTACAGATTCTTTTACCTTGTTTGCAACATTCAAGTCATGTGCACGGAGATGGACTTTAACGCATCTAAGTCATCTTTTCTATAACCACCAAGCTTTGTGCCTCCTAAAATGTTCAAAGTTACCTTTGTTTATATCATTATGGACTGTCCTGGATTTTACTGCCGCTGTGCCAGGCCAGCGCCCCCAGATTCCCATATGAAAGATGACTATGGCCCTTGTCACAAGTAGATACCAAGTGATATCATGGCAAAAGTGCGCCGGGCACAGCTTTCATTAAATTGGGGGGGAGAGCAGTGTCTTGAAATCGACTGAAATTGTTGATCCGACGGAAACCTTGTTACGACTTTTACTTCCTCTAGATAGTCAAGTTTGATCGTCTTCTCGGCGCTGTGAAGTAATTGTATTGAATTGCTCTGTTACACTGTTGTGTGACCTAAAGAAATGTATTCTGTTTATGACACGGGCACTGCCTTACTGTTAGTGAACTTAATTGTTGACTTTTGGCAGTTAAATGCAGCAGTCTCTTATGCTTCTTTATGACTCTGCTGGCAGGGTTTCCCAGGGCCATAACCATAGTCCTGCCCCAGAAGTGGAAGAGATTGAGTGCACGGATGCCCAACCACTTCGGTTTGAGGATTGGGAAAGGGGAACACCACGGCAGCACGTCTCTGATGATGACGAAACACAGCTGCAAACCGCTGCGGCTTTCTGCGGTGTGCAGACCGACAAATAGGGCAGGGGTGAAGACTGGGTGGAAGATGATGTTGATAACAATGAGGTCCTACATAGATGACACTGTCAGTGACCGAAAATGTGAATAATCCTCTTTTAAATTGTTGGGTGCAATATTACCTTTTTTGCCGGGTACAAAGCCCTACACTGCATAGGTGACAGTGACGAAAAATGTGAATAATTCTCTTTTAAATTGTTGGGTGCAATATTACCATTTTTGCCGGGTACAAAGCCCTGCACTGCATAGGCGACAGTGACCGAAAATGTAAAAATATAAAAAAATAAAACAAAGTGTAAGTGCACGGTAGTATAACAATGGTTTGGTGTACTCTGCATAAGATACAAACAAGTCCTGTGGGATCCATGCCTGGTTCTTTTTAATTAACAAAAGCTTGCCCACATTGTCTGCGGACAGGCGGCTTGTCCGTGATAATGCCCCCAGCCATGCTAAACACAGGTTCAGGCAATACAGTGGCTGCAGGGTAGGCCAGCACCTCGAGGCGTAAAGGTCAACCTCAGGACATGTGCCCAATTTGAAGACCCAGAAGTTGAATGGGGCAGACCCATTGACTGGGGCGCCCCCTCCCACAGTAATTTTTGTGAAAACCACTTCCTTTTATGCCGCCATTCCTGGGGCTACTAAAGATCGCTCTCTCAGACCAGGCCCAGCAGCCGTTCCATTCGCTTTCTACACTGTCTGTACTGCCACTGTATACAATTTCATTGAATAATACTGTTGTGGGGGCCCTGACAAAGTCTTTTAGTCCTCCTCCTCCTCCTGGATGAGACCCTTCTAGGTCAGGGCCCCAAAGCAGTAGCTTCCCCTGCTTCCCCTGTAGCTATGCCCCTTGGCAGACCCATCAGTCAGTACGTGTACTGTTCCACCATGTTGCTAAAATGCTGCCTCCTGCTAAGATGTTGCTAGTGGTGGCGTGATGACAAAGCTTTCCCACATTTGTAAATAGTTTGTTAATGGTTTGAGTGAAAGGGGTGGTGGGGGTGTTGTGTGTGTTCGATTAACTGATTTGATTTTCCCTGTCTGGTGTTCAGGAATTTTTGCACCCCAAATTCAGCACATGTGGCAGGCAGGGGATGTGCGTCAAGCCAGCTGGACCCAGACCTGCTATTATATTTTGCCCATTAGCGCACAACACCAGGCCGGGCTGGAGGCTCACTAGCACCAACCAATTATCGGTCTGTTGTTCCATGCCTGTCCACAGCTCCTGCGCTGTGTGGGGTTTGTCAGGAAGCTGATTAGGAGAAGAAGGAGGTAACAGGAGGCAAAGAGAAATGCCCTGCAATCCTCTGGGGCAGAAGGACATTCGCAACAATGCTATGCGCCTCAGGCCCAGCAGCCACTGCATTTACCCAGTGTGCTCTTAAGAGAGATATAACTTCCCTGCCCAAGCTTACTGGTCCATGTATTGGTTGTTATGTGGATCTTGCTACAGATGGCGTTGCGCAGTGCACACCTGATTTTGTCCGCCACTTGGTTGTGCAAGGAACTGTCCACCAGACAGAATGACAGCATTTCAAAGGACCAGGAATTTTGAAATCAAGGCATTCAGAGCCAGGGATTGCGGGTGGGTAGGAGGGTACTTCCTCTTTCTATTTCTCTTTCTCTCCAGTGTTTGGGAGATGGAAAGCTGATAGCTGAACACTTCCATGGGATTCGGTGGAGATGCTTGGTGATAATGCCAGATGTAGTGGCGTTGCTGCCACATCCTCTGTTTGCAGGGTGGCAGGTGCAACTGTCACTCAATTGGGCTCAGGTTTATTTATTATTTTTCTGTATTTTCTGTTATTTTAAGTCATTTCCCCATCTACATTTGTTTGCAGAGCATTTACCTACATTTTGCTGCCCTTTTCAGCCCTCTGGCCCCTTCTAGGGCTATTTTACAGCCATTTTAGTGCCCAAAAGTTTGGGTCCCCATTGACTTCAATGGGGTTCGGGTTTAGGGTCAAGTTCGGGTTAAGTTCGGATCCCGAATCCGAACATTTCAGTGAAGTTCAACCGAACTTGTTGAACCCGAACATCCAGGTGTTCGCTCAACTCTACTTGTAATAACAATTCTGGATAATCTGTTATTATTACTCTAGTCTCTGTTGTACCACTCGTATATTAATCCTTCTAGCAGTTATGAATGCATTGCTAGTAGTGTTGAGCGCGAATATTCGCAAAGCGAAATTTAATCTTGAATATCATGATTTCGAGATTTCACGAATATGTCGAATACATGACCCCATATTCGCAATTACGAATATTCGCTCTTAAGATGGATAGTGATAGGGAAATTGTATTGAAAATAAAAGATTCAGACATAATTCCCCCAACCTTAATTGCTTTCTAGAACAATTTCCACTATTCTTGTCAGAGTATTTGCATTAATCTATTCGCGGTTTGTATTCTCTTTCCTACCAAGCGTTAACAGGTTGTGTCAGACTCCAGTATGCTGAATGCATTGCGAAAATTCGTATATGTCTTTTTCGCACCTTTCTATTCGCACAAATGACTCCTGCCATTTTAAGCTTTCAATACATTTAAAGCTGTTTAAACATTATTTATAACAAATAGATTCTATGCATACGCAAATATAACTTGAAAAATTAATCGCAAGTTATTATATTGAATGCAAAATAACTAATAATGCAAAATCACGAATATATGACGAATATTATGCAAATTATTCATCAAATATCACGAAATCAAATATGGGTCTTTGCGCTCATCAAACACAGAACCAGAGATAGGTGCACGCTGCCGTCACACTAAACCCTCACACTGATGTTAAAAATTGAGAGTTAGTTCGACATATCCTACTAGGAGGACGTGTCTTAAGCCTCGGGCACCAGCGTCGAGGTCTCTCAAGTAGCCCGTGGGCCCTAACACTCACCTACCTGCGCCATATGGGTGATATCAGGGGCCAGTGGGCAATTACAGGAGCATTAGGACGACTCACAAACATCTCCTCTGTTACCTCCAGCATGTGGCCATGCTTGCAATGGGAGGTGGGAGGTGTCTATGAGCCCTACCCAAGACTGACTGATATAGCCCAAGGCCAAGCAGGTGCACCCAAATGTGACCTGAAAAACAGGCACATTTAAATTGGAGTTTATACACCTCCATACATATATATATAAACCATCAAAAAATGTGGTGATAAGAAAGCAGGATGCGCTCATACCCATATGCAGTTGTGCATTTCTGTAGGGGAGCACATCCTGCACTTGTAGTCCGTTGCTAATGGCAATCACCAGCAAAAAATGCATACAATGGATGATGCCAGCAACGGACTACAAGTACCACAATGGACATCCTACATAAGATGAAATTTATGTGGATGTGGCAAGAATTCAGAACAAACACAGAACCAGAGATAGGTGCACGCTGCCGTCACACTAAACCCTCACACTGATGTTAAAAATTGAGAGTTAGTTCGACAAGTGCAGGATGTGCTCCCCTACAGAAATGCACAACTGCATATGGGTATGAGCGCATCCTGCTTTCTTATCACCACATTTTTTGATGGTTTCTTTGCGCTCATCACTAATTGCTAGTATTGTTACCAGTTGGAGTTGTAGCCCTGCACAATCTAATGCTGGCAGCACTGATTGGATAGTGTCAGACTGTGCAGGGATGTCATGGATCAGTGATTGTGGACCTACTGGGCCAAATAACTGGTTTGGCTTTGGGATAAACCCTAAGGGCATTATTCTAGCGTTCCCCTGGTATTCCCCCTTTAATCCCTGTACATGAATCTGAACTTCGCAGCAGGGGAGCAACCAAACCGCTGGCTCTTGGGATAGTCCCAGTATAGTTGGCAGCTGACCAACTGGGGTCAGGGACTCTGGAGAAAGCACCAAGAGCTCTAGGCACAGAAAGTGCACCAAAACTGCAGGTACAGTCTGAACAGTCACTTATACCGATTATGTGGTTTTTGGCAGAATTTCACACCAAGAAGCTTGGCTGAGATGTAGGGAAACCGCACTACAATTGCAGAGGCAGTCACAACCATCTCTAATACTGGAACTGAAGGATGCAGGTCGGGAGTACACAAGCAAGATGAGTACACAACAGGAACACAGGCTGGATAACGCAGGTAAGTTGCAAGAGAAAAGTTGAAGCACTAAGTCTTCCAAACACCTTTACTGGTCACTGGGACCCTTAATGTTCAGGCACCCTCTGCCTGGAGAGGGTGCCTTAAAATATACAGGGAGACCCAGCCATTGGATGTGGAAGGTTTAGTAAGCACGCCTTTAAAATGCTGAACAGGAGAGTGCGTGCCCTAAGGGCACACTGGGCAAGATGATGGAGGATGCATGTGTCTTTACAGAGGAAGAGGTTCTAAGTCAGCTGTCTAAAATTAATACAAATAAATCACAGGGTCCTGATGGGACACACCCAAAGCTATTAAAAGAGCTTAGAGGTGTACTAGCAAAACCATTAACAGATTTATTTAACCAATCACTGGTAACAGGTGTCGTCCCAGAAGATTGGAAATTAGCAAACGTTGTGCTAATTCACAAGAAAGGTAGTAGAGAGGAGTCGGGCAACTATAGGCCAGTAAGCCTGACATCAATAGTGGGGAAATTAATGGAAACCATACTCAAGGACAGGATTGTGGAACATCTAAAAACCCATGGGTTGATTGATAAAATACAGCATGGGTTTACTTCAGGGAGATCATGTCAAACTAATCTTATTGGCTTTTTTGATTGGGTGACTAAAATAATAGATGGCGGAGGTGCAGTAGACATCGCTTATCTGGACTTTAATAAGGCTTTTGATACTGTCCCACATAGAAGGCTTATCAATAAACTGCAGTCTTTGAGCTCACATATTGTTGAATGGATTAGGCAGTGGCTGAAGGACAGAAAACAGAGGATTGTAGTCAATGGAGTATATTCAGACCATGGTATTGTTACCAGTGGGGTACCTCAGGGATCTGTTCTGGGACCCATATTGTTTAATATCTTTATCGGCGAAATTTCAGAAGGCCTCAATGGTAAGGTGTGTCGTTTTGCTGATGACACAAAGATTTGTAACAGGGTTGATGTTCCTGGAGGGATACACCAATGGAAAAGGATTTAGGAAAACTAGAGGAATGGTCAAAAATCTGGCAACTAAAATTTAATGTCGATAAGTGCAAGATAATGCACCTGGGGCGTAAAAACCCAAGAGCAGAATATAAAATCAGTGATACAGTACTAACCTCAGTATCTGAGGAAAGGGATTTAGGGGTCATTATATCAGACGACCTAAAGGTGGGCAGACAATGTCATAGAGCAGCAGGTAATGCCAGCAGAATGCTTGGGTGTATAGGGAGAGGCATTAACAGTAGAAAGAGGGAGGTGCTCGTGCCGCTCTACAGAGCACTAGTGAGACCTCATTTGGAGTATTGTGTGCAGTACTGGAGACCATATCTGCAGAAGGATATTGAAACTTTGGAGAGAGTTCAGAGAAGAGCTACTAAACTAGTACATGGATTGCAGGACAAAACTTACCAGGAAAGGTTAAAGGACCTTAACATGTATAGCTTGGAAGTAAGAAGAGACAGAGGGGATATGATAGAAACTTTTAAAGGGAATCATCACGGTAAAAGAGGAGAGAATATTTAAAAGAAGAAAAACTGCCACAAGAGGACATAGTTTTAAATTAGAGGGGCAAAGGTTTAAAAGTAATATCAGGAAGTATTACTTTACTGAGAGAGTAGTGGACGCATGGAATAGCCTTCCTGCAGAAGTGGTAGCTGCAAATACAGTGAAGGAGTTTAAGCATGCATGGGATAGGCATAAGGCCATCCTTTATATAAGATAGGGCCAGGGGCTATTCATAGTATTCAGTATATTGGGCAGACTAGATGGGCCAAATGGTTCTTATCTGCCGACACATTCTATGTTTCTATGTTTCTATATAGAGAAGAAGCCAACAACCAGGGTGCCTGATGGCATGGTGAGTTAGTGTATTGTCTGCAACCACAAGGGACAGCAGGAGGGTGATGGGCATGAAATGCAGACCTGACAAGGGAAACACCTACAATTGGTAACACCCATCTGGACCTTTATTTTAGACTGCTGGCAATTCATTCATAAACTTCTGGTAGGTATAATAAACAAGTGGTAAAACATAGAGTCATAAGAACAGATAATTCAGAATTGTTATTACATGAGGAATACAAGTAGTTACTAAAACAGAAGAGGTGATGTTTGCTTAAATGTAAATAACACTTTGTAGGCCAGTATTTTATACATTTCACAAAGCCTATTGTGCAATTCTTTTACACTGTGCTGGCAGATAGACACCTTGCCATGAAAAATTAGTTATGTCATGGAAGAGTGCACATGGGTCAACACACTTTATATTGACTGAGATTGATATTGACTTCTGCATCAGTGCACACATAGATGTAACTGTATGGCATCTCAGTGCTCTTTTTATCACAAAAAGTAAACCACTGATGACCCCACTATAGCATACGGCCACAGAAGGTAATCAACAGTAGAACATTTTCACAGTATATTCCTATTTCATTAGGACAATACATACTCAATTGGATGCTTCCTCACAGTGCATTGCTACCTTGTAGGCTTCTCCAGCTTTTATGTGCTCTATTTATTTTGTGTATTAAAAGTGTAGGCAAAAGGGAAAAATTATCTATAAGATGGAGGTAAGGGCACAAGAAAACACTGCAGAGGGAGACATTTATATTTATCAAGGAGCACAGTTGCTATAATATACTTGCCCAATCTATCTATTGTTGGCAGCTCAGCGTTCTCATTGCTGTACCCAGCATAGCCATATCCTTTACTTTATCACCAGTTATTGTGAACTCCCAATTTTATGCAAGATATTCCATATACTGTTAAAATGTATCATAACTAACTTTTTTGCCAACTCTTAACTCCAAAGTAAGCTACTTGATAGACTGATGGTTTTCTAAAAGGACTACTATTACCTGACATTGTACTTGCCATATAAAGCAGTCAGAGAACTGCCAGCAGCCCCACATACACCATTTTCGCAGAAACTTCTGTGTCGGGTGTTTCGACTGTCCACAGGCAGAAGAGGTTGGGGAAGCGAGGATAGCCTTGTTAGATATCAACACTGTCAGAAATTTCTAGCAGCACCTTGTCTCCCTCTTCCATCTTGAATAAGCATACATATTCAGCAGATCTGTATCTTATACTAACCAGCTTGTGCAGATGATAAGTAAAGGGACAGCATTAGGAATTCTATATATAAATCTCTCTAGTCAGAAAAACGGTCAGCACTCCAAGTAGAAAAACGCAGTGGTTTATTCACCCATGTGGTACAATAAGGCAACGTTTCAGCTCATACAGAGAGCTTTTCTCAAGGACATTTAGGGTTTATGTAAAAACTTCTGTGATACAGTCATTCCAATTTACTTACCTTTGTGCCACTTCTTTGTATTAGTTTATGAGAAGTACACCATATCATGAGGCTGCGGCTCCCAATCTGACATCTTGGTAAATGCCGTTAACATCTCTCTTTCTATATTTTCAAGCAAAATGTAGGGCACCATAGGACATAATTATCTACTTTTGAAAAATCACGGCAGGATGCATCCAGATCCCAATGGTATATGACAAAGACTGCATATGTGCCCATCCCTTATCAACCAGGATGGGTTGGATATTAAGTAGTGCACCATGCTAGCTAACAACCTTTTGTTGACAACTAGAGATGAGCAAAGTTTTGAAAAATTTGATTTAGCAATTAATCAACTCTGGCACACCCACTTCTTCAACCCCAGCAATCTCCTGCCCTACAGGCGGGAGCCCTTCTTCTGCCATCTGCTTTTCCTCCTTTTCCAAATCATCTAGTATCGATGAGAATATGTCATCAGGATAGGAACATCCAGCTCCTCCTGTCTCAGCATTTTGCTGACTTTTCTAGGACATGAAGACTTTAAATAATGATTTTGAAGAAGTAAGCCAGAAGAAGATGAGGATGGTCAACTCATTATTAAGACCCGGCTCCCAAAGGGGTGCAGACTGGATGGTATTGCTTGGGACGCTGGCACCGGAATAATAAAGGCTTCCGTCTAATTGGTATTGAATTACATATCTTACGGCTGCTGTAGGAATAAGTAAATGTAAGAATGAATCAATAAAACTGACGCAGCATAAGTGTCACGGGCATACTGAGACATACGGAATTCCCGGCGACAGTGAGTGGCAGGAGATCTGTGAGACTGGCAATACGTGGTTTGATCTGTGGATCAATAGGTGTCTGTGTTGTTTCTGGTAATGGCCACACCCCTTGCCTCCAGGTGTTGCTTATGTGGTCATTTAACCTTCCTTTATAGTTGCTCCTCCCACTATTCTGTGCGGTTTATAGCTTCTGTGCCTGTGGATTGTTTTTGGTTGGATCTCGGCTGAGTTCCTGGTGCTTCCATAGCCTCTTTGAAGTTGTCTTTCCTTTCCCTTATGTATTTTGTTTGGGTTCTGTGTGTTGCATTTCCCTATTGTTTGTATTAGGCCTGAAGTAGACTCCTGTTCATCCTTCCTTTTGGAGGAACAGGTAGTCTCATCCCTGCCATTAGTACCAGGGTCCTATAGGGCTAGATAGGACTCTAGATATTCCTGCGTATGAACTCACCTACCTTTTGGGTCTGTTCATACTGGTAGTCAGTCAGGATTTTGGTTACTGTTAGGCCTGATTCCCTGTTTTTCCCTTCCCTCCTATGCTCGGTGTGGTGTTTCCCTCCCACACCAAAGCGTGACAATAAGTCTCCCTGCAGTCTCCCTGCATGCCCCCCTCTCCAATATTCTTCTATTAATAGTTTTCAGCAACATTGTCCCTAGCGCATAAGCTCTTGCCATGTCTCTCCCTATGCTTGGCTCACAGGACAATGGCAGAGACTGTGCAGGACAAGGCTTTTATAGGGATGTGACATCACAGGGAATGGCTATCTGTGGATTTACTGGCTGCATGGCATTATGGGTGATCTTGCATTCTCGGGCTTCTTACTTTCAATTTGTAACATGTACAGCCACACTGAATTCTGCTTCACTTGGCTCAACACTAGTGACAGCCATACAAGTAGATCAGGTGAGCTGTCCTGCATCTCTCTAAGTACACCTCACATGTACAGGCACCTCACTTTCCTCCAACATTTCAACTCTCAGCTGCATCCTAGTGTACGGACACAAAAGACAATGAGGACTCTTTATATGGTTGGTTCACTTGCATATATTGGACAAACTATCTTACTAATACCTTATCTTTAATTTCTTTTTTTCAGGGTCCAGCCAGGCCTTGTGACGTTGGGTGAAATGGGGTGTCAGTACATTTTAGGTGTACTTACAAAGGTGTTGGATAGCTCAACTCATCGCATAGTATGTGTGTGACCAACAGGCTGTTAGCAACATAGTGCCCTACATGCATCCATATGACTGGCATCTTATGGAAGCCTTATTTGCATGCATTGAAACAGAATACTAAGCATCCACCCTCTTCATGTATGATGGCATGTGTGTTGATGTCAATTAGTATTTGGACATTTAGGGCCTGGCTGTATCTTGCAGCGAAATATTATTTTTACCAGTATGGCTTCAGTCATGCAAATGCAATGAACATCTTGGCATTGTGTTGATTATAATAAACAGATTATGCTGACTGAAGCATAAATCACCAGTATTGAATGCCAGAGATTCATTGTAGTCAGATGACTAGCAAAATGTCTTCAAGAAAGAATGCAACCAGTCCAGTTGCTCTGACTTTCTATTACTGATATACCATGATGGGTGAACGGGCACCTTCACAGACATATGACCAATATGGCCTTTTTCAGTGATATGCTATAATTTTGACATTCTTTGGCCTCATGCACATGACCGTATGTGTTTTGCGGTCTGCACGGAACGCGGCCTATTGTAGAAATGCCTATTCTTGTCTGCAAAACGGACAAGAATAGGACATGCTCAATTTTTTTTGCAGGGCCACGGATCGGAGCAACGGATGCGGACAGCACACGGAGTGCTGTCTGCATCTTTTGCGGCCCCATTGAAGGGAATGGGTTCGCACCCGAGCCGCAAAATATGCGGCTCGGACGTGGACCAAACATACGGTCGTGTGCATGAGGCCTTTTTCAGTGAATTGTATATCCTTATTTGAGTTGATCGGGCTAGAGATGTCGATACTGTAAATACGAACTAAGGCCTCATGCACACGACCGTATGTGTTTTGTATCCGCCCCAAAAAACAGATGACGGACCATTTATTTTTTTGCGGATCAGTTTTTTTGGCAGATCCATTGTAATAATGCTTATCCTTGTCCGCAAACGTGAAAAAAATAGGACATGCTCTATTTTTTTCACGGAATGTAAACACAGACCACGGAGGCGGAACAAAAACGGTTGACCATCAGCATTTTTTGACAGACCCATTGAAATGAATCGGGAAGCATCCTCTCCGTGAAAAAAAACTGAATGGACGCGGAAACAAAGGTCATGTGCATGAGGCCTAAGTCTAGATATGAAGTGTTGACCTACTGTATGTCCTATACAGTAGCTCCAATAAAATGAGGCCATAAAAGATGTTGTAATTTGTGAAGTCCAGATAATGCTGGGCGAATCTCCAGTGTTCATCCAACACTTCCTAGTAATTACTGCCTAAGTTCATTGAGAATACAATTTTGAGTCCGTGAAAACATCCACTTTCCAAGAGAAGACCTTTATGTATATTACAAGGATAAATCATCTCTTACTTATGGTGGAAATGTAATGAGGAGGGAATGCAATTGGGAAAAGCATGAGTTACATTTGCTGTTATGCACCTGACAGCTGTTACAGAATGATTTATTTGTAGCAATGATTTTTTATTGGTTATGGGATCCTTAACATCACAAACTCTGAGAACATAAACCTTTTAGCAAAGCCTAAACTACTTCTGCACTTTCAAATGGCTTCCTACTTAAAAGCATTCAGCCTTTTTTCCCCTTTAATCTCTCGGGAAACAACCACTTGAGAAAGCAGATAGGCAAGCAGGCACACAGCTCTGAAATCCTTGGCAGATATTGAACTTCAGATAGGAGGTTTAGGATACAGTAATTTTGACTGGTTCCGGGGAAAGCGATTGAATTACAACCTTATTATCGTGCTCATTGGCATAATGCTGAAATTACTTTAGGGTGTTAGTAAACAATCTTGCTCTTCAAGTTTGTATTAAAGAGTTTATATCTTATTTTTTTGTGATTTATATCTCTACCTTCAGACTTTATGAGCTCTAAAAGTCCAGAATTGGGAAATAAAATAAGACCTTAGGAAATGCTAAGCAAACGGTGGTGGAATGATTTCTTCCAAGGTAAAAGATAAATAGTAAGTCAGGTCGAGTAAGACATATTTGTGGCTCTTAAGAACCATCTATTGTACTAGCCTTATCTGTTCACTTTTTCATATTTGTTTATTAAACTGGACAAACCTATTTTTTACATTTTAAGGTGCCCTATGGTCCAATGAATAACAGTCAGTAAAGGCAAAAAACATACAATCAGCTTATTCAGTCGAAATACTGTGAAACACAAGTCATGTTAATACATACATAAATATAATTTCATGCACATAGAGTTTGAGGTAGTGTTCACAGTAGTATGAGCATTAGTTAATTCACATTATTCACAATTAGTATTCACAATTATTAATACCCAGTTCCTTCATGAAATACACATCTTTTCTACTCTTCATTCCATCTGTGACATCATATAAACATCCTCCAAACGTAGGACCAGAAGACATCTTCCATACCTGCTCCCTACCAAGCCCCTATATAAATTATTTATGTCTGCATCACCAACAGTTAGAGTTGTTATAAGACTAGTCCTGAAGCATATACAAGAGGGTGAATACAGAGCTAAATCCTCCCCTTCCCTGGCTCATCTCTGTGTCTCTCCTCCTCAGGAGGTGGTAGGCAGCATAGTTGCAAAGTCCTAAATTCACAGGAACGGACGCTAATTTTTAGAAGCAGTCTCATCAAATTCATGCTGACACAGGCAGAAAATGTGTAGAACTTGTGTAAATGCTGCCCATAAGTGGGCATTACCTGTTGTGTTTGGCTGTTCGCTGGGCATGGCTTTCATGCCTCAAATTTACCAACTACATCAGTGTTGGCAGCTATGTAGACGGCATCACACAGTGTCAGTCAAGTCAGAGGAAACAGGGAGGCTCCAGCATCCTCTCACCATTTTCGGAAGGAGCAGTCATGTTATTCTATGCCCAAATCTACAGATGTTAAGTGTATGTGTTATAGAGTGTATGCGTATGTGGGTGTTTTTGTGTGTGTATATATATATATATATATATATATATATATATCATGCTGTGTATATTGTGCATGAATGTATGTATATGTGTGTAGATTTTACAGTGTTTGTGAATGTATAAGGATAGATAGATAGATAGATAGATAGATAGATAGATAGATAGATAGATAGATACGAGATAGATAGATATCAGCCGGGTCCAGAGGAGGGCAACTAAAGTAATAACTGGAACGGGTGGACTACAGTACCCAGAAAGATTATCAAAACTAGGGTTATTCACTTTAGAAAAAAGACGACTGAAGGGAGATCTAATAACTATGTATAAATATATCAGGGGTCAGTACAGAGATCTCTCCCATCATCTATTTATCCCCAGGACTGTGACTGTGACGAGGGGACATCCTCTGCGTCTGGGGGAAAGAAGGTTTGTACACAAACATAGAAGAGGATTCTTCACTGTAAGAGCAGTAAGACTATGGAACTCTCTGCCTGAGGAGGTGATGATGGTGAGTTCACTAAAAGAGTTTAAGAGGGGCCTGGATGTATTTCTGGAGGGTAATAATATTACAGGTTATAATTACTAGTAATCTGAAGAAAGGTCATTGATTCGAGGACTTCATGGAGTGGGGAAGGATTTTTTTTGTGTGTACTATCCAGTGTCCATATGTACTGAATAAGAGCAGATACGGATAATTATACCCAGTATACAAGACAGGAAAGGCACTACTGTGCAGTGTCTCACAAAAGTGAGTCCATCCCTTACATTTTTGTAAATATTTTATTATATCTTTTCATGGGACAATACTGAAGATATGATACTTTGATACAATGTAAAGTAGTCAGTGTACAGCTTGTATAACAGAGTAAATGTGGTGTGCCCTCAAAATAACTCAACACACAGCCATTAATGTCTAAACCACTGGCAACAAAAGTGAGTACACCCCTAAGTGAAAATGGCCTGATGATACCTGGGGTGCCCTTGATTTTAGATGTTTGGATGGGTGCAAGGCAGGGCACGCGGAGTGCAATGGCTGGTGTATAGTGCAAGAGTCAGTTACCAGGCCAGATTAAACAGAATTAACATCTCTCTTTACTGTAGTCCAAAATGGGAGTTGTTGTACACCCAATTATAGCAAATCACAGTTCCAGCTGTACACAGTGCTATAAGACTTGCTATTAGTGTCTCTCAGTAGAATCCATGGTAGGTGATTTTTCAATTATGCCTTTAATGTGCACTGCAGCGCACAGATTGAACAATGTGACTAGCCGGGTCATTACTTAAAGGTGTAGGGCAGGGTCATACATAAAATCATTGGGCCCTATAGCAAGAATCTGAATAGGGCCCCCATGTCTTGATACACCAGATCCGGCACTACTGTGATTTTAGTCGTTTAGCTCCTATGGCAGAGCAGAACAGCAAACATTACTAGTGCAGATGTGAACAAAGCCTAATATACACCTCAGCTGCTGCAGAACATCATAATAGTGATAATAGAACTAGAAGTCTAGTTTAGAAGGCCAGTTTAGGCCTGTTTCACACTGCCGACAGTAGCTCCAGCAAGCAAGCCGGCAGCCCATACTCTGCTGGAGCTCTCTGGCTACAATGGAGCTGGCAGGCCCCCTGATAACCAATCCCAGATCCAGAGACCCCAGCAGACTGTTCTCTACCGGAACAGTTTGATGGAACTACTGCCGGCAGTGTAAAACAAGTGAAAATTGGTGGGCAATACATGGAAGGGTAAAGGAGGAGGGGACTACAACTCCCAGCATGTCCAGGCTGTTATTATGGAACACAAGTTGACATTACAGGGAAAGGATATAAGGAGAGAGAACTACAAATTCCAGCTTTACCAAAATGTTATTATACAGCATCAGTGGATATTATGAGGAGAGAGCTACAACTCCCAGCATGCCCAGACTGTTATTGTAGGGCATCAGTGAACATTACATGGGGGATGCAGTAGGACAAAACTACAACTCCCAGTATTAGGATGTTATGGCACACACAGAAGCTCCTCCCCATGTAGTTTCACTACATTTTCCTCTCCATGGCTGAGCTTCATCTCCCTGCCCTTGTCACATGATGATGACATCATCACAGGTCGTTCAGCTGTAAAACTACTGACTCTGTATATCACCTATAAAATGCTTCCAAAGGGAGTGAAAAAGCAATTCCCAATAACAGTATATGATAAAATACAGTTTACTAACAGGAGAAGGGGGCACAGTGATTGTTTCACCCGAGGCACACCCTGGTTGGAGTGCCCTGCTTGATGGAAAGTGGTGTACCCTTAGTTTTGAAGTAAAGGTAACAGACAGGAGGCAGGCATCAGAGTTTAGTTGAACAAAATAAAGTCAAGCAAAGCTACAGACAGATTTACACTTCCTTTTCTCCAGAGCACCTCTGAGAAACATGCCTTACATAGTAACTCAGGTGCAGACTCTATAAACAGAACTACAAGCTATCACAGGGGTTGGAAACTTCGGCCAGAAGCAATATAACCAAGGCACAGGGGCGTAGATATAAGGAAAGCAGAGGAACCTACTGCTTTGCGGTCCAAACTCAGAAGAGGCTCACCCAGGAGGAGGACTAAAAGATTTTATTGTTAGAGCCTCCTCAACAGTATTATACAGTGACATTATATACAATATATACCGTATATGTAGGTAACCGATGAAGCGGCTGCAATGCTTCATCTAAGACAGCAATGTAAACTAGCTACAGGAATTGGGGTTGCACAGAAGGAGGGGGTTGCAAAAAGTTGCTTCCAAAATTTGCTGTGGGGCGCAGTCCTTTCTAGTTACGCCACTGCCAAAGTAGTGAGGTCTATTAGCTGTAGACGTGTTGTTAACCTTCACAGACTAAATCATTGCACTCCCTTTTCAGCTGCTTAACAATTTCAGGAGAGCTTTATTTGCATACTATGTCAGGACGTGCTGCAATGAGTCTTCCTTGGGTCTCAAATGAGCTGAAGCTGCCTGACTGGAACAGGGCTTTCCTTGACTTCAGTCTGGCTTCAACACACACTTGTCTCTGACTGCTCTAACTATCTAGAGAAGAGGCCAAGCCCAGAGGCTAAAGCGCCATCCCCTTCTATATAGCATCCCCAAGGGCAGAAGTAACACAGCATGCAACCTTAATTCTCCCAAAATAATCCTGTTCTGACCACCAGCAGTGGCCTAGTGGATCAGTGCATCTGAATGGGGTCGTTTTGGTGGCAAACAAATGAATTTCTGAAAAAAAAATCTTCACGGTATGAATTCACCTTTAGGGTGGGCTTAAAGTGGTTTTGGGTTGTGTGCAGAGTTAACATTATGCCATAACTAGGAGCCTTCATTCATGGTCACAGCTTGTGAGGACATCAGACTCTTAGGTAGATTTACATCTGTGCTATATTCTACTTTATTTAATGTATAAGGATGGGGCTGTTCACATTTGTTGGAGGTTCGGTTTGCAGCTTCTATCACAGATTTCATCAAATTTGCCTAAAAATATTGCATATTTGTACTAAAATGACATGATGGAACTCCAAGGTTGGTGTCTGTCATGTGTCTGATCCGGCATTGCCATCATTTTCATTTTTCTGCTTCTATGACAGAACAAAAAAAAAATTTGGGAGTGCAGATGTGAACAGAGCCTAACATGATTGTGCTCCTAGTGAGATTACTGTATGCAATTTGCAGTTTAAAAAAGCTTAGCTGAAGCCAAAATATTGTCTCGTGCATGCGCTTATCCCAATGCGTCGACGTGATTAAATGACATACTAACTTCTGCTATGCATTATACGAGTAAGCCATGTGCTGGGTGATCTTACAGTCATGTGGGAGTAGAACATGACTACACATCATACTGCTACCAAAGATGCTTTGCAGCAATAAAGAAATTGAAAGATGCAGACATTGCCTTTTAAACTGTACATAGGAACAGTAATATTCTGTAATATAATAAATGCAAATGAAAGTATATGATATATCATAGCATAAAAAACATGAGTGATTGATGAAATGTAATAATCAAGGCAATAACACAGAACACTGAAATCATATTTTATACCAAAATTGTTAAAAAAGAGCTCAATAATATATGAACAAAGACACAAAAGTGGCATACACAAGTAATATGAACATATTATACATGTATGTAGTCGCAGAATAGTTATTTTAGAGTGTTTTTATATTAACAGGGTTGTCTAGCCTAAGAGCCGATAAGCCCAATGATTAGAGCCAGTACCCAGACATCCGTCTGTCTGCAGTCCCAGCATTACCACAACGTTGCTTCATTCTTGGCCACTTACAGTCTCCACTGGACCAGAGATGGCTTGATCCAGAGACCATTACAGCAAATTACTGGCCTCAGTGGTCACAGGGGCTGGAACAGCATATCACTAGCATGCCACTAGCAGTGACGTGTTGTTCTAGCACGTGTGACCACGAGAACATTGTCCACAGTGGTCACAGAATCAAGCCACTTCCAGTTTGGCTTGAACTTGAAATGGGAATGGACAGTGGTGCAGAATGGAGGGAGTGTGAACAGATTAGTGTTTGTTTATTTTTTGTTTGGTGCAGATTCTGACCATTGGGCTTGTTGGTTACTAGATCAGACAACCACCTTAAAGGGGTTGTATACAGCAAATGACATTTATCATGCAGAAAAAGTTAATACATGTCACTTACTACTATATTGTTATTATCCATATTGCCTCCTCTGCTGGCATGATTCATTTTTCCATCGCATTATACACTGCTTGTCTCCAGGGGTTATGGCCAATGGTGCAGCGCAGATGCCAGGTGACTGGAATGGCAAGTTCATGCATCCCTATGCGTGCATTAAACAGTCCCGCCCACCAGAGAGGCTGGCACTTTTTACTATAGCATGCAAGCACGACTACCACTGCTGGATTGTAGGGTGGATAAGGGAAGTGTATAATGTGATGGAAAATGCCAGCAAAGGAGGCAATATGGATAATCACAATACATTAGTAAGTGCCTTGTATTAACTTTCTTTACATGATAAATGCCAATGAGTTAAAATGAGTTAAAATGATCAAAACAGGTTCCCTTTAAATTAGAGCACCTGTATATTGCCCTATCGGAGCTGACCTAGTTGATAAAATTTTGGTTATTGAATATTTACTGAAAATTTGATTTGAGATTTGAGCTACATTCACTCAGTTTGACTTCCTGAAAAAACTACACTGAGCCTAACCAGTGGAAGCACAGATTCACCAGCCAAGCTAAACTTGATGGTTAATACAGTGGATATAAAAAGTCTACACACCCCTATTAAAATGTCAGGTTTCTATGCTGTAAAAAAATGAGACAAAGATAAATCATTTCAGAACTGTTTCCACCTTTAATGCGACCTATAAACTGTACAAATCAATTGAAAAACAAACTGAAATCTTTTAGGTAGAGGGAAGAAAAAATATAAAAATAAAATAATATGGCTGCATAAGTGTGCAATACTTGCTCTTTTTGATTTTATTACAGCACTCAGTCTTTTTGGGTATAAGTCTATCAGCATGACACATTTTGACTTGGCAAGATTTGCCCACTCTTCTTTGCAAAAACATTTCAAATCTGTCAGATTGCGAGGGCATCTCCTGTGCACAGCCCTCTTCAGATCACCCCACAGATTTTCAATCGGATTCAGGTCTGGGCTCTGGCTGGGCTATTCCAAAACTTTAATCTTCTTCTGGTGAAGCCATTCCTTTGTTGATTTGGATGTATGATTTGGGTCGTTGCTGAAAGATGAAGTTCCTCTTCATGTTCAGCTTTCTAGCAGAAGCCTGAAGGTCTTGTGCCAATATTGACTGGTATTTGGAACTATTTATAATTCCCTCTATCTTAACTAAGACCCCAGTTCCAGCTGAAGAAAAACAGCCTCAAAGGATGATGCTGCCACCACCATGCTTCACTGTGGGGATGGGGTTCTTTTAGTGATGTGCAGTGTTGTTTTTGTGCCAAGCATATCTTTTGGAATTATGGCCAAAAAGTTCAACCTTGGTTTGATCAGACCATAACACCTTTTCCCACATGATTTTGGGAGACTTCGTATGTGTTTTTGCAAAATGTAGCCTGGCTTGGATGTTTTTCTTGGTAAGAAAAGGCTTTCATCTTGCCACTCTACCCCATAGCCAAGACAAATGAAGAAAACGGGAGATTGTTGTCACATGTACCACACAGCCAGTACTTGCCAGATATTCCTGCAGCTCCTTTAATGTTGCTGTAGGCCTCTTGGTAGCCTCCCAAACCAATTTTCTTCTCGTCTATTCATCAATTTTGGAGGGACGTCTAGTTCTTGGTAATGTCACTGTTGTGCCATATTTTCTCCACTTGATGATGACTTTCTTCACTGTGTTCCATGGTATATCTAATGCCTTGGAAATTCTTTTGTACCCTTCTCCTGACTGATACCATTTAACAATGAGATCCCTCTGATGCTTTGGAAGCTCTCTGTGGACCATGGCTTTTGCTGTGGGATGCGACTAAGAAAATTTCAGGAAAGATCAACTAGAGAAGCTGAACTTTATTTGGGGTTAATCAGAGGCACTGTAAATGGTGGCACATGTATGTTGACTCCTATTTAACATGATTTTAAATGTGATTGCTTAATTCTGAACACAGCTACATCCCCAGTTATAAGAGGGTGTGCACACTTATGCAACCACATTATTTTAGTTTTTTTTTCTCCACCTAAAAGATTTCAGTTTGTTTTTCAATTGAGTGGTACAGTTTATAAGTCACGTTAAAGGTGGAAAAAGTTCTAAAATGTTTTATATTTGTCTTATTTTTTTACAGCACAAAAACCTGACATTTTAACAGGGGTGTGTAGACTTTCTATATCCACTGTACGTTAAAATTGTACAAAAAGGTTTACTAACTCATTCAATGTATTTCAATGGATTTTGTCAAAAGATGGCACGAGATAACACTGTGACATGAGTTATCAAGAGTCAATCAGAGTTATCAGAGTCAATCAGAGTTATCAGAATCAATTTTAGCTCAACTATATATGTGGCACTGTTATTGTGCATTGTGGCTAACCCTTTTATTGTTCATGTGGCTTCGCTATTATAGTTTAAGAAGTTGCTTTGTTATGGGACATGTGACATCGCTATTATGGGGCATGTAACTTCACTTTTATTACTGCGCACTTCTTTGTTATGCTGGCACTAATTGTGACTATGAAATGTCTTTGTATGTGTTCATTCATCTGTGTATGTGCACTTATACATCAGTATGCTATCTGTGTGTTTAATCATGAACTTTCCCCTTGACAAAATATTTTCCTTGGCAATATATATATATATATATATATATATATATATATACATATATATATATATATATATATATATATATATACATATATATATATATATACTCCCTTACAGTTCTGTTTTGCATAGCACAAGCCAATGTTCCCGGGGACAAAAAAGTTGTTTTTTAAGAACGATGAACTCTAGTCAAGAAATAGCTAGGCCGTGAATGAATAAGAATCAATCTGATACCAAGACCATTGGGTGGTATTGTTTATCTATTATTCAACATTTTGCACAGAAGCGGTTTTCATTATATTCTGTCAACGTTACTACCCACAGTCCAAGCATAAACACAAAAGATGTGGTTTGTTTTTAATTAATAACATGGATGATCCAAAAAGTTTGATGCCATTCTGCTCTGTGTGTAGCACAATTTTATTAAGAAAGACACCACGGAAAGCAACACTTTGGTTCACCCTACAACCTGGAAAAAATACACCGAATATCAGCCTTAGCCAGCATTATCTAGTAGAACTTTGAAATTGTGCAATTAGTATGGGAAGAAGCAATATATGATGAAAGAGTATATAATTGCATATGTTTCTAAGAGAAAAAGAGAAGTCAACGAGAGCTTGCTAGGTCTGAATGGCAAGCTAACAGCAGCATATCAGACGAACAAAGGAAGAGAAACGGAGCAGAACAAGCAGGTTTGGCAGAACATCAAAAAAGCTCATGAGACTCTAATAGATGAAAAAATAGCACTCAAGCTGCATTACCAAAAGATCCATTACTTTCCGTAACAAGTCAGGCAAATTAACGGTGAGCCTGATACCTGTCAAGATGGGGCCACAGTCGTAGGAACAATAAGAGGGAAACAGCTACATTGAAATGTGCATCTGATCTTTCTGAAAATGTATTGCAAATTGAAGAAGGGCATGAGATTAATCAAGGTAGATTATATGAAGTGGCCCTTAATAGTGTAGAACTACAAAGTAATAAACACAGATTGGAAACGCAAAGTATTTTCGAACAGGTGCACACATTGGCAGGTTGACCCTTCCTGGCACATAGGAATAGGTAATCATTGGTTTGGAACATTCATTTGAAACCACTCCAAGTGTTCCTATTTAAAAATGTATTCTCTGTAATAGATGTATTTTGGACAAATCCTAAAGGGCATCATTTGTTTACGAGTGGGCTAGTGAATGAAATCTTTACGTTATAGGATAAGTGACCGAAAGCTTAGGTTATATAGTACTTTAAAGCCTAGGTAAGAACAGCAACATTTAGGGGGTTTTCACGCACTGATGTTTTTTATTTGACTTGTATTAAATGAGGCAATAAAAATCATTTCTCAGCAGTACAAGACCCTGTGTAAACAGGGGATGTGCTTCTGACAATATGCAACGTGAATGGGGGATAATTGTTCGCCTCCCTTTCACTTTGCATTAGACCATGTGAAAGGTCCTTCAAAGTCATATTGTCGATTAGTCCATGTGATAGGATCCTTGGTGACAACAAGCACTTAATCAGTTTTTAGAAAATTGCAAAATCTAAACTGTTAAAGGGGTTTTCTCATGACAGTACTATATCCCTTAACCACAGAATAGAGGATAAGTGTCTTATCAGTGAGGATCTGACTACGACCAATCACTATGGTGGCCTGTGTTCCCCCATTCGAACTCTACAGGACTGCTAGAGATAGCTAAGTACAAGCGCTCAGCTGTGCCCTGCAGCACCATCGAGTCTAATGTGGATAGGAGATAAGTTATTGCCATGGGACAACCTCTTTAAGAATAATTTTCTACAAAAGGTGCTCTACTGATTGGCTTCAGTCACATTTATTTGGACAGCAGATATGACTTTTTTGTATTAAAAAATATCTTTTTTTTTTTTATCAGAATCCAAGTAAGATGTCACCTTCAGAAGAAACTTTGCTTTAAATCATACTCTTCCATACATCAGTGATACATAAGCATTTTCAGTTGAAATATTGCACTGCGCAACTTAAGGCCCCTTTACACTGTCTGATGTTCTGGAAGATTATTGCTAACAAGAGTTTGTATGAACGCTTGTTAGCATTATTCTACCAGTGTAAAAGTGCCACTAAATGCTTTTTCATTGGGTAATAGAACCGTTGGTGCAGTCATTTTCTGGCAGCAGATCGTGCCTTCTAAACAGCACTTTGCTGCCTGTAAACGATGATTTTGTATTGGGAAGAACGATGGCAGTCGTGATCGCTTCTCCCCATACTGTGAAGAAGATTGATGTATGTAAATGCAGCAGTCTCCTCCCCTGAACAGCAGGCAATTTTCAGGAAAGAACGTTACCTTACCGACAATTGTCTGCCCAATTGAGTGCTGTACAGAGATTGTTGTCATTCACATTAGTCCCTGTCTCCAATGAGGCTCACAAAGTAGATTCAGAGATACTCTCAATATGTTTTTGCAGTAAGGGAGAAAACTGGAGTACCTGTAGGAAATCCATGCAGACACACGAACAACATACAAACTCTATGGAGATATTGCACTTTGGTTAGATTGGAAAGTAGGGCTACGGTGCTGCAAGGCAACAGTGCTAACCACTGATCCAACATGCTGTAGCTCCCCTTTCTCAGTCTGCAGGTTCTCTACAGTTGTTTGAAAACCTCCACAGTCACCAAAGCATCCTACTGGTGTAAAACAGTAGAGCTCAGAGCCATAACCGGGAGCTCCCATGCCCTACAACTTATTATGGGCCATTTATTATTGGTGTCTAATTATGTTTCAGAGGGACCTTTGAACCACGTCAGAAACCAGGGCTCAGATGCAGCAGATATCTCTGCAACCCCTAATGCTTATAACCCCTGCAGAACAGGGATCAGTAGAAAGGAGGGAGATGCAACTACAGTATTTCACTCATTAAAGACCCACACATTAATTATGAGATAACTCTGTTGACCCTTTTCCAGTCTACACAGCAAAGCTGAAAAGAGAGCGACAAACAGTAGTAAATGTCACAAGTTGTTGTGTGTACTTCATTGCTAGTATGGAATGGGGAAAGGGGAATACTCCACTATTTTCACATAGGATACTCAAAGTAAAAAACAAAAAACTTTTGAAAAACAATATGCTTCAAATGAAAATGTGATTTGAATAATATCTTCAAGAAAGCTCTCTAGGTAATGGTTCAGACATATCATGCTCAGTGTTAAGTACATGCATTAAATGCTTCTGCTGTTGTGGTCTAGTCCTGGTTGTTGCTCTGTCTGCACAAGCTGTAAGTTATATAAAATCACCTGCAACAGTTCGACAATCACAGAGCTTGATAACTTGGGTTACATTGTTGGGATGCATTGTTGAAAATACTTTCTAGAAGTAACAATGTAAAATTGTACTTCTATTCTATAAAATTCTGTATTTCTAAGAAGCGTGCTTTATTTTCAGGAATCAATTTAAGTTATTTAGTGAGTATTTTGCTTTGAATAAGTGCTACATCAACAGTTTACTACAGGTTGGCAAGAAGAGTTTTGTTAGGATGGCAGAAAACAATACCTACATGTATAAATGTAACTTTAAAGCTAATGCACCATTTAGAACCTTTTCATAATATAATCTACATCTAAAAGATATTAAAATTGCAGTGCCCCAGTAGATCACTGCAAAGGGTTAATTTAATGTCACAGAGTCAAATGTTGTGATTTGTTTTTAATGCACTTTTTTGTGCACTATGTATACCTAAAAGCAATATATGGGCAAAAATAGTTAACTAACTGGCAGATTTGGTTAGGTTGGCAGGGTGCTGGAGTGAGCATACCCCCTGGTTAGAGAGTCTTAGCTGAGCAAAACAGGAGACAAGGCCTAGATGTGTGAGCTCCTGCAAAGAGGGTTCAGAGAGATGCCTCCTCCAGGAGACTCCACTCCTGAGCCTGAAAAGCTGCCAGAGAGTTATTTAACAGAGAGGATACCATTAAGAGAAACACAGCCAACATTTATAGTACTGTAGGTCTAGAACCATAAAGGACGTGCCCTGGATTCAGACAGGAAGGTACCACTCATACATGACATGAAAAATTTACTGCTTGTGGAAAGTGTTAATTGCCTCCAGCACCCACCAAACTTTGAGATGGACTGCTTATCCGGATCTAAAATCTGCATCCCTCAGGCTAGGAATTACAGAAAGAATTAATGAAAATGGAATTGCAAGCCCTTGGTTATCTAGGAAAGTTTTAGGCCCCATTCACACGTCTGCAAATGGGTCCGCACCCGTTCTGCAATTCTGCGGAACGGGTACGGACCCATTTATTCTCAATGGGGCCGGACGTGAAGCACTATGGGGCCGGACGTGAAGCACTATGTGCTCTCCGCTTCCGCATTTGCGAAGCGCGGCCACGAACTTCCGGGTTACGGCCCCGAATTCCGGTCTGCGGCTCCACAAAGGATAGAACATATGTTATTCTTGTCCGCAGCTTGCGGAAAAGAATAGGCATTTCTATGGGGGGTCCCGGCCGGGTGTGTTGCTGAGCCAGTGAGATGGCTGGGTCTCTCTGTGAAGGCGTGTTTTGTGACCAGGAAGCTTATTTAAACACGCAACTTGCTGGCCACAGGCTGCCTGTGAATGGTGTTGTATTCTACTATTGCCTCACTAGCCTTGGATTGTGCTGCTGATTTCTGGCTATCTAATCCCTGGATTTGGAGCCTGACTTTGACCTTGCTTGACCCTCTTCTGAACGTGACCTGTTATCTTGGTATTGACCCTTGGCTATTCCTGGTTTCTGCCTTCTGGTTCTAATGTGGTGCTGACTGGATTTTCCTTGTATTAACCTCAGCTTGGTAAGTTTCTTGATTTGACATGTTTTCTGTGTATTTCTATCACTAGTCGTTTGTTATTTTGTCTCCCTTGTAGAAATCCTTATTTGAACACTGAACTTACATATAAAGAGACTGACGACCAGTTGTGGGCCAAATTTTAGCACAGATCGTGCAAATAGGTAGGGACAGTGCTTAGGCAGGGGTTCAGGGCTCACTGTTCCCTAGTGTGACAGATTCACAGGCCTTACCAATACTTCTACTCTTTTGTGTTTGTACTAAGGATGCTATGTGAGCTATAGTGGATCAGATTAAACGGTTAGCCCAGTTGGTGCAAGATGTGGCACTTAGAGTTCAGCATCAGGAGAATGTACAGGATGCACCAGTATCAACTGTTTTCCCACAGCCCATGGAACCCTAGTGAGTTTACCTGACTGCTTTTCTGGAGACAGGAAATAGTTATTTAAATTTAAAGAGAGCTGTAAATTATATTTTTAGTTATTTTTTGCATCGCTATGTTTTAGGATGAATCAGATAGAGGGGTGTTTGCTAAATCCCAGTTAGCGTCTCTTCGGCATGGCTGTAGACCAGTAGAGGAATACTCTTAGGATTTCCGCAAATGATGCTTAGGTTCATGATGGAATGACCCTTCACCTAACTCTCTGGATAAAATAATGACCCTGACAGTACACCTGGAAAGACGACTCTGTTATCCACACCCATTATGGTTTCCAACTTAGAGTGTTCTTCCATGGAACCTATAGCTATGGTATCTCCTGAGGAACCCATGCAGCTCGTTGCGACTATGTAGAAGGAAAAAAGGATTCTGTTTCTACTATGGGAGTGCTGATCATCTGCTACGAGTCTGTCCAAAACACATGGCAACAGAGAAGCCTCAGCGTCTAAGGGATAATACCGGGAGTTCCTTAGATGATCAAATATTTCCTAATATGTCTAAGGAGATTTTGCTCCCAATATGTGTTTATTTTAAATTAAAGTAATTGGAGTAATTTGTTTATTCCAGATCTGCAGCCAATTTTATAGAGTATGACTTTGCGTTGTCCTTGGGTATTCCCTTGTGTACCCTACCAGATCCTGTAGAGGTAGATTATACTCCCTTGGTTTAAAGCGTCGGTGGAATTCTACATACCTAATGTCCTCATGACCATTGTTGTAATGCACACAGAGATGTTCTCTTTATTGCAATAGAAGATTTACCTGCTAATATTATTTTAGGGTTGCCATGGCTCCAGCGGAACAATCCATTTATTAACTGGACCTCCAAAGAGCTAGAGAAGTGGGGAACCAATTGTGCTGGTACTTGCTTTTCCGTGTTGCAAGCTTGTCTCACACTAGAGTCTAAACCCCTCCTGGAGTATGTCAGAGATTTCGCTGATGTATTCACCAAGAGTGGCTTAGACTCCCTCCTGCCACGTAGATCTTATGATAGTGCAGTTAATATAGTGTCAGGGTCTAGGTATCCTAAAGGACTAATCCATAACCTGTCTGGTCCTGAACATCATCCGATGAGGGATTATATACAAAACAGCTTGAATAAAGGACATATTAAGCCGTCTAGATCTCCAATTACTTAACATAATAATGATAATAACCATTGTAACGGACCGTTAAGCACACAACTCCATTTAGACGATATCCCCTTTCAGACACACCAGCGGTTACTGCACGCACCAATTTCCCTAACTGCAAGCACATGAATGCTCCATACTCCCGAACAGGAAACACATGAATGCTGTATACAGCCGAACAGGAAAAACCCTAGGAACAGTTTACACTCCTGGCAGTCGCACTGTAACAGCATACACTCCAATTCCCCCCAAGAACGAGACGACACTTCGCTTGAGGTTTAAGCAGACCACATGTACTGGCCCATACAGCCTCTTTTCTTTCCATGTTCAGTCCAGAGGAACAGCTCCTGGACTTCTACATTAACCAATCATAACATAACATAAAGGAAGGACCCTCCCACACACAGTACACATTCCCTCCCCTCTGCCTGTGATATAATTACTAAACATAATGGGCTAACTTATTATTACCGGCAGGAAAATATACAGTTTTATACAACATTCATAACTTCGAAACTATGCATGGGATTTCAATAAAAATTACCATTTCATCATTAATCCAGTCAGGGGAACAACATATCCAAAAATGGTGCGAATTAGACCAGGGGTTCAGAAATTTGTAAAAAGTGTCTTTGTGACCTAATGCCAGCATGGCTTTCCGGCCCAAACCAGTTCCACAGTGTGCTCTATCCTGGAGACAATTGGGAAGTAATCCAATTATCTCCCAGGACAGAGGCAAAACTCCATTAAGCACATGTTAGTAAACAGACACAAACATACACAAAAATACATAACTCCTATTATACTAAACAGAACCCCCACATTCAGCCTATCCCCAGATGGCTTGGATCCGAGCGCTCAATATATCTGAACAGTGCTCAGATGCCACAACCACAGTCAAATCGCCATGGGGTTTAAGTTTAGCATGGGCTGATGAGAGGGGCCATAATCCTGGGGCAGCAGGTGGGCAACCAGGCTTCTCCAGCACCCAGTGGCGAGGTTGGTTTCGCCACAACCATAATATAGATTAACTGAGCCTAAACTCGAGCTCCACCAAAGCTCTCGAATATAAAGTAATTTACCTCAGGTTAAGGCTGTGAGAGGAGCAACAGAGGGAGGCAGTTAAAGAGACAACAGTCCAGGAGATGAGCTGAGACAGTCCAGCCCCAGACAGCCCCAGCCTGTCCAGATTGACATTCACAGAGGCCTGACCCAAGATAGCCCTAAACCAATAATATTTTGTTGCAGGTAAAATCTTCCCCTTACCATAGCAAATGATTGGCCTTTTTAATAAACCTAACCCCTGACCACACTTTGTCCAAGAGATGGCAACTCCAATCTAACTAATCATAACCAAGTCGCCATCCAAGACATATCTGCCCATTGATGGCAATCATCCTTTTTGGCAGGAACAAGTCCTTCTAAAAAACAAGTGGTATCCACAAATGGGATGACCATAATCCCATGTGGACCCCTCCTTATAGTATCCCTCCATTTTCCTTATACCTAGGCCTCAAAAGGATGTACAGAGGAATAAACCTATAGGCACCGCATGTATGGTGCTCTCTGTGTGGCTTTATTACTGGGTTATTTTCTCTACAATCAATTCTTCCAGGAGAACGTAGCTCGGTAAAATGTCTGCTGAACTTACTGTGATATTTTGACAGATGAATTTGACAGAATAGTCAAGGAGGTAACTGGTGTGAATAGGGATCAATTGGAAAAAAGACTACTACAAAGAGAGTTTTTTTTGGATTTTTTTCTCTGCATACTCTCAGTCTAAAAGGGTTAAATGAGAATTGCAATTTCAATGTATTCCTTTGAAGGCTTGTTGTAAGCTTCGGGTTTGATACATTGCTAAATGTACATATTGATATGCAAGTGAATATAATGTTATTTATGTATATTGATGTGGTGCTTATTCTGATAGTAACAACGTGTTTAATATAGATATGAAAATGTTATTTTTAAATTAGCACTATATGATTTCTACATATTTTAATAATCATGAATGATGTAGGGCTATTTATTCAAGTTAACTTCGTGGTAGCACAGTCTTGTGCCTTGTCTGCCTCCGTGAGTTGGATTGCTATACATGGACTTTTATATGGATTCTGGTATGTGTTATTCACATGTTGTAAGAATAAATTAATGATGAAATAAAGAAGAAGAATTTAATATAGCTGTTGTAATTGAGACCATAGTCCTGCCACTTTACAAATCACTAGTCAGACTGCACATGGACTACAATTGTACAATGTTGGGCTCCTGTGCACAAGACAGACATCGCAGAGCTGGAGATGGTTTAGAGGGGAGCAACTAAAGTAATAACTGGAATGGGTGGACTACAGTACCCGGAAAGATTGACAAAATTAGGGTTATTCAGTTTAGAAAAAAGACGAATGAGGGGAGATCTAATAACTATGTATAAATATATCAGGAAGTCAGTACAGCGATCTCTCCTATGATCTCTCCCAGTACTATGACTGTGAAGAGTGACGACTATGGAATTCACAGCCTGAGGAGGTGGTGATGGCGAATCCTCTAAAAGAGTTTGAGAGTTTCTAGAGATGAATTTTTCCCCTACAATGAGGTAAATTGGCTTCTACCTCACATTATTTTTTTAAACTTTTTTAACTTTTTTTTGCCTTCCTCTTGATCATCTTTCAGGAAAACAGGCTGAACTGGACGGACAAATTTCTTTTTTCAGCCTTCACAAACTATGTTACAGAAGTTATCCAGAGTCTGGCCTCTCTGTTCATCAACCATGTGGTATCCTGGAAAAATTTGTCTCCTACAAATTGTTTCAAGATTTTGTAGGCCTTCCTGTTCTAAGTTAGGATTTTATTTGCCATTTTTGTTGGCCTTCCATCCTAAGACTAGTGGTCAAACTAAGCATTTGAATCAATTCCTGAAACAATGTTTGATGTGCCACGTTTCAGATAATCAATATAACTGGGTAGTTCATATTGCACTTGCTATTAATAATCATGTGAATTCCTCAATTAATACTTCTCTCATTTTTCAGCAAGTATGGGTTTTACAATCCAGGGTAGATATGGCCACAAAGAAACAGTGTACTATCTAGGCTCCGGTTCAGGGGAACCTGAGAAAATCCCAAGAAATACAAAAAAGAAAGGTAGATAAGGGACGTTCTCGGGGGTCAGATATTGTTCAAGGGGACAAGGTTTGGTTGTCTACTAGGAATCTGCATCTAAAGGTACCTTCTGCGAAGCTTGCACTGCACTTCATTGTTCAGTATGAGGTACTCAAAGTTATTAATTCTGTATCATATCAGTTGAACTTACCTGCTTCTTTTAGAAATTATTATGCATTTCCCAGATCTCTGCTGAAAAATGATGTGTCTCCCATTTTGCCGGTGCAGTCGCCTCCGTCTCTGGTGGAGGTTCTGGGCAAACTGGAGTTTGAGGTTTCCAAGATGTTGGACTCTAGAAAGGTATGTGGCTTCATGCAGTATCTAGTTCATTGAAAAGGATACGGCCCAGAAGAGAGTGTGTGCAAAAGACATACATGCTGATTGGTTGATCAGGAGGCTTCATGTGATGCACCCAGAGAATCCTGCTCCCTAGGGCGGGTCCAGTGGCCCCTAGTAAAAGGGAGGGGGTACTGTTATGTGCCGATGCTGGCCACAGGTTGCCTGTGAATGGTGTTGTTTTCTTTTGGTGTTGTATGGTGATGAGAATGTGGATTGGATGACTTACTCCTCCTAAAAGTCACAGTAGGATGATGTGGAGGTGACTTTTAAGTCTGACACCATGTCGTGGAGCCAGGGGTCACAGAATTCCTTGTCCTTCTTGCAAACCCAGTAAAGGCTTTCACTACAGTCCTTTCAGTCTTCACTGCCCCTTCCTAATAGTAGGCAAGAGAGTCTCCTTGTTGTTTATGTTTGAGAGCAGTCACCATTTGGATTGGCCTGAGGAGGAGGTTCAGTAGGAGGCTGGGGACTCCATGCATAGCTGTGTTGGTAGTTGTAATACTGGCACCCATAGCCACAGTACTGGCGGTCGGGGAAGCAACAGTGGCAGTCCGTGAAAATACAGAGCAGGGAATTGGGAGGGGGACTAAGGAACTCACCAAAATATATCACAGTCTGATAAAAGTTGCAGGGAGGGAGAGAACTCCAATGGTGATTGTGTGTTGGGAAGGACCTGGCAGCTGGATCGGGGTGCCAGAATAGAGGAGGAGAAATCTAAGGAGAAGGATGGTTGCTGCAGTGGCAATTTAGAGTTGGGGCAATGTAGGGCCAAAACCTCTCAAAAAAATGACAGGGTCAGAAATGCTTATATTGTGGTCAGCTCGGGAACTGGTTAGTGTTGAGTGCAAATATTCGAATAGCGAATTTTAATCGCGAATGTCAAGTTCACAACAATACTTAGTGCACCAATTAGTAATATATAGTCAGACGTGCTAAAATGTGGAGCACTCTATCAGCATATAAAGCTATTGTAATTTGTAACGTTCTGCCGTGCCAACCATTTTCTACAGTCTCACGATAAACTCAGGAAACTCCTAGCAGCTTGAAAACTGTAGCCAAAGTGACCCACGCCTGTATTTCGCGTTACGAATTCGCATTATCCGATTTTTACATTGCCAATTTTTCACAATCAAGAGAATAATCTTAAATACAAATATTTGCAAAAATGACAAATATTATACCACATATTCGCAAAATATCGTAAAAATCGAATATTGCCCCTGCTGCTCATCACTAGAACTGGTGAGGCTGCTAATAATGTGAGCACAGGCACAAAATGTGCCAAACATACTTCAAGTTCTGTTTCAGCTATCACTGTGTGAACAACTCCCATAAATAGTTTTGCACCACTCTTGTCAGAACCACAGACATGTGCAAGATCTGCAGGATTAAAATAAGCCATGGGTGTTCAAACACAAACATAGGTTTCAGAGCGTTATTGAAGCACATGGGGAGGCATCACTGGACCATTTGGGGAAATACAACTGCCCATCATTCCCAATCAGAACCAGTCTGTCCTCCTTCTCCTGGTCCTCTTAGTGGCAGCCAACACACATCCCCAAGCAATATAGTATCCTTGTCATCATCATCATCAGCTTCTTCTTCTCCTGCTAAGATTCCTCCTCCTTGTCCTCCCCTCCATCGTGAGACATTTATATCGGAATGATGGCCATGAAATAACTTTTCTCGACCGGCAATTAGCTTATCTACAAGTTGAACCCCCACCTGGTAAAATTGCTGGCAGGGCAGTCGCTGCAATCCCATTTAGTAGTGCTTTGTACTCTCCCACACGAGGCACTTATCCGCCTACTCCATCTCCTCCACTATGGACACTCTTCCATCCCGAACAGCAGCAGGGCACTCCCTCTTTTTCCTACCACAAATGTAAAGTCAAGCGCTGCCATGCCATGTTGGAGCTGAATCGCCTGAGCGACAGTTGCCACATAGGAGAGCAGTTGCAAAAGTACATCGAGTAGCAAACGTCCTGCTGGCTGTCACCCTGCTGTCCCCCCTGGGCAAGGTGGTCACAGACAATGGCCAAAACATCATGGCTACTCTTAACCTGGGGGAAATAATACATGTTGCCTGCACAGTGCACATTCTTAATCTAGTCATGCAACACTTTTTTTTAAAGTGCACTGGATTGCACAAGGTGCTTGCAATATCCAGGAGACCATCCTCGCATTTCAGCAATTCTTATGTGGTGAGGAACATTCTCTCGGACCTGAAGCGCAGAACTGTTTGCCACTACATTACTCAATCTGTGACATTCTAACTTGATGGAATTCAACATTGCAGATGCTAGAGTGTCTGTACAAACACCTGAAAGCCAAGAACGATTTTGTCATACACCAGACCACCTCAACAGGGAGCATGTGTTGTTTTCTGGTCAGGTAAGTGGTAGCTCATTCTATTAATGCTGCAGTTGTCCTTCATCCTCCTAATATCTATATTAGAACAGAAGTTGACGCTCATACAGCAGGGGACGATGGGGGAAGAAGAACAGCTAATGCATTTTTCTGTCTGTCCTGTAGCTGTTGAGAACCCACAAGGCAAAATTCCCATAGAAGAGGAGGAGGATGATAATAACGAGCTGCGACCAGAAAAGCAGCAGTTAGGGTTGGATAAGGAGGATCATGATGATGACACCCAATGGCCTAAGACACCCAATAGTCTTAAAACTGGCTCTCGGGCATGCTGGCTGGATTGGCGACCTGTATAATTGCTTGCTTACTACCATGACAGGCGTATCATTGACATCAAGCTGTCTGATGATGACTGGATAGTCATGCTTTTAGACCCTCACTATCAAAGAAGCAAAATAGGGGGAATGTTTTCCTCCCTTCAACAGGAAAGCCATATTATGTCATCACTTCCTGACGCCAATGTGTCTGAAAGGGAGGCCCCTCTCTGCCCCCCCCCCCAGAATCACCCACCCCTACGAGGAGCAGAAGCATGCAGTAGCAGCATCAGCAGCCAGTTCAGTCTCCTCAACATGGATGGAGCAGTGGCACACAAACAGACCAAGTTGACCTCCACCAGTGTCTAAATCAGCACTTTTTTCAAAATAAACCAAGCCTGTATTCTAGAGTATTTTAACATTCCTAAATAGAGGTCGATGAATATATCTGGCCTTGCTGACGGTGCCCCATTTTGCCACTATTGCTGTCTGCCTGCCTGCCGTCCTGCCCATCATCATGTTCACTGCCTACCATCATGGGTAAGTAACTGGCTGAGTAATAGAAAACAGAGGGTGGTTATTAACGGTACACACTCAGATTGGGTCACTGTCACTAGTGGGGTACCTCAGTGGTCATTACTGGGACCTATTCTCTTTAATATATTTATTAATGATCTTGTAGAAGGCTTGCACAGTAAAATATCTATTTTTGCAGATGACACTAAACTGTGTAAAGTAATTAACACTGAGGAGGACAGTTTTCTGCTACAGAGGGATCTGGATAGATTGGAGGCTTGGCAGAGAAATGGCAGATAAGGTTTAACACTGACAAATATAAAGTTATGCACATGGGAAGGAATAATGAAAGTCACCCGTACATACTAAATGATAAAACACTCGGTAACACTGACATGGAAAAGGATCTAGGCATTTTAATAAACAGCAAACTAAGCTGTAAAAACCAAGCTTCTGCCAAGGTCAATAAGATAATGGGTTGCATCAAAAGGGCATAGATGCCCGTGATGAGAACATAGTCCTACTACTTTACAAATCACTAGCCAGACCACACATGGAGTACTGTGTACAGTTCTGGGCTCCTGTGAAAAAGGCAGACATAGCAGAGCTGGAGAGGGTTCAGAGGAGGGCAACTAAAGTAATAACTGGAATAGGACAACTACAGTACCCTGAAAGATTATCAAAATTAGGGTTATTCACTTTAGAAAAAAGACGACTGAGGGGAGATCTAATAACTATGTATAAATATATCAGGGGTCAGTACAGAGATCTCTCCCATCATCTATTTATCCCCAGGACTGTAAATGTGACGAGGGGACATCCTCTGCCTCTGGAGGAAAGAAGGTTTGTACACATACCTAGAAAAGGATTCTTCATGGTAAGAGCAGTGAGACTATGGAACTCTCTGCCTCAGGAGGTGGTGATGGTGGGTACAATAAAGGAATTCAAGAGGGGACTGGATTTATTTCTGGAGTGTAATAATATTACAGGCTATAGCTACTAGAGAGGGGTCGTTGATCCAGGGAGTTATTCTGATTGCCTGATTGGAGTCGGGAAGGAATTTTTTTCCCTTAAGTGGGGAAAATTGGCTTCTGCCTCACAGGGTTTTTTTGCCTTCCTCTGGATCAACTTGTAGGAAACAGGCCGAACTGGATGGACAAATGTCTTTTTTCGGTCTTATATACTATGTTACTATGTTACTATGTTTCTATGTTACTATGTTCTGTACAGCTGCTGCTGCCTTCCTATCATTCTGTTCTGCAAGACTGCTGATGTGGCTGCCTCCATCCTGCCGCTGCTGCTGCTACCTACCATCATGTTCTGTGAGGCTGCTGCTGCAGCTGCCTCCATCATACCACTGCCACGATCATTCGTCTGCTGCTGCCTGCCTACCATCATGTTCTTTATGATTGGTACTGCCTCCATAATATTGCTGCTTGCTTGCGAGCCAGCCAACATGTACCATATGACTGCTGCTGCTGCCACCGCCTCAGCTGTTCCTCCTTGATACTAATCCCCTACTGCCACCACTATTACCTATAGACAGCTAATCTACTGCCGTGTATGTTCCATGCTATGCTGCTTCTACTGTCGCTACTACTGTGGCGACATGCATCTAATACCCTAGCCTTTCCTCAACCACACTGAACTGCTTCTGCTCCAAAGTAAAAGGGAGAATTGTTGAAGGCTCGTTCACAATGAGTCACCTTTTCTTCTGACAATTAGGGTAATAATTGTGTGTGTCGTATGGGTAGATATTCTGATCCTTCCAAGGCATCATTTTTGAATGCTCGGTACCCCAACAAGACACTGTTTTTTTTATTTTGTATTTTATCCACAGAACATTTTATTTTGTTATACACATAACCTCATGTGTGTAAACACCAGCTATCCCTGATAAGAGACAATTTTATAATGCTTTAGAATATGAAAAAGCATAACACATGTGCCACCACGTTGTTGTCAAACATGTGTTAACCCATAACTATGTATGTCAGTGTCACTCAGACATGCTTTACTATTGCTGTCATTGCATTTAAGACCTTAGGGAGGTGGAAAAGAAAAAGCAAAAATTCATAAAAAATGAACAGAGAGATAACACGTTTCCCTAAAAATTCAGAGGGCATTTCCAGAGTAATTAGAGCCAATCTGGTTCAGCCTGAACCGATTCGGTGAAATTAAACCAAGCCAAACCTCAACAGGTTCGCTCATCCTTAATATATATGTGTGCAAAATTTTTTTATTTTACAATCCAGGTTTTATATATTTATAACCCCAGAAGAGACCATACCATTCTATAAAGGACTGCAACCACTTCAATGTTTATTCTGTCACAAGGACGCCTTAGATCACACTTTGTTCTACTGATTGATAGTGGTCACTGGCACAGACTCCAACTACCCACACTCTGATGGCCTATGCAACGAAAAGGAACACTTAACCCTTTACAGGAGCACTATACAGTATATAGAAATCAATGATACAAGTATCAAGAGGGTAATATTTGTAGTCAATTTTGCTTGATTGTATTTTGGCATCTTTGTGGCAAATTTCTCAAATTGTGCAAGTGGTTTATAAAAATTGGCCCATCTTTAAACCTTAGAGTTTGGCTGGAAATGCTACTCCAGTTTTTCTACTCCACTCCACTACTTGAGTGATTATGCAACTTTTCATAACTTTAAAAATAGTTGCAGTGATCTAGTTATCTAAATAAGTTGCAGCTATCGAATTAACATAGCTAACAAAAATCTTTTTGCTAAGTTTCCTTTACATGAGACAACAGATCATCAGATTATCGGGAAGAAAGCATTCCTTTTAAACAATCTGCTGCTCACTGGTGGAGGATAGTGATGAGCGGGAGGTACCATATTCGATTTTGCGATATTTCGCGAATATTCGATTGAATATTCGTCATATATTCGTCAAAATCGAATATTCGTCATTCTTCTATATATTGCGAATGTTACGCAAATTTATATTCGCATTGCGAATTAAACTTAGAGCTGAGTTCCTAATGGTTGTAACTTGTATTGCTAGAATTGATGAAGATAACGAATATCACGAATATAGCACTATATTCTCAATCTTCGTTATATTCTAGCAATACAACCATTAGGAACTCATCTCTAAGTTTCATTCGGGAAGCTAACATATATTCGCATTGCGAATTGATCTTAGAGCTAAGTTCCTAATGGTTTTATTGCTAGAATATAACGAAGATCACGAATATCACGAATTCACGAATATAGCACTATATTCTCAATCTTCGTTATATTCTAGCAACAACCATTAGGAATTCAGCACTAAGTTTCATTCGCAAAGCAAACATATAATCGCATTGCGAATTGATCTTAGAGCTAATGGTTGGCTTGCTAGAATATAATATAACGAAGATTGACAATATAGTGCTATATTCGTAAATTCGTGATATTCGTTATATTCTAGAAATACAACCATTAGGAACCCAGCTCTAAACTGAATTCGCAATGCAAGTAATTCAGGTTATATTAATCGCATTGCGATTACAACTTAGTCAAATTTGTGAGATCGTGATTCTCACATCCGACAGTACATTTTAGCATGGAGGCGTTCCCATGCACACGAGAAGTCGGCAGAAGCGGCAACGGGAATTGACTGGAGCGGGCAGGGAGCCAAGAATCCTCTGGACAGGTAATAACAGCTTTTGGGAAGTGGGACGACAACCAGAGAGCAACAAGGATTAACAACTTAACAAAATATATATATATATATATATATATATATATATATATATACCAAATAGCGAATATATAGTGCTACATTCGCAATTTTCGTGAATTTGCGCAGTGCTGATATTCGCTAAAAAAATTCGCTATTCGAATATTCACGCTCAACACTAGTGGAGAAGACCACCATTGCTATTACATGCAGCTATTACATGAGGATGAGTGATCACTAATGCCATCACTCTTCCCCATTCTGACTCGTCATTTGCCAACTGCAGATTGTGTTTACAATGCACGATCTGCTGCCAGCAAACAATAATTTTTGCGTACAAACAAACGATCGGATTACTTGATCATCAGGTGATCGGCGGTAAATTGTCGCTACAAGTGTTCCTATAAACACTCGATAGCTATTAACTCTAAGATTCTCGGCCCGTGTAAAGGGTCGTTTAACCACTTTTCAGTAGTAGCAAGGGTAATGTTAAACAGCAAAAAGTCACTACTTTTAGAGAAAAACTGCACTTTCAACAAAATGTACTCTCTGCTCGATGAACGTGAGCGAGAGATTGTACAAGTAAGCGGTAAAACTACAAGAATGCAAATAACATGTATAAGTATAACGTATAGGTAGCATGTATTATAACTTTTGCATTAACACTGAAGCACATGGAAAAATGGCTGCCTGTACATAAGATTACATGTCTAACATCTAACAGTTATAACTCCCTGAATAACAATGACAACTAGCTCAACAGCTCTGCAACACACAGTATCCCTGAAATGAAGGTAGATCTCTCACCAGATATGCATTTACAAGGATGGTGAAGTTTAAGAAGGAGAGATGCAGAAGAACAGCTCTGCTGATGTGCCCTGGTGACTGGAGGCTTCTCTTTTGCAGGATGCTTTGCACTCCCACAATGCAGTGCACCACCCACAATGCAGTAGTCTTGTAACAGAAAAAAAAAGTTAAATACATCTTAACACCGCTAGATGGTGCTATAACCACATTAAACACTTGAGAAATATCAAAACCCTGACAGAATGAAATAGAATCTGCTGGGCAGAACAGCAGAATTCTTATATAGTTATCAATTCTGACTGTAGTGTAAACCATAAACTCAAAAGTAAGGAATCTGTTATGGGAGGGATTTCTGTTTTTTGGGGGTTTTTTGTGTAATTTTTACATTTAGTGTCCCAGAGGAAGGTTACTTCTGCCTTAAGCAACATCTGGAAGACTTGATTTGTTGTTTGAATATGCCCTTTAATTAGGAGAACTGGGGCCAATTCATTGTGAATAAAAGATTTTAAAAGTTCCTTTAGCCATCAACAAATAAATATACATTGTGAATTGGCTATGTTTTACTCTATACCAACAAAAACACTAAGTGCAACTTCAAATAACTTAAAGGACTTTTCAAGAAGTAAATGAATGAAACATAAAACCACAATGGAATAATGCTGTTTTGGTGATGGTTATGATTAAGATAACAATAGAACTTTTTTAAATGACCAAGTATTAAATTTGATCTTTTCCTATAATAGGCAATTGCAGGAAGAACCTTTATTAACATGTACTGGCACTTACATATCACAAAGGAAATGTCTAAAAACAATTCAGAAAGTATCAAATGTATTCTTTTTAAGTCTTACTCATACATTTTTCTGCTGGAGAGGCATCCAAATTTCTTACAAAATATATTGGGATTTTGTTTTTCATAATTTTTTTGCAAAAGTGACATCGGGAGGTACATACATATTGGTGGTCAGTTTTTAATTAGCACCAGCAGCATTTATGGAGCAGTTGTGAGGGAAAAAGAATGGAGAGACATGTGTGGCTCTCTACATTTACTCGTAATCGTAATCGGTCTTAAAAAAAATGGTATCGGGACATCCCTACTTTATACTTATACAAGTTCTTTTATTCTTATAGTTTTACCACAATTCACAATCCTGTTGACCAATAAACAAGTTAGACTACAGAAAACAGTCCTCTTATTTGGAAGACAGGAATGGTTTATGCTGCATGTCAGACACTGTGTGAACGTGTTTGAAGATAGAACACCAATGTTGATCGGATCCTCAGATTGTGTCAATGAAATTTTTTCAATCGTTAATTTTATTCCCCATTCGGCCGAGGGTGGAGCTAAGAGGAGTCACTCATTGCCTGTGCAGGCTCCACCTCTCTTACTCAGCTGGCAAACATGAAGTATTAATAAAACATGGCTTTCCGTCCACACTAATGGTTATTCGAGACCCAACATGTTTTCACCCTTAGTGACCACCCATACGTGTTTTTACGGCGGTCACTAAGGGGCCATAGGCTGGGCCGCCGCGTTTTTACGGCGGCCCAGTCTAAGCGCTCCACGGCTCCCCCGTGCAGCGGGGAGCACAGACCCAGCTCTCACATGAGAGCCAGTGCCCTGCTCTAACAGCCTGAACCGGCAGGAGTGCCGATCCGGGCTGTTTAATTCTTTACATGCCGGGCGCAATGGCGCCCGCTGCATGTAAAGTGGTAACAGAGGGAGCGGACTCCCTCTGTCTCCCATCAGCACCCCGCAAATGCCATCACGGGGTGCTGATGTGCTGGGAAGCTTACCTGGCTTCCGATCAGGGCCCCGAACCTGTCTTCCGGCATCTCCAGTAGACTGTGCCTCTCTGGCACAGCCTGCTGGTCAAAGTTGGAATAGCATTGCTATTAAAATGTAATGCATTATAGACATAATGCATTACATTTTAAAAGAAATCAAAATACTTAATATTATAGTCCCCTTGTGGGACTATTAAGTAGTAAAAAGATAGAAAAAAAATACACAAAAAAATTCCATAAAATAAAAAATATGCTTTTTTTTCCATTGAAAATACGCTTTTCAATGAAAAAAATTGCAAAAAGAAAATATTCCCCATATGTTTGGTATTGCCACGTCTGTAACGAGCCGGACTACATAAATATTACATAAATTATCCCCTATAGTGAACGCCGTAAAAATAAAATAAAAAAAAAGACAGAATTTCTAATTTATTCTTAGTTTCCACCGAAAAAAAAACGTAATAACAAGGGATCAAAAAGCGGCATTTACTCCAAAATGATACCAATGAAAAATAAAAGTCTACTGTCAAAATCAAAGCCCTTAATCAACTCCATAGAATAAAAAATAAAAAAGTTATGGGTCTTGGGAAGTGGCAATGCAAAATCATTTTTTTGGTTAATAAAAAGGGTTTTATTGCAAAAAAAAAAAGTAGTAAAACGTAAAATAAAATTATAAGTATTTAGTATCACTGTAATCGTACTGACCCAGAGAATAAAGATATTATGTTATTCGTACCGAAAAATGAACGCCGTAAAATTTATAATGTAAAAACGCAGTGGCAGTATTGCTATTTTTCCCCATCTCCCTCCCAGAAAGAGTTAATAAAAGTTAATCAGAAAGTTACATGTACCCCAAAATGCTGCCATTAAAAACTACATCTTGTCCCGTAAAAAACAAGCCCTCATAAAGCTATATAGACGAAAAAATAAAAAAGTTATAGCTCTTGGAACGAGACCATGAAAAAAGGAAGTAAAACGCTTGGTCACTAAGGGGTTAATAATTCATACTTAATGATGATCATTCTGATACCAAATATGACCAGTGTAGGCATTCCAGAAGGTGAGATACTCATTATGTGGGAATGCTGGCTGTCAGGGTGGGATGTTTGGACTCCCTACAATGCTCAAGATCAATTATACAGAATGCAATGATTACAATAATTAATATGTGAGTTGTACCAAAGAGTTATTGCTTATGATATATTCTCTTGATCTTCTGGTACTCTATTTAAAGCTTATGGATATCTACTGTGCAACGGTGCCAATATCTCTGATGTGTGAGGTATTACCATGAGGCTCTAGTGTCCCATCCAGGAAAACTCGTTACCACTACTTTTATTAGAGGAGAATGCTGATTTGAATCCTATCAAAGGTGAATGTGTATTAGCTCCTACAGGTCCAGAAGGAACGGCATAATACAGAATGGCATGAAAACATATATAGTCACATGGCAGATATAAGAACATACACAGATAATAAAAATTATGAGAAAGGTTGTCCATTTCTCACACGCAGCTCCATACACATAAAAATTTAAAAAAGTTTTGGGGGTCAGAATATTGAGATGCAATGAAAAAAAATTAAGGCACGAAAAACTATACATATGTGTATCATTGCAATGGTACTGACCCAGAGAATAAAATTAACAGGTCAGTTTTACCAAATAGGAAATGTTGTAAAAACAAAACCATAAAACTGTGTCGGAATTGTGTTTTTTTTAATAATTCCAATCCATTTGATATTTTTTTTCCTGATTTCCACTGCATTATATGCCATTAGAACATACAATTTGTCCCATAAAAAACAAGCCCTTGTATGGTTTTGTGAATGGAAAAATAAAAAAGTTATGGCTTTGGGAAAACTGAGAGTAAAAAATGAGGTTAAGCAATAGATAATCTAGCTTGCTAGTCCTAGTGTGTCTTTTCTGTTTGGCTGCCCATGTAACTCTGCCTGACTTCTACCCGTTTACCCTATTGGCTCTAAGCTACCTGCCCTGACCTCAGTAATAGTATAAAGCCATAGGATAGTGGTGCCCGCTGGTGGTGTCTGTAGGCAAAAATAATGTTATTATTTATTAGACACTGCTTCTTTTTATGCCCAAATACTCACATGCATATAAAATGCAATCCTGCAAACCATGTGCCTTTCCATTACTGCCACAAGAAAACTTGAGCTGTTGACAGATATGTTAAGTAGAAAGCACTTTTTGTAGTATGTCTAAATCTATTTTCTACTAATTAGTCATGAAAGTATGCCTGAGTGTCCTTCATGATCCCAAGAGTTGTAGCTACTACAGATCTTCTTCATTCACTTTAGGTGCCTTCAATTTCAAGACCACCCAATGGGAGCTGGGTGAAAGAGTTCAACTTTACACTACACACATTTTCTAATTTTATTTGGAAATGTAGATGTCACAAGTAGCTGTTTTTTAAAGTTCTAATTATTCAAGAAAGGTTTTGTTTAACCTTCTACTGAACTCCAAGAAACACAATGCAATGCTCAGTGTTTATTATAGAAACCTTGCAGGCTTAGCCTGGAAACAAGTCTTGGATGTGTTTGCCGAATCATTCGCCAGGGTTAAAATGCATACAATGCACAACTAATTACCTAGAGAAACTAAAAATAATAACTCACACAATAAAATTATTTTAAAATGCCAGATGTGTTCTGTTCATTACATTTCCACAGTGCTACAAGCTCTATGATTGCACATCGAGGAAACGCATTAAATCAATAAGGGACTTGAGGGAAATTGATCAAAACAACATTAAGTCCTTTGAAATTCTAAGATAGGCCTGTAAATTGCCACATAAACATTTTTATGTGTGTGCAAGCCAGGCAGACTTGTCAATCAGTGCAAGCTAAACAAAAAAACTAAATGATTGTCTTAAGTACAACAAGTAAAATTTGCATTTCAAAACCCTATTATTATAGAAACCTCTACATCAGCCCTTAACAATTGTTTGGAGTAATTGACAAAGTAGCATGATATTTTTGTTACAATACTTAAAGGACTACTAAAACTAAAATGTATTATGCAATACATCTAGTAAAGAACCACATTACTACTGACTAGATATGAACTTAGTTTTTAAAAATTTGATTCGGCAACTTCGCCGAAGTTAGCCAAGAAATTCTGTTTGTTACGAATTACTGTAATTCATCATGAATCACTATAAATCAGGTATACCCAGGCCACTCTGCCTTAGGATACAGTCACACAGAGAGGCCGTGCTGCGGTAAAGAACTGCGCAGCCAATTAGCCCGCAGCTGCCTTTCTTTTAATAATGAAGACTGCACTTTATAGGCCTTCTTCATTGTTAATGGTCGCGTTGCACCTTTAAAACAGGGGCTGTTGCTAGTATGGGGTTTAGCTGGTTAGGTGGGGGCACAATATGCAAATTATTGCTGATCTTTCCTGCAATCTCCAGCAGCTTATTTGACAATAAACACTGAATATTAATTACCTCTGGCATACCCACTTTTCCAACTCCAGCGCTCTCCTGCCCCTACAGGTGGGAGCCCTTCTTCTGCCATCTGCTTTTCCTCCTTTTCCACATCATCTAATATTGATCAGAATATGTTATCAGGACATCCAGCTCATTCTCTCTCTGCATCTTGCTGACTTTTTTAGGACATGGAGATTTTGAAGGATGATTTGGAAGAAGTAAAGCCTGCGAAAGATGAGGATAGTCATCCTTAAGACCTGGCCTCTCTAAGGGGTGCAGACTGATGGTATTGGTTGGCCCACTGGCACCAGAATAATAAAGCCCTCCATCTTATTGATATTGAATTACATTTACGGCTGATGTAGAAATAAGTAAATTTAGGAATAAATAAATAAAATTGACACAGCATAAGTCTCCCTGCATTCTCCCTCTCCAAGATTCTTCTATTAACAATTTCCAGCAACACTGTCCCTATTTCATGAGCTCTTGCCACAGCTCTCCATATGCTCAGTTCACAGGACAATGGCGTAGACTGTGCGGGATGAGGGTTTTATAGGGCTGTGACATCACTGGCTCTATGCAGATTGCTGGCTGCACAGCATTATGGGTTATTTCGCATTCCCGGGCTTTTTACTTTCACTTTGTAACACGTGCAGTGTGGAGAAGGAGAGAAGAAATGGCTGATCTCCTGGAACAAATAAAGAAGCTTCATTATTCCTATACATTTCCTAGTTTTAAATGCTATATGAGACAAAATAGGTTCAAATGAGAGGAGCAAATTGAGGTAGTGTTGCACTGGCATCCCGTTCTCGCCCCATTTTCCTTGCAAGCTTGGAAGCCGGGCTACTCACAGAGCTGGCCTCCAGTCTCACTTGTCCTTCTCCTCAGCTAGAAGTAGTCCCAGCTGGCACCGTTCTTAGTATCTCTTCAGCTTCACTGTGTAGGTCTCAGTCAGGATGTGAGCTGAAAGGGTCTGCCAGATTTAAACGTCAACTTCCCAATCTGCTACTTTGAGCCACGGCGTTAGGCTAAATCTTCCCCCATCATCTATCTGACATCCATATCTAAGGAATTTAGCTGCCACCACTTGACATATTAGGTGGACAAGACACCATGAACTAGGTAACTTACAATTACCCACTCAAACCCACTATGCTCTCTAATCTCAGGGTTAACACACAAATATGTGTAACGCTTCTTCTAAGGTTTTGGAATCATTTAGAACACAAGCAGGAGCGGAGTAACGTGAAGTTTTATTATCTACAGGATGTGCATACAAAAAGGCGGTTATCAGGATGTAAAAAAATAACAGTTTCAAGAATAAAAAGGATAAATAAAACATAACTTAAAACATTACAAGATAGTAGATGTCTGGTTGCCTGGGGGTAATATAAAAATCGTCCAGACAATTTGCTGAAGGGATACACACCTTGGGAAGGTCTGCAGATTCCACCACTAGCCCCCTTCCTCTGATGTCATGGACAGGCTTGTGTGTATTTTCATGGCCTTTTGCAACCGAGTTTTATGATGTCAGCTTGACAAAGGTTTTGATTCAAAATCTCTCCACTAAGATTTATTTTATTGTGGGCATCACTGCCCAAATATGGATTAGGCTAAGTATTTCTTTGATGGATGTTCATCTGTATTGTTTTTCATACATCACATGACCTCTGCTGCAGGTGAAGGTATCCTCAGCCTAACCTTTCGAATAGCTCCACCAGGTCTAGGGGTGTTTGAAGAAACTCATAAGCCAGCGCTGGGTTTTATAAGAAGGATCTCTGCTTCCCTAGTTTTGTTTAAAGAGGACCTTTCACGGGTCCGGACATTATCATAAAACTAGCGGGTTGTGTAGGGGATAGTGAAGTCATGTTTTAGCGCTTACTAGTTTCTCTATGCGCTGCTCCGTTCATACCATCTGTACAGGGAGAAGAAGGTTAGGGAGAAGGAGACGCCCATTGGGAAACACGGCCATCTCCTCCCTGTGCCGATGGTATGAATTTACATACCAGACGGTAAACCAGTATGGGGGGGCACAGCGGGCAAATGGAGCAGTGCATATAGAAATTAGTTATATAATAATTTGAGATGTGCGAATCGAAGGTGACAAAGTGGAATTCGATTCGAATTTTAGGATAAATTTGATTCGGGCTGAAGTCAAATTTCCTCACGCTTCGTGGGAACGAATCACATTTTTCTAAAATGGCTGCTGCGGGGTAAATTTGCAGTCTGGTGCAACCAATTTTGGTGTGTATTTATTTTAAATATATAAAATTACGTCCATTCATCCTTGCTTTTCTGGTCAATTAGCGGCCTGATACAAGCAGTTTTAGGTTGTGTTTATTTCATATATAAAAGTACTTCAATGCATCCTTGCCTCTGGATGAATTTGCGGCCTGATACAAACAGTTTTGGGGTGTGTTTATTTTAAACTGAATTTGCTTGGCAATGGGAAGCAAGTGAGGGGATTAGCAGAGGGTAGAGGCAGAGGAGTAACGGGGTGAGAGGTGGATTAGTCGGGCAGCAGATTTTAGGATAGATTGTGTAACGGTCATGTCCACACACACACAGGGGGAATGATAGTGACCACTGGGCTCCACCCTCACCCCTGGCCCTGCCTACTTGCCCCACGAGTCCTGATGACAGCGGGCAACTGCACGACAGTCCCTTACTTAGGATATGTGCAGGAAAGACAGACAAGACAAAATACGGAACGTGAATGGACTGGGTCAGAACCAAGAGAGCTACGCAGTACAAAGGGTTAAGCAAAGAATGGTCAGGAGAAGCCGGGGTCAAATACCAGGAGAGTAGAGAAGTACCAGAGGAGTCCGCAAAGAGTAGTCAAGTGGGAGCCAAGGTCACAATACCAGGAGGGATGCGCAGTACAGGAGGAGCAGGCAAAGGATCGTCAGGGAACAGGATCAGGTGAGTATTCAGAAGTCCAACAAATAGCCAGGAACCTAGAATTAACAGGCAACCTGTGGTCAGCAGGCTGCCTGTATTTATAGTGGGGTCTGAGGGTGATGTGATGTTACCAGCGTCACATGACCGACAGACAGACTAGTCGAGCACCGAGTGATCAGCTCGGCGCTCAAGGCAGACCTAGGAGCAGGGAGCCTAGCAAAGCCGCCCTGGGAACAAGGCCAAACACAGATCCTTTCTCCCGAAGTTAAGCAGCAGGTCTGTGGATGATGGGAGACTGAGTGTGCCTTTGGCGCCCTGTGACAGTACCCCCCTTTTATGAGGGGCCACCACACCCAAGACTTCAGGGTGTTCTAAATGAAATTTTCGAACAAGTCTAGGAGCATGAACCTCCCTGGCAGGTACCCAAGATCTCTCTTCGGGTCCATACCCCTTCCAGTGAATCAGGTACTGTAAGGAATTACACACCCTCCTGACATCCACAATCTTAGACACCACATACTCGACAGCATTACCAACAAGAACCGGCGGTGACGAGGTCTCCAACGATACAACAGGTTAAAAATACTTTTTAAGAGATTTATGAAATACATTATGAATGTTGAACGACTCGGACAGCTCTAACCTAAACGATACCGGATTAATGACCTCCGTGATCTTATACGGTCCAATAAAACGAGGAGCAAATTTTCTAGAAGCTACCTTGAGAGATAGATTCTTGGAGGACAACCATACTTTATCCCCAACCTGAAAGTTCACCCCCTTGGAACGTCTATCGGCCTTGAGTTTTTGAGAGCTTTGAGCCTTTTCTAGGTTCGATTGAACCCGGGGCCAAACTGTGCACAGTTCGGAGGATAGTTTATCCGCTTCAGGGTTAGAGCAGGAGACAGACGACCTAGAATGAAAAGGGGGATGGAAACCATGGTTATAAAAGAAAGGGGAGACCCCAACAAAAGAATTGACACAATTATTCAAAGCAAATTCAGCCAACGGAAGGAATTTGACCCATAATTGCTGGTCATCAGCAATGTACAACCTCAAGAATTGTTCCACAGACTGATTAAGGGATTCAATCTGCCCATTACTCTCAGGATGGTAGGCGGAAGAAAAAGACAATGAAATTTTACATCTTTGACAGAAGGCCCTCCAGAATTTGGACACAAACTGCACACCCCTGTCAGAAACAATATTTTCCAGGATGCCATGTAAACGAACAATCTCTCTCACAAAAATAGACGCCAAGGTTTTTGCATTTGGAAGTTTAAACAGGGAAATGAAATGAACCATCTAGCTAAACCTATCGACCACTACGCAAACTACAGTCTTACTCTCCGCCAGCGGTAAGTCAGTTATAAAGTCCATCGAGATATGGGACTAGGGTCTACTGGGAATAGGTAGGGGTCGTAAGTTACGAGCAGGACGAGTCCTAGGTGTCTTAGACCTGGCACAAACCTCACAGGCTGACACGTAGGACTTGATATCCCTGGTCAGAGTGGGCCACCAATAAGATCTAGAAACCAGATCATTAGTGCCTTCAAAACCCGGATGTCCACAAAAGGCAGAATCGTGACACTCCCTCAACAGTTGAAGACGAAATTGTACGGGAACAAACAACTTATCTGTTGGGGTGGATGTCAATGCCAGATGTTGTTCAGCCTTACTACGAGCCGAGATATCCTGGGTTAGAGCTGCTAAGAAGATGTTTGCTGGTAGGCTGGATTTAGGCGGTGCCTCAGGGGGTTGAAAAGCATGGAAGCTCCAAGATAATGCATCTGCCTTCACATTTTTACTTCCCGGCCTGAACGTAATGGAGAAATCAAAGCGGGTAAAAAACAGAGCCCACCGGGCTTGCCGGAGATTCAACCTTTTAGCAGACTCGAGAAACATTAGGTTTTTATGGTCAGTGACAACAGTTACCCGATGCCTTGCCCCCTCCAAAAAATGCCTATTTAATAGCCAGCAGCTCCCTATTCCCTATGTTGTAGTTTCTCATGGGAGAGAATTTCCTGGAGAAGAAGGCACATGGTCTCAGGTTAGTGAGACTAGCAGGACCTTGTGAAACAACTGCTCCTGCGCCGTCCTCGGACGCATCTACCTCAACAATAAAGGGTCTCTCCTGATCAGGATGGATCAGAATGGGAACGCTACTAAATGCCTTTTTTTAAAGTTTCAAATGAAGAAATGGCCTTGGTTGACCAATTCTCCAAATCCGCCCCTTTCTTAGTAAGGTCGGTCAATGGTTTAGCAATTACAGAAAAATTCATGATAAATTTACGATAGTAATTAGCGAAACCCAAAAATCGTTGTAAGGCCTTTAAGGATGAAAGCCTTACCCATTCTTTAACCCCTTAAGGACCGGGGGTTTTGGGATTTTTGCGTTTTTGTTTTGCGCTCCCTGCCTTCCAAAAGCCATAACATTTTTATATTTCCGCTCACATAGCCATATGACGGCTTGTTTTTTGCGGGACAAGTTGTACTTTTTAACGCTACCATTTATTTTTGCATGTGATGTAGTGGGAAACGGGAAAAAAATTCCAAATGGGGTGAAATTGCAAAAAAAAAGCAATTTCACCACAGTTTTACGGGTTTTTAAATTACAACGTTCGATTTGCGATAAAACTGACTGGTTAATTTTATTCTTCAGGTCAGTACGAATCCGGAAATACCTAATATGTATAGTTTTTCTTGCGTTTTGATAGTGAAAAAAAAATTAAAAGTGGGAATTTTTTTATTAAATTTTTTTGTCGCCATGTTTTGACCCCTATAACTTTTTTGTAATTATGCGTACGGAGCAGTGTAGGGGCTCATTTTTTGCAGGGCAATCTGAAATTTTAATTGATATCATTATGGGGTGCGTATGATGTTTTGATCACTTTTTATTCATTTTTTTTAGGAAATGAAGCGTCCAAAAATGGCGAATTAGCCATTTGGACGCTTTCTTTCCGTTTTTATGTTTACCGTATGGTGAATATTTTTTAATATTATTATAGTATGGGCGTTTTTGCACATTGCGACACCCATTATGTGTAATTTTTTTATTTTTTTATTTATTTTATTTTCATTTTGGGGAAAGGGGGGTGATTTGAATTTTTATATTTTTTTTATTTTATTTTTATTTTTTAAACTTTTTTTTTTTACCACTTTCTTATAGTTACCATAGGGAACTATAAGATGTAATCATCAGATTGCTATTCTCATATATTCCAATGCAATAGCATTGGAATATATGAGAAAATCGCATATTTCCTATGGAGCCTATTACAGTCATAGGCTCCATAGGAATACTATGTAGTAACCTAGGTTTCATTCACAGAAACCTAGGCTACTACATGCATGCTCCGGCTCCCCCTTGTGGCCATCAGGGGAGCCGGAGCAAAAACCGAAAGTGAAACTTTCGGTTTTTGCGCGATCAGATGCCATGGTCAGGATTAACCACGGCATCTGAGGGGTTAAATGTCCGCGATCGGCATCACTGCCGGTCGCGGACATGAGCTGCGGGTGTCAGCTTGATGAATCAAGCGTTTACCCGCAGCTCATGGCGGGCGCCATCTTTAAAGTGCGGACGAAGGGCGTACATGTACGCCCTTCGTCCTTAAGGGGTTAATTGCCAAAACCTTACCAGGATCCATCTTAAAGGCGTGAGAAGTCAGACCATGCCCTAGAAACAGTATCTCCTGTACACCAAAGACACATTTCTCTTGCTTAGCGGATAGCTGGTTCTCCCTCAACACCTCTAATACTTGTTTGACATGAGACACATGAGATTCGAAATCAGGAGAGAATATCAAAATGTCGTCAAGATAGACAATAATAAATTTACCTAAGAACTCCCTAAGAATATTGTTCATTAGGTTTTGGAACACAGCTGGGGCATTGCTGAGTCCAAAAGGCATCACCTGATATTCCAAGTGTCCTATCGGAGTATTGAACGCAGTCATCCATTCGTCTCCCTCCTTGATTCGGATTAGATTGTATGCCCCTTTCAGGTCAATCTTAGAAAACCAGGTTGCCCCCAGAACCTGGTTAAATAAATCCGGAATCAATGAGAGAGTATCTATTTTAGATAGTGATTTTATTTAACCTCCGGTAATCAATACAAGGCCTAAGACCACCATCCTTTTTCTTAACAAAGAAAAACCCTGCTCCCATAGGAGAGACTGAAGGTCTAATATGCCTTTTAGCAAGGCTCTCCTTAATATAATCTTCCATAGCCTTGCGTTCGGGCTTATAAAGATTATAAATTCGCCCTTTAGGAAATTTGGCACCCTCTATTAGCTCTATGGCGCAATCAAGTTCTATGGGGGGGTAAAACCTCTGGAGTGGGGGCTGAGAATACATCAGAATATTCCTTAATAACTGAGGGTAATGTATTAGACCCTACTGAAACCCCAGCCTGGACCACAGATAAGCATGAGTCACACTTAGGTCCCCATTTCACCAACTCTCCTTTGGACCAATCCATTGTGGGGTTATGTAAACGGAGCCAAGACAACCCTAGTAACACCTCAACTGGTAGGTTCTCTAGGACTAAAAGAGAAAATTTCTCGGAGTGGCACACACCCATGGTTAGAGAAATTTCAGAGGTACATGACCTCACCATACCACCAATCAGGGGAGTAGCATCAATGGCCATGACATGGATAGGTGTAGGTAAAGCAAACATCGGGATACCCCATTTACTAGCATATTCAAAGTCAATAAAGATGGCCACTGAACCAGAATCAATAAAGGCCTTACCCGGCCACTTATTAACCCCCCAGAGAAAATGTTATGGGTACCAATAGCTTACATTTAGAAAAATCGGGGTGTCCCTGGTCTTTAAGTTGTCTTGCCTTAGGAGACTTGTCAGAGAGGACCCTCTTAGGACACTTGTTGATCCAATGGCCAGGATCTCCACAGTAGAAGCATTCTCCGCGTCTGGGACGAAGATTACCCCGGGTCATGCCAACCTGCATGGGTTCCTTGATGGAGACCTCAGGGTTGTCCCTGGAAAAGGCCTCTGGCTGTACCACCATCTGAGAACAGAACTGTCGTTCTTGTCGTCTCTCTCTAACTCTTCGGTCAAGTCGGACAACTAGGGTCATCATCTCCTCTAAGGTCTCTGGGACTTGATAACTGACTAATAGATCTTTTAAATTATCAGACAGACCAGACCTAAACTGACTTTTCAGAGCTGGTTTACTCCATCCAGGGGGAACACACCACCATCTGAATTGGGTGTAATACTCCTCTGCAGGGAGCTGGCCTTGAACCAGTGCCCTAAGAGCCGTTTCGGCTACCAGGGCCCTGTCTGGTTCGTCATAGAGGGTACCCAGGGCCTGAAAAAAACCCTCCCCATAAGTTAGACAACTGGCCACAGGAGGTAACGAGAATGCCCAGTCTTGGGGATCACCTGAAGTAGAGAAATGATAATACCCACGCGTTGGCTCTCAGGACCGGAGGACACGGGGCGCAAACGGAAGTAGAGTTTGCAACTTTCCTTAAAGGAGACAAACCTCTTCTGGTCTCCAGAAAAGGGTTCTGGGAGCTTGATCTGGGGCTCAAAATGTGGACTGGAGGGTTGATGAGTGGAAGAACCTTGCCCTAACTCAAAAGAACGGAGTTTCTCTCCTAGCTCCTGTACCATCTGTGTCAGGTTAGAGACATGGTCACTCAGGGTCTCAAGAGGATTCATGATACAGTGGTTATTGGGCCTGTTGATCTGTAACGGTCACGTCCACACACACACAGGGGGAAGGATAGTGACCACTGCGCTCCACCCTCACCCCTGGCCCTGCCTACTTGCTTCACGAGTCCTGGTGACAGGGGACAACTGGACGACAGTCCCTTACTTAGGATATGTGCAGGGAAGACAGACAAGACAAAATACGGAACGTGAACTGGTAAGAACCAAGAGAGCTACACAGTACAAAGGGTTAAGCAAAGAATGGTCAGGAGAAGCCGGGGTCAAATACCAGGAGAGTAAAGTATCAATGGGAAAAGTCCAACACAATTGCTGACTGATACACTAAGAAGATATTAGGACCAAATGGATAGTTAAATGAAAAACTATACACTTATCTTGTAAAGGTCCAGGCGCATCCAGGCAGAGATACTGGGGACTTGTGATAGACGGTCTTCCAAAGTACACTCCTGACATCCACCTTATAAAGTGCCTAAATGCACTACACCTGTGCACGCTACACCTACTGCCTGTTACAGGTAGGAAATTCCTTTAAAGGGAGTCTGTCACGACATTTGAGCATATTTGACTGATCAAAAAGCGTTATATGTGCAACCCAGAACTAAAAAACGGTACCCAAATTCGTAGCGGGCGCATGCCCAATGCGATGTCCGCTCCTGGCAGTGCCTACTGCGCATGCGCTGGCTAAACTGCCAGGAGCAGGCATCGCATTGCGCATGCGCCTGCTACGAATTTGACCGCGCAGCCGCAGTGGAAAAGGAGAGAGGAGGAGAGTAAACGGGCAGGCAGAGGCACACGGAGGGCGGGGTTATGAGCCGGGGAGGAGGTGCTGCCTGGGGCTCGGACGATTGAGACGCCGCCCTGGGCACTTGAGAGGGTGCATTTACATAATCTTCAAAGTTCATTTTTGACTGAAATAAAACATTAGATACATCAAAGGTACCGTTTTTTAGTTCTGGGTGGCACATATAACGCTATTTGATCAGTCAATTATGCTCAAATGTCGTGACAGATTCCCTTTAAATGAAAAGCACACCGAATGGCCACTTTATTAGAGACAATCATCTTGTAACACGTTGAACCTTCTTTGGCCTTCAGAACCACTGCAATTCGATATGACATAGATTCTGGTTTTGAAATCACTGTGCAGAATATTGGACCATGTGGACAGGTTAGCTTATTACATTTGCCAAATTAGATGGAGGTACTGAATACTCTGAACAGCCCAGGCCTATCTTATTGCAGAAATGCTTTATATTATTAGATGCATTAATGATTGAAAGTGCAAATGCTATCAACAAAGTGTCCATTCAATGTGTATCAATATTAATTTATGGTTTAACCCCTTAGTGACCAGCCTGTTTTAAGCCTTGCTGACCAAGCAATTTTTTTTCATTTTTTAGAACTTTTTTATTTTTCCGTCTGTAGCTATATGGGGGCTTGTTTTTTGCAGGACAAGTTGTAGTTTTTAATGGTGCCATTTTGGGGTACATATAACTTAACAATTACCTTTTATTAACTCTTTCTGTAAGAGGGGTAGGAAAAAATAGCAGTACTGCCACTGACTTTTTACGTTCTAAATTTTGTAGCAGTCATTTTCTGGCATAAATAACATTATAACTGTGGGTCAGTATGATTACAGTGTTACCAAATACTTTTTTAATGTTTTAATACTTTTGCTTAATAAAAACCCTTTATTAAAAAAGAAGAAAATGTTTTTGCATTGCTGCATCCCAAAACCCATAACTTTTGCAGGACTACTTGTGGTTTTCATCGGTATCATTTTGGGGTACATAGCATATTTTGATTGCTTATTCTTTTCTTGATTTTTTTTTCCAGCTAAGCAAAACACAGCAATTCTGGCTTTTTTGTGTTTTTTTTGTTTCTATTTACGGCATTTACCATACCGCATAATTTACGTGATATTTGCGGGTTGTTATGGAAGCAGCGATACAAAATTTGTGGAGGAGATTTTATTATTGTATTTTTTCCATTGAAAAACGCTTTTCAATGGAAAAAATACAATAATAAAATCTCCTCCACATATTTTGTATCGCTGTTTCCATAACAACCCGCAAATAAAAAAAAAGTGTATTACTTGTTTTAACCATTTAATAGTCCCACAAGGGGTCTATAACAGGCGATATTTAGATTGCTTCTAAAATACATTGCACTATTTCTAAAGAGCAGATATGCCCAACCGGCAGCCCTATAGCTGTTGCAAAACTACAACGTTCATCATTCCTTGACAGCTTACAGCTATCACGATATGCTGGAAGTTGTAGTTTTGCAACAGCTGGAGGGCCACAAGTTTAGCATCCCTGCTATAGTGTATTTTTATGTCAGTGCTATACTGACATTCGCCAGTAGGCTGTGCCAGAGAAGAGTAGCCTGCTTGGAAATGCTGAAGGCAGGCTTGGGGCCTATACTAGGCCTGGCCTGTGTGCACTGACATCAGCACGCCGCAATCTTATTTGCGGGATGCCAATGAGAGACATAGGTTGTCCACTAACTCTATCACTCACATGTGGCGGGTGCCATTGCCCAAGGCATGTAAGAGGTTAAACGGCCCAGATTCTGTGACTCCTGTGCAGCACTTAGACTGGGCAACCGTAAAAAGGTAGTGTTCAACCCTAAGGCCCCTTAGTCAATGTCTCAGGCACTGCTTACTAAGTAAACAAAGAAGGCGAACCATAGGGTAAAAAACTTGAAAATATACCTCAGGTTGTGCTGACAATAGGCAAAACACTAGACTTGTCGGGAATAATATAGTTCTCCAAAAACGGTCGGTATGCAGCCAGAGATGCAAATCTCCTCAATGAGCGTGCCTGGGCTCTCATGGAAGAATTATATGGAGTCAGTAGAAATCATCCCTCAGTACAAGGAACCAACCAGAGTGCAGATGGAAATCTTTAAACATTTATTGCAGAATCACAATTAGTTTCGAGGAAAAACCTCCCCTTGTTCAGGTGAAATGACTGCTTCAGTCTATTCACCTGAAGAAGGGAAAGATTCCCCGAAACGCGTTCTGATTCTGCAATAAATGTTTAAAGATTTCTGTCTGCACTCTGGTTGGTTCCTTGCGCCGAGGGATGATTTCTACTAAGGCCCCTTAGTGGCTTCCATAAAAGGGCGCATTGGTAATCACTAAGGGGTAAATTTATTCAGATCCAGCTTTGCCTCAATTAAAAAACCCTTTTGTCAACCTTCTGCATAGAATTTCAAGACATGGTGACATCTAATCCTGACAATCCTGATAACTGATTTTCAGGAGATTTATTCTGTTTCTGACATTCACCTATATTACCAAACTTATAGGGTTGAATTGGCAGCTAAACTAAAGTTAGCTGTATTACTTTCTGTCCAGACTACAAATATGACAACAATAAATTGACATTGGATTTGAAAGGGACCCGTCACCTCTCCTGGCGTGTCTGTTTTAGCAAATATACCACAATGAATAACAGTTCTGGTGCATCTTTTCTTAAAACTCTGGGTTGTCCTGTTCCTCAGGACTAGTGTTGAGTGAATTGAAGTTCAGGGAAAATTGCGCACAAAGAGTCCGCCATAGCCATCTTGATTGAAGATCCCTTGGGAAATCTTGTGCACAGTGGCGTATGGTGTTACCACGCCAGCCAGTGTGATGACAATATCACACACAGAGCAAGATTTTGCTCTGGATCTTCAATCAAGATGGCCATGATGGACTCTTCACAGTCAAATGGATAATGGTTTTCTAAGATTGACTTGAGAAGAGCATACAATTTAATTTGGATCAAGGTGGGAGACAAGTGGAAGACAGCGTTTAATACCCTGGCTGGTCACTTTGAATATCTCGTTATACCTTTTGGTCTCAGCAATGCCCCAGCTGTGTTCCAAAACTTCATAAACAGTATTCTTAGGGAGTTCTTGGAAATGTTTGTTATTGTGTATCTCAACAACATTTTGATATATTCCCCTGATTTTGAGAGTCATGTGTTTCATGTTAGGCAGGTGTTGAGAGTTGTCTGCTAAACAGGAGAAATGTGTCTTTGGGGTGCAGGAGATACTATTTCTCGGTCATGTTCCGACTCCCCACGCCATCAAGATGGATCCTAACAAGATTTTAGCGATTAAGGGATGGGTAAGACTATCGTCCTTAAAGGCCTTACAGCGTTTCCTTGGGTTCGCTAACTATTACCGTAAGTTCATAAAGAATTTCTCGGTAATCGCCAGCCCATTGACCGACCTCACAATAAAAGGGGCAGATCTGGAAAATTGGTCTACCGAGGCCTTAGTTCATTTGAAACTCTAAAGAAGACATTCAGTAGCGCTCCCGTTCTTATCCTGCCAGATCAAGAAAAACCTTTTATTGTGAAGGTGGATGCCTCTGAGGACAGGGCAGGGGCGGTCCTCTCACAAGGTCCTGCTACCCTCACTAACCTGAGACCTTGTGCCTTCCTTTCTAGAAAGTTTTCCCCCTCTAAAAGAAACTATGACATAGGGGAGTTACTGGCCATTGAGTGGGCAATTAAAGAATGGAGACATTTTCTTGAGGGGGCTAAACATTGTGTTACTGTGGTTACCGATCATAAGAACCTAATGTTTTATTGAGTTGGCTAAAAGGTTAAATCCCAGTCAAGCTAGATGGGCATTGTTTTTTTACACATTTAAATTTTTCCATCACTTTTAGACCAGGAAGTAGAAACGTGAAGGCCGATGCACTTTCTTGAAGTTCCTGTGCGTTCCAGCCTACAGAGTCTCCACCTGAACCTATTTTACCAGCCAAGATCTTCGTAGCAGCCTTGTCTCAGGACATCACGACTCTCATTGAGACTGAACAACACCTAGCTCCGTCATCTACTCCTACAGATAAGTTGTTTGTTCCCGTACAGTTTTGTCTCCAACTGCTGGGTGAGTGCCATGACTCTGTTTTTTGTGGACATCCGGGTATTGAGGGCACTAAAGAGCTGGTTTCCAGGTCATTCTGGTGGCTTACTTTAACTGGAGACGTCAAGTCTTATATCTTGGCCTGCGAGGTTTGTCTGATCTGCCACCTGCGGAGGGTAAGACTGTGGTTTGGGTAGGGATCGATAGATTTAGCAAGATGGCTCACTTTATTCCCCTGCCTAAACTCCCGAGTGCGAAGACCCTAGCATCTGTGTTTGTGAAACAAATTGTACGTTTACATGGCATTCCAGAAAATATTGTATCTGACAGGGGTGTGCAGTTTTTGTTTTGGAGAGCCTTCTGTCAGTGATTTCCCTGTCCTTTTCATCGGCTTATCACCCTGAAAGTAATGGACAGACTGAGCTCCTCAATCAGTTGATGGAACAATTTCTCAGCGCTTATTTGGCAGATGATCAACAGTTGTGGATGAAATATCTTCCGTTAGCCGAGTTTGATCAGAATAACCGTGTTAATTCCTCTGCTGGGGTCTCTCCTTTTTTTTGTAACTATGGATTTTATCCTCGTTTTCTTTCTGGGTCATCCATCTCCTCGTGTAATCCCGAAGCGAATAAGATGTCCTCAGAAGTGTGCACAGTATGAGCTCGGGTTCAATTGAACCTACAAAAAGCTCAAAATACTCAGAGAATCAAGGACAATAGAAGACATTCTACGGGGTGAACTTTCAGGTGGGGAATAAGGTGTGGTTGTCCTTTAAGAATCTATCGCTCAAGGTTGCTTCAAAAAAGTTTGCTCCTCACTTTATTGTGCCGTACAAGATCATGGAAGTGATTAACCCGGTATCATTTAGGTTAGAGTTGCCCGACTCGTTCCACATTCACAATGTATTTCACAAGTCCCTACAAAAAAAAAAAATCGAACCTGCTGTACCGTCACAAGCCGCACCTTTGCCTGTTCTTGTTAAGGATTCTGTAGAGTATGTGGTGTCTGGAGAGTGCGTAATTCCTTGCAGTATCTATAGCACTGAAAGGGCTATGGACCCAAGGAGAGGTCTTGGGTACCAGCTCGGGAGGTTCATGCCCCTAGACTGGTCAAGAGATTTCATGAGGGCCATCCCGAACATCCCGAGAGTCGGGTGGCCCCGCATGGGGGGGGGGGACTGTCACAAAGCGCCGACATGCGCTTATCCCTATTGCAGCGTCGGCATCCTGTGTCAGGGCTGAAGTGGGCTAAAGCAGAGACGTTTGCTGCATCTTCGTCTCCTAGGAGATGGGGCGGGATGGACCCGGCCGCGCACGGCTCCTCAGCGCGGCCGGTGTCCTCAGTATCCCAGCAACTGCTGTGGGGCTGAGCACGGAGCTGGGCACTCGGTGTTCAGCTAGTTTTTCTGGACGTTCATGTGACGCTGGCTACATCACATGACCCCTACCTGTGGGTATATAACAGGCAGGTTTCTCCTGTGACCTCCTGAGGTTCCTAGGTGTACTTACCTCCTGTTCGTCTGATGTTCCTTCGTATGTTTCTGCTGTGCTGTTCTGCTCTCCTGGTTCTCACCCCGGTCTTGCTGCTCCTGGTATAAGCCTCAGCTTCCTCTTGACCATTCTTTGCTTGTCACTTGGTACTGCGCCGCCTTACTGTTTTCTGTATACTATTCTTTTAACCAACGTGTTTGATTGCTATTAGGGGAGTATACATTTATGAACGTATAGAGATGTTGTTCAATAGAACCTTGGATCATTACGTATCTCTCATCTGTGTCACTGATTTGGTCCACTAATAGAAAGGGGATCTTCTTTTGAAATTCAGTCAGAAATGCTTTCTCTGTTAATGTAATATTACTGTACATGCCATTCTATATGTTTTACTTATACAATCTATTTGTATTCTTGTAGTTTTACCACACACATTAAATACTCCAGGTTTACCAATAAACAAGTTAGACTACAAAAAACAGTCCTCTTATTTAGGAGACAGGAATGGTTTATGCTATACACTGTGTGAACGTGTATGAAGACAGAACAGTAAAACAGATGCTAGTCACCAGCGATAGTGGATCTGACTACACGGAGCCTCCATCACACACGCGATCCTGCATATAAGTTTGCAGCGTCTACAATACAGTCACAAGAAATAGGAGTGCAGCCCCCAGCAAGTACAGCACGATCCAGACCACGCTGAAGTCCGTTTCTATGTAGACTGAGTCCGCACAAAGACATTAAGCATCCAGCAAAAGGCACACAATGTCCACTAGCCAGGCATCATCATACAGGACCAGGTCCTGATCGAGCTGCTCTACCATGTCTTCAACAAAAGAAAAAGGCCACTCTCGCCAGTGAAGAAGCTGAGGCTGCAAAAGTAAGGTCTTCCTTTGCTGCACAAGAGATGCAACTAAAGAAAGAGACAGCATTAAGGAAAAAAAAGAGAGCACGCCTGCAAGCATCACTGGAAGAAGAAACAACACACCTGCAAGCATCAAGGAAAAAAGAGAGAGCATGCCTGCAAGCGTTACTGGAAGAAGAGACAGCATGCCTGCAAGAGTCACTGGGAAAACTTGCCGCAGAAAAAGAAGAGGCAGCCGCAGTGGCCAAAGCAGAGTTCTTAGAAACCTTGAAATTTCCTGAATCCAAGAAACACAGTCAAGTACTTAGGCCAGACCTAGATGAACAAGATCCAACACAGAGTGTCTCAGAATACATCCAGCAACATCACAAGACAGAAGATGACTATGATCCAGAATATCAGCCAGCCTATACAGAGTGTCAAAGATCCTACTTTGAACCGCAGTACCTCAATCAGGATGGCATGCGACAAAGCAATGCTGACCACAACTACCGCCCTACAGAATAAAAGCTGCAACCTTCGCTTCGAACGGTATTATACAGACTGCCCTAAGTCAGAAACCCCTCACATGGTTTTCATTATAAGCAGGTTCATAATGTACTATTTCCTGCCTTTGTGGTGTTTGTAGACTTTGTTACTCAACAGGCAAGGATCAGAAACGATTCCAGTTTTGACTTTACATTGTCATGTCCCACTACCCCTGGTGTTAAACCTCATGAAACACTAGTGGCAGTCCACAAAACTAACATTGCCTCCACAGGTTCTCCTTACAGGTGCTGCACTACAACATCGCACTTCGCCACAAACTGTAAGGTCAGTGTGACATGCACAGAATGCTGTAGAACAGAACACAACACGGCTTTACACCATGGACCACCTTCTCAGGTATCATCCAAAGCAGAGGAGCATGACGGAAAGCAAATAGACAACGACATAGATACCCAAGTAGTCACTTTTCACTGTACTGAGATATGTAAAGGACTTGCAGGAGGGAAGTCCTGCTCACAAATCTGCTGTGTCAGAGTTTATCGGGGCGACCACCGAGATAAGGCGATCAAGGTATATGCAATCTTAGCTAATCAAAGCAACAGGTCTTTAGCTAAATCCACCTTCTTCGACACCTTCAACATCATAGGGCCCAGTTCTCCCTACTCCTTAAAGACATGTGCACTTACCGTTGGGACGGCGGGGAGGAAGGCAACTGGGCACAAGGTGGAGTCCATAAATGGTCAGACCTGCTTGTCCCTGCCAACCATCCTGGAGTGCAACCACATTCCTGACAATAGATCGGAGATACCTACACCAGAGGTAGTGGTTTACCACCCCCACCTGAGGCGTATAGCTCACTTGATACCAGAACTGGACCCAGAAGCCCCGATAGTCTTACTTCTTAGAAGAGACATACTACTGGTTCACAAGGCTAGAGGACAGATTAATGGTCCCCAAAATGCTCCATACGCCCAGAGACTTGACCTAGGATGGGTCATCATAGGAGACGTCTGTCTAGGAGGAGCACACAAGCCAACCTCAGTCAAAAGTATGCTCACCAACACACTTGAAAATGGATGCCGTTCTCTATTCCAGCCATGTCACAGTAGTTTCCTGATAAAAGATCTGCCACACAATGCTCCTGTGCCTTGTCCTTTCGTAGATCACTCCTGTGAAGACCATTCCTGTGATGGTGAGCAAGATCACTTAGGGTGCACAGTCTTCAGAGGACACCAGAGGCGAAAGAACATTTCTTTATTCCAGAACAACCATGCAGAAATGGCACACGTGCCACAAGACTCCGAGTATTGTTGGTACCTACCCATATTCGGCGTGTATCATCCTAAAAAAACAGGGCAGATATAAGTAGTATTCGACTCGAGCGCCAGGTACGAAGGCGTCTCACTTAATGATGTCTTACTGTCTGGTCCAGACTTCAACAACAGACTTCTAGAGGTACTTCTATGCTTCCGCAGAGATTCCGTAGCATTTATGGCCAACGTACAAAAGATGTTCCACTGCTTCCTTGTCAAGGAAGAACACAGAAACTACTTGAGGTTCTTCTGGTACCGCATGTCACAGTCACTCCAAGGCTAGGTGTTAGACGGTCTGAAAGACTGACTGCACGTGATGTCATCTGACAGCCTCTTTTAGTTTCACTTTGTTGTTGATGGTAATGAAAACACCTCTAGTCAGGTGCAGCATAGTGGTCATTACTATTTAGTCTAGCTACTCCCATCACTCCATGCGCTGTATAGCTTAATTGCAAGTGGAAGAGCTGGTGTGTGTTGTCTCCTCTGGTGGTCCTGCTTGTTCTTCTACTCCAGGAGTTAAGTGTCTCATTCCTTTGTATTTGTACTGTGTTGTTCCCCTGTCTTCTGGTATCTGGTCTGAGTCGAGACTCCTGTTCCTTCAGCTGGGAAGGAACGGGTCGTCTTTTGGCCCTATCAATACCTCAGGGCATTACAGGTTAATTCAGGCTTTAGGTTCCAGTGAATGAACAGTCCTGCCCCTGAGGTCCGCTCATTCGTTTAGCAGTAGGGCCTAGGGTTAGGATTCATTAGGTGGTAACCTTTTCCTCTCCCTAGCTTACAGGCCAGATACCTTCTACCCCCCTCCCCCTTGTGTTTGGTGTGGTGTTCCCTCCTACACTTCGCCTTGACATTATACAACCACCAAAACCGCCATTTTTGTTTGTATCAGTGCTGCAAAGGCTCTAATCCTTGCAGTGGTCGGACAACTACAGGGGTTGTCGTTGGAGGTAGCTGACCTCCGCAATACCGTTGCACAGATCCAGAGACCTTTGGCAGCTGGTTCCGACTGTGGGAATCGGGCCTGCCCTGAACCTAAGGTTGCTCTCCCAGACAGGTTTTCCGGGGGCAGTGATAATTTCACTCTGTTTAAGGAGTCATGTAAATTATATTTTAAGTTGTGTCCTCGCTCTTCTGGCGATGAGAGTCAAAGAGTGGGTATCATCATGTTGCTGCTTAAAGGAGATGTCCAGGCTTGGACCTTTTCTTTGCTAACCAGATCACAGTCCCTCCGCTCGGTGGACGAGTTTTTCAGAGCTCTGGGTTGGATCTACGACGACCCGGATCGGATTTCCCTGGCCGAGACTAATTTGAGTGGCTTGCGGCAGGCAGGGAAAGCAGTCTGCTCTGCGTAGTCAATTCTGTCAGGGATTATCTGAGAGGCTGAAAGACGCGTTGGCCTTTCACGAGAATCCTGAGTCTTTGGAGGCAGCCATATCACTTGCTGTACATATAGATAGACGTCTGACAGAGAGATCTAAGGTCCCTTACTCTCAGGAGGTACTATCATATGAGATGGCGGCTCCCTCTGACACTTTGGGTGGAGAGACTCTCAACTTTACGCCTTGTGATGATCCTATGCAGCTAGGGGGAGCTACACCTGGGACTGCTGGTAAGAGCTTTGGTCATGTGAAGGGAGTCTGTTTTTTCCCCAAATTACTATTGGTGGTGTGGGTGGGGAGCAAGAAAACTTACTTTTGTCTTTTACTGGTAGAACCAGATTTCTCCTGTCTGCCGAGGTAGCGCTAGAGTCCAAAATTTTGGAAATCAAAGTATTTATCGACAGTGGGGCAGGGGTTAACCTGATTGATGGACAGATGGTTCATATGCATGGTTTGACTACTAGTGCATTACAGAAAAGTATTTCTGTCTTTGCAATTAATTCAGCACCTCTTACTCAAAAATGCCTGTCGCAGGTGGTGAATGACATTCATTTAAAAGTGGGTGATTTTTATCAGGAATCTATCTAATGTTATGTGTTGGAGGGTCTGCCTGCTCCGTTGGTGTTAGGTCTACCGTGGTTTAGCAAACATAACCCTACCATCGACTAGCAAGCGATGGTAAAACTGTATTATTACATCATTCTATGTGGTCACCACTAAAGCTGTACCCTTGTTTATTTCCAAATTTTCTGATTTATTTTCTGAGAGTGGTAACCAGGAGTTACCTCTGCATCCGGAAAATAATTGTCCCGTCAATCTTATCTTATTCCCGGAGCTAAACTGCCCAAACTGCCTAAATCTTGGTTGTATAATCTTTCGGAACCCGAAAGAAAGGCTATATAGAGTATATCACCGAGAGTTTGGCGAAGGGACATATCAGACCATCCAAATCCCCAGTGGCTGCTGGGTTTTTCTTTGTAAAAAAAAAGGATGGTACCCTGAGGGCATGTCTGGACTTCCGTGAGCTCAACTGTATTACCGTTCGCGATCCTTACCCCCTTCCTTTAATCCCGGATTTGTTTAATCAGATTGTCGGTGCCAAGGTGTTCTCTAAATTGGATCTGAGGGCGGCATATAATCTGGTAAGGATCAAGGAGGGGGACGAATGGAAGACAGCTTTTAATACCCCTGAGGGTCATTTTGAGAATCTGGTTATGCCTTTTGGGTTAACCAATGCTCCAGCGGTTTTTCAACACTTTACCAATGACATCTTTCATCATCTTGTGATGAGGTTTGTTATTGTATATCAGGATGACATATTAATTTATTCTCCCAATATCGAGACTCATCAGTTTTATGTACGAGAGGTGTTACAGATCCTAAGAGAGAATAAGTTATATGCTAAGATGGAAGTGTGTATTTGCAGTTCAGGAGGTGCAATTCTTGGGTTACCTGCTCTCATCCTCGGGTTTTCGTATGGATCCCGAGAAAGTCCGTGCTGTGCTGGATTGGGATCTACCCGAAAATCTGAAAGCACTTATCCAAAACTACTACCGTAAATTCATCTTGAACTATTCGACTGTGGTTAAACCTTTAACAGACATGACTAGGAAGGGTGCTGATTTCTCTGTTTGGTCTGACGTGGCTTTACAAGCCTTTTTAGCCAGGTAGTAGAAATTTAGTTGCGGTGGCACTGCTATGATTCTCCCTTCAAGATATGCTTCTAAAATCCGCACCACCTGCACCATCCAGAGACTAACCCAGTCTAACTGCCAATTATGTGGTGCTCAGCAATAACAAATAGAGTAGAACGTTGTATATCAAACATATGGGAGAGATGAAGAAATATGCGGCACTCACCAAGCAGTAAAACTTCAATCTTTATTCTTCCATTCAGCAGAACAAAATCACATTGGGTTGGGGGTGGACAACTGATCACAGCAGGTCGGTGGCTACGGCCGTTTCAGCCGTGCTGACGTCCCGGCGTGATTCGACGCATTATAAAGGGACCGTCACTGAAGCCGTCATCTAGGCAACAGCTATACGCTCTTTCAAGTAGGGAAACATTTAAAACAAATGAAAGTAGGTAACAAACATTGCTGCTACGTTGTGCATCTAATCAACATGCTGATGCAAAGTATGGTAAAAACGAATGCATTATCAGAACGACTTTTAGACATGGAGGACAACGGTATACTGCAGGCTCCTGGGACATATGATAATATTGCAAAATCTCAAGCAAAAAGGTGCTCCTACATATAAAGGCAAGACAAAGCCACTACAAACGATTCCCCTTCATACCGCCATGTCATTTTTATCAGTCAAACCATTTGCTCTCCTCGCACCGGTGCACAGAATCCACCTCGCCTCCCTCTGCAGGAGCAGCCGGTGTCGATCCCCACCTCTACGAATGGGTCGAACTATCTCCACTCCTGCAAAGGAAAGACAATGTGGGTCGCCACCGTGCGCAATGTGAATATGCTCAATGAGGCGGGGGGGGGGGGACCCTTTACCAGATCGAATAGAATTGACATGTTCTCATATTCTCTCGAAGAGGGGACGTATTGTTTTGCCAATATAAAACATTTCACAGGGACAGAACATTGAATACATGACATACGAGGTACGACACATTATGAAATCTTTCACCTTATGCATAACTCCTTCTATCTACAACCATTTACTTTGCAAGTTCAAAGGGAAAAAGAAGCACCTCCCGCATCTATGGTTTCCTGCGGGCTTGTTCCCTGACAACCAAGTGCTACACCTAGGTTGGTGCAACATACTGTGGACAAACTTGTCTTTCAGTGTGTGACACCTTCTAAAGGTAACCAGCGGTCTATTTGCTGCAAAGTCATTCAAGGTAGGGTCTCCTTTTAGTAGGTCCCAATTGTCTTGGATTACACGTCTCACTACATCTGCAGCTGGACTGTATTTAGGTTTCAAAAGTCATTTATTGAGTTTTTGGCATAAAAGAAAACATAGCCAAAATATACAATAGAAAAGTCATAGTATATAAGGGCAACACGCCCAGCAAGACATAAAGAAATAGTGTGCTGAGAGAAAGTACAACATACAATATGTAATATACAATATAATATTCGGAGAAGGCAAGAATACTCATAGGCCCAAATGCAAGCTGGCATTCGGTGGACAAGCAACTAAGCGAGCAAAGACACAGCAGAAAACAGATGCCCTGGGGAGTTGAGTGAGATTCAAACAAATTGTGACAGGGACAACCGTCATAGAGTTAAACAGTACCGCAAATCAGAGGAGTGAGAGGATGACATCCAGGGCTCCCATATTTTCTCAAACTGAGGCATCGTGTCCATCCGTAGTGCGGAAAGACGCTCATACAACAAGATTCTATTTGATCTATCAATAACTGCCTGGAAAGACAAGGAGGAGGTTCTCCACTTATAGGCCACATGTATTCTTGCAGCCAACAAGATGAATTGGGCAAGCTTGAATTTAGAGTACGTTAGCCAATTCGCTTTGGCCCCCAACAGACACAAGGGTAGCGTTCTGGGGACAGTGCAATTTAGCAACGAGGAGAGCAGGTCTACAACCTTTTGCCAAAAGGAGTGAACCTTCGGGCATGTCCACCATATATGAAGCATGGTGCCGTCTGCGTCACATCCCCTAAAACATGAGGATGGGACGTCAGGGTAGATATGGTGGAGACGCCACGGGGTCATGTATGTTCAGTGCAATATCTTAATTGAGGTTTCAGCCAAAGTGACCTGCCATGACCCTTTCGTCACCGTTTGGGAACGCTGATGCCAGGTTGAAACCGAATAAGTCCGCTGGATGTCCTCCTCCCAAGCTCGCATATAAGGGAGTTTAACTCCCTCCGGAGTAGTATTAAGCAAACCGTACATACGGGATAGCAAGCCCCCTCTACATAGAGAGTAAGTAATGGTACGTTCAAAGGCAGTGAACTCGACAGTTGTATTCAATGGGACTAAGGAGCGTAAAAAGGAGAAAACCTGACGCATGACAAAATAGTCCTCTACAGGGGGGTGATGCTTATCCACGAAGGTTTGCATGGCAATCAAGCGACCCCCGATCAAATATTTATGTAGGTAGAGCATATTATTATCAACCCACCACTTCAAGACTGCTGGAGTAATACCAGCTGGGAAGGCGGGGTTACCCAAGAGGTACGCTAGAGGGGACGGTTTTGATTGTAGGTTAAACTTAAACCTGGCAGCCCTCCACAAAAGTAGGGAGTAGTAAGTAAGCAGGGAGTTGGTACGGACCAGAGATGGCAGGGGACCCTCCATCCACATCAAGGCTTCCCACCTATAAGGTAATATATTGTGGGTCTCAATGGTGACCCATAGAGGGTGATCTTTCTGTTTCAGATAGAACAAGGACAATTGTGCAAGTCTAGCCGCTTGATAATATTTTATGAGGTCAGGAACTGACAATCCACCCTGGGTTCTATGTTTATACATAACGGACTTGGAAATACGGTGCCGCTTATGCGCCCATATAAATTGTAAGATATCTCTCTGTAACCCCTTCAAATCCTGCAGATTAACTGGGATTGGGAGTGACCTAAAGAGGTAGAGGAGTCTGGGAAGTACAACCATACGGATGACATTAATGCGACCAACCCATGACAAGGGTAGGGATTGCCATGTACCCAAGTCTCGCCTAATTGTACGGTACATAGGTAAATAATTAAGCTCATAGAGAGAGCCAATGTTATTGGGCAAATGGATACCTAAATAGGGGATATAACGGGATCTATACTGAAAGGGGAATCTAGAGACTAAGATGTTCCGAAGCACTGCAGGCACGTTACAACAGACGAGTTCTGATTTAGCATGATTTATGGATAGGCCCGAAACGACAGTGAAGTCTTCCAAAACTTTCAATAAAGAGGGAAACGAAACCAAGGGGTTCGCCACAGTGAGCAGTAAATCATCTGCAAATAGGCTTAATTTGTATTCCCGTTCTCCTTGTCGCAAACCCGAGATGTCAGGATGACATCTAATTTTTATGGCCAGGGGCTCGATTGCTAGGGCAAAAAGGGCTGGGGATAGGGGGCATCCCTGTCTAGTACCCCTAAATATGGGAAAAGGGGAGGCAGTTGGGGCGGGTAACTTCAAATATGCAGATGGGGCGGAGTATAGGGATCGAATAGCACCCAAAAAGGGACCGTCAACTGGACTGTATTTAAAGGCAAAGCGATTGCTTGTATTCTTTTTCCCTCTCTCAATTAGGAGGCTATCTCGACTATACGTAGCCGCTCTTTTCATTGCTGATAAGACGGTTTTCAGTTCCAATAGATGATTTTTGAGTTCATTGGCTTGTGTATAATGCCCAACATCAGTATCATTTATACGGCGTAATCTGACAAACTGTCCAAAAGGAACAGCGTCTTTCACAATACGTCCCCTCTTCAAGAGAATACAAGAACATGTCCATTCTATTTGATCTGGTAAAGGGTTCCCCCCGCCTCATTGAGAATATCTGCATTGCGCACGGTGACGACCCACGTTGCCTTTCCTTTGCGGAAGTGGAGGTAGTTCGACCCATCCCTAGTAGTGATGAGCGGCAGGGGCAATATTCGAATTTGCGATATTTCGCGAATATTCGCCATATATTTGTGAATTTGTGAATTCCTGATCTTCAGGCATTATTTTCTTGATTGCAAAAATTTGCATAAAAATTTGCATAGACTGGTATATAAAAAATAAAATGAAGTGTGAAACGGCCGTAGCCGCCGAACTGTTGTGATCAGTTGTCCGCCCCCAACCCTATGTAATGTTGTTCCCCGGAATGGAAGAATAAAGACTGAAGTTTTACTGCTTGGGTGAGTGCCGCAAGTTTCTTTACAAGCCTTTTTAGCTGTGAAGGAGTGTTTCTCTTCTACCCTTGTACTGGTGCAACCGGATGTGTCACAGCCGTTCATTGTGAAAGTTGACGCATCCAAGGTTGGGGTAGTTGCGGTTTTGTCACAGGGTTCTTCACCCAGTAAATGGCGCCCGTGTGCATTTTTGTCTAAGAAACTCTCGACTGCTGAAAGAAATTATGACGTGAGTAATAGGGAATTGCTGGCCATTAAGTTGGCTTTTGAAGAATGGCGTCATTGGTTGGAAGGAGCAATTTATCCTATTACTGTGCTTACTGATCACAAAAATCTGGCTTACTTGGAGTCGGCTAACCAACTGAACCCAAGACAGGCAAGATGGTCGTTGTTTTTTACCAGATTTAATTTCATTGTCACCTATCGTCCTGGGGTTAAGAACGTCAAGGCTGATGCTTTGTCACGTAGCTTTCGTCGGGGAGGTGATTTGGAAGTTCCTGGCCCGATATTGTCCTAAGGGGTAGTTATATCCGCCCTATATCCCGACCTGGAGGCAGAGGTATAGGAGGCTCAGGGAGATGCACCAGATTCTTGTCCTCCGGGGAAGTTGTTTGTTCCGTCTGAATTACCTCACAAGGTGTTCGAGGAACATCACTGTACGGTTCTCGCAGGAAACCCTGGGAGCAGATCCACTGTCAATCTCATATCTCGTAGATTCTGGTTGCCGGGGTTGCGTAAGTGTGTTGAGGACTATGTGTCAGCCTGTAGTGCTTGTGCACATGCTAAGGTGACACATACTCGGCCTTCCGGATCTTTGCTTCCGCTGCCCATCCCGTCCAGGCCATGGACTCATTTATCCATGGGTTTTATCACAGATTTACCCAATTCTTCAGGGAAAACTGTAATTCTGGTTGTTGTTGATCGATTTAGTAAGATGGTGCACTTTATAGCATTACCAGGTCTTCCAAATGCTAAAACTCTTGCATAGGTGTTTGTCGACAACATTGTGAAACTACATTCTATACCCTCTGATGTGGTGTCTGATAGAGAGACTCAGTTTGTTTCCAAATTCTGGAAGGCATTCTGTACTCGTCTCGGGGTACAAGTGTCCTTCTCATCAGCCTTTCATCCTTAGTCGAACGGACAGACTGAACGCACTTTGCGCATCTTGGCTGCAAAAAAGTGTCACTCATGTGGTATCGCCGTACTCAAGAGAAGTAGGGAAATGTGTTTTGGGGTGTATTTTTACATATACCCATGCTGGGTGTGAGAAATATCTCTGTAAATGACAACTTTTTAAAAATGTTTATACAAAGTTGTCAATTTACAGAGATTTTTCTTTCACCCACCCTGGGTATATGTAAAAATACACCCAAAACACATTGCTCTACTTCTTCTGAGTACGGCGATACCACATGTGTGCCACTTTTTTGCAGCCTATGTGCGTAAAGGGGCGTAAAGTCCAACGAGTACCTTTAGGCTTTACAGGGTTGCTCACAATTTAGCCCCACCCAAAATGCCAGAACAGTAAACACACCCCACAAATCACCCTATTTCGGAAAGTAGACACCCCAAGGTATTCACTGAGGGGCATAGTGAGTCCGTGGGAGATTTTTTTTTTTGCCAGAAGTTAGCAGAAATGGAAACTTATATTAACTAATAACTTATTATTAATTTTTTTTCTCAGAAAGTTTCATCTTCCGCTAACTTGTGAAAAAAAAATGAAATCATACATGAACTCACCATGCCCCTCTGTGAATACTTTGTTGTGTCTTCTTTCTAAAATGGTGTCATTTGGGGGGTATTTATACTATACTGGCATTCTAGCACCTGAAGAAAGATGACAGGTGCTCAGAAAGTCAGAGCTGCTTCAAAATGCGGAAATTCACTTTTTTGCACCATAGTTTGTATATGCTATAACTTTTACCCAAACAAATAAATATACACTTATTGCATTTTTTTTTATCAAAGACATGTAGAACAATAAATTTAGAGAAAATTTGATATAGAAATGTGTTTTCTTTTTAAAAAAAAATTACAACAGAAAGCGAAAAATGTCCTTTTTTTGCAAAAATTTCGGCAATTTTTTATTAATATCAAAAAAAGTTAAAATGTCAGCAACAATGAAATACCCCCAAATGAAATCTCTATTAGTGAGAAGAAAAGGAGGTAAAATTCATTTGGGTGGTAAGTTGTATGACCGAGCAATAAACCATGAAAGTAGTGTAGTGCAGAATTGTAAAAAGTGGTCTGGTCATTAAGCGTGTTTAAGCTAGGGGGGCTGAGGTGGTTAAACTCCATCATCCTTTTGCGACATATCTGGTGAGACATCTACATTTGTTTCAGGAACATTGTGTTTTGCAGAGCTGTCCAGCTAGTTCTAATCAGTACTCAGGAAGTTGTTTTAACGATTAGATACTAGACATGCAATCCATGTATAGGTAGCCATTTTAGACATGTGCTTTCTCTGTTAATGTAATATTATTGTACATTCCATTCTATATGTTTTACTTATACAAGCTATGTGTATCTTTGTAGTTTTAGCACACACATCAAATACTCCTGTTTTACCAATAAACAAGTTAGACTACAAAGAACAATACTCTTATTTGTCAGACAGGAATGGTTTATGCTGAATGTCAGACTGCACACTGTGTGAATATGTATGAGGACAGAACATATACAGTTAGAGGACAGATTACCAAGAAGCTAGGCTAATTTTAACTAAAAGATTTGTAAAATCTAGATTGGCAAGATTAAATATTAGGATACAGTAGACTGCCAGCAGACAACCAATATGAAATCATTATCATTTTGCATGTTAAATCAATTTGCTGGTCGCTGAAAATCCTCATATAAATGTTGACTGCAGACTACTATAAAATCTTTGATAGGAAAGGGTAACAGAGCTGTCAGGTTCAGAGTCTAGACACAGAGCTTTTAACATGGCTGCTGGTACATTAAATTGAAGGACCATTTGTATATTATTATCCATGGGTCGAAGGAGCCCTTTTCGTACATAAATTATATCATGAAGGGCATTTTTGTAATCACTCCGTTAACATATGTGCCTGTATATGATCCAAGTATCTAGAGACTATGCCTGCTTAGGTGGCATTCACATCACTGCTAGTGATTATCATTAGAACAACAAAAATAACCAAACTGCTGGATCCATGTAAGACAAACAGCACTAGACAGACCACACTGACTATTATGGGGTCTGTCAGGTTTCCATTTGGTAGTGGATCCTTTTACCGGACACAATAGTCCTGTATGCAGGACTTTTTTTGTCTGATATCTTTGATGGAACCTGTGTACAGTTCGGTTTCGTGCTGAACATTACGTTTTTTCGCACCCAGAACCGAACATTTCCGTAAAAGGTCGGGTTCATTGTTCGGTGATTTCTCCCTGCTTTTTGAAAGGCTGCAGGGCAGCCAATCAACAAGCGTTTCACTACTTTGCCCTAAAAAGCCATCACAGCCATGCCTACTATTGGCATGGCTGTGATTGGCTAAGTGCAGCATGTGACCCAGCCTCAATTTAAGCTAGAGTCACGTAGCGCCGCACGTCACTCTGCTGCTCTGAGTGTAGGGACAGGCTGCTGCTGGTGCTCTCAGGGAGAGATTAGGGGAGAAATCTGTTGAACTTGGTGGTGTTAACTCTTCAAACTACAGCAATTATTGAGGGTGATATGCTACATATTTGTACCCAGCCCTGATCCAGTGATACTGCAAAATAATTTTGAATCCATCTGTTACTGTGGTGGGAGTCGGCGGCCACTTTAGCAACTGCAGTGTTCTTGCAACTGCATGTGACCTGCATGTGAGCCAGCCTGCCAGGGACATCAGTCTATTTATTTTTTAGTAGCTCAATGGAGGAAAAATTATTTTTTTCTGGCAGGTCAAGTCCCCCTACATTACCTATTTTATAATTTTGGGGTGACATACTGCATTTCTGTAGTTGGCGGAAAAACCCGTACTGTCGTACCACAGAGCATGTTTGCATACACCGCTGAAAAACCTATTTTAAAATTTTGCGGTTACATACGGCATTTCTGTAGTTGGGGGAATAAACCAGTACTGTCGTACCACAGAGCAAGTTTGCATACACCGCTGACAAACCTATTTTAAAATTTTGCGGTGACGTAGTGCATTTCTGTAGCTGGTGGAATAAATCCATACTGTCGTACCACAGATCACGTTTGCATACAATGCTAAAAAAACTATTTTAAAATTTAGCCTTGAAATACAGCATTTGTGTATTTGCGGGGAATAAACCCGTATTGTTGTGCCATAGAGCACTTTTGCATAGAATGCTGAAAAGCCTATTTTAAAATTTAGCAGTGAAATACTGCATTCCTGTATTTGGGGGAAATAAACCCGTATTGTTGTTCCACAGAGCAGTTTGGCATACAACGGACAAAAACCTATTTTAAAATTTAGCAGTGACATACTGCATTTCTGTAGTTTGTTGCAATAAACACTGGTTTTGTGCTACATAGCAGATCTGAGGCCTACTCTGTATTTCAGTCATTTTAAGTAACCTTTTGAACTCTGCATTTACACAGTTGGTTGCAAACACACAGGTTTTGTGGCAGATAGCACATTAGTGTTGTACACTGCATTTTTGACAGTCAAATTAAACTGTTAACTTCTGCTTTTACATTGTTGGTTTGAAAAATCAAATTTTTGGTGATAGTGAAGTAATTGTATTGAACTGCTCAATTGTTGTGTGACCTAAAGAAATTTATTCTGTTTGTGACACGGGCACTGCCTTACTTTTAGTGAACTTAATTGTTGACTATTGGCAGTTAAATTGACACCGGAGATAAACCATCTAGTTTGGTGGGTGAAGGCAAATAATGAGGAGAACATCAAATAAGGGAATGGCCTTGGTTATGGTAGTGTTGGTGGAGCTTCTGTTGCAGGGAGAGGACGTCGCCATTCAGCGCCAAATACAGGTCCAAGTGAAACACCTTCCTCAGGTGTAAGTAGGCGACAGAACCTGCAGCGTTATTTGGTTGGCCCAAATGCCGCTCTTCGAATGGGGAGGCCAGAACAAGTACAGGCGCTAGTAGATTGGGTGGCTGACAGTGCCACCATTACCTTAACATTGTCTCCCACTGCTGCGGCTTTCTGCGGTGTGCAGACCGACAAAGAAGGTAGGCGTGAAGACTGGGTGGAAGATTATGTTGGGAACGATAAGGTCCTACACCCCAAAATTTACCACTTAAATCCATGTTATTCATGGGTGGTGGAAAAATCATATTTTTTAAGGCCAGGAATTACCTTTGCGACCTGCGCTGCATATGTGTCGGGGACAATAATATAGTTAATCCGTCTGGGAGTTCAGGGGTTGACATATTCCAATTTTTGGCTGTCAAGTAACCCTGCACTGCACAGGTGACAGGGACCGAAAATTTGAAAAATCTTCTTTTTAATTCTTGGGAGAAATATTACCATTTTTGGCAGTTACAAACCCCTGCTCTGCATAGATGACAGGGACCGAAAATGCGGAAAATCTTCTTTTAAATTGTTGGGTGAAATATTACCATTTTTGCCAGGTACAAACTCCTGCTCTGCATAGGTGACAGGGACCGAAAATGCGGAAAATCTTCTTTCAAATTGTTGGGTGAAATATTACTATTTTTGCCAGGTACACATCCCTGCTCTGCATAGGTGACACTGACCGAAAATGCGGAAAATCAAATTTTAAATTGTTGGGTGAAATATTACCATTTTTGCTGGGAACAAACTCCTGCTCTGCATAGGTGACGGGGACCGAAAATGCGGAAAAATCTTCTTTTAAATTGTTGGGTGATATATTACCATTTTTGCCAGGTACAAACCCCTGCTCTACATAGGTGACAGTTACCGAAAATGCGTAAAATCTTCTTTTAAATTGTTGGGTGCAATATTACCATTTTTGCTTTGAATAAACCCCTCCTCTTCCTCGGTGCGAGGGGCCTAGATTTTAACAAATCGTCTGTTCCATTGGTGGGTGATATGAACCCCGTTTTGCCACTGAAAAACCCCTGCTGTGCATTTCTGACAGGGAATCAAATTTGGTAAAAAAAGTCTGTTAATGATCGAAAGATGCGTGACTACAAACACATGCTGGTAGACGCACTGCTGAAGGCATTCCCACCTGACGCCTCCTTAACCTCCTACTCCACATCCATTTCCTCCTCCTAGATCAAGATTTTTATTTTTAATTTTTATGTATTTTATTTTAAGTCATTTCCCTATCCACATTTGTTTGCAGGGCACTTACCCACATTTTGTTGCCTTTTGCAGCCGTCTAGCCCTTTCCAGGACTTTTTTACAGCCATTTTAGTGCCCAAAAGTTCGGGTCCCCATTGTGAAGTTCGGCTGAACCTGTTGAACCCAAACTTCCAGGTGTCCGCTCAACTCTAAACCTGTGACAAACTGAGCCTCCGATTGAGATGTGAACCAAGCTTTAGATACGAAACTTTATCTTCAGGACACAACCATTTTAAATATGATAACTAAATATGAGCATGGTTTACTTATTTTCCTGCACTATGCTTTTGAAGGATATCTAATTTTTCATTATGGCTCCAGGATAAGCAGTGTGGTTTATGCTTTTCTGAGTTTATGTTTTTCCTGCTGGCAGTTCAGACATGGTATTTTTTTCTTTATTTCAGTAACGTCTCTGTTTGAAGCGATGAAATGTTACATTTCCTACAGTAAACCTGCCCTCTCACAACTAACCTCACTATCTCTATACAAAGAAGATTACTTTAGAAAGATCAATATTAGGACGTACATGTTCTTTATGTTCTTTCTAATAGGATATAATTCAAGATGATAGTTATTATTTAATATGAATGAAATATAAGGTTAATTACAGAGTATTGGTTATAGGAGGGACTCTAAAGAGACAAGCAAGGGGCTTTCTTCTTAACAGAACTCTAAGATATCTATGCTAGGTTGCAATTACACTATAATACATAGAATGACTGTTTTAGGTTCTCACACAAGTTTGCCTGACCCCGGACAACTGTTCTTTCAAGGGCATTGTGCCCTTGAACTTAGATTCTTTCTGGTTAAAAAATAGGCTTGCAAAAACTGAACAATTCACCAATATAGGTATGGTTTGTTATAGTTTGTGGTTCAGTCATGAACTCCACAAATGAAGATCTGTTAAAAACATCCAGAAGGGCACTTATATTTCTGTAAACTGCTGAGGTTGCACCAGTTGTGCAGTGTAGTTCCTGGGAGTGGCTAGCCGCCACATGGCACTCTGGTGAACCTGGTACCTGATGGAGATGAAGGCACAGCCCTACCAACAGCTTGACACCCAGGAAGGTAACTATGACCGTCCCATCTATATCTGTAGCACTTTTTATCTCACACCATGCACGGTTAGTAGGTGTCACTGATAGTTTGTTCTGCTTTTGTGTTAGCTTGATTACTAAGAAACCAAGGAAGTATTTTGGACATCCCTACTTACATATATTTAGACACCAAAATTATCAGTTATCATTGATGTAAATTAGCATCAATTATCTTAAATGTGTTGGTTCATGAAGGCTACACTTTCTTCCAACAAGTCACATTCGTTTTTGTAAAAGCGCTGTGAGCGGTCACCTTAAAAAGTAGAAAAGAACATACATGATTGCAGCATCTGAGAGTAATAAATCATGCTTACCTCCTCCATTTGCCCGCGGTGGGCTGGCCGCCGCCATCTTGCTTGAAGATCTTGCGCAAAATCTCACACGGCCCGAGATGACATCATCACGCCGGCCGCTGTATTTCAGCAGAGATCTTCAATCAAGATGGCGGCTGGCGCAACACAAGCAAATGGATTTTTTTTTTGTTTTTTTGGACTATTTCAGGTTAAATCGATTCGCTACCACGAAGCACGAGGAAATTCGGCTTCGCAGTGCACCAAATTTATCTTGAATTTCGGATCAAATTCCACTTCACTGGATTCAATTCGCTCATCTCTATCTATGACCCTTGGGTTTATTCCCTGCATCCCAGTTTTCTAACACTATAAGTCCTGTGAAGAGGGGACTGTTACACAGGTTCTTACAGCCCATTATAATAACCTAGGGTGGCCACCAATTCTCAAGGGTCCAGGTAACAGAAATATAGTCTTCCTTTATAGTACATATATATGTCTTTTAAATTGTACTTATTGCTAATACTTGGAGGCAAAAAAAAGTATAATTTTGAAATTTACAATTGGTGCCAACCAACTCAATATACCGTAGTTCCTAATGCATTGTACTAATTAATATTATCATGTTCACGAAGAGTAATCTTTATAATCAAGTTTTATCCTTAAAATAGATACATGTATAATTAAGTTTTATCCTTAAAATTGATACATGTAGAAAAATCTTTGTGTGTCAATAGAAAGAAAATTCTGCCGCCATTGACCTAGAAGCTACTATTTTCCATTGGTAGTCTTTTCCTTTTTCTGCCTAGAATTCTGCAGTTTATAAAACCATCCATTTTTCTTTCTTTCATATTCCAAATGCAAAAGAAAAGCAAAACACATACAAAGAAAAACAGGTTCGCTCAGTCTGAAACAAGAAGCACTCAGGGGAGAAGACGTGAATAGCTGTTAATAACAATGTATATATATATTTTTAATTAAATGGCTTTTTCATAAAATATTCAGCAACTCATGTGAAGAAAATCATTTACTATCCCAAATTACTTGTGATTTTCTCATTTAATTGGTTTCTATAATCTGGCATATGATGAAGAGAGAGTCGGGACATTACAGTGCTAAGGCAGGGACTGTGATTTATTAATATTTAGCACAATTGTACAGTTGATTTCATTTTACTTTGTATAGTGCATCGTGAGGTCAGATAAATTGTATAAAAACAGCAGTAAAAGTCCCTTATAGATGAGGGGCTCTGTTCTATTGAAGCGTTCTCGTTCACGTATTTGCCTCATACTCACGCTATAAAACACAGTAAAAAAAAAAAAGTGAGGTTTTGCTTTCTAAACAAATAGCAATCCGTTCTTACAAGACGCAGGTTAATTGAGGGTTGGAAGCAGGATAGCTCCACTGTGCTCCACAAGAGGCTGGCAATAATCTATTTTGCTACAGTTCATATAGAAGCAGCCAAGGTGAACATAATGGTTGATGTTGTTCTCTGATATCTCGGGCTATGGACTCGGAGTCTGACTACTGAGACAAAATAAATAATATTGTATTATGTTTGCCTTTCTTCCAATTGTGGCTGCCTTTCAGAATGAGTCTGTTCTTCTGGTGGTGTCTGAAGAATAGTGAAGGAATATAAATTGGCGTAATAATCTTTCCCTAGCACCGCATAAGCAGAGAATTATGGAGGACATCTTTTATGGAATAAGTAGTCTTCTGACATCTACTTGCTCAGCACAGAATGTACACTTGTTATTATGAATCTTGGAAGATGTGTATACATAGCACTAGTGCATGTTATACCTCTATCAGTCTAATAATTTAACGTCGATAGCTTTCTGTACCAAGAGGTAAAATATAATGCTCTTGTTACCGCATGTACTATATAACAGCCATATCCCCAATTACTTTTGTATTGCACTACATCTCTACTATATATAGTTTGCGTGTCACACATTTCAGAAAATACATTTACAGGTATGGAATATTATTTAGCAGGCTAGAATAATGAGTGTTTTCTTAAAGGGGTTCTCAAGGAATGATTGTAGAACTGCCTAGGGGAGTGAGGGGGCTGGGGCCTCACTGCACACTACACTGCTTTACAATAGATGGTAATGATGCAATCCGGCCTAAGATATGCCTGACAGGAATGCTCACCAATGTTTAGTAGGCATCTCTGTAAGTGGAGGCATCTAGTCCTGCTCTTATTCTAAGAAAATTTGCTGCCACCATTTTAAATCATTCCTGGGGAACCCTTTACAATGAATGAGTTGGTCCACAGGTAGCCCATCCTCCGCCCACTAAACCCCACCCACTTTAACGAGAATGGCAGAAAAAGCCAGTCTCAACACACAACACCAAAAATACCACACATATTTTAATAATGAACATATTTTTATTTTTATTTATAGCAACATGACAATATATAAATACATCACATTTAAAAAGCAGCAAAATGTTGATTGTATGCAGCAGCACAAAGAATCCCACATCTCCCCTTACCATAGGTAAGTATACGACAAAAATGTGCAAATTTTTAATGTTACGATTATGGTTCACAGCATTTCCTAAATTCTCCACTAGGTCTATATAGAGGATTTGGAACTAAAAAAGTGTAACATCTGTCACTATAAAGATATATTAAAAAAGAATCAGTCAACATTTGATTAATTAACATTTTAAAAAATTGTAATGGTAAGAGTAGATTTTTTCTTTAACTCTTTTTTCTATAGTCCTGGTATGCCATGCCATAATGTGGCAAAACTGTGCCTCAGACACACTGGTAGAACACCATTCCTTTTTAGTGTTTTGCAGGAAGACGCTGCTCCAGTCGAGGCATAAAATTTTCACTGAAAGAGGTTTTCAGTTTTAGCTCCCTGACCAATAACCAATGGCAAACTCTAAAAACAGTAGTACAATTTATATGCTATAAATTTCAAGAGAAAAATGTTCTTAAACACACTTTTTGCAGAAAATGTCTGTGCTTCTTAAGGGGGTTGTCCGAGTTATAAAAAAAAAATAGCACTTTAAATCTGATGGGCAGCAATATATAACTAAGCTAGGCAAGTTTTAGGCAAAAAATATATATATTTTCTCATTTCCCTGGCCCTTTGTTTACCTGCAATAACAAAAATCCCTGCCCCTGTGTCTGTGTTGTTTCTGGTACTGGCCACACCCTTAACCTCCAGGTGTTGCTATTGTGGTCATTTAACTTTCCCTATTTATAGTTATTTCTCCCACAATGCTGTGCGGTTTATAGCTTCAGTTGGACCTGTGGATAGCTGGTGTTTGGATCTCGACTGATTTCCTGGTGCTGCCATAGCTTCTTGGAAGTAAAGTGTTACCTTTCCTTTGTATTTTGGCTTTTCTGTGTGTTGCATTTCTTTGTTCTTTTGTATTAGGCCTTAGTGAGGTTCCCGTTCATCCTTCCTTTGGAGGAACAGGATGTCTCATTCCTGTCATTAGTACCAGGGTCCTTTAGGGTTAGATTGGACTTTAGGTATTCCTGTGTATGAACTCACTGACCTCTGGGGTCTGTTCATACTGGTAGTCAGTCAGGGCTTTGATTAGGGTTTTCACTAGGACTTGTCCATTTTCCTTTCCTAGTTTTCAGGCCTTATTTCCTTTCCCCTTTCCCTCATATGTTTGGTGTGGGGTTTCACTCCCACTTTAGAGTGTGACATGTACTTAGTGCTGGGAGAGATGTCAGCAGGTGCTAGGTACAGTGCTAGGAAAGACTTAATTGTACAAAAAGAATTATTTACAAGTTCAGGGAAAGATTATTCATAGTGTAGGGAAAGAATAGGGAGGCATCATCTACACTATAAAAGAAGAAAAGGGTGTAATAGGGGATTGTACAGCCTGGGTAATAGTAGCAATTCTATGACACCTTGCTGTACTAATTGAGGATCCAATTTGCAGTTATACTGTTGATTTTATGTTGTTTGCACTACAGTATATGAAACATCAGTAATTACAGCAAACCTTGCCTGTTATTGGGGAGCAAATTTTGTGTGATCCAGCCATTTGCGGGGTGTATTAATAGGAAAGATACATACGTCCAATTAGCCTTTCTGCGTTGATTTTATATTTTTTTACATTTTTTGGGGGGTGTATTAATAGGAAAAAATATGTATATATAAGTCATAATTGCCGTTCAGCGGTGAAGTTACATTGTACTAAAGCAATTTACAGGGTGTATTAATAGGAAAGATACGTACGTCCAATTGTTCGTAGAGATGTCCCAAACTATTCGCCGGCGAACAGTTCCCAGCGAACATAGCTTGTTCGTGTCCGCCGCGGTGAGCGAACATATTCGATGTTCGCGTTCGCCCGTATACTTTATCATTGAGCAAACTTTGACCCTGTACCTCACAGTTGGCAGACACATTCCAGCCAATCAGCACCCTCCCTACCTGACCCTCCCACCTCCTATCAAAAAGCAAGGACGGCATCCATCTTAGATTCATTCTGAAGCTGCAGTGTTAGTAATTGTAAATCGCAATGCGATTAATATAACCTGTATTATTCGCATTGCGATTACAACTTAGATATGAGTTCCTAATGGTTGTATTGCTAGAATATAACGAAGATAACGAATATAGCACTATATTCTCAATCTTCGTTATATTCCAGCAATACAACAACCATTAGGAACTCAGATCTAAGTTTAATTCGCAATGTGATTAATATAACCTGCATTAATCGCATTGCGAATTCAACTTAGAGCTGAGTTCCTAATGGTTGTATTGCTAGAATATAACGTATATTCTAAGTTGTAATCGCAATGCGAATAATACTTACAATTATTAATCGCTTTGCGAATCCATTTGATGCCTCTATTTGATTGTATATGACGATTGACTAGGACTACTACCAACGTTCTGCTGCCTCCAAAGCAAGATATCTGAACCTCCCCAGGGGCCATTTGGGCGTTTTTGATAGAAAACGCATCAAAAACACATCTGCGTTTTTATAATTTTTTATTTATTTTTTTGTGTGTGTATTTTGCCACATTTGGTTGCATATTTACATTTGGTATAGGCAAATATGGTAGTCTAGATCATGTGTCTATACCAAAACCTAGGATCATTGTTTGACAGCATATTTTCTAAGCCATGTAGCTGAATATAGATTTGGGCAGAGTAATGATCTAGACCTGTGTTTCCCAACCAGTGTGCCTCCAGCTGTTGCGAAACTACAACTCCCAGCATGCCTGCACAGCCAAATTCTGTCCGGGCATGCTGGGAGTTGTAGTTTTGCAAAAGCTGGAGGCACACTGGTTGGGAAACACTGAATTCTAGACTACCATATTTGCCTATACCAAATGTAAATATGCAACCAAATACAAACACAAATAGGCCCTCTCAGGACAACTCAGGGTGTCAATATATACACTTCACAAAGGTCTTTACGACCGCAAACCCTTTTAGGGCGTCCTGACTAGTATTATTAAAACGTAACTTTTATTTATAAACTACAAAAACGACATAAGAAAAGAAAAATTGTTTTAAAACTATCAGGGCATCAGGGGATAATGTAGTTATTTTTCACTTGTTATCCACCTTAATCCAGTCACCCACTTATGGGGTATACTAGATTCGGCACTATGGGTTATTGATCTCAATACATATTATTAATGACTTTATTCAGGTAGCTCATTTGGGCCATTCCAAATAGGTTGGGTGTATGCAGCAGTTGGTACACTTCCTTTTGTGTATTAAACAGTGTGTAACTACTGCTTAGCTCCTTGCAACACAGTGTCAGCAATTCACTCAGCCCAGTGTTTGTTAGTATTCACAAATCACTGACAGGCGCTCATGTAGCACTTCTCATACATCCAACACATTGTGGCCAATTTAACTATGCACAAATTGGCCACTCAATCACGCTCAATGTCTGTTTGGTTTACTGCGCAGACATTTCTGACTGCTGCTGCACGTGTTGTAGCTACTAAATAGGACTGCTGCTGCACATGTTGCTCCCAACAACTCCACACCTACCTATTCTAAACATGCGGTGGATCTATTATGTCCTCATTTTTTGTCTGATCCGAATTTGCCCTGTCTAAAAGATATGGCACACTATAAGCCCTCCCGACATGTTTCACCGCTGCTGCGGCTTCGTCAGGGGAGTTGGGGCTTTACTAGTGTGCCGCGCGCTCCCAGTGACGTCCTTTATGCACCTTTACATTACCCAGCCTGCACCTCCACTCCCAATCTTCAGACTGCTCCAATCGATTACCGCTCATCTCCACCAGACCAAACCAATCGAACGCTGCATTAGGGATCCGTTACTGACAACAGAGAATTACTCATGGATATTAGTTCATCCTTTAGTGCAATGAAGCACTTGATAAATTGGGGCCGCATAATCCTTGCCTTAAATGTTCATTCATGTATTCCTAAAAGTTTATTTTATGATAATAGGATTCTCATAGTACTGCCCTAATTGAACTGTCATGATTTTTTAAAATTCCCACATTATTTTATGAAAAATACACAGTACTGCATTGCTCATTTTTATTTTTATTTTTTATATTTTATATATATATATATATATATATATATTGTATTTTTATATTCCTTTATATTTTTATTAATTGCCAGTAACATTTATTTAATTCAGACATTTCGTGAAGCAATTACTGTTCTATAGCATAAGGTATATATTCCAAATACAATTCAACCTTAAATCAATTTGCCATATTTATTGGTACAGTATGGATACATAACATAGTTATGCAATGTTCTACAGCCTTTTTAATTATTTATTGATTTTTAGTTATTTATTTGTCTTCTGTAGGGGCCCTATATCCCATGTACTCTATATTGTATAATAGCATCTATACCCCACTCTATTATATAATAGCTATGTACCTTAATGTACTTTCAAAGCTCAATTACATCAGTAGTTTGCTATTACAGTAGGTCCTAGATCATTTATTTTGAATATTTTACTTTTTATTAAGGGGGCAGATGAGTGATTGGCAGGAATTAAGATGTTGCTTTTTTTTGGATTGACTATAAATATATGAAGAGGGGGGGGGGAAGGGAAAGGGCAGGATATAAATGGGTAAGAAAATTTTTTAGTTATTTTTTATTATATCATTGACATCAATTTTGGAGTCTCTGGTATCTTCTCTCATATCAGTTATATTATCACTTTTATTTTAAATAAAGGCAGTGTAGGAAAAACCTTCATTTAGTCCCTGTGGACTCATCGTCTTCAATCTCCAAATCCATTTCGCTTCAGATTGTAATAATCTGCGATCAAGATCACCCTTCCTTGGGCCTAGTTTTATCTTTGCGATCCCCCAAAACTTCAGCACCTCCACATTATTATTGTGCATGTAGGAGATATGTCTGAACAGAGGGGTTTCTTTTCTCGTATTGATAGAGCTTACATGCCCTGAGATCCTCCGTCGTAATTCTTGGACTGTTTTGCCCAATATAGCTTCGGGCAAGTACAAGATGCTATATATACAATGCCGCTACTGCGACAATTAAAGAACTCATCAATGGTGTACTCTGTACAACTGGGATTTACCTCCAGGAATTACATGGTATCCTACAAGGAGCAAAAGAGGCCCATTTAATTTCGAAAGAGGAACACGATTTTCTCTTTAACAAGTGCCCAACAATTGCCACCTTCTATGCACTACCGAAAGTGCATAAAAAGAGATCTCCTATACCGGGTCGTCCGATAGTATCGGGTAACGACTCCCTGACCCAACCGATAAGTGGTTATGTGGACGAAATACTTAAACCTTTTGTTTCGACCCTTCCGTCTTACATTAAGGATACAGGAGACGCCTTAAGTAAAATCAATGACATAGTATTAACAAAATCAACTTTTCTTGCAAGCCTGGACGTAGAGGCGTTATATTCGAACATAGCACATGATTTGGGTCTTAGAGCAGTAAAAACCTATTTAGACACAAAAAGCACAATTTTTCTTCAACACAATGAATTCGTTTTGGAGTTGTTACAATTTACGTTAACGCACAACTATTTTTTATGTAATGGTACCTTTTACCGCCAGACAATTGGTGCCGCTATGGGCACGCCCTGTGCACCGACGTTCGCAAATCTTTTTTTAGGGTGGTGGGAGGACACAATTGTTTTTCGAATCACTTTTGGAGTACACAACACACATTTCTTTCTGGGGCAGATTTATTGATGATGTTTTAATTTTTTGGGAAGGAGAACAGGATCTGTTTATCAAATTTGTTGATAAATTGAACAATAATAAAATTGGAATGAGATTCACGCATGAAATTCATCCCCAGAAGATCTGTTTCTTGGATCTGTTGATCCAAAAAGACAATGATGGACATATTGGTACTACAATCTAGTGCAAACCGACGGCGACAAATAGTCTCCTTCACTGGTCGAGCTGGCATCCGAAACCACTAAGGAGTGGGATCCCAGTAGGCCAATACTTGAGGGCGAGGTGAAATTGCACCTCTGAGGAAACCTTCCAAGAGGAAGCGGATAAACTATATATGCGATTTAGAGAAAGAGGCTATCCCCGCAAGGTTTTAAAAAAAGCATACAATCGTGCGAAAAATGAGAACAGGGAGGAACTTTTGTCAGCAAAAGGTAAAAGGGAGGTCGAGGGGAAGAAAGTGATTAGATGTATTGCCACGTATGACAGTAGGTACCAACAGATGATGGGAATTCTAAGAAAGTACTGGCATATCTTGACAAGTGATGGTGACTTGAGAGAAGTTGTGACCTCACATCCAAGTATCACCTTTAGAAGGGGAAAAACTTAAAAGATCTCCTTGTTCATAGCTTCTTGCCTAAGGACTCTATATCCAATGAAAGTTGGTTGAGTACAAAAGGTTCATACCCATGTGGACACTGTACCTTTGCAAGTTCCTACCCAGAATAAAGAGATTTACGAATCCTGTGGATGGTCGAGAGTACACCATTGATGAGTTCTTTAATTGTCGCAGTAGCGGCATTGTATATATAGCATCTTGTACTTGCCCGAAGCTATATGTGGGCAAAACAGTCCAAGAATTACGACGGAGGATCTCAGGGCATGTAAGCTCTATCAATACGAGAAAAGAAACCCTCTGTTCAGACATATCTCCTACATGCACAATAATAATGTGGAGGTGCTGAAGTTTTGGGGGATCGCAAAGATAAAACTAGGCCCAAGGAAGGGTGATCTTGATCGCAGATTATTACAATCTGAAGCGAAATGGATTTGGAGATTGAAGACGATGAGTCCACAGGGACTAAATGAAGGTTTTTCCTACACTGCCTTTATTTAAAATAAAAGTGATAATATAACTGATATGAGAGAAGATACCAGAGACTCCAAAATTGATGTCAATGATATAATAAAAATAACAAAAAATTTCTTACCCATTTATATCCTGCCCTTTCCCTTCCCCCCTCTTCATATATTTATAGTCAATCCAAAAAAAGCAACATCTTAATTCCTGCCAATCACTCATCTGCCCCTTAATAAAAAGTAAAATATTCAAAATAAATGATCTAGGACCTACTGTAATAGCAAACTACTGATGTAATTGAGCTTTGAAAGTACATTAAGGTACATAGCTATTATATAATAGAGTGGGGTATAGATGCTATTATACAATATAGAGTACATGGGATATAGGGCCCCTACAGAAGACAAATAAATAACTAAAAATCAATAAATAATTAAAAAGGCTGTAGAACATTGCATAACTATGTTATGTATCCATACTGTACCAATAAATATGGCAAATTGATATAAGGTTGAATTGTATTTGGAATATATACCTTATGCTATAGAACAGTAATTGCTTCACGAAATGTCTGAATTAAATAAATGTTACTGGCAATTAATAAAAATATAAAGGAATATAAAAATACAATATATATATATATATATATATATATATATATATAATATAAAAATAAAAATAAAAATGAGCAATGCAGTACTGTGTATTTTTCATAAAATAATGTGGGAATTTTTAAAAATCATGACAGTTCAATTAGGGCAGTACTATGAGAATCCTATTATCATAAAATAAACTTTTAGGAATACATGAATGAACATTTAAGGCAAGGATTATGCGGCCCCAATTTATCAAGTGCTTCATTGCACTAAAGGATGAACTAATATCCATGAGTAATTCTCTGTTGTCAGTAACGGATCCCTAATGCAGCGTTCGATTGGTTTGGTCTGGTGGAGATGAGCGGTAATCGATTGGAGCAGTCTGAAGATTGGGAGTGGAGGTGCAGGCTGGGTAATGTAAAGGTGCATAAAAGGACGTCACTGGGAGCGCGCGGCACACTAGTATAGCCCCAACTCCCTGACGAAGCCGCAGCAGCGGTGAAACATGTCGGGAGGGGTTATAGTGTGCCATATCTTTAGACAGGGCAAATTCGGATCAGACAAAAATGAGGACATAATAGATCCACCGCATGTTTAGAATAGGTAGGTGTGGAGTTGTTGGGAGCAACATGTGCAGCAGCAGTCCTATTTAGTAGCTACAACACGTGCAGCAGCAGTCAGAAATGTCTGCGCAGTAAACCAAACAGACATTGAGCGTGATTGAGTGGCCAATGTGTGCATAGTTAAATTGGCAACAATGTGTTGGATGTATGAGAAGTGCTACATGAGCGCCTGTCAGTGATTTGTGAATACTAACAAACACTGGGCTGAGTGAATTGCTGACACTGTGTTGCAAGGAGCTAAGCAGTAGTTACACACTGTTTAATACACAAAAGGAAGTGTACCAACTGCTGCATACACCCAACCTATTTGGAATGGCCCAAATGAGCTACCTGAATAAAGTCATTAATAATATGTATTGAGATCAATAACCCATAGTGCCGAATCTAGTATACCCCATAAGTGGGTGACTGGATTAAGGTGGATAACAAGTGAAAAATAACTACATTATCCCCTGATGCCCTGATAGTTTTAAAACAATTTTTCTTTTCTTATGTCGTTTTTGTAGTTTATAAATAAAAGTTACGTTTTAATAATACTAGTCAGGACGCCCTAAAAGGGTTTGCGGTCGTAAAGACCTTTGTGAAGTGTATATGCAACCAAATGTGGCAAAATACACACAAAAAATAAATAAATAAAAAAAATGATAAAAACGCATATCCATTTTTGATGCGTTTTCTATCAAAAACGCCCAAATGGCCCCTGGGGGGGTTCAGATATCTTGCCTCGGAGGCAGCAGAATGTTGGTGGTAGTCATAGTCAACCGTCATATACTATCAAATAGAGGCATCAAATGGATTCACAAAGCAATTAATAATTGTAAGTATTATTCGCATTGCGATTACAACTTAGAGCTGAGTTCCTAATGGTTGTATTGCTAGAATATAACGAAGATTGAGAATTCAATCTTCGTTATATTCTAGCAATACAACCATTAGGAACCCAGCTCTAAGTTGAATTCGCAATGCGATTAATGCAGGTTATATTAATCGCATTGCAAATTCACCTTACCACACACTGCGCCAACTACGTAATTTTCCATGGGAGTTTTGCCATGGATCCCCCTCCGGCATGCCACAGTCCAGGTGTTAGTCCCCTTGAAAAAACTGAAAATTTTATGTTCGCGACATTTCTAATTAGTCGTTCTGTGGTGAATTGTGATTGTTATTTCTTTTTTTGGGGTGTATTAATAGGAAAAAGAATATGTCTTAATTGCCATTCTGCGGCAAAATTACATTGTACTACAGCCATTTATGGGGTGTATTGAAGGGAAATAAATCGACTTCCTTTTATCCTTTCTGCTGTGAATTGTGATTGTTCTGCAGTGAATTGTGATTGTTATATGGTGCACGTGATCAGTCTGGTTGTAAAGTGGTTTCTGAAGTCTTCACCCCATCTGCAAGACACCCTGAAAATGGCCAGGAAACTTTGCATTCACTTCAGCCACTCGTACAATGCAAAGCACACCCTCCTTAAGCTGCAGCACAGAACTGCATCCCCCAACATAGGCTTATATGCAACGTTTTCACCCGTTGGAATTTCACCCTTCATATGTTGGACCGATTATGTGAGCAGAGAAAGGTCATAAATGATTTCTTAATGATACAGGTGGACGGAGGTACTCCTCTGTGTAACTTCGATGTTAGCCAGTGGCAGATCATACGTGACACCTGCCATCTGCTAGGGCCCTTTGAGGAGGCCACTTTATTTGTTAGTCACCAGGACTACAGGATGAACAACGTCATTCCACTGATTTTTGTCCTGGAGCACATGCTGCTAAATTTGGCTGGCCAGGGGACAGGAGACATGGCAACTATATGTCATGGACACATGTGCCCTGTGGGGGCTGAACTAGAGGAGGAGGAGGAGGAAATTCGAATTTCAGGAGAGGAGGAGTAGGATCAGCCAGAGGAGCTACAGGGAGATGAAGAAGACAAGGCAGAGGACCCAGACACACCGTAGGAGTATGCATTGGAGATGGAGGCAGGCAGTCCCTCCGAGTCACTTGCGCAAATGGTCCAATACATGCTTACTTGCTTGCGTAGTGACAGCCAAATTGTCACCATTTGCCAGAGGGATGACTACTGGCTCTCCACCATGTTAGACCGGTCCAAAATTGGGGCCTTTTTCACACCCGCCGAGAGGGAGGACAAACTAAACTACTATCGAGACATCCTATGTAGTCAGTTGGCCGCTGCCTATGGGTGCCATCGCCCATACTCATGCAGGTCTGAACAGGGGGTCCTCTGCGCTCACATTCCAGTGCCATGGCTGTTTGGGGGGCTGGGTGGCTGGGTGGCTGGATGGCTGGGTGGCTGGGTGGCTGGGTGGGCAGGAGCAGTACCAGCTCCATCAGCAGCAACTTAAGTCTAGAGTTGCTGATGAGCCGTTTTCTTCACCCGCCTATTGAAGAAAGTACTCAACAGCAGAAGCAGGTAGACAGAGCATAACCTGAACCAGCAGGTTGTGCCATACCTGGAAAGTACCCTGGCACCCCACATCGAAGATCCCCTGGACTACTGGGCAGCCAAACTCAATTTGTGGCCGCAACTGGCCGAGTTTGCCATGGACAAGCTTTCCTGCCTGGCCAGCGGTGTGGCATCAGAGCAGGTGCTGCGGGGGCCATAGTTATCCCAAGAAGAACTCTCCTGTCCACCCAAAATGTGGAAAAAATGACCTTTGTGAAGATGAAGCAAGTATGGATCAGCCAGGATTTTGAAACACCAGTGCCTGATGCATCAGACTAGATCATCCATGGTGCCACATGTGCATGTGTATAGTGACGTAGTTCATGGCAGCCTAGCCTAATTGGGATAATGGTTTTTATGAATGGTGGCGATAGTATACTTTCATTGGCCGTATTGACACACGTGATCTTGATGTGTATTGCTGCAAAGGGAATGTAAATGTTCTTTGGGTCACTAGATACCTTAGGATTTGGATTAGTGAAATTTAATATGGAAATATAAACAGGTTTATATCGATCTGGTCCTATTGTATACTACTTAGGAGAAAAATTAGCTATAAGGATCTGGTCGGGGAATAGTTACGATAAGAGAAATATAGTGTTTTTTGAAAAAAATTGGGGATATTCAGTTAAGTATTATGTCTTTACTATCAGCTCTGTTTTTATTAAGACTTTTTATGAAAATGTGGTTGTTTTAATATGTGTAATATAATGATTTGTGTAAGCTGTGTAACCTCAGGTGTCATATCATGTGACCATGTGGGTGAGTATTTAAAGAGGATGGGAGGAGTGGTTTCGTATGCACCTTATGGTTTAGAGCGTTGTGTGACCCTGAAGAAGCGCATCAAGCGAAACCCGGGTCGGGCATCACTGAACGCGGTTTTTATTGATCTTAAGATATGCGGATGACCAAGCTTTGTCATTGTAAGTACAATAAAATCAGTGGCGTTGCTAGGGCTGGTGTCACCCGGTGTGGTAGAAAATGGTGTCACCCCGCTTCCCCCCCAAGCCCAACACCCCCCCCCATCGGCGGCAATCTGTCTGCTTAGCCCCCCCCCCCACGTCAGCTGTCTGTTTACTATCTAAACCCCCATCCATGTTATCGCTTGGGTTCAAATTCTAGCACCCCCATCAGGCCCTCCAACCCCCGGCGATCTGTCTTCTGTCTGCTTAGCACCCCCTCACACACACATATTAATTTTGAAAAATAATGCCTTCATGTTCGGGGATGCCTGGTAGGCAAAATGTGGGTACCGTGATGGGGACATGGGTCGCTTGTACTTTTGCCAGTTCGAGGACCGTTAGGTTTACTCTCTGTCTAACCCCCTTTTACGATATATCCATACCCTTTACAGGTTTGTGGATGATATCTTTATTATCTGGTCTGGAAGTGAAATATTATTTGGGGAATTTGTAGAACATCTAAACAAACATAACGATATGAACATGCGTACCCTATGGCCAATTTATGAGATTAGCTCGTATAAACAAAACCACCAAAAGTTATCAAAAACAAGCAGCTGATTTGCAAAATAGACTGAGCTCTAGGGGTTATCCTGCAGATTTGCTAAATAAAGCTATGGAAAAAGCAACAGTCTCAGGACACCAAATATCTAATCCCCCATCTGAAAAAGAGGGGGAGAAAAAGAGGACCCCATACAGAAAAAAAGAACGAAGTTCCCCAAATTTTGCATTCTCATTTAAATTCAGCCCCATGGCTGATTACGTAAAACAAATTATCAAAAAACATTGGGGTATAATAGAGAGAGATGATGCTCAAACAATTACGAGGTAGCAAACCCATTGTCGCCTTCAGAAGGTGCCATACCATACGCAATAAATTGGTGTATAGCCATTTTAAGGAAGAAAAATGCTGCACCTTGCAATCAGAATGGCAACGTAAAGGAAATAAAAAATGTGGCAGCTGTTCATTCTGTAGCTTTATCCCCCAGTGGTCATCAATCTCCTTTGCAGGACTTGAACATAAAGTAAACACACTCATTACCTGCCGGAATAAGTTTGTTGTTTATATTATCCTCTGCAAATGCGGAAGATTTTATATTGGGAAGACTATCCGCTGTTTGTATGAACGTTTCCACGAGCATTTAAATTCCATAAGAACTGGTAAAGGTGTGCTGCGATTAATTGAGCATATAAATTCTGCACATAATGGCGATACCAGCGTATTGAAGTTCGCTGGTTTAGAGTTAGTCGTATGGCACGGGGCGGTGATAGAGAACGAGAACTCTTAAGGAGAGAAAGAAGGTGGATCCTTCGATCGAATGCAACTGGTTCGCTGGGTCTAAATGAAAAATTTGATATGAGTGCCTTTTTATAAGCTTATGCAGTGACTTTTTGTCTATTTTGTAATATGTCTGCTAAATGTTTCTTTTGCTAAAGATATCGATGTAATGCATTGCAAAGAGGTGGCCACTAGAGAAATAGCCCCGGGTCCAGAGTCCGGATGATGGGGCTTCCTACGTAATAGTAATGCACCAATTTAGGTGTGGTTGGGTGCATAAATTTGATTGCGCCAGGCAACCTCATTGCAAGTGAAAGGCCAGAAGAAGTGCGGCAGCGCGAAACGGCGGTCGCCTTTTCTATGTGAGTTTGCACTGTATGTCTACCCCTCCTGCTCCGAATAAAACGTGAATATCGTAATGGATTGGTGAGTGCCGTCATAATCTTTTGTTTCATGGGATATACTGACTTACAGTATTATTTCACTACCACAGCAGACTCCCTATGCGTGTTACTAAAAGGCACACTTTTCTACGGAAATAGCTGTTTTTTAAAGCGATTCACCACAAATAAATTCAGATCAAATCAAATCTTTTTAGAAAATTCGGCGACCCAACCGAATTAAAATTTTGAGAAATTTGCTCATCTCTATTCGTAACCATGGAAACAAGCAGTGCATAATGTGATGGAAAAATGAATCCACCTAGCAAAGGAAGCAATATGGATGATAACAATACATTAGTAAGTGCCTTGTATTAACTTCCTCTACATAATAAATGCTATTTGCTGAAGTGATGCAACCCCTTTAAGTGTAGCTAGGGGATGAATAATGTAGTGCCCGAGACACAAAGCAGTACTAGAAAGAATTGAAATTTGACTAATGCCATAAGCATTTTATTATAGAAAACATCTACTGCTACAATGTAGGCAAGAGTACATTTCCTGAGTTAACTGAGTAACAGTCCATAACAGGATGTGGAACGGTTCCATACAGGAACATTCATCAAGAATGCTAACCCCTTAAGTCTTGCATGAACAGTGATAAATTACAATGTAAGTTCTAGCCATTCCCTGTAGGAGTTAATGAGTCCTCACCTCATCTAGCATAAGCAAACCAAAAAAATCTCTAATGAGATATGGAATGTAATAATATGCTTGCATATATTGCTTTTATGTAGTAGTTTTTGTTGTTGTTGCTGAGTAATGTGCAGAAAGGAAATTCGACCTGGCAACACATTTTGTCGATTGCTATGTGGTCATAAATTGACATATGGAAAGTAATCTGAGTTCTAGGTTTTACAGCACTTGGCACAATGATTTACCCAAAGGTTGAAATAACAATCAGTGATTGGGCTAAAAAAAAAGTAATGCTTCTAAAGACCTCTGATCGGTATAACAGAGATTTCTAGAAAGGTTTTCTCAGAGTTCATAAGAAGCTGGAGAGCATAAACATGCCCTTAAGAATCTTAAATTTTACTGAGGCAGTGAAAAAAGTCCTCACCTGTTACCTCAGCTCCATTACTGAAGTTCAAGCAATAAAAATAGAAGCTTTTATGTAAGCAACATGCACAGGAAACATCTTAAGAAGTTAAAAGCCTGGCAGATATTGTTACAGGTATAGCTTCATACCAGCCAATTACTTTAAAATACATCTTTCTTATATTTTCCCAAAATTTCCTTTAACTCATTCAACCTCTGAGACCACAAATGCGGCACAGTGGGCTGTTACCTTGGTAACCAATTTTTTATTTTTTTTTACATTTAGGCATAATAGTGAAAGCAACAATTGCAGGCTTCTTATAAATGTAGTAATTGGTGCTTCTATAGTTCTGTCTACAGAAAACACTCGTCACTCAAGCCTTCAAGATAAGTTTTTAGAGATACAAAGTATGACCATATATGAAGAAAGAAAATCCATACTACACATTTTGTCTAGTTTTTAATAGTCCCTTATGTCCACGAACAGTGCTTACATAATTACATCATAATTACATAGTACAGTGTTAGGACAATGGTCCATGGCCGCCACTGCCCTGCGGGCACAGAAGCTCCATTACTCACCATGGTATGTCGATAGAGAAAGCAAAGAAAAAGGCGGCACTCACCACTGCGAATCTTCGTTTATTGCAGATGCTGAACATCAAGTTTGGTACAGGGCATGGGCGGACGCCTACATCAAGAGGCACATGAGGTAGCGACGGCCGTTTCGCGCTGTCTTGCGCTTCTTCCGGCTACACTCTGTAATGTAGCCGGAAGAAGCGCAAGACAGCGCGAAACGGGCGTCGCTACCTCATGTGCCTCTTGATGTAGGCGTCCGCCCATGCCCTGTACCAAACTTGATGTTCAGCATCTGCAATAAACGAAGATTCGCAGTGGTGAGTGCCGCCTTTTTCTTTGCTTTCTCTATTGACATACCATTATAGACTCTATTTTTGGCTGGCCTGGCACCACCGTTACTGCCACTTACCGACTGCCGCTCAGAATCTCACCATTAAGGAGCGCTTGGCGCGGTGCTGCCCTGCTATTTACTTTTGTGTACATCCACTACTCACCATGCTGCTGCTGTCTCCATGCTTCTGCCTAGCGCTCTAGCCTCTGTCTCTTTAGGGAGTGCACAAGCTCAACTCCAGTCTGTTAAAGGGACAGTGTGCTTTCAAGACCTTCCCCAGTCAATGGCTAGGGCTGTGATGGCTGTACACTTGCTTGGCTGTTCTCAGGACTCTATAGAAATAAATGGAGCATGCTGGGAGTCGTAGTTTCACCACAGCTGAAGTGCCAGAGGCTAGACATCACTGGGCTCGGGGGCCCCAGGATATCTAAGGCACTCTCTCCAGGCAGAAGGTGCTTGAGGTTTAAAATTCCCTGTTGACCAGCAAAGGTGTCTGAAGTCTAGTGCTTCTGTGATTCTCTTGCATTTTGCCTGTGTTTCTCCTGCATTATTCCTGCCTGTGTTCCTGTCTATGCTCCAGCCCTGTACCTGCCCTGCCTGTATGCTCATTGCACTTTCAGTTTCAGTTCATGTTTAAGTTTTACCCAGTCCATTAACCTTGCTCGTGTTCCTGTCAAGTATCAAGGCTGCCTGCCTCGTCTGTGTCTTGATTACCACCCTGCCTGCCAGTTTATCCTGTGTCTCATACAAGTGTGCTGTCTGGATCTCTAATCAGACATTCAAGCCTTAGTGACTGTTCAGACTGCTCCTGCTGTTTTCCTTAGGTTTTGCTGTGTTTTATCTATCTTGAGCTCCAGATGCTTGCACCAGAGTTCTATCTTTACAAAATAGGGCTCCTGTCACAAAATAGGGCTTACCGGTCCAAAGATTCCATCCAGGTTTGAAAAGTGGTGGGAAAGTGAGCGTGGTTAGCTATGTCAATGAGTTTCACTCATCAACTGGACTATTTTTAACCACATCAGCCCCCCTAGCTTAAACACCCTTAATGACCAGGCCACTTTTTACAATTCTGCACTACACTACTTTCACCGTTTATTGCTCCGTCATACAACTTACCACCCAAATGAATTTTACCTCCTTTCCTTCTCACTAATAAAGCTTTTATTTGGTGGTATTTCATTGTTGCTGACATTTTAACTTTTTTTGCTATTAATCAAAAATGCCCGAAATTTTTGCAAAAAAATGACATTTTTCACTTTCTGTTGTAAATTTATTTATTTATTTTTTTAAACTATATTTCTATATAAATTTTTCTCTAAATTTTTTGTTCTACATGTCTTTGATAAAACAAAAAAAAAATCCAATAAGTGTATATTTATTGGTTTGGGTAAAAGTTATAGCGTTTACAAACTATGGTGCAAAAAAGTAATTTCCGCATTTTGAAGCAGCTCTGACTTTCTGAGCACCTGTCATCTTTCTTCAGGTGCTAGAATGCCAGGATAGTATAAATACCCCCCAAATGACACCATTTTAGAAAGAAGACACCCCATAGTATTCGGAGGGGCAAGGTGACTTCATGTATCATTTCATTTTTTTTCACAAGTTAGCGGAAAATGACACTTTCTGAGGAAAAAAAATAATAAAGTTTCCATTTCTGCTAACTTCTGGCAAAAAAAAACAAAAAATCTCCCACGGACTCACTATGCCCCTCAGTGAATACCTTGGGGTGTCTACTTTCCGAAATGGGGTCATTTGTGGGGTGTGTTTACTGTTCTGGCATTTTGGGCGGGGCTAAATTGTGAGCAGCCCTGTAAAGCCTAAAGGTACTCGTTGGAATTTGGGCCCCTTTGCGCACCCAGGCTGCAAAAAAGTGTCACTCATGTGGTATCGCCGTACTCATAAAAGTAGGGCAATGTGTTTGGGGTGTATTTTTACATATACCCATGCTGGAGAGAAATATCTCTGTAAATTGTCAACTTTGTATAAATAAAATTAAAAAGTTGTCATTTACAGAGATATTTCTCTCACCCAGCATGGGTATATGTAAAAATACACCCCAAAACACATTGCCCTACTTCTCCTGAGTACGGTGATACCACATGTGTGACACTTTTTGCAGCCAAGATGCGCAAAGGGGCCCTAATTCCAAAGACTACCTTTAGGATTTCACAGGGCATTCTTACGCATTTGGATTCTCATGCTTTAGGGCCCCTAAAATGCCAGGGCAGTATAAATACCCGACATGTGACCCCATTTTGGAAAGAAGACACCCCAATGTATTCCGTGAGGGGCATGGCGAGTTCACAGACTTTTTTTTTTTTTTTGGCACAAATTAGCGGAAATTTATATATATTTTTTTTTTTTTTACAAAGTCTCATATTCCACTAACTTGTGACAAAAAATAAAATTTTACATGAACTCACCATACCCCTGACGGAATACCTTGGGGTGTCTTCTTTCTAAAATGGGGTCACATGTGAGGTTTTTGTACTGCTCTGGCATTTGAGGGTCTCCGCAATCATTACATGTATGGCCAGCATTTGGAGTTTCTGCTATTCTCCTTATATTGAGCATACGGGTAATGAGCTTTTTTTTTTTCCGTTCAGCCTCTGGGCTGAAAAAAAAAAAATGAACGGCACAGATTTCTTCATTCGCATTGATCAATGTGGATGAAAAAATCTGTGCCAAAATCAGTGACTGCGGTGCGGTGGGCTGGGCGCTAACTACCTAACAAGTAGCTAACTAACTGACGGTGATAAGGGACCCTTATGCCCCATTCACACGTCCGCAATTCTGTTTGTGGAACGGAATTGTGGACCTATTCATTTCTATGGGGACAGACTTTGTCCCGCTCGGATCCGGAATTACAGATCTGCACCTCCGGGTCCGCACTTCCGCTCTGCAAAAATATAGAACATGTCCTATTCTTGTCCGCAATTGCGGACAAGAAAAGGCATTTTCTATATAGTTCTGGCAATGTGCGGATCTGCAAAATGCGGAAAGCCCATTGCCGGTGTCCGTGTTTTGTGGATCCGTGGATCCATAAATCACATATGGACGTCTGAATGGAGCCTTACAGGGGGGTGATCAATGACAGGGGGGTGATCAGGGAGTCTATATGGGGTGATCAAGGGTTAATAAGTGACAGGGGGGGTGTTGTGTGGTGCTTGGTGCTACTTTGCATAGCTACCTGGTCCTCTGGTGGTCGATCCCAGCAAATGGGACCACCAGAGGACCAGGTAGCAGGTATATCAGACGCTGTTAACAAAACAGCGTCTGATATACATGTTTGATGCGATGTATTTTACATCTACAGGCTGCCAGCGAATGATCATCGCTGGCAGGCTGTAGTATAACTGCCGAGCTGTGCGCTGCTTTGAGCACGCGCGCGTTTACAGCAAATCTCGTGTCTCGCGGGATGATGCACGGATGCGTCCAGGAGGAACAAACCAGCCGCCGCCTGGATGCATCCGTGCGTGCAGTGGTCGAGAGCTGGTTAAAGGGCATCTGTCAGCAGATTTGTACCTATGAAGCTGGCTGACCTGCTACATGTGCACTTGGCAGCTGAAGGCATCTGTGTTGGCCCGATGTTTTTATGTGTCCCCATTGCTGAGAAAAATGAAGTCTTAATATATACAAATGAGCCTCTAGGAGAAATGGTGGTGGCACCATTAGAACCAGAGGTTTTAAATTCTCTACAACTGCTACGCCCTCTGCACTTTGACTGACAGGGCCAGAGATTATGTCTAGAGATGAGCGAATTTTGAGAAAATTTGATTCGGCTGCTTTGTGACAAAATACTTAATCACGAAGTATCACGATCATCACGATTTTTTTGTAAGTAGCAGGGGCAATGACAGGGAGCTGCGATAGCACCCCTCCCCCCCCCCCCGTCATTGTACCCCTCAGATCCCATGTTTATATGTGATCGCGGCATCCGAGTGTAAAAACGGTGTAAAATTAACATTAAAAAAATGAAATCAAACTTACCGCCTCAATGTGCTCGCGATGGGCCAGCTGCCGCCATCTTGCTTAATGATCTGGCGCAAAATCTTGCACAGAGCGAGATGATATCATCACGCTGGCCGGCATGGTATCTTCAATGAAGATGGCGGCCGGCCTGTCACGAGCAAATGGAGGAGGTAAGAATTTTATTTATTTTTTTACACTATTTCAGGTAAATCGATTCGCTACCACGAAGCATGAGGAAATTCGTCTTCGAGACGAATCAAATTTATCCTGAAATTTGGATTGAATTCCACTTCATGGGATTCGATTCACTTATCTCTAATTATGCTATTTTCACTGCCTAGCCCTGCCAATCAAAATGGAGAGGGTGTAGCAATTGCAGAGAGGCGAGTCTCTAGTTGTAATGGCAATGCCCCTATTGCTCCTAGAGGCTCATTTGAATATATTTAAACATAATTTCACTGGTGCTTTGCAGAGCTGGGGTCCTAGGTTCGAATCCAACCAAGGACAACATCTGCATGGAGTTGTATGTTCTCCCCGTGTTTGCATGGGTTTCTGCTAGGTTCTCTGGTTTCCTCCCACACTCCAAAGACATACTGATAGGGACCCTAGATTGTGAGCCCCGTTGGGGACAGAGTGATGGTAATGTGGGTAAAGCGCTGCAGAATATAGAAGTGCTATACATAGTAAGTGCATAAAATAAATAAAATAATAAATAAATAGGTGTAAATCTGCTGACAGATGCCCTTTAAAAGTCCCATTGTTGGGGTGGTGTAGAAAACTGTAGCATTTCTAGACAAAGGGCGGAATTTATCATAGATTGGTCTATGCCAGGCATCAGCAACCTTCGGCTCCCAGCTGTTGTGAAACTACAATTCCCAGCATGCTCCATTCATTTCTATGTAAGTTCTTAGAAGAGCAGAGCAACTATGCATGCTGGGAGTTGTAGTTTCACAACAGCTGGGAGCCAAAGGTTGCCTACCCCTGGTCTATGCTATCCCCTGTGCTGCTGGAGCATGTGCCTAATTAATGACAAGGCTCAGGCCTCATCATAAATTAGGTGCATCCTCCGGCTACCTGTGCACCTAAACAGAAATCTACGGCAACTCTGAGCTCCATAAAAGAATTTTATTAGTCTACATAATCATTAATGTTATTTTGTTCTGAGTAATGATCTGATCTTTTTTGAAGCCATTAAAAGGAAATCTGTCTGATTTTGGACAATTATCTAGAGTAGGCTTGAGCAAATTGGGTTTGAGCTACTGTATAATGATCTGAACTCCATACCTGCAGCACTACTCATGTATTATCGTAGATAATGGTCTAAAATTGGGGTGACAATTCGGATGATTCCCTTTAACAATTATTGCGGTGAACAGATCCTGAGGTGACTATTCCACACATTTGCACTCTTTTGGAAAATAATCCTGTAACCTCTTGAGATTTAATTTTCTTTCTCCAGCGTCCCCTTTTCTTTTGAGGAGTGTAACGGACCGTTTCTGCGGACAAGGGGTAAAAACCATTTAGGCGATCGGCCCCCTTTACAGAGATATAGGCACAGCTACTGCAGAACACCAAACTCCCGAACTGGATACAAAATAGCACTCCAACTCCCGTACTGGAACCTCCCAAATAGCTGCTAGCAGACGAACAGGAAAAGCAGACAATCAGCTTACACTCCTGGCAATCAATCAGTCTCTAACAGCATACAGTGAATCCCCCCAAGAACGAGACGAGGCTCCGTATTGATGGTAAACAGGAATTCTCAGTTTATTGAGGGCTACCTGCCCGGTATTTATCCAGGTCTCCCACCTGGTGGACACTCCCCTAGGGGACCAGAAGGAAGACTGCGACACGGGATACAGCAGCCAATCACACACATTGGGACAATACAGACACCCCCAGCATATCCCTCCCCTCTGCCTGTGATACAATCACCCTACATGGGTAATGTAATCATCACAGGCAGGAGAATACACAATGTCTTCTGTCCTGGAGACAATTGAGGAGTCATTCAATTATCTCTCAGGACAAAGGGAAATCGCCAATACACATGTGGGGACAATAGGACAGACATCACTATTCAATATACAATGTCCCACCCTTTACAATACACACAGACATTTCAGAGACAAGACTCCATTATGCACATGGGGACACAAAACAAGCATTACTGTTAAAATACACCAGGTAAGACACATTACATTAAAACTATACATTTAACATATCCCCAGATAGCTCAGGTCTGAGCGCACATTATTAAGTGAATGGCGCTCAGACCACACGAATACAGTTTAATCGCCATGGAGCCAAAGTCTTTACAGTCAGTTTCATACGAATGGGCTCCATGGGATTCCTATCTGGGGTATAACACATTCAACCAAAACTACCGAACCCCAGGCAGAAAAGCACGAATTAAGCTTTTCTGCAGGTAAAAGATGTCTTTTAACAGGGGGCCATAGTCCAAAGGCAGCAGGCGAGCAACCAGGTTTCTCCAATGCAATGTGGCGAGATTGGTCTCGTCACATCTCTCCCTTTTCCAAACAGACTAACAGGGTATCTGACCTCCTGCCGGTCAGTGCCCTTGTTAGTCCAGCAGCCCACCCACAAAACACAATCAACAGCACAGCCCACCCACAATAAATAGTTACTGCAACTGGGTAGAGGAGAAGCTTGTCCATGTCCAGGTGCCTCACCACGGCTGTGCTGGGTACGGGTACGCTGACTTGGTGGGGTGCTGCATGGGCAGAGACCCGCGTCACTCTGCCCTGTTGCCAGCGCTACTGGGAGGGTAGCCTGGTTGAAGCCTGGTTGTTGGAGGGGAGACCGACTGTCTCCCCTTTAGATATACAGTCCTGCTGCTGGAGACCGACTGTCTCCCCTTTGTTTACACAGCTCTGCTGCTGGAGACCGACTGTCTCCCATTTGGTTACACAGCTCTGCTGCTGGGGAAAGGAGACTGAGCTCTCTATTCCCTGCCCATTAATGATCCGCCGCTGGGGAGAGGTGGTAGTAAGCTCCTCTCCCATACATACCTTCCTCCTCAGTGGAGGGAGACCGACTGTCTCTCCTCCCAATACAGAGTCCTGCTGCTGGAGAAAGGAGACTGGGCTCTCTATTCCCTGCTGGTTACTCTGCCGCTGGGGACTGGAGGCCGGGCTCCCAATTCCCAACAAATAATACTGCCACTGGGGATTGGAGACCGGGCTCCCAATTCCCGAAAAATCACGCTGCTGCTGTGGGGCAGGAACAACTACCTCTGCCCCCTGTAGCTCAGCCTGCCGCTGGGGAATGGAGCTCAGGCTCCCAATTCCCTGTAATATCTCCCGCTGGGGAATGGAGCTCAGGCTCCCAATTCCCTGCAATATCTCCCGCTGGGGAATGGAGCTCAGGCTCCCAATTCCCTGCAATATCTCCCGCTGGGGAATGGAGCTCAGGCTCCCAATTCCCTGCAATACCGGTGGAGAGACCTCGGTCCCCTCTCCACCTGCCGCCTGGGGTTCCTCCCAGTAAATTTCAATAATATCTTCCCAGCGGAATGGGTCTGGAACTGGATCTGTCACCTTGCTGTCCTGCTGAGCCTTCCCAATGGAGTGGAAGAGATCTCGGTAGTCCTGCTCCAGTTCCCACTCCAGGGTTGCTAGGTGAGCCAGGTCTTGCTCTACCTCATGGGGGTCATCCCCGTCATGCCTAGCCTCCCTCTCGTAGAAAATGTCCTGAAGTCTGTTCTGCGCAGGACTCCCGAAGTCAGGCTCTGCAAAGGACTCCCATAACAAGCCAGAACCATCAAACTCCTCTCCCTCTGGCTTGTCATGCTCGGCTGTCCAGGGTATATACTGTGCCATATACCACCAGAGCGCCTGGTAGGCATCCTCCAGCCATAGCTCCTGCCATACCCGGTGCTCTAGTTCCTTCACCCATTCATCCAGGGGCTGCTCTCCCAGAAAGGGCATCCGCAGGGCCACTTGCTTCTGCCACCGCTGCTCTTCACTGGGGAGACTCTCACCCCGCTGGTATTGTACATTGTCCAGGGCCTGGTACCAGATGCCTTTCCTTAATGCATCCCGGCCATCCAGGTCCTCCTCCTCGTATGACACTGCTGGTTCCATTCTGTTGCTTTTAGGGTCGCTGTACTGGGACATGCGTTGCCCCCACTTGTAAATCCAAGGAAATGGTGTCTCCTGTAGCTGTCCTTCTGGCTGTAGGAACGATCCCGCCGCTCGCCACCAATTGTAACGGACCGTTTCTGCAGACAAGGGGTAAAAACCGTTTAGGCGATCGGCCCCCTTTACAGAGATATAGGCACAGCTACTGCAGAACACCAAACTCCCGAACTGGATACAAAATAGCACTCCAACTCCCGTACTGGAACCTCCCAAATAGCTGCTAGCAGACGAACAGGAAAAGCAGACAATCAGCTTACACTCCTGGCAATCAGTCTCTAACAGCATACAGTGAATCCCCCAAGAACGAGACGAGGCTCCGTATTGATGGTAAACAGGAATTCTCAGTTTATTGAGGGCTACCTGCCCGGTATTTATCCAGGTCTCCCACCTGGTGGACACTCCCTAGGGGACCAGAAGGAAGACTGCGACACGGGATACAGCAGCCAATCACACACATTGGGACAATACAGACACCCCCAGCATATCCCTCCCTCTGCCTGTGATACAATCACCCTACATGGGTAATGTAATCATCACAGGCAGGAGAATACACAATGTCTTCTGTCCTGGAGACAATTGAGGAGTCATTCAATTATCTCTCAGGACAAAGGGAAATCGCCAATACACACGTGGGGACAATAGGACAGACATCACTATTCAATATACAATGTCCCACCCTTTACAATACACACAGACATTTCAGAGACAAGACTCCATTATGCACATGGGGACACAAAACAAGCATTACTGTTAAAATACACCAGGTAAGACACATTACATTAAAACTATACATTTAACATATCCCCAGATAGCTCAGGTCTGAGCGCACATTATTAAGTGAATGGGGCTCAGACCACACGAATACAGTTTAATCGCCATGGAGCCAAAGTCTTTACAGTCAGTTTCATACGAATGGGCTCCATGGGATTCCTATCTGGGGTATAACACATTCAACCAAAACTACCGAACCCCAGGCAGAAAAGCACGAATTAAGCTTTTCTGCAGGTAAAAAAGATGTCTTTTAACAGGGGGCCATAGTCCAAAGGCAGCAGGCAAGCAACCAGGTTTCTCCAATGCAATGTGGCGAGATTGGTCTCGTCACAAGGAGATTATACATAGAGCAGATTGTCACCATATATTTTGTACAGCCATCAATATATTTGTATAGGCTAATCTTTTTCACTTTTAGACATCTCTTTGCAAGACTAAATAAATCTAATTACTTTATTTACAGACAAATATCAGGAATAAACTGTCCACTCACTTTTATTGCTTGATTGTCAGAGGAGGTGAGAGCAGCATTTGCAAGCAGCATTCATCACATCTGTGATCACTCATCCCCATAAAAATAGTTGCGTCTAGGCAGCAGATATTCCTATGCAGGCATGGAGGTGAATTTTCCATGCACTACTGTATTAAGTCACAGTATTGTATTGGAGAAGTGAGCTAATGATTGCATGTTCAGGTCCCCTGGCTCAAAAAAGGGTAAAAAAAAGTTTTTCAAATATTAAAATAAATAAATATTCAAATGTACCCCACCCCCTTCTTCATAATAAAATAAATAAACATTAACAAAATAAAGATGATTTGCACTGCCACATCCCAAAACTCCCAAACTACTAAAATATAAATGCATTTATCCCATTATAGAATGCCATGAATGAGAAAAATATAAAATTGGCAAATTAACAGTTTTTTTTTATCACTTCACTTCCCCAAAAATGTTTATAAAAAATGATCAAAATGTCATACACCCCCAAAATTGTATCAAATAAAAAAAAATACAGATCACTCAGCAAAAAATGAGCCCTTTCACAGCTCCGTAGACCTAAATATGTAAAAGTTATGAGGATCAGAATATGGCGATGGAGAGACAAAAAATTTCTTGAGGGTTTATTCCTTGACGTATTAAAACAAGAAAAACAAAATAAAAACTATATGAATGTGGTATCAATGTAATCTTACTCACCCAGAGAATGAAGGACCCAGGTCAGTTTAACTGCATAGGGAATGCCGGGACACTGCACCCCATTTGCAATTTTTTCTAGCTTCCCACCACATTGTATGTAAATAGTGCCATTAGAAAGTACAATTTGTCCCACCAAACAAAAAAAAGAAAAATTCATACGGCTATGTGAATGGAAAAAAAAAAAGGTATGATTCTGGGAAGGCAGGCAGTGAAAAACTAAAATGCAAACATGGATAATTGCATTGTCAGTAAGGGGTTAAAGGGGTTGCCCGCTTTAGGTGGAGCACGTGATCCTATCAATGCAGGAAGTTTACATGTGGGGATTGGAAGTCTGGTGGAGACAGCCTGAGAGCCATGAAGCAGGGAGCAGTTAGCTAAGTTAGTTAAGTTTAGTTAATCATAACTTGTTAATGGTTTCTTCAAGGTACATTGCAAAGAATAAAAAAAAACTGGAAAGATATGTGAGAAAATTAAAATAATAATAGCAATGTTTTTATGAGGTACTAAGTATTACATGTATATAAATAGTAGGGCACTCTCCTTAACAAATGGATGTCGTATGAAGCAGATTTATTTAGAATAGATAAAAACAGTATATTTCCCATACATTCATAAAGTGCAATAGTGTATTAGCGCAAAGTCGCTAGTAAAGTGCTAAAAAGCTAAAAATCTGTGAGAACACACGTGCAAAATAATGAAGATCATCAAATAAAGCGCTGGTAGTGCTGAGGTGAATAATCCTTGATTGAAATGTATCACCATAAAAATGTCCATTGCAACAAAGTTTCTAAAATAATGTGCATCCACCAGTCGCTGCTGGTTAAAGTCTGTAGATGTCCCCTAAATGAGCTCCTATAAAAGGTCCCAATAAGGAGCGGCGTCCCGCTCCTACTGTAATACAGCGGTTCCCGGCTCACCACGCCAAACAGTGTCGGCCCACGTGTGTAGAAAGGTCCGCCCACCGATTACACACTCGTGCGGAAAAGGTATGCCGGTAAGTTCACAGGGTCACTCCACTACTGCCTGGGTGCATCGGTAATCAGAGCATCATCCAAAGTGGGGGGTCCCGTACAAGTGTATTAATGTAGTCCAGCGGTGGCATGAAGCGCATGGCGTCATAGCGTCATAGCAACCAATGACGCCGTGCTCTACTGCTGTCAGCTGGATTCCAGGCCGGGATACCATGGTACACGCACGGCCGTGTGCATGAGGCCTAATAGAGATCCACTGTCGTCCTCTTCTAGGCCATAGATTAGGCCTCTTCTGGTGATGGCAACAAAGCAGATGTGAAAATCTTTGGAGTAAGATTAGGAAACTGTCATACTGCTTGGTTACCATCTCATGACCAGCACAGGTTTCAGCTGGAGTAAACAGAAGGACAGAAGGTAGACCTCTGGAACAGTGCCAATTTGGACAAGTAATGTAGACTTTCATGATCCTGGTCAAAAGTGGAGTCTTCTGGCTTTGCCAGAACTTGAATTTTAAAGTTAGCATTTCAACAGAGCAATGATTTAAAATCAATTGAAAACGTCAATAAGGAATGTGAGCTGAGTATGTACTATGATAAATCAGAAGTTGAAAACACAGAATAGCCAAAGAACACAGCACAAACAGTTACTGGTTATGCAGCGTCTCTTATATGGTTTTTGCTGTCTCTCTTCTCTGCGGAAAAATTCACATATGTATGAAGCAACTAAGTAAATCAAAGTATGCATCATCACATTAGTCAGCCATAACATCTAAGTCTAATCTCCCCAGTTGCTTCTCATTTGCAGAATACAATCACAGCAGGTGTGTGCCTTTAATGAGGCAATGTGAGGCAGTAGTGTCAAACCGACAAACTTTGGGTATGCAAAAAGGAAGGGAATTAATTGCCTGTTTTCTTCATGTAAATGTCTGAACAGCAGTCAATGAATAGATTTTAGAAATAGCATATTTTTTTCCAGCCCAAAAAGGTTTTAGGTGAAGATATATAATAAGCCCATGAATGGGTGGAGTTTCCATTTAATTATGCACAAATGACCTTTTACCAAAATAATATTCACCAATGCTAATGACAATATTTGCATCATTTAATGTGCCATACAAAAAACAAGAGAAAGTGTCAGGATTTAGAGATGAAGTTATATAATTTACCGTATGAAATATCTGGTCAAAATTGAAAAAAGCTGCAGGGGTAAACCATGGATAAATAAATATTGTAATAGGCGAACTGTATGTTACAGGTAATTTTAATACCATGAACACCATGTCTTCTTTAACCTTTATGTGTCACGCTTCAGTGTGGGAGGGAAACACCACACCGAGCATAGGAGGGAAAGGGGGAAACAGAGAATCAGGCCTATAAACTAGGGAAGAAAGATGGACACCTCCTAGTAAAAGCCCTAACCAAAATGCTGACTGACTACCAGTATGAACAGACCCCAAAGGTAGGCGAGTTCATACGCAATAATACTTAGCCCTATAGGACCCTGGTACTAATGGTAGGGATAAGACTACCTGTTCCTCCAAAAGGAAGGACAAACAGGAGTCTACTTCAGGCCTAATACAAACAATAGGGAAATGCAACACACAGAACCCAAACAAAATGCAAAAGGGAAAGGAAAGACTTAACTTCAAAGAGGCTATGGAAGCACCAGGAATTCAGCTGAGATCCAACCACAAACAATCCACAGGCACAGAAGCTATAAACCACACAGCATAGTGGGTGGAAAAACTATAATTAAGGAAGGTTAAATGACCACATAAGCAACACCTGGAGGCAAGGGGTGTGGCTATTACCAGAAACAACACAGACACCTATTGATCCACAAGGTAATCAGATCAAACCACGTGTTGCTAGTCTCACAGATCTACTGCCACTCACTGTTGCTGGGACGTCCATATATCTCGCTACGTCCGTGACAGTACCCCCCCCTTCTACAGGTGACCTCCGGGCACCAAGGTCCGACTTTATGAGACCTGTGAAAAGCTTTCACCAAACAACTGGCATTCATGTCAAATGCCGGAACTCACAGCCTCTCCTCTGGGCCATAACCCTTCCAGTGAACAAGATAAACAATAAACCTTGGACCCAACTTCCAAGAAGGTACCTTCAAATTAATGTTTCTTGTGGACAGCCACACAGAATCACCCACTCTTAGGTCTGGACCATTTATGCATTTCCTATCAGCCACACGTTTATACTTGTTGCCCATATTCATCAAGTTATCTTGAATTTTCCGCCATATAGATGACAATGATGATGAAAAACCTTCCTCCTCGGGCATACCAGAAGTATCTGAAGCAGAAAATGTGCCAAACTGCGGGTGAAACCCATATACTCCAAAAAACGGCGACTTCCCAGTGGACTCCTGTCTACGATTATTTATGGCAAACTCTGCCAAAAATGAAGACCACTCCTCCTGGTTCTCAGAGACAAAACATCTCAAGTAAGTCTCCAGACTCTGATTAGTGCGCTCCGTCTGTCCGTTCGACTGAGGATGAAAAGCCAAAAAAAGGACAGTTGTACCCCCAGTCAAGTACAGAATGCCAGAGTCCCGGGATCCGAGACCACATCAGAGGGAATACCGTGAAGTTTCACAATACTGTCAACAAACACTAGTCCAAGTGTTTTAGCATTAGGTAGGCTCAGATACGCTATAAAGTGCACCATTTTACTAAAGGGATCAACTACCACCAGAATAACTGTCTTTCCTGAAGAATTAGGAAGATCAGTGATAAAATCCATGGATAAGCGAGTCCATGATCTGGACGGGATGGGCAGTGGAAGTAGAGATCCGGATGGCCAAATATGTGTCACCTTAGCGCATACACAGGTACTACAGGCTGACACATAGTCCTTAGCACACTTACACAACCCTGGCCACCATAATCTACGAGATATGATGTCAGGTGTCCCGTAAGAACCGTACAGTGATGTTCCTCAAACACCTTGTGACGCAATTCCGATGGCACAGAGAGACAAGAATCCGGCGCGTCTCCCTGGGCCTCTAACACCTTCACTTCTAGGTCAGGGTAAAGAGTGGATATCACCACTCCTTCCGAAAGTAGGGGACTTGGATTTTCAAAATCCCCACCTCCAGGAAAATGACGTGACAAGGCATCTGCCTTGACGTTCTTAACCCCAGGACGATAAGTGACAGTGAAATTGAATCTGATGAAAAAGAAAGACCATCTGGCCTGCCTCGGGTTCAGTCATTTAGCCGACTCCAGGTAAGCCAGGTTTTTGTGATCAGTGAACACCGTGATCAGATTAATCGCCCCTTCCAACCAATTATGCGATTCCTCAAAAGACAGCTTAAAAGGCCAGTAAATCTCTATCTTACCTTGTTACCTACATCAGAATTATGGTGTGGCCATTACCAGAAACAACACAGACACCTATTGATCCACAAGTCTCAGTATGTCCGTGACACTATGCAAGTCTGATACTAGGGAAGTCTTAGAAAACAAAAAGCAAACCGATAAATAAAAGCTCTAGTTAGCTATGCTGTGAAATAATATTGAGTAAAAAGGAGGAACTAAGTATGGCAACTAAGAATGACCGCATCTATTCAAAACAAATCAGATCCGGTACAAATATCCCAAAAATGAGTTTGCAAAACAAATCTGAAGATTTTTGATTCATTTCAAACAAATTTTACTGTCTCTGTTGGCAGGCAAAACCATGAGAGAGGAAGTGGCGGTGGCTTGCTATGATTGGCTCACAGGCTGACAGACAGCCTGGATCAGCCAATCTGGGGGACAGCAGGCATGGAGATGCCAGTGCAGAATGAGCAATACTTCATTTGGCTTTGTACTTGCAACCTGGCAGGAACCTGTGCTCTGCAGACATAACCCACTGATATACTGAGCTAGAGACAGTATAAGATTATAGGGAGAGAATAGGTAATAGGGACAATATATTTAGATTATGGGGAGACAAAAGGAGATATGTTTGTAATCAAGTAGACGGAATGAGAACTCGTCACTATCGGGTATATTTGCCGGCATGCTACTGTTAGCTCATCTTCTGGCAACTAAATTATAGATTCCTGCAAAATCAGGATTTTTTTTTTTAAGTTTCTTTCTAAACTTCCATACAATTACATTTTTGCAAGCACTGAAGAATTGCCCCTTCTTTTCTTCTAGAAACCAGTTTCTATTTACTATTTGTTACTGGACATCTTAGTGCATTATAGCCCTATTGCTAAACAGGTTGTAGATTGCTGAAAGATAAGTAATGTATAGGATACAGCAGCAAATGCATTTCAAATCAGTAAGGAAAAATATAACTGTTAGTGATGGCATTACTGCATCACAGTGTTTAGATCACAAGACGTTACATCATCACTGCAAAAAATTGCAAATTGTTACACCCAACTTCTAATGTACAGTATTTTGAATTCAAGAGATTTGAGAATTAATAAAGTTACGCAGGCTAAGTGAATAAATATATTTAAGGATATTTTTTAAGTTCTGCCCCTTTAATTCTGTTTCCTCTTATTATTCCTTGTAAATAAATACCCATCCCCTATCGTGCTGGTAAGAGCATATTCCTGAGGGATCTCAAAGACATGCGAGATGCACACTGGAGAAGGGGCTTATGGGAATAACTGTGGTCTGCACTAACAATTAATTGGGATTCCACCTGGAACTTCCTAGGTAGGATGTAAGTATTGATTTGCCCTATCTCTTGTACACCCTGTGGTGTTGGTCATGTGTCATAACGTGGTAGACAGCCATGTGTTATAGCATAATTGACCGGTTCCCTAATCCATATTTAGGCAAGTGATGTTTATTTACTTTTTATTATTCTGGATGTGATTTGTTTGTATTGTATATTTAATCACACTTAGTAAATATATTTATTTATTTAGCCTGCATAAATTTATCCATTCTTAAATCCTTTGAATTCACATTACGTTACATGAGTTTGAGTGAATGCATGGTATTCTTTGAAAAAAAATGTTTAATTATTTTACCACAATAATAATATGGCAATCATAACATCATTATCATAGCTGTGTTATAGAATGCGTTGTACATTGCTACAAGGGATAAGGGGTAGGTACAGCAGCAATCGCAATTCACATCAGTAAAGCAAATTATAACTGTGTTCTAGCATCTAGTTCAAAAGACTTATATCACCACTGCAGAAAAATTGGTTTGAGACACAGGTTTCAGTGAGCATGGGTTATTCCTTGAAAAAAACATTTAATAATTTAATAATATAGCAATATTAATATGACATTGATAATGCCATTATCATCGCCATGTTACTGAACGTGCTGTACCTTGCACAAGATATGGGGTGGCTTGAGCAGCAAATGCATTTAATATCAATAGCGCAAATAATAACTGTGTTAGTAAAGGCATTGACTGCATCACAGGACAAAAGAGGTTTCACACATCACTGCAAAAATATTGCATTGTCACACCCGAGTGTTAGAGAACATGTTTTATTCTGTGAAAAAACCTCCAATAAATTTACCGTAATAATAATACAGCAATCATAATCATTGTCATAGCCGTGTTTCTAAACACATTGTAGACCATACATTTGGCCAGTAATAGTGGTAGTGGCACTTGTAATTACGGTGGTGGCGGTAAAGGCAATGGTAGTGACTGTGGCAGTCAGACCAAACACAGAGCAGAGAATCGGGAGAGGGGCCAAGGAGTGATGTATGGCCTAAAGCTCCTGGAAAACTGGCAGGGCTAAATCTGCTTCTATTCTGGTCAGCTCAGGAACTGGTAATGCTGCTGAAACTGTGGGCACAGTCTCAAAACATGCAAGACCTAAGGCAAGCTTGGCTGTCTCTAGCTCTGTGTGAGCAATTCCCATGTGGTGGTTTTTATCCACAATGACAGCAAACAAAACTGTGAGCATAATCTGCAGGATTAAAATAAAACATGGGCGTTCAAACCCAAACATACTGGAAATACCAGGGCTTTATTGCAGCACATGAGACTGCAACACTGGATACCGTAGGAAAATAGAACTGGCTAGCATTCTAAATCAGAACAAGTCTGTCCTCCTACTCCAGGTCTTCATTGTGTCAGTCAGCCCCCATCACAAAGCAGTAAAATGTCTTTGTTATCCACATCTACCTTGTCTGTTTCATGCTCTGCAGCTACTCCTGCCACTACTATTGGGGCCACATGCCACAATTACCATTTCCTTTCCACAACCACATTGTACTGCTGTTGATCCCAACTAAATGTTCAGAACAAGCTACTCTTTCTTCTTACAATACTTGTGTGTATAAATATAAGCCATCTTTTTTGCATGATTGTGGAGAATGAGCCACTCTTTGCTCTGACATTAACATGTGTGTGTGTGTATAATCAGGGGCAGGTAATCTGTCCCCGTTGAGGCATAACTGTAGAGATGCATCAGTGGGTTTTTAAATATGACATAGCACCTGAAAATTATCCCAATGAAATCTGCCCTCCAAAATCCATATCTTGCTCCTCACCTTCTGCCCATACAGCAGTTTACAAGTATGTAAGGGATGTTTCTGTAAACTTTAGAATCCGGATAATAAATATTAAGTTTTGTTTGGCTGTTAACCCTTGCAGTCATACAGGAAAAAATGGATTGAAATGTAATTTCTGCCAAAAAAAAATTATTTTGAAATTTCTCTTGCATTTTCCTTTAATATTTGTGGAACAATTAAAGAGTTAAAAAAAGTTTGTAAAATCATATTTGAAAAACTTGAGGGGTGTAGTATCTAAAATGTGGTCATTTATGGGTGGTTTCTATTATGTAAGCCCCAAAAAGTGACTTCATAACTAATTTGGTTCTTTTTCTTAAAAATGGTAAAAATTGCATCTAAAATTCTAATCCATCTGACATCCCAAAAAAATTGCAATTTCAAAATTAAAATAAATCTGAGAAGCAGAGAAATTAAAATTTTTAAAATTGTTAATTTCTCCAAATTTTTGGTAAACATTTTTTTATTTTATAGATAAATGTAAACATTTATACCAATATATACCAAATTTACCAATAACATGTATCATGACAAAACATTCTCGGAATGGCTTGCATAAGTAATAGGGTTACAAAGTTATCACCACATAAAGTGACACTTGTCAGATTTGCAAAAAAATGGCCTGGGCAGGAGGGTGAAAACTGGCCAAGGGTAAGGGTTAAACACCATCAGTCCCCAATAAGGGACAATTTTTGAAAGCTTTCAAATTTGAAAAATCATAACACATTCGACAGTGTGGTATGCTTTTACACACACTGTTTCTAAAAATTTATAAACATGCATTTACCCAGAGCTATATATGTCAGTGTGACTCTGACATTATTTGCTATTGAAGTCATTGCATTCAAGAGCTTAAAAGGGATGGGGAGGAGTAAGTAATCTAAAAAATTAACAAAAAAAAAGAAAAAAATCTTTTCATTAATAAAAGCGTTTTATACACCAGTTTTCAGGGTAATTGGAGAAATGTCAATTTGTAACCAATAAACGCACACTAATTTTTTTAAAAATTTAATGAATCGGACAGGAAACAAATCTCAAGAAATTCACTCATCTCTAATTGGAACACATGCTGAAATTCAAATAAAGATCAAGATAATAATGTCTATGATTAAGGACACTGCGCATCTGAAATGCATAGATATGTTCCTCTTTTATGTCACGTGATGGGTATCCCATGGATTTAAAAAAATCTGATCAGCTGTGCAGATTTGAGTCAACATATGTTGCAGATCTTCACTGCATATTTCACCACTTGCAATGGAGAGGGTCAAATCCACAGCCATTTCCGTGCCAAAAAAAACTGCACATAAAATAAATAGTTTTTGCATTAGATCCACAGGAAAAAACCACAGCTGACTTTTTAGGTCAGGCATCCTCAAACTGCGGCCCTCCAGCTGTTGTAAAACTACAACTCCCACAATGCCCTACTGTAGGCTGATACCTGTAGGCTGTTCGGGCATACTGGGAGTTGTAGTTTTGCAACAGCTGGAGGGCCACAGTTTGAGGATGCCTGTTTTACAGTAGCTGAAGATGTATGCAAAATCTTTATTTCAGTTTTTGGCCATATGCACCTGGAAGTGTATCTTATGGAGACTTTTAATGCAGATTTTTGTGAGGACACTGCTGCTTTTCCACACCAAATCCACACACTAAATGCAGATTTTGGAATTTGACGATGATTTGCGACGTGTTTCAACTTTGCATTGCAAAGGGTGAAATCTGCAAAGAAACTCTGCACAGACAATTGACATGCTGCAGATTTCAAACTTTCTGCACTGTGTAGATAAGATTTTGAAAATCTCATCGACTTAGCTCATATTGTATTATATTGCTTATTTTCAGCACAAAGAATCTGAATGGAAAATCAGCTCATTATATGTACCGGTTGCATGTTGCACTCTTTCACGTGCACTGCTGAGGAACCATTTTGCTTGGCAGTCTGGTGGGTTGGTGAATGTTGAGATGATTTTGCTAAAGGGAAGCAGTATAAAAATGGCAAATTAAAACTTGGATATGTGTTGAAGATACTAGAAATTCATGTAAATAGAATTTTCATAACACATTTTAATTACTGGCAAAACTCCAGTTATGCTTTGCTTGTCTGCAATTAAAGACTTCTACCTATGGTACTTTGGATACCAGAATCTTAGGAACCCAATGTTTTCACCCATACAAAGATCTAGCTTCACCCCCAGTAGCCCCCAAGTTGCTTCTGCAGAGTAATTGCCAAACAACGTGGCTAGCAGGTGGAGAGTATAACCAGTTATAATTTGCACTATTGATATGAAATGCATTTGCTGCTCTATCCAAGGTAGTCTACATCAAACGCACAAGTTATAGTTCACCTTGACCTTCTTGATTAAGTCAATTGATCATTTACGTTGCTTTTGATCAGAGTTACCTTGTTGAAATTTTAGTCAGTATTTATTTTGTGTCTGTGAAACCAGCCTTCATGTCTCGCTAATTTGACTTTTGTTTTATCTCCAGTTATGGCATGGTTTTACGCATTTCTATATTCATCAAGACAGAGTGCTATAGATAACAAGAGCTTTAAATCAAATTCAAGACTCACATAATTTTGCGAAAGTATAAAATAAGACCTCATGCTGTTATTTCACTTTGCAAGATGTTTACAAATTTGCACTGGGAATGGGAGCTGTCATCGTCTTTATATTTATTCAGTGCACGGAGAGTGGTGAGCAACCAACCACCCCTAGAGGTACAGGTGCAAGCAAAAGACTGTATATCTACCTACAGAGTTATTTTCAGGCTGTATGCACAACTGGAACACAATACAAAACATGTGGTGCACCCATATGTTAAACTGCTGGATCATCTGTAGAAGACAGGTGTGCAGGAGCATCTGAATACTGCAGCTATATCTTATTCTTTTTGGTGACAGGAGTGGAACCTAATTTTTCACATCAGCTGTGGTAAGGAGTTATAGTAAAGGCCTGTTCACGGATATATTTTATCGTTAAAGAGCATCTGTCAGCATGATCAACCCTATTAAAACCAGGTATCCTGTCTGGTAGGGTTGATCATTCTATTTAAAATGTTTCACTATGTTTCTACGTACATTGTCCCATTGTCTACAAATCAGTCCCCAACACCGGTGTCGCTCCTGATGCTGGCACGGCTGCATCTCCCCGTCACACAGATAAAACATTCCCTGTCGGGGGAGGGGGGAGGGGGAGTGGGAGTTGGACAGCCAAAAGCAGGACGTAACGGGAACAACACTCCCTAGAGTCACCTGCGATGCTAGGTTGTACTTACCTCTCTCCCCGACACCCGTGTCGCTTCTGATGCCGGCACGGCCACCACTGCATCTCCCAATCACACAGATGAAAACATCCGGCGTTGGAGGGGGGGGGGGGGAGCAAATAGCAGGCCACAATGGAAACAAGCCTCACTTTGCATCATGCTAGGGAGGCTCGTACCCATTGCAGACTGCTATTGGCTGAGCCCCCCCGTGATGGGAAGATGCAGCGGCGACCATGCCAGAATAAGAAGCAACGCAGGTGTTGGGGAGCGAGGCAAGTACAATCTGTGTAAGGGTCCCGGGCATATGGGGGGCATTATACTGTAGGTCTTAGATAACCCCTTTAAGCAAATTAGATAGTTGAAGCACTGAGGAGCCAGCCAGTGCCTTCAGAGCAAGACTTTTGTAATACCCCTCTGTTATGTCAACTCCCTCTTCCTTCTCCTAGATTGACAGGGCTAAACATGTCATCTAGTCCCCTCTCTTTTCACCTGTGCTGTGCCTCTGTGTCTGGGCACTTGCGCAGTCAGAGCCACAGTGCAGGCTCAAGAAGACAGGGCTATATGCAAATGGTTGTCCTGTCCTCCAGCTGATTAAATATGCAATAGAAATCATTCATAAATATTAAATCCAAAAGACTCGGCTGATCTGACAAATCTGGAACTGTTGTCAATGCAATATAACATATACTTATTAATCTTACATCCTGTCCTTTAAACCAAGCATCCATTCCTTACCACCTCCTGCCAGCTTCAGCTCAAGAACATTTCTAGTTTCTTCCCTTTAAATTAAATGACCATATGAATTAGTATCTCATCATACAGCATCTCACCTTACCTCCCACTATATCTTCCTTTCTGACCATACCTCCGATGCTCTTGTAACCCTCTGATTTATTCAATCAGTTCTTACCTGATCTCAGTTTGCTCATTTTGCTCCATCTTAGGAGTCCACATATAGACTTCTTTCTATAACATAAAAGGTTTTTTTCAGCCTCTGGACAAAGATCTTCTCAGAATTCAGACTTCATTAGTCACACCACTCCATGGAAGCAGGAAGACAGGTAAGACAGGGGAGAGAAGGACAGAAAAGCATACTAGTTAGGATCTGGATTAAAATAAAATACCCTGCTTTATTCCATAAAAGTTACAAGATATGATATTGTTCCATTGCACATCAGTAAATCAACCCTGAAGGTCACATCCAACCAGTTTTTGCCTTTATTGCTTCATAAGGGCTGAACTCCTAGGTATCCACATTCCTTAAATCCATACTGGGTCAACAAGTTAGGTTACATATAAAACATACAAACCCACATCTCTAAAGTTCCAAATATATATAAGACAGCTCTCACCTTTGTTGCTTTCGTGGAAGCATAGGCCCAGTCCGGACTTGACTGTGTACAAAAGTAATCCAAAGAAAAAAACTTGTGGTCCAGCTTCCCATAAGAACGTGCAGCTGTATTAATAACAATAAAAAAACTGTTATCCAAACACGAATCACATACAAGATCCACGATGTCTACATGTTTCGGACTCCACAATCTCGGTCGTTACTTATGACTAGAAATGAGCGAATCAAAGCTGACGAAGTGGAATTCGTTACAAATTTTAGGAAAAATTAGATTCACACCGAATGTGAATTTCCTCGCGCTTTGTGGTATCGAATCACATCTTTTCCTAAAATGTCAGCTAAAATGGCAGCTACACATGTTAAGACATAGGGCAATGAACTCTGGGAAGGCGGGATGACCCATAATGCCATGCATGCAGCCAATCAGCAGCCAGCCCTGTGATGTCACAGCCCTATAAATACAGCAGCCATCTTGGATTCAGACATTTTCCAGTGTTCTGAGTGCAGGGACAGACGTGAGAAGGCGGTAGGTATAGCAATAGGAAAAACCTCATTGTGAAAAAAAAAAAAAAACCCTGAAAAGACAATTTATAAGTGCAGGGAAAGGATAGGGAGGAATCATGTCACAGCATCTTAGTGCAGGGAGAGATGTCAGAAGGCACCAGCGGCAGTTATAGGAAAAGCCTCATAGTGAAAAAAAAAGAGATTTACAAGTGCAGGGAAAGATAATTTGGGGATCCAAATAGCCATTAGACAGCTCTGTCATTCCAGCAATTTTTTCTTGGGGTGCAAGTGCTATGTTGAAAAGCCCTAAGTGGCTTATATCTGTGGAAAAATAAAAATATATACGCAGTTCACTTCTGCAGTTATATGTAGTGAAAGCATTTAGTGGCATATTTCAGTACAAAAATTAAAATATATACGCAGTTCACTTGCAGTTATTTGCAGTAAAAGCGTTTAGTGGCCTATTTCAGTACAAAAAGAAAAATATATTCTCAGTTCACTTCTGCAGTTCTATATGGTGAAAGCGTTTAGTGGAGTATTTCAGTACAAAAAGAAAAATATATACACAGTTCACTGTTAAAGTTATTCACGGTAAAAGCTTTTAGTGACGTATTTCAGTACTAAAAGAAAAATATATGCGAAGTTCACTGTTACAGTGGCCTATTTCAGTACAAAACAAAAAATATATACTCAGTTCACTTCTGCAGTCATATGTGGTAATAGCGTTTAGTGGCCTATTTTAGTACAAAGCAAAAATATATTCTCAGTTCACTTCTGCAGTCATATGTATTAAAAGGGTTTAGTGGCGTATTTTAGTACAAAAAGAAAAATATATACGCAGTTCACTTCTGCAGTTAAATGTGATGAAAGTGTTTCGTTTCCTATTTCAGTACAAAAAATATATATTTATATGCACTTCACTCTTGCAGTTATATGCGGCTAAAGCGTTTAGTAGCCTATTACACTACAAAAAGATAAATATATATACGTACTTCACTGTTGTAGTTATTTGTGGCGAAAGCACTTAGTGGTCTATATCAGTACAGAAAGAAAAATATATATGCATTTCACTTCTGCAGTTATATGTGGTGAAAATGTTCAGTGGCCTATTTCAGTACAGAAAGAAAAATATATACGCACTTCACTGTTGCAGTTATTTGTGACGAAAGCGTTTAGCGGCCTATTACAGTATAAAAAGAACTGCTCCGTCTGATTCATCAAGAAATCTAATCCTGGCTTTCTCTGCGACAACTGAAAATCAGAACCATGGTGACCGACAACAGGAGGAACATTGTGTCGACGCTGCGTCAAGGAAGGCTGAGCCATGCACCATGCATGGCACACGTGTTCAATCTGGCAGTCAAGCAGTTCCTGATGTCTTCCACCCATCTGCAAGATAGGAGAATTCCCTTGTGTAACTTCGATGTCAGCTAGTGGCAGCTCATGCGTGACACCTGCCATTTGCTCAGGTCCTTTGAGGACTCCACGTTACTTGTCAGTCTACAGGACTACAGGATGAACAACGTCATTCCACTGCTTCATGTCCTGGAACAGATGGTGGTAACAATGGCTGGTCAGGGGACTGAAGATGTGGCGCCTAGATCTCACAGCCAAATGAGCCCGTGGGTGCTGAACTGGAAGAGGGGGAGGAGGACATTGGAGCACAGGCAATGTGTAGCGAAATGGGTGGTTTTTCTACTCAGCTGACAGGAGAGGAGGAGCAGGAGCAGCCAGATGAGCTACAGGGCGATAACGAGACAGAGGACCAAGACACACCGTGGTAGTATGCAGTGGAGATGGAGGCAGGGAGTCCCTCCAAGTCACAAATGGCCCGCTGCATGCTCACTTGCTTGTTTAGTGACAGCTGAATTATCCCCATTCGGCAGAGGGATGACTTCTGGCTCTCCACCTTGTTGGACCCTCGCTACCGGTCCAGAATGGGGCCTTTTTTACACCCACTGAGAGGGAGGGCACACTGAACTTCTACAGAGACATCCTATGTAGTCAGTTGGCCGCTGCCTATCTGCGCCATCGTCCATCCATTCGCAGGTCTGACCGAGGGGCCCTCTGCACTCACGTTACCCTGCCATGGCTGCTGGGGTGGGGTGGCGGGAGCAGTACCAGCTCCATCAGCAGCAGCCTTAGTCTACAGTCGCTGATAAGTAGCTTTCTTTACCCGCATAGTGAAGAAACTACTCACCAGCAGCAGGTAGACCTGGAGCAGGACCTGAAACAGCAGGTGGTGGTATACTTGGACAGCACCCTGCCAAACCACATTTAGAATACACTGGACTACTGGGCAGCAAAACTGGATTTGTGGCTGCAACTGGACGAGTTTGCCCTGGAAAAGCTGTCCTGCCCAGCCAGTAGTGTGGCATCGGAGCCGGTGTTTAGTGCGACGGGACAATAGTGACCCCAAGGAGAACTCGCCTTTCCACCCAAAATGTAGAGAGACTGACCTTTGTCAAGATGAATTAGGTGTGGATTTCCACCCACCAATTCCTGATGCATGTGATTAGATCATCCATGCCGCCTCACCCAATTCTTGAAAAAAGACACAGATTTTTTCTGGCTACCTGCCTCAGCTACTACTCTGATCCTGCCACCTGCCTGATGCCAAACATCTGATGCTAAGTGCTCCTTCTTTTACCCACCTTCGTCAGCGGGTACTGGTATTGCCACCCACCGCCCCACTCTGTCACCGGGTCATCTCTACACTATGTCACCTTGCCTCTCTGTGGTATCCTGATGTTACTGCTGCTGTCTCCAAACTATGTCACCTTGCTATTTTCTGATCTCCTGCTGCTGATTGCATCTCCACACTATGTCATATTGCCACTTTGTGGTATCCTGCCACCTCCATACTCGGTCAGTGTGCCACTCTGTGGCCTCCTGATTCTGCTGCCACCTCCAGACTCTGTCATTGTGCCATTCTGTGGCTTCATCATGCTGCTGCCACCTCCACACTCTATCATTGTGCCACTCTGTGGCCTACTCATGCTGCTGTCACCTCCAGACTCTGTCATTGTGCTATTCTGTGGCCTCCCGATTCTGCTGCCACCTCCACACTCTTTGCCATTATGTGGCTTTCTTATGCTGCTGCCACCTCCACACTTTGTCCTTGTGCCACTCTGTGGACTCCTCCTGATGCTGCTGCCGCCACCTCCAGACTCGGTCATTGTGCCACCCTTTGGCCTACTCATGCTGCTGCCACCTCCACACTGTCATTGTGCCACTCTGTGACCTCCTGATTCTGCTGCCACCTCCTGACTGTCATTGTGCCATTCTATAGCTTCCTCATGCTGCTGCCACCTCCACGCTTGGTCATTGTGCCACTCTGTGACCTCCTCCTGATGCTGCTACTGCTGCCACCTCCAGTTTCAGTCATTGTGCCACTCTGTGGCCTACTCATGCTGCTGCCACTTCCAGACTCTGCCATTGTGCCACTCTGTGGACTTCTCGTGCTGTTCCTACCCACCCCACTTCATGACTGGTCCACTATTTTGGCTTTCGGCCTGGCTGACATCATTTATTTGACCTTTTTTCTGGTCTGTCAGAAGGAAGGAAAAGTCAGATGCACAACGGATCCTCTCTGTGTAGCAGCTGTAAGGCCTATATGGTCCCATCAGAATTGGCTTATGATTTAGTAGCCAAAAGCAGGAGTGGGTACTGCACAGAAGACATGCAAATATTCCATTCATGTGTCATCTCTGTTTTAGATCCACTCCTGTTTTATTTGGCATTAGCAATACTGATGGATTATTGAGCAAATGCTGACCGAGTGAATGCGTATGCTCCACAGACAGGATCCGTTTTTTGGGGGTCATTGTTCTGACAGATCAGAGGAAGGGCAAATAAATCAGTGACATCAACAAAAACTTCATGCTGACACCCTCTCAACTCTGTCAGGGGGGCTCTACTTGTATAAGCGTTTAATAGAACAGGTTCGGTAGGCATCTTTGTGGAATCAGCTGACGAGGATGTAAAAGGACTGCCCTTCTTCTTGATGCTAACATTTACCTGTAAGGCTGAGTTTATACTTGAGTTATTTGGTCAGTTTTGGCCCCGTGACTGCCCAAATAAGTGAAGTATGCAGTGAAACTAAGAGCGACCCCTGTCATCTGCATGTCATACTGACTCACAGTATTATTTCTCTACTACAGCAGACTCCCTATGTGTGTTACTGTCTTCTACAAAGGGTCTCTACAGCCTGGAAATAGCAGTTTAACGCGATTCGCAGCAAATAAGTTTGGATCTAAGCTAATTCGCTCATCTCTAATGATCATGTTGCTCATTGTTTACATACTTGAACATTTACAGGAATTATTAACAGCTATGAATAAAAAGTACAATTAAAGAGAACCTGTCATCAACATGCTGTCCATACTAAAGGCTGCATAAAGTAGAGACAGGTGAGTTGATTTTAGCAGTCTGTCATTTAAAAGTTAAAAGTAAGTGGTTGCCGAGAACCATGACTTTTTTTTTTTTTTTTTTTTTTTTTTAGGTAGAATTGACTATTTTAAAGGCCTGGGCTGCAATGATTATGATGCTGGTTCTTAGAAACCACTTACTTTTAGTTCATGAGTGACATACCGCTGAAATCAGCATTTCTGTCATTACTTTATGCTGTGCTTAGTGAGCATACATTTGATTACAGGTTCCCTTTAAGGAGCATTCCATCACTGAATGATTAAACTAAAAACCACATCCCTTTTAAAGATAAAAGAAAAACACAATATGCTGATTTTCTTGCAACAAATAGAATACTCTCTTTGTTATTGACTCAATTAATATACTTTGAAAGCTCGAGATATACATCATTTAACTTTTTCATTAGAAAAGTATATATTCAAAGGAAATTAAATAACAGAAGACGTGTAAGTGAGTTCTGCCATCAAGATATATTATTTACATAGTAAATTAAAAGTACCCCAAGAGAAAAGTATTTTTGTCTTTGAAATCCGTAAATTACTTTAAGAATTATTTTACTAGTTGTTCACTAAAATGTTTTCATTCTATTAATGGATTTACTAAGCCTAAATTATTCCACATATTGTAGATAGCCCTGGAGGAAAATGCCAAATATTATTATGCTTGTGTTTAGTGTGTTTTATTAAAAGACTTCTGGGTAAGGACACAGCCACATGGATACATTTGTGATTGTCGTGGGAGATATTTTACTACTGTATATAAAGTGAAATTTTTGCCCAGTAGCACAACTCCAAACAATAAAAATATCATAGCACACCTAAATCCTCAAGTACACGGATTCTGATGCAGACCTCTCCTTCATTCCAGTACACTAACAGGATAATTGACTGCCATGTTACAAACACAGTGAAGCTGCAGCTCTGTGACAAGGGGCTAGCGTTAGTACTGATACGGCAGGCTGTTCCTCTGCCGGAACAGCCTGCCGGACCGTGCTACCGCAAGTGTGAAAGTAGCTTAAGCGTGTTTGTAAGAATATGATATTGTCTTTTTCTATATTTTTTTTTTTGCTATGGTGTTGTTCCTGCTAGTCTGTTTGGAAATATAAATTTTGAATATTTTTTTTTAGGTAATTACATAGTTGTCACTTTTGCTCTATCCTCTGGATATTAGAGGCAGATAATTTTGGGGTTTGTTATAATCCAGTTACACATAGCATTCATCTGCTTTAACACACCACCATGCTTGTACGTAGCACCCTGTAAATGTTCAATTGGTCTTGAAATCGCTGTATGTTCCCCATCTACATCCCATTCCCTTGAAGGTCAGGGACAATTTTAATTTACCCTACTTTCAATTTGTGTTTCAAATTTGATGCTGCTGGGGATTTAAATACTTCTGGTAGTTTAAATGTTGAGACCCACAAGGGAGTTAGTTTTTCGAACACTGGCCTTGTTATTCAATCAGCTGGTAAGTGGTGTTGGTTTGAGTACCCCAATTGGCGATACGATGTTGCTGAGCTATTTTCACTGATATATAATTGATAGAATATGTTTGTGCCCTTTAAAATTGATTTTGTAATTATGTTTTTCTCTGTTTTCAGAAAACTCATTTTCCTCATTGCATTTAGAATTTTTATTTGGGAAGTCGACTATAGCCAAGCTAATTGTAGCGACCTGTGAACATATTTATGCCACTCTCAGGTCAACAGTCTTGCCAACCCCTACATGTCAGCAGTGGCTGGCGATTGTGCATGGTTTTCAGGAAGCTACGCAGTTTCCTAACTGCATAGGTGCCCTGGATGGGAAACATGTTCGTGTGAAGAAGACACCAAACTCAGGGTCTCGATACTACAATTATACACAGTTTTTTTGGTAGTGTTGTTGGCTGTTGCCGACACCTCATACCGTTTTGTAATTGTAGACATCTGGGCCTATGGAAGTGGGGTAGATGCTCGCATCCTCAGCACTTCCAGAATGGATCAGCAGCTCCTGAAGCCTGCTACCTTCCTGGATCTTCTGGCCCACCAGCCCCCTATGTATTGGTTGTTGATGAGTGCTTTGTTCTGAGACAGAATGTATTACATCAATTTGCTCGAGAGGGCTTAGACACTAGTTGGAGAACCTTCAATTATAGACTTACCAGATCAAGGTGGTATATCGAATTTGCTTTTGGTATCTTGACGTCAAAATAGAGAGTGCTTTTAATGACAATGCAAATAGCACTTCAAAATGTGCAGGCTATGATAAAAGCCGGTGTAGTCCTATACAATTTCTCCAGGAGCTATGATTCTATGATGTGACAATAGACCTGGATGTTGAATCGACATTGCAAACCTCCCCCATTCCTTCTGTTTGTCAGTCCACTGCTAGACCAGGGATCTCTGGACTTGGTAACAGGGATCATTTCGCTGACTATTTCATGTTTCCACAGGGAGCGGTCTCTTGGCAGTGAGAATGTTTTTCTGGTGGCTGATAAGTTGAAACAAAATCTGTGTTTCAATGTTTTTTTAAATTTTGTTTATTTTTATAGGTTAGGGATTCGCAAGGAAATGGGGATCCTTGACGTGAGTTGCGAGCTCAAAGTACTTTGTCCGACATAAGCAAGAGCTAAGAATTCCTGTTTATTTTGAGCAAAGTGCCAACCAATACCTCAGTCTTTATCTAGCATTCATTACAAATAAAAACAACTGTTTGAACAGTAGAAATAGTCTCACATAACTCATTGGTTGGTCATACACATGTGCTCCTGGCCATAATATATTTGTGAGTGGGTACACAGGTAACAGGACACAATTTCTGACAACGGTAATTTTCATTACAGTGAAACACCTACCATGAATGAAAGGAAATGTGTCACCAAAAATGTTATCTGACAGTTTAAACCAGGTAGCGACACATATCCTCTTTATATAATCTGCTTTCATGTTCTGATTGCAGATTTTTTATTCTGTTTCCTGAACATGATTATGAGGGCTGCCATCTTGCCTGAGCTGCTCTTAATAGCATTTACACCAAGGGGCGTCGTTAGGTCAAAATATTCGGGGCTGGAGCCCTGGATGTTTTGTCCAGTGCCCCAGATGTTTATGCTGGTGGTATTTTTATTTTTTATTTTATTAGGCTATTCCATCTGGGCAATTCCACAGAAATTCAGTCACTTTGGCAATTCTGTTCTGCGGCGCGTGATCCTGCGAGACCCGCAGAACAGAATTGCCGACCAAAGTGACTGAAGTTTTGAACTCATGCCCGCGCAGCATGCAAGTAGCGGAACAAGTACAAGGAGGGTTGGGGGATGATCTGTGGGGTTGCCAGGCCCTTCACAGTAGTTATTAACCCCTTTCAGCAGTCCCCCATTCACTGAAGGAGGGACTGCTGAAAGGGGTTAATAACTACTCTGAAAGGCCCCAACCCCCCTGGTGGTGATGAGGGCATGGCTTCACGGGTGCTCGTGCCCGGATATCTTCAGATCCTAGCAACGCCCCTGATTTACACAGAGTTTAAAAAAAAATTGCTTTACAGCAGCCCCATGGTCCACAGACACAATGGTCAGGAGGGGACTCTATTGACTAATATGGGAGAGTTTTCTAAACATGCTCTGTGAGCTGTGCAGAGGTCATTGTACAAGGAAAGAATAGATCAGCTCTGACAATCACCTATTGTGAATGGTGGATCCTGTCTTATCTGTACACAGAGGTCTCCTTATCATTACAGGCAGATTTAGAATAATATATAACTGCGGTAAATTAATCTGTACAGGCCAAGAGGTCATGCCTATTATTAGGCTTAGTGGCCAGTAGGAACACGGGAGGATTTTATGGTTTTTTTAGAGGTTGACATGAAAAATTTAATATAACATCAGAAAAATTCAGTAAAAATATGTTAAATATAAAAACATGATTTCAACAATAGGTCATTTTCTGATGACACATTACCTTTAAGGTACACAGTATGTACTGTATATTTGTTGTACTGTATGTAGAACACAGCATACATACTTACCCTATCCCAGAGATGATTTGGTGAAATCGTTACATCTCTCCAGCATACCAGAGTACACATTGGTAAGTAGAAGGATGATTGGGAAGAGCTAGTCTGCTAAGTGCTGGGGTCCTATATTATCAACCATTGTGCAAATATAGGTTTACACATTAAAAACAAAAAAGACTACATGCAAATGTGTTTTTTAATATACTCAAAAAACAAGCTGTGCTGCAAAATATGAACTTTAAGCTCAAAGCACATTTCTGTCAAAAACTTAATAAACACTATGGTTTTCATTCAAATAAGTTCTCCGCGCCACTTCCACTACCTGATTGAGTGTTGACTGCTTTGGCTATGGGTTAGTAAAGAAACAGGGGGATTAATATTTGGTCCAGAGTACTGGGGTCCTTGTTCAGGGTGAGTATAAGGTCAGTAATAAGGCCAAAGACCTCCTCTGGATTATTTGGTGGTGTACATGCATCTAGTACAGTCTCAAATACACCGCAAATGTGGTATTGAAAATGACATAGTGTCTCCCTGAGCTGAGGAGCCTCCAGGGTAGTGTGGCTTAAATAATCAGGGACCTATTGGTCAACATGTGCCGCCACATTAGTTTGACTGTTACGCCTGGAGGAGCCTGCCTGGTGAGCAGTATAAGGCCTTATTCACATGTCCGTAGTGTTTTGCGGATCTGCAAAACACCTTGCCACCAGCCCTATAGAGATGCCTATACTTGTCCGCAATTGCGGGCAAGAATAGGACATGCTCTATATTTTTGCGGAGCCATGGTCCGGAAGATCGGCGACGCGCTCCGCAAATGCGGATAGCACAGTGTGTGCTCTCCGCATCCATCACTTCCCCATTTAAAATGAATAGGTCCGCACCCGTTCCGCAAATTTGCGGAACGGGTGCGGACATAGATTGCGGACGTGTGAATTAGGCCTAAGTCTCCTTGAAATCTCCCTGCATGCCTCCAATATTGTTCTATTAATCATTTTTAGCAACACTGTCCCTAGCACATGAGCTCTTGCTAAATCTCTCCCTATTCTGAGCTCACTAAACAATGGCGGGCTCAGCGCGGGAGGATGTATTTTTAGGGCTGTGACATCACAGGGCATGGCTGGTTGCACGGCATTATGGGTAATATTGCGTTCCTGGGCTTTTTACTTTCATTTTGCAACATATGCAGCTGCCATTTTAGGAAAAACTGATTTGTTACCACTAGGAAATTCAGATTTGTTGAGAATGAAGTTTTCCTAATTTTCGGACCGAATTCTGCTTGGAATGCTTCAATTTGCTCAAGACTATACAAAACACTAACATTACATAAAATTATATATTTCTGTCCTAAACCAAAGGCAAATTTTTTTTATCACACTCCAAGCCACACAAATAGTTTGAGGAATCCCATTTTTTAACAAGAGCTTAACTCCCTAGATACGTTCTTGGCCAATTGCTGGATAATGGCACCAAGGTCATGTAGGGACAGTTCCCTACTTTTTGCAACGCACAAGTCTGGATTGCGCACTTATATGATAGAAAGCATAATTAAATTATTGGTTACTTCTTCTAGTCCTCTTGAACTAAACTCTCCCCCTCTCTTTTCCCCCTGGGATCCAGCCCCCCTTTTGCCCTATAAAGAGAATACAGACACAGAGTCAGATTAAATTGGCCACAGCAGCCGTTTTATTTAAATACATAATATAAATAGCAATAAATTTACAATAAATTAACCCAGACAAGGGAGGTCCTAGAAGCCCCAAAATTACATTATTCTTAGCCCCCAAACAACCTAGCAAATCCACCTTGCCTCCAGCCGTAAAACATCAGCTCGGAGACACAAACTGATGGACGCCTCTCCGAGCCTACCAAGAGCCCAGCCATGGGAGTCCATCCCCACCATTGAGGCCCTCCCATTCTCCATTACCAACCAATACCACCAGCTTCGAGGACCTCCCACCGCCCACAACGCGCAGCTTGAAACTATACACCCTCAAGCTTGCGCATTCCTCCACAAACCTAACGCCCTTTCAATCCCTCCTTGTAGACCCAGGGACCACAAGTCAATGCCCACCGCATTAAGGTGCACCCTGTCCGACCTCCAAAATTCACCAACACCCGACTCCAACTGCCTGACTGCTACTGCCGCGTTCCTAGCCACAAACTTTCCTACTGCCCTGTTAACCTTAACGCGGGCTTTTTTAACACGTTCCACTGACCGCGCTTCCCGCCACTTACGACGGGGAACATTGTCAGACCACACCGTAATTGAGGATGGAAACAACGACCACATTTTCAACAGGTCGAACTTAATATCCCTAATTCAGGGCTTGACAAATTTCCTTGGAATCTAGGAGCCAGCTAAAAAAGTTAGGAGCCAGACGGAGCCACGTCATAAAGCCCCCAGTAGATGCCCCCCATAGTGCTTCTCCTCCCCCCCACTTCTCCATAGAGCCAACCAATGATGCAGGCCAGTACATAGGGCCCCCATAGTGGTCCTTCCCCTCTTCTCCATAGTGCCCCCCATAATGTGCGAGTATATAGGGCCCCCATAGTGCTTCCCCTCTTCAATTGGTTATATGACACGTCAGACGCTGCCAGCATCCAAGTGATCGCCCTTGGCGGCCGCCATGACATGTGGAAACCCCTACAAGGATTACAGGGTCCGGAGAGGAGGGCATAGGGGTCCGGAGGGGAGGGCAGAGGGGTCCGGAGGGCAAAAACTCAACAGGCACCATGACACTTTACTGAGCACTACAACCCCGAGCTGGCACTCAGCCTCTGCAGTCCCCACATCACTACAACTCCCACCTGGGGCTCAGCCTCTGCAGTCTCTGTATCACTACAACCCCCAGCTGGGGCCCAGCCCCTGCAGTCCCCACATCACTACAACCCCCAACTGGGGCTCAGCCTCTGCATTCCTAGAATCACTACAACCCCCAGCTCTTTTCCCCTCTTGTCATTCCCTCTCCCCCTCTTGTCATTCCCCCCCCCCTTGTCATTCTCTTTCCCCCTCTTGTCATTCCCCCCATGGCATTCTCTTTCCCCCTCTTGTCATTCCCCCCATGGCATTCTCTTTCCCCCTCTTGTCATTCTCTTTCCCCCTCTTGTCATTCTCTTTCCCCCTCTTGTCATTCTCTTTCCCCCTCTTGTCATTCTCTTTCCCCATCTTGTCATTCTCTTTCCCCATCTTGTCATTCTCTTTCCCCATCTTGTCATTCTCCTTCCCCCTCTTGTCATTCTCCTTCCCCTCTTGTCATTCTCCTTCCCCTCTTGTCATTCTCCTTCCCCCTCTTGTCATTCTCCTTCCCCCCCTTGTCATTCTCCTTCCCCCCCTTGTCAGTCTCTTTCTCCCCCCTCCCTCCGCTACCTCTAGTGTAGCGTGGCCGAGCTCGGTATGGTCCACGGGTACAGGAGCTTTAGTTTCCTGTACCCGGGCAGACTGACAGGAAGTGCACACTGTGTGCGCACTTCCTGTCAGTCCGGCCGGGTACAGGAGACAGATGGTCCCTGTACCCGCAGACCATACAGGGCTCGGCCACGCTGAGCGCTTCCCTCCTGTCAGTCCATCTCTTCATGCTGCGCCCGGGCGGTGCGCCCTCATGGATGCGCCAGCGTGAGCAGTGCTGCAGCCGCCTGAGACTCTATATAGAGCGCTCGGGCGGCTGCAGCATGAAGGGGGCTGGCACTCGTAGTCCGCCTACAGGATGCGCTGGCCCTGCGCCCTAGCACCTTAGAAAACGGGCTGACAAATACCCAGGTGCCAGGACCAAATTACTGGTCACCATGTCGACCTGGCACTTGGGATTTGTCGAGCCCTACCCTAATTAACTCCCTAACCAGCTTGATCCCCAAATCATTGTCCCGGACATTCAAAACTAAAATGTCCGGGGACCTATCCAAATGACTAAAACTGTACCTCCTGTAAAACAGTTCCCATCCTCGTGCCTAAGAAGAGGTCCACTATTGAGACTTGAACCCGCCCTGTAATCCTACAAACAATTTACCCGGAACAAAATCCATCTTAGACCTCTGAATACTAATCACAACCCTGTCATGGTACAAATCTACATCCTCCGTATAAAGACCTCACCACACACCTACCACTTTTGCACACCAATTCCCCCAAACTAAAAGCCTCAAAAAAGGCTAATGAAAAAGCCAACCGAAATAGGCATGCTTCCCCTAACGAACTACACACTAATTCCGCCTTACCCCCAATTTTCAACAATAAAGCAAGTGACACGGGCCTCCTTCTGTCCTCTATCCGCCTACCCCTTCTCCAACCTTTCAGAAATGTCTCATTAAAAAAGCCTTTGTGACATCTGGGAGACCTCTTGCCTTTAAACCGAAGGTCAAACCCGCAACGCATCTATTCAACTGTGCTACCGACCAACCCTTGTCCCTAACAAAAACGGAACTTCCCCTTCCTCAGCCCTTACCCGAATATTCTCATACCAACTCTCCCAAAGACTCCAGGCTTTCTCATAAGCCGCTCAAGTACCTGCACTCAATGATGCCCGCAGCAGACCTTCTACTGTACCTCCAAGATCTCCCATAAGGACTCCGGACACTCCAACCTCTCAGCCTCAGCTTCTGGAGCCAGATGACGAAACTGCTCCCACTGCGAATGAGAAAGAGCATCCACAATGCTATTAGACACCCCAGGCACATGAACCGCCACCACCCACAAGTTAAGCGATAAGCAATGCAACACCAGATGCTGCAACAACCGAACCACTGGAGGTGACGAGGCGGTCAAACCATTGATCACCTGCCAAGTTCCACACCCATCCCTGTAAAAACCACAATTCCGGCCAACGACCCGCACACCATTGCCCATCACAGTAGACCCCAAACCCCACCCCCCCAGCTGCATCTGAAAATAATTCAAAGTCAAAACTGTCTACCGCTTCCCCCATAACCAACGCTCTGCCATTGAAATTCTCTAGAAACCCCGCCCAAACCTGCAGATCTCTCTTCAGTTCCCGACCCAGCCTAATAAAATGTTGAGGAGCCGAAACCCTGGCCGTCGCCAACCGCCTACAAAATATCCGCCCCATTGGCATATTAGGGCACACAAAGTTCAACTTTCCTAATAACGACTGCAGATCCCGTAACTGAATTTTGGGCGACCTCGTTGCTTTTTCCACTTCCTCCCTCAAGTCACACACTTTTTCATCCGGAAGCCAACACTCCATTCTTTCGGTATTTATAACAATACCTAAAAAACTCAATTCCGTCGAGGAACCCACTGTCGTGTCTTCCACCAGAGGCACCCAAAACCCCCCAAAATATATTGCAACTTGTTCAACAACAACGAACAAACCCACGAGTCAGCCGGACCTAAACAAAGAAAATCATCCAGATAATAGATGATGGATGAACAACCTGCCACGTCCACCACTACCCATTCCAGAAATTTAGCACATGACAGAGAGCAACCCATTGGCAAACATCTGTCTACAAAATACCCCCCATCCCAAAAACAACCCAGCAAATGTAAACTGTCAGGATTAATCGGAAGGAGGCAAAAAGCCGCCTCAATGTCCGCCTTAGCTACAAAGTACCCAGGCCCAATTTCCGCACCCATGCCACAGCTGTATCAAATGATGTATCGGCCACTGAACAAAGTTCAGGATCTATACCATCATTGACCGAGGCTCCTTTCGGAAAGGATAAATGATAAATCAGCCAAAACTTGTTCGGCTCCTTCTTGGGCACAACCCCAAAGGCGAAACCCTCAAATTAACTAATGGTGGCTCTACAAATGGGGCATCCAGCCTCCCCAACGAAACCTCCTTAGCCAATTTTTTGGACACTACCAAAGCTAACCTGGATGCTCTCTAGCTGAACGCAAATTTTTTACCATGGCAACCGCTGGTACGGGATTCGACGGTGTACTAAAACCCCTAGAAAATCCCCTTCTTAACTACTCCGCTGCTTCTCGATTAGGGTATCTATCTAGGTACTGCTCCATCTTTTCCACCCGCACTGGCATCAAGCCCTTTTGCAGCGGCGTCGGGCCCCCATTGGCTATTGCCTTTAAAGCATCGATTAGCTCCATGATTTCCCCTGCAGTAGGAGCATTCATGCTTGAATTTGCACTTTGCCCCAAACTTGCAGCTTCCTTCATTACAGAGAAAGCACAACCCTTTCGTGGACGCCGCTGCCAAGCTAGCCTGACCTATTCCTTGCAGCTTCCTTCATTACAGACAAAGCACAACCCTTTCGTGGATGCCGCTGCCAAGCTAGCCTGACCTATTCCCCCTGAATCCCCCCAAAAGGACTGCCCCTGTCTACCCGGAGGTGTAAACCGATGTCTTTATGGTCCCACCTTATGTTAGGGTGAACTGCTTTCCTCTGCCTAAAATGCTCTTTGTAGCGTAGCCAATCCAAACCCCCATAGACCCTATACACCTCCCCTATCGCATCTAAATAGCAGAACAGGGCCGAGCAACACTCGGGTGTCTTTTCCCCTATAACACTCGCCAAGATGGCAAATGCCTGTAACCAATTAGCAAAGGTGTGCGGGATCAATCTATGCCGGTGCTTCTCCTCTTCCTCCTTTTTTCCCTCATCCTACTTCGTCCTGTATAAATTAAAACGCTTTAGCGGAAGTAATGAAAATATATCAACATATTCCCCCTTCCATATGCGCTCCCGCACCTTTTGCTTCAAATGTGCCCCCAACAGGCTATCAAAGCAAACATATACTTCCCCCTTAGCCCCATCGTCCACCTTAGGCCTATCCTCCTCCCCCCAGCCTGTGTCTGCACCTAGCCGGCAGACCCCCCCCCATGGCCCCACTCACCCCCACATCTACATCCCAAGCTTGTAATGGTGACAACCCCCCCCTAAACCGTTAACCCAACCAGCAAGGCTGCTCAACAGCTGCCCCAGGCCCCCAACTAGCTCCCTGTGACTCCCCGCAGCCCCTACACCTCCCGTGCTGCTACTTAATGAATTCAGGGATCCCCAACTTATCTCACCTGGCTGCCCGGGCGCTGTGAACCCCGCAGTTTATGGTCCTGGGTCCAGACTTCCGTCTTGTCATGGCATCACTTCCATTCCTCTTCCTGCTGACCCGCCGCTTCCAGCCTCATCCATAATGGGTGTGCTCTGCGTCGATCCCCACTCTTCTTCATCCTCCAGATGTGCAGTGGAATTCCTAATAAGCCTGTCCCTAGCCAGAGGCCTGGGCACACTACTGTCCCCTGACAGCAAAGCCTCAGTACTCTGCAGCTGCCACCTCTCCCTCGCCGAGCCACCCTCCCCACCACCATAGAGGAGGAGGGAGCCCACAGTCTTCTCCCTTTTCATTGCTGCTGGCTGGTGGATAACGGAATTAGCTCATTGAGAAAGTTATTAGCAGGTTCAAGAGGTGGTATATGCTAGTATGTGATATTGGTGGTAATTTCATAGCTACATGCCTAGAATGTCTATACTGAGTTAAGCCCCATGAAGGCTTAGTTTCTAGGACAATACATAACAGGTTTGCACATTATTTCATGCAGCACAGTAAAGTTAACATCTGTTCACACCACCATCTGCCATGAAGCAAGAGCAACATCTCGCCGCTGGCCATGGCAAATCTGCCTCGTGGTGAGGGTACTGCATGTTATGTTCAGAGCATGCAAACCCGCTGTCCCACGAGACCAACTCCCTCAGAGGGCGATGTCTGAGTACACCCCTTGTTCTGATGGTGAGGATAGACTTTCCTGAGGGGTGTACCAGGTGTTACCACTGAGGGAGGTTGGGACGTGAGGGAACCAGGACCTGAGTGTGGACTCAATGGACTGACCTCCAGGTGGTACGGTACACCCAGAGGGCTGTGGGAGGCCAGAGGCTGATCATTCGGAAGCATAGTCAGGATATAAAGGCCGAGGTCAAGGCAGGCAGCAATGAGGAAAAGTCAGTAAACGTAGTCTTAGGCCAGGGGCAGGCAGCAAATAGGCTAAGTTTAAACAAGAAGCTGGGTCTGGTACACAGTAAAGCAGAATAAGGTCCCTTGCAGACGAGCGTGAGTGGATTAGGTCCAGATGTGTTGCGGATGCGTTCAGTGAAAACCGCGTGATTTTGCAAGCAAGTACATTCAGTTTTGTTGCGATTGCTTTCAGTTGTTCAGTTTTTATTGCTCGGGTGAAATACAATTTAATGCGTTTTGCACGCGCGTGATAAAAACTGAATGTTTACAAACAGCACCTCTTAGCAACCATCTGTGAAAAATGCATCGCATCCGCACTTGCTTGTGGATGCGATGCGATTTTCACACAGCCCCATTCACTGCTATGGGTCCAGCGTTGTGTTAAAATCGCAGTATATAGAACATGCTGCGATTTTCACGCAACGCACAAGTGATGCGTGAAAACCAACGCTCATGTACACAGACCCATTGAAATGAAGGGTCTGGATTCCATGTGGGCACAATGCGTTCGCATCATGCATTGCACCCGTGCGGAATACTCGCATGGGTGAAAGGGGCCTAACACTAAACTGCTTCACAAAATAGGGCTAGACAAGCAAGTGACCAAGTTGCTCAGGTGCCTCCCTGTAAAAGGATGTGCCTTTTAAAACATCCTGCCGACCAGCCATAGGCTGGGTAAGATAGCAGGCTTGTGCGTGCTGCTTCACATAAGGAGGAGAGACATGCCCAAACACACCCTATGCACACAAGGAACTCTGAGCCAGAGAGCAAGCTCCGTTCAGAGGCAGCAGAGGAATGCTGGCAGCAAGAGCGCAGACCACAGCTAAGAACCCTGCTGCCTGTGCCTATCATCACAGTGCGCAGCAGGGGGGAGGAGTGAGGGAACCTGGCGCCCGTGCCTGTGTGTGAGGAGAGAATCGCACCAGGTTAACACCGCAGATGATGGAACAGTACAGAAGTCTCTGGCTCTTGGGCCAGCCATCCTGACTCATACGCCTCATACAGCTAGCTAGCTATAGTACTTGGCAATAGAACAGCAATGGAGTCCGCATCACCTTCAGCTCCAAAGCCACGTATTTCATTATCACACTCTTGACAAAATACCCCGCACAGAAACTCTTGGTGATGTCATTGAAGCAGCCTGTGTCGGTACTCGGCAATCACAGGCATGTAGCCTACTTTTAACAGGAAAGATGTAATTTCTGAAGAGTCAATGTAAATAATTACACAAACCCAAAAATACATAGGGTGGGGTTATGGCGAACATTATTTTCATGTGACATATCAGGGGTGCATTATAGAATGGAACTACTGGGGATCATTTGATACATTATCAATACTGTAGGTTGTGTTGGAGCATTACTATTACACACAATCAGTCGGCCAATGCTTCTAAGTCTACTTTCACACTCGCGTTTCAAGCTCTCACAATCAGTTTGCATTCTAATGCATTCTGAATGGAAAAGGATCCGCTCAGAATGCATCAGTTTGCATCAGTTCAGTCTCCATTCTGCTTTGGAGACGGACACCAAAACGCTGCTTGCAGCAAGTGTGACAGTAGCCTAATGAGGCACAACATCATGACTGAGAAAACTATTCATAATAGGGGCAATCTAGACAAAAGAATTTACTATTATAGGTTTAATTTGGGAAACCAAAATGTCACACATATAATACACCCTGACTGCTTGTCTGAAAGGTCTAATTAATCAGACATTACATTTAGAAAAAACATCACTTATGGATTAAGATCCATTGCAACCTTAAGAAATAGTAACTGATTAGTGTAGATAATTCGGTCTCTTTTTTGAAGACCCAGATCCACTCTGATTCATCTCCGGCCGAAACTGTCCTGGCATGTTCTCCATCTTGTTTTGACAGCATCCACTGTAACACCATATTACAATACAATAATTAGATCGCCCCAAACATCATTTTTTACACATTCACAAGAAGGTAGACTTTGGGTGCAGCAGCAGGAGACTTTAGTCAGGAAAGAATGTTTGGCACATGATGTTAAAGGACAAGAAGCAGAAAAATATTAACTAAGTACAGTTAGCATTGAGAGGCAAACCTTACCCAACACTGCTCGCTGTGACTCCCCACTCCTCTCCCACTCTGTGGGGTGTAGTTCCTTGGTCACCTCTGTCCAGGCACCATCAACACAGTTGGAGCGATGATAGGCCTCTGTCCTTGTTTCCCATAATTCTGGATGATCATTGACCAATGTTATTAGCATCTCCACATTGAAGATAGATGCCATAGTTGTAGACAGGTTGCTTTACAGGGTGTTGTCTGCTCTCCGTCTTCTCTGGCTGCACATGTGGTCTGCTAGGCCAAACAGGGGATTTCTAAGTGTCTCCTAGCACCTGTCCTTGAAAGACAGAATGCCATCCATTTCCTATCCACATTTTTCATGGACTCATTAACCACTTGCCGCCACGCTAACGCCGATGGGCGTCAGCGCGGCGGCTCTTTCAGGTCTCACTGCCACCTATCGGCGTCATCTCGTGAGACCTGAGATTTCACATGAACGCGCGTTCATGTGATCGTACTCAGGACAACTGAAACTACAGCCTGCCAGCGCTGATCATGCGCTGGCAGGCTGTAGATGCGAATAAAAATGCATTTAAAACGCATATCAGACGCTGTTTTGTAAACAGCGTCTGATATGCCTGCTGTTTGCTCCTATGGTGGTCCATTTGTCTGGGACCACCAGGGCAAACATAAGTAAAGTGCACCAATCACTACACACACACACACCCCCCCTCACTGATTAACCCCTGATCACTCATGTCACCCCCCCTGATCACCCCCTGTCACTAATCACCCCCCTGTAAGGCTCATTCAGACGTCCGTATGGGTTTTGCAGATCCATGGATCTGCGGATCCGCAAAATACGGACACCGGCAATGTGCTTTCCACATTTTGCGGATCCGCACATTGCCAGAACTATATAGAAAATGCCTTTTCTTGTCCGCAATTGCGGACAAGAATAGGACATGTTCCGGATCCGCAAAAATATAGAAGTGCAGATCCGCAATTCCGGATCCCAGCGGGACAAAGTCTGTCCCCATAGAATTGAATGTATCTACAATTCCGTTCCGCAAAATTTTGAGGAACAGAATTGCAGATGTGTGAATGAGGCCTAAGGGTCCCTTAGCGATTGCAGCTTTACAGCTTTCCCCTCTTTTTTTTTTTTGCACATTTTTTAGAGATTTTTTTCATCCACATTGATCAATGTGAATGAAGAAATCTGTGCCGTTCATTTTTTTTCTTTCAGCTCAGCGGCTGAACGGAAAAAAAAAATCTCATTACCCGTATGGTCAATATAAGGAGAATAGCAAAAACTCCTAATTCTGGCGATACGGGTAATGATTGCGGAGACCCTCAAATGCCAGGGCAGTGGAAAAACCTCACAAGTGACCCCATTTTAGAAAGTAGACACCCCAAGGTATTCACTAAGGGGCATAGTGAGTTCATGTAAGTTTTTATTTTTTGACACAAGTTAGCGGAAAATGAAATTTTTTGGAAAAAAAAAATTCAATTTCCGCTAACTTGTGACAAAAAATAAAAAATTCCATGAACTCAATATGCCCCTTAGCGAATACCTTAGGGTGTCTACTTCCTGAAATGGGGTCATTTATGGGGTGTTTCTACTGTCTGGGCATTGTAGTGCGTCAGGAAACAGGACAGGTGCTCAGAAAATCAAAGTGCGGAAATGGATCAGTATGCTGTCCGAAAAAAAGCAGACAGCATGTGTCAGTGAAAAACGGAAATGTCGACAAGGCCTAAGGGTAAATTATACACCCTGACTAATTGTCTGAAAGGTCCAATTAATCAAACATTACATTTGGAAAAAAAACATCACTTGGATTAAATTATAAATTTTTAAAAAAATTAGACCTCCATAGACCAGCAATCACAGCATGGCCCACAACCTTTTTCTCTATTCTCACAAGAGCACCAGCCACTTTTTTTCATATACTCACAAACCGCACATTCCTGCAGTCTCACCCCTGCAGGCAGAATACTTCATGTAAACATGTAAAGCTTGCTGTATATAGCAGTTTTGCAAAATAGAAATAATGGAGGAGATTTATCAAACTGGTGTAAAGTAAAACTGGTTTTGTTGCCCATAGCAACCAATTAGATTCCACCTTTCATTTTTCACAGCTCCTTTGGAAAATGAAAGGGGGAATCTGATTGGTTGCTATGGGCAACTAGGTCAGTTCTACTTTACACCTGTAATAAATCTCCCCCAATATGCTTGTGATTTAGATATTCATGAAAATACCATCCAGTACTGTGCTATGCCTTTAAATGTACACCAGTGCACCACTATCCACAATTACCAGAAGTACTGTATGCTTGTAGATTCATCACTTCTCGGTGCAGATGAATAATTACTAATATGGATTCATTTGTTCTCAGTAAGGGATTGCTTCCATCTCTCTCATGAAAGTACATTAGTTAGGGATTACCTGGTGAGGTATCGTTCCTAGTTTGCTATAAAAATTTGATTTTGACAGAGTACAAATGTATTTTTTATGCTTTACACTACATGTGTGGTGGCTTCCAACATTAATTTATCAGAGTATTACACAACTTACCATAAATTGAAAATGAAAAATTGACTGTGGCACTTGGTTGTCAACCATTTTTCTCTTTATCTTTAAAGAATAATATATGACTTTATTCCACCATCTGATCCAGAAATTCAATAGTAGTGATGAGAGACAGGGGCCATATTCGTATTTGCGATATTTCACAATTATTTTATGGAATATTCGCGAATATACGAAAACAACAAATATATAGCAATATATTGAATATAGTACTATATATTCCTTATTAGAATATTCATCATTTTTTTATGAAGTAGTGATCAACACTCATGATTGATTCCTCCCTGCTGTCTGGTTTCCCAAAAAACATTTCTTATGTGTCCGGGCTCCCTAGGATTTCATCCTGCTCCAGTCAGTGCCCGTTGCCGACTTCCCGTGGGCATGGAGCTAACACGAGGAACATCTCGGGGTTAGAATATACCTCCGGATGGGAGATTTACGATCTCACAACAGCGAATAGTCTTGTCAGAAAACTAAGCAACCAATAGAGGGCGATGTTCATGAGTCATGAACAGTGCCCTCTATTTGTTGCATAGTCTTATGACAAGACTATTTGCTGTTGTGAGTGAATAGTCTTGTCATAAGACTATGCAACCAATAGAGGGCGCTGTTCATGAGTCATGAATAGCGTCTTCTATTGGTTGCATAGTTTTATGACAAGAAATCTCAATCTCGTGAAATCTCACATCCGATGATATATTCTAACCCCGAGGCGTTCCCATGGTGATGGGGACGCTCCATGCGCACGGGAAGTCGGCAACGGGCACTGACTGGAGCGGGATGAAATCCTAGGGAGCCCGGACACGTAAGAACAGTTTTTTGGGGAACCAGACAGCAGCGAGGAATCAATCATGAGTGTTGATCACTACTTCATAAAAAAAAAAATGATGAAAATTCTAATAACTAATATAGCACTATATATTGCAATATATTCATTTTTTAGAATATTCGTCATTTTTTTCCATCTGAACACATGATTCCTCCCTGCTTTTTGCTTGTGGGCCAGGACTCATTGGCCCACGAGAAAGAAGCAGGGAGAAATCATGTGTTCAGATACAAAAAATGACAAATATTCGAGCAAACGAATAAAAAGCGATTTATTTCCATCCAGTGTTGCATTAATTTTTCACCAACATCTTGCATTGATGATGGTAGAGTCTGACCGCTGCGCAAAGCCTTCTCAAGCACATCCCAAAGATTCTCAATGGGGTTAAGGTCTGGAAATTCAATTGCCAAAATACTGTAGCAATACCATAAATCTGGTGTCACAGCTGTGCGTGGCAAAGTATAATAGTGTCCGCCAAAACATATATTTTGTTCTGGGGTGAAATTCAATTGCCAAAATAGCAATACCCTGAATCTGGTGTTCCAGTAGTGGCTGGCAAAGTATAATAGTGTCCGCCAAAACATATATTTTGTTTCTGGGGTGAAATTCAATTGCCAAAATAGCAATACCCTGAATCTGGTGTCCCAGCTGTTGCAGGCCAAGTGTTAATCTGTCCGTAAAAGGGTATATTTTGTTCTGGGGTGAAATTCAATTGCCAAAATTTACATCTGTATGTGATCCTACATCAGCTCGACGCGTTTCATACAGTGAATCATCAGGAGCAATGTATGGAAGTTGCTGGTCAATAGAACAAAAAGCCTGCCTAAAGTGCTGCCACTCTAAAGTTCATGTGGCGGCACCGTCCGGCGCTATAATGGCCGTGAACTTTAGAGTGGCAGCACTTTAGGCAGGCTTTTTGTTCTATTGACCAGCAACTTCCATACATCGCTCCTGATGATTCACTGTATGAAACGCGTCGAGCTGATGCAGGATCACATACAGATGTAGTTGCTGCCTGCACTATTGGCCAGCCAGGGTGTAGTGGATGGGAACGCCGAATAGGGGCTTACATTAGGTTCCCTACCACCAGCCCTGCTTGGGATTAATGTACTAAGTCCCGTATCAATTGGCCTTTTCCTTTTCACATTACTGGTAACTGTAGGGCGTTCATTGCCCACCGTATATGTGATTGTCCTTTTCCCTGTAGTACTGCATATCTGTTGGTGTGCATGCAGATGATGCGGCACCAATGTGTCCTATTAGCGGTTACCCAGGGATACTAACTCAATCCTTCCCTTATACATTTTAATGTTTATAATAAAGATTTAATTTTAGCGCTCTCTTTTCTTCAGTGATAGATCCCATTATTTGAGTGCATATAAGATTATACTTGGGCTTTTGTTCCAGTAGTGGCTGGCAAAGTATAATAATGTCCGCCAAAACATATATTTTGTTCTGGGGTAAAATTCAATTGCCAAAATAGCAATACCATAAATCTGGTGTCACAGCTGTGGCTGGCAAAGTATAATAGTGTCCGCCAAAACATATATTTTGTTCTGGGGTGAAATTCAATTGCCAATATAGCAATACCCTGAATCTGGTGTTCCAGCTGTTGCAGGCCAAGTGTTAATCTGTCCGTAAAAGGGTATATTACACTCAAGGTGTATATACAAGTGGTGAGAGGATCATCCTCATTAACTTTACAAACCATTGTATTTCTGTCCGTTAAAGGGTTTATTACACAAAGTGTTAAAATACAATTACTGAAGGCATAATCCTACATATTTTTTCTCACGCTACTGTGCATCTCCAAGTGTAAATTTGTCCATAAAAGTATGCCTTTCATCCAGGGCCTAAATACTAGCCCTAAAAGAGATATTCCCCTAAATCAGTGGTTACTGCTGTGCCTGGATTAGTGTAATACGCTACATAAATAAATAGGCAGATAGTGTTAGGTGCTTGTAAAAAAAAAAGGCCTGAATTTGAAATCAATACATTGGGCCAAATATTTTTTTTCTTATTGTGGTGCTTGGTGAAATGTAACAATGAGGAAAACATCTAGTAAGGGACGTGTACGCGGTCGTGGTGGTGTTAGTGTAGCCTCTGGTGCTGGGAGAGGACGTGGCCATTCTGCCACAGCCACACGTCCTAGTGAACCAACTACCTCAGGTTCCAGTACCGCCAGAATTTACAGCGATATTTGGTGGGGCCCAATGCCGTTCTAAGGATAGTAAGGCCTGAGCAGGTACAGGCGCTAGTCAATTGGGTGGCCGACAGTGGATCCAGCACGTTCACAACATTATCTCCCACCCAGTCTTCTGCAGAAAGCGCATAGTTGGCGCCTGAAAAACCAAGCCCATCAGTCTGTCACATCACCCCCATGCATATCAGGGAAACTGTCTGAGCCTCAAGTTATGCAGCAGTCTCTTATGCTGTTTGAAGACTCTGCTGGCAGAGTTTCCCAAGGGAATCCACAACCACTGATGTTTCCTGATGATGAGGACATGGGAATACTACCTCATCGGAGTTCGCACGTCTCTGATGATGACGAAACACAGGTGCCAACTGCTGCGTCTTTCTGCAGTGTGCAGACCGAACAGGAGGTCAGGGAGGAAGACTGTGTGGAAGACGATGCAGGGGACGATAAGGTCCTAGACCCCACATGGAATGAAGTTCGTGCCACTGACTTTCATAGTTCAGAGGAAGAGGCAGCGGTGAGACCGAGCCAACAGCGTAGCAAAAGAGGGAGCAGAGGGCAAAAGCAGAACAAACGCCGCCAAGAGAGTTCACCTGCTACTGGCCACCGCCACCAGGGACCGAGCACCCCAAAGGCAGCTTCAAGGAGTTCGCTGGCATGGCACTTCTTTAAACAATGTGCTGACGACAAGACCCGAGTGGTTTGCACGCTGTGCCATTAGAGCCTGAAGCGAGGCATTAACGTTCTGAACCTTAGCACAACCTGCATGACCAGGCATCTACATGCAAAGCATGAACTGCAGTGGAGTAAACACCTTAAAAGCAAGGAACTCACTCTGGCTCCCACTGCTCCCTCTTCTGCTGCTGCCTCGGCCTCTTCCTCGGGAGGAACGTTGGCACCTGTCGCCCACCAAACAGAGGATGTGCCACCGACACCACCACCTGCATCTCCACCATCTCACACGGCAGCATTCAGCTCTCCATCTCACAAACCTTGGAGAGAAAGCGTAAATTCCCACCTAGCCACCCTCGAGCCCTGGGCCTGAATGCCAGTATTTCTAAACTACTGGCCTTTGAAATGCTGTCATTCAGGCTGGTGGACACAGACAGCTTCAAACAGCTGATGTCCATGGCTGTCCCACAGTATGTTGTTCCCAGCCGCCACTACTTCTCCAAGACAGCCGTGCCTTCCCTGCACAACCAAGTATCCGATAAAATCAAGTGTGCACTGCGCAACACCATCTGTGGCAAGGTCCACCTAACCACAGATACGTGGACCAGTAAGCACGGCCAGGGATGCTATATCTCCCTAACTGCACACTGGGTAAATGTAGTGGAGGCTGGGCCCCAGGCAGAGAGTTCCTTGGCGCACGTCCTTCCGCCGTCAAGGATCGCAGGGCATCATTCTTTGCCTCCTGTAGCCTCCTCCTCCTACTCGGCTTCCTGCTCCCCTGCTTCCACCAGCTCATCTAGTCAGCCACACACCTTCACCACCAACTTCAGCACAGCCCAGGGTAAACGTCAGAAGGCCATTCTGAAACTCATATGTTTGGGGGGAAAGGCCCCACACTGCGCAGGAGTTGTGGCGGGCTATTGAACAACAGACCGACGAGTGGTTTCTGCCGGTGGGCCTCAAGCCCGGCCTGGTGGTGTGCGATAATGGGCGAAATCTCGTCGCAGCTCTGGGACTAGCTGGTTTGACACACATCCCTTGCCTGGCGCATGTGCTGAATTTGGTGGTGCAGAAGTTCATTCACAACTACCCTGACATGTCAGAGCTGCTGCATAAAGTGTGGGCCGTCTGTGTGCGCTTCCGGCGTTCACATCCTGCCACTGTTCGCCTGTCTGCGCTACAGCGTAACTTCGGCCTTCCCGCTCACCGCCTCATATGCGACGTGCCCACCAGGTGGAACTCCACCTTGCACATGCTGAAGAGACTGTGCGAGCAGCAGTAGGCCATAGTGGAGTTTCAGCTGCAGCACGCACGCATCAGTCGCACTGCGGAACAGCACCACTTCACCACCAATGATTGGGCCTCCATGCGAGACCTGTGTGCCCTGTTTTGAGTACTCCACCAACATGCCCAGTGGCGATGACACCGTTATCAGCGTTACAATACCACTTCTATGTATCCTTGAGAAAACGCTTAGGGCGATGATGGAAGAGGAGGTGGCCCAGGAGGAGGAGGAGGAGGATGAGGGGTCATTTTTAGCACTTTCAGGCCAGTCTGTTAGAAGTGGCTCAGAGGGAGGTTTTTTGCAGCAGCAGAGGCCAGGTACAAATGTGGCCAGCCAGGGCCCACTACTGGAGGACAAGGAGGATGAGGAGGAGGATGAGGTAGGTTCACAGCGGGGTGGCACCTGACACAGCTCAGGCCCATCACTGGTGCGTGGCTGGGGGGATATGGAGGACGATGACGATACGCCTCCCACAGAGGACAGCTTGTTCTTACCTCTGGGGAGCCTGGCACACATGAGCGACTACATGCTGCAGTGCCTGTGAAACAGCAGAGTTGCCCACATTTTAACATGTGCGGACTACTGGGTTGCCACCCTGCTGGATCCCCGGTACAAAGACAATGTGCCCACCTTACTTCCTGCACTGGAGCGTGATAGGAAGATGCACGAGTACAAGCGCACACTGGTAGACGCGCTCCTGAGAGCATTCCCAAATGTCACAGGGGAACAGGTGTAAGCCCAAGGCGAAGGCAGAGGAGGAGCAAGAGGTTGCCAACGCAGCTGTGTCACGGCCAGTTCCTCTGAGGGCAGGGTTAGCATGGCAGAAATGTGGAAAAGTTTTGTCTCCACGCCACAGCTAACTGCACCACCACCTGATACGGAACATGTTAGCAGGAGGCAGCATTTCACTAACATGGTTGAACAGTACGTCTGCACACCCTTCCACGTACTGACTGATTGTTCGGCCCCATTCAACTTCTGGGTCTCCAAATTGTCCACGTGGCCAGAGTTAGCACTTTATGCCTTGAAGGTGCTGGCCTGCCCGATGGCCAACGTTTTGTCTGAACGTGTATTCAGCACGGCAGGGGGCATCATTACTGACAAATGCAGCCGCCTGTCCACAGCCAACGTGGGCAAGCTGACGTTCATAAAAATGAACCAGGCATGGATCCCACAGGACCTGTCCCTCCCTTGTGCAGAATAGAGATTTATAACTGCCTCCCCCTCAACCATGTATTCTTGTACTCCGGGGCACTTCTTTATTGAATCCTAATTTTCTTAACTTTACCATGATCTTGCGGTGCAAAGTTGAATGAACCTCTCCTCAATCTGGGCGCCAGGGCCTAAATAACTGAAAGTGGCCTTCTCCAGTGGTGTGTGAAATGATGCCTTATTCCTTGCTGTGGGACCTCTCTCCTCTGTCTGGGTGCTGGGGCCTAAATAACTGAAAGTGGCCTTCTCCAGTGGTGGGTGATATGACTCATGATTCTCTGCTATGGGACCTCTCTCCAATTGATATTGGTAAATTTTTATTTATTTTATTTTTATTCATTTCCCTATCCACATTTGTTTGCAGGGCATTTACCTACATTTTGCTGCCTTTTGCAGCCTTTTGGGGTTCGGGATAAAGTTCAGGTCGAGTTCGGATCCCGAACCCGAACATTTTCGGAAAGTTCGGCCGAACTTCTCGAACCCAAACATCCAGGTGTTTGCTCATCTCTAGTCTTCTGCTGTTGTAGCCCATCCGCCTCAAGGTTGTGCGTGTTGTGGCTTCACAAATGCTTTGCTGCATAACTCGGTTGTAATGAGTGGCTATTTCAGTCAACATTGCTCTTCTATCAGCTTGAATCAGTCGGCCCATTCTCCTCTGACCTCTAGCATTAACAAGGCATTTTCGCCCACAGGAATGCCGCATACTGGATGTTTTTTTCCTTTTCCCACCATTCTTTGTAAACCCTAGAAATGGTTGTGCGTGAAAATCCCAATAACTGAGCAGATTGTGAAATACTCGGCCCGTCTGGTACCAACAACCATGCCACACTCAAAATTGTTCAAATCACCTTTCTTTCCCATTATGACATTCAGTTTGGAGTTCAGGAGATTGTCTTGACCAGGATCACACCCCTAAATGCATTGAAGCAACTGCCATGTGATTGGTTGACTAGATAATTGCATTAATGAGAAATAGAACAGGTGTTCCTAATAATTCTTTAGGTGAGTGTATAGTCCAAAGACGAGGCAGCACTCCAGCAACCCCAGGCAAAGTTTCGGTCTTCTCAATGAGACCTTTGTCAAGCAATACAACAGTGTAACAAAGGGGCTTATATACCCAAAATCCTTCAGTGCAATCAAATCACATGACATAGTAGAATTAACCCATGGTGTGCAGGTTCAAAAGCGTTATACTCATAAAAACTTTAACATACATAGAGAAGTGCATCAATAATATACATGATTAGTGTATATCATGACGTGATTATAACATAGTCTTGTATCTTCATAGTGCAGTGCAATTTCCAACCTGTGTGGTGGAAACATGTACACACACAATTAAGCTAGGTGTGCAAAGAGTTAAAACCAAAGGCTTGGCCTAGACACACACAGAGACTGCATAACGCAGCTGTGCTAAAATCCCCAAAAAAAGAAAAGCATCTCCGGTCAACATACCATTGGTGGTTCAATGTGGCCACATGGAACTGGCGTCCCTGCCTCTGGAATGTGCACGCGCGGTGACCTGAACGCACATCCGAACAACCCCTCCGTGTGCAGACACTGACACTCACTGCCCACGTAAGGAGGGGCTAAACCTGCAACATTACAATGAGGGGAAGTGTAGAGGCTCATCATATGGCACCCTGGGCACATAAGTGTCGGGAGCGTGTCTGGTCTCGCTAGTGACCGGAACAGTTTAATAACAGATATCAGCACGGTGTCAGTGAGACCATAGGCAAAACCTCCCTAATAGAAAGAGGCAATGGCTGAGGGGATAATATCAAAAGGGGCGTTGTCACTCACAGTGCAGCCGTGAACCCCATCAAGAGCCATCGCTGCACCCACTCCAAGTGGCGCAAAGCCCAATCGGCCACAATCGGGCGATATGCCACTAGGTGCAGTGACATCAACCCCACATCGATTACATTGAATCAGATAAAATAAACCACTCCAACACGGCACATCAGACGGGTGCATACAGCTGCATCAGTCCAAATAGCCATGCATCCAGAAGTGATGTCACAAATGAGTATATAAAATATACAAGCTAAAACTTGGTAAGTTAAATGGAATCACTAATAACCCAGATATCAAAAGGGAAAAAGTGTAAACAGTGTGCAATAAAGGACAAATGACGACAGCGAACCACTGTAGGTAATGTAGACGATAAAAAGGGGTATCACGAGAATCTATAAAACAAAAGAAAGATTTTATTCATATTGGATAACACATATATATGTGTTATCCCCACTAGGAGGGGGGGTGACAGCACCTATCTCCCAAACAACTCCCAAACGGTTTCAATGCACGCAACTTGTGTATCCAGAAGAGTTCTCTATATATATTGTGACAGTCCATTACAAAGCTCACCTTTCCAGAGGTGAAAAGGTAGGGGGATTAGTCAAATTATTTCGCACAAGGAGACCTCAGGAGACAGAAGAACATTTCAACTGGTGTCCTGCCAGCTTTATTTCACAGGTTGCATCAAAACACAAAACATAAACGGAACCCCTAGCCTTGGCCAGGCTCTAACTAAACAATAGGTCCCTCTCTAGCACGTGGCTGAGCTATCCTCAGTCCACCCAACAGCAACCTGTGATACTTGCAGTTTGTAGGCTCTGGACCTTCAGGATCCCTCAGTGAGACGTGGCTTCTCTCACTCCCAGGAAGTTCTGAGCAAGTATGTTGCCAGCCCAGTTATCTAGCAACTCCCCAGGTGCAGCTCCTCATGACCCTGTCTTAGGTTTTTAACCCTTGTCCTACATAGCTTTCCTCAGCATATATTAGAAAGCTGGGAGACCCATATACAACCTCCATTACTTTACCAGGTGACACACCACAATAAATAAACCCTTTTAACACATGGTAGAGCTGGTCATTATATTTTCCTAGCAAATCACCTGTAAAGTTGGTCCAACTTTTCAATTACAATATAACAAAATAGATGCGCACAATTTAAGGCATAAACTTAACAGCAATTGGCTTATCTTGCATTAACCCAAGGACTCGGCTATGGTTCTCAAAGTCCATTGGTTTTATAGGAATATTCCACATCGTAACTTTCCCACAATTAAACACCTGTTTTGCTCAAGCTCAGTTTGGGCTCGGGGTGGGGGGTGAGGGGGGGGTCGCTTTAGCTGCTGATATCTCCTGAATGGTAGCAACTAGAAGCATGGATCTGGTCTTGTTTGGCAGCTAAAGTCCAACCTAACCAGGAGATTTCACTGTTAGAAATCAAGTCACGAATAATGGAAGGTAAAACCTGCTTTCACTTTCAGCTATATTCACTACATCCTGATTTCTAACAGTGATATCTTCCCTTGTACTGAACATATTGCTGTCATTCTGGTATTGTTTGAAAGCTTGGAATGCCAAAAAATATAAATATATCTTTACCTGCTACAATAATGCATATTCCATACAAAAATGTGACCTGAACTGTTCTATATGAAATCTAAATGAGTCACATTCTTTAAAAAAAAAAAATAGTTATATATTTAAAACTCCATTGGATGGAGAGTCCAGACCAAATGACAACCCCCTAGCCAATCAGAGTTTGAAATGTCTCCTTTATAAAATAGGGATCGACAACCAAACAATAATATAAATAAGCATAATCTATTTGAAACATGAATCATTCATTCATTAGTAACATAGTACATAAGGACGAAAAAATACATCTGTCCATCCAGTTCGGCCTGTCATCCTGCTAGTTGATCCAGAGGAAGGCAAAAAAACGCTGTGAGGTAGAAGCCAATTTTCCTCACTTAAGGGGAATAAAAAATTCCTTCCAGACTCCAATCGGGCAATCAGAATAACTCCCTGGATAGTGATGTCGCGAACATAAAATTTTCCGCTCGCGAATGGCGAACGCGAACTTCCACAAATGTTTGCGAGCGGGCGAACTGGGCGAACCGCCATAAACTTAAATAGGCAGGCGAATTTTAAAAGCCACAGGGACTCTTTCTGGCCACAATATGGAAGATGGAAAAGTTGTTTCAAGGGGACTAACACCTGGACTGTGGCATGCCGGAGGGGGATCCATGGCAAAACTCCCATGGAAAATTACGTAGTGGACGCAGAGTCGGGTTTTAATCCATAAAGGGCATAAATCAACTAACATTCCTAAATTGTTTGGAATAACATGCTTTAAAACATCGAGTGTGTGTATACGATCAGGTATGATGTTGTATCAATCAGGTAGTGTAAGGGTTACGCCCGCTTCACAGACATTGACAGACCAAACTCCCCTTTTAATGCACCTGCAAACAACCGCAAACAGTCCATTTGCACAACCGCAAACTCCCCATTTGCACAAGGTTGGATACCAAGCTAGCCATGTCCGGGTGATGTCATTGAAGGTTTCTTCCTCCACCCAGCCACGTACAACACCAAGGGTCCCCGAAAGGTGAATTGAATTGATTTTTCGAACGGGGAGATGGTTAAAAAACTGCTGGCTCCCTCCCCATTGTTTTTATCCACGGTCACTGCGTCTGCGCCGTGCAATTTACTGTCACACCCGATATGAGTGGTATTTTCTGTAGTACTATTCTCATCAGTTTAATCCCTCTAACGTCCTCAATCTGGGGTCTATTTATTGAATTGATTTTTCGAACGGGGAGATGGTTAAAAAAACGCTGTCTCCCTCCCCTTTGTTTTAATCCACGGTCACTGCGTCTGCGCCGTGCAATTTACTGTCACACCACATATGAGTGGTATTTTCTGTAGTACTATTCTCATCAGTTTAATCCCTGTTACATCCCATATCAGGGATTGCCTTTTGTGAAAAATTTTTAGGCCGGGTACCTTCGACTGCCTTCACAGTGACAGACCAAACTCTCATACACCAAAATGAATTGATTTTAGGAACCTGGAGATGGAAAAAGCAGCTTGGTCGGTCCTCTTACTCCCAAATTGGGGCACTGCGCGTGCACAGAGAAATGTGCTGTGACACCCTATATTAGTGGTGTCTTAACTAGTACAATTCCTATCAGTATAATCCCTGTTACGTACCCTATCCAGGGACGTGTGTCGAAATTGATTAACCATTGTCGAATTAACGAACCATTACGACATCATAAAATAATTAAGTTCTGAGCTCTGTACTTGCTTTGTATTGGAATTGATAGAGATTTTTTTAATTGTCTGCATTATTTCTAATAAACTATTAAGAGACTTTATTATGATTTTTTATTTTATGTATTAAAAACCCATACAACTTAAAAAAAAAAAAAAAAGGTAAATTAATGTTTTTTCTATGAAATATTATCCAGCCGTCCGATCGCTTTTGGTCTGACCATAATGAAGCAACCGCCTTATCATCTGGGGTGTGGCAACATTGCCAACACACTCATAGAGGTGATGATTGCTTCATTGTGATACGCAAGCCCCTTCACCACAACAAGGTAACGATCACGAAGGGGATTTGACACTTGTATGTGCCTTTTTTTTTGGTTTGTTTTTGCAGCCACAGTGCTGCACCATAGGACAGAAAAATTAGGCATGTACACATGCCTGAAAAATAATGGCATTGTTGCAGCCGCTATTGTAGCAGCGGCCGGAAAAATTGATGTTTTCCAGGCAGAAAAGTGACTAAAACATTGCGGCTTGAACCCTAGTTGGTGGTGGAGAATTCACGAAAGTCATCCGGTATGCAGACATTAAATACAGCAGCGTGGGGACCATTTTGAGGCCAAGGCACGTAATCAGGCCTTTTGTTAGTCAAACGTATCCCCCATTGTCAGTCCCTTCGGGATCTATGCCTCATTCATCTTTATGAAGGTGAGGTAATCAACACTTTTTTGACTGAGGCGACTTCTCTTGTCAGTGACAATGCCTCCTGCTGCACTGAAGGTCCTTTCTGACAGGACACTTGAAGCAGGGCAGGCCAGAAGTTCTAACGCAAACTGGGATAGCTCAGGCGACAAGTCAAGCCTGTACACCCAGTAGTGAAGGGGTTCATCGCTCCTCAGAGTGTCGATATCTGCTGTTAAGGCGAGGTAGTCTGCTACTTGTCGGTCAAGTCGTTCTCTAAGGCTGGATCCCGAAGGGCTGTAGCGATGTGTAGGACTGAAAAAGCTCTGCATGTCCTCCATCAACAACACATCTGTAAATCGTCCAGTCCTTGCCGCCGTGGTAGGAGGAGGATTACACTCAACTCTTCCCCTGTTAGATTCCCGTTGTGCTGTGACATCCCCCTTATAAGCTGTGTAAAGCATATTTTTTAGTTTGGTTTTGAACTGCTGCATCCTTTACGACTTTCGGTAATTTGGTAACATTTCTGCCACTTTCTGCTTATACCGGGGGTCTAGTAGCGTGGCAACCCAGTACAGTTCGTTTTCCTTCATCCTTTTTATACGAGGGTCCCTCAACAGACATGACAGCATGAAAGACCCCATTTGAACAAGGTTGGATGCAGAGCTACTCATTTCCCGTTCCTCGTCCTCACTGATGTCATTGACAGTCTGTTCTTCCCCCCAGCCACGTACAACACCATGGGTCCCAGATAGGTGACAACAACGAGCACCCTGGGGTGCCTGCTGTGGTTGGTCTTCCTCCTCCTCAAAGGGGCCACATTCCTCCTCTGACTCCTCTTCCTCATACTCCTCTTCCAGCGTTGCCGCAGGTCCAGCAAGCGATGATAACAAGGCTGTTTCTGGTGGTGATGGTGACCACAACTCTTCCTCTTCCCGCTCATCTACAGCCTGATCCAGCACTCTTCACAGGGCACGCTCCAGGAAGAAAACAAATGGGATGAGGTCGCTGATGGTGCCTTCGGTGCGACTGACCAGGTTTGTCACCTCCTCAAATGGACGCATGAGCCTACAGGCATTGCGTATGAGCATCCAGTAACGTGGCAAAAAAATTCCCAGCTCCGCAGAGGCTGTCCTAGCACTGCGGTCATACAAATACTCATTAATAAAGAATATTCCCAGCAACTGTCTTCGTTTGTATTGCTCTTTAAATTTATTTATTCACAGCATAACAGTATTCTGGACGCGTTTCGGCTCACAGCCTTTATCAGCAGTTAATAACTGCTGATAAAGGCTGTGAGCTGAAACGCGTCCAGGATACTGTTATGCTCCGAATAAATAAATTTAAAGAGCAATACAAACGAAGACAGTTGCTGGGAATATTCTTTATTTACGTTGTGGAGCGAACTCCTTCCCGCGCAACCTCGCTGAAAAGATCGAGTGCCGACTATCCTTCTTCCATACAAATACTCGTTGACGGCTTTTTCTTGTTGGAGCAGGCGGTCGAACATTAGGAGTGTTGAATTCCAACGTGTCAGGCTGTCACAAATCAAGCGCCTCACTGTCATGTTGTTTCGCCGCTGAATATCGGAAAAGTGCGCCATGGCCGTGTAGGAATGCCTGAAATGGCCACACACCTTCCTGGCCTGCTTGAGGACGTCCTGTAAGCCTGGGTACTTAGACACAAAGCGTTGTACGATGAGATTCAACACATGTGCCATGCACGGCACATGTGACAACTTGCCCAAATTCAATGCCGACAACAAATTTGTTCCATTGTCACACACCACTTTGCCGATCTCCAGTTGGTGCGGGTTCAGCCACTGATCCACCTGTGCGTTCAGGGCGGACAGGAGTGCTGGTCCTGTGTGGCTCTCTGCTTTCAGGCACCCCGGGTTCATCGCTTGCTGAACCCCAAGACAGCGTGACACTCGTATCCGGGATGTGGAATAGCCCCTGGGGAGCTGGGGGGATTCAGGTGATGTGCAGCCAGACGCCGCAGCAGTAGAGGACTCAGCCGAGGAGGATATCGAAGAGGATGGAGTAGGAGTAGAGGAGGTGGCAGTAGGTCTGCCTGCAAGTCGTGGCGGTGTCACCAACTCCGCTGCGGAGCCACGCATTCCATGCTTGTCAGCCGTTAGCAGGTTGACCCAATGCGCAGTGTACGTGATATACCTGCCCTGACCGTGCTTTGCAGACCAGGAATCAGTGGTCAGATGGACCCTTGCCCCAACACTGTATGCCAGAGATGCCATGACTTCCTTTTCAATGACATTGTAGAGGTTTGGGATTGCCTTTTTTGAAAAAAAATTTCGTCCGGGTACTTTCCACTGTGGTGTCCCAATAGCGGCAAATTTTTTGAAGGCCTCAGACTCCACCAGCTGGTATGGTAAAAAGCTGACGGGCTAAGAGTTCCGTCAAGCCAGCTGTCAGTCGCCGGGCAAGGGGGTGACTCTGTGACATTGGCTTCTTACGCTCAAACATGTCCTTGACAGACACCTGACTGTGGGCAGATGAGCAGGAACTGCTGAAGGTGAGAGACGGAGTGGCGTTTGGTTGAGAGGGGGCAGGGAGGACAGCAGTGGTTGACGTGGCTGAAGATGCTGGACCAGGAGGAGCATGGTGGCTTTCAGTTTGTGTGCTGCTTGTACTCATGTGTTGATCCCATAAGCCGCAGGCAAGCAACTGAATTTAGACTACTGTCTAAAAATGAAATGCCTTATTTATCGGCAAGCTACTGTGCCACCCGGTATCAGTGGTGGGCACTGTCAGTGGGCACACTACAGTCTGTGGAAGTGGGCCTGACACACACTGGCAGCAGGCAAGCAACTGAATTTAGACTACTGTCTAAAAATTAAATGCCTTATTTATCGGCAAGCTACTGTGCCACCCGGTATCAGTGGTTGGCACTGCAAGTGGGCACACTACAGTCAGTGGAAGTGGGCCTGACACACACTGGCAGCAGGCAAGCAACTGAATTTAGACTACTGTCTAAAAATGAAATGCCTTATTTATTGGCAAGCTACTGTGCCACCCGGCATCAGTGGTGGGCACTGTCAGTGGGCACACTACAGTCAGTGGAAGTGGGCCTGACACACACTGACAGCAGGCAAGCTACTGAATTTAGACTACTGTCTAAAAATTAAATGCCTTATTTATCGGCAAGCTACTGTGCCACCCGGTATCAGTGGTTGGCACTGGCAGTGGGCACAATACAGTCTGTGGAGGTGGGCCTGACACACACTGGAAGCAGGCAAGCAACTGAATTTAGACTACTGTCTAAAAATTAAATGCCTTATTTATCGGCAAGCTACTGTGCCACCCGGTATCAGTGGTGGGCACTGGCAGTGGGCACACTACAGTCAGTGGAAGTTGGTCTGACACACACTGGCATCAGGCAAGCAACTGAAATTAGACTACTGTCTAAAAATTAAATGCCTTATTTATCGGCAAGCTACTGTGCTACCCGGTATCAGTGGTTGGCACTGGCAGTGGGCACACTACAGTCTGTGGAAGTGGGCCTGACACACACTGGCAGCAGGCAAGCAACTGAATTTAGACTACTGTCTAAAGATTAAATGCCTTATTTATCGGCAAGCTACTGTGCCACCCGGTATCAGTGGTTGGCACTGGCAGTGGGCACACTACAGTCTGTGGAAGTGGGCCTGACACACACTGGCAGCAGGCAAGCAACTGAAATTAGACTAATGTGTAAAAATGAAATGCCTTATTTATCGGCAAGCTACTGTGCCACCCGGTATCAGTGGTTGGCACTGCAAGTGGGCACACTACAGTCAGTGGAAGTGGGCCTGACACACACTGGCAGCAGGCAAGCAACTGAATTTAGACTACTGTCTAAAAATTAAATGCCTTATTTATCGGCAAGCAACTGTGCAACCCGGTATCAGTGGTTGGCACTGGCAGTGGGCACAATACAGTCTGTGGAAGTGGGCCTGACACACAGTGGAAGCAGGCAAGCAACTGAAATTAGACTACTGTCTAAAAATTAAATGCCTTATTTATCGGCAAGCTACTGTGCCACCCGGTATCAGTGGTGGGCACTGGCAGTGGGCACACTACAGTCAGTGGAAGTTGGTCTGACACACACTGGCATCAGGCAAGCAACTGAAATTAGACTACTGTCTAAAAATTAAATGCCTTATTTATCGGCAAGCTACTGTGCTACCCGGTATCAGTGGTTGGCACTGGCAGTGGGCACACTACAGTCTGTGGAAGTGGGCCTGACACACACTGGCAGCAGGCAAGCAACTGAATTTAGACTACTGTCTATAGATTAAATGCCTTATTTATCGGCAAGCTACTGTGCCACCCGGTATCAGTGGTTGGCACTGGCAGTGGGCACACTACAGTCTGTGGAAGTGGGCCTGACACACACTGGCAGCAGGCAAGCAACTGAAATTAGACTAATGTGTAAAAATGAAATGCCTTATTTATCGGCAAGCTACTGTTCCACCCAGTATCAGTGGTTGGCACTGGCAGTGGGCACACTACAGTCAGTTGAAGTGGGCATGACACACACTGGCAGCAGGCAAGCAACTGAAATTAGACTACTGTCTAAAAATTAAATGCCTCATTTATCGGCAAGCTACTGAGCCAACCGGTATCAGTGGTTGGCACTGTCAGTGGGCACACTACAGTCTGTGGAAGTGGGCCTGACACACACTGGCAGCAGGCAAGCAACTGAAATTAGACTAATGTGTAAAAATGAAATGCCTTATTTATCGGCAAGCTACTGTGCCACCCGGTATCAGTGGTGGGCACTGGCAGTGGGCACACTACAGTCAGTGAAAGTGGGCCTGACACACACTGGCAGCAGGCAAGCAACTGAAATTAGACTACTGTCTAAAAATTAAATGCCTTATTTATCGGCAAGCTACTGTGCCACCCGGTATCAGTGGTTGGCACTGGCAGTGGGCACACTACAGTCAGTGGAAGTGGGCCTGACACACACTGGCAGCAGGCAAGCAACTGAAATTAGACTAATGTGTAAAAATGAAATGCCTTATTTATCGGCAAGCTACTGTGCCACCCGGTATCAGTGGTGGGCACTGTCAGTGGCCACACTACAGTCAGTGGAAGTGGGCCTGACACACACTAGCAGGCAGGCAACTGAAATTACACTAAAGTGTAAAAATTAAATGCCTTTTTTTGATGCAAAGTCCTGTGCCACACGGATGACAGGGGTGGGCACTGGCAGTGGGCACACTACAGTCAGTGGAAGTGGGCCTGACACACACTAGCAGGCAAGCAACTGAAATTACACTAAAGTGTAAAAATGAAATGCCTTTTTTTGATGCAAAGTCCTGTGCGTCACGGGATGACAGGGGTGGGCACTGGCAGTGGGCACACTACAGTCAGTGGAAGTCGGCCTAACACACACTGGCAGCAGGCAAGCAACTGAAATTACACTAAAGTGTAAAAATGAAATGCCTTTTTTTGATGCAAAGTCCTGTGCCACACGGGATGACAGGGGTGGGCACTGGCAGTGGGCACATTACAGTCAGTGGAAGTCAGCCTGACACACACTAGCAGGCAAGCAACTGAAATTACACTAAAGTGTAAAAATGAAATGCCTTTTTTTTATGCAAAGTCCTGTGCCACACGGGATGACAGGGGTGGGCACTGGCAGTGGGCACACTACAGTCAGTGGAAGTTGGCCTGACACACACTAGCAGGCAAGCAACTGAAATTACACTAAAGTGTAAAAATGAAATGCCTTTTTTCGATGCAAAGTCCTGTGCCACACGGGATGACAGGGGTGGGCACTGGCAGTGGGCACATTACAGTCAGTGGAAGTCAGCCTGACACACACTAGCAGGCAAGCAACTGAAATTACACTAAAGTGTAAAATGAAATGCCTTTTTTGATGCAAAGTCCTGTGCCACACGGGATGACAGGGGTGGGCACTGGCAGTGGGCACACTACAGTCAGTGGAAGTTGGCCTGACACACACTAGCAGACAAGCAACTGAAATTACACTAAAGTGTAAAAATGAAATGCCTTTTTTTGATGCAAAGTCCTGTGCCACACGGGATGACAGGGGTGGGCACTGACAGTGGGCACATTACAGTCAGTGGAAGTCAGCCTGACACACAATAGCAGGCAAGCAACTGAAATTACACTAAAGTGTAAAAATGAAATGCCTTTTTTTGATGCAAAGTCCTGTGCCACACTGGATGACAGGGGTGGGCACTGGCAGTGGGCACACTACAGTCTGTGGGCCTGCAGCTCCTCACACATGGGCAGGCCAGGCAACTGCAATATATATATGGAGAGAAAAAAAAAGCAGACTAATGTTGCAGCCCTAAAAAGGGCTTTTTGGGGTGCTGTCAGGACGCTGTCCTTACAGCAGAAATCAGATGAGTCTTTCAGGACTGGAGTGGACACTGAATACACTAGCCTAGCTATCGATTTCCCAATTTTAATCAGCAGCAGCTACACTGTCCCTCCACTCACTAAGACTGCAAATTCCGAATGAATCTAAAATGGATGCTGTTCAGGAGATGGGAGGGTCTGGGAGGGAGAGTATGCTGCTGATTGGCTGGAATGTGTCTGCTGACTGTGAGGTACAGGGTCAAAGTTTGCTCAATGATGATGTATAGGGGGCGGACCGAACACCGCCGCGGCGAACGCAAACTAGCAATGTTCGCCGGGAACTGTTCGGCGGCGGATAGTTCGGGGCATCTCTATCCCTGGATCAACGACCCATCTCTAGTAGCTATAGCCTGTAATATTATTATAATCCGGAAATACATCCAGGCCCCTCTTGAATTCCTTTATTGTGCTCACCATCACCACCTCCTCAGAGACCATGGAGAGTTCCATAGTCTCACTGCTCTTACCGTAAAGAATCCTCTTCTATGTTTGTGTACAAACCTTCTTTCCTCCAGACACAGAGGATGTGTCCTTGTCACAGTGACAGTCCTGGGGATAAGTAGATGATGGGAGAGATCTCTGTACTGACCCCTCATCTGGCCCCTTATTTATACATAGTTATTAGATCTCCCCTCAGTCGTCTTTTTTCTAAAGTAAATAACCCTAATTTTGATAATCTTTCAGGGTACTGTAGTTGCCCCATACCAGTTATTACTTTAGTTGCCCTCCTCTGAACCCTCTCCAGCTCTGCTATGTCTGCCTTGTTCACAGGAGCCCAGAACTGTACACAGTACTCCATGTGTGGTTTGACTAGCGATTTGTAAAGTGGTAGGACTATGTTCTCATCACGGGCGTCTATACCCCTTTTGATGCAACCCTTTATCTTATTGGCCTTGGCATCAGCTGCCTGACACTGGTTTTTGCAGCTTAGTTTGCTGTTTATAAAAATTCCTAGATTCTTTTCCATGTCAGTGTTACCGAGTGTTTTACCGTTTAGTATGTATGGGTGACTTGCATTATTCCTTCCCATGTGCATAACTTTACATTTGTCAGTGTTAAACCTCATCTGCCACTTATCTTCCCAAGCATCCAATCTATCCAGATCCCTCTGTAGCAGTATATTGTCCTCTTCAGTGTTAATTACTTTACACAGTTTAGTGTCATCTGCAAAAAAATTATATTTTACTATGCAAACCTTCTAATATGCAAAATAAATGTGGAGCCCCAGTATTGGGTCTACAACACAATACTGGGGCTCCACATTTATTTTGCATATTACTGTTTCCCAGAAAGCTTTACACTTCGGATTGCTGTGTTGAGACTGTTAAATGAGGCTCTGCGGTGTTTTTGTGGCTGGTCTCCCTGAGATAAGCTATTGTTTTGTTTGAGTAGTCTCCAAGGCCTTGCTCACGGTTAGCCAGAATCCTACTCCACACTGGTGAGGGGCAACACCCCGAAACAGCTGTCTGTGGGTGGATAACTGGCTTAGGTTTTCCCCGTCACATCCTTAAAGCTTGTAAATAAAGCGGGATCTTGACATAGGGGCCACTTAATATGGTGGATTTGGTGATCTCTGTAATGGAGACACCCTTTTGCTCGGTTTTCCTTCCTTTAAGGGATATTTGGCTTTCATTGTGTTGTAGACCCAATACTGGGGCTCCACATTTATTTTGCATATTACTGTTTCCCAGGGAGCTTTGCACTTTGGATTGTTGTGTTGAGACTCTTAAATAAGGCTCTGCAGTGTTTTTGTGGCTGGTCTCACTGAGATCAGCTATTGTTTTGTTTATGCAAACCTTCTACAAGATCATTAATAAATATATTGAAGAGAATAAGGCCCAATACTGACCCCTGAGGTACCCCACTAGTGACAGTGACCCAATATGAGTGTGTACCGTTAATAACCACCCTCTGTTTTCTGTCACTCAGCCAGTTACTTACCCACTTACAGACATTTTCTCCCAGTCCGATCATCCTCATTTTATATACTAACCTTTTATGTGGTACGGTGTCAAATGCTTTGGAGAAGTCCAGATATACGCCATCCCTTGATTCGCCAAGTCTAGAACTTACCTCCTCATAGAAACTGATTAAATTCGTTTGGCATGACCGATCCCTCATGAAGCCATGCTGATATGGCGTTATTTGCTTATTTCCATTGAGATCCTCTAAGATAGCATCTCTCAGAAAACCTTCAGTTTCCCCACAACAGATGTTAAACTTACCGGCCTATAGTTTCCGAGCTCTGTTTTTGGACCCTTTTTGAATATTGGCACCACATTTGCTATGTGCCAATCCTGTGGAACATTCCCTGTCAGTATAGAGTCCACAAATATCAGAAACAAGGGTCTGGCTATGACATTACTTAATTCCCTCAGGATACGAGGGTGTATGCCATCCGGTCATGGCGATTTGTCTATTTTAATATTTTTAAGTCGTTGTTGTACTTTTTCTTGGAACACTTTTAATGGGGGATTTATTTTTACATTCAGCATTTCATCTGACAGTTTATTTTCCTCAGTGAATACAGTGGAGAAAAAAATATTTAACAGCTTTGCTTTCTCCTTGTCGCTCTCTGCAACTCCCCCCTCATTACTCTTTAAAGGGCCGACACCTTCAGATTTATACTTTTTAACATTTATATAATTGAAGAACATTTTAGGGTTAGTTTTACTCCTTTTGTCAATTAATCTCTCTCGGTCTCTAGTTTGGCTGCTTTTATTTGTTTTTTACATGCTCTTTTTTCCTTATAGTTTTTGAGTGCTTCCTCGCTACCGTCCTGTTTTAGTGATTTATATGTTTCTTTTTGTCATTTATTGCTTTTTTTTTACATTTCTATTTATCCACATTGGTTTCTTTTTGTTCCTTAACCTTTTATTTCCATATGGAATTTACCTCTCACAATGAGATTTTAGGATGCTTTTAAAGATATACCATTTTTGCTGATAGGATGCAGACCCATTCATTTCAATGGATCTGCAAAAAATGCGGACAGCACACCATGTGCTGACCGCATCAGGATGTCCGTTCCGTAGCATGACCATAGCAAAAAGCAGGTGCACACTGCGGCAATGCTAAACCCTCACACTGATAAAATTGAGGGGTTAGTTCGACATATCCTACTAGGAGGACATGTCTTAAGCTCGGACACCACGGCAAGGTCCCTCAAGTAGCCCGAGGCCCTACCACTCAACCTACCTGAGCCGTATGGGCGATACCAGGAGCCGTTGGGCATTACGGGAGAGTAAGGCCTGACTCACAGACAGCTCCACATTGTTGATTGTTCTCCACATCCACATTATCGCTATCGTATGTAGGATGGTTATTGTGGTACTTGTAGTCCGTTGCTGGCATCTTCCATTGTATGCATTTTTTGCTGTTGATTACCCCTAGCAACGGACTACAAGTGCAGGATGTGCTCCCCTAGATACATGCACAACTGCATATGGGTTGAGCATATCCTGCTTGTTAAACACCACACCACGTTTTCTAATGGATTGTCCGTTCCATAGCCCTGCAAAAAAAATAGAGCATGTCCATTTTTTTCTAGTTTGCGGACAAGAATAGGAATTATTACAATGATCCGCAAAAAGAACGCATCCGCAAAATAAAACGGATGCCATACGGACGTCATCCATTTTTTCTGCGGACCGCAAAACACATACGGTCGTGTGCATGAGGCCTTACTCTTATTCTTTTCACTGGATGATTCTGTTTTTAGACACCTTGGGCCAGATTTATCATTACACTTACATCTTACTCCACTTTTACATCTGCCCAAAGTCACTTTTAGTTAGTCAGATTTATTAATGGTCCTTTAATACTGTGATAAATGTGTATTGACGGTAGCAGTTTATCCTTCAGTAAGCGGCTTTACAAAAGTCGCACGTCTTTACAAAAAAGTCGCATGTTCTATTAAAAAGTCGCATAAGGTAAGCATGGTCCCCCCTGGAGTGAAATTGCGCATTTTTTTTGCGACTTTTTTGCGACTTTTTAAATGGTTGCAATAGTAAATCTGTCTAGAGATTCATTTACATAAGACAACACGCCCACTTTCACAAAACTGGAGAGCTTAGTGCAGAGCTTGAAAAAGTCGCAAAAAAATGCACAATTTTACCGATTGCGCATTTTTTTGCGACTTTTTCACTCCATTAAAGTGACTTTAGCTAATGATAAATCTGGCCCCTTATTTTTCCTTTAAATTTTAAACCTCTCATATTACTCATATAAAGTTTGAAAAAGTGAGGTGAAGAGTGAACTTGAAACGCCTAGTTTATCAGCTCACTTTAAGTTTGTATGTGTAATCCAAGAGGTTTAAAATGTCACAGGAATAGAAATGGTTTAAAAACTATAGAAGAGATCCAGGATCCGAAAGAAACCTATTGGATTTTTATTTTGGGTACTTTGAGCACAAAGAGGTTAAGCATAGTTATTAGTACATGCTTTGATCGATTAAAGTTTTTAAGTTTTTATTTATTTTTTAATATGTAGTTGTAGGTCGTGCATGAGAAGCATGAAGTCTAAAGCTCTTTACTATAAGAATATATTAAGTTTTTCTTAGAGTCCATACACATATGAATTTGGCAATCATGTTTTCTTTACCACTAAAATACTACAAGCATTTCTTTGGCCACCTGCGGGTTTTGCCAAATTCTCAAATTCTAGTGGTGGTTTTTCTGCTGTTTTTTTAGTGTTTTTTTGCCCACCATATGTCCATTAGTCCATTATTACCATTAGTATTCAAAATGCTTGCTAAAGCTTCAACATCTACAGCATGATGCATTTAAAAAAAGAATGAAAGACAAATAAACTTGTACTGTATCTCATGGATTTCATAGTTCACATAGACTCTAACCTAACACCTGGATCTGGCATTTTTACAGCAAACAATGCTACTAAAAATACTGAATACTAAAAAAAGAGTGTAAAAAATGCTATTAAAAACATAAGTGTGAAAGCTCCTTATATATCCCTACACACGTAAATTTGCCTCTGGACTTTTTTACTGGGAAAAACTCCAGAATAACTGCAGGTGTTTGTGTTTTTTTTGACCACCTGAGGTTCCTGTGGTGTTATTTGTGACATTATTTGCACACAGTGGGGAAGATTTATTGTAAAAGAAAAACAATCAATCAGATTTCACCTTTCATTTTCCAGAGGATCTCTGAGAAATGAAAGGTGAAATCTAATTGTTTGCTATGGGCAAATAAGCCAGTTTTCCTTTTCACCAGTTTTGATAAATTTACCCCAGTATACCTTAGTAGCGTTTTCTTCATGACGTTTTTCTCCTATAGAAAATCCTTTGTTAAAACTCCTGCAAAGATGCCAAGTGATGCAGCGTGCTGTGTTTTAAAAAAGAAGCACTAAAGACAAAAACAAAAAACCTAATGAACAAAAACATAGTCACAGAGTAGTTACATAGTTAATACGGCTGAAAAAAGACATAAGTCCATCAAGTTTAACCAAGAGATAGGTGGGGACGCGAATCCCAGAAGGAAGTGAGACTCTAGAACTGAGATTTCTACACGTATTTATAAGCATTCATGTCATTTACTTTTAAGAATTCATCTAAAACCTTGTTAAAACTGTCCACTGTTCCTGCTGTGACCACGTCCTGAGGAAGTCTATCCCACAGCTTCACAGTTCGAACAGTAAAGAAGCTTTGACGCTTCCATAGACTGAACTTTTTCTTCTCCAGTCGGAGGCAGTGCCCCCTTGTCTTTTAAGAGCATTTGAAATGAAACAGTTTTTCACTGTATTTTTTGTATGACCCATTTAAAAGGAACCTGTCACTTCCAAAAACCATCCCAAGCCACCAGCAGTACCGGAGAGTAGCCAGCAGCGTGTTTCTGACGATCATTTTCTTCCTCAAGGCAGATGCAGCAAAAGCTCTGAAAACGTTCTTTTATCCCCTGCCCACGCGATTTTCTTGTCATCCTTGAAGTCAAGGTGGCAGCAGCCTCCTTGCTTCAAGTCAAGGTAACTGCACCCTCTTCCCTGCCCCTTCGCTGTGACTGACAGCACTTATGCAGAAGGTTCGGCTGGTTTTGCCAAACTACCGACTGTCAGTCATAACGAAGGGGCAGAGAAGTGGGCGCGGTTTCCTTGACTTGAAGCAAGGAGGCCGCTGCCCCCTTGACTTCCAGCATGACTAGAAAGTCGCGTGGGCAGGGGATAAAAGAACGTTTTCAGAGCTTTTGCTGCATCTGCCTTCAGGAAGAAAATGATCGTCAGATACACACTGCTGGATACTCTCAGGTACTGCTTGGGATGGTTTTTGGAGGTGACAGGTTCCCTTTAAATATTTGTATAGGTTATTCATGTCCCGCCCTTAGACATCTCTTCTCAACACTAAATAAATTAAATTATTTTAATCTTTCTTCATAACTAAGACCCTCCATGCCCCTTATCAGTTAATTCACTCTCCTCTGTACTTTTTTCAGCTGCAGCGACTCCTTCTTTGGACTGGTGCCCAGAACTTAACTGCATATTACAGATGAGGCCGCACCAATGCTTTGTAAAGTGGTAGTATTACATCCCTGCCACACAAGTCCATGCCTCATTTATCCTGGTAGCATTAGAACCAGCTGATTGACATTGTATGCTGTTATTTAATCTACCATCTACAAGGACACCCAAATCCTTCTCTATAAGTGACTCTCCCAGTGTTACATATGATTCCCAGAGATTATGATTACCAAGATGCATAACTTTACATTTATCCACATTGAACTTCATTTGCCAAGTTGATGCCCAAACACTCAGAGTGTTCAAGTCAGCTTGTAGTATATGAGCATATTCCATAGACTGCAAAGTACTACATAGCTTAGTGTCATCTGCAAAAATAGAAATGGTGCCATTAATCCCATCCTCGATATCATTAATAAATAAATTAAAGAGGACGCAGCACTGAACCTTAAAGTACACCACCCGGGACCATTCTGAATAGGAATCATTGAACACAACTCTCTGGACACGGTCCTTGAGCCAGTTTTTAATCCATATACAAACTATACTTTCCATCTGGACCCGGAGCCTTGTTAACATTTAACTTATTTAACTTAGCTTGGATAATACTGCACCCCCCCCCCTCCTTTTACCATTATTTAGGACACCTACCTGCTCAGACCTTGTTTTTTTTTTAAGCATTAATATATTTCAAAAAAGTTTTGGGATTTGTTTTGCTCTCTTTTGCCATCTGCTGTTCGTTTCAGTACAAAAAGAAAAATATAAACGCAGTTCACTTCTGCAGTTATATGTGGTGAAAGCGTTTAGTGGCGTATTTCAGTACAAAAAGAAAAATATATACGCAGTTCACTGTTGCAGTTATTTGCGGTAAAAGCGTTTGCTGGCCTATTTCAGTACAGAAAGAAAAATATATACACTGTTCACTTCTGCAGTTATATGTGGTAAAAGCGTTTAGTGGCCTATTTCAGTACAAGAAGAAAAATATATTCTCAGTTCACTTTTGCAGTTATATGTGGTATAAGAATTTAGTTGCCTATTTCAGTAGAAGAAGAAAAATATATTCTCAGTTCACTTCTGCAGTTATATGTGGTAAAAGCGTTTAGTGGCCTATTTCAGTACAAAAGAAAAATATATACGCAGTTCACTGTTGCAGTTATTTGCGGTTAAATCGTTTGGTGGCCTATTTAAGTACAAAACGAAAAATATATTCTCAGTTCACTTCTGCAGTTATATGTGGTAAAAGCGTTTAGTGACCTATTTCCATACAAAAAGAAAAGTATATTCTCAGTTCACTTTTTGCAGTTATATGTGGTATAAGAATTTAGTTGCCTATTTCAGTAGAAGAAGAAAAATATATTCTCAGTTCACTTCTGCAGTTATATGTGGTAAAAGTGTTTAGTGGCCTATTTCAGTACAAAAGAAAAATATATTCTCAGTTCACTTCTGCAGTTATATGTGGTGAAAGCATTTAGTGACCTATTTCCATACAAAAAGAAAAGTATATTCTCAGTTCACTTTTTGCAGTTATATGTGGTATAAGAATTTAGTTGCCTATTTCAGTAGAAGAAGAAAAATATATTCTCAGTTCACTTCTGCAGTTATATGTGGTAAAAGTGTTTAGTGGCCTATTTCAGTACAAAAAGAAAAATATATACGCAGTTCACTGTTGCAGTTATTTGCGGTAAAAGCGTTTGGTGGCCTATTTCAGTACAGAAAGAAAAATATATACTCATTTCAACTCTGCAGTTATATATGGTGAAAGTGTTAAGTGGCCTATTTCAGTACAGAAAGAAAAAATATATACGAAGTTCACTGTTGCAGTTATTTGTGGTGAAAGCATTTATTGGCCTATTTCAGTACAAAAAGAAAAATGTTTTCTTCGCTTATAGGGGTGTTTAATTTGCTTTTAATTTATTTAGTTCAGCTAAAAGTATGCCAGACAGATAAGTACCAGGCCATGCACAGAGGAGTGACAGAGGCCTAAATGTTTCTGGCGCATTCTGGCGCAAGCAGAGGTTGCAGCAGAGTAAGGGGGCGTGGCAGCAGGAGTCACAGCGAGAGGCCTAAGCTCCCGGTGTCATCAAGCGCTTGTGACCAGCAACCCAGCAGTTCTTGATTGATTAACTCGGTCATCCACTTATCCCAAGTGACATCAGACACCCCCAGCCAACAGTTTTTGGGTTCGTCAGACACAACCCTTAGTTTGCATAGCCCGGGAGCAGGCCCTGTGCCCTCACCTGTCCTCACACTTCCTCTGTCTTTTGCTGTTCCCTCAGCCACAGAAGTATTATATGCTGTGGGCTCAGCTCCACTATACAGCGAGGACGAGCTACAAGAGGAAAGTCAGGAGCTACTGCCCAGCCAAGATGTGGAGGAGACATCCACCGCTTCCTTCGCTAGGCTGGCAAGTAGTGATGAGAAGAGTGCCATGAAAGGTGGTGTTGCGAGGGGTCAGGATTCTGACCCAGAGACCGTTAAGGAGAACATTAGTGACGTGCAGACACTACTCGATGATGATGAATCCGATCGCACTTGGGAGCCGGGTACAGAAGGGGCTTTATCATTATCAGGAGAAGAGGTGGTAGCTTGCTTCTGAGGCAGCGGCTGAGCCAGCAGGGTGGCAGCAGTGGGAGGTCGGGAGCCAAATGTGCTTCGCAGCAGCCTACCTGCCCTGGAAGTAGTGGTGCAGGGGTTCACGGAGGCAGAGGCGGTAGCAGTCAGTCAGTGCGGACTGTTGGGGGGAAAATCACCTACTCGGTGGTGTGGTAGTTTTTTGTTAAGCCGCCGGAGGAGGTGAACATGGCCATATGTAGAATCTGTGGGCAGAAGGTGAAGCATGGCCAGGGTGCCAATGTTGGCACTACAGCCCTGCGTCAACATATGCAGCTTCGCCATACAGTGGCTTGGGAGAACTGTGGCTCCGATCTTGTGGTCCAGCCTGCGGCAGCAACCGCTGCATCACCCAGTGGCACACACCCAGTTTCAGGAAGTCAAGGCTCCACCACCTCAGCCGAAGAAAGCTGTCTGTCATTCCCATCATCTGCTGGTTCTGATGCTTCTGCTCCTCCTCGTCAGTCATTCCGTCAGCAATCGATCACCGAATCGATTGCCAAGAGACAGCAGTATGTGTGCACTCATCCAACGACGCAGAAGCTGAATGTGCTCCTGGTCAAGTTGCTGGTGCCGCAGTCCCTTCCTTTTCAAGTGGTGGACTCTCAGACTTTTCGAGAACTGATGGCTTGTGCCGAGCTGAGGTGGAGAGTCCCAAGCTATAATATCTTTGTGAAAAAGGCAGTATCAGCCGTGCACAAATATGTAGAACAGAAGGTGGGACAGTCCTTGAGCCTGTCGGTGTCTGCCAAAGTGCACTGCAGCGCCGACTTGTGGAGCTGTAACTACGGTCAGGGGCAATACATGTCTTTTACAGCCTACTGGGTGAATGTGGTTCCTGCACAGCCACACCAGCAACTAAGCCATGGCACGCCGCTTCCGCCTCCACATTGTCATGCCGTTAGCTCTGTGACAATGAAGAAAGGATCAGCACTCAAATTCAGTTCTTTGCAGCTATATTCCTATTATTTTGCTTGACAAAGGCTAGTACATAGCCGAAACACGTGTAGCATTTTGTCTCCTCATCTATGGGCAAAATAAAAGGAATATAGCTGCAAAGAACTGAATTTGAGTGCTGATCCTTTCTTCATTGATTTTGTGAGCCTGCCGTCTCTGGATTCCTGCACCGTTCACACTGTGAGGTGGAGTGCTGACCGTTTCTGTCAGCTCTGTGACAATGTCCGCTTCTGTCTCCTCATCCTCCACCATGTCCTCAGCCTCCATTGCAGGAAAAGGTCACAGTGCCCTTCCAGCAAACCACATGTACAGGGCACGGTAGTGTTTCGCTCTGTTCTGCACCTAGTTTTCTTGGCGAACGGACTCACACAGGAGAGGAACTACTCTGTGTGATTCATCAAGAAATCGAATCCTGGCTTTCTCCGTGACAACTGAAAATCGGAACCATGGTGACCGACAACGGGAAGAACATGGTGTCGGCACTGCATCAAGGAAGGCTGAGCCATGTGCCCTGCATGACACAAGTGTTCAATCTGGTTGTCAAGCGGTTCCTGAAGTCTTCCACCCATCTGCAAGACATCTGCAATCCTAAAAATGGCCAGGAAACATTGCATGCACTTCAGCCACTCATACACCGCAAAGCACACCCTCCTGGAACTGCAGCGGCAGAACGGCATCCCGTTGGAATTCCACCTTCCATATTTTTGACCGACTATACAGAGAAAGGCCATCAATGATTTCTTGATGATCCAAGCCGATAGGAGTACTTCTATGTGTAACTTCGATGTCAGCCAGTGGCAGCTCATACTGGACACCTGCCGTTTGCTCAGGCCCTTTGAGGACGCCATGTTTTTTGTCAGTTGCCAGAAGTACAGGATGAACAAAGTCATTCCACTGCTTCATGTTCTGGAACAGATGCTGGTAACAATGGCTGGTCAGGGGACAGGAGACGTGGCGCCTAGATCTCACGGCCACATGAGCCCTGTGGGGGCTGAACTGGAGGAGGAGGGGGAGGAGGATATTGGAGCACAGGCAATGTGTAGCGAAATTGGTGGTTTTTCTACTCAGCTGACAGGAGAGGAGGAGCAGGAGCAGCCAGAGGAGCTACAGGGCGATAAGGAAGATGAACAGAGGACCCAGACACACCGTGGCAGTATGCAGTGGAGATGGAGGCAGGGAGTCGCTCCAAGTCACTTGCAAAAATGGCCCGATGCATGCGCACCTGCTTGCGTAGTGAGTAGTGACAGTCGAATTGTCACCATTCGGCAGAGGGGTGACTTCTGGCTTTCCACGTTGTTAGACCCTCGCTACCGGTCCAAAATGGGGGACTTTTTTACACCCACTGAGAGGGAGGACAAACTTAATTTCTAAAGAAACATCCTATGTAGTCAGTTGGCTGCTGTCTATCTGCGCCCTGATCCATCCTCTCGCAGATCTGACCGGGGGGGGGGGGGGCCCTATGCGCTCACGTTCCACTGCCATGGCTGCTGGGGAGGGGTGGAGTGACAGGAGCAGTACCAGCTCCATCAGCATCAGCCTGAGTCTACAGTCACTGATGAGCAGCTTTCTTCACCCGCATAGTGAAGAAACTACTCACTGGCAGCAGGTAGTCCTGTAGCAGGACCTGAACCAGCAGGTGATGGCATACTTGGACAGCACCCTGCTACCTCACATTGAAGATCCGCTGGACTATTGGGCAGCCAAACTGGATTTGTGGCTGCAACTGGCAGAGTTTGCCCTGGAAAAGCTGTCCTGCCCGGCCAGTAGTGTAGCATCAGAGTGGGTGTTTAGTGCAGCGGGAGCCATAGTGACCCCAAGGAGCATTTGCCTGTCCACCCAAAATGTGGAGAGACTGACCTTTGTCAAGATAAATCAGGAGTGGATCAGCCAGGATTTCCACTCACCAATTCCTGATACATCTGATTAGATCATCCATGCCGCCTCACCCAAACCTTAAAAAAGAGACAGGTTTCTTCTGGCTACCTGCCTCAGCTACTACTCTGATGCTGCCACCCGCCTGATGCCACACATCTGATGCCAAGTTCTCCTTTTTTCACCAACCTTCATCAGCGGGTACTGGTATTGCCTCCCACGCCCCACTCCATCACCTTGCCACTCTGTGGTATCCTGCTGCTGCTGATATCTCCACACTATGTCACCCTGCCACTCTGTGGTATTCTGCTGCTGATGATGATATCTCCACACTATGTCACCTTGCCACTCTTTGGTATCCTGATGCTGCTGCTTCTGTCATATCCACACTATATCACCTTGCCACTCTGTAGTATCCTGCTGCTGCTGCTGCCATTTTCACACTATGTCACCTTTTCCCTCTGTGGTATCCAGATGCTACTGCTGCTGCTATATCCACACTATGTCACCTTGCCACTCTGTGGTATCCTGATGCTGCTGCTGCCATCTCCACACTATGTCACCTTGCCACTCTGTGGTATCCTCCTGATGCTGCTGCTGTCGCCACCTCCAGACTCAGTCATTGTGCCACTCTGTGGCCTCCTCCTGATGCTGCTGCTCCCGCCACCTCCACACTCTGTCATTGGGCCACTCTGTGATGTCCTATGCTGTCGCCACCTCCAGACTCTGTCATTGTGCCACTGGGTGGCCTTCTTCTGATGCTGCCAGCTCCAGACTGTGTCATTGTGCCACTCGTTGGCCTCCTCATACTGCTGCCAACTTCAGACTCTGTCATTGTGCCACTCGGTGGCCTTCTCCTGATGCTGCTACTGCTGCTGCTGCCACCTCCAGATTCTATGTGGAATCAGCTGACGAGGGTGTAAATGGAGTGCGCTTCTTCTTGACACTAACATCGACCTGTGAGGCTGAGTTAATACTTGAGTTATTTGGTCAGTTTTGGCCACGTGACTGCGTAAATAAGTGAAGTGTGCATTGATTCTACGAGCGAAACCTGTCATCTGCATGTCATACTGACTCACAGTATTATTTCACTATCACAGCAGACTCCCTATGCGTGTTACTGCAAGGCACAGTGTTCTACACCCCTATAAAGGATCTCTGCAGCACTGAAATAGCCGTTTTTTTGTGAGATTCGCCACAAATAAATTTGGATCGAAGCAAATTTTTCAGTAAAATTGGGCAAACTGTCCGAATAGAATTTTTGAAACAGTCGCTCATCTCTAATGCCAACGACTGCATAACACAACTGGACTGTTAATTTGAAAATCAGGTCATAATAATGTTAGATTAAATGTTACTGTAGTAGAAAAATAATAATAATGCTAATTATGTTTTTTTTCTTACAGGTGCCAGATTTTACAGCTGTGTACAGTCTGTAATCTAATTAACATTTTGTCATATCTGTATGATATAAGAGAATATGAGAATGAAAATAATTATGACGAACTTGAAGAACCTAGTCTAAATCAGAAGCAATTATGCAGCTAATAAACAAAACCCATGTCGATAACACACTGTGTTACAATTGGCCCCACATCCCCAACTCTTCAAGGCACTTTGCCATATTGCCATAGTGCCATCCAATATAAGTATAATGTTCCCTTCGTTTATTATTGTTATGACCCACAATTTCATGTATTATGCACATTTATACATATTTACATGGTAATGTTATCTAATTGAACAAGAAATTAATGTGTGGGCCAAACTCAGGGTAACAAATTCATTGCATTTTAAAGTGGTTATCTCAGAGAATTCATACGGATTGTTTATAATCATCACTTGCATGCCCGACTTGTGAAAAGATTTGGTTACAAGTCCAAAGATGAAAAATGAATTACATTTATTACAGAAGCACACAGCCTGCCAGTCTAAGAGATGAAGCAGGATGATTAAAATAGACGACAAGGGCGCAAATTAGATAAAGGGATAAAAAGCAGAAAATTATTACAGTACGGAAGATTAATGTTTTAGAGAAATAATCCAAAATATGAATTATGCTTCATAAAAGAAGAAATCCTCCCTCTGATATTTTATAGGTAAAACACTCTGATTTATATATATATATATATATATATATATATATATATATATATACCTGAATTTATAACTGTAGACTTTGATCAGTGCGAAGTTCTTCTAGTATCTAGGAGCACAAAAAACTGGATGAACCTACATTGTAAAGACAGAATAGAAGCTAATTAGGAATTTGCAAATCGATACATTAGAATTGAAATTCGAAAATGTTGAATCGGAATGTCTTCAGATATGTTTTTTTAGAGTATGATTAAGTGAGAATTTGGGGAAATGTTCTCATCTCTAAAGCTAAAGTAAATAACTAAAATGTTTGAGTGCATATATACTGTATTCACTGCCTTTGCTATGAAACCCCTAAATAAGTTTTGTCCAACCAATTAACTTCCAAAATCACACAATTAGTTGAATCAGATCAGGTCTGAGATAAGGTAGTGGAGAGATTTAGATCAGGGTTGGGTAATAAAAAAATTAACAAACATTGAACATCCTATGCAGCAACATTAAATTCATTATAATAAACTGGAAAGAATATAGCACAACTACAAACCTGACTAGAATAGGCCACCAAATTTCACCAATGAAAACAATGAAGAGTAAAGCTTTGTGAAAGTGTGTCTAGAACAAAAGTCATTAAGCAAAGTAAACCCTAAGAAAATATATTTGAAGTTCACTGGTCAGATTAGACTAAAATTGAACTCTTTGACAATCATGGGAAACTCTGCGTGGTGCAAACCCAACACTTCCCTTTACTCCAAGATCACTATCCCCACAGTGAAGCATAGTAGTGTCAGCATTATGTTGTGGGGAAGATAATAATTAGCAGGGACTGGAATACTGCTATGGACTGAAGGAAACATGTATGGCAGTAAATATACAGCAATTCGTGAGTAAAAAAGATTTGAGACTGACATGGAGGTTCAGTGGCCCTAAACATACTGCTAAAGCTACACTGGAGTGGTTTAAAATTAAATGTTTGGAATGGCCTAGTCCAAGTCCAGAGTACAATCCAATTGAAAATCTATGGCATGAATTAAAGACTGCTATACACCAACACAACCCATCTGACTTGAAGGAGACATTTCCTAAGAGACTTCCATCTGTTTATCAAAAGGTGGCTCCACCAACCATGTATTGACTTTCAGGAGGTGAACATTTATGCACATAAAAGTCTTCTGTTTTTTACCTTAATTATGGTTTGTTTCACACTAAAAAATACTTGCATCTTCAAAGTGGTAGACATGTTATATAAATTGATCGGTACAACCACCTGGGGGGCCCCCCCCCCCCCCCCAAATATTAAAAAAAAAAAAATCTGGGCTGTAATGCAACAAAAAAGGAAAAAGCACCAAGAGGTGAATGAAAGGCATATTGAAGGACTACTGTATAGTATATCTCCACCCAAAAGACACTGGATTGTTATTAATGGCAAGAGAACAGTCAAATGTCTGTGGGAAATGTTTTAAAAATGAATACGAGAACGGATGTGGGAATTTGATCAGGCATCTTGACCAGCACAGAGCATGTGAAGGGTGTTTTCACATTTGTAATGGAGCCTCCCTCTCAGATACTGTTGTTTTCAGTGGGTAAAATACTGCTGCATGCGGTGCTGTTTTGCCCCTCAAAATAAAGGACACCTTGGCAGAACCTGATGAACCCCTTTACAGTATAAGTTGAGTTGAGTTGTGTGATGTGTGCACATTGTTGTAAGTTTTGTTTTTAACAGAAGCCACATTTGTAACAATCAGTTCATGTTATTGACAAGTTTTCACCATTTGTGGCACATGCAGTCGCTGCTCCAGTAGCAGAAGCAGAGCCGCTGCCCTTGCGTCGCTACTCGGACCAGGCAAAATGTCTGGCCCTGTCAGTCAAGCAGCGGGGAGCTTCTTCAGCAGCAGGGACAGCCCCTCGCAGGAGAGAACTCTTATTGATTAGATCAGGCATCCTCAAACTGCGGCCCTCCAGCTGTTGCAAAACTACAACTCCCAGCATGCCCAAACAGCCTACAGGTATCAGCCTACAGCAGGGCATTGTGGGAGTTGTAGTTTTACAACATCTGGAGGGCCGCAGTTTGAGGATGCCTGGATTAGATGAATTCATTCTCTATAAGTGGACCATGACATCCTCCTATTTGCCTAATATTACTATTATTATTAGTTATTTTAAAGCACCAATAATTCCAAGGCACTCTACATATGAAAAAGGGGTTTACAAATGTAATACCATACAAACACATGTACAATAAACATGAAGAAATTGAGTGACAGACTGATATAAAGAGAGGGGACCCTGCTGTAAGGGCTTACAATCTACTATACATGGGAAGGGTGAAGGAGACAGAAGGTGCGGGTAAAAACTGTTTAGTGCTGATACTACCTGTGTATATAGATAGACAGATAGCGAGAGAGAATTATAATAGTATTTTTTTTCCTTTTTACTGCATACCATGGAACATGACCTATTTCACCTTATTGTACATATAATTAGAGTTACACACAGCGGTCATTGTATAGTATGTAGCTAAATATTCATGCTGCTGATTTTTACTTTGATAACCTTTCCCCATCCTCCAGAACACAGCCATCAATCAATCACTCCATATACAGACAGTAGAATTAATTAGAGTCTGCTTCCACTGTGTGGTGTGACCATTTTTATTTCTACTAGAAGACGTGCATCTATTGTGTAGGTGTTTTTACGCTCTTTTATAACGTTCATTTATTCGGGTTCCAGTAATGTCTAACTTTACACAAATATTATCTCAATGCATGTTACTTCCACTGCTGCTTTTCTAAACTAGTGATGGCTGGAACAAAATAGAGGTAACAAAAACTAAACTGTGAACCTTTGTAGTAAATGAGCCTGAGGATACATTCTAAACTCTACCGAACAAATCGTGAAAGATAATACATTTGCCAAAGTCAATATGTTTTTGAAGATAAATTCCTGTTTCTTTGTGTCTTGAGGAAATGTAAATCATTTGAACAATGACCACATAGCAAAACATTTGAGAACTGCATCCGACCCTCACAACGTACGGCATTATCCGAAGTGAAGAAAGCGTTTTTCTTTTTTTTCCCAAACACTCTCTCGATAATTTGGAAAATTGCTATGGGACTTTGCTCATTATCTTTTTAACAACAGTATTTAAGTCAGGAGTTCTCATGTACCCTCTGGCTCTGAGACTTTCTGTGAGGCTTTAAAAGGAAAAGTCTATGAGAAATAAAACACGGTATTACACAGGCGGCTGAGGTATGAGAGTTTTCAGTACATAGTGTTTACTGTTAGTAAATTATGACAATCATGCCAGTTATTATTATAATAAGTATAATTATATGCTCTAAAGCATAATATCAATTATATCTGTAATATAATCAGAATTGGACGGCTTTCACACATTTAAGGTGCATTTACACGTGCTGAGCTAAAGCCGATTATCGAGAAAGAACCGTTCATTCCCAACATTCGGCTGCTTGTTCAGTGGGGGTGACGTGCTGGATCACCTCCACAGTATGAGAACGAGGGATCGCTATTGCTATCAGTCTCCCTCATACAGTTGCATTGTTTCTGGGCAGCAGATCACTGTTTGGAGAGTACGATCTGTTGCCTAGAAACAATAATTAATGTGCCTACATGAACAATCATTTCACTCAATGAACAAGCGTTTCGCTCATTAATCGGGTTATCTGCGGCACATTGTAAATCCACCTTTAGTGTTTGGTCAGTGTTGGATCATGGGTGTAGGAAGCGGGGGGGGGGCGGGGGGGATGGATCCCCCCCAGGAAATAATGCAGGGGGGGGGGCAGGTATAGTCAAATCCCCCCCAGCGGGGCAATGTGTGCGGCATGGTGTACATATAGGGGTCGCAGTTGCGACGGGGCCCGGCCGCCTGCGGACTCCTGCTGACAGAATCAGATCAGCGCCGCCGGGCCTGCCTGGACAGCAGCGAGCACGGTGGATGGCGTCAATCCCGCGAGACCTGTGAACTCTCGTGGCAGGTCTCATGGGAACATGCGCGCGCCGTGCGTGCCAGAACTTCAACTGAGAGAGACTCGGAGGCTGGAGCGCAGGATAGACGGTGACTCATCATCCAGACAGAGCCAGCCCAGGACAGGAGGAGAAGGTAAGTTCATTACAATTACTGTGGGGGCAAATTAATTAATATGGGGGCAGTGTGGGGACCAATTCATTATTATGGAGCAATATGGGGGCAGTGTGGGGACACATTAATTATTATGGAGCAATGTGGGGGCAAATGAATTAATATGAGGCAGTGAGGGGACAAATTAATTAATATGGGGGCAGTGTGGGGGCAAATCAATTAATATGGGGGCAGTGTGGGGACTAATTAATTATTATTGAGAAATGTGGGGACAAATTAATTAATATGGGGGCAGTGTGGGTGCAAATTAATTAATATGAGGCAGTGTGGGGGCAAATTAATTAATATAAGGCAGTGTGGGGGCAAATTTATTAATATGAGGCAGTGTGGGGACAAATTATTATGGAGCAATGTGGGGGCAAATGAATTAATATGAGGCAGTGAGGGAACACATTAATTAATATGTGGGCAAATCAAATAATATGGAGCAGTGTGGGGGCAAATTAGTTAATATGAGGCAGTGTGGGGGGAAAATTAATTAATTTGGGGCAGTGTGGGGGCAAATTACTTTACACCAGTTTGATAAATTACCCCAATTATGAGAAATCTAACGTGTCTGTGTAACAAACTCTGCAAAGACAAGATGTGGCTGGAGGAATTTGTCATGGCGGTCAGGGTCAAACGGAGGACAAGAGGAAACTGGATGTAAGAGGTAGGTGGTGCTGGATTTCCCTACATGTACAGCGGGCTCACTACTGTCACCTGTGTCTCATTTCCCTCCCCCCCCCTCCAAGTATTTATCATAATCCTATGTATTTTAAATTTGGCAGCTACATTTTAATTTGTCACCTTCAGTCCTATGTAACAGACCAGATAACAGTGATAACTGTCTGTGCGCAGATAATCTAGTATATGTTCCCTGTAGTCCTATGTAACATAGTTGTGTTATGTGGGGTGTTACAGAGGACTGCAGGTAACATCTATAACATCTGTACTCAGACAGTTAAGAGATAATGGTGATCCAGCGGGTTTGGGGGGTCGGCGACGAAGAGGGGGCCCAATGGATCAGTTTCGCACCAGGGCCCCATGGATTGTGTATACACCACTGGGCATCTCCATAATGATCTATCAGAGGCCGGCGTAGTTGGAGCAATGACGTCATCGCGCCGCCTGAGCCGTACAGCAAGGGACACAGGCTGGAAGAGGCCTGCATTGCTGCTGCCAAAGAGGTAAGTATAAGTGTAAATTTTTAAAAAAATATATACAATATACTTTTACTGTCTGGAACATGATTGGGGGGCCCTGTTATTACCCGGCGAGCAAAAATGCTGTCCCCCCCCCAGATTTTTGGGGGTTCCTACACCCATGTGTTGGATCACTGATCTCCATCAGTGATTGTGAGCCTGTTCTGCACACCTGGTTTTGGCTCATAATCACTGATCAAACACTGACCATGAGAAAGCAGCTTTTGGCAGCATTAATGACACCAGACCACTGTCTAAACTGACAGAGGAGGCCATCAAGCATGCTCCACAACAAATTCCACTATCCCAAACCACTGGATCTTCCTTCTTCTCAGTTCTCTCTTCCCGCTCATTGGTCTAGTTCAGCTTCCTTTTTAGGGATAACTTTAAGGGTGACAGAACAATTAAAGGACCAGCTCATTGTGAGCATAATATCATCTTGTTCTTAATGCAACTACCGTGTGTTTCCAGAAACTGGGGTTGCTGACAATATTGCATTGCTAAGACAACATTAGAAAAATGTTCTAATTTTTTTTGTTTATAGCCGTTAAAAGAAAGATCTTAAGCTTTTCCAGTCTGACTCTTGGCAGTCACACTGATAAACATAATGAAGGGTCCGCCAGCCACAGCTCCATACTTTTTAAGTAGCTGTACCAGGTATTGCAGCTCAATCAAGTGTTTCATTTGCACAAACAAATTAGATTTTTGAAGACTTCTGAAAAAAAGTTGCTGATGCTCATCAGGCTGTAAAAGGTTTACAAAAACATCTATAATGAGTTTGATCTCCACCAGTCCACAGTCAGACAGATTGAGTACAAATCGAGAAAATTCAAGACTATTTTTACCCTCCCCATGAGTGGTCAACTAGCAAACATCACGACAAAAGCAAGGTGTGTAATAGTCTGCAAGGTCACAAATGAACCCAAAGTAACCTCTAATCAACAAAAGGCCTTTGTCACCTTAGCTAATGTTATTGTTCATGAGTCCACCATCAGGAGGACACTGAACAACAATGGCAGGATTGCTGCTCCTCTCCAAATCGAACATTGCTGCCCATCTGCAATTTGCTAACAATCACCGACAAGATAGACGGCTATTAGAACAATGTTTTATGGACCAAAATAAACTTTTTTGATACAAATGAGAAGCATTGTGTTTGGAGAAAGGAAAATACTACATTTCAGTTTAAAAACCTCATCCCATCTGTGAAACACGGTGGGCGTAGTATCATAGTTTGGGCCTGTTTTGCTGTATAAGGGTCAGGACGGCTTGACATCATTTATGGAACAGTGAATTCTGAATTATACCAGAAAATTCTATAGGAAAATATCAGGATATCTGTCCGTAAGCTGAATCTCAAAAGAATGTGGGTCATACAGCAAGACAAGGAGCCTAAGCACATTAGTTGTTCTACCAAAGAAAGGTTAAAGAAGAATAAAGTTACATTTCTAGAATGACCATGTGAAAGTTCTGACCTTAATCCAATAGAAATGTTGAGGTAGGACCTAAAGCAGGAAGTTTATGGGAGGAAAATCACCAACATTGCAATGTTGAAGCTGTTTTGTATGGAGAAATGGGCTGGAATTCCTCCAATCCCATGTGCAGGACTAACCAACAATTACTGAAAATGTTTAGTTGTAGTTATTTCTGCACAAAATAGACACAGAATACTGAAAGCATGTGCATGACATGTGATAGCGTTCCACATATATCCAGTGATCAGGTTCAGTTCCTATCTGGCATGCATGCTCAGTTTTTCTGTGTAGGGCTATCAGCATATAGATGCCCGGATCTATGCACTGAAGTGTGCCGCAACCGAGCCACAGGGGCAATATGTGTGAGTTATAGTGGGCAGATAGGGTTAGTAGTTGGTTTTACTCACGGTTAGCAGCGCTCCCTGGTCCGGCGTGCAGTGATGGGAAGGACAGCACCAGTTCCTTCAGGGCACACTCTTTGTCCAGGGACTCCCACCATATGGTGGTTGAGGTGCCCTTGGTGGTGTGCGTTTAAGGTGCAGTGGAGGCAGGGTCCCTGGTGTTCGTGATGCCAGCACCGTAAGGTGCAAATAGGTGATAAGTCTGCACAATAAGGAGACCAGTTCTCTTAACAAATTCCCAGTACTTTACTGAAGCTGATCCAAAGGTCATCAATAAGCTCAAAAGTCATTTACAGCAAGGCAGCTTCTACAATGGCTCGGGTTAGTTCCCAAAAGTTGCATAATGGATAGCTTCACTCTATAGCAATTAATCTTTTGTTTCGCCAGGCTGGAGGGATGTACTGTCTCTGTTGTACTGTATTTTCATATACTTCTGTATCCTCTCTAGAAATACTATCTCCTGACAGGTGTCCTTTCTGTCTTTAGTTATGGTTGACAGCTGGTAGCTTAGAATCTCTCCACATAGTGCAAAGGTGACTAGAGTCTGATAAACGACAATTACCTTCCTTTGCCAATATTCTCACGCCCTCTCTGGATTGCCTGGATCTTCTATAATCTTTCACTTCTATGGGCTTGTACATGGAACTAACTCTGGAGTTTAGATAACTCTCCAAAATGGCTGCTGAGGTGCAGCTTTTTCCTCAGACAACACTCTCCTCCTTCTTCTCCTCTCTCGTCCTCAGAGAGCAGGGTGGAGTCAGCCCTGGGAGGCTTGTTACAACCATCCCCTCCCTGTGCAACTTTATGGGAACTCAGGCACAAGCATATTTGCATGAAACACAATCACAGTATTAGGCAGTGTGTTGCAGGACGCTGCAAGTGCAGTACACATATATAGGCTGTGTTTGGCTCCTGTCCTAAAAAAGCGGGCTGGACAGAACTAATATAAGCGAAGCCAGGCATATTACATCATTTTCCAAATAAAAGACCAAGTCTAATTTGTTAGACTTATTTGATTTGGTTAACTGTATCTACTTTTAGGATTCGTGTGGAAAACTGATGTTGTTTATGTCAAATTTAGGAATAAATAAAAAATTCTGAAGTGTTCACAAACTTTAAAGGACCTCTGTATGTCACAGTAAGCACACTCATCTATTTTCAGACCTTCCACAGAAGTGACTGGAGAGATAAGCACACATGCAAACACTTTTACATTTCCAGTAGCTAAAGACAGGGCCTGTTCTCAAGATAAGTGCAGGTTACTGATGTGGGACCCACAGCTATCAGGGATTTATGGCATATCCTGTGGATATTCCATAAATATCCAGATGGGAATTAAATGAGTTTTACATTTTTAATTTTTTTTATTATTGTTTTAAATGATGGCCTATCCTTAAGGTCCCTTTACACTGGACGACAGAGCATCAGCTTGCCGGGAAGGAAATGTTCCTTCCCGACAATCGCTTGCTTGTCAGTGGGGGAGACTCCTGTATTTACATGCAGCAATCTCCTCCACAGTGTGGGGAGGAGCAATTGTTAATGCCAACGCTCTTCCCCATATAGACTCGTTTTTTGCCAGCAGCAGATCATGCTTACACAGCATGATCTGCTGCGGGAAACGATAATTTTTGGGTCTGCACAAACTGCCGAATTACCCGATAAACTAGCATTTCGCTTGTTCATCAAGTAATCGGCAGAACATTTACACTGCTAGATGATCTCTCCTATGAATATACAGTAATCATTACAATTGCCATGACAGTAGTTGTGCAGAATATAAATCTCCAATATGAAGAATTGCAGTGCTTGGGTAAACTATTAGCCAGCTTTCACACAGGCAGTGTTCAGTGATTTTTTCCATCAGTTATTGTCAGCCAAACACTGGAGTGGGTTTAGACATGTGCAGATCTTTACCTTATACCTTCTCTCTGTGTAGCCTCCAACCTTTTGGCTCACAATCACTGATGGAAATCAATGACCGAAACACTGACGTGTGAATAAGGCCTTATCCTGTATAAATGTTTCCTGTTGCAGAAAAATATCCATATGTGTTAATGCTGATAGACTCAAATCCTGACAAGTAAGTGTCAGACTTTTGTATGATTGAAGCAAATATGTGTATATGTAAATCCAGCCTCATGTTAATCTCAGGCCCCATGCATGTAGCTTCTCAACTAGTAGAAGCTCTAAACACTGTTATGTCTAGTGGCACCAGAAATGGTGCAGCGTTACTTAACCTCCTAACAGTCACATTAAAATTCGGAAAACCTTTGCAAAAATGTCACTTTTTTATTGTACATTTTTTTACTATGTGTCTGCAGTAAATCTTGTTGGCGCACAACTCAGGGGACACAATTGCACTTTTAAGTCTTAATTTTTTCTTTCTTTTTTTATTTTGTATGATTAGTTGTAGGTTTTTAGGAACAATTTTGGGGTATATATAGCATAGTAAGTAAATATTATTATTTATCATTTTATTTTTCTGGGGAAAGAAAAAAAACTGCAATTTTACCATTATTTGTAGAATTTATTTAGGACATTCACTGTGCGGTAGAGATGTCCCAAACTATTCGCCAGCGAACAGTTCCTGGCGAACATCGCATGTTCGCGTTCGCCGTGGCGGGCGAACATATGCGATGTTCGGTCCGCCCCCTATACGTCATCATTGAGCAAACTTTGACCCTGTACCTCACAGTCAGCAGACACATTCCAGCCAATCAGCCTACCCTCCCTCCCAGACCCTCCCACCTCCTATCAAAAAGCAAGGACAGCATCCATCTTAGATTCATTCTGAAGCTGTAGTGTTAGTTAGAGAAGGGAGAGTGCTGCTGCTGCTGAATCAATAGTGAAAGCGTTAGCTAGGCCAGTGTTCTGTGTCCACTCCAGTCCTCAAAGAGATCATCTGCTCATCAAAGACTCATCTCCTCAAAGCGTCCTTACAGCACCCCAAAAAGCCCTTTTTAGGGCTGGTACATCAGTCTGCTTTTATTTTATTTTTCTATATATATATTGCAATTGCTTGCCCGTGTGAGAGGCCGCAGGCCCACAGACTGTACTGTGTGCACACCACTCATATAGGGTGGCACAGTAGCTTGCAGATAAAAAAAAGTCATTTAATTTTTACCCTTTAATATAATTGCAGTTGCCTGCCAGTGTATGTCAGGCCCACAGACTGTACTGTGCCCACTGCCACTGCCCACCACTCATATAGGGTGGCACAGTACCTTGCAGATAAAAAAGAAATTACATTTTTACCCTTTAATATAATTGCAGTTGCCTGCCAGTGAGTGTCAGGCCCACAGACTGTACTGTGCCCACTGCCAGTGCCCACCACTCATATAGGGTGGCACAGTACCTTGCAGATAAAAAAAGTAATTTAATTTTTACCCTTTAATATAATTGAAGTTGCCTGCCAGAGTGTGTCAGGCCCACAGACTGTACTGTGCCCACTGCCCACCACTCATATAGGGTGGCACAGTACCTTGCAGATAAAAAAGAAATTACATTTTTACCCTTTAATATAATTGCAGTTGCCTGCCAGTGAGTGTCAGGCCCACAGACTGTACTGTGCCCACTGCCAGTGCCCACCACTCATATAGGGTGTCACAGTACCTTGCAGATAAAAAAGTCGTAACATTTTTACCCTTTAATATAATTGCAGTTGCCTGCCAGTGAGTGTCAGGCCCACAGACTGTACTGTGTGTACTGCCCACCACTCATATAGGGTGGCACAGTACCTTGCAGATAAAAAAGTAAATACATTTTTACCCTTTAATATAATTGCAGTTGCCTGCCAGTGAGTGCCAGGCCCACAGACTGTACTGTGCCCACTGCCCACCACTTATATAGGGTGGCACAGTACCTTGCAGATAAAAAAGTCATTTCATTTTTACCCTTTAATTTAATTGCAGTTGCCTGCCAGTGTGTGTCAGGCCCACAGACTGTACTGTGCCCACTGTCCACCACTCATATAAGGTGTCACAGTACATTTCACGGCGCACGCGCTGTGACCTAAAATTCAAACGAAGTGGACCGAGCATGGGTCTTTTTCCATCTCCCGGTTCCAAAAATCTATTCACTACATCGGCCCTTGCCCTGATAAGGGACAAAACAGAGATTAAACTGATAGGAATAGTACTTAGTTAACACTAGTTACATTGGTGGCAAATTCCATTGCAAGTGCCCAAAATTAGAAGGAAGCAGACAGAGCAAGCTTTTTTCTCTATCTCCCCATGCAAGGATTCAATTCAATACACGTCCCCTAATAGGGGACTTAACCCCTTAACAACTGGAGGTTTTTTGTTTTTTTTGCGTTTTCGTTTTGGGCTCCCTGCCTTCCCAGAGCCATAACTTTTTTAATTTTTGGTTCACATAGCCATATGAGGGCTTGTTTTTTGAGGGACAAGTTGTACTTTCCAACAACACCATTTAATATTGCATATGATGTAGTGGGAGGTGATTTTTAAATTTTTTTATTTTAGCAAAGGGAGGTGATTTGAACTTTTATGTTTTTTTTTTATTTATTTTTTTACACTTTTATATAGTTCCCATAGGGAACTATAACTTACAATCATTTGATTGTGATTATCATACATTCCAATGCAATAGCATTGGAATATACGAAAAAAATCGCATATTTCCTATGAAGCCTATTACAGGCAAGGCTCCATAGAAAATACTACAGAGCAGCCTGGGTTTCATTCATAGAGACCCAGGCTACTACAGGCGCGCTCCGGCTATCCGATCGCCACACGGGGGAGCCGGAGCGCAAACCGAAAGTAAAACTTTCGGTTTGTGCGAGTTCAGATGCTGTGGTCAGGATTGACCACGGCATCTGAGGGGTTAAATGACCGCGATCGGCATTGCTGCAGGTCGCGTACATTAGCCGCAGGTGTCTACTACAAGAACCATGCAGACACCCGCGGCTAAGGAGCCGCATGACACACAATATTCAGGGGCACACACTAACGTATCAGAAAAAAGAGTGCAATTAATAGTCCAAAACAACTATATCAAGTAAAGGGGACCACAAGAGAGTCCAAGAGGACTAACACTTAAATGCACATCCAGTCAAATAACTATAAATTATTAATTTATTAGTAGAGACACATAGGAAGACACACAAAAAACATTAAAAATTGTATACAATATTGGACAAGTGCGGGTGAGATAACCCTGCACAACGGCGGAGTCCAGGGCACAATATAATAAAGAAGGTATCAAAGTGCAATGTACTGGCAGTACAGACACATATACAAACTGAATACAAGTAACAACATGGTACAGGAAACCATACCTAACCACACAAGTATAAATGAAAGCGATCAGTCAAAAGTCTGTGCCAGGTACCCCCTTGTGGACAACCGCCGACAAAAAGAGCCCCACGCGTATCGCCGGCAACGTCCGGCTTCGTCAGACTCCGCCGTTGTGCAGGGTTATCTCACCCGCACTTGTCCAATATTGTATACAATTTTTAATGTTTTTTGTGTGTCTTCCTATGTGTCTCTACTAATAAATTAATAATTTATAGTTATTTGACTGGATGTGCATTTAAGTAATAGTCCTCTTGGACTCTCTTGTGGTCCCCTTTACTTGATAAGGAGCCGCATGAAGCAGGAGCGGGCGCCATCTTTAAAGACCGGACACAGGGAGTACGGGTACGTCCTGTGTCCTTAAGAGGTTAAAAATTAAAATGGTAAGAATAGTAGTTCACACTATTTGTATTGGTGTACAGTACATTGCGCAGCGCACGTGCAGTGCCCCTAATTGGAAGTAAGAGGACCAACCAATCATCTTTTTCCATCTCCCGGTTCCTAAAATCTATTCAATACACATCCCCTAATAGGTGACGTAACAGGGATTAAACTGATAGGAATAGTACTACTAAACACACCACTCATATAGGGTGGCACAGTACATTGCACGACGCACGCGCAGTGCCCCAAATTGCAAGGAAGAGGACCGACCAACCATTTTTTTCCATCTCCCGGTTCCTATAATCCATTCCATACACCGGCCCCTGATAGGGGACAAAACAGAGATTAAACTGGTAAGAACAGATTTTTTTTATTTAAAAAAAAAAGAGGACAGCCTCTGCGGAGCTGGGTATTTTTTGGCCGCGTTACTGAATGCTCATGCACAATGGCTGTAGGCTCATGCGTCCTTTTGCGGAGGTGACAAACCTGGTCAGTCAAACCCAAGGCAACATCATCAACCTCATCTCACATGCGTTTTTTCTGGAGCGTGCCCTGCGAAGAGTGCTGTATCAGGCCGTAGATGAGCATGAAGAGGAAGAGTCGTGGTCACCATCACCCCCAGAAGCAGCCTTGTCTGCATTGATTGCTGGACCTGCGGCAACGCAGAGAGAGGAGTCTGAAGAAGAGGAGTCAGAGGAGGAAAGTGGCTTTGAGGAGGTGGAAGACCAACCACAGCAGGCGTCCCAGGGGGCTTGTTGTCAACTTTCAGGACCCTTGGTGTTGTACGTGGCTGGGTGGAGGAAGAGACCTTCAATGACGTCAGTGAGGACAAGGAACGGGACATGGCTAGCTTGGTATCCAACCTTGTGCAAATGGGGAGTTTGCAGTTGTGCAAATGGACTGTTTGCAATTGTTTGCGGTTGTTTGCGGTGCGTTAAACTGGGAGTTTGGTCTGTCAGAGTTTGGTCTGTCATTGTGAAGCGGGCGTAACCCTTACACTACCTGATCGATACAACATCATACCTGATCGTATACACACACTGGATGTTTTAAAGCACGTTATTCCAAACAATTTAGGAATGTTAGGTGATTTATGCCCTTTATGGATTAAAACCCGACTCTTCGTCAACTACGTAATTTTCCACTGGAGTTTTGCCATGGATCTCCCTCCGGCATGCCACAGTCCAGGTGTTAGCCCCCTTGAAACAACTTTACCATCACTATTGTGGCCAGAAAGAGTCCCTGTGGGTTTCAAAATTTGCCTGCCTATTGAAGTCTATGGCGGTTCGCCTGGTTCGCCCAGTTCGCCCGTTCACGAACATTTGCGGAACATTTTATGTTCGCGACATCTCTGCTGTGCGGTAAAAGTAACATAATTTTATAATGTGGGTCAATACAATGTGTGTTTCTCCACTGCCCAGAAGAATAGTCTTATATAATTTCTATATTTTTTTTACTATTCTTCCTTTCCTCCTGCAGGCTCACAGCTCTGCAACTGCTCCTTCTCCTACTACAGACTTAAGGGGAGGAGGAGGGCTGCTGCTTTAGCTGCTTATATCTCTGGTTTGGTAGCAACTAGAGATATGGAAAAGTATTCCAAGCTTTCAAACAATACTAGAATGACAGCAATATCTTCACTACATGGGAAGATATCACTGTTAGTAATCATGATGCCTTGAATGCAGCTGAAAGTGAAAGCAAAAGCAGGTTTCACCCACAATTAATCCTGACTCTGTTTCTAACAGTGATATCTCCTGCTTAACTTGGGCTAATGCTGTCATTTTGGTCCTGTATGAAAGCCTGGAATGCCAGCTTTTAAACAAGAAAATGCTGTTAGCTGCTACCAATCAGGACATGTCGGCAGCTAAAGCAGCTCTGTCCTTCCACAGATAACTGATTTTCCCACTGCCTGAGCTGAGCTCAGGAAGAACAGTTAGGTGGTTACAGGGGTTTTATAGTTTGCATCAATATCCTTTAAAATAATAATTTATGAAAGTAGCCGAAATTCTGTAATGCATTTTCTTTACCTTTAGCGCCGCTATCTTCCGTTCTGTTCTGTGCTCACATGACCATGTCCATGCAGCTCTTTCTTACTTCCTGTGATGTTATTTCCATGGGTGTGTCAAAGTAGATACAGGAGCAGTGGTAGGGAAATGTCTATGTAACTAGCTGGTTGGGAGGAGCTATAAACTAGATTGGCATTATTAGTGACAGTGATAGGGAAGGGTATGTAATTAGCTGGGAGGGAGGAGCTATAAACTAGCTGAGCATTGTTAGTAGCAGTGATAGGAGAGTGTCTATGTAATTAGCGGAGTGGGAGGAGCTATAAACTAGCTGGGAGTTGTTAGGGGCAGTGATAGGGGAGTGTATATATAACTAGCTGAGTGTGAGGAGCTATAAACTAGCTGGGTGTTGTTAGGGGCAGTGATAGCGGAGTGTCTTTATGACTAGCTGGGTGGGAGGAGCTATAAACTATCTGGATGTTGTTTGGGGCAGTGATAGGGGAGTGTCTATGTAACTTGCTCGGTGGGAGGGGCTATAAACTAGCTGGATGTTGTTAGGGGCAGTGATAGGGGAGTGTCTATGTAACTAGCTGGGTGGGAGGAGCTATAAGCTATCTGGATGTTATTAGGGGCAGTGATGGGTTAGGTTGGATATAGCAACAGGTACACTACATACAGGATGGAAACAAACCAGAGTGAGTGTAAATTGTAAAAAAAAAAAAAAAAACACGGAGAAGATGTACATGAGGTAAGCAAGTACATGAATACATCTGTTAAAAACCAAAGTGATTCCAAAAATCTCTTTAAACTTGACACTTGGGCCAAAATTTTTTCACTGGCAGTAAATATGTCATATAGTACTGTACGTTTGAAGAAAACTGAATGAGAGGGTTGATAACCCAAAAAAATATTCTCTGTACAGGGTCACCCTTATTGAGATAAAATGTAACTTTTGCTAAAAGAAAATATGAGTGTGATCCGAAAGGGCAGAGGAGTATTCGATTTTGTGAATACTCGCTTAAGGGTACTTTCACACTTGCATTATTCTTTTCCGGCATAAAGTTCCGTCAAAAGGGCTCTGTGGCGGAAAAGAACTGATCAGGCATATCCCATGCATTCTGGATAGGGATGGATAGAAATCCATTCAGTTTGCATCAGTATGCCTTCCGTTCAGTCACTGTCAGGCGTTTTGGCCGGACATAATACCACAGCATGCTGCGGTATTATGTCCTTCTAAAATGCCTGATCAGTCGCCGGAATGGCATTTACATTGACTTGTATTAGTGCCGGATCCAGCATTGCGAAACAACTGAAGGACGGATCGGTCCTTCCGGTCTGTGCATGCGCAGACCGCGGAAACTGTGAAAAAGACTGCAGGACGGATCCGTCCATCCGCATGACAAGTGTAGCACCCCCAAGTCAGGGCAATGTGTGGGACTAACCTGGGGAATGCCAGTGATGGAGAGGCCGGCACGCTGTTCCTCTGGGCCTGGGGCACTCTCTGGGTTCTGAAGGGACACAGCCAGGTGCAGTGTGAGGTGCCCTTGGTGTTGTAGTTTAACGTGCCTATGGCTAAGTCCCTGATGTTTCGTGACGCCAGTGCCAATAAACGGTGGCACACCGTATTTATAGTAGGAATAATAGAGGTGCAGACTTGTAGCTTGAAAACAGAATTCCAACTTTACTGAAACAGTGGCAATACAGATGGCAACCTCTTAAAACAGTTCTTGTTGCAGACAATAGACTTTTGTACAGTCGCAGTTACAGCAGGCTTACATCCAGCAAGGTAAAATAGAGGGTAAAATAACAGGACTTTGAATTGCAGGTGAACCTTACTTTCTTCCTGGCTTGTCCTGACTGGCAATTATTCTTCAAGGCCCCAATGCCCTACTTCTGGCTTATATCCTTGAATCTCCAGTTGACAGTGTACCTCCTCTTGACATTTAGTACCTCTTGCTCTAGGGATTGCCTCTGCTTGACTTCTGCTGACTTGCTTAGACCCGAGACATGTGGCCTTCACAGACTCCAGGGTCTGCACTTCTTCCCAGGCCCAGGGCCTGGTGTAGACTTCACAGGCTCATGGCCTGGAGTAGACTGAACTCCCTTTCCTTCCCTGACTGGGCCTTATATAGACTAGGGCTACCTAGCTCCCTCTAGTGACTAGAGCTGGAATTAAATCCCTAGCCGGCCTGCACATGGCACATTTCACAGTAACAGGGAATTAAATACCATAAATTACATTGCATTTTAAGAATAGGACTTTTACCAGCCTCCCCATAAATGAGAGGAACGACAGCATCCAAGTGACCCTTCTGTAGTGACGGGTATTACAACTCCCGTACACTACATACCCCGCTGCTTTAAGCTGAGTACGACCTCGTACTCCAACAGGATACCGCCCGACTGGAATTTTCACCTGAAAGAGACAAGAAAAACATGCAGGCATACATACTCATCAGTAATCAATTCCATCTGCATTGACGATTAGTATCAGGTCCAGCTGGTAACGGAGAAGTGCGGTGACAAGGGGCCTCGCTCTCTTTCTTCAGGATAGTGAGTGGAACTGGGGCGCTGACCTGGCACAGCGGATGTTAGGGAATACCAGGATAGTCCATGACAATGAATGAGTCCACAATAAAAGCAACATCTCAGAGGCTCACACATAGGAAGTCCATCTCTGGGCACATAGACTTAGATAAAACTCTGAGCAATAAATACGGTCAGCAGCACATACATATAAAATGACAATACAGGACTCTGACAATACCAGAGTAACACCTTCCTGGCAAGTCCTGCGTATTTTTAAAGTGCTGACATAAAAACCCTTTTCAACCTGAAATGGGGGTTAAAAAGGGTATAAGGTGCAAATAAAAGCACAACTTGGAATTATTAAAGTACTTGACGCCAAAATGGTAGCAGCAGGCAGGATGTCCCGGAACAGAAAGAAGCAGGCTGGGAGCAGTGGTTCACAGTGGCAACTTATTTGTCAAACATGCCACCGGCCGTGGGGAACTGGCAGCAAGCTCCACCAGCCTGGCAAACTTAAAGGGACAGTTCCTGCAACAAAGATGATGTCCCTGTGAGGATGAGCAAAAATGGCCTAGCAGGCCTGCTCACAGGTACGTGTCAAAGGATCCCTGTTCATCAGAGGTAGTGCAGCCCAGGGACTACGACTGTCCCGGATTACGTTTGAGTCTTTCATTTCTTGGATCATCTCTTTAACAGTTTGGTATGAAGTTGGTGGTATGGGTCTATACCTCTCTTTGATGGGAGGATGAGAGCCAGTGGGTATGGTGTGTTGGATGACACTGACCTCTCCATAGTCCGTTGCATGCTTACTGAAGGCTTGATGGTGTTGCTTTACTAGGTTCAGGAGTCCCTCTAGTTGATGTTGCGGGGTAGCTTCGTCCCCGACATGGAGTTCCTTCCACCAGGGCACTGGAGAGTCGTCCGCAGGAAGAGGTCCTCGAGTGGCAGCTGGTGGCTTCTCGGTGACAGGCAGGCGGATGACATCCTGGAAGGATACCTGGGAAAGCTGGGCAACAGGACAGTGCTTAGTAAGCACAGCAGGATGATCGCTGAGGTTAATCAGACGGACAGGTACTTTACCTTGGGAGAAGGTCGCCAGGCATTTGGCAGCTCTCACATATGGGTAGTTTTCCATCTGGACAGGTTCCACCAGGGCCGGATAGTCTTGGCCCTGGACTCCCAGGACAGCACGGCACCACAGGAGGGTTTGGGAGTTTGGAGGTAGAGTCACTGGCCTATTATCACGGATCCTGGCGGTACAGATCTCTCCTTTTTCATTTGCAAACCTCTGCTGAGCACACAATACACTGATAGTCTTTTGGAGGACCTTTTTGGAGGCAGAGGAAGCTGCAGGCAGGGACTGATGGAGAGCTTCAAGGACCTCGGGTAGCAATTTTTGAAAACATTAGTCCCAACAATCACAGGGTGACCCCCTTTATCTCCTGTTTGTACCACGATCACTCCTTGCTGTGGTAAAGTGGCTTCTCCCACCTGGAGAGTGGGTTCCCAGTATCCATGGACTTTTATGGGCTTACCATTGCTTGCAATTATCTCCAGCCAGGACTCAGGTGGCTGGGTAAGCAGGCTGGAACTCCAGAACTGATTAAAGGTGGACTGCTGAATAGTGGTGACTTGAGATCCAGTGTCCAACAACGCTTCAAAAGGCACTCCATTGATCCGGACGTTTATTTTGGGACGGGACCCCACATAACGGGGCATCCAGTTTGGATCCCTTGGACCTGTTGTTCTACCTCCCGAGGGGCGGTCCTCAGCCTCGAGGGTGACCCGCTTAACTGCCAGCAAGTAGATTCAGTATGCCCCAACTTCTTGCAGTAGCTACAGGCAGGCCGCTTGCGGTTCCTAAACCGGTCACTTGAACGTCTCCCAGGATCTCTGGGATAAACTTCCTGATACGCAGGGGGGCCAGGCTTTTGAGGCAGAAGGAGTTCATCTTCCAGCATTAAGGGCTTCTCCCACTCTTCCAGTTTCCTGCAGACTTTTTCCAGGCTCTTAGTGAGGAAATTGACTTGTTCCATCAAAGCAGCTACTGTATCAGGCACTGGAGTCTGGGCGGCTTGGCTGGCCCCTGGCAGGCTGGCATCCGTCAGCTTAGGATTACGGACAGAAGGCTCGGGATGGGCCACTGGTTCCGTTGGCAGATGTTGCCCCAGAATACTAATGGCCAGTTTTTTAAAGTCCAGGAAAATACTGTTAGGGTGCTGAGCCGACAACATTTTCAATTGAGTTTTTAAAGATTCGCTATTCACACCCGCAATAAATTGTTCTCTCAGAGTTTGATCCTGGGTGTCAACCTCTCTAGGGTCTATATGAATGACGGCCCTCCAGGCCTCTTGGAGGGATAAAGCAAAATCACGGAGTGACTCACCAGGCTTTTGTTTCTTACTGAAGAAGCGCATCTTTATTTCAGACACAGTCCTGACTTCAAAGGTAGTGCTGAGACGGTCAAAGATCTGCTCTATGGTACTCCTCTCAGAACTGGGCCAGGACATGACCTCTCGGCGGGCCGCTCCTTCCAACTGGGCTAACAGAATCTCCATTTGTTGCTCCGGGTTGATAGGATAGAGCCGAACAGAGCCAGTAGTTTGTCTTGGAAGTCTTTTAAATTATGAGCCTCCCCGGCGTAGCGGGGAACCATGGGGCCCCAAAGTAGTATGGCATCGTCAGCGGCATCATGTTGGCAGGCGCAATACTGTTGGCGGCCACTGGCTCCCTGGGGCAGGCTGCTCCGCTACTTCTGAGTCCGACATGGTGCAGATTAATTGGGTGTGCGGTCCCTTTAAGAGGTAGCGACAGGTCCGATGCCGCGCTGGCGGGGTTACTGGCCAGTGAGTGCAATCGGTGGAAAGAGTCCGATGTCCCCTTTTCGGGCCTTACTAACCAGGTGACCCCCCTCCGGTGTAGAATTATTTCACCCAGGAGTTTGTACTTACTCCGGTGCAGGCAGTCCAAATCTCGCGAGATCCGGGAGGACGTCTTCGGGAATCCCTTGCGCAGCGTCCCTTCCCGCGAGGACGTCGGGCCGGAGGGGCGGAGCTTCGGACTTACTCCGAAGGGGAACAGCGTCTGCGTTCTTCCAGGCCCAAGGTAGGTGGAGTCCAGCTTGGAAAATTTGAATAAGGCGGTGACGCTGCAGAGTTTGGCGCTAAGTTTTCCCGCCAGCAACGAGTAGTGATGGCGCAGTAGATAAGTCCACAGTTCAGGCGGCCATCTTGGGCGCCATTATGCAGCTATTCAATGACAGCAAGCAGGATGATAAGAAGTCCACAAAAACACACTTTGAAGTGGCGATTTTCTTCCTCTTGATAGCGCAACACTGCACAGCGCTTTTTAGAGGTTTTTGGGACACTTTTCTGTACGTTTTAAGTCCGCAAAGTTTACTTCAAATAAACAGGCGTTTTGTCACTTGGCAAACTGGTTAAGGCACAAAGTTCACGTTTTGCTCACAGTCCGTAAAAACGTGCGTATCCTGTTCGTGACGCCAAAATGTAGCACCCCCAAGTCAGGGCAATGTGTGGGACTAACCTGGGGAATGCCAGTGATGGAGAGGCCGGCACGCTGTTCCTCTGGGGCACTCTCTGGGTTCTGAAGGGACACAGCCAGGTGCAGTGTGAGGTGCCCTTGGTGTTGTAGTTTAACGTGCCTATGGCTAAGTCCCTGATGTTTCGTGACGCCAGTGCCAATAAACGGTGGCACACCGTATTTATAGTAGGAATAATAGAGGTGCAGACTTGTAGCTTGAAAACAGAATTCCAACTTTACTGAAACAGTGGCAATACAGAAGGCAACCTCTTAAAACAGTTCTTGTTGCAGACAATAGACTTTTGTACAGTCGCAGTTACAGCAGGCTTACATCCAGCAAGGTAAAATAGAGGGTAAAATAACAGGACTTTGAATTGCAGGTGAACCTTACTTTCTTCCTGGCTTGTCCTGACTGGCAATTATTCTTCAAGGCCCCAATGCCCTACTTCTGGCTTATATCCTTGAATCTCCAGTTTACAGTGTACCTCCTCTTGACATCTCAGTACCTCTTGCTCTAGGGATTGCCTCTGCTTGACTTCTGCTGACTTGCTTAGACCCGAGACATGTGGCCTTCACAGACTCCAGGGTCTGCACTTCTTCCCAGGCCCAGGGCCTGGTGTAGACTTCACAGGCTCATGGCCTGGAGTAGACTGAACTCCCTTTCCTTCCCTGACTGGGCCTTATATAGACTAGGGCTACCTAGCTCCCTCTAGTGACTAGAGCTGGAATTAAATCCCTAGCCGGCCTGCACATGGCACATTTCACAGTAACAGGGAATTAAATACCATAAATTACATTGCATTTTAAGAATAGGACTTTTACCAGCCTCCCCATAAATGAGAGGAACGACAGCATCCAAGTGACCCTTCTGTAGTGACGGGTATTACAACTCCCGTACACTACACAAGCGGAGGAACGGATCCGTTCTTGCAATGCATTTGTAGACGGATCCGCATTCGGATCCATCTACACTAGAGATGTCCCGAACTATTCGCTGGCGAACAGTTCCCCGCAAACATAGCTTGTTCGTGTCCGCCGCTGCGGGCGAACATATGCGATGTTCGCGTTCGCACGTATACTTTATCATTGAGCAAACTTTGACCCTGTATCTCACAGTCAGCAGACACATTCCAGCCAATCAGCATACCCTCCCTCCCAGACTCTCCCACCTCCTATCTAAACGCAAGGACAGCATCCATCTTAGATTCATTCTGAAGCTGCAGTGTTAGTAATTGTAAATCGCAATGCGATTAATATAACCTGTATTATTCGCATTGCTATTACAACTTAGATCTGAGTTCCTAATGGTTGTATTGCTAGAATATAACGAAGATAACGAATATAGCATTATCACAATCTTCGTTATATTCTAGCAATACAACAACCATTAGGAACTCAGATCTAAGTTTAATTCGCAATGCGATTAATATAACCTGCATTAATCGCATTGCGAATTCAACTTAGAGCTGAGTTCCTAATTGATGCTGTATTGCTAGAATATACGTTATATTCTAGCAATACAACCATTAGGAACTCAGCTCTAAGTTGTAATCGCAATGCGAATAATACTTACAATTATTAATCGCTTTGCGAATCCATTTGATGCCTCTTTTTGATTGTATATGACGGTTGACTATGACTACTACTACGACTACTATAACGTTCTGCTGTCTCCAAAGCAAGATATCTGAACCCCCCAAGGGCCATTTGGGTGTTTTTGATAGAAAATGCATCAAAAACGCATCTGGGTTTTTATAATTTTTTCATTTTTTATTAAATTTTTTTGTTTATTTTGCCACATTTGGTTGCATATTTACATTTGGTATAGGCAAATATGGTAGTCTAGATCATGTGTCTATACCAAAACCTAGGATCATTGTTTGACAGCATATTTTCTAAGCCATGTAGCTGAATATAGATTTGGGCAGAGTAATGATCTAGACCTGTGTTTCCCAACCAGTGTGCCTCCAGCTGTTGCGAAACTACAACTCCCAGCATGCCTGCACAGCCAAAGGCTGTCTGAGCATGCTGGGAGTTGTAGTTTTGCAAAAGCTGGAGGCACACTGGTTGGGAAACACTGAATTCTAGACTACTATATTTGTCTATACCAAATGTAAATATGCAACCAAATGGCCCCTGGGGGTTCAGATATCTTGCCTCGGAGGCAGCAGAACGTTGGTGGTAGTCATAGTCAACCGTCATATACAATCAAATAGAGGCATCAAATGGATTCGCAAAGCGATTAATAATTGTAAGTATTATTCGCATTGCGATTACAACTTAGAGCTCAGTTCCTAATGGTTGGATTCAATCTTCAATCTTCGTTATATTCTAGCAATACAACCATTAGAAACTCAGCTCTAAGTTGAATTCGCAATGCGATTAATGCAGGTTATATTAATCGCATTGCGAATTCACCTTGCCACACTCTGCGTCAACTACGTAATTTTCAATGGGAGTTTTGCCATGGATCCCCCTCCGGCATGCCACAGTCCAGGTGGTAGTCCCCTTGAAACAACTTTTCCATCACTATTGTGGCCAGAAGGAGTCCCTGTGGCTTTTAAAATTTGCCTATGTATTGAAGTCTATGGTGGTTCGCCCTGTTCGCACGTTTCTAGTCTACAAATGCTGTAAGTTGTGACACTAAACGGCGGATCCGGCAGGCAGCTCCGACGACGGAACTGCCTGCCAGATCACACAAACGCAAGTGTGAAAGTACCCTTAATGAGCAGTGATACATAGGTGTGAAGAGAGACAACTTCCACTCCTGAGGTCTCCCCTTACTCCTTTCTTACACCTCTAAGTGGGGGAAGGGGAGAGGGGAGAAGGTACGTTCAGATCACACATACACACTCCTACCAGAACCAAGGTGTGGAGAAAGACCCCTTCCACTGCTGGGGTCTCCCTTTGTTCTTTTTTTTACACCCCTAAGTGGGGGAAAGAGTGGGGGTAGAAGGCACACTAAAGTTGCCCACAGATACACACTTCTATCAGGAGGTACTGTAGATTCTGCTAAAGGAAGAATAGCGGTCTCCTGCCTTAAAAAAGTGCCTGCAAGCAAACCCTCCCTACATTTTTCACCAGCGCACTGGCTTCATCAGGGGAGTTTGGGTTGTGCTAAAGGGAAGCTCAAGGACCTGCCACATTTTATTGCAATCCTGAACCCGCCTTTTGTTTTTCCAGCCAATAGTGAAGCCACACCAGGGTCAGGGAACCAATCTGGTCCTCGTATGACCTCAATGGGCATCTAGGCCTCTAGTTCTCTACTTGTTGTAGGACTTGGGTATGCCATCACCCCTATTTTTAGTCCAATGTCAAAGAGCTGATCGCCCTGACATTATTAGGGGGAGTGTTACTCTGACATTATTAGCGGGAGTGTCGCTCTGACGTTATTAGGGTGGATTTCGCGATGACATCATTAGGTGGAGAGTTGCTTTGACATCATTAGAGGGAGTGTCGCACTGAGATCACTAGAGGGAGTGTCACCCTGACATCACTAGAGGGAGTGTCGCGCTGACATCACTAGAAGGAGTGTCGCTCTGACATCACTAGAAGGAGTACCGCGCTGACATCACTAAAGGGAGTGTCGCGCTGACATCATTACGAGTTTCGCTCTGACATCATTAGGGAGAGTGTCACTCTGACATCATGAAGTGAATGGGTGAGCATCTGTGATGTGGGGGGCACACAGCCGGTGCCCACAAAATTGCAGACCCGCTGTTTGCGGGCCGCAATAAGGGCACGGCCCTTGCATGAGCCCTTAATCTGCCTGAGGTAGACTATTCCACAGATTTACATTTTAGTGGGCTTTTCCCTTTTTAATAGCCAGTGGCTCACAAGATAAAAAAGAGTTGAGGGGGGTAAGAACCTTTGCAAAGGGTGATGCAGCATTGCTGATTGCTTGATCTTCATCTTGAAAAATATGAAAACACAATTCTGGCATCTGCTTGACTGAACACTGTTTAAGAAATAGTGCCAGTAGATCCCTTTTAGGGGTTCTCTACTTTACAAGATCCATTTTCATTCATATTAGGGAATTCTGAGTTATTAGAGTGCTATATTCAGGATCCTCTTCTCTTGGATATAGTGGAGATAAGTTACGGAGATCATCTCACACTCGGTCCTCATTACGCATTAAAATTCTTCTTGGCTTTTCCTATATTGATGACCTATCAGATCAGCAGGGGCCCAACTGCCGCAACCCTCGCCAATCAGCTGTGTGAAAAGAACGCAGAGCCCGTATGAGTGCTGTGTTTTTTTTCAGTGTTTATCTGCTCACCATCGACATTACAGCAGCGAACAGGTGTAATTACAGCTCCTCCGTCACCATTCAAGTAAATAGGACAGAGGGGATGCAATTATACCTGCTTGCAACTACAATGTCGAGCCCCCATGGATCTGGTATTGGTAATCTATCCTAAAGATAGTTCATGAATTTTGGAAAAATGGAGAACCCCTTTAACAAACAACACTTTTATTTAAATGATCTCTGAGCAACGATTTATTTCCCCTGTGGTGGCACTACAGAGAACACCTACTGAGGGGGAAGGTCCCAGTAGGAACACACTTTCTGATTAGCTTATTGTCAATTTGATTGGTCATATTAAAAATGATGGCTAAAAGGGGTGGTGACTAGGCCCCCAATGCACAACTAAGAAAATTTACTCTACGAGCGTGGCCCGGCAGAGAATCCTTTAACCAGCAAAGGTGTCTGGCTGTTTGATTCTTAGGTTGACTGCATTCCCTGCCATGAGGGGAAGTTATTAAACAATTTGAATCCCACAGGCAACCAGGTGAAGTCCCCTTATTTGGGACTTGTCCTAAATTTCAGCGACACCCTTAGAGGCTGTCCGGCCATTAATACTGATGACCTATATCTGATGAATATCTGATTGTCAGGGGTCCTACACTCTGCACCCCTGCCGATCAGCTGTTTGAAGAGCAAGCAACGCTCCATGCAAGCGTCGATTTCTGTTCATTACACTACATCTCGTCTTGGAAGTGCAGTGTAATAAAAGTACTTTCTCCATTCAAGTGAATGGAGCGAGTACTTATAATTAGAGTTGAGCGAACTTCCATTTTTAGTTCAGCGTCCAAAGTTTGGGTTCGGGTTATCGTAGCATCCCGTTATGGATTCCGCTACCGCAAACCATAACGGCATTTGGAATCCATAAGGGGCTGCTTAAATGAACCCGAACCTTGAACAACTTTAAGGACCTGGGGTGATGTCACCGTCATGTGATCAGTGCAGGGGGCGTGGCTCAGCACTGGATTGGATAAGAGGTGATCCAGTACTGAGCCACGCCCCCTGCACTGATCACATGACGGTGACGTCACCCCAGGTCCTTAGGGTTGTCCAAGGTTCGGGTTCAATGAAGCAGCCCCTTATGGATTCCAAATGCCGTTATGGTCCACGGTAGCTGAATCCATAACGGGATGCTACGATAACCCGAACCTGAACTTTGGACTCCGAACTAAAAACAGAAGTTCGCTCAACTCTACTTATAATTACACTACACCACCGCTTCAGAGGAGACGAGGCGTAGTGTGAAGACCAGGAAGCGGCACTCGAATGGAGCGCCGCCTCCTCGTCTCACAGCTGATCAGCCGAGGTGCTGGCTGGAGAACCCCTTTAACAAGTAGAAATTCTCCTAATTAGAGAACCCCTTTACTCTACTTATATCCACTGCCCTTAACAGTTATATGGACATTTGTATGACAAACTTCAAAAAGGACGCGTGTACACCCTTGCAATGTCAATGACTTTAAAAAAAATGGAGAGTAAAAAGGTAGCTGGCTTCATTCAGTGAGAAATTATATTTTATGACTACTTTGTGAATTCCCAATGTACATGAATTCAAATTAAACAGGGGGCACAGAACATATGGTTATTGCAGAATGACAGCCTGGATCTCCATGATAATACACATCCAAATATTTGCTTTATTGCCTGTTGATAGACCTGTGTCACTGAACTGCTTAAAGGGGTTGTCTCATCTTGGACATTGGTGGCATGTGTAAATAATGTTATATAGGTGCAGGTCCCACCTCTGGCACCCACACCTTTCTCCAGATCGGGATCCCTGAAGTAAGCAGAGAGAAGCCACACTTGTGCAGCTGACCTCCATTCATTTCTATAGGATTGACGAAAATGGCTATCTCCAGCAGTGCCATGCAAGTGAATGAAGCGGTGGTCGCGTTTACGCAGAGCGCACTCTATTGATTTCTATGGGAGTTCTAAAAAAAAAACAAGTGTGCTTATTTAGAACTCACTCGGAGCTCCTATAGAAATAAATGTCACACATGCGTGGTGCGCTCTGCAATTTTGGAAGCCGATTCTGGAGATAGGTGTGGGTCTCAGAGGTGGATCTGAAATTGATGGCATATCCTAATGATATGCCATCAAAATGTTAGATTACACAACCCCTGTAATGGAATATATCTCTTTTGGGACTTGATGATTTTTAACTTTTGTTACGCTCTTTAACTACAAAACCCCCAATTTTGGCAAGTCATTTTGACATTTTGACAACTGCCTTCAACACATTTCTTATATAAAAACATAATTCAATCTGTCACTTTCATAATCATATTTCCCATCCCTTCAGGTTATGCGTGTGCTCCCTTTCATTGTCCTTTCACATACTGAGCTGATTCTTATTTTTATCGCATTCCTATCTTTGCCTTTCACTGTATTTCATCCATGTCACTCCAGCATGACATATGACTTCAATAAGGGACTTATATATAGGCATCCCTCAGAACAAAAGCATTTACTGGAGAATCAGATATGACAACTCATGTCCCAAGAGAACCTGGTGGGTGACACTGTGCTCCCCACTGATCTCCGTCCTCACAATTTCCTTCAATCCTAATCATAATATTGGGCCTTATATTTGTATTTGCGAAAGTAAAGCTTTCATTAAATCATCATGCCATGCCCTGGTTCCCAAGCAACCACTTATCTGGCAAGCATTCCTAAAGGTGAACTCCGTTACTAGAGGTTAAAGAGAACTTTTCTAATAAAATCCATCTCATCTTTCTTGTCATTTCATGTGACTTGATCCGTAGCCATTATGCATAAAACACGATCCTATTTGTTAAACCTTATTTCTGTTTAATGCAAAAATAATTCTACCCATTTGTTTTACTAATGGAATAGTCATTTATGAGGGAAAGGAACCTTCCAGCTAACATGGCATTTTGAATGCTTTTGTAAGTTTACAACTAGAGATGGCCTTGCAGTTCGCCCAGTGGTCGTTTCGCAGCGAACTTTGCGCGTTCGCAATTCGCCGAGCATGCGAACCTATGGCGATGTCCGCCGGTGCCATATTCTTTTGCATTGCACCGAACTTTGACCCATGACGCATCCATCGGGTGGGACAGGACAGCCAATTGAGACGTTTTAGCACATGGACACATACCCACCCTATAACAGAACCCGACTGGCAGCCATTTTACATTCTGTGTTTTGCCAGTGTAGGTAGAGGTAGCTTTGTGGAGCATGGACAGGCTGTTAGGGACACCAAACGCTAGCTAATAGGGCCACAAAAGTCCTTTTAACCTCTTTAGGACACAGGGTGTACATGTACGCCCTTGTGTCCTGGTACTTAAGGACCAGGGGCGTACATGTACACCCTGCGAAGTTCTGATCACTGCTGCGCACGTGGCGGTGATGGGAACACGGTGCCTGCTAAAATCATTTAGCAGGCACCTTGGCACAATGCCGAGGGGGGTCCTGTGACCCCCCCATATCGGCGATCGCTGCAAACCGGGAGGCGGGGGATGTGGCGGGCTGAATCGCGATCCCCCGCCCGCCTCCTTTCTAACATCGTTGGTGGCTAGTGGATCTATCAGAGTGTCAGTACATTGCTGACACTGTGATAGAAATGGCTGGCCTCTGTGCTTGTTCAGATGCCAGCCGTTTAACTCCTTTCCTTCCATGGAAGGTGTTAACAGGGAGGGAGCTCCCTCTCTCTCTCATCGGGGGGCTGCTTTGCCTTTGCAGCCCCCCGACAGGATGGGTCAGATTTTCAAAAAATGTCCTGGTCCTCAAGGTGAAATAGGGCCGTGTCCTTAAGGGGTTGAGGACTGGTATCGGTGTGCTATTGATCGGTGTGATATACTGAGGGGTGTGATATACTTATAATATACTTTCTAACATAGAAAGTATATGATAGTGCATTTGTATTGCGCAGCAGTTGTGTGCGGTTCTGCTGCGATACCGCAACTATATAGAGGGACAAACGCTATTGGAACAACGAATTGCAAAGGGTGTGATATACCTGTTGCCCCCCAAAAAACTAATTGAGCGGTGTGATATACCTATAATATACTTTCTAACATAGAAAGTATACAGTGCCTTGCAAAAGTATTCACCCCCCTTGACTTTTTTCGTATTTTGTTACATTACTGTCTAAAGTTCAATGTTTTGTTAATCTGAATTTTATGCGATGGATCAGAACACAAAAGTCTAAGTTGGTGAAGTGAAATGAGAAAAATATATAAATAAAACTATTGTTTAGAAATAGAAAACAGAAAATTGGCATGTGCGTATGTATTCACCCCGTTTGTTAGGAAGCCCAAAAAAAGCTCTAGTGCAACCAATTGCCTTGGGAAGTCACATAATTAGTGAAATGATGTCCACCTGTGTGCAATCCAAGTGTCACATGATCTGTCATTACATATACACACCTTTTTTGAAAGGCCCCAGAGGCTGCAACATCTAAGCAAGAGGCATCACTAACCAAACACTGCCATGAAGACCAAGGAACTCTCCAAACAAGTAAGGGACAATGTTGTTGAGAAGTACAAGTCAGGGTTAGGTTATAAAAAAATATCCAAATCTTTGATGAGCCCCAGGAGAACCATTAAATCTATCATAACCAAATGGAAAGAACATGGCACAACAGCAAACCTGCCAAGAGACGGCCGCCCACCAAAACTCACGGACCGGGCAAGGAGGGCATTAATCAGAGAGGCAGCACTGAGACCTAAGGTAACCCTGGAGGAGCTGCAGAGTTCCACAGCAGAGACTGGAGTATCTGTACATAGAACAACAATAAGCCATATGATCCAAAGAGTTGGCTTTATGGCAAAGTGGCCAGAAGAAAGCCATTACTTTCAGTAAAAACAAAAAGGAACGTTGTGAGTTTGCGAAAAGGCACATGGGAGACTCTCAAAATGTATGGAGGAAGGTGCTCTGGTCTGATGAGACAAAAATTTAACTTTTCGGCCATCAAAGTAAACGCTATCTCTGGCGCAATCCGAACACATCACCCAAAGAACACCACCATGTTTTTCAGCAGCCGGTACAGGGAAACTGGTCAGAGTTGAGGGAAAGATGGATGGTGCTAAATACAGGGATATTCTTGAGCAAAACCTGTACCACTCTGTGCATGATTTGAGGCTAGGACAGAGGTTCAACTTCCAGCAGGACAATGACCCCAAACACACTGCTAAGGGTACTTTCACACTAGCGTCAAAGTTTTCCGTCATTGAGTTCCGTCCTCCGGGCTCAATAACGGAAAAATACTGATCAGTTTTAGGGTACTTTCACACTAGCGTTTTGGATTCCGTTTGTGAGATCCGTTTCAGGGCTCTCACAAACGGTCCAAAACAGATCAGTTAAGCCCCGATACATTCTGAATGGATAAGGATCCGTTCAGAATGCATCAGTTAGGCTCCGTTCCGCTTCTATTCTGTTTTGGAGGCGGACACCAAAACGCAGCATGCAGCATTTTGGTGTCCGTCTGAAGAGGCGAAGCCTAACGGATCCGTTTTTAATTACAATGTAAGTCAATGGGGACGGATCCGTTTTCAATGATACAATATGGTGCATTTTAAAATGGATCCGTTCTCCATTGACTTTCAATGTAATTCAAAATGGATCCGTTTTGGACTTTGTCATTTTTCTTTTAACTAATGCAAACGGATCCGTTCTGAATGGATACAAACGTTTGCATTAGAGGTGCGGATCCGTCTGTGCAAATAAACAGACGGATCCGCACCAACGCAAGTGTGAAAGTACCCTTATCCTAATGCATTCTGAATGGAAACCAATCTGTTCAGTTTGCATCAGTTTGTCTTCAGTTCAGTCCTTTCATCTTTTTTGGATGCAGATAAAAGCGGAGCATGTTGTATTGTTATCACCGTCCAAAAATGCGGAAACACTTGACAAAATGACAGATCCACCATCAATTTCTATTGAAATGTATTAAGGGCGGATCCGAAATTGAAAATTGACGCATTAACGGATCCGTTCTTCCACTCTGCGCATGCGCAGACCTTTAAAATTGGTAAAATAATAAATAACAGATCCGTTGTATTTCAATACAATTGTCAAACGTATCTGCAAACTGATCCGTTTGCAAATGAAATCCATTTTCAAACGTTTTAACCGATCCGTCGGGCAGTTCAGTAGATGGACCGCGGTATAGAAGGGGTTAAACTGCTGACATCTGCAGCACAGATGTCAGCAGTTTATAGCAGGGGCTCAGCAATTGCGATCCCGCCTCCCGCGCCGCCCACCCGCAGCGCTGCGGTGATCGGAACTTCTCAGGGCGTTAAGTACCAGGACGCTAGGGCGTGCATGTACGCCCTGCGTCCTTAAGAGGTTAAAGATTGCTGTTCACTAGCGCAAACCATCCAACTTGAAGGAGCTGGAGCAGTTTTGCAGGGAAGAATGGCCAAAAATCCCAGTGGTAAGATGTGGCAAGCTCATAGAAACTTATCCAAATTGACTTGGATCTGTGATTGCCGCAAAAGGTGGCTCTACAAAGTATTGACTTTAGGGGGTTGAATAGTTATGCCCATTGACTTTTTCTGTTATTTTGTCCTATTTATTATTCACAATGAAAAAAAAAAACATCTTCAAAGTTAAATGATGCAAATCCTTAAACAATCCATGTTAATTCCAGGTTGTGAGGCACCAAAATACGAAATAAGTCAAGGGGGGTGAATACTTTTGCAAGGCACTGTATAGTGCATTTGTGCATCTGTATTGTGCAGCAGTTGTGTGTGGTTCTGCTGTGATAATACCGCACCTATATAGAGGGACAAATGCTATTGGAACAACTATTTGCAACGGGTGTGATATACCTGTTGGCCCCCCAAAAAATGATTGAGGGGTGTGATATACCTTCTTCCACAAAATACTGATTGAGGGCTGCGATATACCTGTTGTCCCAAATAAACAGGGTTGTGTGATATAACTGTTGTGGCAAAAAAAAATTATTGAGGGATGTTATATACCTGCTTCCACAAAATACTGATTAAAAGGTTTGATATACCTGCTTCCACAAAATACCGATTAAGGGGTTTAATATCCCAGTTTCCACCAAATATTGATTGACGCCTGCGATATACTGTATGTGTGGGCTGGCATGAGGAAATTCAATTACACGTGGTCGTCTCAGGTGTTGAATACCTCTGAGATCCATGCTTTATTCATTTTTAGAAATGCGAGGTAGTCGTGAGCTAGGCGAGTGCGCTTATCGGTCACGATCCCCCCTGCTGTGCTGAATGTCCTTTCGGACAGGACACTCAGCGAGGGGCAAGCCAATTCAATGGCAAATTGTGCCAGCTCTGGCCATAGGTCAAGCCAGCACACCTAGTAGTCCAGGGATTTCTCGCTTCTCAGAGCGTCCACATTGGTCATTAACCCGATGTAGCCGGACACCTGTCGGTCTAGGCGTTCTCTGAGGCTGGATTCGGAGGGCGGCTGTCGATGGGTTGGCTGCAACAATGTTCTCATATCCGAAGTGACCAACACATCTTTAAACTGCCCTTTTCTTGCAGGCATGGTATGATTGGTACCCACACCTGTTTCGCCGTGTGTGGAAATTCCTCTGCCAGCACCTGCAACAGCAGAATGCAGCATCTCTCGCAGCAAGGCCTGGAAATGTTGCATTCTGCTAGCCCTCTGTGATGGTAACATGTTCGCCATTTTGTGTTTGTACCGGGGGTCTAAGTACGTTTGCACCCAGTACTGGTCGTTGACATTTATGCTTATTATACGGTGGTCCCTCTTCAAACACTGGAGCATGAAGGCCCTTATTTGCACTAAATAGAAGCAGTTCAGCGCCCTGGCTCCTGCTCATCGCACCCAGGAGAGTGTCGTCCTCGGTCTCCTTCCCCCAACCACGGACAACACCAGGGATCCCTGAAAAGTTTAAAGTACCCCTCAAAGCCTGCTCTTTTTGCTCCTCCTCCTCCCCCCAGCCACCATTCTCCTCTGACTCCTCTTCAGACTCCTGCTGACGTCTCAGATGGAGTAGCCATCCCCCCCACCCCCGGTCCGGGAATTCATTCAGCATTGCGACTTCCTCATCTTCCCACTCCTGCTCCTCGACGGCTTGAACAATTACACGACGCAATGCACGCTCCAGAAAGAAGGCGTAAGGTACGATGTCACTGATGGCGTCCTGGCTGCTACTGACCAGTTTGGTGATCTCATCAAATGGACTCAGAAGTCTGCATGCATCGCGCATGAGCAGCCACTGGGGTGGTGTAAAGAAACCAAGCACCCCAGAACCTGTCCTGCTGCAGAGTTCGTACAGGTAGTCGTTAATGTCACGTTGCTGCTGGAGCAGCCTATCAAGCATATACAAGGTGGACTTCCAGCACGTCGGGCTGTCACTAATCAGACGTCTAAGGGGCAAGTGGTGTCGCCGCTGAATGTCAGCAAGGTGGGCCATAGCCATGTAAGTTTTTCTAAAATGGGCAGAGATTTTCCTGGCCTGCCGCAAGACGTCCTGGGGAATTTGGCAACAAATCGCTGCACAACGCAGTTCAGGGCGTGTGCCATGCACGGCACGTGTGTCATTTTGCCCTGTTTCAGTCCACTCAGCAGACTGGCACCGTTGTCGCACACCACTTTACCAACTGTCAAATTGAGCGGGGTTAGCCATTGATCGGCATGTGACTGCAGAGCTCAAAGCAGTGCAGGACCAGTGTGGTTCTTGGCTTCCAGGCACAACAGCCGCAGCACAGTATGGCAACGTCTCACCTGGGAAATCGAATAGGTTCTGGGGAGCTTGGGGGGCGCAGCGGAAGAGGCAGTAGCAGTAGAAAAGAAGGACTCAGCCGAGGAGGAGACAGAGGATGGAGTCGGAGGAGGAGAAGAAGAGGCAGGCCTGCATGCAACCCTCGGCTATAACACCAAATTCACACGGGAGCCACAGGTTACATGCTTGACAGCCATCAGAATGTTCACCCAGTGGGCAGTAAAACTGATGTACCTTCCCTGTCCGTGTTTGCTATACCACGTGTCTGTGGTCAGGTGTATCTTGGCACCGACACTGTGTGCCAGAGATATATTCACTTGCCGATGAACGTGGCCATATAGCTCTGGGATGCCCTTCTGGGAGAAATATTTCCTTCCGGGGACCTTCCATTGCATTGTGCCAATGACCACAAATTTTATAAAGGCCTCTGAGTCAACCAGTTTACATGGCAGTAGTTGGCTGGCTATCAGTTCCGACAAGCCAGCGGTCAGCTGTTGTGCAAGAGGGTTACCCAGCGTCATCAACTTTTTACGCTCGAACATTTGGGCCACGGAAGCCTGCCTTCTGCCAGATGAACTCGACAACGGCACAGTGGAAGGTGGATTGGAGGACAAATTGGAGGAGAGAGGAGAAGAGACAAGACGTGGAGCGCCGGGAGTGTGGCCTTGTGGGTTCTGACGGCAGTCTGCTTTTTGCCTCCTGAGCTATGCCTGCTTCTCCTCCTTATCCTCCCTCTCTGCTGCTCCGTCTCTCCTTCTGAACTCCCCTCCTCTCCCTCTCTTGTGGGCACCCACGTGACATCCATCGACAGTTGGAAGATTACAAAATGAAGTCTGTCCATCCATTCCAAAGCCAGGCAAAATATCGGAGTCAATAAGTTGGCTCATCACAAGGTCGATAGGTTCTGGCGCGACAACCACGGCAGTGGAGGTGGCTCCGTGGCTCGTATGCTTCGTAATAGTAAGATCACAGAAGTCCATGCAAGCACTGTTTGACACAAGTCTGGAATGGTGGCCCGAAAAAAGATGAAAAAGCCTTGACTTCAATATCGTCACAAAAAGTGTTGGCTTGAGATGAGACAAATGATGATGGGTGCAAATGGGTCTGGAGAAAACAAGGGAAAGGGGAGCTATCAGATTGAGAAATTGAAGGAACTGTAAAGTTCAGTAGAGGAAGCCTGATGATATGGGGTTGTTTCACAGCTAAGGGCTTTGATACTTGACCAGGATCGATAATAGTCTCAATGCTGAATTATATGTGAGTATCCTACAAGACGAGTTACTCCATACAGTCTAGTACTATGGGTATAGGACAACAAAGTGTTCCAGCAGGTAAACGACCCAAAGCATACGTTGTGATTGGAGAAGTATTGGTTCAAAGACAATGAAGTAGAGGTGCTGGATTGGCCCCCACAGTCCCCAGATCAACCCAAACACTTGTGGGTAGAGTTGAAGAAAAAGATGTATTCGTACCCAAGTGAGTAGACCAGTATGCACCAACATTGGGAAAGTGTAGAAGAGACCTGGGAACAGATTTTGGTCAAGACATGCTTGATTCTGATAGAGAACATGCCCAGAAGGACTCAGGCAGTGTTGAAAGCCAAAGGTAGATTTACAAAATACTAACAATATAATAATAATTAAAATTAAGAATTTTAGGTGCAAAATAGTAGCAATGTTATATGACAAGAATCTGCATAACTAATCATATGCTAAATAGTTGCAATTCCAAGATCATTGTCTATAAAATGATGGGAGTCTCACGTCTAAAGCTGTAGAGGATGGTTAGATATGGAGCCTGAAAGTCAAAAGTTCAAAACATTGTTACCCTTTTGCTCTTCAGTGTATGTGAACTGAAAATTTTAAACGCTATGGCTCTTGGAAAGTGGGGAGGAAAAAGAAAAATGCTAACTGTCCATGACATGTACATGACAATCTCTTTCTAACAAAGCTAGGACCTGTCCTATACCTCCCATGGATCCAGAGATCTCCCCATTCATTGCTCTGCTAGATTTATATCAAGCTGATAGCTCAAAGGGAAGGGGCTTTTCTACTGCAGCTAAGGGGGCGTGCCCATGCTCTCCCTATCACAGGCAGTTGAAGGATGAAACTGAGCATGTACAGCTTATTCAGTAAGTAGGACAAAGAAATAAGAAAAAATAACAAACAGCGGGTGGCGCTATACAGATACCTTTTATTTAATAGCTCAGTGTCTATGTTAAATTTTTAATTACATGCAATTACAAAAGAATTCAGATCCAAGTGCTTGTTTGAAAACTGTAGAATATTTTTTGTGGGACAACCTCTTTAAGAGGTTAAAGAAAAAATAGCACTGACTCAAAAAACTATACAAAAACTAAACCACAATACACTGTTTATGTAGTCTAAAAGAAGTTTAAGCCATGAATGACAATGCTGACATTGCCTCCTGGAGCCTATAGGGCGAGCACCCTCCTTTTTCTTTTCTGGGATTCGCGTCTCTACCTATCTCTTGGCTGAACTTATGTCTTCTTTCAACTGTATTAACTATGTAAAAAAAGCCAAATAAAAAGTCATGAAACTGAAAAAAAAAAAAAAAAAAACACTGGGGCAGATTGATGAAAACAATTTAAAAAAACAGTATCACAACATTGATCAAATAAATAAATAAAGCAGCAACCTTCAGATCTTGGGATTATACAAAGTGCTCAAAAAATAGCTAAAGCTGAACATAAATTATTATTCCTTTATGGCTTATTTAACACTTGACGTGAAATAATTTTGCCTGTTCTGCTCAACACTCATGCTGGATTCACACACTTTACAGGGGATTTATTTAAAAAAATCTAAAAGAAAAAACTCTTGCCTATGGCAACCAATCATAGAACAGCTTTTATTTTTTAAGAGCCCCATAGGAAATATGTGCTGTAATTGGTTGCTCTGGGTAACAAAGAGTTTTTTCTTTTATCCATTTTTCATAACTCTTACATAAAGTGTGTGAATGAATTGTTGAACAGAATAGGTAAAATAATTTTACGTTTAAGTGTTAAATGAGCCATCAAGAAAAAATAATTAATGTTCAACTTTAGCTATTTTTTAGCATTTTTTATTATCCCAGGGTCTGAAGGTTGCTCTTTTGTTCATTTGTTTGAACAATGTCATGATAGCAATTTTTTTTATAAAACCATTGAATACTTTTTGTCTCTTCTCTCTTCACAGTTTGGACAGCTCAAGACACCACTGGCAAATTTATTATCATGATCAAATCTGGCCATAGAGGGGTAATCTAGCAAATGATCTGACTGTAAGGTTTGTACAACTATGGTGATACAAGAACTAACATTTTGTTCCAGGGACAGTTAGTTATTGTAATGTATGCGGTGAATATAGGTATAAAAAAAGTCACTTTTATTTGACCAACTAAAAGTGAACGTTTATTGCACCTATATTAAACAATTGCTATTAGTCACATTGTGTTATTTGGTTGTTTTTTGCCCTACATTTACCCAGCACCTACAGTACCTGTAAATTTTATCTTGATCACTTGTCTAGAGCATTGGGTAGGTTGATCTATAGTTCATACAGTATAAGGCCTCATGCACACGGCCGTTGTTGTGGTCCGCGTCCAAACCGCATATTTTGCGGCTCGGGCACGGACCCATTCACTTCAATGGGGACGCAAAAGATGCGGACAGCACTCCGTGTGCTGTCCGCATCTGTTGCTCTGTTCCGTGCCCCCACAAAAAAAAATAGAGCATGTCCTATTCTTGTCCGTTTTGCAGACAAGAATAGGCATTTCTACAATGGACCGTGTTCCGTGTTCTGGATTAGCCAGTGTTGTCAGTTGCTTATCCTTGTGGTGCACTTTTTTTCAGTAATTTATTTGTTTATATATTTTTATCCGCACATTGTTTCATTTTGTGTAGGATGTTTCTGTGTTGCATGCGGTTCGCGCCGGCATCCTCCATTGTATGCAATTTTTGCTGGGGATAGCCGCTTGCTGCGAACCACATGCATAGGAACTGCTCCCCCGGTTAGAAACACGCAACAGTGTTAGGGGTTTGAGCAGTTCCTCCCATTTAGGCCACGTTTATTTCTGTAATTTTTGTTTTATATGTATTGAATGTGCCATTGTGTATGGCGGGTAACATTTTGCTGCACCTGGGAGCCTGTGTCACATGGTCTGTTGTAGGTGTGGCTTGCAGCCTCATTTACCTACCATTGCATTAGTGGTCCTAAAGTGCAAGTAAGTGGGAGTTGGGCTGTGAGCTGGATCTCAGCACCTTTCAGACCGTGTTCACACACCATAGGTAGTCTAGTGGAAGGACCCCATGCCATGCTGAGATACCGTGACGTGGTGCATGAAGGGGCTCCGATATGTTCCTGATTGGAAATATTGGCGAATTTCTCAGCTTTTAACATCAGCTTGAGGGATTAGCCAGTGTTGTCAGTTGCTTATCATTGTGGTGCACCTTTTTTCAGTGATTTATGTGTTAATATATGTATTATCACATACATTAGTTGATCATTCTGTGACAGAAAGATAGTTGCTTGTCACCTGCCGTTTAGTCGCAGACATGTAGGCCATTGTACTGCAATTTATGATTTGGGGATAGCAAGCGTGCTGCGACACAGCATTTTGGGAAAAAGGCATTTTCGTCATGTTAAGCCAAAGCTGACAGTAATTCAGAGGAATAGAGATATAAACAAGAACTTCTACGTCTTATCTTCTGTAATTCATTCAGGTTTTATATGTATTGAATGTTGCCAATTAGATGTATGGCAGGGTAACATTTTGCTGCACCTGGGAGCCTGTGTCACATGGTCTGTTGTAGGTGTGGCTTGCAAGCCTCATTTACCTACCATTGCATTAGTGGTCCTACAAGTGCAAGTAAGTGGGAGTTGGGCTGTGCAGCTGGATCTCAGCACCTTTCAGACCGTGTTCACACACCATGAGGACTCCCCAGTCTAGTAGGATAGGACCCCATGCCATGCTGAGATACCGTGACGTGGTGCATGAAGGAGCTGCCAGTATCTCGTTCCGTGATGGTGGAACCCCAAAATAAATTTTACTGCTGAGCTTTAGATAACCCAGTCAGCACTGAGGGATTAGCCAGTAGTTGTCAAGTCTTTATCATTGATGGCTGCACCTTTTTTCAGTGATTTATGTGTTAAAAAATGTACCACAAAATAAATTAGTGGATGACTCTGGACAGAAGAGCATAGTTGCTTTCACCTTTCCTTTTAGTCTGAGAAATGTAGGGCATATACTGAATATAAGATTTGGCAAATACAAGCGTGGCTTCACACAGCATTTTTTGGGAAAAAAAGGCCTTTTTTGGCATGTTTTTTTAAGCCAAAGCTGGGAGTAAATTCAAAAGGAATGAGAAATATAAACAAAGAACTTATACTTCTCCTCTCTCCTGGATTCACTTCAGGCTTTATAAATCAAATTTAAATAAATCAGAGTAGAGTAGCGTCCTGCCAAAAGAGTCTACCTTGTTGTGGTGGCAGACTTTCTAATCTTTTGCTCAAAACAAATGTTGATATAGCTATGTATTACACAAAATGTATAATATGTCGCGACTATCAAGCAGGGGCTCAGCCGAGTTGTCTGTATAGGGCCCTAAATTCCTGATAACCTATACTCAGCTTCTTTTCTGTTTGTTTTCATTCTATATTTTACTTTTCACACAGACTTTGTTCTAGGCAGTCCCGTCTTCTTCAAAGTAGCTTTAAAAATATTAATGTTTCTGATTTAGAGGACTGCTGTAGCATCACCCACATATTACTGTATTATGGATAACATTTTCTTCTTTCCTTTATTTCGCTCTAAGGTCTTTACAGGACCTTTTGTTTCTGTGCTGCAGATTGTATTTTATAAGTGCACTTTGAAGTCATATTATTGTAGGACGTCTTTTGCAACTAGAAGTTTGTTACTCAAATACAGCAAACTGTATATCAAATTTCCAAAGCTCTCATCAAAAAGATATTTTACGGCATTTGTGTAATATACCATGTAAAAAAAAAAAAGACTGATTTATTTAATTTGTGCAGTTTTTTAATTATCCAAAGGCAGGAATGGATGTAAAAAGAATAAGTAAAAGGAAGACTTGCACTTTCACCCTTTTTTGTGTCCTATTCTGTATTTGACTAGAAAAGTATGCATCCAAAACTATACATGGGAATCTACCTGAAGGGCACACCCACACATAGCAAAAGTTCTGCAGATTCATAGCATGTGGAAAATCCACCGCATGCACACTACCAGCAAAGTGGATGAGATTTTAAAAAATCTCATCCACACACTGCAGAAAACTTCTGCTACGGAATTTGCACATAACTCTACCTGCGGCGAGAACTTTAAATTCCCTCCATAGAATTCTCAAAAGTTGAAATCCGCAGTCAAATCCCCATCAAAATTTGCATTAGACTCATTTGCATTTGGATTTTGCCTCGAATTTGTTGCACACCAAAATGTCTCATGGGGACAAGCCATAAAGGGATAACCAGGCTCGGACTGGCCCACAAGGGTACAGGTGAATCTGCCACTATGTGCCACTTGTGCAGGGGGTGGGAGACTAGGGGCCCACCTTGTTCAGGGGCCCACCGGGGTGGGTGGGCCCCTGAGCAAGGTGGGCCCCCTAGTCTCCCACCCCCTGAACAAGTGGCACATAACACAGTAGACTTCCTGCACTACATACATATATTCAGTGTACAGCACCTCAACCAGCCGATGTTCATATAAAATAGAGGAAACTCCCCAGTTTATTATTATAGACACGATCAGAGATGAGATGACTTCTAGGTGTAAGGGAAAGCTGCCAGTATCCTCTTTTCCGTACGGTGGGCCACCAAAATAAATTTTACTGGTGAGCCTTAGATTGCCCAGTCCGACACTGGGGATAACCCTTTAGAAGCGGAAAAGTCTTTTTTTAGATGCCCTGCCCTATTAGGATCCCCAGAGAAGAGAACTTCTGCAAACAACAGCTTCTGCTCTGGTGGACTCAGACTATAGAGACACTAAAACATGATTTATTTTGTTTCAAAAATGCTTTTATTGTGTTAAATGTAACGTTTTAAATTTTTTTTTATAAAAACGGTGTCAAAAAAGCCATTTTTTGTCATCTTACATCAGAAAAGGGTTGATAGCAGGCGATCAAAAAGTCATACGCACCCCAAAATAGTGCCAATCAAACCGACATCTCATCCCGCAAAAATGATACACTACATAAGACAATTGCCCAAAAAATAGAAAAAAACTTTGGCTCTCAGACTATGGAGACGCTAAAACATGATTTTTTTTTTTGTTTCAAAAATGATATTATTGTGTAAAACTTAAATAAATAAAAAAAGTATACATATTAGGTATTGCCAAGTCCATAACAACCTTCTCTATAAAAATACCACATGACCTAACCGCTCAGGTGAACACCGTCAAAAAAATAAAATAAAAAATGAAATGTGCTTAAAAAACAATTTTTTATGTCACCTCACATCACTAAAGGTGCAACACCAAGCGATCAAAAAGGCGTATGCGATCAAAATACTACCAATCTCATCCCGTCATCTCATCCCGCAAAAAAATAGCTCCTACCTAAGATAATTGCCTAAAAAATAAAAAACTATGGCTCTCAGACTATGGAGTCCCTAAAACATGTATTTTTTTGTTTAAGAAATGCTGTTATTGTGATGAGGTACCGCATCCGTAAGAACCTGCTGTATAAAAATATCACATTAATTAATCCCTCAGGTGAACTCCGTAAAAAAAAAAGGTGTAAAAAAAGTGTAATACCAAACGATCAAAAAGTCATAAGCACCCCAAAATCATACCAATCAAATCGTCATCTCCCGCAAATAATGAGACCCTACCTAATGCAATCGCTCAAAAATTTAAAAAACCATGGCTCTCAGAATATGGAGACACTAAAACATGATTTTTTTTTTGTTTAAAAAATGCTGTTATTGTGTAAAACTTAAATAAATAAAAAAAAGTATACATATCAGGTATCGCAGCGAACCTGCTGTATAAAAATATCACATGATCTAACCCCTCAGGTGAACACCGTAAAAAAAAAGTGTGTCAAAAAAGCAATTTTTGTCACCTTACATCACAAAAAGTGCAATACCAAGCGACAAAAAAGTCATATGCACCCTAAAATAGTACCAATAAGTCATCTCATACTGAAAAAATCGAGACCATACCTAAGACAATTGTCCAAAATTTTTTAAAAAGCTATGGCTTTCAGAATACGTAGACACAAAATATCTAATTTTTCAAAAATGCTTTATTATGTAAAACTGAAACAAACAACCAAAAAAAGTATACATATTTGGTATTTTTGTGTCTGTAACAACCTGCTCTATAAAAATACCACATGATCTAACCTGTCAGATGAACATTGTAAATAACAAAAAATAAAAACGGTGCCAAAACAGCTATTTTTTGTTACCCTGCCTCACAAAAATTGTAATATAAAGGAACCAAAGATCATATGTACCCTAAAATAGTACCAACAAAACTGCCAACTTATCCCGTAGTTTCCAAAATGGGGTCTTTTATTGGAGTTTCTACTCTAGAGCAATGTGACATGGCAACTTAAAATTATCCCAGTGAAATCTGCCCTCTAAAAAACATATGGCGTTCCTTTCTTTCTGCGCCCTGCTGTGCGCCCATACAGAAATTTATGACCATATGTGGGGTGTATCTGTAAACTACAGAATCAGGGCAATAAATAGTGATTTTCGTTTGGCTGTTAACCCTTACTAGAAAAAATTTATTAAAATGGAAAATCTGTCAAAAAAGTGAAATTCTAAAATTTCATCTCCATTTTCCTTTAATTCTTGTGGAACACCTAAAGGGTTACCAAAGTTTGTAAAATCAGTTTTAAATACCTTGAGGAATGTATTTTCCAAAATGGGGTCACTTTTTGGGAGTTTGTACTCTAGGGGTGCATCAGGGGGTATTTAAATGTGACATGGCAACTTAAATTTATCTCATTGAAATCTGCCATCTAAAAACCTTATGGTTTTCCATTCCTTCTGCGCCCTGCCGTGTGCCAGTACAGCAGTTTACGACCACATATTGGGTCTTTCGGTAAACTACAGAATCAGGGCAATAAATATTGAGGTTTGTTTGGCTGTTAACCCTTGCTTTTTTACTGTAAAAAATTTCTCAAAATGGAAAATCTGCCAAAAAAGTGAAATTTTGAAATTACATCTACATTTTCCTTAAATTTTTGTGGAACACCTAAATGGTTAACAAAGTTTGTAAAATCGTTTTTTAATACCTTGAGGGGTGTAGTTTCTAAAATGGGGTCATTTTTGGGTTGTTTCTATTATGTAAGGCCTCTTTCACACGAACGTGTAAGCCCTGTACCGGTGCTGAGGACCGCAAATTGCGGTCCGCAATTCACGAGCACCGACCGTGGGACAGTGGCAGCGGCTCGCGGACCCATTCACTTCAATGGGTCCGTAATCTGCCCATTCCGCAAAAAGATAGGACATGTTCTATCTTTTTTCGGGACGGATGTACGGAACTTAACCCCACGTAGTGCTTCCGTAGTGCTTAGGCCTCTTTCAAACAAACGTGTGCGCCCCATGCCCGTGTTGCAGACCGCATTTGTGGATCCACAGTACATGGGCACCGTTCCGCATTTCCGGATTTGCGGAGCCATTGAAGTAAATGGGTCCGCAACCGTGATGCGGAATGGCCACGGAACGGTGCCCGTGTATTGCAGATCCGCAAATGCGGTCCGCAATATGGACACGGGGCGCACATGTTTGTATGAAAGAGGCCTAAGCCTCACAAAGTGACTTCAGGCCTGAACTGGTCCTTAAAAAGTGGGTTTTGGAAATTTCTGAAAAATGTCAAGATTTGCTTCTAAACTTCTAAGCCTTCTAACGTCCCAAAAAAATGAAAATGTCCATTACAAAATGATCCAAACATGAAGTAGACATAGGGGAAATGTGAAGTAATAACTATTTTAGGAGGTATCACTATCTGTTTTAAAAGCAGAGGAATTGAAATTTGCAAATTTGCCAATTTTTCTAAATTTTTGGTAAATTTTGTATTTTTTATAAATAAAAATGAGATATTTTGACTCAAATTTACCACTATTATGAAGTATAATATGTGATAAGAAAATATTCTTAGAATGGCTTGGATAAGTAAAAGTGTTTTTAAGTTATCACCACATAAAGTGACACATGTCAGATTTGGAAAAAATTGCCTGGTCCATAAGGTGAAAAATGGCAGGGTCCCTAAGGGGTTAATATCTGATCTACAGCAAATGACACCTATACTCAGTGGCGTAGGGATCGCCATAGCAGCCACAGCAATGGCTATAGGGCCCTACGCCACTGGGGACCTGGGCCGCCAGCTCCGCTCCTCCCCACCCAGCGCCGCCTATTAGCTAATTTATTCACTGCACTTGCCTCTGTGAAATTGAAGAGAAGCGCTGTAATCTTGCACAGGCGCACTGGCATCGAAGTGCGCATGAGGCCAGGAAGACGGCGCATGCGCACTACGATGCCTCTACCAGTGCGCTTGTGCGAGATTACGGCACTTCTCTTCAATTATACAGGGGCAAGTGCAGTGAATAAATTAGCTAGGAGGCGGCTCTGGGCGAGGAGGAGATCTGTGCATGACACTGATGGGGGATCTGTGGATGACACTGGGGGGGATCTGTGGATGACACTGATGGGGGATCTGTGGATGACACTGATGGGGGATCTGTGGATGACACTGATGGGGGATCTGTGGATGACACTGATGGGGGATCTGTGGATGACACTGAGGGGGGATCTGTGGATGACACTTAGGGGGGATCTGTGGATGACACTTAGGGGGGATCTGTGGATGACACTTAGGGGGATCTGTGGATGACACTTAGGGGGATATGTGGATGACACTTAGGGGGATCTGTGGATGACACTTAGGGGGATCTGTGGATGACACTTAGGGGGATCTGTGGATGACACTTAGGGGGATCTGTGGATGACACTTAGGGGGATCTGTGGATGACACTTAGGGGGATCTGTGGATGACACTTAGGGGATCTGTGGATGACACTTAGGGGGATCTGTGGATGACACTTAGGGGATCTGTGGATGACACTTAGGGGATCTGTGGATGACACTTAGGGGGATCTGTGGATGACACTTAGGGGGGATCTGTGGATGACACTTAGGGGGGATCTGTGGATGACACTTAGGGGGGATCTGTGGATGACACTTAGGGGGATCTAGGGAGGGGTGTGGGGATGTTGGGGTGGGAGGTCCTGGAGGGGTGTTTGGGTGGGAGCTCTGGAAAGGGTGGGAGGTCTGATAGGTATGTTGGGTTGGGAGATTCCGGGAGGGGGGGCCCATAAAATTTTTTTGCTATGGGGCCCAGTAATTTCTAGCTACGCCCCTGCCTATACTATATTGTAAATTCTTATACCACGGTGGCGTTCTCTTTTAAAGGGGTTGTCCGGGATCACAGTCATTTTAAGTAACATTTTGATCACCTTTACATGTGGCTGTCAGGTCCCCTTGAAGGTTTTCTGTTTTTTTCACTCCTCCGGTGCACCTACGGGTCCCTGACACTGCGATTGGTATTGTTTACATCACAGCTCTCCCTCTATCCCACTTCCTACCTTGTGGGACTGCAATCTGTGATTCTGCAGATTAACGTCACCGGCACAGAGGGGCATTCTCTAGCGCTGCCAGTTCCCTCCTCCAAAACAGCCTCCTTGAGCGCGCCAGAAGACCCCTCTGTGCCGGTGACGTTACCCGACTCTTTGTTAAGTGGAATATGAGGCTTAGCGCACCAGTAAGGAGCTCGGTACATCATCGGCTGAAAGAAAAACCACACCTCTGGTCCATGAGGACTGGGGGTATCTGAAGAAAGAAATAATGGTAGAATCCACATATATGTAGGCTGTTAACCAATAATTACCAAACCCGGAAAACCCCTTTAACCCCTTAATGTCAAGGCCTATTTTCGCAGTTTTTGCATTTTGTATTTCTCTTCCCCATGTTTCAAAATTGAGTCCACCTCTCACATTTTTGTAAATATTTTATTTTATCTTTTCATGGGACAACACTGAAGATCTGACACTTTGATACAATGTAAAGTAGTCAGTGTACAGCTTGTATAACAATACAGAGTAAATTTGGTGTGCCCTCAAAATAACTCAACACACAGCCATTAATGTCTAAACCGCTGGCAACAAAAGTGAGTACACCCCTAACTGAAAATGGCCAAATTGTGTATATAAGGGCTTATTTTTTGCGGCACACAATACATGTTTTAATGCCACTATTTAATTTACCATATCTTGCATTGGAAAATGGTAAAAAAAATTATTTGTGTGGCAAAATTGAAAACAATAACAGAATTCTGCGAAGGTTTTCGGGGTTCTGACATCACAGCATTCATTGTGCACTAAAAATGACCTGATTTCCTTATTCTGCGGCTGACTACAAATGCGGTGATACCTAACTTGTATAGGGTTTTCTTTACTATTTAAAAAAAAAAAAAACCTTTGAATAAATTAAAATTTTCTTTGCATTGCCATATTCTGACAGACATAACTTTTTTCATATTTCAGTCTACAGTGCTGTATGAGGGCTTGTTTTTTGCATAACAAACTATTTCTTATTGGTACCATTTTTGTGGTATGTATGACTTTTTGATCACTTTTATTCAATTTTTTTGGGGGACAAGGTGACAAAAAAATTGAGAATCATGTGTTTTTATTTTTTTTCCATTACGGCATTCACTGTACAGAATTTTTTTTTTAATATTTTAATAGTTCAGACATTTTCGGATATTGTGAAAGGGGGTGATTTAAACTTTTATGGAGTCATTTATCGAACTGGTGTAAAGAAGAACTGGCTTAGTTGCCCATAGCAGCCAATCAGATTCCACCTCTCATTTTTGACAGCTCCTTTGGAAAATGAAAGGTGGAATCTGATTGGTTGCTATGGGCAACTAAGCCAGTTCTACTTTACACCAGTTTGATAAATGACTTCATTAATATATTGGTGTATTTTTTTCACATTTTTTTTTTTTACTATTAGCCCCCATTGGGTGCTAGTACATGGGATCTTTTGATACCCTCTCCTATTCACCCTTAGGCCCCTTTCACACGAGCGTGACGGATTGACTCCGGATGCATCATGGTGCCTTCAGTGAAACTCGCACCATTTTGCAAGCAAGTTCAGTCAGTTTTGTTTGCGATTGCGTTCAGTTGTTCCGTTTTTTCAGAGCGGGTGCAATGCGTTTTGATGCATTTTCCTGCGTGTGATAAAAAAACTGAAGGTTTACAAACAACATCTCCTAGCAACCATCAGTGAAAAACACACTTGCTTCTGGATACAATGCGTTTTTAACTGAAGCCCCATTCACTTCTATGGGGTCAGGGCTGCGTGAAAAACACAGTATATAGAACATGCTGCGTTTTTCACGCAATGCAGAACTGATGTGTGAAAAAATCCGCTCATGTACACAGACCCAAATGAATGGGTCAGGATTCAGTGCGGGTGCTATGCATTCACGTCATGCATCGCACCCGCATGGAAAACTCGCTCGTGTGAAAGGGGCCTTATTTGGATCTATTAGGTTGAAAAGGATTGTTATACTCTCCATTCTGAGCTGTGCCTCGTGCATAGCTTAGTATGGTGATTGCCATAACAGGCCTGGATCGCTTCAGGAGCAGCAGCAGTTTTACTGCCGGGGCTCCGATCGGAAGGCAGAGGGAGCCAAATCCCTCTGCCTTCACTCACAGGTGCCGCGATTAACGTTGATTGTAGCACTTGAGGGGTTAAATGACGGGGATACAGCCGACACCCACCATGTATGAAGCAGGCCCGCTGCAGAGGCCCGCTCCATACATCCCCTCACACATTATGACATACAGGTACGTCATAATGCGTGAAGGGGTTAAGCCTCACCACCTACATTTGTTTCCATGGTGGCAATAATTATTTTAAGAGTGAAGTTTCCCACATAAAAAGTTAATGTGCTTACTAGTCTTGTCATGATGAAAAAAAAATCTTACATTTTACTTAACCTTTTTGTTTTGAAATCGCATATGAATAATCTACTTAGTCCACTAACACTTTGTATGACGACGCGAAGTGATCCCATCTATGACTTGCCTAATGTCATCTTCTCAGAAAATAAGAGATGTGTCTGAGTGTCTCATTATTTAGTTACCACAGCTGCTCAAGAAAATAATGGAGAACCAAAGTCAGTTTAATATCACTTAGGGACTCATCGCTCTTCCTTATTATAAACCATTAGGTAAATAAGAGCAAATTGCACTAAAAGAGTTATTTCCTTGGTGCAGAGAAAATGACAGTTTGTATAGACTGCACAATATGGTTCAGTCACTCCAGAAAAGCATCTCATTTTTCCAGGCTGCACCACAGAGCTCACATAAAAATAACATATTTTATAGAGCTGAAGAATGTAAACGTTATAATGTAAGTGCAAGTCCAGATATGGTATTTGCAATTTTTATTATATATTATGTTGTTTTATGTATCTTCCCTATGCTTCAAGCATAATAAGGTATGGTTGGCAATAGGAATGGACTTTTGATTTAATTTCTCCCCTCTTGGTAGGAGTGGGCTGTCCCTAGTTCCTACAAGGAAGAAGAGTTCTAGAGAGTTCCAGGGTTAGCTTAAGCAAGCCTAGAGTGAGGGAGCACATCCATCTGCTCCAGGTCCAAAGGCCTTTGGAGTATGAAAACAGCTAGTCTGTGAGGAGCGCTCCCCCGGGAAGACTGCCAGATCCCAGGATACCAGAAGATCTGCAAGCTTCTGCGTTTACAGTCATTACAGTGATCAGCACTACAGCTATACAGACTGCACTGCAGGTGAGGGGATAACAAGTAAAGACACCCATCACCACTGTTCAGGACAGGCACATTCAAAAGCCTGCATATCACAAGTGGACACCTATAACCACAAGTACCAATATAGCACTACAGCTATACAGATTCCACTGCAGGTGAGGGGATAACAAGTTAAGACATCCATCACCACTGTTCAGGACAGGCACATTTAAAAGCCTGCATATCACAAGTGGATACCTATAACCACATGTACCAGCTTATTACAAAGAAAATCAGGAAAAAGAGAAGGACTACTCTAGAGTGATACCTTCTGCCATCTTTCCTGCCACTATACCTCATAATGTGGGGATAGAGACGTTGCACCTTGGGTATAAAGGATTGGAGTGGTAGTGGCTCTGGCTGCAATAATCATTCATAGTGGCAATCCTGATGCTCCCTAGGGCCAGGGCTTTAGATAGGAAGGCATACCCTTTCTTCCCTCGGCGCACACGCTGATGTTGGTGCTCCTGATGGTAGTTGGGGCACCCTTGGTGTTGTCAGTTTGGTGCGGGTACAGGGTAGGAGGTGTTGTTCCAGTAGTTGGCGTATGATGCTGGAGTCAGTACAGCACAAGATAAAGTTATAAGAAAAGATGATCCAGAATTATTACATGTGGAACACGTTTTTTTGCTAAAACAGATAAGTCAGGAGTGGTGATAGATACTGTATAACAGGCTGTGATTTTTTGTTCTGATCCCAACCCTCCTTTACAGACCGGGTAGCAGGTCTTTGTACAGTGCCTTGTCCGTTAGTCCCTGTTTTTGACCAAGTTTTTTTTTTTTTTTTAGTTTTGTACATTTTCTCATTCAATAACATAAGTTTGCAACACCAAAAAATTATAAGAGCATAGCATTAAATATTTATTTCTTTTGAACTGGATACGATGGCTTTAGTCCATAAATTGCTGTAATTTGATTCTAGATCATTGTTTATGTCGTTCTCTTATTACCCGCCTACCACTAAATTGTTCTTTATTAATTTGTCCGAAAAAAATAACCTTGTTCTACTTAATTGTTCCTTTTGTTATTTTGTAGAACCGTACTTTGCGTTATTTTTCTGTAAATTATACCAATTGCTTGCCTTTTTTGACCACAATAAAGGTTACATTTATCTTTTATCCACTGTATTTGCAATGTGCTTTGTTTTCTTTCCATTAATCCATTTTACTGACTATTTCAAGGTTTGATGCAATTTCCCTAAGCAGTTCTTATCCTTTTGAGACACATACACTAGCACTTGCACAGATCCTTCAAATTCAATCTCTATAAAGGTGTGCAAAAGGGACTGCTATTTTGATTTAACATCTTTGATTGTAAAATGAAATGCTACTTTTATCCTGAAATAAAAAAATAAAAATGAAATATACAGAGCAGAGGTAGTAAAGGTGATCCTGCTTCTGCCACAAATTGTCCAGGGCCGCGTTTTACCGAAAAAAGAAAGTCAATGACAGGGGAGGGAGATGTCTACATCACATGCAGCCCTGTTCAAATATGACTTCACAGCTCACATTCTCAGTGTGACTATAACTGCAGAACTGGAAATTTCATAGGAGAGTTCACAAGATTCACATAGAATGCTATAGGAATAACTTTAACTATGTGCATAAAGAACGTGATATTTAACCCCTTCAAGACAAAGCCCATTTTCATTTTTGCATTTTCCATGTCTTGTACTGGAAAACGGGAAAAAAATTATTTGTGGAGTGAAATTGAAAAAAATCCACAATTCCACCACGTTTTTTTTTGTGTTTTGATATTAGGGCGTTCGCTATGTATTAAAAATGATATGGCATCCTTATTCTGCGGGTCAATATGATTTTGCGTTCTGCAAAAAGCGGATCTGAAAAAAAATACAGATGACATCCGTGTGCATTCTGTATTTTGTGGAACGGAACAGCTGGCCCCTAATAGAACAGTCCTATCCTTATAAGTAATGCAGACAATAATTGGACATGTTCTATTTTTTTGCAGAACGGAAATACCGGACATACGGAAATGGAATGCACACGGAGTACCTTACGTTTTTTTGCAGACCCATTGAAATGAGGCCTAACAATGTCTACCCATAGAGTAGGAGTATCACAGCAAAGACAGAGGGTATAGTTACTGAAGGTAATATATATCAAATTGACAATTCACAGACTACCACCCTTATTAAAACGTAGCCTTTAATAGATATACCATTAAAAATAACCCAAAGTATTACAAAAAAAATGAAAAAAAAGTATCAATAACCACACAATGGTAGAAAGGGAAGATTTGAAGATGTAGGTGTAGGTCACTAGATGGGGGACTTTCCCTGGTTCTGACCCTGTACTGTTGACCCTGCCTACAAAATGGAATGGCCGCCCGGATAGGGGCGATTCCGTATACAGGAACCTCCTGCAAGCCCTCGGATGGCCCTGAAACGGAATAGATGACCCACTAGTATATGGTGACCTAAAAGGGGTCTTAACATTTGCCAGCCATAAATACTGAAAATAAAAAATAGTATACACAAGGAGGATATCCAAAACTAAATGGTCGAATGCTATAAATGCTCTCAATGAGGCACCAAAAACTTAGTAACCAGTTAATGACTTATGGTCACATACTTATTCGACAAGTTGTATCAGTCCCATCGTTCCAAAGCGTTTCGCCCAGTACGGTATAAGGGCTCATCAGGGGACAAAGTTTCACTAAAGGTAGTATTGCCAACCGGCAGTAATAATACACAGTTATTCACATGTGCATATGTAGTTATTAGCATAAACAACATAGCCAGTGTTGGTAGGGGAAAAGAGAAGATAATGATTGTAGCCAGTGGGCCACCTGTCCCCCTCACAGATAATGTACACAGATGGCGGAATAAATTATGCTGTCATACAGTGTAATACACTGGTAATTGCGTGTCCCAAATGTGGTATGGAGATGCACTAAAACCAGTAGCCAGATGATATCGATCGGGTTAGGTGCCATCTGTGAATTACCCACAGAGTAAGCAGAACTGGTTTGTCTGCCTCATTATGTGGCCCAGGACAGTGGGCAGGCACACAGATATAATACATATAGTTCTTGTTTATGCAGCCATATCTGAGGTCTGTGTTTTCATTATATACAGTTGCAAGAAAAAGCATGTTAACCCTTTGGAATGATATGGATTTCTGCACAAATTGGTCATAAAATGGGATCAGCAATAGAGTCACAACAATAGACAATCACAGTCTGCTTAAACTAATAACACACAAATCATTAAATGTTACCATGTTTTTATTGAACACACCATGTAAACATTCACAGTGCAGGTAGAAAAAGTATGTGAACCCCTAGGCTAATGACATCTCCAAGAGCTAAGTGGAGTCAGGTGTCAGCCAACTGGAGTCCAATCAATAAGATGAGATTGGAGGTGTTGGTTACAGCTGCCCTGCCCTACAAAAAACACACACCAGTTCTGGGTTTGCTTTTCCCAAGAAGCATTGCCTGATGTGAATGATGCCTTGCACAAAAGAGCTCTTAGAAGACCTACGATTAAGAATTGTTGACTTGCATACAGCTGGAAAGAGTTATAAAAGTATCTCCAAAAGCCTTGCTGTTCATCAGTCCACGGTAAGACAAATTGTCTATAAATAGAGAAAGTTCAGCACTGCTGCTACTCTCCCTATGAGTGGCCATCCTGTTAATATGACTGCAAGAGCACAGCGCAGACTGCTCAATGAGGTGAGGAGTGTCAGTTAAAGACTTACAAAAGTCTCTGGCATATGCCAACATCCCTGTTAGCAAATCTACGATACGTAAAACACTAAACAAGAATGGATTTCATGGGAGGATGCCACAGAGGAAGCCACTGTTGTCCAAAAAAAACATTGCTGCACGTTTACAGTTTACACAAAAGCACCTGGATGTTCCACAGCAGTACTGGCAAAATATTCTGTGGACAGATGAAACCAAAGTTGAGTTGTTTGGAAGAAACACACAACACTATGTGTGGAGAAAAAGAAGCACAGCACACCAACATCAAAACCTCATCTCAACTGTGAAGTGTGGTGGTGAGGGCATCATGGTTTGGGGCTGCTTTGCTGGGTCAGGGCCCGGACGGATTGCTATCATCAAAGGAAAAATTAATTCCCAAGTTTATCAGGACATTTTGCAGGAGAATTTAAGGCCATCTGTCCACCAGCTGAAGCTCAACAGAAGATGGGTGTTGCAACAGGACAATGACCCAAAGCATAGAAGTAAATCAACAACACAATGGCTTAAACAGAAGAAAGTATGCCTTCTGGAGCAGCCCAGTCAGAGTCCTGACCTCAACTCAATTGAGATGCTGTGGCATGACCTCAAGAAAGCGATTCACACCAGACATCCCAAGAATATTACTGAACTGAAACAGTTCTGTAAAGAGGAATGGTCAAGAATTACTCCTGACTAGAGATGAGCAAACTTTAAAAAAAAGTTTGGCGTTCGGCATTTGGGTTATGGTAAGTCGCGCATCCCGTTATGGATTCCACTATAGCGGCATATGGAATCCATAAGGGCAGCTTCAACCAACCCGAACTGTTGAACAGCCGAAGGACCTAGGGTGATGTCACTGTCATGTGATCAGTGCAGGGGGCGTCGCTCAGCACGGGATCAAATCCAGTGCTGAGCCACGCCCCCTGCACTGATCACATGACGGTGACATCACCCCAGGTCCTTCGGCTGTTCAACAGTTCGGGTTGGTGGAGGCCGCCCATTATGGATTCCATATGCCGCTATAGTGGAATCCATAACGGGATGCGCGACTTACCACAACCTGAACGCCGAACTTTTTTTTAAAGTTCGCTCATCTCTACTCCTGACCATTGTGCACGTCTGATCTGCATATACAGGAAACATTTGGTGGAAGTTATTGCTGCCAAAGGAGGTTCAACCAGTTATTAAATCCAAGGGTTCACATACTTTTTCCACCTGCACTGTGAATGTTTACATGGTGTGTTCAATAATAATTATTATTTAAGCAGACTGTGATTGTCTATTGTTGTGACTTAGGTTAAGATCAGATCACATTTTATGACCAATTAGTGCAGAAATCCATATAATTCCAAAGGGTTCACATACTTTTTCTTGCAACTGTATATGTGTACAACTGCAAAAAAAGGGGGTTAATCAGCACATCCCAATGTGCAGGTGCACGCTGCCATGGCTAGAAACACAAAGAAAAAAAGGACAATGCAACAACACTCTGCAGACACAAATAAAGTACAACAATGCCACAATTATAGAAAACATTTTGGTGCTTATGCTACGCTTATATATTTGAGATACTTGGCAAATACATTTTGTACAAAATTATCTGGTCCCGTCTGCCAAATGTCAAGGCGATCTCTATCAGATGGGAACCTAACACTAAATACTACCTGTAATGTTCCAAAATGCCCACCATAAAATTTAGGGAGTGCAAGTTCCACATGCATGCTGGGTCCACTCTATAATTCTCCTGGTGCCAAATGGCTTTCAGTGAATACAATGGGAGCAGGCTACAGCTTTATACTTACTCTAATTAAAATCAGCCTATGGGGCAGACAGACTAGTCAGGGATGCAAGACCAGCTGGTGTCAGCCACACATCCAGCTCTAGTACAACTGCAAAAAAGGTGGTCAGTCAGCACATCCCAATGTGCAGGTGCATGCTGCTATGGCTAGAAACACAAAGAAAAAATGGACAATGCAACAGCACTTTGCAGACACAAATAAAGTACAAAAAAACATGTTTTCTATAATTATATTAGGTACTTTATTTGTGTCTGCAGAGTGCTGTTGCATTGTCCTTTTTTTCTTTGTGTATATATATCTGAATGCTGTAAGGTTAAGGGGAAAAAAAACTGTAATTGTCTCGAGCCCCTGGATGAGTATGAGCATGGCAGTTTACAGCTCTTTTATAATAGTATTGACTATAGTGCCTTTGTAAGGCTGGAATCACACAAACAGTTTTTATATCATTTTATGGCAATTTTCAGTGCATTTTTGTTTCACCATAGTGGAGACATATCAGTCCTTCCTAGAATCCTTTTTATTCTTTTTGTGTAAATTCCTGACTTTGGCAAATAAAAAAAATATTACATAAAAAAGTGTCAGCAAAAATTGCTTGTGTAGTTCTAGCCTTTATACTGACCTACTGACCAGACGTTAGTTTGTTCCAGCTGACTGACCAGGTAATTATTTAATTCCCAATAATTGCCTGATCATAATTGAAAGTGATACATTTACACACGGCAATCCTGCTCCACACAGGGACGAGAAATCGCTCCTGTGATCGCTCAGTTTAATTGTTTTTGGGCAGCAGATCTCTTTTCACCCAGGACAATCTGCTGTCCAGAAATGATGATTTCGGCCTCCAAACCAACAATGCTTTCACCCTATGGGTGATCACCAGCGCAATGTTCATAGGGATGATCATTCCTGATAATTGGCCCAATAATCAGCCTTTCTTAAAAGGCCTTAAGAGTGACTGTTGCAGTGCCCCGCGTAAGTGTCAACCAGAGGAACCATTGAAAGACAGACACTTGAAAAAAGCACCATAGAGCTACACCAGTCTCTGCAACATTTTGGCTCTGATGCAGATACAATCAAAGAACGGGTAAATAACAACTCTTCAGTTTGCTATAGTCAGCCAGAGCTTTACTGGATTGCTCCTATCCTGGAAAAGAGTTGTAGCTATGGTAGGCTTTCTTTTACCTGGGGAAAAGATTCAGTTTGATGACACTTATCCTGTATCAGAGTGGCTTGTAGGTGCTTAAAACTAGTGATGAGCGGCAGGGGCAATATTCGAATTTGCGATATTTTGCGAATATTTGGGCGAATATTCGCCATATATTCGAAAATTCGCAAATTCGTAGTCTCCAGTCATTATTTTCTTGATTGCGAAAATTTGCATATAAATAATTCGCGTAAAAATTCACATAAACTGGTATTTAAAAGGTATCTTTTAAATACCAGTTTATGCGAATTTTTATGCGAATTTTATGAAAATTTTTATATGCGAATTTTCGCAAACAAGAAAATGATGACATTACTTTCTTGATTGCGAAAATTTGCATATAAAAAATTCACATAAAAATTTGCATAAACTGGTATTTAAAAAAACGAATATTCGCAATTGTGAATATATTTCGCAATATTCTAAATATTCGTGAATTCTCGAAGTGCCGATATTCGCGATTAAAATTCGCAATTTGAAAATTCTTGATCAACACTACTTAAAACCAGGGGAACATGACCGTCACCCCCCAGCTTTGACTCTGTCTGGAACAAAGCGTACCCTAGCCAACTGCCCACAAAGGAACCAGTGCAGCACAAACATACGTGATGTGTGACACCTGGACCACTAACTGGGCATTACTAGCAAAGGTCCCAAATGGGGATTGCCTACAAATGAGGTTATTTCCAATGTGGTCTTGTACGTTATTTAAATATGTCAGCTTTTTGAGATTTATAAAGAAATACATTCAGCGCAGATCTATAGATGGGTAACTGCTGAAAATATCTTCATTATTACCACATCTGTAATCTGGAGGGAGATTCTGAAAGATACACACGTTCATTTATGTCTATCTGGTTTTTAGAATGCTCGTGAGCAGTTATATTGTCCAACAGTAATAACACAACAAGACTTCATCTTATGTCCAATCCTCTGTGTATTACGTGTGGATTCCAGCTTTATACCGTGGTGCTTGTTTTAATAATGTATTTCATCATATATATGTATTTGTTGGCCTGATATAATGAATCCTAAAATAAAATCCCAGGCATGTGTGACATGGGCTGTCATGCTGTTCATGCTGCCATGTGGAGATGAGCTTTTCATGTTGTTTTCATTACAGGGTATGGTATTGGAAATGAGAAATATAGGGATAGTGATTTGTTTTCTCAAGTCTTACTGCTCATGCCTTAGGCTTATGCCTGAGAGGCCCTCTATGAAGCGATGTGTAAGATGCAAGCACATTGTATTGCACAAAATCACTCTATATCATCAGGCTTTGCAACATGCTTATAGTGAACTTGTTGCTTGTTGCAGTGAGGATATAGATATTTTTGAGCAGATCTGCAGTGACCCAGTGAGCAACTGCTAAATGATCTAAGACAGTGTCATATACTTTATGTACCTGATATTTTGTGGCTTTATTTTATTCAAAATTCTTAGGGGCAGGCCTTAATCCCTGGGCTTGGTGCTTTTCTGTGGAGTGAGTCAGTCTGAGGAAGATGTTGGCTATGTGAGAAGTCTACAGAAAATTTAGCTCTGGTCTAGACACAGTAAGCAATTTGGGGACCCAGGGAGGAATCCAGAGAACCCATGAGACTTAGAGGAGAAAAGAGCTATTGAGAAATCTGAGCAGCCAGAAAGGAGGGTGTGTGGAAGTAGTCTGTGAAGGTAACACACACTTATGACTCCTGGACTTCACAGCCCCTTGGCTGGGCAAAATGGTTTCCAGCTGTCGTCATAAAATTATAACAGATTATGTTTCTGTTTAGGGTCTATACCTCGCAGTGGCAATTTCAGACATATATTTTTGTGAGGAATTGTACCCTTGAATTATATGTAGAAAAGTGTTTTATGGGCAAGTGCACCTTAAAAGGGACCTGGAGTTAACCCACTTGATTCAGCTCAGAACTAGTGTTGAGCAAACCCGAACTGTAAAGCATTTAATGAAGCTTGTTGAAAGGCTGCAAGGCAGCCAATCAACAAGCTTTTAGGCTGTGGGCACTTAGAAGCCATCACAGCCATGCCTAGTAATGGCATGGCTGTGATTTGCCGGTGCATCATGTGACACAGCCTCTATAAAAGCTGGATCACGTGTAGCACCACCCATCAGCTCTGAGTATTGCAGGGACAGTAAGCAGGCAGCTGAAGTGAGGGACAGTGTTAGGAATCTCATCTGGCTATTTGTTCTGTTGGTGACCTATAGTGAATTTTTTGTGGGTACTATACACCAGCTTTGCACCCCTGACAAAGAAATATAATAATTAATCTGGCTATTAATTCTGTAGGTGACCTATAGCGATCTTTTGTGCGTGCTACGCACCATCTTTGCACCCCTGACACAGAAATATAATAATTAATCTGGCTGTTCTTACTAGTCTGTCTTCATCCTTTTGAACTTCTTGAACTTCATTGACTTCTAGGTAAAATCTTATTTTACTAACACTAGGTAACGATGCATTTTCCAATCTTCCTCTCACCTTCAGTATACCATCCTGCAGAACAAGATTAAGCTTGTACAATGGGTGGTTGTTTGGAAGCCTTTTAGGTTCTTGACTAAGTCTCCTTCAATGTAGAATGTCTGTTCAATGAGTCTTATGACTGTTTCTTCAGCTTACATTTTTTTACATTCAATGATTCCTTCTTTCTGATTCTCTTTGCCAAACGTTGAATTTGAGCTACTACATTTTTGACCATATTCCATTTTGAACATCTGGCTAGTCCTTCAAGTATGTCATCTTAACACTAGACTGCAGTGCTCAATGATATGACAGATAGGTGCTCCCATTTATTGGCTGTTTCACAGTTAAGTATGCAATCTCGATCTAGAGGTATATCGTCTTTTGTATTAGCTGGAGTTAGATCTAATGTGAAGTCCTCTAACTCTCAGTCCTTTGACCCTTTGACTGTTCACTAATGTGTCTCTTCCCGTCATTGTGGTGAGTTTGAGCTTCACTGGTTCTGTAGCCACTTGTAATTTCTTGCAGGTTTCTTGATCAATGAAGGTGACGTCACTCTGGGCATCCAGTAGCGCATAGGCATATACCTTCTTGTTCCTCCTTTTAGGATTTGAAATGCACACTGGTACAACTTTTCTTCATATATAACACTGCCACCTCCGCAGCAGATAGTCCATGTACAAACACGTGTTGCATAAAGTATTACAAGATGGCGGTATGCATAAAATGGGGGTTTAACTGTTCAGTCTTGTCATTCAACATAAATGGTGGATATATTTCTCTCTTCAGTATCTGTCACTGTATCTTTCACTGTAAGTTATTTTAGCACATTATAATAACTCTGAGAGGTATATCTGAGGTTTAACCAATAGCTTGATTTAGTTTGATTTGCTCAGTTTACACAGTTTGTGCGTAGTTTGGTCGCAGTTTGGTGGAACTGTAAACAAACATATACAACTGGTCACAGTATATAGTTCTGATAACAGTATTTCCAATATAAACATTATATAACTGTTCTAAATACCTATTTGGCCTCTTGTTCCAATAAAACACAGCTCTGACTGGATGTGTCTGTGCAGCTCCGCTTCTCTGGTCTATACTGCCTCCAGAAGATTCTGCAAGGGGAATTTACACACATACTTAGTGTGAGGTTGGCCGTGATTGGTTAAGACTCCTGGACAGTAATAACAGTTTAACTCGATGCTTTCTGTTGTTATTTCTGCTGTGTCATTGAGCTTACTTTACATTCATATACTGAATCTTAAATCTTACTTCCCTATCCTACATTTGTTTGCATGGCAATTGTCCTGCACTTACCCCAATTTTGCTTCCTTTTGCAGCCCTCTAGCCCTTACTATGACTATTTTACAGGCATTTTAGTGCCCCAAAGTTTGACCGACCCGGCAAACCCGAACTTCCAGGTGTTCGCTCATCCCTACTCAGAACCTATTAGAGCTGTTTAAGAACTGTACAACTTGCTCTTCAATAAAGGCTTCTGATAAATGTCAACCGGCACCACCTCTGTAGCCTCGTCTGCTCCCCGTTACTTAAACCATACTCTGACACCTTTCCAGGAGTCCATAGCCTGGGTGTGTCCCGGGGGGAGAACGACACTTCATCTTGCAGCCCCCTCTTCACTGTAACTGGCCTGGGAGTGAGAAAGAGGGACAAAGCCACGTGAGCATTGGAACTACTAGCACCCTTCTCACCACTGCCAGTCCCGTCATCTCCATTTTGCACTTGCTTTTGTGTTGCAAATCTAAAATAATTAATTATTCTAACTTTCATGGGTTAACTCTTATTTATAGTGAACCAGTTCAATATTTGTTTATTACAGAGTGTCCTTGTATTATAACCTTATTCACCCGAAAAGGACAATTTAATGCAACTTGATGCTAAGTGCTATGAAATCTGCTAACAAGGCTTCTTCCATATTTCACATCAAGAGAAATGTAAGGTAAGAGAAGGGTGTATAGATGAGCACTGTGAGTGCTGACCTGGCTCCTCTTATATTTGGATTATTTGGTATTGGCCTTTTATGCTAAATTGATTTTTACAAACTATGATTAATATGGCAGTAAGAGATAGAGAAAGCCATGCTTTAATTTCTTCCTGGCTTTCTTAACTCTTTTCTGACTGTTCAGTGATGATTCAGCCTTGTGATGGAGACCAGAGAAATAAGTTCCAGACTATTTGCTATGGAGGTGCTGAATGACAACCCAACTGGAAAGACTGGAATTGGTAGGCAATGTAGCCCCAGTCATAGCATCATGGGAAAGTGTGGACTCTGTATAGCAGCAACACACAGGCTGTATTATGAACCTTTAGATAACCCGTAAATATGTAAAAAAGCTGGTTACGTCAGTGCCACACTGTTGTCTTAAATGTAAGACATTCTTATGTCATACCTGTGACAAATAACCGCACAGTTTGATGAAATGTGTGTGGCAAGGTGCATAATGAAATGTACTGTATACGGACAGAATGTTTTAGTAAGGAATATACTTCATATTAAACATATGAAGTATAGAATCAATGCTTTTAGATCAACTATAAACTAGTCTGTGAAACGGCAAACATACCGTGTGTGCAAGTTGTGCAGCCGGACAGGGCTCCTGTAGACGAAGAAGTGCCCATGATGACTAGAAAGGTATAAAACAATGGATCCTACTGTCTACTGGACAGCGGCTCCATCCGTTTCCTACAGTGTCTCTGTATATAATGTCAATGTATAATACTGGTGAGGGGGCCCTGACAATGAAATCTTTTAGTCTTCCTCCTGAGGGGGCCTTTGGAGGTCTAGGCCCCAAAGCATCCACTTCCCCTGCTTTGCCCTGCTTCCCCTATAGCTATGTCCCTGCCTGTCACCACTCCTGACATGTCTGTTTTAGTAACTACTTGTATTCTCCATGTAATAACAATTCTAAAGCATCTATTGTTATCAGTCTGTGCTGTGCCATTCCTTTATTATTCCTGCTAGAAGTCATGAATGAATTGCTAGCGGTTTATAATTAAGGCCCGAATGGGTGTTACCAGTTAGGGGTGTGTCCCTGCAGAGTCTGACATTGGCAGCACTGATTGGATAGTGGATGCAAGTAGTTGCTAAAACAGACATGTCAGGGGAGGTGAGAGGTCCTCTTTAACATAAAGGACTGCAATTCCTATAGGGACTGGCACGCTGGTGAGGGAGGCTCTATATGACATTCACATAAATTTCTGGACAGCAGGGAACTTGCTTACTGTATTGTACAGGGACCCTCTGCTTTCTGTGTCTTCCCATGAGAGGCAAACTTAGTGCATTTCTGTATCCAGGGCTCAGCATTATGTTGGATGATGCCCTGAATAACACCTGCCCCCCATGTGGTGTATGATCATACAGTGCCGCCACCACCATACACTGCATATATGATATAGTGTACAGTGTCTAAAGCTGGATTTACACGTCCGTCGGCCATTTCCCAACAGTCGTCTGCTCGTTCAGTGAAGGATATTTACATGCAGCGATCTCCTTCACTGTATGAGGACGAGGGATCGCTATTGCAATTCCTCATCCTCATACAGAATCATGGTTTCTGAGCACCAGAATGACTCAGGCTTTCAGATACAACCAACGGCTCCCCCGATTGCCATGCAGGGAAGCCTTTCAGGACCTGGAAGCACAGAATTCACGGATTTTCCGCTCTCAGATGCCATGGTCACATTTGACCACAGCATCTGTGGGGTTAAATGTCTGCAATCAGCGTTATCACCAATCACAGACATTATCCCCGGGTGTCTGCCATTTGAAACAGCAGGCACCCGGCGGAAATGGCGCTGGCTCAGCTCCAAAGTGGGTGCCAGCTTTAAAGAGACTACTTCATACATGTACACAGGTGTTTTGCCCATTAAGTAAAGGCACACAAAGCCTGAGGAACAGGTGAATCCCTGGTGGGCCCCTGAGCAGGTTGGGCCCCTATTCTCCCAGCCCCCTTCACAAGTGGCACATGGCACAGCAGAGTTACTGCACTACATACAGTTAGACGGCAGAAAGGATCTCAACCAACCTATGTTCATACAAAAAAAGGATACATTATTTGACAAATCAGCCAGTTTATTAATATTATAGATGCATCAGGTGACTTCTCAGGGGTAACGGGCAATGTAATGACATTACTAACATTATTATTAACATTTCCTGTTATCCCTGAGGGATCTGGGGAAACATGTTGGGGGGCAGTGAATAGTCACGGATTTTAATAGCTATCATCACTGCAGTAGACAAAGCAATGAAGGTTCAAAACTGATGGGGCACAATAAATAGGAGTACGACCAATCATGAGGTAGTGATGCCTGTACCTGCCCAGGAATTATAGTGATATGAACAGCGTAGGGTAGGGTACTGATTGCCTATAGGCAGCTGATTTTGAAATTAGAAGCAAATAATACCAACATACAGTAACCAAATAACAACTCCATGCATAAAGTTATCTTTCCGCACAATATAATATACAATATCTAAATCCACTGTTATACAATTAACATTCATAGTGTTCACCAACTACAGGTTCTGGGCCATCTGAGACAACCCCATCATCAGTGCTATGTACAGCTTTGTAGACAATGTTTGCAGTATAATAACGAGTGCTTATGATAATTAGCTGTCTTAATAATAATAGCCTTAATAAGTACACAAAGAAGCTTATGTATTAATATGCATCAAGCACTGTGTGAATTCTGACTGCTATTTATTGATACAGTGTCACCATTTTTTAGTCCTTATGAGATTCCACTTTTCATTTTCCAATGGAAGGTTGAATCTGATTGGTGGCTATGACAAAAAAAGCCAGTTCTACTTTACATCAGCTTGATAAATCTCCCCCAATATGTTCTGAACTCTGAATACGGATGAAAACTCCATGCACACATTGCAGAAAAAAAACGCAGACGTATGTATTAGGCCTCTTTCACACGGGCGTCATGTTTGACGCCCGGATTGAATGCGGGTGCGTTGCGGGAATATGCGCGATTTTTCCGCGCGTGTGCAAACTTTTGTCATGCGTTTTGCACGCGTGTTGAAAAAATTGCCATGTTTGGTACCCAGACCCGAAGCCGGACTTCATCACTGAAGTCCGGTTTCGGGTTGAGTATTCTGGAGATTTTATTATTTTCCCTTATAACATGGTTATAAGGGAAAATAATAGCGTTCTCAATACAGAATGCTTCCCTTAGCCACTTAATCACGTAGTTGGCGATCTGTCTTCTCTCTTCAAGCTTTAGCTACCAGCTAAAGGACCTGTGATGACATCACATCACATGGTCCAATCACATAGTCCGTGATGGACCATGTGATGTGACGTCATCACAGGTCCTTTAGCTGGTAGCTAAAGCTTGAAGAGAGAAGACAGATGGCTAAGTGGCTAAGGTAAATTAAGTTTTTTATTTTTAACCCTTAATCAACATTATACAAAGCATTCTTTATTAAGAATGCTATTATTTTCCTTATAACCATGTTATAAGGGAAAATAATAAAGATCGGGTCCCGTCAGCTAGCAACCATGCGGGAAAATCGCACCGCATCCGCACTTGCTTGCGGATGCTTGCGATTTTCCCGCAGCCCCATTCACTTCTGTGGGGCCTGCGTTGCGTGAAAAATGCCAAATATAGAGCATGCTGCGATTTTCACGCAACGCAGAAGTGATGCGTGAAAATCACCGCTCATGTGCACAGCCCCATAGAAATGAATGGGTCCGGATTCAGTGCGGGTGCAATGCGTCCACCTCACGCATTGCACCCGCGCGGAAAACTCGCCCATGTGAAAGGGGCCTTAGATATTCAGCAGAAGGAATTTCTGCAACAAATCTGCTGCGTGTGACCATACCCTTTTTTTGATGGCCAGTCACTCCTAATATTGCTCCATATTTATAAGTCTCTATGTATGTCCACCAACATAAATGGAGGACATATACAACAGTGGAGGAAGGATAGAAACAAAAATGCCCTATGAATGACAGGTATGATACGAGACACCTTAGTGATGCAATCTAAGGGCTCATGCACACGAACGTATTTTTTTTGCGTGTCCGTTCTGTTTTTTGCAGGCTGTATGAAGAACCATTCATTTCAATGGGTTGCCCAAAAAACTGAAGTTACTTTGTGTGCATTCCATTTCCGTTGAAAATGTCCTATTTGTGTCTTAGGGACAAGGATAGTACTGTTAGGGGCCAGCTGTTCCATTCCACAAAACACGGAATGCACATGGACGTCATCCATATTTTTTGCGGACCGCAAAAAACAAATGGTCGTGAGCCCTAAGCCTGACATCCCTATCATATTGGTGAGTTTTACTGTATATAAGATAATTCAGCAGATAGTTCTCTTACGTGATGAGATATACCAGATGTATAATGTAAAGGATCTCCACAATGAGGTGAAGGGTAAGCTGTAAGATCCTCGTGGAGAATACTGACATTATGTTTAGCACATTTGGGGGGTATATTCATCTTCATTGTGAGACCAGTCTCGATGTTGCTGTATTTGCAAATTGTCAGCATCTCAGATTTCATGTCTATTATTCCCAGTAGGCTACTGGGCAACAGGAGTCATGGGTCAATGAGAAATCCCTGATGGAAATGTCACCAGCGAGGTCAGAACAAATATGCAGAATATGTATCAGGTCGCAGCAAATCCTGTCTGACAAGAAATGATGTATTAGAGCCGCCTGCAATGGATACATTTAATACATGTAATGTAACAAGTTTTTATGAATCTGAGATTTCTGTAGCTTTCATGGGAATTGCATTTCCTCTTATTTCCGATATACTGTATGTCAGTGCTTTAAAATTACATTAATACATCTTGGGAACTTGATTCATAGAATAAGATTAAAAAGTATATCCTTGGCAATAAAGTATGTCTAGTGATTGCTTACATACGCCGCAGTGCAGAAAGTTTTGAAGGGTAAGCAAAATTTTAAAGAAATCATTAACTCCCTGTTTGACAGAACTCTAAGAGCAGAGGATGCCTAGGACCCACCAATGTAGTCAGATGGTGTTGCTTTGCTTACAGGTAGATTAATAGACGTGCCCCTGGTGAAATTGGGCAGTTTTAGTCGAAGAGGTGATGGAAAGGGGACTAGCCTTAGTAATCAGAATCTTGGATGTAACTAAACCCATTCTTCCTTGATTGATGTCTTGTTTCGGCTGTGAAGTCAGCATTAGTATAACAGTAGTTTAATAAACATTCTGCTGACAGGTTCCTGTTAAAAATGACTCCACCTCCAAACTATTAAATGGCGTTTCCAGATTACAATAAGTATAGGTAATTCATTATAAGGTATCATTTTGTCATATCATATTGTTCTTACCTGTGTTGTCTGTAATTTAAGATCTGAACTCATCCATGAAACAAGATGATCCTTCTGCCAATGTCATGTCCACTTCTTCTGGTCCACAGCATGTCATCAACATGGACGGTCAGTAGTTGGTGCTGGAATCCTTCCTCCAGTCATGGCTATGCACCCTCTATAAAAAGTACATGCATGCACCATAACTGTGGGAAAAATTCTGGCACCCCCTACTGACCGCCCATGGTGGTGACATGCTGTGGACTGCCGGAAGACAGAAGTAGATCTGATGATGGCGGAAGGACCCTTTAGTTCAGTGGATGGGGTCATGTGACCAGAGTTCCGCTTTCAAGACACAGACCACACAGGCATATTAATGTATTTATTTTACTTGTTTATATAGCGCTGACATATTCTGCAGCGGTTAGAAACTATATTACAAGATGACAGTTCTATACATACTAAATTTTGTAACCTGATAAACCCATTTTTTATTAGGGATGGCCATTAGGGACATTTTTCCGCTCCATAATACTAAACCTTCCCACCCCGTGTAGTCAGCAGTGCAGGGGTACATTCTCTTTTTAACATACCATTTTATCAGGCTTTACAAGAAAACGTGGACAGAAACACCTATGAGGTATTGCAGAGACAGTGACACTGATGTGTACTCTCAGATTATGAATTTGGATTCCGCTCACCCCGCAAATGACTTACTGCAGTAGATCTGTAGCCAGCTCATCAATTATCTGAGGCTCCACTCACCCACTGGTCTTCACTGTCACAGTCTCTATCTGTGTAATCGGTCTCTCCACATGCTTCAATAGTTTCTTAGACATTGTGCACACACTTCCTCACACGTCTACTACTACGGTATCTCCCGAAACACTCCATGGTGCTAAGGAAAACTGACTTAGTAGCTTGAAGTAACCAATCAGATTCCACCTTTCATTTTACAGAGCTCCTTTGGAAAATGGAAAAATCTGTCTGATTGGTCCCTATGGGCAACTAAGCCAGTTTTCCTTTGCACCAGTTTTGATAAATGTCTATGACCACTCTTTCATCACACCCTGTCACATATTCCTCTCGACAATTAGAAACATAACTTTTTTAACAATGCTTTGTTCACCTGAGCGTAGTTACCTGATCCCCATTCCTTTCTCTCACAAAAACCACAAGAGAGGATGAAAATACTCTTTCCCCTCACACATTATAGAATAGCACATATGTACTATATGTGCATATATGTATGATGTAGATCACTTATTCTAGGTACACTTGTACACAGTTTTTGAAGGAACTTTGCAGGGCGGTTGTTCCAAACCTCTTGGCTAACTAATCACAGATCTTCTGTGGATGTAGGCTTGCTCAAATCTTTCTATCTCAGACAGACTCGATAATGCTTAGATCATCCTTCCAAAACTCATTGTTCTACTTTACGCTGAAAATAGTTCTTAATGACATTGGCTGTATGTTTGTGGTCGCAGGGGCACCATACAGTATGAGGGGCATATAAGGGGGCATCATTCTGCGTGGAGGCACATAAGGAGGCATTATATTGTGTGGAAGCATATAAAGATGCATTACACTGTGTAGGGGGCACATAAGGAGGCATTATACAGGGTTGAGGGGGCACAGAACGGGACATTATACTGTGTGGGGGCACTTAAGGGGGCATGATACTGTTTGGAGGCACATAAAGAGGCATTATACTGTGGGGAGGGGGAGTAGGGGGTCAGCAGTCTGATGGGGCAGAGCTTGGAGGTGCTATGAGGAGGTGCTTTATGGTTTGATTGTGTCCCAGAACATAACTTTGCTTTGGGCTGAAGAAATGCCTACCCTGTCCCTGCTGATCATCAGCTTCCCTCAGATTAAGGCCGCATGCACACAAACGTTTATTTTATCAGTTTACAGGCCGTGTTTTGCGTTCCGTAAACGTAAATATTCATTTCAATGGGTCTTCAAAAAAAATGGAATGTTCTCCGTATGCATTCCGTATTTCCGTTCAAAGATAGAACATGTCCTATTATTGTCCGCATAACGGACAAGGATAGTACTGCTCTTTCAGGGGCCCACTGTGCCGTTCCGCAAAAAAAACGGAATGCACATGGACGTCATCTGTATTTTTTGTGGATCCGTTTTTTGAGGACCGCGAAATACTGAAAAAGCCATACGGTAGTTTGCAATATGCCTAAAGGTAAATTCTGGACTTCTAGTGAGAAATCTAGTAAGTATGAATTTTCTTACAAATCTACAAATCTGTTTATTACTTAGACAGATGTTAGTACTGTACCTCTACATGCAGGAGTAGACCAGACCCTTCCTCAGGACAGTATACTAAGTACATTTATACAGAAAATACTGCATGTAGCAATAAAAAAATAAAAAATAAAAGATTTCATTGCACAATAGGAATGGATTCTCCTGGACTCAGAAAATAATCAGCAGGTCACAGATGTCCTCTATGAAAGATAACAGTGTCCACGCCCTCCAACCTCTGGATGCATGAAAGCAATATGGATGCAATGACGTTATATTTAACTGTATATGAAACTGATTCACATAGAAAGCATATATGATCGCTGTAAAATAAATGAATAAAAGCATGGACAATATCTAAAGATGCATATTTCTGATCACCCTGAAATAAATTTTTCATTTTTAGATTTTCCATTAACAATTACTTATCTAGTTTAACCAAGTAATCATCTTCTAAATTAATTCAAATTTTTTTTTTTTAAAGCTACCTTCTGCTTTTCCTTTATTGCTGACACACAAATTCAGAGGTTGGACTGCAGTGTCCTCTTGTGGTCACCTTGGTGCACTGACGTCTAAGCATCAGTGATTTGCAGCCTTGTCTTGGAGTAAACCTAACAGACTTCAGCACAAGTGGAACAATTGACTGGCTTGTGGGCATGCTAGTATTAAACCATCAAAAAATGTGGTGATAAGAAAGCAGGATGGGGAGCACATCCTGCACTTGTAGTCCGTTGCTAATGGCAATCACCAGCAAAAAATGCATACAATGGATGATGCCAGCTAGTATTAAACCCTGGAGATCCGGACTAGTGATATTGTACTATACTGCAACTTTTGCATTTTGCTTGAATTGTGGTAATTGCAGAGTGTTTTCTCTATATTGCCATTCTACAGTATCTACATGTTATAAAATATCTGCATCTACCTACTTCTGTCTACACCAGGGATGTCCAACCTGCGGCCCTCCAGCTGTTGCAAAACTACACCTCCCAGCATGCTTGAACAGCCTACAGCTATTAGGGCATGCTGGGAATTGTAGTTTTGCAACATCTGGAGGGCCACAGGTTGAGCGTCACTGGTCTACGTCATGCAAGTGTACACCTTCAGTGATTAGCAATATTGTGAAAGTAGAGGGTGCAGAGGAGCCTGAGTTCCAATAAGTTAACGGGTCCATAGCCCTCTCTGTCACCCAAGAGGACAACAGCACTTCCTGCTGAAACTGCTATTAGGAAAAGGCCCTGCCAAAAAAAAAAAAAAAAAAGAAAAGAAAAGGAAAATGTAAAAAATAAAAATGAGGTATTCTGTAGGATTTTATAGGACTATAATTACGATGGAGAATTGTCTATTCCCTTTAAAGGAAGGCTAAAGCAAGAAATGAATGCAAAAAATAAACAAGAAATAGTCACCCTGCTGTTTGTTAGTCTGCAGTATTTCCTGTACGATCCTAACTCAGTCTTGTAGAAAACCTACCAAGAAGGAGGGGGGAGGTTACAAATGAGCTAGAGCCGTGATCTTGACGATCTATGCTGTGTGAAATTGCCATGTGAACAGGGCCTTAAAGCAGATCTCACTCCTGACCCAATTTCTAAAGGCTGTCTCTCTGGTTTTTGGAAGCTAGCACTGCAATTAGTGTTGAGGGAATCAAAGTGAAACGATTTAACTTTGTTCCGAATTTCAGGAAAAAATTTCATTCGCCACAAAACCGAATTTCCTGGCACATCGTGGTATAGTAACGAATCAATTTTTCCAGAAATTTCGGTTAAAAAATACATACTCAGCTCCATCTATTTGCTCACAGATTTTGATTGAAGAAAACTCACCAAACCTTGCTCGCTGACATGTGACGTCATCACGCTGACCGGGAGCAGTGATGTCACTATGCCTAGCCAGTGTGATGATGTGTTGATGTCATCACGTCAGTGCGCCAGATTTGGTGCGTTTCTTCAATCAAGATGGCCACAACGGCCTCTCCATGACCAAATGGATGAGGTGAGTATGTATTTTTTTTGTTTTCAACCCCTGATAAACCCCTGAAAGGACTCAAAGTTACTGTCACATGCCGCGATTAGCAGCATCTGAGGGGTTCAATGACAGGGGCAGCATGATCGCCATTCCCAGTCATTGCGCCGCTACATACAATGGAATACGATTCGTGACAAAGTTATTCATAACAAATCAAATTTCTTTGTGAACTACGCCAACTACTACAATGAAGCAGCCAATTGAATTTTTGATAAAAAGAAACTGCGATCATGGTCTTGTCAGCTCTAAAACAAGACAAAGTTTATGGCTCTAGTTCTTGGGTTGAAACTGAGCTAAAGCTGTGATCTTGACAATCTATACTGTGTGAAAATGCTGTGTGAGAGGCGCATAAGCCTGCAGATCTCACTTTCGACACAATTTCTAAAGACTGTCTCTCCAATTTTAGGGCAGCTAGCACTGCAATCATGGTCTTGTCAGCTTTAAAACAAGACCAAGTTATTGGTTATAGTGCTTGGGTTACAACTGAAATAAAGTTGCGGTCGTAACACCCTATACTGTGCAAAAATATCATGTGAAGAGGGCCTGAGAGCTCATAAACCTGCAGATCTCACTCAACTCAACTTTCTAAGGACTGTCTTTCCAGTTTTATGGCAGCTGGGGCTGCCCTCATGGTCTTGTCAGCTTTAAAACACTATTTATTATGCCTTCACTCCAAAATTCTGGCTTCAAAATGTCGCAAAATAGCACTTTTGTGACATTTTGGGCCTACTTACACAAAAACTTGTATTTTACACCACTCACTCCAGTTTTGAAATATTGGTGGGAAAGTGAAACTTTTAAAAAAAAAATCACAAAAAAAGTTGTAATCTCACTTCAGTGAGGCATTGTCCACATTTCCATGTTAGTGACAAATCTGTGAAAAAAAGCGTATGTGTTTCATCCATCAAGATGTTGAGAAGGATCCATGGTTGGTTCGTGTGTCCGTTTTTACCATCCGTGTGTCATCTGTAATGCACTGACGTTGCTCAGCTGAAAATCAATTTCCAAAGAATCTCCTATCAGTCTTCAGTGAAAACAGACGCACCACGGATGCAATCCATGGTGAGTCCATGGTTTTCACTTACCCCAAGACTTCTATGGGTGTGCTTGGTCCGCATCACGGACAGCACATGTCAGTGAAAATGGAAATGTGGAGGAGGCCTAAGAGGGTGGAGTAGAAAACTGGAAGAGCTTTTCTAGACAAAAGTGTTAGATTTAAGGATAACACAAATTTATCAAACATGTGACATTTGATAAATGTGATATAAAGTACGCCAACGCAGACTCAAGCCAAACTGACTTCAAATATCCCCCTCATTGTTTCTTGTTCAGTTGTATTTTGAGAAAGAGCCCTCAAAAGCAAACGCTCGAGAGCCACACACCCTGAACGCCGTTCATGCAAAACAGTATTGTCCTTTTCTGCCTGCCCTAACAGTGTTTAGGTTAATTAGTGGGGAGGGGTTTAAAGGAGTATACCTATCTGAGACATTTATGGCCTCTCTATAGTATATGTCATAATCATTTCATAATCATCATAATCATAATCATTCAGTGAGCACTCTAGAAATAAGGAGACCGTTCAAGTTTGCAGTTTTCTCCAGCCGTGAGAGCCACATGCATGTACACCTCTCCATTTCTTTCTCTTTACTAAAGTACATAGGGGGTCAGGGGAACACAATTGTCCTGGTACATAGGAGGTGAGGGGACCTCCATTCTCCGGGTAAATATGGGGTTCCAGTTATCAAAGGTTTATGATATATACCATGGATAAGCCATATAGTTCTCCGATGGAGAGTTCTGTGAAAATAAATGCACTGTATAATACTTAGTGCTAGACCTGAAAAAGTGGTGCATAACACCAAAAAGATTATAATAGTCATGCACCCGTCCTTAGGCCAGCTGTGTCTTTCATAACTTTTGCCACACAGATGTTCTGATGGCTAGGGGCCACAGGTTGTGCACCCCTGACCTAGGACTATTACTATTATAGGATGACAGGTTTACAGGTAAATACATCTTTACTAAGCTGCTGATCTCCAAAAATTGGATTTTCATTATTGAAATAATATCGCCCATAATTTCCATGCTCACATAATTTCTACAGAGACAGGATGGGCTTATTGAACCACATAGATCAACAATACCAGACTATTTAATGAGGTTTCATTAATATGCTGTTAATGTGAGATTTGTGTGTGTGTTTGGGGGGGGGGGGGGTTACATCATTACACACAGATGCAAAGAATTTGTAAAGGAGACGATTTCTGCCCTGTAAAATTACAAATATATTACAACACAAAATAGGCGAGCGCTTTTACATTTTCATTTCTCTTTTTATTGACTTTAATGGTTTAATATTCCCTTTTAGGCGCCGTCATTTTTCACTGTGTGGTTCACAATCAGTGCTGGAATTGCTTCAAGTTTACAATATAATAAACATGAGATTTTGTTATTTTTTTATGGATTATAATCATATTTCTAAACATGAAGTTCAACTGAAACTCTGCTGAGATTTTTAAATTTGTATGATTGTGAAGAAACAAGTACTGTTCATTGAAGGATGAGGGAAGAAAATAGCTAGAATGTTTTGTCAGGCACATATATGATGCTGCCTTTTTCACATTCAGTTTTTGACCTACAATTAACCTATGCCAAATTTGGTTGGTCAGCATGCTTAAAGGGGTTCTTCGGGACACTTTGTAATATTTGTAGGCGAGCAGCCATGCTTATTATACAAAAGAATGAAGCTGTACTCACATTATAAAGGTCCCTCCAGGCTCTGGGGTTCCTGTCTCTGTCAGAAGTGATGATATCACCTCTACTATTGATGTGACCACTCACTGACTCGGTGGTCACTAGAGCATGAATAGCATGTGACCGCCAAGGCCAGTGGGTAGCTGAGTGGTCACATGAACAGTGGAAATTATGTTATCATCTCTAGTCGGATGGGGACTAGAAGCCCTGGGGACTAAACCTGCTTTGCTGGACCCAAGGGACCTTCAGCAGAGAGTAGAGCCTCTAACTTTTTTTTTTTAAGCCTCTCTTGCTCCCTTGCTAATTTTACAAAGTGTTGGTAAACCTTTTTAAAGCCACAAAAACTTCCTTTCCCACAACTTACATAACTTCTCACTCTATATATGTTGTCATTTTTTTCCTACATATCAGCATACCATCACCTAGTTCAAACATGCCCTCCTCAGGACAGGCACTCACATTCCATGCCTGCTTCTGGCTTCATCGGTGGAGCCACCCTGGACTGTTATCTCCTAGAACCCTAGGTGAAATATTTTGCTTGTCACTGAGCTATAGAGTAGAGATCGGAGAATCTCCCAGTTGGTTTTCGTGATGCATATTTAAAGGATTTCTCTGGCTTCATGATATTGATAACCAATCCTAAGGACATCAATATCAGATCGGTGGAGGTCTGACTCTTGGTACGCCCACCAATCAGCTGCTTGAATGGGCTGCAGCACTTGTGCCAGCGCTGCGTCCTGTTCAATGTTTACCTGCACGCTGTCTACCACCAGTGGTGGTGCAGTGTAACTTCAGCTGTTCCTTAAATTCATTTGAATGGGACAAGAATCTGTAATTACACCGCGCCATAACTCCAAGAGAGAAAGTGTGCAGGTAAACACTGAAAGGGATGCAGTGCTGGCAGAAGCACAATGGTCCCCTCAAACAGCTGATGATTGCAGGGGTGCCAAGTCAGACCCCTACCAATCTTATATTGATGACCTTTTCTGATTAAGCTTGAACGATTTGACCTTCAGATCATAGATCCGAAGTTGATTCCTTCAAAACCTTTGTTTATGATGCTAGGAAATAGGAAACCAAAGTGGGCTTTGGTACCAAGGTATTATTTAATAAAAAGCCCATATAATTCAATCACAAGAGGATATTAAAGTGCAAAAACATGAGGTTGTCAAGCAGTGAGAATGAGTAAATGTTAATTTTTGTGACCAGATACTTAGTTTGTTCCTGAAACCTCAGACAGATCTAAACAGATTCCTTAAGGTGCATTCCCACAAGGTGTTATTTTATACTGGAGAACTCATGTGCATTATTTCAGGTATATAAAACTTTAGTGGAAATTATGTTAACCTGAGTGACTTCCAATTTGAAAGCAACATCCCTAATTAATGAACCCACTTGATGAAGATGTGGAGGAGCAGCAATTCCTGGTTTCGGGTTTATATGAATATGCAAAACTTAAAACGAAATAAATACAACAAATCATGGGACAACCGCATACATATCTTTACGTTGTGAGTCAACACAAGATTATAGGGATTTAATTCCCAAAAGAAATGTCCCACTTTAAATTCATATAATTTGACATCATAAAATAGGATGCAAGTCTTACGGGATGTGGTTTTATGTCAGTGATTAATTTCCTCTAAATGACATTTCCACAAAGTATTATTTTATTCTAGGGGAGTTGGACCTATATAGTCCCTCTGGAAATAAACTACATTATAATTACAAAGATTAATATCTATTTTTATTAACAAAAACAGAGAATATTAATGGGAATGGAATCAGTGTGCTTGGAGATTTAGAGCATGATATGTTTCATCCATGTAGAAATACTGCCACCTGGCCAGTTCTTAACTTTGATACTTTCTTCATTGGTGTACACAACTCAATAGTAGTGTTGAGCAAACCCTAACTGTAAAGTTCGGGTCCGTACCAAACTTTGCGAGTTCGGGTACCCGGGCCCGAACTTTGCCGGAAAAGTTTGGGTTCGAGTTCGGTGTTCACGCATTTAATAAAGCTTGTTGAAAGGCTGCAGGGCAGCCAATCAATAACCTTTCAAGCTGTGGGCACTTAGAAGCCATCACAGCCATGCCTATTAATGGCATGGCTGTGATTGGCCGGTGCATCATGTGACCCAGCTTTAATAAAAGCTGGATCACGTGTAGCACCACCCATCAGCTCTGAGTATTGCAGGGACAGGAAGCAGGCAGCTGAAGTGAGGAAAAGTGATAGAAATCTCATCTGGCTATTTATACCGTGGTGACCTATAGTGATTTTTTTGTGGGTGCAATACACCATCTTGGCACCCCTGACACAGAAATGTAATAGTTAATCTGTCTGTTAATTCTGTGGGTAAACTATAGCAAATTTTTTTGTGGGTGCAATGCACCATCTTTGTAACCCTGACACAAAAATATAATAGTTAATCTGGCTGTTAGTTCGGTGGGTGACATATACCAATTGTTTGTGTGGGCTACACCTGCACTGCATACGTGACAGGGAAACAATTCTAGTTAATCCATCTGTTACATCGGTGGGTGACATATACCAATTGTTTGTGTGGGGTACACCTGCACTGCATACGTGACAAGGAAATAAATCTAGTTAATCCATCTGTTACATCGGTGGGTGACATATACCAATTGTTTGTGTGAGGTACACCTGCACTGCATACATGACAGGGAAATAAATCTAGTTAATGCATCTTTTAGTTCAGTGGGTGACCTCAAAGAATGAGGAGAGCATCAAATAAGGGACATGGCCCTGGTCGTAGTGCTGCTGGTGTTGGTGGAGCTCCTGTTGCAGGGAGAGGACTTAGTCGAACTGTGCCAGCTACACACTCAAATGAAACACTTACCTCAGGTAAATGTAGGCGACAGAACATTCAGCGTTATTTTGTAGGCTCGAATACCGGTGTACGAATGGTAAGGCCATAACAAGTAGGGGCGGTAGTAGATTGGGTGGCTGCCAGTGCCTCCAGTTCCTTAACATTGTCTCCCTGTTGATACCGCAGAGTTGGTCAAACAGTGCCAGCCGCACAGAAAAAGAGGGAGCAGGGTGCAAAAGCAGAGTGGCCATCCCCTAGCTCAGTGTTTCCCAACCAGTGTGCCTCCAGCTGTTGCAAAACTACAACTCCCAGCATGCCCAGACAGCCTTTGGCTGTGCGGGCATGCTGGGAGTTGTAGTTTTACAACAGCTGGACGCACACTGGTTGGGAAACACTGCCCTAGCTAGTATGCCTGCTACTGCCCACCGCACCCAGGGACTAAGCACACCAAAGTCAGCTCCAAGGAGTTCCCTGGCGTGGCAGTACTTAAGACAATGTGCTGAAGACAAAATGCATGTGGTTTGCACGCTGTGCAATTAGAGCCTGAAGCGAGGCATAAATGTTCTAAACCTGAGAATCACCTGCATGACCACCTTCAGCACAGCCAGTGGAAAACGACAGCAGGCTGTTTTGAAACTCATCTGTTTGGGGGAAAAACCACACACCGCGCAGGAGCTGTGGACAGGCATGGAAGACTGAAGAGTGGTTGGTGCCACGAACCTCAAGCCCAGCCTGGTGGTGTGCGATAATAGGCTAAATCGGTTTGACACACATCCCACATCTCTTGCCTGGTGCATATGCTCAATTTGGTGGTGCAGTGGTTCCTCAAAAATTACCCCGATATGTCAAAGCTTCTGCAGAAAGTGTGGGCCGTCTCTGCGTGCCTTCGGTGTTCTCACCCTGCTGCTGCTCACCTGTCTGCGCTGCAGCATAATTTCGCCGCCTCGCCGCTTCATATGCGACGTACCCACGAAGTGGAAATCCCCCTTGCACATGCTAGAGAGACCGTGCGAGCAGCAGCAGGCGATAGTGGAGTTTAAGCTGCAGCACGCAACAGGTGAGTCGCTCTATGGAACAGCACCACTTCACCACCAACAAGTGGGCCTCCATGTGGGACATGTATGCCGTGTTGCACTGTTTCAAGTACTCCACCAACATGGCCAGTGCCGATGACGCCATCCTCAGCGTTACTATCCCACTTCTATGTCTCCTTGAAAAAACGCTCCGGGTGACGATGGAAGAGGATGTTGCACAGGGGGAGGAGGAGGAGGAAGAGCCAGAGGGGTCATTTCCACGGTTATTAAGCCAGTCATTAACAAGTGGCTCAGAGGGTGGGTTCCTGCACCAACAGAGGCCAGGTACACAACTATCGAAGCAGGACACAGTTCTGGAGGATGAGGGGGATGATGAGGAGGAGGAACCATGTTCACAGCAGGATGGCACCCAAAGCAGCTCATGGCCATCACTGGAGTGTGGCTGGGGGGAATACAGAGGACACAGACAATACATCTCCCACAGAGGACAGCTTGTCGTTGCCTCTGGGCAGCCTGGCACACATGGGCGACTACATGCTGCAGTGCCTGCGCAACGACTGCCGAGTTGCCCACATTCTAACCAGTGCTGATTACTGGGTGGCCACACTGCTGGATCCCCGATACAAGGACAATGTGCCGTCCTTAAATCCGTCACTGGAGCATGATGAAGATGGGCTGCTGATGGCATTCCCACCTGACAGCGGAGGCTCAGTGGAAGCACAAGGCAAAGGCAGACAAGCTCACATTCATTAAAATGAACCAGGGATGGGTCCCACAGGATAAGTATATCGGCCACACCCAGCCATTGTTAGACTCAAGCGCAATTCTCTTTGCATTCTCTTTTCTAGTTCCCAATCTTTTGGGGTCTTCCCATATTTGTAAGAATAAGTAAATAAATAAAGGAAAAAAACCAACAAAAACAGTGTTGGCTACCGCCTCCTCCTTCACCGCCGCTTCCTCCTACACCGCCACGTCCAAAGCCTCCCCAACCTCCTACTCCACTTTGACTTCCACCTCCTAGTTAAAGATTTTTTATTTTAATTTTTTATATTCTATGTTATTTTATGTCATTTCCTTATCCACGTTTGTTTGCAGGGCAATTGTCCTGCTCTTACTCCCATTTTGCTTCCTTTAGCAGCCCTCTAGCCCTTACTATGACTATTTTACAGCGATTTTAGTGCACTAAAGTTCAGGTCCCCATTGACTTTAATGGGGTTTGGGTTCGAGTATGGGTCAAATTCGGATTCCGAACCCGAACTTTGACCCAAAGTTACTGAGTTGGGGGTTGGTGGCCATTTTAGCAACTGCAGTGTCCTTGGAACTGCATGTGACCTGCATGTGTGCCAGCCTGCCAGGGACATCAGTCTAATTATTTTTTGGTGGCTCAGTGGAGGCAAGATTCCTTTTTTCTGGCAGGTCAAGTCGCCCTACATTACCTATTTTATAATTTTGGGGTGATATACTGCATTTCTGTAGTTGGGTTAATAAACCTGTACTGTCGTACTACAGAGCACGTTTGCACTCACCGCCGAAAAACCTATTTTAAAATTTTGCAGGTGACATAGTGCATTTCTGTAGTTGCTGTAATAAACCCGTACTGTCGTACCACAGAGTACATTTGCATACACTGCTGAAAAACCTATTTTAAATTTTTACGGTGACATAGTGCATTTCTGTACTTGCTATAATAAACCCGTACTGTTGTGCCACAGAGCCCGTTTGCATACAATGCTGAAAAAACAGTTTTATAATTTTGCTGTGACATAGTGCATTTCTGTAGTTGGTGGAATAAACCCATACTGTCGTACCACAGAGCACGATTGCATACAACGCTGAAAAACCTATTTTATAATTTGTGGGGTGACATACTGCATGTCTGTAGTTGGGTTAATAAGCCCGTACTGTTGTGCCACAGAGCACGTTTACATACAATGCTGAAAAAACAGTTTTATAATTTTGCGGGGAAAAACTGAATTTCTGTAGTTGGGTTAATAAACCCGTACTGTTGTGCCACAGAGCACGTTTGCATACAACGCTGAAAAACCTGTTTTATAATTTTTGGGGTGACATACTGCATTTCTGTAGTTGGGTTAATAAACCCGTACTGTTGTGCCACAGGGCATGTTTGCATACAACGCTAAAAAAAACAGTTTTAAAATTTTGCGGTGAAAAACTTAATTTCTGTAGTTGGGTTGCAGTGTCCCACTTGTGATCGTGGGCACAGCAAACTTGTTTTATTATGTTTTATTGCCATATATTATGTCTGATTGTCATACTTCATCTAATGTCATATTCTCCCCTGTCACTTTGTGATTCTATGTAAGATCCTTTCATTTAGGCCAGGCATTCTCAACCTGCGGCCCTCCAGCTGTTGCAAAACTACAACTCCCAGCATTCCCGGACAGCGTACAGCTATCAGCCTACAACAGGGCATGGTGGGAGTTGTAGTTTTACAACAGCTGGAGGGCCGCAGGTTGAGCATCCCTGATTTAAGCCAATTAGAATTGCACCACACTTCTCTGACCACTAGATGGGGGCAGTGTGTCTGTGTATAAATAGCTTAGCACGGGCCTAGTAAGGCAGTCTTCAGTTGAGTCTTTCCTGAAGTTAAGTCAGTGTGCAGACATGTAGCTGCTAGCTGGAGGGAGGCCTCCTGCCTCTCTGCTCTCTCCCTGATGGCTCCACGGTCCAGGGTTAAAGCCTACAAGATTCAGCCTAGAGTTGAGAAGTCTACTTCTATAGCTTGCCCCTTGGGGGTGACCAGTGACAAAGCTGCAAACAGCAAGTTTCAAGGGGATTAATATATATTTGCAAGTAATCAAGTCAAAGGATAGCATAACGGCCATACTCAAAGGCTTCCCCGGCACCTTTGCAATTAGGTGTAGGACTTAGCTTCCGGCATCCACACCTCTAGTTTAAATCCTGAGGACAGTCAGGCCAACTGTCAGAAAAGCACTGGAAATAGAGGTTCAAGGATTCTGAAAACCTCCTTTAATCAAAGTTAGAATCAGGCGAGAGTTGTTACCAGCCTAAGACTTTAAATACTTCAAAAGCCTAGTCCGAAGCAGTAGCTTTTATATATATACTGTATATAAAAGACAAAGAGCCTGTTAATCTTGAGGACTTAAATTTCCCTAACTCTGTATGCATGTGAGATTGTATTTCATATCTGGATGTACTAGAGACTGTTTTATACTTGGATGTAACTGTTACTAGGAGCAACGTTCAGTAAAGTTGGATTGCACCATCCTTGTCTCAGTTTCCAATTCCTCAATTACTACTATTATAAATGGTTGTACCATCACAAAAGGTACTGGTGTCACGACAATCAGGGACATTGCCATAGGCACATTAATACAGACCACCAAGGGCACCTCGACCACCATCTGGCCTGTGTCCCTTATCAGAGCGTGCCCCAGAGAATCGTTGTGCTGTTCTCCTCATCACTTATGCAAGCCTGCCAGGGACGACATAACCGTGAGTAACCAGAACTGTGTTTTCCCTCGGACTACCTAATTGCTCACACCGTGACCTCACACATAATTCCCCTGTCAGTCTGGCATACTGCAGGGTTAATAAACCCGTACTGTTGTGCCACAGAGCACGTTTGCATACAACGCTGAAAAAACTGTTTTATTGTTTGTTGCAACACTGGTTTTGTGCTACATAACAGATCTGAGGCCTACCTTGTATTTCAGTCATTTTAAGTAACCTTTTGAACTCTGCATTTGCATAGTTGGTTGTAAAGACACCGGTTTTGTGGCAGATAGCACATTTGCGGTGTACAATGCGTTTCGGACAGTCAAATTACATCGATAACTTCTGTTTTTACATTGTTGGTTTGAAAAAATCAAATTTTTGGTGATAGTGAAGTAATTGTATTGAATTGCTCTGTTACACTGTTGTGTGACCTAAATAAATGTATTCTGTTTATGACACGGGCACTGCCTTACTGTTAGTGAACTTAATTGTTGACTATTGGCAGTAAAATTGACAGCTCCTGTTGCTGGGAGAGGATGTGGCTGTTCTGCGCAACTACAGGTCCAAGTGAAACACCTTCCTCAGGTGCGAGTAGGCGACAGAACCTGCAGCGTTATTTGGTAGGCCCGAATGCTGCCCTACGGATGGTGAGGCCAGAACATGTACAGGCGATAGTAGATTGGGTGGCTGACAGTGGCGCCAGTTCCTTCACAGTATCTCCCACCCAGTCCTCTGCAGAAAGCTCAGAGTTGGCACCTGCAGCCCATGCCCATCAGTCTTTCACCTCACCCCCTTGCAAAGCAGCCAAGCAGCCTAAGCTCCAAGTCATGCAGCAGACTCTTATGATTTTTGATGACTCTGATGGCAGGGTTTCCCCGGGCCATCCACATAGCCCTGCTCCAGAAGTGGAAGACATTGAATGCACTGATGCCCAATCACTTATGTTGCAGGATGAGGACATGGGAATACCACCACAGCACGTCTCTGATGATGACGAAACACAGGTGCCAACTGCTGCGGCTTTCTGCAGTGTGCAGACCGACGAGGAGGGCAGGGGTCAAGAATGGGTAGTAGATGATGTGGAGGATGATGAGGTCCTAGACCGCGACTGGACTCAAATTCATGCTAGTGACGTGTGCCGTTCTGAGGAAGAGGAGGCAACAGCACAGCAAAAGAGGGAGCAGGCTGCAAAAGCGGAGCGGCCGTCCCCGAGACAGTACGCCTGCTACTACCCACTACACCAAGAGACCTAGCACACCAAAGTCAGCTCTAAGGAGTTCATTGGCGTGGCCAGGGCCGGTTCTAGGTGAAATGGGGCCCGGGGGCGAAAAACAATAAGGGGCCCCCCCCTCAGTGTCACGTCATCAATCACCCCCTTCGCGTCACATAATTTCTCCCCGCCCCCTCCATTGCCGCATACTCCCCCCTCCCCCGAATGGCACATTTCTCCCCTGTATGGGCCAGTGGCAGCAGCACATCTCTCCCCCCCCCCAACCCCATGGCTCATTTCTCCAGCACATCTGCACATCTCCTCCCCCCCCAGCTCCCATCACTACAGAAATGCAGCCCCACTTACCTCTTCCATCCAGTGACGTCTCCTGTGATGTAGATGTTCTCTTTCCTCATCTTCTCCTTTCAGACCTTCAGACCAGACCGTCAGGTTTCGTCTCTGCAGTTTGACAACAAAATAAATCTCAGTTACTACTTTTCCATCATCCTCCCATATTCTGGACAAATTATCCTACTACCCCCATATAAAATACATCAGTATTGTCCCCATAGTGCCCCGGAGTCTCCTCTCTCCCCCATCATGTCCCCCCTCCCCCAAAATCATGTGCAGGCTCCTTCCCCCCAAAATCATGTGCAGGCTCCTTTCCCCCCAAAATCATGTGCAGGCTCCTTCCCTCCCCCAAAAAATCATGTGCAGGCTCCTTCCCCCCAAAAATCATGTGCAGGCTCCTCCCCCCAAAATCATGTCCAGGCTCCTTCCACTCCCCCAAAATCATGTGCAGGCTCCTTCTCCCAACCCCCCAAAATCGTGTGCAGGCTCCTTCTCCCAACCCCCACCAAAATCATGTGCAGGCTCCTTCCCTCCCCCAAAATCATGTGCAGGCTCCTTCCCTCCCCCAAAAAAATCATGTGCAGGCTCCTTCCCTTCCCCCCAAAATCATGTGCAGGCTCCTTCCCCCTCCTCCCCCTCCTCCCCCTCCTCCCCCAAAATCATGTGCAGGCTCCTTCCCCTCCTCCCCCAAAATCATGTGCAGGCTCCTTCCCCCTCCTCCTCCCCCCAAAATCATGTACAGGCTCCCTCCCTCCCCCAAAATCATGTGCAGGCTCCTTTCCCCCTCCCTCCCTACTTACCTCCTTGCAGCGCTGGATGCAGGCCTCTTCCGGCCTGTGTCCCGTTCTATCCTCTGCTCAGGCGGCGCGATGACGTCATCGCGCCGCCTGAACCGCTCTGATAGGCTGTCGGCACGAGGCTGGCAGCCTATCAGAGGAGCAGGGGAGGGAGACGCCTCTCCCTCCCCTGCCGCACTGCACAGCGATCTGTATCGCTGTCCAGAGGACAGCGATACAGATCACTATGGAGATGAACGCTTCCACAGTGGAAGCGTTCATCTCCTGTCACTGCCGCCGGTGCTGCCACAATATCGGGGGGGGGCAATTGCCCCGTTGCCCCCCCCCCTGGATCCGCCACTGCTTGGGGGCCCCTAAGGACTCGGGGGCCCGGGGGCAATTGCCCCCCTTGCCTCTATGGAAGCGCCGGCCCTGGGCGTGGCAGTTCTTCAGACAATGTCCTGACTACAAGACACGAGTGGTTTGCACGCTGTGCCATTAGAGCCTGAAGCGGGGCATAAACGTTCTAAACCTGAGCACAACCTGCATGACCAGGCATCTACATGCAAAGCAAGAACTGCAGTGGAGTGTACACCTTAAAAACCAAGAAAGGTCTCAGGCTCCTTCTGCTTCCTCTTCTGTCTCTGCCTCTGCCTCTTCCTCCACCTCTGGAGTCACAGTGGCACCTGCCACCCAGCAAACAGAGGATGTGCCACCAACACCACCAACTCCATCATCATCACAAAGCATCTCCACCGTGTCACACGCAGGCGTTCAGCCATCCATCTCCCAAACACTGGAGAAAAAGAGAAAATACCCACCTACCCACCCTCGATCCCTGGCTCTGAATGCCAGCATTTCAAAATGAATTGCCTTTGAAATGCTGTCATTCCGTCTGGTGGAGACGGACTGTTTTAATGAGCTGATGGCTGTCCCACAGTACGTCGTTCCCAGCCTCCACTACTTTTCCAGGCGAGCCGTCCCTTTCCTGCACAACCAAGTGGAGGAGAAAATCAAGTGTGCACTGTGCAACGCCATCTGTGGCAAGGTCCACATAACCACAGATACATGGGCCAGTATCTCCCTAACTGCACACTGGGTAAATGTAGTGGCGGCTGGGCCCGAGGCGGATATCAGTTTGGCGCATGTCCTTCCACCAACGAGGAACGCAGGGCATTATTTTTTGCCTCCTGTTGCCTCCTCCTTCTACTCCGCTTCCTCCTCCTCCTCTTCTACCACCTCCTCATCCCGTCAGCCAAAGACCTTCACCACTAACTTCAGCACAGCCAGGGGTAAACGTCAACAAATGGTTTTAAAACTCATGTGTTTGGGGGACAAACCCCACACCGCACAGAAGCTGTGGAGGGGCATAGAACAGACTGATGAGTGGTTGCTGCCAGTGAGCCTCAAGCCCGGCCTGGTGGTGTGCGATAATGGGTGAAATCTCGTAGCAGCTCTGGGACTAGCCGGTTTGACGCACATCCCTTGCCTGGAGCATTTGCTCAATTTGGTGGTACAGAAAATCCTTATAAACGACCCAACATGTCAGAACTGCTGCAGAAAGTGAGGTCTGTCTGTGTGGACTTTCGGCGTTCTCACCCTGCTGCTGCTCGCCTGTCTGCGCTGCAGCGTAACTTTGGCCTTCCCACTCACCGCCTCATATGCGACATGCCCACCAGGTGGAACTCCACCTTTCATGTGCTGGAGAGACTATGCGAGCAGCAGCAGGCGATAGTGGAGCTTCAGCTGCAGCACACACAGGTCAGTCTCTCTGGGGAACAGCACCACTTCACCACCAATGAGTGGGCCCCTATGCGAGACCTGTGTGCCTTGTTGCGGTGTTTAGAGTACTCAACTACATGGCCAGTGCCGATGACGCCGTTCCTAGCGTTACAATAGCACTTCTATGTTTCCTTGAAAAAACACTTAGGGCAATGATGGAAGAGGATGTGGCACAGGAGGAAGAGGAGGAGGAAGAGGGGGCATTTCACAGGGTTTCAGGCCAGTCATTCAGAAGTGGCTCAGAGGGTGGGTTCCTGCACCAGCAGAGGCCAGGTACACATGTGGCCAACCAAGGGCACAGTTCTGGAGGACAAGGAGGACGAGGATGAGGTAGAGGAGGAGGAACCACGTTCACAGCAGGGTGGCACCCAACGCAGCTCATGCCCATCACTGGATCGTGGCTGGGGGGATACGGAGGACACAGACGATACACCACCTACAGAGGACCGCTTATCCTTACCTCTGGGCAGCCTGGCACACATGAGCGACTACATGCTGCAGTGCCTGCGCAACGACCACAGATTTGCCCACATTTTAACTTGTGCTGACTACTGGGTTGCCACCCTGCTGGATCCCCATTACAAAGACAACGTGCAGTCCCTAATTTCCTCACTGGAGCGTGATAGGAAGATGCGCGACTATAAGCGCATGCTGGTAGACGCGCTCCTGAGGGCATTTCCAACTGACACCGGGGGACAAGTGAAAGCACAAGGCGAAGGCAGAGGCGGAGGAGGAAGAGGTCGCCAACACAGCGGCATGGCCGCTTCCTGATCTACACTCTATACAGGAATTGGACAGGCAGGGGTGGTAATAATAAACAATTTCGGCATTCATTATGGGGAGCCTACCTGTCACTGATAACTGGCTACCCAGTGCCTGCAGGTACAAACTCTCCAAGAACCTTTTGAAACATCCTTGCAGAGTCATATGTAGTCCAATTGGATGTGTAAAATTGCCCTGCATCCGCAACTGCTCAAAGTAATGTTAAAAGTAGAATTATGTACAAAAATAGCCATTGCTGTAGGCATAAAAGATAAGAAATATTATCATAAATGATTTTTTGCATATTTTATGCATAGAGAGCCGTATATTTTAATATTGCACTCTAATTCTTCTTTCCTGAGAGTGCCAGGTGACGGCTACTGCACTTGGCTTAATACCGCTCTTTAGGTTAGGGTAAGACACTTAGGTGGTCTTTTATTATCTTGAAATACACCTAGATTAGGCGTATTTTAGCCGCAGATTGCGGCACAATGGTGGAGTGGCGTAGGCGGGGATGGAGACGAACTGGCATTCCCCCCGTCATTCATCATTTTCTATGCCTGCTTTAGGTGTACAAAATGGTCCAAATGTAAAACAGCTAGGAATTGGCTTACATTTAAAATGGGGCTGAATGCCCCGAAGTTATGAAGAGTCTGGTGCCAGATATAGGGGTTATTAAGACCGGTGTCTAAAAGGCGGGTCTTGATAAATGACCCCCTTAGTTTCAAATGGTAAAAATATCATTACGATACGCTACAAAAATCTGCTGTTTGACCAATCCAACTTTTTGGAGCAGCATCTTTGGAGTGAGAATGTCCTCTATGCTGCATTCTTGTGTAATGTACATTTTTGTTACAATGAGTAATAATATAAACCCCCTATACATAATCAAATAAAAGGGATCAGTGCTGCTTCATTTCTTCAGTTGATCCCCTATACATAAATATTGGGATTGCGCTGTAGGTGATCACATTATCTGCCAATGCTTTCTTTACAACTATTGCCATTGTTTTCTATTCTGAGTAAGAATAAATACAAGAAGTGAAGTCATATTGCTTGCCACTTTTGTATGACATCTATTACGACAGCAAACACTTTCCATTACATTGAACTTCATGGCAATGATGGTAAGCTACACAGCTGGCTCCATGGTCCTCGTCCACAGACAAAACAAAGAAATCTCCCAAACATATGGCGAATATATTGGCACATGCAGCCTTAAAGGGGTTGTCTCATCATGGACAATGGGGGCATATCACTAGGATACACCCCCATTGTCTTATAGGTGCGGGTCCCACCGCTGGGACCCGCACCTATATCGAGAACGGAGACCGGCAAGTAAAGGAGGTCACACTGCGCATGCGCAGCCATTCTCCATTAATTTTCTATGGGACCAGCGAAAATAGCCTTGCACTGAATCTGCTATTTCTGTCGGCCCCATAGAAATGAATGGGAGCGGAGGCCGCGCATGCGCGGTACGCTCCCATTCACTTCTATGGAGAGCCGGCTTGGTGGTGGCCGGACTGGAGTCCTCTAGTCACCACCTTGCAGGGCTCCATTCTCGATATAGATGCGGGTCCCAGCGGTGGGACCCACACCTATAAGACAAAGGGGGCATATCCTAGCGATATGCCCCCATTGTCCGTGATGAGACAACCCCTTTAACTGATGTTAACTATAAAATTAACTATAAAATAAATAAATAAATATATATATATATACAGTATATATATATATATATATATATATATATATATATATATATTTAAATCAATGGTGTTTATACTGCCTTTGGCCTTAATCTGCAAGTAGCCATCCGAGGCTTCACTTTTCTAACCTTCTTTCCTTGTGGCAAATACTTACTTTCTTCTCTCTTATTCAGAAAGTGATAATGTTCTCTGAAAGATGTAAAGTGCATTCAGAGGAAGACAAATACAGTAAGGGGATGGCAGCCATTACCAGCAGGATGAATGAAGCTCAGATAATACATATCTATAATAAGTAAAATCTCTTAACAATAAGAGTGCACCCACTTTAATCACTTTGCATGGTATAGATTAACAGGAATTTCACCTCCCTAATAGCCTTCATGTGGTTCTTAGGCCTCATACACAGCGCTGTATTTTTCTTCATTGTGCTACCCATTTAGCACACTGACTCATACGACTCATGTTCTTTTCATGGATCTGTGTGCCCAATCTCCCCACAAGTCCTATTTTAGTCAATTTTGAGTGAGAAAAAAAACAGCATGTATGTGGAAACTATCCGTTTTTCAAACATTTATTTTTGTGAACCAAAACTCAAATCTGACACAGCCGTGTACATGAGGCCTTAAAAGGGTTTTCAGAATTCAGGATGCTAATGCCCTGTCTTCAAGATAGGCCGTCAATATTAGACTGGTGTGAGTCTGGCTCTTAGAAACCATTCCTTTCAAGGGGTCATGGTGCTCGTGCAAGTACTAAGACCTCTTCATTGTTTATATGGGACCATCTCCCTGCATGCCACCTATGTACATATTGTTGCTGCAGCTGATAAGTAGAATATCCTTGGAAAAACGCCACACATGTGTCCTGCTGCTCCGATCATCCTCTCTGGGGCTCCTGGCCAAGTACATGATTCAACTGTATGTTGCAATTTCATTTATTACACTACTAATAAAAAATAGACTGTTATTACTGTCATCAGAGGGAATACATATATTTGGGGATTTTTATCATTGCTGCAATTCTGTTTGAACAATATATTAGTATATTGTCCTTTATGCAATTCCCTTACATTTTGTGTAAAGAACCTCCAAAGCAAGGACTTGGACTACATGTATTTGATCTACATAAAGAGACTTAAAAGTCTTAACTAAAGAGAATTGGTGCCATATCATACTACAGTATATCTCCCCTTCATTAGCAGTGTACCCTGGCTGTATCAACAGATTGCATAGGTTTAGTAAGGCAACTTCATTAAAACCTAATATTGATCATTAATTGAACAGGTATCGCAGCGCTCAGCTCATATCCTGCAACTTCCCAGGATATGAGCTGAGTGCTGTGATTGGCCAGCGCTCCAACCTGGGAGAAGGAGACGCCCAGGGCAAAAGAGGATGTCTCCGCCCAAGGCAAAACAAGCAACAGCGCGTGCGCCGGTACCGGGGGCTACATCGGGCGAACAGAGCGGCACCCAGGGATACAAATAAGTGCAGGGACATCCCTGGGTGCTGCTCTGCATGTACATACCTTTGACTAACAAACTTCGGACTGGTGAAAGGTCCTCTTTAAATCAAGTTTTTGTGCGAAACTTATTTTTTATGAATTTCTGGTAATGCTATCTTTCATTTCCATTAGGGATGAGCGAATCGACTTCGGATGTTTCATCCAAAGTTGATTCACATAAAACTCTGTTTGAATACTGTACAGAGCGAGCGCTCCGTACAGTATTAGAATGTATTGGCTCCGATGAGCCAAAGTTATTACTTAAGAAAGTAATAACTTCGGGTAATAACTTCGTAAATTAATTTCTACTGTAGAAAACCTTGGTACCGAATTAAGTCTTGCGAGACTTCGAAATAATAACTTCATCTCATCGGAGCCAATACATTCTAATACTGTACGGAGCGCTCGCGCCGTAGAGTAATTCAAACAAAGTTTTATCCGAATCGACTTCGGATGAAGCATTTGAAGTCAGATCGCTCATCCCTACCACCATAAGTTTTGCGGACAAAAATAGGTATTTTGAACATAGAGCGAGACCTGCTGATAGAAATGAACTAATTGATTTGTATGAATCGATTAATTCATCAGCATTCCTAGGCAGCGAGGGCTATCCCCACTGCTCAAGAGGCTTTCCCCTCCTGCTTGAATGACAGGGCCGGACATCTCACCCAGCCCTGTCAATCTTGTGCCTTCGCCGCTGCTTCAAGTGGCGATGCAAGGACAGAGGCTCTGCGGCTTCTACCAGAGCAGCGCCTTTTTTATGTGCTGTAGCAGCGCATGCGCAATCGTCACTCTGGTACCAGCAACTAGGGATGAGCGAACCCGAACTTTACAGATTTGGTGGTGTAGGAATTTGTAGACAGAATGCAAAACGGAAACCTTTAAGAGGCATTGCGATTTGATCCATCATAATGGAAGTCTATGGCAAAGCATAACGGATCCGTCTGATTCCCATTATCAAAGACTTTGTTTCAAGCCCTGCATAACAGAAACCAGATGGATCCATTATGCTTGGCCATAGACTTCTATTATGACGGATGAAAACGGAATGCATCTTAAAGGTTTCCGTTTTGCATTCAGTCTACGAATTCTGTTTTATTCAGTTGGCTGCTACTTAGAGCAGTAGTGCAGACATGAGATTGACAAGGCCGGGCAAGATGTCTGACCCTGTCAATCAAACAGGATGCGGAAACCTCTTGAGCAGATTGGAACGCCCCTCGCTGCTCCAGAACTCTGATGCATGAATCTATTCGCTCATCTCTAGCCACAAAGCATGTGTGAAAACTGACAATGAACATCTCATGTATTATATGTGTGTCTATGGTCCTGGTTTCTGTAAATGCTTTTACTAGCAGCTCAAATTGGCAGCCCCCATAATCATGTACAAGAAATACAATTTAAAAAATCTCCAATCACAAAATAAAACCAGATTAGAAAAAAGGGATATGTGAGTGTCACTAACTAATTTTAATTGGTAAAAAAATAGAGGCTTTCAATATTAGATTGGTCGGGGTTCACCTCTCATCAGCCGATGGACAGGGTCACCAATCTGATATTGATGGAATATACAGAGGCTATGCTGTCAATATCCTGATCCGAAGAAACCCTTTAAGACAAGGTTAAATATGAACAAGACCCCTTATCAGATGGGCTTTGATTTTCATTTTGACTATTTTCTTCATTTATTAAGCATTTCAATCCTAAAAGTGACTTCTTAGCGCTCTCTAAGTGCTCTGCTGATTTATCAAAGCATATTTGGAAAGAACATTACCATGTAGCACACACCGTAGCACCTCTTCCCTGGATCCATCGGACTGCTATGTTTTATTCTTGAGTTCTCGACCTCTCTTCAATCTGAAGCCTCCACGTTTTAATTGACAAGGCAAACAGTGTCCTGCTGTCTTGAAATCTACTGCTGTGGGAGTTTTATTCCACTAGCTGTTCCCATAATTGTATTTATGTTATGTGCAGCTGATTTGTTGTTCTGAAATACAGTCCCTAACGGGCCCAGTAGTACAACGGCCATAAATCATCAAACAAAACACATATTACTTGATGTGTGGATGCAGATGACATATTTATATCTATATTTTGTAATTTGAGTTGAGCATCTGGGTGTTGTACATATGTTATACATGAAACACATCCACACTGTGCAGGTCTACAAATTCCATCAATGCTCTAGGTAGCCAACTTGTCCATATATAATTTATCCAGGGCCCTTATGTCCTGGACACTACCTTGCTATATGATAGGTGTGTGATAGAATCAAGTTCTTTATGAATTATAGAAGACAATAAAATATTAACCACTACAGAGGAGAAAATCATTGTTTAATGTAACAAGAAATGGCATGTAATAATGCTGACACACTGCACAGTGAATATCATCAGAGCATCCAACTAGAGTTCTTCTCTTCAGAGAAATTCATGTTTAATATAACCTTAACCTTTCTATTGTAAGGTTCATGAACCAAAGGATACCTTGTGTCCTGTGATAGCTAAGGATCTAAATTAGCTTGAAGTACTGACTTTATGCCGGACCCGGGGTTAGATCTATTGCATGTATGGTTAGTATTTTCTCAGTAACTTAAACGGGTTGTTCAGCAGTATTATCGATAATTTTTTTATATGGCTCAGAGTGAGTTTAAAAAAATCAATACGCAACTTTTCCGATCCCCTGCTGCTGCTGTAGCACCTCAGATATGGCTTCTAAACCTGGCCTTAAGCCTCAGACGGTCAGATAATTCTGCAGATCATTGCTAGCAAGCATTCGTATGAACGCTCATTAGCGATGATCTGGCAGTGTAATACCGCCGCCAATTACCCAATGAATGAGCAAACAATCGTTCATTGGGTAATTGGAATCTTTCGGCAGGTTTAGAAATCATTGTTTTCCAGCAGCAGATCGTGCCGTCTAATCACGATCTGCTTCCGGCAAACAATGATTCTGTATGGGGACGAGCGATGACATTAGCGATTGCTCGTCCCCATACAGTGAAGAAGTTTGCTGCATGTAAATACAGTGGTCTCCTCCACTGACGAGCAGGCAATTGCCAGGAGGGAACGCTTCCGTCACGACAATCACCTGGATGATCTGCACATCTAATATAGGCTTTAATAAGTGGACAGCGAATGGTTTAAAAAAATAAGAACTTACAGTCACCAATCTCCCACTACTGCCATTCTGACGGTGCCCACTATGCTACCCTTCCTGCCACTGTCCCAGCATAGCAGGAACTGGTGGAGACCCAAGCACCGTCAAAACAGCAGCAACAGGGGATCAGTGAGATGAGTGTAAGCTCTTGAAATTTCTTTAAACCATTTCAGTCCACTGGCATGCTTTTTTTTTTACGACTGGAAACCGCCCTTTAAAGCAAACTTGTGGAAAAAATGCAATCTGCTGAGTCAGCTAGAACAAAGGAAGAATAGACAAGACCTATACTATGGAAAGGAAGTTTCTTATCAAGCAATAGGACTTGGCTTTAAGAGCCCTTATGGGAGAAGTTGTAAGCAAGTACTTCTCTACAATATACTACTTTGGTACAATAAATAGGACATATCAGAGACATTGGTCATGATTTATCAGAGCTGGTGTGTGCTACATCGGCCATGATAGGGCTTGCACTGTCATTTACAGTCTCCTCCAGCTATCCGTGCTGTGGAATAAAATCTATGGCAGCTCATAGCTGCTGTAAATGTCAGTCATTATTTACGGCAGCTTCTGGTGTAACGATGAATTAGCCAGGCCTGATGGCCCAACCCTTGCAACGCCCTCATACCACCTTTGCCATGCCACCTTTTTGTAGACTTAGTGGCTAGTAAAGGTGCAACTAGAAAAGTCGCAAATGCATTGAAAAGGCACATATTTTCTACACCAAAAATTGGTGTAAGGGGAATGATAAGCTCCCCCAAATATGCATCTTTCTCATGAATAGTTTCACCTGCTCTGTGTGCAAAGGCATTTGAGTGAAGTGCATGTGACAGCAGTGTACCATATACAGCATACAGTATGTCGTTCATCCATTGTTCTCAGTGTAGTATGCAGAATCTAAATATTTTGGGTGTCCACTAGGGATGAGCAGACACGTGAATGTTCGGGTTCGGCCGAACTTTGGGTCAAAGTTCAGTTTCGGGACCCGAACTCGAACCCCATTGAAGTCAATGGGGACCCGAACTTAAAATAGTCATAGTAAGGGCTAGAGGGCTGCAAAAGGAAGCAAAATGGGGGTAAGAACAGGACAATTGCCCTGAAAACAAATGTGGATAAGGAAATGACTTAAAATAACATAGAATAGGAAAAAATAAAAAAGAATCTTGAACTAGGAGGCGGAGGTCAAAGTGGAGTAGGAGGTTGAGGAAGAGGTGGACGTGGCGGTGTAGGTGGAAGCAGCAGTGGGGGAGAAGGAGCCAACACTGTTTTTGTTGTTTTTTTTTTATTAATTTGGGATGACAAACCATTAGAAAATGTGGTGTGGTGTTTAACAAGCAAGATATGCTCAACCCATATGCAGTTGTGCATGTATATAGGGGAGCACATCCTGCACTTGTAGTCCGTTGCTAGCAAAAAATGCATACAATGGAAGATGCCAGCAACGGACTACAAGTACCACAATAACCCAACGGCCCCTGGTATTGCCCATACGGCACAGGTAGGTTGAGTGATAGGGTCTCGGGCTATTTGAGAGACCTTGGCGTGGTGTCCGAGCTTAAGACATGTCCTCCTAGTAGGATGTGTCTAACTAACCTCTCAATTTTAACATCAGTGTGAGGGTTTAGTATTACCGCAAAGTGCACCTGCCTTTGCTATGGTTATGTTTTTAATTTGGGAAGACCCCAAAACATTGGGAAATAGAAAAGAGAATACAAATAGAAAGTGCACTGGAGTATAACAATGGCTGAGTGTGGCGGTATACTTGTCTACTCAGCACAAGGTATGGAAAAGTCCTGTGGGATCCATGCCTGGTTCATTTTAATAAACGTGAGCTTGTTTACTTTGGCTGTGGGCAGGCGGCTGCCCTTGTCTGTGATTACCCCCCCTGCCATGCTAAACACATGTTCGGACAATACACTTGCTGCAGGGCAGGCCAACACCTCCAAGGCATAAAGGGCAAGCTCAGGCCATGTGCCCAATTTGGAGACCCAGAAGTTGAATGAGGCAGACCCATCAGTTAGTATGTGTAGGCGTGTGTACACATACTGTTCCACCATGTTGCTGAAATGCTGCCTCCTGCTAAGACGTTCTGTATCAGCTGGTGGTGCTGGTTGTTGTGGCATGCTGACAAAGCTTTTCCACATTTCGGCCATGCTAACCCTTTCTTCTGAGATGCTGGCGGTTCCCCAGCTGCATTGGCGACTTCTTCCTCCTCCTCCTCCTCTTCCTTTGTCTTGTGCTTCCACTGAGCCCACGCTGTCAGGTGTGAATGCCATCAGCAGCGTGTCTACCAGCACCCGCTTGTACTCGCGCATCTTCCGATCATGCTCCATTGACGGAATTAAGGACAGCACGTTGTCCTTGTAGTGGGGATCCAGCAGGGTGGCCACCCAGTAATCAGCACTGGTTAGAATGTGGGCAACTTGTTGGTCATTGCGCAGGCACTGCAGCATGTAGTCGCTCATGTGTGCCAGTCTTCCCAGAGGCAACGACAAGCTGTCCTCTGTGGGAGGTGTATCGTCTGCGTCCTCTGTATCACGGGTGGGTAGGGGGGTACTTCCTCTTTCTCTCCAGTGTTTGGGGGATGGACAGCTGAACGCTTGGGACAGTGTGGACATGCTGGGTGATGGTGGTGGAGGTGGTGGCGTTGCTGCCACATCCTCTGTTTGTGGGGTGGCAGGTGCCACTGTCACTTTAAAGGGGAAGGAAGAGGCCGAGACGGCAGCAGAAGAGGAGATCTTCTGTGTTTTTTCAGGTGTGTACTCCACTGCAGCTCATGCTTTGCATTTAGATGCTTGGTCATTTAGGTGGTGCTCAGGTTTAGAACATTTATGCCTCGCTTCAGACTCTGATTCCACAGCGTGCAAACCACTCGCGTCTTGTCGTCAGCACATTGTCTGAAGTACTGCCACACCAGGGAACTCCTTGGAGCTGGCATTGGTATGCTTAGTCCCTGGGTGCGGTGGGCAGTAGCAGGCATACTAGTTTGGGGACAGCCACTCTGCTTTTGTACCCTTCTCCCTCTTTTGCTGTGGGGCTGGTGCTGTGTGTCCACCACCTCTTTCTCCAAACTGCACAGGTCACTTTCATGACCTTGTTTCCATGTGGGGTCTAGGACCTCATCATCCTCCACATCATCTTCCACCCACTCTTCACCCCTGCCTTCCTTGCCGATATGCACACAGCAGAAAGCCGCAGCAGTTGGCACCTGTGTTTCGTCCTGTCGCCTACGTGCACCGGAGGAAGGTGTTTCATTTGGGCGTGTAGCTGGCACAGACTGACCATGTCCTCTCCCTGCAACAGGAGCTCGACCAGCACCAGCAGCACCACGACCAGGGCCACGTCCATTATTTGATGCTCTCCTCAGTCTTGAGGTCACCCACAGAACTAACAGACAGATTAACTTTATTAATTTCCCTGTCACGTATGCAGTGTAGGTGTACCTTACACCAAAAATGGTAATATGTCACCCACCGAACTAACAGACGGATAAACTATGTTAATTTCCCTGTTACATATGCAGTGCAGGTGTACCTCACACCAAAAATGGGTATATGTCACCCACCGAACTAACAGACAGATTGACTATATTAATTTCCCTACCACATATGCAGTGCAGGTGTACCTCACACCAAAAATGGGAATATGTCACCCACCGAACTAACAGACGGATTAACTATATTAATTTCCCTGTCACATATGCAGTGCACGTGTATCTCACACCAAAAATGGGTATATGTCACCGGACGAACTAACAGTCAGATTAACTATATTAATTTCCCTGTCACGTATGCAGTGCAGGTGTACCTCACACCAAAAATAGGAATATGTCACCGGCCGAACTAACAGTCAGATTAACTATATTGATTTCCCTGTCACATATAAAGTGCACGTGTATCTCACCCCAAAAATGGGTATATGTCACCGGCCGAACTAACAGTCAGATTAACTATATTAATTTTCCTGTCACAGAAAGTGCACGTTTATCTCACACCAAAAATGGGTATATGTCACCCACGAACTAACAGACGGATTAACTATATTAATTTCCCTATCGAGCAAGCAGTGCAGGTGTACCTCACACCAAAAATGGGTATTTGTCACCCACTGAACTAACAGACAGGGGTGCAGGGGTACAAAAATGGTGCATTGCACCCACAAAAAATCACTATAGGTCACCCACAGAATAAACAGCCAGATTAATTATTATATTTCTGTGTAAGGGGTACAAAAATGGTGCATTGCACCCACAAAAAAATCGATATAGGACACCCACAGAATTAACAGCCAGATTTATTATTATATTTCTGTGTCAGGGGTGAAAACCTTGTGTATTGCACCAACAAAAAATCATTATAGGTCACCCACAAAACAAATAGCCAGATTCCTAACACTCTCCCTCGCTTCAGCTGTTTGCTTCCTGTCCCTGCACTACTCAGAGCTGATTGGCGGTGCTACATGTGATCCAGCTTGTATAGAGGCTGGGTCACATGATGCACTGGCCAATCACAGCCATGCCATTACTAGGCATGGCTGTGATGGCTTCTGAGTGCCAACAGCTTAAAAGCTTGCTGATTGGCTGCCCTGCAGCCTTTCAAAAGCTTTATTAAATGCCCGAACACCGAAACTTAAACCCAAACTTTTCCGGCAAAGTTCGGGTCCGGGTACCCAAACTCGCAAAGTTCGGTTTTGCTCAACAATAGTGTCCACCCAAAATATTTGATAAACTGAAGGGGCCAATGAGGGATGACTAATCCAAGAGGTTGATTCTGCAGGTAAGTCTGCAGGTGTCTTGAGCTGTATCCTACAGACCACCTCCCCAGTAAAGTGAGTAATTGTTTATTTATGGATTGATATTTATGGATTAATATTTCATGGATTTTTTAAATCTATTTAATTGTATTTTATAGCTCATATTTTTTCTTAACATACCTTAAAGAATGACTATCTAGATTATTCAGCCTATCATTTTACCATTGTTCACCTGATTATCCTACAGGGAGTGGCGCCATTATAGTGGTCTTTAGAAATGCTTATTGGTGGCAACCAGTGGTAGTTGAATAGGCTGGTATGACTATATGGACCTACGACATCCATTTATTGCTGCCTTTCAATTCCTACTTATACTCTCTCAGTGTAGTAGCCTCTAAAGATTACTAAATGTTTCCCCTGATGTTGGCACCAACTGCTTGCTGAGAAGAAAGTTCTACCATTGCTAGGTGGTGTGCTGAATGTATTCATTTGTAAGTGAATACATATACTGTACTAATTTTAATACATAGTGTATACTGCCCATACTGCTGGTCGATACATTACTGCATAAAAGCAGGGATAACACAATTCAATCAGCAGCATTTATGTCATTTATCCCACTGTAATCATAAAGCTGTATTTCTGTATAAAAGAAAGTCTGTATTAACATGAGGGTCAGAGGCTTTGCTCAGAGTTTTCATCACATTCTGTCATATTTGATGGAAAAACTAATGCTGCACTCATTTTCTGTCAAATCAATGGACATGTCAACATGCAACAGATATGGCAGAGAGTTGTGGCTTCAACTATAAATGGAAACAACAATGCTGCTGTGAATAGCCTAATAGTTGTCTGTGAATAACAAATTATTTCAATGCTTCAGTAGTAAATGACACCTCCAAATAGCTAAAGGGGAATAAGCCACTGCCAGATCCCTCTTGTGACAGTTTATGTTGAAATCCAATATTCCCTATCCTTCCTTCCCCAACATTTATCGTAGGGGAAGAGTCAAGACACCCCCATACACATTTAATGCTAAGCTCAACATTAACCTAAAGTGTATGGTCACCTTTACTGTGAACCACATCTCAACATTCAAATTAAAGGTGCGCTTCAAACTTTTCTCAAGCGAATATATTGTTCCTGGTAATACATTCTGAATGTGAGGACTGTGTGTTCAGAATGCTACTGCCTTCACTAGCTCTCGTGTGTGAGTAAAGCCTTATTATTTCCCCTTCTACAGCTCATGAGTGATTTCTACAGCTCTACAGCTCATGAGTGACGACTTCGTATCTCTTGTACTATTAGACACTGATGCTGAGGAGTGTGTGATATTCCCTCCCCCTTCAGCTTGCCATGGGTGTTCTGCTTTTTCTCTACCTGCCCCCCACACACACACACACATACACACACTCCTAGTAAACTGCCTTCCCTCTCCATCTACAACCAGTTTAAGATACCCTCCTTGGACACCCCCTCCATCCTCTTCCTCAACAGATTGGTCAGCCATTTACAACCTCAGTCTGCTATTTCTGACACTAAGAGAAGGTAGAGTGAGAACAAAACCGGGGCAGAGCTCGGATGGATTTATGTGATTCAGCAGCACCACCAGCTAGGTGACGAACTTACACACACTGCAGCAGTAAAATGGTAGGAAACTTTTAAGTCTCCTTTAAGTCTTAATTTTACAAATAAGCACAAAATATATATAAAAGCCATAGCTTTTGAAGCTTAAATTCATTAAACAAGCAATTCTCTTGAGAAAACATAGTTTTTTTTCTGTTTATACTAATGAAATTAATATGATAGGATTTTCTTGCTTTTCTGTTACAGGTATTTTGTAAAAATCTATACGCTCAGTGATTACATTAACGCTCAATGATTACATTAACTTGAAATCCAGAGTAGCATATACAATAATCTCTTTTAATTAAGTAAGTTCATCTAGATCCAAATCCAGGTTGATAGGTGTAAAGGGACTATACCACCCAATGTTTCCCAGCCCTTGATAGAGAAATAACAGTTAACTCGCAGAATTACATTGCCTTAATGAACTTCTATCACTTGTTTGAAAAGAGATCAGATGAGATGGAAATTAGAATTCATGTTGTTTAGAGGAAAATTATCGATTCAATTACTAATGATGAGAGGCTTTGTCTTACAACCACATAGAACAAGATGTATGTGCCTCATCCTTCAAATGTAACCTGATTGCATGCAGAAATAAATCTAAGAGGAAGCAGATTATGCTAGATCAATGCACAGTAAGAAATTAAGGAGTCGTGAGTAATGCAATGACAACAACAAGATAGACAGGTAAATCAGCAGATGGTACTTTTACCAATATGTCTTGCTGTGAAGTATAACTCATGTTATTTGCTTTATAGAACCGGATATAGTTAAATCAATATGTTCTCCTCATATATTTTACATGTGGAAGTTATGTCTGAAAATGTAATATACAGTATTGCAACAGCTCGCACGCACAATCTTAGAGGAGTTATCCCATGAAAAGTATTCATACATTTTTCAAACCAGCACATGGATCTGAATCTTTTGTAAATGCATCAGTGGCGACTCTAGGAACAATATATAGGGGGGGCACATAAGATACCACAGTCAAAAATGGGGGAGCACTAATAATTTTCACCATTTATTCATACTACTGAAAAAAACGAGGAGCCCGTAGTGAAGCAGGTGGGTTAAGTCACACACTTAGACAAACAATGCGAATTTGTGAGCGTTTGTGTTTATATTGCTTCTATAGGTGCTGCTACCAAGCAACTTCAAACCAGACTGCTTTTTTCCCCCTCTGGATTGAAAATGACCATTGATAAGAAAGGAGATCCCAAAGTGCCCGAGGACATGAGTGGCTCTGTGCTAGTGACTTTTTGATCGCTTGGTATTACACTTTTTGTAATTCAAGGTGACAAAAAAATGGTTGTTTTAGCACAGTTTTTATTTTATTTTTTCTACGGCATTCAGGTGGTCGTTACGGATGCGGAAATACCCAATATGTCTGTTTTTTTCTTTCTCTTTTTTTTACAATTTTATGTGTTTTATTTTGGGAAAGTGGCTTTCTTTTTTTTTACTTGAAACTTTATTTTTTTATTATGAAAAACTTTTTAACTTTTTTGTACTTTTTTTTTTGTCTCACTCTGGGACTTCAACTTCTGGGGTCTGATCCCCTCTGCAATTCTTTACGATACAACCTGCATTCTAATGCCTTGGCTGTCAGCTTTTATCCTGACAGCCTGCCTGTGAGACCGAGCCTAAGGGCTGGATCTCACAGACTTCTGTAGAAGGGAAGCCTATGGAAGGCATCGGGCTTGCTTTCTCTGCCATCGGGTCTCCACCACTGCAGCACGGGGACCCGATAGAGATGCGGAGGGCACCCGTACCCTCCGCAAACCCTCTGCATGCTGCGGTCCGTGGTATACAAGGGGTTAATATGACGGCATTGGTGTCTTCACCAATATGTATGCAGCAGGGGCCTGGCTGTCAGTGAATGTCGGGTCCGTGTCACTGATCGGGTGGGCGCAGCTCCTGCACCCGCCCGAACAGCCCGCCTTACATGTATGTATAAGACACGCCAACCACCGCCATACATGTTCGGTGGAGGACCTTAAGGATTCCCTGGATGAAGACAAAGATAAAGATAGAGAAAGAGTCAGACTACAGAAAGCTAAGTACAGCAGAAAAGAAAAACTTCTATTTAATCCTGATAGTACAGCAGAACTAAAGAGAGACAGATGTAGCAAAGCCGAGAGTCTTTGTCTGCCAGAATTTATGCCAAAGCCTGCTGGTGACCCAGATAAAGTTGGAAGATTGTTCCCTGATGAAAGTTTATGCAAAGTAAAGCTGTTTCAACTTCAATACAAGTCTGGACTCAATTTATTCTACAAATCCCTCATCTATTTCTCCTATTTGTTCTGCTTCGTCCAGCAACGCCTGGGGTACAGGATATTCAGGTAGGAGCACTGTGACACGTGCACAGCCACATCTACAGGGACATTAGCAAGGCGTTCAGCCTAAGCAAGGCGCGCGCCTTCTAGTTGAAGTCGGCGTCCTCCCATGTGCCTGCAGACTCTGGCGGCCGTGTCAGCGCTTGTGCTGAGTCTCTTTAAGGTAATATGACTCTCTTTAAGGTAATATTTCCCACCTTAATCAATCACTTCAGATCCTCTGCTGCAATCAGGGGGAAATATCCCCCTCTCCAAACTCAATTAAATCATTTTTTCACCTGAAAATGAATACTAAAATGCTTATATTTGACACTGTTTCACCTGAAAATAGATACTAAAATGCCTGTATGTTATACTGTTTATGTTGCAGATCTCCCCAAAAAGGCCACACTGTAGTTATATACTCTTTGCCATCAAATACCCAGGCATTGGTATAGAACCACCACAACTATTTAAGGTACCATTGAGTATCAGAGGCTCTGTCTACTAAAAAAAGATATACCAATGTACTTAGGGTATAAAACAAAATGAATGTTTTTTCCCTCCCATTCACTTTAAAGGGCAATCCACACTTGTTACTCATTAACATGATATCGTACATATAATCGGACACGTACGTATTTACGCACACAATATCATCAATACACTTGGATGCATATATGCCTTGATTTTCCAGCATGCTTCTTTACAAGTGATACTGTAATTGTTTTATATACAGGCAGGTCCTCGCTGACAGCGACATTCTCCTGTTCATGTGCACATATATTTATTTATTTATTTATATATTTATATACTTTTTAATGTATTTTCCAACCCTGTTATAACTTTTATTGGAGCATTTTATATTTCTTATCGTACACATATATATATGTTTTAGACTTGATAAAGGGGTTATTCACCCCGAGATGCATCGTCAACATAATAAAGCCAACTATTCTTACAATTGTCTGAGTGCGCCCTTGGCTGTCCTGCGTCCGATTAGATAGATCTGACGTTTTCCTTCTACTGTGAAAAAAAGAAGTCCTTTATTCCTCCAAAGACATAAATAATGCAAGGCCGGGGCAGGACAGCTTACACAAAAGTAGAAAAAGTAGCGACATCCGTTTTACGCTCAGCCACTAACGTCATCACACACTCACGTGCCTCATTTATACGTCACCGCACAGGGTTGCCATAGAAATCTCTGACGCTGCCCAGTAATGACATCTTTAACTACTTTACATGCGCCCATAGGATATAAATGTCCTATGGGTGGATATTTAACTCTGAACGGATGTTCTGGAATGTCCATACAGAGATCGCTGCATGCGCTTCTTGTCTCGGCCCGGTAGTCATGTGTCCGCCGGGGCCAGGACAGTGCAGGAGCTGTCGGGTGTTTCACAGACCTCAATCAGCCCTACACTGAGGCTGTATTCAGCTGTACGGCCTCTCTGGGGGGTGGGGTGGGGGTGTATTTCCCCTGTAACTCCGGCTACTATGTCAGAAATCAATAGTAAGAATAAATAAATAAAATGAAGTCAAATGTCTCCCAGAGGTCTTGTAAGTATAAAATAAAACAAAATAAAGTGTTTTATAAAAAAAATAAAAAAGGTTTCACATATAAAAAAAAATCCCCAATTAAGTAATTAAAAAAATATATTAAAAATAGGAAAAAACTAATAAAATAGACATATTTGGTATTGCCGCGTCCATGACGGCCGGCTCTATAAATATATCACATGATCCACCCTGTCCGATAAACACCATAAAAAGTAAAAACTGTGTCAAAAATTACATATTTGTCACCTTACATCACAAAAAGTGCAACACCAAGTGATCAAAAAGGCGTATGTCCCACAAAATGGTACCAATAAAACAGTCACTTCATTCTGCAAAAAATAAGCCCCTACATAAGAAAATCGCTCAAGAAATAAAAAAAATATATAGCTCTCAGAACATGGAGACATTAAAACATCATTTTTTGTTTCAAAAATTCTATTATTGTGTTAAAGTGAAATAAATATAAAAAGTTGACATATTAGGTATCGCCACGTCCATAACAACTAGCTCTATAAAAATATCACATGACCCAACCCCTCAGGTAAACGCCTTAAAAAAAAATTTGAAACAGTGCCGCATAAAAGCCATTTTTTGTCACCTTAAATCACATAAACTGTAATAGCAAGCGATCAAAAAGTCATATGCACCCAAAAATATGCACCCAAAAAATGAGACCCTACCTAAGACAATCGCCCAAAAAATTAAAAAACCGATGACTCTCAGACTATGGAGACACTAAAACATGATTTTTTTTTTTGTTTCAAAAATAATATTATTGTGTAAAACTTAAATAAATAAAAAAGGATACATATTAGGTATCACAGCATCCGTAAGAAACTTCTCTAAAAAAATACCACATGACCTTACCTCTCAGGTGAACACTGGAAAAAAAATAAAACAGAAACGATGTCAAAAGCCATTTTCTGTCACCTTACATCACAAAAAGTGTAATAGCAAGCGATCAAAAAGTCATATGTACCCCAAAATAGTGCCAATCATACCATCATTTCATCCTGCAAAAAAAGATACCCTACCTAGGAGAATCGCCCAAAAAATTAAAAAAACTATGACTCTCAGACTATGGCGACACTAAAACATGATTTTTATTTAATGAGATTATTATGTAAAACTTAAATAAATAAAAGAAAGTATACATATTAGGTATTGCCACGTCTGTAACGACCGGCTCTATTTAAATATCACCTGACCTAACCCCTCAGGGGAACACTGTCAAAAAAGCCCCTACCTAAGACAATTGCCCAAAAGAAATAAAAAAATAAGGCTTTTAGAATATGGAGACACTAAAATATCATCATTTTGGTTTAAAAAGGGCAATTATTGTGTAAAACTTATGTGAATAAAAAAGTTTACATATTATCTATCACCGCGTCCGTAAGAACCTGCTCTATAAAAATATCACTTGACCTAACCTCTCAGGTGAACGCCATAAAAATAAAAAATAAAAACCGTGTCAAAAAGCAATTTTTTGTCACCTTACATCGCAAACAGTGTAATAGCAAGCGATCAAAAAGTCATATGCACCCCAAAATAGTAACAATCAAATCGTCATCTCATCCCGCAAAAATGATACCCTACCCAAGACAATCACCCAGAAAATAAAAAAAAAACTATGGCTCTCAGACTATGGAGACACTAAAATGATTTTTTTTGTTTCAAAAATGATATTATTGTGTAAAACTTAAATAAATTAAAAAAGTATAGATATTATGTATCGCCGCATCTGTAAGTACCTGCTGTATTGGCACGTCTGTAACAACCTGCTCTATAAAAATAGCACATAATCTAAACTGTCAGATGAACATTGTAAACAACAAAAAACTAAAAACTGAGTTTTTACTCTAGGGGTGCATCAGAGGGCTTCAAATGTGACATGGTATAAAAAAAAAAACTGTCCAACAAAATCTGCCTTCCAAAAACCACATGGTGCTCCTTTCATTCTGCACCATGCCATGTGCCCGTACAGCAGTTTACGACAACATATGGGGTGTTTCTGTAAATTACAGAATCAGGGCAATAAATATAGAATTTTGTTTGGCTGTTAACCCCTGCTTTTCTACTGGTAAAATGGATTAAAATGGAAAATTTGGCAAAAAAGAGAAATTCTGAAATTTCATCTCCATTTTCCATTAATTCGTGTGGAACAGCTAAAGGGTTAACAAAGTTTTTAAAATCAGTTTTGAATAGCTTGAGGGGTGTAGTTTCTTAAATGGGGTCTCCTTTTTGAAGATTCTACTCTAGGGGTGCATCAGGGGGTCTTCAAATGGGACATGGTGTCAAAAAAACAGTCCAGCAAAATCTGCCTTCCAAAAACCATATGCAGTTCCTTTCCTACTGTGCCCTACCATGGGGCCATACAGCAGTTTACGACCACATATGGAGTGGTTCTGCATACTACAGAATTAGGGCAAGAAATATTGAGTTTTGTTTGGCTGTTTACCCTTGCTTTGTTCCTGGAAACTATGGATTAAAAAGGAAAATTTGCCAAATAATTTAAATTCTGAAATATCATCTTCATATTCCATTAATTCTTGTGGAACACCTAAAGGGTTACCAAAGTTTGTAAAATCAGTTTTGAATGCCTTTAAGGGTGTAGTTTCTAAAATGGGGCCATTTATTATTTCTATTATGTAAGCCTCACAAAATGACTTCAGACCTGAACTGGTCCTTAAAAATTTTTAAGATTTGCTTCTAAACTTTTAAGCCTTCTTGTGGAACACCTAAAGGGTTACCAAAGTCTGTAAAATCGGTTTTGAATACCTTGAGGGGTATATTTTCCTAAATGGGGTACTTTATTGGGGGAGTTTCTACTCTAGGGGTGCATAAGGGGGGCTTATGAGACATGGAATCTAAAAACCAGTCCAGTAAAATCTGCCTTCCAAAAACCATATGGCATTCCTTTGAATAAATTTTTTTGACTCATTTTTACCACTGTGATGAAGTACAATATGTGATGAGAAAACAGTCTCAGAATGGCCTGGATAAGTAAATACGTTTTAAAGTTATTTCCACATTAAGTGACACATGTCAGATTTGCAAAAAATGGCTGTCAGGAAGGGGGAAATGGCCCGAATGTGAAGTGGTTAAAAACAACAAATAATAACAAATACCACATACATGGACAGATGGCATATATACAATACAGCCAGACATCAAAAGAGAAAATAAATGTACCTGATGTGGTGGTAAAAATATCATCATATACATTAGATGAACATGAACGTAGTGTTTTGAATAAGGGGTTATCATTTTGCCCACAGGCTCATATGGATTGGTTCCAGCTGGAGTTTGACTTGAACCGCCTCTTCAGATCGCTCAAACTGAGGGTGTGGTTCGACTCTGGCTCCCTGGATCCTAAAAGTGAGACGGTATCTGATACCCAAAGTTTAGGGTTAACATTGCAACAATTCAACCTCCACCTGTTATCAGTTCGCATGCCATAGAAGTTTTCATGGAATCTGTTAAAAGGGATATTGCATGTCTTAGACAGGAGTGTCAGGGGACTGCTTTCTCTAGACCAAATTGAACTACTGAGTAAATGAGGGCCCTCAATGGCCTGTCCAGTAACCACGATCTCGCAATCAAACCTGCGGATAAGGGTGGTGGCATCATAGTTATGGACACCGCCAAATATGTACAAGAAATTAATAGACAATTGATGGAGGGAGGTACGTATGAAATCCTGAATAAGGATCCTAGATTTGAGATTGCAAAGAAAATTGAGGTGTTATTGAGTAAAGCACTACGTGATGATATCATAGATAAACAATTAAAGGAATTTTTGATCATCAAATCACCTGTTACTCCTCTGATATACATATTGCCCAAGATACATAAAAATGCTAGGGACCCCCCAGGATGTCCCATTATTTCTGGGAGAGAATCTATATGTTCGAACTTTAAATTAACAAATTAACAAATTAACAAAGAAATGTATCTTGGTGTCGTTCGACATTATATCCCTCTATACATCTATAGATCACACAAAAGGTTTGCAGGCAGTGAAAGGGGTGCTCAGGGATTCCCCTTATTCGGACAGGACAAAATAATTCCTGTTCGATCTATTGGAACTTACGTTATGTTGTAACTATTTTTGTTTCCAGGATAGATTCTATCTGCAACGGGTGGGCACGGCGATAGGGTCCAACGTCGCGCCCACCTATGCAAATATATTTGTGAGGTCACTTGAGGAACGCCTTGTCTATGTGTCTCCCCACTACAGGCATGTACTGACGTGGTGGAGATACGTAGACGACGTCTTCCTAATTTAGACAGGAACCATGGAAGCCTTGGAGTAATTCCGTGTGTTCTTAATCTCTATGGTGGATGAGGGTATCAGATTGACTCGGGTGGTATCAGAAAATAGGTTACAATTTACAAAATACAGTTGTGTATATACAGAATGATTCTATTCATACAGATTTACTCGTAAAACCAACGGTTAAAAGCACATTATTACATTTTTCAAGTTGTCATCCTAGAAAAATGATAAATTCACTCCCATACAGTCAAATGATAAGAGCTAAACGAATAATTGATGTAGATGAAAAAATGGAAGTGGCCCTGCAGACAATGAGTAAATCTTTTGTACAAAGGGGGTACCCTAAGTCCTTACTGAACAGACAGATGAATAAGGTGAAAACTATTCTCAGGGAGGAATTAAAAAAGGGACAGATCAAGTGAGAAATGGATAGGATCCCTTTTGTTACTACATATAATGAATTTTGTCCAAAAATTGAACAAATTATTAGAAGGCATTGGGGCTCAATACAAAGTGAGTTCCCCCAGATAGAGACATTTAAGAAAGCTCTGGTTATGTCATACAGAAGAACAAAAAGCATTAAAGATCAAATAGTGAGAGCTGCAATTCCTGTGAAAAAAGAAATAAAACAAATGTACTTCAAAACCAAGAGCAGTGGGAGTTATCCCTGGTTGAATTGTGTTAACTGCAAATACATGCACAAAGGACAATATTTCATACACCCCAAGACACAGGAAGAATACAAGATTCATCAGTATTTGACCTGTAGTTCATCATGGGTTGTGTATGTACTATGGTGTCCGTGCACACTATTATATATTGGGGAAACAACCACAAAGATGAAAGTAAGGTTAAATAATCACCGACAAAGCATTAGGGACGGGAGAAACATTTTTTGAAAAAAAACATAGAGAACAGGATCTGTGATTTATGATTCTTGAACATATAGCTATGCCAAAAAAGAGGAGGTGCTAGGGAGGCTCACCTTAAAAAATGTGAATTAAAGTGGATCTTTTGTCTCAACACGTTGAAGCCTGTGGGGCTTAACGTGGAGTTTAGGGTTACCACAAGTATGTTCAGTTAAGATCTATCTGAGGGACTCATGAAGCTCAGGGTTATGATTGCCTTTTGGTCTCCGGATGTTTGTATTAGGTGAATTATGCAATTTTGCTATATAATCTTTGTCACCCAAAAATATTTGTGTAGATCGCATTGTTGCAGATAACTAAGAAAGTGTCATAGGAGACAGAAACAGAATGTTGGAGTTTACAAGCTTTTACAATAATGATAACACATAGGTATAATCCATGTACGGAGAAGATGGTACTTTATCTATTAAATAATAGCTGACCCAGGAGGGGTTAATATATATATAGTATCGGACCCATGAGGGATTATATATATATATATATACTGTATACTTATATAGATACATATACAAAATATGATTGACTGGACGCTACTTTAGTGTGAGGTCACTCATGTGGACAGTTGCCCGATCTCCTGCCCTTCAACAGTATGGATTTGTTCGCACAGGAACGAGTACGTGCAGGCGCGAGGATTTCGTCATCGTGTGCGCATCGCATCCCGCAATTCAAGTTGTGAGCGCAAGGAAGGAAGTTACGTTCCAAGATAGGATGAATTTAGGGCATGCGCACTAGAATGAGATGTACGCTGAGTGCGTTGAAGTCTCCATCTTCCCCAGTTACATGTGATTGTAGCCAAGGTAATTTTAATCTGTATAACCATTGTTCTCCTATTCTATTTGATAGAATGCACAAGAGCACTTTCACTTTATGTACTAAGTACCTTATAATACACATATAGTTTGTACAGCGGAGGAGGATACGGTGCACTCCGGATGAACTTTGCACAGAATGAATTATTTGCGCAATTACTTTTTTCTATGTTATTTATCACGTGGATTTATTGACACACATGTGGGACTCATAATAAATTTTGTATAAAAACATGATGTTGATATGTATAATTCACTTGGCTTGAAAATGGCTCTGTGAGAGAGCTGAAACGTTGCTGTGTAAACATGTGTTAATAAACACACTTTGTTCACTTTTTACCAAAGGAGTGCTGTGCCAATTTGTTCGATATACAGTGAGACCCCATGACCAGGGGTGGACGCGTGCACCATTGAACGATATTTAAGGAGTACTGCCTGATTTCTTCTTTTGTCCACTACAGACATACACTTAAATTATTTAAGCCTAAAGGGCCCATGGCTCTTGAACATATAATCCACTTTGCTTCCATTTGTAGCAGAATGTGATGTCTATCGCCCCCTTGTGGTGGGTTCGGAACTAGCTCAATGCCTGCAAAACTTAGGGATCTTGAATCCCCTCCATGTACATCTCTTACGTGCTCTATCAATCTGGGGCATCCTTTCCCTGACTTAATCGAGTTGATATGTTCTCTGAACCTCTCGTACATGCATCTTATTGTTTTTTCTGATATAAAATCGCACACACTGACATGTCACTAAATACACCACAAAAGTACTCCTACATGTTATTAAACTAGTCACCTTATGATCAATCCCTCCAAAACTGAGGACTTTGCTTTGAGAGTTGTACTTACAGAAAGAGCAATTACCACAACTAAAATTACCATAAGGTCTCCTATCCTGCAACCGATTACTGCTTCTTGTTTCCACATAATGGCTCCTCACTAATCTATCCTTTATGGTGTGACTCCTCCTAAACATTATTAAAGGTTTATTCTTAGTACAGTCTGATAGATTACTATCATTTTTTAAGATGACCCAATTATTAAATATATTGCCCTCTACATAGTGTCTGCCATGGGGCTGTACTTAAACGAAAATGTAAATCTTTTTTTGGTTGTCACTACCATTCTTTTTATTTTTTATTTTTTTTCTACCCCTTAACAATTCACGTTGCGAAAACTCCCCTGCTTTTTTCATAGCTACTTCTAGAGCCTTATCAGGGTAACCCTTATCAAGTACACGTTTCTTCAGTTCCAGGCCTGTGTCATATCCTTCCTCAGTACTATTAATCCTTTTTAGTCTGATGAACTGTCCATAGGGGACAATTGCACACATTGGGTTTTAGTCCCTGACCACACTATGAAAATATCATCCACATATCTCAAAAATAACTGAGTGTAGCATAGATAAGGATTACTCGTGGAGAATATGTATCTATCTTCAAACATGGCTAAATAGATGTTAGCAAACATACAAGATACAGGGTTCCCCATGGCGGTACCATGTTTCTGTCTATACCCTTGATCCCCAAACTTAAACACATTATTGGTCAAAATAAAGTTTTGCAGGCATTGAGCTAGTTCCGAACAAACCACAAGGGGGCGATAGACATCGCCTTCTGCTACAAAAGGAACCAAAGTGGATTATAAATTCAAGAGCCATGAGCCCTTTAGGGTTGAAGAATAAAAATGATTTAAGTGTACTTCTGTAGTGTATATATGCCATCTGTCCATGTATGTGGTATTTGTTATTTGTTGTTTTTAAAGATGTCATTACGGGGCAGCTTCAGAGTTTTCTATGACAACCCTGTGTGGAAACGTACAAATGAGGCACGTGAGTGCGCGATGACTTTAGTGGCCTGAGGAAGCACGCGAGCGTGAAACGGCCGTCGCTATTTTTTCTACTTGTGTGTAAGCTGTCCTGCCTCGGCCTTGCATATTTAAGTCTTTGGAGGAATAAAGGACTTCGTTTTTTAACAGTGGTGAGTGCCGCCTGCTATATTTCTCATCTACGTATCTTATTTTTGAGGCTGGAGCACCTCAATACTGCTTGATGCAGATTTACGGAGATGCTGGGATCTGATCTGTTGTTTGGGACGGGGGCTGTGCCGCCTGTCTTCTGTCTTTTATACGCATATAATTATACTGATTCTTGAGGGGCAGAGCACGCTCTTTTGATGACCAAGGAACACAACTGACAGGACAAATGGCGTCAGAGGAAGCCGTACTTTGTCTAAATGAAGGCAGAGAGGGAGTGGACGCTTTTTTCACACAATGAAACCACAAGGGCGCATTGCAGACTTTGAGTACCAAGGCTGTTGAAATAAAATTCACACAACTAGCAGACAAGCAAGTCCGTTTATTCTGGACTGTGAAATCCACTGTAAACTGTGAATAAGGAAAGTGGGAGGGTCCCGAGAGGACTCTGGATTTATCAAGAGATGATGCAATATGAGAGTGATAGTAGATTTGTGGCGGAATGGCAAAAGTTACATGCTGAGTTTTCCATACAGATTTTGGAAATAGTATTAAAATGAGATGAACTTGAATACACCACGGTGAAAGAGGAGCTGGCAAGAGACAGAGGTGAGCAACAAATGAGGTTAACTGAAAGCCTTTGATAAGAGATTGAATAAAAAATTTGTGGTTGTTCAAGCAGAAAGAAAAGAAAGAAAAAGAGACAAGTTTTTAAGAGACAAACAGGATTATTATACAGGAAGGATTTTTGATTGGAATAAAAGGAAGCAACATAGAAAGCAATATCAACGTTGAGCAAAGAGTGAGTACTGGACTACAGATTCGGATTCCACTTTGTCAGATGAGTCGAATAACCACAGTGATCATTCTAATTTGCAACAAAATAAGGACCCTTTAGACATAGCACCAAGAGGGACCGAAGAAACGCCAAGGATTGTCAGAAAATCTACCCGCAAGAAGAAGCAGGTCTCTTGGAGACAGTAACCTCATCTACGGAATTTGTTATTAAAAGAGAACACTGTTATGAACCTCACTGGCTATGAGCTGTCACCAGGCTGTATCTCAGTCCTGAATAGAGGTTTGGGCTACAGCCTGGTAGAACAGTTAGATTTAGTTGGTTTTGAAATTGACCTATTTAAATCTGTACACAAGATATATCTTTACAAGATGTTCAGTGATGTATCCCGACAGTAAAAGGATAAGAAACAAGGAGAGATTCCAGTAAATGTTGGTGCCTTAGGTTTTAACATCACTACTCAGTTTGATGAGATTGAGATCTCTTTTTTCGAGCTTTTGACCAATATGGAACTCAATGATGAGATCAGGAATGAGAGTGTGAGCAAAAGATTTGACGGAGGAGTGAAATCCACGTTTTGTCCTCCATTGTCTGCTGGAGGAAGTATTGACATCTTCTACCATCAGATATTAAAGGATATTAGGACACTATTGTATCCAGTAGCCAGAGATAATATAAGTACTGAAGAGAAGGCAGTTTTAGAGTGGATTCGATCCCAGAAGGATGTGGTGGTAAAACCAGCAGACGAGGGAGGAAATGTGGTGTTGATGACTAGGGAGTATTATGTTATGGAATCTTTGAGACAATTGAAAGATGGTCAAACGTACAAGATGCTTTATATGGACCCCATGGCGGATATTTAGCACCATCTTAAGATTTTACTACACAAATATGTGACATTAGATTTTTTGCCCGGCTGTATGATAGAGAAACTTGTACCCTTGTACCCTACCAAAACATCCTGGTATTTTTTGCCCAAGATTCATAAGTCACTGAGCCAACCTCCTGGCCGCCCTATTGTGGCAGGGGTTGGCTCGGTGACTGAACCATTATCTAAATATGTGGATTGGGTATTGAGACCATTATTGAGTAGTGCTCCTGCCTATTTACGTGACACAAATGACTTCCTCTTGGCTTTAGGAGATTTCCATTGCCAAGAAGGTTTTAGTCTTGTGTCTTTGGACGTTGAGAGTCTGTATACCCGGATACCACATGTAACAGAACGCCTGGCACCCCGACTGGGCAGAACGCCTAGCACCCCGACTTCTGCTGATGGATGCTCCTAGCGCTTCCCGAGGGCTCCAAGAACTCCACCAGACACCATGACCGCCAAAGACCCCACGAACTGCCACATCTTGCTTGGGGTCTTGCCGTTGTCCACCCACAATGGACCCAAGCCAGGGCATCAGCTTCCAGTGGGTGAACCTCTTCTAAATCCAGAGAGCAGGAACCAGGAACAAGCTCTTACAAGGGCTTATACTTATATGAGGGGAGTATTGTGATATAGCAATCCCCAAGAGTGTAGTTATCCCATCCCCCAACCATGAGCCAAGACTTCATGAAGGGGTAAAGCAGGACTCTTTTTTTGAGCTACATGTCAGCCTTTTATGCAGGTCTTCCAGCAAGGGACACTCCCCCTGGGGACCTTGTTGAAGACTGAAACAGTTTTTACAATAGCCAATCACATACATTTACAGTATTGAAACACTCCCAGCAATTGTACACAATCAACAACACAATGGCATTGCCTGTGACATAATCAACAACACAATGGCATTGCCTGTGATATATTTAACACACAAAATGGACTAACTTAATCACTCACAGGCAGAAAACACACATTTTCCCCAAAAACACAGAAAACACCCCAAAACACCACATATCCCCATAAATGTCACATCCCCTGATAGCCTCGATCTGGGTGAACAACCTATCCAAAAATCACCCGGATCGGTTCAGGGGTTCAGGAATTTACTGCAAGTCTTATTTTTTTTGCCCCACTGTGCACATGGTCACATGTCCAAAATAGTTCCAGTTAAAAGTCCAAGGGGCAGAAACAGTGCCTTTAAAATCCAATATGCCCAAATAGGCCTCTCCAACTCCCAGTGACAAAGGTGCTTACATCACACCGGATGAGGCTGGTATAGCAGTGGTTATGGATGTCCTGGGCAAAATGAGTAAGAGTGGTCTCTTTTGCGAATTCATTAGAGAAGCTTTGGACATTATTTTGACCAAAAATGTGTTTAAGTTTGGGGATCAATGGTATAGACAGAAACATGGTACCGCCATGGGGAACCCTGTATCTTGTACGTTTGCTAACATCTATTTGGCCAGGTTTAAAGATAGATACATATTCTCCATGAGTAATCCTTATCTATGCTACACTCAGTTATTTTTGAGATATGTGGATGATATTTTCATAGTGTGGTCAGGGACTAAAACTCAATGTGTGGAGTTTATAAAATATCTTAATGAGTCTAATGACATGAATATGAGATTCACTCTAAATTATGGAGGCAGATTCACTCCAGGCCACACCCTCCCTCTCCTGGGATAATTTAGTGGCCCTTAATTTGAGTCGTCCCCCCCCCAGGCTACCCGGGGTTACACCCTCCGTCATTTGGACAGATAAATCAGTAACCCTTAAATCAAGCCCCATCCCAGAGCACCCCGGAGCTACACCCTCCCTCTCCTGGAATAATTTAGTAGCTCCTAATGCGGCTCTGCCCCCCGCCCGGGGAAATCTCTTGCTCTGCTTACCCATTAACTGTGGAGGTGCCTGACACAAACTACACAGACAAGACACAAAACACAACCACAGAAGAGCAAACTCAAAACTTTCCTTCTAAAAGGGGTCTAGTGCCACACAGGATTTACTGTCAACCGAAGTTGCTCCCCACAATGCAATGCAACATCAATAGCAGAACAGATTACCACAGCAGAGTGGAGTGTAGCAAGAGGCAGATTAGATAAACAAATTTTCTCACCTGGTTTTTTATGAGGCTGCAGTCCTTGTCCTCAAGCACTGTCCACCATGCTCTGGGAACCCCCAGACTTCAGCTAGTGACGCTACTTCTCCTGTGGCCCCGCGTTCGGGCAGCAACTGTTAAAGATGCCCACAATTTGGGCTGATTATGTTTTCTCTACTGCTCCAAATTAGTGGTAAGCCAAGGCATGAGAAAATAACAGTGACACACATTGGGATCAAAGTAATTTCTAATTTATTACAGGAAGTGCAGCAGTTTATATAGACATCAAAGAGGCATTCCCTCTGAGGCATGTGGCATTGCTACATTGGCTGGAATATGAAAATATGAAAAGAGATAACACTTGGCATCTGCGCAGTGTGCATTGTTTTACTAACCCTGGCATGTAAAATTCTAGCTATGGCGGCCATCTTGTAATGGACTCTGTGCTAACTGCAGAAAAGCATGTATGACGTAGCAAGAAGGTGTGTTCTCTTGGGAAGGATGGAACCTTCGTGCTCTGGAGGAGATAAGATGTTGTCTGAGAGCTGGAGTATATGGGAGCTTTCTTAGTTGAATCAAAGAATGATGTCCACATCTCTATCAGTACTACTCTAGAATTATTAGATGTAGCTGTCGCGGTTAGTGGCAATGACTTGGTCACGAAGGGAAATCGCAAGCCCACAGCGACCAACTCTTTTCTGCACTACGACAGCTTTCATCCCCAGAGTGGGAAAAAATCGGTCCCCTATGGACAATTCATCAGACTAAAAAGGATTAATAGTACTGAGGAAGGATATAAGACACAGGCGCTGGAATTGAAGAAACATCTCCTTGATAGGGGTTACCCTGATAAGGCTCTTGAAGTAGCTATGAAAAAAGCAGGGGAGTTTTTCTAAAGTGAATTGTTAGGGGGTAGAAAAATAGAAAAAATAAAAAGAATGGAAATGACAACCAAAAAAGATTTACATTTTCATTTAAGTACAGCCCCATGGCAGACACTATAAGGAGGGCAATATATATTAATTGGGACATCTTAAAAAATGATAGTAGCCTATCAGACTGTACTAACAATAAACCTTTAATTACGTTTAGGAGAAGTCACACCATAAAGGCTTGTTCACACGAACGTAAGGGCTCTGTGCCCATGCTGTGGACTGCAAATTGCGGTCCGCAATGCATGGGCACCGACCGTGGGCCAGCCGCATGCGGATTGTGGACCCATTCACTTGAATGGGGTCTGTGATCCGTCCGTTCCGCAAAAAGATAAAGCAAGTTCTATCTTTTTGCTGTGCGAAGGCATGGAACGGAACCCCAGGAAGCTCCGTAGTGCTTCCATGGAGTTTCCGTAGTGCTTCCGTTCCGCACCGGATTTGTGGACCCATTGAAGTGAATGGGTCCGCATCCATGATGTGGAATGCACACGGCCAGTGCGCCGTGTATTGCAGACCCGCCGTATGCGGGCCGCAATATGGCAACGGAGGGGCAACGGCCATGTTAATGAGCTCTAAAGGATAGATTAGTGAGGAGCTGTTATGTGGAAAAAAAAGCAGTAATTGGTTGCAGGATTGGTCGACCTAAGGGTAATTTTAGTTGTGGTAATTATTCTTTCTGTAAGTACAACTCTCAAAGTAAAGTCCTCAGTTTTGGAGGGATTTATCATAAGGTGACTAGTTTATTAACATATAGGAGTACTCTTGCGGTGTATTTAGTGACCTGTCAGTGTGGAGGCGATTTTATAGTGGAAAAACAATAATATGCATGTATGAGAGGTTCAGAGAACATATCAACTCTATTAAGTCAGGGAAAGGATGCCCCAGATTGATAAAGGACGTAAGAGATGTACATGGAGGGGATTCAAGATCCCTAAGTTTTGCAGGCATTGAGCTAGTTCCGAACCCACCACAAGGGGGTGATAGACATCGCCTTCTGCTACAAAAGGAAGCAAAGTGGATTATATGTTCAAGAGCCATGGGCCCTTTAGGATTAAATGATAATAATGATTAAAGTGTATGGCTGTAGTGTATATATTCCATTTGTCCATGTATGTGGTATTTATGATTATGTATTGTTTTTAAATATGTCATTACGGGGCAGCGCCAGAGTTTTCTATGGCAACCCTGTGTGGTGACGCATAAATGAGGCACGTGAGTGCGTGATGACTTTAGTGGCCTGAGGAAGCGCGTGAGTGCGAAACGGCCATCGCTACTTTTTCTACTTGTGTGTAAGCTGTCCTGCCCCTGCCTTGCATTATTTATGTCTTTGGAGGAATAAAGGACTTTGTTTTTTCACAGTGGTGAGTGCTGCCTGATATACTTCTCATCTATGCATAAGCCTCAATGTTATTTTGAATTAACAAGTAATCTAAACCTTTTTTGAAGCCATCCACTGTATTTGCTGTGACCAGCTGCTGCAGCAGGCTATTCCAGAGATTCACAGACCTTACTGTAAAGAATACTTGTCGCCTCTTATAACTGAATCTTTTTCTCTCCAGGCGTAGGAAGTGGCCCCTTTTTTTTTTGACACAGAATAGCTTTCCTTGATATTTTTTGTATGGCCCATTTATATATTTGTACAGGTTAATCATGCCCCCCCTTAGTTGTCCTCTTTCAAGGCTGAACAAATTCAGCTCATTTAATCGTTGCTTATAACTAAGATCTTCCAGGCCCTTTATGAAATTAGTTGCTCTCCTCTGTACTTTTTCTAACTCCAGGGCATCCTTTTTATGGACTGGTGCCCAGAACTGAACTGCATATTCCAGTTGAGGCCACATCAACGCTTTGTATAGTGGCAATATTACATCCCTGTCCCGCGAGTCCATACCTCTTTTAATACAATACAAAATTCTGTTGGCCTTAGAGAAAGCTGACTGGCATTGCATGCTGTTATTTAGTCTATGATCTACTAATACACCCAGATCCTTCTTAACCAGTGACTCTCACAGTTTTACTCCCCCTAGGACATATGCCACATGCATATTGTTAGCCCCAAGTGCAAAACTTTACATTTATCTATATTGAACCTCATTTGCCAAGTGAAGGCCCAAAGAGTAAGTTTGTCTAAGTCAGCTTGTAACTTATTAACATCCTTCATAGACTGGACTGTATTACAAAGTTTGGTGTCATCTTCAAAAATAGAAACAGCACTATTAATCCCATCCCATGGCATTACTGAATAAGTTAACTAATAGCGGACCTAGCACAGAACTTTGGGGTATACCACTTATAACCGGAGACCATTTTGAGTAGGAATCATTGAAGACAACTCTTTGGATACGATCATAAAGCCAATTTTCAATCCAATTACAAATTATATTTTCTAAACCAATAGACCTCAATTTACCCATTAGTCGTCCGTGCGGGACAGTATCAAACACCTTTGCAAAGTCCAAAAACACAATATCGACAGCCTTCCCTCTGTCCAGACTTCTACTCACCCCCTCATAAAAACAAATCAGGTTAGTTTGACAGCTTCTGTTCTTCATACAACCATGTTGGCTATCACTTATTATATTATTGACAGACAGTTACATAATCCTGTATGTAGTCCTGTAGAAGACCCTCAAACATTTTTCCCATAATGGATGTTAAGCTTACTGGTCTATAATTTCCTGGTGAAGACCTAGCAGCACCCTTTTTGAAAATTGGCACCACATTCGCATTGCGCCAGTCTCTTGGTACAAATAGGGAGGTATGGGATCTGCACACCTGGTGTGGGGTAGGTGCTCATAGAGAATAGAACAATTTTAGGTAGAAATGTTTGGCACACCACACAATGTGATATGTAAAGTTGTATTTTTAATTCATAAATATGTAAATATCATCTTTACAACATTTTTGTCTTATTCCATATCCAGATTTTACATATTACTATAGCATAGGGTCAAATTACAGTGGTCCCTTTAATTACAGGGACCACTGTAATTTGACCCTATGCTATAGTAAGATGTAAAATCTGGATATGGAATAAGACAAAAATGTTGTAAAGAAGATATTTACACATTTATTAATTAAAAATACAACTTTAAATATCACATTGTGTGGTGTGCTATAGATTTCTACCTAAAAAAGTCTCTTGGTACAATGCCTGTCATTAAAGAAACTGTAAATTGTATGAACAGAGGCAAAGCAATAACTGAACTGAGCTATTTTAGAACTCTAGGGTGTAATCCATCTGGACCTGGGGCCTTATTCAGTTTTAATTGTTTTAGCATATTAAGGACCATATCTACAGTCAGCCAGTTAAGTATGTAATTTGAGGTATTTACATTAGTGACACCACCTTCATGAGCCACCCTCTCTTCTTTTGTATATACAGAGCTAAAAAATCCATTTAGAAGTTCTGCCTTCTCTTGATCCCCAGTGACCAACACCCCGTTACCATCATTTAGGGGCCCTACGTGTTCTGACCTTGTTTTTTATGCATTTATGTATTTGAAGAATGTTTTGAGGTTGTTCTTACTTTCTTTGGCCACGTGTATTTCATTGTGTATTTTCGCTGATTTTATTACCCCTTTACATAATTTATTTAGTTCTTTATACTTTTTAAAGGCTACAGCTGAGCCCTCCGATTTGTATTTCTTAAAGGCCCTCTTTTTGTCATTTATTGCCTTTTTACCCATATTTGTAAGCCAGGTGGGGTTTAATTTTATTTGCTTGTACTTGTTACCTCTAGGAATGTATTTAACAATATACTTATCCAAAGTAGATTTAAAGCACTCCCATTTAGCATTAATGTCATTATATGACAATAGTTGCTCCCAGTCTATGTCCTGAAGTGCAGCACTCAACCCTGGGAAATTCACCTTTTTGAAATTAAGTGCTTTTGAGGCAAATTCAGGAGCCAAGCCTACTGTTGTATGAGGTATCATGAATAGATCTGCATCTGTTCTGTGGGTTTGACCCACATCTGCTTTAGGCTGACAATAACTGACCAAATAAGTGAAGTGTGAACTAAGCCTAATAGTGATAGTGATAGTCATAGTCATTCTACATCTAACAGAAGGGATTCAAATGCATGTTTTTGTACTACCACAACATGGATTTAAAGAACCTTTTTTCTCCACTACTTTATTGCTCTGCCTCCATGCCCTTATTTTGTTCCACTTAAGAGTCACTAGGACACCCACAGGGGTGCACGGCATTTTTTTTCCTTTATTGAAGGTTGCTGTATGCTTTTTTTTTTTTGTTTAGCTAGGGGTTCACTAGGACTGTTTGTGGCCTACACGATGATGCCCACATCCATATATGTGACCTGCCTGTCATTCAGATGCACAGCAACTGTTTCACTACCAAAAAGGTCTGGCTATGCATGTTGCTGCACTGCAAAGTGATGTGCACCAAGATACTAAAGCTTAACTGCAACCCGGGATAGACCTTATTTAACGCGCTTGGTGACTAAATAATTCGTAATGAAACTAATTTCTTAAAGAAAAGTGTCCAAAGGGACCAAATCGAATTTTTTAAAACTTTGCTCATCTCTAGTTATGGCGAGATGAAGCAAGTATAATTTGTGACTTTTGAGTTTCTCTTGGCATTTTCCTGAAGTGCGAATAAAAGGGGAGTGGTTTAGTGTGGGGGGGGGGGCATGGCTTCGCACTGCCCCGGTGCATTTGGTATAACTTTTGCCAGAAAGATGCGGAAGTTATAGATGAAGTCTACACTAGCTTGTAGCTGATGTCGACTTAAGTTTCTGGTGCATGGCAGGGCAGAGATGTGCCTGAATTAATTAAATTAGGCACATCTCACACCAGTGCAGGAAGATCAATACCTGCGTGTGGATGCGCTAGTCTTGGTCTATCTCCCCCAACATCCCTAAGCTCACAGTTAATAAAACTCAGCAGTAGTTTAGGGAGAACTTTGTGAATGTCCTTGAGTGGCCCAGCCAGAGCACTGACTTGAACCCAGACCAACATCTCTGGAGAGACCTAAAAATGTCTGTCCACCACCGATCCCCATCCAATCTGAAAGAGCTTGAGAGGATCTGCAGAGAAGAATGGCAAAAACCCCCAAATCTAGGAGTACAAGCCTTGTGGCATCATACCCAAGAAGGCTGGAGGCTGTAATCACTGCCAAAGGTGCATCAACTAAGTCCTAAGTAAACGGTTTGAATACTTATGTTATTGCAAGATTTTTGTTTTTCATTTTCAATAAATTAGCAATAAAATTCTGTTTTAAGCTTCTGATATTGAGAGCAGTGCTGGAACAACAGGAGATTTATCAGATACAGTATATCTAGTCTTTATTATTTTATGCCATTTCCTCCCCTTTGACCAATTTTTTTCTAAAACCTGAAAACCCCTTTGAAGTGAGTGATGAGGCTAAGTTGGAATACCAAACACAGCTTATAGCAAGAGTGGCATGGTGTCTGGAAATACAGATCTTAGGGAGAACAAAAAAAGAGAGGATAAGACACGGGGTACAAAATGGAGCAAAAATAAGCTGCACTGAACTCTGTTACTGTTGAATGTGGACTTGGTATAGATGGGCCCTGACAGAGCATGTGCCCCCACTATCCATTTACTTCTATCGAAGATCTGAAAATAGACAAACGCTGGCTCAGCTATTTCAGACAGTCCCATAGCAGTGAATGAAGAAGTGGTCGTGCATATGTGGTGTGCTCTCTATTCACTTCTATGAGGCCTCTAATAATTAGCTGAGTATACACACTTGGCTATTTTTGTAACTTGCAACTCCGATACTAACGAATAGAGAGCATGCCGCATATGCACAGTGTGCTCTCCTTCACTTCAGGGGCACAGTTCTAAAGATAGTTGCGGGTCCTACCTCTGGGACCAACCCCTGTCTGACATTAATGGCATATCCTGATTCCTATCAATATGCTATCAGTGTATGAGATGGACCAACAACTTTAAGCATTTAAAGGGGTTTTCCTTATATATTGATGACCTATTGTCAGGATAGGTCATCAATATCAGATTGGTGCCGGTTCAACACCCACACTGATTTGCTGTTTTTGGACTGACACCGGCGCTGGATACTATTCAGTGGATGGAGTCAGAAGCAGAATGTGGAATGGAAGCTGAGCTGCAATACACCGGCTCTGGAAACTACAAACTGGACAGAGCATTCTGCTCCCAGCTCTGCCAAAAACAGCTGATCAGTGGGGATTTTGGGTGTCAGACCCCCATCGATCTGACATTGATGATATATCTTGAGGGTAGGTCATCAATTTCTAACTCCCAGAAAACTCCGGTTTATCAGCCCAAAAATGAGATGACCTAAATTATAGTTTTAATTTCCCATTTATGTGTAGTACATGTGAATGTCATCAGGTTTACCCTACAGCTCTAATTCTACTATAATATTAGTTGTGAGGTCCCAAGGCTATCAATCATTAAGGCTGGGAACACACCTAGGCGTTTTTGGATCAGGCGTTTTTTTGAGCGTTTTTTCCGCGGAAAACGCGCATTTTTTTAGGCGTTTTTGTATTTTTGCAACGCGCGTATTTGGGGCGTTTTTTGATTGACAGCTTACAGTTTGCAGAAAAAAAGAATCCCCACCCAGCAAAGGTGGGTGGAGATTCTGCCTTTCTGCTGGGTTTTACTACAAAAACGCGCGATCATATGCGCGTTTTTGAAGCGGAAAACGCGCATATTTTCTTATATGCGCGTTCCCATGCTTTTCAATGGGTGCAAACGCTTGGGCAAACGCCCCAAAGAAGCTCATGCACAAGCGTTTGCGTTTGGCGTTTTTCAGCGCGTTCAAACGCGCTGTAAAACGCTCAAGTGTGAACCATGTCCATTGGAATACATGGGTTTTCACTTGTTGTGCGTTTTTCAGCGCGTTTGAACGTGCTGAAAAACGCTTAGGTGTGTTCCCAGGGTAAGTGTTCTAATCCAGAAAAAGGACACAGGGGTAAAATTCTTTATTGACACCAAGAAAAAGTTATCAGTCCTAGAATAATGAATAGTGATGAGCGGCAGGGACAATATTCGAATTAGCGATATTTCGCGAATATTTGGGCGAATATTCCTCATAGATTATTTTCTTGATTGCGAAAATTGGCAATGTAATTTGCGTGGGTCACTATTGCTACATTTTTCAAGCTGCTAGAAGTTTCCTGAGACTGGAGAAAATGGTTGGCATAGCAGAACATTACAAAAGCTTTATATGCAGATAGAGTGCTCTGATATATTCGTGATTGCGCAAATCGGCAATTAATGATGCGCATATTTTTGCACAATACGTGCAACTTCACATTTTAGCAGGTCTGACTAAATATTAGTGATTGGTGCACTAAGTATTGTTGTGAACTTGCCTGTAGCATGTATGTATGGACAGCAGAACCCTACCTAACACCCTACACTGGAACCAGTTACACTATATCACTATCTAACCTACACTGGCTATCTCCCAAACTAACTATCTGTATTATATATATAAGATAACTAACTAACTATCTAATGTAATGACACAGCAAAGCACAGAGCACAGAAATGACACTGCTGTCTCTCTCAGAACTGAAAAAAACTGTAGAAAATGGCTGCTGGGGAGGTTCTTATATAGTAGGGGTAGGCAACTTTCCTATTGGTTGCTAGGGATGTTGCTAAGCTCAGACAAATACATTGCAGCCTTCTCATTGGCCCACAAGCAAGAAGCAGGTAGGGATCATGGGTTCAGAGGAAAAAAAAATCTAGAATATTCGCGAATGCGAATATATATCACTATATTCTAAATCTTCACAAATTCTCGAAGTGGCGATATTCACGATTAAAATTCGAATCTTCGCGCCCAACGCTAATCCTGAATCAATTTCGCTGATATCTACTGTAATTTACCAACAAGCCATGAAGCGTACATCTACATGTTATACCTCATCTACTGCTGCTGAGACAAACTTATCAATAGGAGGTTCTTAGTATACATTTTCATCAAAATGTAGAAGCCCACTTGCCACTTCACGGTGACCTCTTTCAAGTGGGTCCCTACACTAAGTCTAACCTTATAATTAATATACTATTATTAACTGTTTATAATAATACTATTATTATATTGTTACTATTATCTATATTATACTATTGCTACCCTTAGTAATATATTGCCCTCTGGACATATTGTTTAATATTATATTATTAGTACTACGGTATTTCATTATTCTAAATTGAGTCCCTATTTATAAACCTGTTGATCCAGAAGAAGGAAAAAAAAACTCAACACGTTCAGCCAATTTGTGTCACAGGGGAAAAATTCCTTCTCAACCCCGGGAAAAGACAATCGGTCCTAGAACCCTGGATCAAACCTAACTGCTAATATTACTATTATTAATAATCTTTGTCCTATAAATATTTATTAGTACCCTAATATTAATGTTTTATTATTTTATTATTATCCTAACATTATTATTATTAACTTAATTATGCTATTGACTGTTGTTTAATATAATAGCACTCATTTTATTACTACTACTATTATATTTTTCAATATTTATAAGTATTTAGGTTTTGTTCTTTTTTTTTACTATTTTTATTGTACTATACTGTAACTACCACTGCAACTATAATCGCTATCATACTGTTAAAATACTATAGTTTCTTTTAGCGCTAACGTTTATTACTATTGTACTTTGCCTATGCTTTTGATCCAGAATAAGGTGAAAACCCCTGGACATATTCAGCCAATTTGTGCACAGGGGAAAAATTCCTTCTTGACCCCGGGAAAAGGCGATCAGTCCTAGAACCCTGGATCAAACCTTAAGTATGCAAGTGAAAGTTATAGTTAATACAGTTAATATTAGAGGACACATTTAATTACAATTACAAATTCTCAATATTTATTAGTATTTAGGATTTTTGTTTCCTATTTTTATTGCGTTATAACTATTCTACAATAGCTACTTTTATTCCTATCATACTATTAAAATACTATAATTACTTTTACTGTAACTATTATTACTATACTGCTACTACACTGTTGATCCAGATCAGCCCTACGACCCTGGATCAAACCCATTACTTCCTGTAACAGATGTCTAAGTATTATTCATATTTTAATCACATTTATCTAATTACTTCTAGTATCAATAATATTATAATTAGTAATATTAGATAATTTTCCTTATGACTAATTTCTATATATCATTATTCTATCGCAAATCATACTATAATTTTACTATTTATTTTAATGCTATGCCCCTAACTATTAGTAAGGTCCTTGTCCCTAAAACTGTTGATCTAGAAGAAGGCGAAAAACCTGGGACACATTGAGCCAATTTGCGTCTCAGGGAAAAATTCCTTCTCGACCCTGGGAAAAGGCAATCAGTCCTAGGACCCTGGATCAAACCTGTTACTATAACTATTGTTAATACTACTGTTATTATTATTACTATAATAAATGCTATTATTACCATTGTACCTACTACTAATATTTTACTGCTACTATATTAATTCTAATCTGCTATTATTATGACTATTATTATTATTTTTTTGATGATGATGATTATATACCAGTATTGCCATAAATGATGTTATTGATGGAGAGGTTTTAGCAGGACTGTCTAGATGATATTTCTCCTTCCTCTCAAATACTAGTAGACATGACGGCTGATGTTAGACTGCCTGGTCCTGCTTCTCCTTGTGGTGGTCTTCATTTTGATTGTAACTTTCATCTTCTCCTTTTCTTCTTTCTTGTGTTCCTCTTCTTCAATCAGGCCTCTACACAGTTGTACCATCATAGCTCTTGCTTCTTCTTCCATCGATGGTTGTGGTTGCTCAAGCTACTTTGGTTGTTCTTCATAACTTGTAAGATATGCTTGCTGAGCTCTTGGACTGGTCAGCATGAGGCGCTAAGATGGCAAGAGATTAAGTTAGTTGAATATTCAAACATTCCCATCAATCCTTGTATGAATGTTACTTTAAAAAGTCTAAAAAAGACAACACAATAAGGACCATGCTCTCTAACCTCCATCTTGTAGAGAGGTGAAGGGAGAAGCTTGGCACAATAGGCCAGTCTTCTTAGGTGTTTCTCCGGCGTGATGTTAACTAAATAAAATAAAACCAGATAATTCGATCAGTCATATAAAACTCTTATAAAGCCTGATAATGGAGCAGACCAGAGCAGCAGTGGTTCTGAACTGGTGACAGCTTAAATGAGTATGTTCTATTATTTCACAGTCTTTACAGAAAAATAGGGATATTAGGAATATATATATATATATATATATATATATATATATATATATTATAAAAAGGGCAGTACTCTGGAAAAAAGGAAAATGGAGAAACATATCCTTCATCACCCATGTGGTAATAGCATAAACAGGCAACAGAATAAAGTATATATTTTTCCATCTTCCTGTAGTGTTGATGGACTTCAGAGAAAATGCAGTCTATTTATTTTCCTCCACTTTTCATAGATTAAGTTTTGGCTGATAAGATCACAGAGAATGGAGAGCCAACAGTGTGAGAAATAATACCTGATCCAATGGCCGAATATCTGTTCCACATTGTCTCTAATGAAGTCTTCACTCTGATAAATTGTATCCAAATCCTACAAAACAATCAGTAGGAAGAGTTCAGCAGAGGTTTTGGCCACTTGGTTTTTATGACTTTGACTAGGATGTACTGTTCATAGAAACATTGGGAAACACTGGCCTATATATTTAGGGGCATGGAGAAATCTGGGAAACCTCATAGGATATTGACTGTTACTCTAAAAATAATTGAGCTCCTTTGTTATATGTGGTAGATATGGAGCACTTTACTTCATGCAGAGTAGAGAAGTAGTAGGAAGCAGTGGCGCACCGACAGGGGGGGTTTAGTGGTCTGGACCCCCCTTGAGCCATTCATATATAATTTTTTTTTATCCCCCAGGGCCACACCGCCGATCGCTACAGGCGGCGCGGCCCTGGTTCTAGTTGCTGGTGGAGGTGGGGAGGCAGTAGGAGATGAGCGCTTCCATTGTGGAAACATTAATCTCCATATTCATCTGTATCGCCGTCCTCAGGACAGTGATACAGATCAATGTGCAGCGGCAGGGCAGGGGAGGGAGAGGCGTCTCCCTTTCCTGTTCTTCTGATAGGCTGCAGGCACTAGTGGCACGATGACGTCATTATCATCGCTCCGACTGAGCCGGGCAGCACACAGCGCAGGACACAGGCCAGAAAAGGCCTGCATCACATTGCTGCTAGCCTCATGAAGGTAAGTATTAGTGTTTTTTTTTTTTTTTATAGATGGCACATCACATTATAGGGGGCACCTGGTGACACTAGGGCATTTCTTACTGGCCCATATTTTTTTTGGGGGGCACTATGGGGGCATTTCTCACTGGCCCATTTTGGGTGGGGGGCACTATGGGGGCATCTGGGGGCATTTATTTCTAGCCCATTTTGGGGGAGCACTATGGGGTAATCTGGGGGAATTTTTTGCTGCCCCATTTTGGGGGGTGGCACTATGGGGCATCTGGTGGCACTATAGGGGCATTATTTGGGGGCACTATGGGGGAGTGGAGCATTATGGGGTCATTTATTTCTAGCCCATTTTGGGGGAGCACTATGGGGGAATCTAGGGGCATTTTTCTACTGCCCCATTTTGGGGGGGGCACTATGGGGCATCTGGAGGCACTATAGGGGCATTATTTGGGGGCACTATGGGGGAGTGGAGCGCTATGTGGGCTACTGGGGGCACTAAAAAGGCTTTTTTATTGGCATATTATGGGGGGCACTATGGCATCTGGTGGCACTAAGAGGGCATTTTTTACTGGAACATTATGGGAGGCACTATAGTGGAGAGCGGCACTATGGGGCATCTGGTGGCACTATAGGGGCATTATTTGGGGTCACTATTTTTTTTACTGGCACAATATAGGGCGCACTATGGCATCTTGCCCTAAGATGTATTTTTTACTGGCACATGGGAGGCACTATAGGGCAGAGCATCACTATGGGGCATCTGATGGCACTAAGAATGGGCATTTTTAACTGGCACTTTATGGGGGAGAGGAGCACTATGGGGGCATCTGGTGGCACTAAGAAGGGGCATTTTTAACTGCCACATTATGGGGACACTATGGGAGAGAGAGAACTGTGGGGGCATCTGGTGGCACTAAGAAGGGGGATTTTTTTACTGCCATTTTATGGGGGCATCTGGTGGCACCAAGAAGGGGGATTTTTTACTGACACATTATGAAGGACACTAAGAAGGGCATTTTTTACAGGCACATTATGGGGGAGAGGAGCACTATAGGGGCATCTTCTGGGGGCACTACGAAGGGGCATTTTTTTACTGGCATTATGGGGGGCACTATGGGGAAGGGGGAGAGAAGCACAATGGAAGCATGTGCTGGGGCACTAAGATGGGGTATTTTATACTGGCAAATTATTGGTGCAATATAGGGAAGGGTGAGAGGGGCACTACGGGGGCATTTACTGGGGCACTATATAGTGGTTATACTGGCATACATGGGGACATTAGCTCAACTGCGGGCACATGGAACACATTGAAGACAGTTATATGGAAGTGGTTATAATTTGTCACAACAGTGAAATTATCAAAAACTGGACATTCCTCAAAAAATGATGAAAAGACAAGAAGACAATTGGTCCAGAAGGCAGCCAAGAGGCCTACGGCACAGTTAAAGAGCTGCAGGAATTTCTGGCAAGTACTGGTTGTGTACTGCATGTGACAACAATCTTCTGTATTCTTTATATGTCTGGGCTGTGGGATTGGGTGGCAAATCGGAAGCCTTTTCTTACAAAGTAAAACATCCAAGCCAAGCTATGTTTTGCCAAAACCTAAGTTTGCCAATCGCATGTGGAAAAATGTGTTATGGTCTGATAAAACCAAGGTTAAACTATTTGGCAATAATTTCAAAAAGAATCTTTAGCGCAAAGCCAACACTGCCAATCACCAAAAGAATACCATACCCACAGTGAAGCATGGTGGAGGCAGCATTATGCTTTGGGGCTGTTTTTCTGTGGCTAGAATTTGAGTTCAAGTTAAGGTGGAGGGAATTTTAAACGGTTCCAACTATAAGTCAATTTTAGCACAAAACCTTCAGGCCTTTGCTAAAAAGCTGAAGATGAAGAGGAATTTCACCTTTCAGTATGATAACGGCCCAAAGCATACATTCACATCAACAAAAGAATGGCTTCACCAGAAGAAGATCAAAGTTTTGGAATGGCCCAGCCAGAGCCCAAACCTGAATCCAAATGAAAATGTGGGTTGACATGAAGAGGGCTGTGCACAGGAGATGCCTTCGCAATCTGACAGATTTGGGTACCCTTAAGCATTAGTTTGAAAGTGTGCATATTTATGCCGCCACATTATTGTAGCTCTTTATTTTTATTTTTCCACCCTGAAAGTTTTCCATTTGTTTTTCAATTAAATTGTACAGATTATAGGTGACATTAAAGGTGGAAAAAGTTCTGAAATTATTTTTCTTGGTCTGATTTTCTTACAGGACATGTAGACTTTTTATATCCATGGTACAAGTTACAAAGGGGGTTATTTATCATTCTAAAATACGCCTATATTAGGCATATTTAAAGCGCAGATTGCAGAGCAACAGCTAGTTGCACCACAATCTGTGACTTCGCCCCGCTCACGCCAGGTCTCAATAACTGGGCGTGGCGTAGGCCAGGAAAGGGACGGGCTGGCAGGTGTAGAAAAAGGTCTAAATGTAAGACAGCAGGAAGCTGTCTTACATTTAGAACTGGCACTGGATGCGCCGAAGTTATGGAAAGGCCGCCACCTCTTCATAACTTCAGCCGATCCACCGCTGGGTTTGGGCTTTATTAAGACTGGTGTCTAAAAAGCCAGTCTTAATAAATGTGCAACAAAGTGTTGAAAATGTATCAGTATAGCACAGTGGGCAATACACTATTTCTGCGACTCCATCCTATATCTGTGTCTGTTTCCAGTCCTCTGCCCGAGGCTCTGTTATAATATTTGTGATTCTCAAACGAGTGTCAGCAAAGGATTTGTAAAAAGATTTGCAATCCTGGTAAGGTAGTACTCTTAAAATTGTGGTAATCATCCCTGTGTGACAGACGCTCCTGTCATTTTATGGATGTGTCGTTTTTCTGTACAAGTTGTATTTAATTTGCGTCTCTAAGTTGATAACATATATCATTGAGATTTCACCTTCACAACTTATATTTTGAAGTAATATTAAGGGAAAAAATGTATTCAGTGGGTCGCACAGAGCTGTTATCTTAAAATAAAATGCTATCCATCCTGACCCCAACTTTGAAATTGGTGCTGTGTTCTTATTTTCTCTCAATCTTTCTTTGGCAATTACACAATACACACAGAAATCCGACACTGGCAAAGAAAAAGATCAAATGCTCGCATTGCAGACTTTAATCTGTGCGCTGCCACATGATCCTTATAATATTTTTTCCTGCAATCTCCCATGACAGCAATTCTCTCAAGTAGCTTTCTGTCTCCTTTTTTATTCAAGGCTACAACAACTATTTATTTCTCTGAGTATGTTATAGTTACAGGACATTTTTTTATTTTATGCCCAAATATTTGTGTTTTTTTATTTCATAACCAGAGTAGTCAAAGAACTCTTCATTCAATCCATCAATAACAAGGCCTGCCATCGTCTGTAGAGTGCTTCATTCTTACCAGTAAGATACACAGTATAATGAAGCAGACATGATACCCATTGTAGCCTGAGAAATTCAGCAGCCATGCTTGTTGTACAATGAATATATAATTATTCTATCATTTATGTATGATTATATATTTTAATACATAGACGTATAAAAAGTGTGTCCTATGTTGCATGTATTTTACTGTGGTTGTCAGCTCTTGGGAGTGGTAGTGGCCCTGATGAGCAATTATGTCAGGTGTACTCCCTCAGGCCATTGCTCCATGGGGATCGGTGCAAAGATATAATTAATTAGGCCAGATAGTAGAGGAATGAAAGTCTCTCTTCACATAGTAGAAAATAGAAGTTGCAATACATCCATCAGTAGTAGTATAAATTGTAATTTCTCCTCCAAGATGATAAGATATGGTGTCTGGCAAAGTGGTAGATACAGTAATGGTACATCTGCTATGGTAGCTTGCTGGAGTCTCTCCCCTGAACTTCAGGCTAACAGCCATAAGCTTGCACTTGTGGCTGTAAGTGTCCACCGTGAAAATGCACAGTGGTCTGGCCTGGTTGTACTGTAATATAAGTGATGGGTGTCTGAGCCGTAGTACCTCGCTTGCAGCAGGGTCTGTGAAGCTGTGACTTGCTGGTCACTCTGCTGACTGTAAACGTATCTTTTGAGGTATCTGTATCTTTGATATTCTTGCAGTCTCTCTGGAGTAGTGGTCTCAAAGAAAAGTTGCATGGTTAGCCCCATTCCCAATGCCAACCATTGCCAGCCATATTTAAATCTGCTGGTGTACAGTGTAAATATGAACATGGTGACTACAGTATAATGTAACAAACAAAAAAACATTTCAGATACCTTTCAGGTCTGGTGTACTGCTCTGTGACCACTTGAAAATAATAAAATAACAAGTACTCACCTGTTTAAGCCTCAACCAGTCCCACGCCACCACTAAACCAATCAGCACTGGTCTCCTTATAGTTCTAAGCTGGCAGCACATGCCATCTAACCACCGTGGTTTCATCATTGAGAGCAGTGCTGACGTCTGGCAAGTGACTGCTCCTCAGAAGTAAATGGAGATTAGCACATACTGGAGCAGTGGCAGCAATGGATCGGTGCCACGCAGACAGGTGAATACTTAGTTTAGTATTTTAAAGTGGTTCCAGCTCATACACAAACATTTTTATGCACAACCCCCATGGTGGCTCATTTGGCCTAATAAGTGTTGTAGTTACATGAAAACAATAGTTTCTCATTAGTTGTTTGAATGCTTCCAGTTTATAATAATAATTATATCCTTGTTTCATAGAGTTCCTAGCACACCTGTGCTGAGTTTGTGTGTGCACATACAGCCAATCAGAACAAAGGGAGCTGCAGTTTAAAGCATGGAGTAGGGGGAGGGCAGAAGACTACATTATCCTCCCTACGATGAAGTTGACATTGATTATACCTATGCTGTAGTGGAGCCGTGTTAAAATCCATAATGACTCAAATCTATAATGAGTTCTTCCAATCCACAACATCATTCATAAGGTCAAATTTTACAAACTTTTTTCTTGTCAAAAGATGAATATAAAATAATAACCTGTCGCTTTTTATTTTGCATTAAGAGACTTTGTCATCATGATCAACCATATTAAACCAGGCATATTGTCTGGTAGGGTTCATCATGTTGAGTAAAACAATTTATATATATTCTGTAGCTTGAACAGCTGCATAGATATCTTCATTTTTATATTTATGCAAATTAGGTAGCTTGGAGCATCACTAAAGCTATGCCCCTCAGTGTTCTGTACAATCCCACCTCCCCTTTGATCAAGCAAAATGCACAATTTTTCTAATGCTCTGTTCTTCTGTGGGCCAGTCCAAGCCGGTGCACAAGATCTTTTTTCTGTGCATAAGCCATTCTTTTTTTCACAACAACCTGTTACAATTCATAAGTGTTTTATAGGCATATTCCCAATAAAAACTACAGATGTTCCCTCAAAAAATAAGCCCCCCCCCCACACACACACACACACAGTATAGTAGATGGAAAAATTAAAAAGTTACATAGGTCAGAAAAGGACTAGGGTTGAGTGAACCCGAACTGTATAGTTTAATAAAAATTCGGGTTCAGGTCCGTTGTTTGGCGATTTTTTCCGCTTTCTGAAGGGCAGCCAATCACCAAGCATTTTATTTCTTGCCCTAAGAAGCCATCACAGCCTGGCCTACTAAAGGCATGGCTGTGATTGGCTGAGTGTAGCATGTGACCCAGCCTCTATTTAAGCTGGAGTCGCGTAGCGCCACACGTCACTCTGCTCTTCTTAGTGTAGGGATAGGATGCTGCAGCTTCTGTGAGGGATAGATTAGGGAAAAAATCTGCAGAACCTGTTATACATTAATCCACAAGATACAGCAAATAGAGAGGGAGGGAGCTTCAGCAATCCTACATTTCTGTACCCAGCCACTGGCTGGGGTCGGCGGCCATTTTAGCCACTGCAGTGTACTGCATGTCTGCCAGCCTGACAGGGACATCAGCTTAATCCTTTTTTTGGTAGCTCAGTGAAGGAGAAAATCCATTTTTTTTTGGCTGCTCAAGTCCCCTACATTAATTTTGGTATAATTTAGGGGTGACATAGTCCATTTGTCTAATCTGGGATCTGTAGTGCCTTAGACACTTGTGTATACAATGCACTAAACCAGGCATGTCCAAACTGCGGCCCTCCAGCTGTTGCAAAACTACAACTTCCAGCATGCCTGGATAGCTTACAGCTATTAGGGCATACTGGGAGTTGCAGTTTTGCAACAGCTGGAGGGCCGCAGTTTGGACATGCCTGCACTAAACCATATATTCAATTTGCAGTATTTTTGTGATAAAAAGCTGTGATCCTGGTCCCCAAAGCAGTTTGAAATACACCACCCAAATACACATTTGACATTTCTGCAGTGAAATAGTGAATCATTTTTTTTGGGGGGGTGGGAAAAGCAATATTCTTGCAGTTGTGCATACAGCGTACAAATACATATTTAATATTTCTGCAGTAAAATAGTGCATCAGTGTGTTTCAGGGGAAAAAAAACTTTATTCTTGGTCCACAAAACAGTTTGAAATACACTGCACAAATACACATTTGACATTTCTGCTGTGAAATTGAGCCTCAGTGTATTCTTGGGAAAAATAGAAGTATTCCTGGTCCACCAAGCAGTGTTAAAAACACCGCCCAAATACATATTTTAAATTTTTTCAGTGAAATAGAGAATCAGTGTATTTTTGGCAAAAAAAACGTATTCCTGTTGTTCAAAACTGTTGTGCAGACAACGTACAAATACATATTTAATATTTCTGCAGGGAAATAGTGCATCAGTGGGTTTCATGGGAAAAAAACGTTATTCCTGGTCCACAAAACAGTTTGAAATACCCCGCCCAAATACACATTTGACATTTCTGCTGTGAAATAGTGAATTTATTATTATTATTTTTTTGTGAGGAAAAAAGCAGTATTCTTACTTCACAAAGCAGTTGTGCATACAGCATAGACATTCCAAAGTTTTTCTGTGTTTTATTAAAAAAGTCCTTGTTCTGGATCCACAAACCACTTCTGCATACAGCGTAGAAATAGCTACGTTTTATTAGTAGCAGTGAAATACTGCTTTTCTGTGTTTTATTAAAAAAAATCCTTGTTCTGGGTCCACAAACCACTTTTGCATAAACCGTAGAAATAGCTAAGTTTTATTAATAGCAGTGAAATACTGCTTTTCTGTGTTTTATTAAAGAAAATCTTTGTTCTGGGTCCACAAACCACTTTAGCATAAACCGTAGAAATAGCTAAGTTTTATTAGTAGCAGTGAAATGCTGATTTTCTCTGTTTTATTGAAAAAATCCATGTTCTGGGTCCACAAAACCGCTTTTGTATAAACCGTAGAAATAGCTATGTTTTATTAATAGCAGTGAAATACTGTTTTTCTGTGTTTTTTTTTTATAAAAACCTTGTTCTGGGTCCACAAACCACTTTTGCATAAACCGCAGAAATAGCTAAGTTTTTTTAATAGCAGTGAAATACAGATTTTCTGTGTTTTATTGAAAAAATCCATGTTTTGGGTCCACAAACCACTGTTGCATAAACCGTAGAAATGTCTACATTTTATTAATAGCAGTGAAATACTGCTTTTCTGTGTTTTATTACAAAAATCCTTGTTCTTGGTCCATAAACCATTGGTGCATACAGCGTACAAATACCAATTTTAAATTGCAGCACAAAAATAGTGCTTTACTGTGTTTTACTGAAAAAAAAAATGTGTTCATAATCGACTGCTGCATTGCTGGGTGACATGATAATTGCCTGTTTCTTTGGTGGGTGACATTAACCTCTTTTTGCCGTGCATTGACCTCTTCTCTGTCTGGGTGCCAGGGGCCTACATTTATGATAATTGACTGCTGCATTGCTGAGTGACATGATGCCTGTTTTCCTGTTACGTGACCTCTCTCTCCTATGTCTGGGTGCCAGGGGCCTAAATTATTGAAAATGGCTTGTTGCATTGCTGGGTGACATGAAGCATCTTTTACCGTGCATTTCCCTCTCCTCTGTCTGGGTGCCAGGGGCCTACATTTCAGATAATCGCCTGTTGCTTTGGTGGGTGACATTAACCTCTTTTTGCCGTCCAATGACCTCTCCTTTGTCTGGGTGCCAGGGGCCTACATTTATGATAATCAACTGCTGCATTGCTGGGTGACATGATGCCTGTTTTTCTGTTACATGACCTCTCTCCTCAGTCTGGGTGCCAGGGGCCTAAATTACTGAAAATGGCCCGTTCCATTGCTGGGGGACATAAAGCTTCTTTTGCCGTGCATTGCCCTCTCCTCTGTCCGGGTGCGAGGGGCCTACATTTATGATAATCAACTGCTGTATTGCTGGGTGACATGATGCCTGTTTTGCTGTTACATGACCTCTCTCCTCTGTCTGGGTGCTAGGGGCCTAAATTACTGAAAATGGCCCGTTCCATTGCTCGGGGACATAAAGCCTCTTTTGCCGAGCATTGCCCTCTCCTCTGTCTGGGTGCCAGGGACCTACATTTCTGATAATCGCCTGCTGCATTGGTGGGTGAGATGAAGCCTGCTTTGCCGAGCATTGACCTCTCCACTGTCTGGGTGTCAGGGGCCTAACATTTCTGAATATCACCTGTTCCACTGGTGGGTGACATTAACCTATTTTTGCCAGTGATAAGCCACAGCTGTGCATTGCTGGCAGGAAACCAAATTTTGTAAAAACGTATGTTACTGATCAAAAGATCCGTCACTACTGACTACAAAACGCACGCTGGTAGACGAGCTGCTGATGGCATTCCCACCTGATGCCTCCCCAACCTCCTATTCCACCTCCTCCTCCGAGTTTCCAATTAATATTGTTTCATTTTTAGTTATTTTATTTTATTTTAAGTTATTTCCCTATCCACATTTGTTTGCAGGGCACTTACTCACAATTTTCTGCCTTTTGCAGCTCTCTAGCCCCTTCCAGGGTTATTTTACAGCCATTTTAATGCCCAAAAGTTCGGATCCCCATCTGAAGAGAGACCCAGCTCAAAAAAGCTGCAGGTGGCAGATAGGAAAACAGCAAATGGAGCTTATAGGCTAGGTCTACACGACGACATTTGTAGTCTATGGTGTTGTACTGCGACATGCTGTCATCTTGGATGGATTTTTCTGCGACTGCCGCAGTCGCAGCATGTCGCATGTTGCAGTGCGACACCATAGTCTATCATTAGAAAAATTGTCACACAACATTAATGCAACAACATGTCACGTGACAAATGTTGCAGTGTAGTTGTGCCCTATTTGTCGCGTGACACGTCGTCATGTAGACCTAGCCATACTGTAGTTCTATGGAACTACAATATAAGCTAAAATAAATCTAACTAGTTAATATTGTAGCCTTCTAGAGGGACTAAAAAAGTTTTAAAAAAGTAAAAAAAAAAATATATATATATAAAAATGTAAAATGCCCCCACTAGAATAAAAAATAAATACATAAAAATAAAAAATATAAATGACATTGCCGCATACGAAAACATCCATACTACTAAAATATAAAAACATTTATCCCATGAATGGCTTAATGGAAAAAAAATCGAAATGTCTGATTCACCATTTTTTAATCGCTTCACTTACCAAAAAAAAATTTAAAAAATTTGATCAGCTCAGTAGAGATAATTATAAAAAAGTTATGGGGGCCAGAATATGGTGATGTGAAAAAAAAATGTTTTTTTCAAAGCTTTCATTTTTTTTCAGTATTAAAACACGAAAAAACTTTACAGTTATAGTTGTAATTGTACTGGCCCAGAGACTGAAGGGCACAGGTCAGTTTTGCCACATAGGAAATGATGCAGGGACAAAACCTGTTAAACTGTGGCTGAATTGTGATTTTTTTTTTTCCTATTCCACCCCACTTCCCACTACATTGTATGACATTTTAAATGGTGGCATTAGAAAGTAATACTTGCCTCGCAAAAAGAAGTCCTGATATGGCTACATGAACAGAAAAATATATTTTTTGGCTCCATGAAGACAGGGAAGAAAAATGAAATTGGCAATTGGATTAAAGAGCTTAATCAATTCAAACCCGCCTATAGACTATAAACGTCCTATGGGCAGTTGTTTATCTCTAGATGGATGTTCTGGAATGTCCATTCAGAGATGGCAGCTGCACGCCAAGTGGTGGGCCCACTGTCAGTGACAGCAGGACAACCCAGAGAGAAGGCAGGGACAGTTCTCAGGTGTCCCTGCCTTCTAGATCGCTGTATACGCTATACGCTTCCTGTCCCAGCCCGGTGGCATATGAGCGCCAGGGCCGGGAGGGTGCAGGAGCTATTGGGTCTTCCACAGACCTCGATCAGCCCTGCACTGGGGCTGTACAGCGATGTATTATGCTGTACAGCCTCTCTGGGGGGTGCATTTCTCATGTAACTGGGGGTACTATGTCAGCCCCAGTTACAGGAGAAATCAATAGTGAAAAAATAAAAAAAGATGGGGGATGCAAAGTGTAAAATAAAAAAAGGGTTTCACATGTAAAAAAAATAATTCCCCAATTAAATAATTTAAAAAAATGTTAAAAAAAAGACATATTTGGTATTGCCGCATCCATAACGGCCAGCTCTTTAAATATATCACATGATCCACCCTGTCCGATAAACACCATTAAAAAAAACTATCAAAAAAAGCCATTTTTGTCACCTTACATCACAAAAAGTGCAACACCAAGTGATCAAAAATTATGTCCCACAAAATGGTACCAATAAAACCATCACCTCATCTTGCAAAAAATGAGACCCTACATAAGAAAATCGCTCAAAAAATAAAAAAACTGTAGCTCTCAGAACATGTAGACATTGAAACATCATTTTTATGTTTCAAAAATGCTAGTATTGTGTTAAAGTAAAAAAAAAAGTACACATATTAGGTATCACTGCGTCGGTAACAACCAGCTCTATAAAAATATAACTTGACCTAACCCCTCAGGTGAACATCGTAAAAAAAATAAAAATAAAAAAACTGTGCCAAAAAAGCAATTTTTTGTGACCTTACATCACAAAAATTGCAACACCAAGTGATCAAAAAGGCGTATGCCCCCCAAAAAAGTACCAATCAAACCGTCACCTCATCCCGCAAAAAATGATACCCTACCTAAGACAATTGGTCAAAAAATAAAAAAAATATGACTCTCAGAATATGGAGACACTAAACCATCATTTTTTGGGGTTTAAAAAATGCTATTGTGTAAAACCTAAATAAATAAGAAAAAGTAGACATATTAGGTATTGCCAAGTTCTTAACGATCTGCTCTCTAAAAATGTCACATGAAATAACCCTTCAGGTGAACGCTGTAAAAATAAATAAGTAAAAACTGTGCTAAAACAACCAATTTTTGGTCACCTTGCCCCATAAAGTGTAATAACAAAGTAGACATATTTGATATCATTGCATCCGTAACAATCTACTCTATAAAAATAGCACATGATCTACCCTGTCAAATGGATGTTGTAAAAAATAAAAATAGTACCAAAACAGCCATTTTTTGGTTACCTTGCCTTGTTTTTACTCTAGGAGTGCATCGGGGGGGGGGGGGGGGCTTCAAATGTGACATGGTGTCAAAAAAAAAGTCCAGCAAAATATGCCTTCGAAAAAACCACATGGCACTCCTTCCCTTCTGCGGCCTGCCGTGTGCCCGTACAGCAGTTTACAACTACATATGGGGTGTTTCTGTAGACTACAGAATCAGGGTAATAAATATTAAGTTTTGTTTGGCTGTTAACCCTTAATGTGTTAAAGAAAAAATTGATTAAAATGGAAAATCTGCCAGAAAAGTGAGATTTAGAAATTTCCTCTCAATTTTCCTTTAATTCTTGTTTACCACATAAAGTGATACATGTCAGATTTGCAAAATTAGACCTGGTCAGGAAGGGGGTAAATGGCTCGGTCTGGAAGTGGTAAAAGGGGGAGGGGAGAAAAATATTTAAAGAGAGAAAAAAATATTGATAGAGTCGATACAGACCTGAATGAAATTCTTTGACCAATTTAGTAGAATTGGACCCAAAAAGAGTTTCAAGAAATTCGCTCATTTCTAGTGGGGACTGGAAGTGTAGTATAGACAGCCTGTAAATCAGAAAAACAGAACTGCTGGGTGGGCTGTGGAGCTAAAACCAAAATCATCAGTATCTGATCAGTGGGGGTCTGACACCAATCAGCTGCTTGAGAAAGGAAGTGCAGTAGCACTGCAGCCTCCTTTCAGCTAACCGAGCACAGCGCTGTACATTTCTTTTACTTCAATGGGGCTGAGCTTCACCTAGGCCATGTCACTGACGAACGTGACGTCACATGGCCTAGACTACTGCAAGCGCTGATGCCTTCTCAGACAGCTGATCAGTGGGGGTCCTGGGTGTTAGAGCCCCACCGATCAGTTACTAACGATCTATCCAGAGTTAAACCCTTATACTTTACTGTTATGTTAAAGGGCTTCTATCACCCCCACTGACGAATTTTCACTAGCTGACATTAGCTACTTGCTAATGTCAGCTGAGTTCAAACATATGTTTAATATCTTTTTTTCTTTTTTCAATCTTCTAAAAAACTTACTTTTGTTATATGTAAATTAGCTTCGCTACCAGCAAGTTGGGCGGGTACTTGCTGGTAGCCTCCGCATCTTCATGGCCTTGGAACGCCCCCTCTTCTTTTGATAGACAGGGCCAGCGCGCTCTCCTCCTCTCGCTGGCCCTGTCTGCAGCTGCAATCCCGCGCCTGCGCCGTCTCGGTCTTTAGTCGGCGCAGGCGCTCTGAGTGAAGGATGCTCGCTTAGGCGCTCCGTCCTCAGTGCGCCTGCGCCGATGACGTCAGCGCTACACCCGGAAGAGAAGACGCCGGCATCCCTGGTAAAGAGCAGGCGATGCCGGCGTCTTTTCTTCCGGGTGTAGCGCTGACGTCATCGGCGCAGGCGCACTGAGGACGGAGCGCCTAAGCGAGCGCCTCACTCAGAGCGCCTGCGCCGACTAAAGACCGAGACGGCGCAGGCGCGGGATTGCAGCTGCAGACAGGGCCAGCGAGAGGAGGAGAGCGCGCTGGCCCTGTCTATCAAAAGAAGAGGGGGCGTTCCAAGGCCATGAAGATGCGGCGGCTACCAGCAAGTACCCGCCCAACTTGCTGGTAGCGAAGCTAATTTACATATAACAAAAGTACGTTTTTTAGAAGATTGAAAAAAGAAAAAAAGATATTAAACATATGTTTGAACTCAGCTGACATTAGCAAGTAGCTAATGTCAGCTAGTGAAAATTCGTCAGTGGGGGTGACAGAAGCCCTTTAAAATTCAGATGCTGTCGAACCATAAGGATTTGTGTTTTCTTCTCCAAATGCTCCACCCATGTCCCAAAAGATAAGTTACTATATGTTACATGTGACAGTGGGCAAAGCTGAATACTGATTGAACATAGTTCAATCAGATTTTGCTGTTTTGTTTTACATTTCTTTCAACTCGTATCAAGAAGCCAAATCACATTCAGCAAGTTTTTGTAAGCATTCTGTTTCATGCCGTAAGTATAACCTGCAGAAAAATCCCATTCCATCCGAAATAGAAGGATTGGTTTCTTGTGACCATTTAGTGAAATGGCTTGCGATGGTTTTTTGATAGTGTCAGTTCCCTCAGAAAACATGAAGATCATCTTCAAAGGCACATCGACATCAAATACTGATTAAAGGGTAGCTTAACATCACTACTGGAACACATGCACATTCATCCTCCACGGTACAGTTCTGTTATGCATACATTAAAAATGAAAAGAAACCCCTCAAATTTAGTGGAGTTCACCAGCAGGTTATTTGCAGCAGAATTCAGTGGTAGCCTAAGCGGGGTTAAAAAAGACAAATCAAATGTAATAATGTATTAATGTTCTTGATTTTTTCTGTGCATCCCATTTTCACGGCACGCATTGTATCAATGTACTACACACGCTTTCATTTTAATGAATATGTAGAATGACAGTGAATGACCTGCTACAGAATTCGTCTGACATTAAAACTAATTCAAGGTATTTATGAGAAGGATCTGGTGAAGGAATGACTTCTATGTATGAAAAGCCGGCTTTACATAGTAATCTCTGTATTTAAGAGTAGTCTTTTGCTTCAGAGTGAAGGCAGATTTGTCAGTGACATATACAAAGCAATTCGTCATCAGCATCGTTACTGGAAACATACAAGGTAATACTTTTTTTTTGTACAGGAAAAATATTTTACCCTAGACCTATTCTATCTATTATTTTGTTATTTTGGTTACTTTTCTAGGTTGTCATTTTTAAAACTGCCTTCTAATAATGTAGCCTTCAAAATACTTTCTAACTTATTCTTAAAGGGGTTGTATGAGACTATGGCTAATTTCTTCCCCATTCATGTAAATAAGGCTGAGCTGTAATACCAGTCACAGCTAATAGACAAAAGTGGCGCTCTTTCTGGAAGAGAGTAGTCATATTTTTTAATGTCAAACAGGGCCTTAAAACGAACATGTCTAGACAAATTCTGAAAACTCTTGGCACCCCCGCTGGTCAGCTGTATGCAGAGGACACGGTAATCCTTCAGCACTTAGGCTTCTTTCACATTCATTGGTCATATGGACTAATGGCAGCTCAGACCAATTTAAGAGAAGCCAAAATACCAAGCATAGCCGCTATGCAATGGATGGTGCTGTGTTTGGTAAGCTGTGAGAAGGCCACAGCGCTCACCAGAGCTCCAGTGAGCACCACTATATCCTCAAACAGCTGACTGACAGGGGTGCGAGGAGTCTGACCCTCATCAATTTCATACTGATGACCTATCCTGAGGATAGGCCTTCAATATGAAAGTCCCAGGAAACCCCTTTAAAGTTATGTCACCTTTGGAGCTACAGGTGTCCAGTCTTATGCAAATATTTCAGCACAACTTGTCAGATATGGCTGGCTAGTTTCCTAAGTGAAAAGAATTCAACAGCATGGTGGCTTAGTGGTTAGGACTGTTCCATTTCAGCAGTAGTGCCTGAGTGGACATCGCACAAAAGGTTGTACAACATGGAACTTGTATGAGCTTACAAGGGTTTTCTCACCAAATTAAGAGGGCATTTTGAGGCATTTCCTGCGTGTTGAGATGGGACAAGGAAGCAGAGAGCAGCTGAACCCAGGGCGGCATAGGAACTGCAACGGCGATGTATCAGTGGAGGAAAGTAGATCTTATTTTATGTTTATTAGTCACTTGGGCACTAGTACAAACTATTTTTGTCTAGCTGGAAAAGCCCCTAAGTCTAAAGCTAGCCATAAACTAGAAACCATTGAAAAGACCAATTTAGACCAGGGCCTATAATGAACAAGCATGACAGATGCCAACTGATGCAACATATCTGTTGAAAATATGCTGTACCCGAGAACACTTGTTCTTGTTATTTAATGTTGTGTAATGTTATATGATATGTAAATGCCAAGCAATGTCACATTATATCTCTGTATAGATCAATCGGGGTTAACAATCCTGATTCAGCCTCTGCAGAAAGTTAGAGGAGGGACTTAGGTTCACCCCCTAAGTAAGTCAGTTTGTTGTCTAGCGTTAGCAGGGGAAGTGAGAGCTGTAAAATGTGCTCCGCTCCTCACAGGACTAGGCCATAATTCCAGAGAATCACCATCTATGATGATTATCTACTGTGACCAAGACTACACTCATTTTATAGTACAGGCTGGTCCAGAAGTATGGAGACACCAAAATAAATGGAAAATGGTGGTTGGGAACACCATCCTGTGTGTTACATGTTGCTAAGGGCTCATTCAGACAACAGTATCTGTTTTGCGGTCCTCAAATTGCGGATCCACAAAATACGGATAGTTACCAGCTATGTGCATTCCACATTTTGCCTATGATAGAAGTGCCTATTCTTGTCCGCAATTGCAGACATAAGGACATGTTCTATCTTTGTTATGGTGCCACGGAATGGAAGTACAGATGAGATGCAGACAGCATTTTTTTAAATTTTATATTTTTTATAAATAAAAATGAATTTTTTTACTCCCTTTTACCAGTGTCATGAAAATGGCCTAGTCATTAAGGTGAAATATGGCCGTGTCCTTCAGGGGATAAATGGATATTCCTGTTGTATCTGGGACACCCATAGGATTATGAGAATGGGTGCCCCATACTCTGCATGACCTATGCCCCCACCCACTCCCAAATGAACAATGTGATAAGTTGGGCATGTGTTCTGCAGCTCCATTGACCTCTATGGGACCACTGGAGATAGCTAAGTACAGCACTCGATGAATTTTACAAGTTCCATAGAGATAAATGTAGGTGCACTGCGCTTGTTTGACAAGCCTCTGTGTTCATTTGTGGGGGGCCCGGAAGCAGGGCCGGGCCGACACAGAGGCTGGGGAGGCTCCAGCCTCAGGGCGCTCCAGCCTCAGGGCGCAGGCAGGGGCCGGCGAGAGGGAGAGGGACTGACAGGGGGGAACCGCTCAGCGCTCCCTCCTGTCATTCCCTGAGCCAGGCCCCGTCAGAGCGCTCCTCTCACCTCCATTATGCTGCTTCAGGCCCCCAGCATCAGGCCCCCGCTGCCTCTGGCTCTAACTAGAAACAGAGTAAGCAGGTGGGCGGAGCCTAACGGACCTCCGTTAGGCTCCGCCCACCTGCTTAATGTGAGGCAGCGCTGGGGCCTGATCCTGGAAGCCTGGAGCAGTGACCATAATGGAGGTGAGAGGAGCGCTCTGATGGGGCCCGGCATTAAGTACAGTGAAATGCCGGGCCCCCTTTCATTAAGTCTGTGACAACATGGGGGCAGAAAGAGCATGACATCATGGGGGGTAAAAGAGCATGAAAAGATGGGGGAGAATGACGGGGCAGAAAAAGCATGACAAGAGGGGGCATGACAAATTACTATGTGGGGGCACTGCTGTGTGGTTGAGGGGGTGTGGGGGCAGTGTGGCTGACATTACTGTGTGGGGGCAGTGTGGCAGACATTACTGTGTGGGGGCAGTGTGGCGGACATTACTGTGTGGGGGCAGTGTGGCGGACATTACTGTGTGGGGGCAGTGTGGCGGACATTACTGTGTGGGGGCAGTGTGGCGGACATTACTGTGTGGGGGCAGTGTGGCGGACATTACTGTGCGGGGGCAGTGTGGCGGACATTACTGTGCGGGGGCAGTGTGGCAGACATTACTGTGTGGGGGCAGTGTGGCAGACATTACTGTGCGGGGGGCAGTGTGGCGGACATTACTGTGCGGGGGGCAGTGTGGCGGACATTACTGTGCGGGGGCAGTGTGGCGGACATTACTGTGCGGGGGCAGTGTGGCGGACATTACTGTGTGGGGGACACTACAGTGTGGGGTGGCATTATACAAAAGCTCTGCAGATGCAACTCCCATGTATTGGGTCACCACAATTTGGGTGGTCATTCAGCTAAATGAACCCTGTTATGGGAGAATCTGTGGATGACACATATTTGTCCCACAGACACCCCCCACCCCAAAACAGGGTTAATTTACTGAATGACCACCAATAAAAGAGGTGGGGGTCACATATGCTATTTCATAATGACAGCAGGGCCCGTGCAGTGACTGTTTTCTACTACACCCCATCCCCCGCTCACTGGATATAATCTTATTAACTATATAACTGTAGTAAATCACTACAGTTATATAGTTAGGATTATATACAGTGTGTGTGTGGGAGGGGGTGTAGTAGAATACAGTCACTGCACGGGCCCCGCTGGCGCTGTCATCAAAAAAGCAGATACAACCCCACAGCCTCACCCCTTGTATTGGGGGTCATTCCTACATGGACCCTGTTATGGGGAGGGGGGATCTGTGGATGACACATATGTGTCATCCACAGATTCCCCAATAACAGTATCATCCATCACAGATCCCCCATAGCAGCGTCATCCACAAGTTGGAGGGGGGGGGGGGGGCGCACTTGGGCAGCTCAGCCTCTGTTGGTGGTGGACCTTGTCCCAGCCCTGCCCGGAAGGATACTGTGTCCTGCTCTTTTGATCAACGGGGGTCAAAGCAATAGGACCCCCACTAATCTAATAGTTACCCCTCTCCAAGAGGACAACCTGCTACAACCAGAATACTGCTTTAATTCATTGATTCGTATACTTTCTGCATCATTTCCTTGTGGTTTCCATGATCTCGTCTCGCTGTTAATTAAATAGGAACCTTCACTGTTTACTCTTAGAGAATAAAAATCTGTTACGGGTCTTGTGATGGACACACAGTTTCATAGCTATAGCACTGAAAAGCCTTATAAAAGTGTAGCGTGATCGCTCAGGGCAGGGTTCATACTGTTGTCCTGCAGTCCTGAGGTCTGTACTGAGCTACGGAATATGTTGGTGATGTACAAGCGACTCAAAGACTCAAATAAAGGTAACTTTTTAAATAAAATAGCTATATATATATATATATATAATATATATATATATATATATATATATATATATATATACTGTGTAAGAGGGCGCAAGGTGCCGTCATGGACGGAAGATACGTGTCACCGAGGTTCCTGGCCTCGGTGAGGTGAGAGCCGGGTTTTAGGTGTCAGCAGCAGCTAGTGCTGCTTGACATTGATAGTTAGTTTGGCTGCAAAGCCAATCCGGGCCGGCTCTTACTGGGAGTAGGCAAAGAGTTGGGTGGGTGCCTACTCCCCACGGTCCAGGCCGGACATCAGCAGGTGTGGCTGTGATTGTCCTGGAGCTGCTGCTAGTGCTGTGGAGCTCTCTGGGCTGGAAGGATGAGCCCAGCAAGGAGGCGTGCAGTCGTCCTGGAAGCCTGAAGGTGGATTATCCTGCAGCTGGGCCGACCGCCAGGTGCGAACGCGCACCTAAACATCTCACAGGTGATTGAACCTGGTTTTGGACTCTTTGGTTTTGCCTTTTGTGTTTGCTGAGTGAATTAACACCAAGAGACTGTTTATCGTTTATTTTGTGCAAGTGTGAATAAAACACTGTTTATTGCACTTTCTGGACTCCTTGTTTTGCACCCGCACCGCTATCTACCAGAGCGACTCCCCACAATATACCTATATATAGAGCTAAGAAACATGTAATACTCCCATAAGTAAATTCCATGCCACCGAATTACTGAATAAAACAGCACAGATTCATGCCCCTTTGCCATCTTGCAGATGTAGCTCCTAAAATAGAATCCATACAAGATGAATATATTCTTGCCTGCAGCTATATATACATTCATTATGTATACAACGTAAATGACTACAATGATTTACAGCCCATAATACATGGGAGAAGACAGGTTATAGTAAATGCAACCCAGAATTTTTTTTTTCTTTATAAAAGATACTGGACATCTGGAAGCCCACAGAAACAACACGTTTTATAAGCTTCCTCCCATAATAACTATAACAAGATCCCTCTTAAAAAGAAGCATCTGCTGCATGTGCCCGGCATGAAGTACAGTGACAGTGCCGGGCCACGTTACATATGAGTGCAACAGGCCACCTGCCACCATCAGGCCCAGTCAAAGCCTCTGCGACCGCAATCGTTATGCCCAAGACACTTTTTTTTCATATCTGTTTTTATTTTCTATGACAAAAGAAAAAACTAGTCTCGGTGACGGCACTGCTGCCACTTTTAGGGTGGACTGGACTTTATCTGCATTAGCCTGTAGTGCAGTGGGTGGTGCTCAGCACTTGTAAAGACCGATCCAAACGTATTAAATATAGACAGACAATAAACTTGTGACACTCACCCTTTTTCTTCCCTGCAGTGTTTATTCAGAAAAACACTCATATAGTCACAGGCAGCGACAGCCGTTTCGCACCATCTGCGTTTCGTCTGGCCAACGTGATGGCGTCAGAGCCTTTCTCTCTTTTTATCTGTGACTGACGTCATCACGTTCCCAACGATATGTATACATCTAAAAACAAAACATTCTTTTACATTACTAAGTGAAGACAGCTAAATCATTTTTGTCATTTAACCCTAGAGGTCCCGTAGCATTTGTGTTAATTATCCAAGAGGCCTTCCTTTGGAGCAGATGGCGATGTCTGTCGCCCTCATTTGTTAACATTCCTACTACCTCTATGTGCACATGTGAGGACATCACTGTCACCTCCATTTGCTTCTTTTACATGTTTAATCAATCTTGGTGAACCTATCCCTGTTCTTATTGATTTCGTATGTTCTCTGAACCTTATATAAAGGCACCTTATAGTTTTCCCTATATAAAACCTTCCACATGGGCAAAAAAAATAACATATAAACCAAAAACTGTGTTTTACATGAAATGAATTGTCTAACTACATGTTTCACGCCCACTATATTCAAATTCCTGGTCTTAATTATAAAATCTACAAGCTGTGCATTGGCTACATTTGTAATTCCCTTGTGGGATTCCCTTTTCTAACCAATTTTCCTTCCTATTCTCAGAGTTACTGTGCACTATTTTGTTTTTAATGGTCCGACTCTTTCTGAAGCTTACTAATGGTGGGTTTTTCGTTTTCTCCTTCAAATCCTTATCATAGGCTAGGAGGTGCCGGGTGTTCAAAATAGCTTTTTCTTATGTTTGTTGTGATCCCTTCCTTCTCTCCTTCACTGCTCTCAAAAAAGGATTCATTATTTAGTTTTTTCAAGGTGCCCTCTTTCTAATAATCTTTTTTTTAAATCTTTGGATTGATCTATGAAGTCTGTATCTTCACTGGCTATCCTTCTGAACCTAGTAAACTGTCCATATGGTACTGCTGTTTTTACATATGGGGGATGGAAGCTCCTGAAGTGCAAGAGGGAATTTGTGGCAGTCGATTTTCTAAATACTTTTGTTTTTATTGTCTCCCCTTCTATATTGACCTTCACATCTAAAAATTCCAACTCCTTTAATTCAATCTTACTAGTGAATGTCATGTTCATGTTGTTCTGAGTGTTCAAATATTCCACAACTTCCTCAAATTGCACTTTAGTTCCTCTCCATACAATGAACACATCATCAATAAATCTCAAAAACAGTTTTATATTACTGACATATTTGTTCTTAGTGGTAAACACATATACGTCCTCAAAAGCTGACAGGTATAACTTTGCAAAAGTGCAGGAAACTGAGGTCCCCATAGCCGTTCTTGTCCTTTAGTAATACCATTTCTTATCAAATATAAAAGCGTTATGCGTCAAAACAAAACTCAAGGCCTCCATTACAAGCTCCACATATTCCTAACTTTTTTGCTGATACTCCAATATTCTTCCTACCACTTGTACTCCAAGATTTTGGGGTATTCTTGTATATAGGCTCTCCACATCTATAGATGCCAGGAAATCTCCGTTCTGCCATTCTATACCTCTAATTACTCTAAGAAAGTCATTGGTGTCTTTCAAATATGGTATCCTTTTCAATAATGGACGAAGTAACTAATCTATATATTGTGACAGGGGTTCTGTGATTGACCCTATTCCTGACACTATAGGGCGCCCTGGTGGATTCTCTACTGATTTATGTACCTTTGGTACATTTTGGTTTTGTGGGAAATTTGGGATACAATTTCGGGGGGCGGGGGGGCTAAATGTAGATTTAAGAAATGGCTCTACTTCTTCTCCCCCTCTTACTTGTTCTAAATCTGTCTCCTCTTGTAGGGCCAACAATGTGTTCACCACTTTTGTGTCAGTTGGATCTTGTACTTTACTCATATTAAAGCCAAACTTATTAACAACACTTGGTTTTTCCCCCACCTTAATTTTTTCTCATCTTTATAGATCTCATATATCTTATAGATTCAACTTCCTAATTGCCTTAAATAGATCCACCTTAAAATCAACCGGGTCAAACTCTTCCACTTAACCAAATTTCAAACTTTTTAAAAACAATGGAAGACAATCATTGTCCACATGTACTCCTGATAGATTAATAACATTATTTCCGATCTGTTCTTTCACAGTTTCCTCTCCTTTCAGTCTTATTGTTTCCAAGACACCTGTTTCCTTTTGTAACTTCCTTTCCAATTTCTTCCCCTTTGACCGCCTCCTTCTGATCTTTCTCCTAAAGGGGGAGTAACTTCTCCAGTTGTCATTTCTTCCTCTATAGTCATTCTTACTGTCTATGGATTAATATTTGTTTGATTGATTCTGCACAGTGATGTTCTATGTAATCAAAACCATATACCAGGCTAAAGGATTGATTTGCCCCTTTTGAGAATTGATCATGTTGCTGGAATGGGAGGATATCTGTCCCTTCTCCATATATATAATCATGTGGGCATCATATTGGTGATTAACAACCTTGTTTATATCCCTGTTACAATCCCGTTTGTCTGAGATTCAGTATGCCTGTAGAGATAATGTGTATCGGCAGACCTTTATGCTAACAATCATGTGCATCAGAGATTTATGTTATAACAATCATATGCATTTTTTTCTCTTATCTTAGTGTTTTTTCTGGACCAAATTTTCACTATATGCTGCTCTTGGTTTGATGAATTATTGCCCCATATTATTCCCCTGATTAACCAGTAATTGGGGAAACCCGTTGGGAGTGTTTAGGGTAATGAGAGGGTAGACAGGGCAGGTACGGGAACACAGCCCACCCACCATTATAGTGTTCCTGTGGGTTGAGGTATTAGCCAGGGACCTGGGAGGGATATTTCTCCCTAGCGTACCTATTACACTGTTCTCCCCTTGTCGACTTGGTGTCGTATTTATGGTCCATTGTGTAAAATATGAGATATGGATTATCGGTTACTTGTATTTTAGAATAATATGAAGTGACAACTTTTAATCACCAATTTAATATTAAGTTTTATTCCTTGCTTTCTGTGATTCCCAATTCTGATGGGACCATACAGGCCTTAGAGCTGCTACACAGACAGATCAGAAGACAGGTCAAATAAATGATGATGTCAGCCAGGGCGAAAGGCAAAATAGTGCCCAGTCATGAAGTGGGGAGGGTGGGAAAAGCATGAGAAGTCCACAGAGTGGCCCTATGACATAGTGGTAAGGTGGAAGCAGCATGAGGAGGCCACAGAGTGGCATAATGACAGTGTGGAGGTGGAAAGAGCATCAGGAGGCCACAGAGTGGCAAGGTGACATAATGTTGAGGTGGCAGCAGCATGAGGAGGCCACTTAGTGGCAAGGTGATATAGTGTGGAGGTGGCAGCAGCTTGAGGAGACCACAGAGTGGCAAGGTGACATAGTGTGGAGGTGGGTGGCAATACCATTACCCGCTGAAGATGATGGGTGAAAGAAGGAGCACTTGCCATCAGATGTGTGGCATCAGGCAGGTGGCAGTATCAGAATAGTAGCTGAGGCAGGTAGCCAGAAGAAACCGGTCTCTTTTGTCAAAGTGTCAAGTGCACCATGGATAATCTAATTTGATGCATCATGCATTGGTGGGTGGAAATCCTGGCTTATCCACGCCTGATTCATCTTGACAAAGGTCAGTCTCTCCACATTTTGGGTGGACAGGCGAGTTCTTCTTGGGGTAACTATGGTCCCCACCTGCTCTGATGCCACACTACTGGACGGGCAGGACAGCTTTTCCAGGGCAAACTGTGCCAGTTGCGGCCACAAATCCAGTTTGGCTAACCAGTAGTCCAGCGGATCTTCAATGTGGGGTGGCAGGGTGCAGTCCAAGTATGCCACCACCTGTTGGTTCAGGTCCTGCTCCAGTTCTAGCTGGTGAAGAAAGCTGCTCATCAGCGACTCTAGACTCAGGCTGCTGCTGATGGAGCTGGTACTGCTCCTGCCACCCCACCCCTCCCCAGCAGCCATGGCAGTGGAACGCGAGCGCAGAGGGCCCCCCGATCATACCTGCGAGAGGATGGATGATGGGGCAGATAGGCAGCAGCCAACTGACTACATAGGATGTCTCTATAGTAGTTCAGTTTGTCCTCCCTCTCAGCGGGTGTAAAAAAGGCCCCTATTTTGGACCGGTAGCGAGGGTCCAACAAGGTGGAGAGCCAGAAGTCATCCCTCTGCTGAATGGTGACAATTCAGCTATCACTACACAAGCAAATGAGCATGCATCGGGCCAGTGACTCGGAAGGACTCCCTGTCTCCATCTCCACTGCATACTGCCACGGTGTGTCTGGACCCCCTGCCTCCTCTTCCTCATTGCCCTGTAGCTCCTCTGGCTGCTCCTGCTCCTCCTCTACTATCACCTGTGTAGAAAAACCACCCATTTTGCTACACATTGCTTGTACTCCAATGTCTTTCTCCTCTTCCAGTTCAGCCTCCACAGGGCTTATGTGGCCGAGAGATCTAGGCGCTATGTCTCCAGTCCCCTTACCAGCCAGATTTACCAGCATCTGTTCCAAAACATGAAGCAGTTGAATGACATCGTTCATCCCGTAGTCCTGGCGACTGAAAAATAACGTGGCCTCCTCAAAAGGCCTGAGCATGAGCTGCCACTGGCTGACATTGAGGTTACACACAGAAGTACTCCTGTCCGCTTGGATCATCAAGAAATCGTTTATGGTCTTTCTCTGTTCATATAGGTCCAACATATGGAGAGTGGAATTTCAACGGGTGGAAACATTGTATATCAACCTATGTTGGAGGATGCTGTTTTGCCGCTGCAGCTCAAGGAGGGTGTGCTTTGCATTGTACGAGTAGCTGAAGTACATGTAAAGTTTCCTGGCCATTTTTAGGATGCCTTGCAGTTCAGGAACCGCTTGACAACCAGATTGAATAAGTCCTTCATGCAGCGCCAACACCATGTTCTTCCTGTTGTCGGTCACATGGCTCTGATTTTGAGTTGTCGAGAAAGCCAGGATTCGATTTCTTGATAAAGGACACGGAGCAGTTCCTCCTCTGTGTGACTCCATTCGCCCAGGCAAACCAGGTGTAGAACAGCGTGAGAGTGATGAGAGTCTACAATCACCGATCAATTTTCACATAAAAAATGTCCCCACTGCATAATTCAGTCCATACCACCCAGAACTTTCTACAGCCGGCAAGCCCCTATTACAGAACACCCGAAGAGGAGACAAGCCCCTGCATCCAACCACATGTAGCTGCGCCGGGTCCTGCCTCCCAGCACAGCAGCGTGCTCGACCCTTTCCGTCTAGCACCCGCAGCACGTCCAGCTCTTTCACAGCGGCAGAAAGGTACCGTAATAAGCAAAGAACCAGACATTTTCTTTTTCCCTATATTCACCCGATAAGACGCACTAACCCCCCCCCCCCCCATTTTGGGGGGGAAGAATTTCATCTTATAGGGCGAAAAATATGGTAAGTGCAACACTGAACGGCAATATATCTTTGTTTTGCCACTAATACACAGGAAACAGGGCTTTAGAATATATCACTGCACCGCTGAACGGCCCAATTTTTTTTTATACTTTTATACAAGACAAAAGGCTTTTCAACAGATAAGGCAACGCTGAATGGCAATAATGCCCTAATTTTTTTCTACTTTTATATAACACAAAAGGCTTTTCAACAGATAAGTGCACCGCTGAATGTCAATTAGGCCCTAATTTTTTTCTACTTTTACACAACACAAAAGGCTTTTCAACAGATAAGTGCAACGCTGAACAGCGAATATATTTGTTTCGCCACTAATTCACAACAAACTGGGCTTTAGAATATATCACTGCACCACTGAACGGCAATTAGGCCCTAATTTTTTTTCTACTTTTACACAACACAAAAGGCTTTTCAACAGATAAGTGCAACGCTGAACAGCAAATATATTTTTGTTTCGCCACTAATACACGGCAAACAGGGGTTTAGAATATATCACTGCACCGCACAAGGGAAAATATATTTTTCTGTTGCTACTAATACATGGCAAAAAGGGCTTTACAACATACAACTGCACTGCACAAGGGCAAATAAGACGTACTGTAGAAATATTTCCTTGTAATAAACCCTGGTTGTATCAAACAGCACTTGCACCCCAATAACAAGAACAGTTTGCTGGAATGACAGAGCTGTATAATGGCAATTTGGATCCCCCGTCAGTGCACCAAGGTGTAATAGGATTGTTCTTATTACCCAGGCTGTAAACTTCCCTACTGAACCCTGTTCTATATAAATGCTGTGGAACGATTCCTCCCTATCCTTTCCCTGCACTTAAAAATAATTTTTTCACCATAATCAAGTCTTGCAAACGTCTCTCCCTGCACTGGTTTACACTGGTAAATGGCAAAATCTAAGATGGCTGCCGCTATTTATGGAGCTGTGACATCACAGGGCTGGCTGGCTGCTGATTGGCTGCATGCATGGCATTATGGGTGATTCCGCCTTCCCAGAGTCCCTTTCTCCATGTCCTCACAGGTGCAGCAGCCATTTTAGGAAAAAATTTGATTCGTTGCCACGAAGCGTGAGGAAATTCGGCTTTGGTGCGAATATAATTTTTCCTGAAATTCGGATTGAATTCCACTTCGTCAGCTCTGATTCGCTCATCTCTAATTTCTACTACCTTTATACCTGCACATGTGAGGACATCACCGTCACCTCTATGTGCTTCTTTTACATGTTCAGTCGATCTTGGTGAACCTATCCCTATTCTTAGAGTTTTTGATTGGAAGGAGAATAATAAAAAAACATATAGGAAGAAAAGACGAGAAGAAAAAACATAGAAGGATGGACTACAGAGTATGATTCAAGTGCCTCAGAAGATCTGAATAATATTACAACAGACTAAAAGAAAGTGTAGCCACGCAAAAACATTTTTTTCCCTGAATTCACAAATATTACAACAGAGGTTAATATAGAGGAAGAAATGACAGCTGGAGAAGTTACTCCCCCTTTAGGAGAAAGATCAAAAGGAGGCGGTCGAAGGGAAAGAAATTGGAAAGGAAGTTACAAAAGGAAACAGGTGTCTTGGAAACAATAAGACTGAAAGGAGAGGAAACTGCGAAAGAACAGATCGGAAATAATGTTATTAATCTATCAGGAGTACATTTGGACAATGAATGTCTTTCATTGTTTTTAAAAGGTTTAAATTTTGGTTTAGTGGAAGAGTTTGATCCAGTTGATTTTGAAGTGGATCTATTTAAGGCAATTAGGAAGTTGAATCTATATAAGATCTATAAAGATGAGAAAAAATCAAGGTGGAAGAAAAAAGGAGAAAAACCAAGTGTTGTTAGTGAATTTGGATTTAATATAAGTAAAGTACAAGATACAACTGACACAGAAGTGGTGAACACATTGTTGGCCCTACAAGAGGAGACAGATTTAGAACAAGTAAGAGGGGGAGAAGAAGTACAGCCAATTCTGAAAGGTATTAAATCTACATTTACGACCCCCCCGCCCCCACCCCGAAACACACACACAACACCCCTTCCCCCCCAACCAGCCGACAAGGGAGGTAATATAGTGTTGATGAAAAAAGAATACTATGTAAAAGGAGCAATGAGGCAATTAGAAGATAATGAGGTGTACACACAGTTGAAGCACAATCCAATTCCACAGTATCAAAGGCTCCTAAAGTCCCTATTGAATAAATATAGGGGAAAAAAATTGTAGAGAAATTCTATCCCAAATTTCCCACAAAACCAAAATGTACCAATGGTGCATAAATCAGTAGAGAATCCACCAGGGCACCCTATAGTGTCAGGAATAGGGTCAATTACAGAACCCCTGTCACAATATATAGATTGGTTACTCCGTCCATTATTGAAAAGGATACCATCAAATTTAAAAGACATAGAAAATTGACTGCCACAAATTCCCTCTTGCACTTCATGAGCTTCCATAATCCCCCCACCCCTACCCTCACCCAAATGTAAAAACAGCAGTACCATATGGACAGTTTACTAGGTTGAAAAGAATAGCCAGGGAAGATACAGACTTCATAGATCAATCCAAAGATTTAAAAAGGAGATTATTAGAAAGAGGGCACCCTGAGAAAATAATTCATGAATCCTTTTTGAGAGTAGTGAAGGAGAGTCAAAAGAAAGAAAGAAAGGATCACAACAAAGAGAAGATAGGGAGAGAAGTGGTCACCTTTAAATACACCCCTATGGCAGCAAACAAAAAAAGCTATTTTGAACAACTGGTACCTCCTAGCCTATGATGAGAATTTGAAGGAGAAAACGAAAAACCCACCATTAGTAAGCTTCAGAAAGAGTTGTACCATTAAAATCAAAATAGTGCACACTAACTTTAAGAATAGGAAGGAAGATTGGTTAGAAAAGGGAATTCCACAAGGGAATTACAAATGTGGCCAATGCACAGCTTGTAGATTTATAATTAAAAACAAAGGTGCAATGGCACACTGCAGCTAGAGCTCCGTCCTGCCACTATGCTGGATGTTAGATGAGGCATTAGTTTATATTTTGGCCAAATTATGTAAGCCACCCACCACTTCACGGTTGCCTCTCGAGTGGTCCCTAACATTAATTCTTACCTTTTATGGGCCATATCAGCCACACAAAACCCAGGGAGTGCAGGTGCAGCATGCATGCCAGATACACTCTGCTTGTAACCCCGTCTGGTGCCATACAGCGTTCATCAGATCAAGGGATGCAAATACCAACATGCATGCTGAGCCCACTAGTACTTCTCCTGGAACCAAATGGCTTCTGGTAAGTTCAATAAAGCAGACTCAGTTTTATACTGACTTTAAAACCAGCCTACAGGGCGGATTCACTAGTCAGGTGTGCATGACTGCATGGAGGTCACCACGCCTCCCATATATGCTACAAAGGAAAAAAATGGAGATTGCAGTCAGCACAACCCAATACGCAGGTGCACGTTGCTATGGTGAAATACACATATAAACGTAAAAACAAAGGTGCAATGGCACACTGCAGCTAGAGCTCCGTCCTGCCACTATGCTGGATGTTAGATGAGGCATTAGTTTATATTTTGGCCAAATTATGTAAGCCACCCACCACTTCACGGTTGCCTCTCGAGTGGTCCCTAACATTAATTCTTACCTTTTATGGGCCATATCAGCCACACAAAACCCAGGGAGTGCAGGTGCAGCATGCATGCCAGATACACTCTGCTTGTAACCCCGTCTGGTGCCATACAGCGTTCATCAGATCAAGGGATGCAAATACCAACATGCATGCTGAGCCCACTAGTACTTCTCCTGGAACCAAATGGCTTCTGGTAAGTTCAATAAAGCAGACTCAGTTTTATACTGACTTTAAAACCAGCCTACAGGGCGGATTCACTAGTCAGGTGTGCATGACTGCATGGAGGTCACCACGCCTCCCATATATGCTACAAAGGAAAAAAATGGAGATTGCAGTCAGCACAACCCAATACGCAGGTGCACGTTGCTATGGTGAAATACACATACAAACGTAAAAACAAAGGTGCAATGGCACACTGCAGCTAGAGCTCCGTCCTGCCACTATGCTGGATGTTAGATGAGGCATTAGTTTATATTTTGGCCAAATCATGTAAGCCACCCACCACTTCACGGTTGCCTCTCGAGTGGTCCCTAACATTAATTCTTACCTTTTATGGGCCATATCAGCCACACAAAACCCAGGGAGTGCAGGTGCAGCATGCATGCCAGATACACTCTGCTTGTAACCCCGTCTGGTGCCATACAGCGTTCATCAGATCAAGGGATGCAAATACCAACATGCATGCTGAGCCCACTAGTACTTCTCTTGGAACCAAATGGCTTCTGGTAAGTTTTTGCTTCTGGTTTTAAAGTCAGTATAAAACTGAGTCTGCTTTATTGAACTTACCAGAAGCCATTTGGTTCCAGGAGAAGTACTAGTGGGCTCAGCATGCATGTTGGTATTTGCATCCCTTGATCTGATGAACGCTTTATGGCACCAGACGGGGTTACAAGCAGAGTGTATCTGGCATGCATGCTGCACCTGCACTCCCTGGGTTTTGTGTGGCTGATATGGCCCATAAAAGGTAAGAATTAATGTTAGGGACCACTCGAGAGGCAACCGTGAAGTGGTGGGTGGCTTACATAATTTGGCCAAAATATAAACTAATGCCTCATCTAACATCCAGCATAGTGGCAGGACGGAGCTCTAGCTGCAGTGTGCCATTGCACCTTTGTTTTTACGTTTGTATGTGTATTTCACCATAGCAACGTGCACCTGCGTATTGGGTTGTGCTGACTGCAATCTCCATTTTTTTTCGATTTATAATTAAGACCAGGAATTTGAATATAGGGGAAGTGAAACATGTAGTTAGACAATTCATTTCATGTAAAACACAGTTTTTAGTTTATGTTATTTTTTGCCCATGTGGAAGGTTTTATTTAGGGAAAACTATAAGGTGCCTTTATATAAGGTTCAGAGAACATAAGAAATCAATAAGAACAGGAATAGGTTCACCAAGATTGATTGAACATGTAAAAGATGCACATGGAGGTGACAGTGATGTCCTCACATGTGCAGGTATAGAGGTAGTAGGAATGTTAACAAATGGGGGCGACAGACATTGCCATCTGCTCCAAAGGGAGGCCTCTTAGATAATTAGGACAAACGCTACAGAACGTGATGACGTCAGTCGCAGATAAAAAGAGAGAAACGCACTGACGCCATCGCGTGAGTGGCCAGACGAAGTGCAGATTGCGCGTAACGGTTTTCGCCAACTGTGACTGAGGGAGTGCCGCACCCGTAACCATGTTTTAATGTTTTTCTGAATAAAAGCAGCAAGGAATGAAAAGGGTAAGTGCCGCAAGTTGATTGTCCATCTATAATTCATATGTTTTTATTTTCTGATTTGCAGAATTTTTAAATTTATTTCCTGAACATGATTATGGGGCGGTCATCTTGCCTGAGCTGTTCTTAACAGCATTTACACAGCATTAAAAAAATTGCTTTATGGCAGCCCCATGGTCCATGGACAGGAGGGGACCTCTGACTTCTATGGGAGAGTTTTCTGGGCATGCTCTGTGACCTGTGCAGAGGTCATTGTACAAGGAAAGAAGAGAGAAGCTGTGACAATCACCTATTGTGAATGGTGTATCTTGTCTTTTCTGTCATTTTAAAGGTGGATTTAGACTCCCTGATTTCTGGGCAGATTACCAGGAACGACAATCCCTGAGAACGCTCATTCCCAACAATCTGCCCATCTAAATGTGCCACTGATCACTCAATGAACGAGCGAAACGCTCATCCATTGGGTGATCCGGTCTTTCTTGCAGGCACATCAATCATCATTTCTGGGTAGCAGATCATGCAGACTAAACAGCGATCTGCTGCCTAGAAATACTGATTCTGTATTTCTCACCCTCATACTGTGAAGGAGATCGCTGCATGTAAATGCAATGGTCTTCACTCAACAAGCAGCCGATTGTCGGGAAGGAATGCTTCCTTCCCGACAATCGGCTGTAACATCGTGCAGTGTAAACCCGCCTTAATTATGCCTGTAATGATATTGCTTCTGTGTTCAGATAAGCAGTAACTGCAGTAAATGATCAGTACAGACAAGTGGCACCTATTATTAGGCTTAGTGGCCAGTGTTAAAACTGCAGGATTTAATGTTTTTTGTTTAAATATAGATATTGAAAGGAAAATTAAAAATAACATCACTAACAATTCTTTAAAATTATATTAAACATAAAAAAAAATTTTACACCATAGGTCATTTTATTGATGACACGTCCTTTAAAAAAATCTCTGCAATTCATTCCCAGTGGGACATTTCAGAACACATATGTTGTGTTGCAAACATACAAAAAATATTTTTACGTTGACATGTGACCCTCTATTACTATAATCGGCGTGGGGATGGTGGGTGGTGTACAGAAGGCTGTCTGTACCAGCACCACTAACTTTATATGGGGTATAACTACATACACTAAAGATAGAGTATCTCTGCACTTACACAACAGCCTCGGCAGTCATGAATGCAAAATTGAAAAATAAAAAGCACATTGTGAGGCAATAAAGCAACACTAGTATTGGGACTGCACTAAATGTGATGGATAGGCCAGATGCCTGATAAGCTATCCATAAATATAAGAAACTTTATGTATTAGGTATCTTGGGAAATTTAATTATGTTCTGTTAAAATTATATGCGGCTAAACTCTAGCATTTTGCAAAAGTGGGGGGAAGGGGGGACATGCTACATAAAGTATCATGAATCTTTGGCTTTGATAGGACTTTAAGGTACAGTAGGCTACATCGTTATAGGAAGTAGTCTTAATTGCTTCACATCCAGAGGGGCTCATCAAAGCCATACCGTGCATCCTAAAGGTTAACGTGATAGAAAGAAATGCACTGTAAGCTATTCTGGGCAGACGTTGATGTTCCTGATATCGCTTTTTTATATTCTATCCATTTATTTACCACTAGACTGAGGCTTAAAGTACTGCTCGTATAGTTCTGGCTAGAACGTACAAAGTAACCCATCCAGTACAAATGATCTACTAAAGGTGTAGGGTAAAAAATATACATAAACCTCTTAATTGTATGTAAATAATGCCAGAAGCCTGACTAATAAAACTGGGAAACTGGAATTAGTGATGTGTAAGGAGGACTATGACATAGTGGGAATAACTGAGACATGGCTGGATGATAGCTATCACTGGGCAGTTAATGTACAGGGTTACAGTCTGTTTAGAAAGGATCGCGAAAAATGGAGAGGGGGAGGGGTAAGTCTTTATGTAAAGTCCTGTCTAAAGCCCACAGTCCAAGAAGATATAAGTGAGGGACATGAACATGTGGAGTCACTGTGGGTGGAAATACATGGAGGCAAAAACAATAATAAATTACTAATTACTAACTACTGCATTAAGTAATTTCATAGCCAGACCCTTATTTCTGATATTTAAGGACTTTATACTGACAGGGAGAGTTCCACAGGATTGGCGCTTTGCAAATGTAGTGCCAGTATTCAAAAAGGGTCCGAAAACAGAGCCCGGAAACTATAGGCCGGTAAGTTTAACATCTGTTGTGGGGAAAATGTTTGAAGGTTTTCTAAGAGATGCTATCTTGGAGTACCTCAATGAAAATAAGCAAATAACGCCATATCAGCATGGCTTCATGAGGGATCGATCATGTCAAACTAATTTAATCAGTTTCTATAAGGAGGTAAGTTCTAGACTTGACAGCGGAGAATCAATGGATGTCGTATATCTGGACTTCTCCAAAGCATTTGACACTGTACCTCATTAAAGGTTAGTATATAAAATGAGGATGCTCGGACTGGGAGAAAATGTCTGTATGTGGGTGAGTAACCGGCTCAGTGATAGAAAACAGAGGGTGGTTATTAATGGTACACACTCAAATTGGGTCACTGTCACTAGTGGGGTACCTCAGGGTCAGTACTGGGCCCTATCCTCTTCAGTATATTTATTAGTGATCTTGTAGAAGGCTTGCATAGTAAAATATCTATTTTTGCAGATGACACTAAACTGTGTAAAGTAATTGACATGGAAGAGGACAGTTTTCTGCTACAGAGGGATCTGGATAGATTGGAGGCTTGGGCAGAGAAGTGGCAGATGAGGTTTAATACTGACAAATGTAAGGTTATGCATATGGGAAGGAAGAATGCAAGTCACCCATACATACTAAATGGTAAAACACTGGGTAACACTGACATGGAACAGGACCTAGGAATTTTAGTGAACAGCAAACTAAGGGTACTATCACACTTGCGTGCTGCCGCTCCGTCCCCATTGACTATACCGCTCACAGCCGGAGATCGCCGGATGAAAAGTCGGACATGCAGTACTTTTCGTCCGGTGATCTCCGGCCGTGCTGCGCCGTAGCTCTGCCCCCACCCCATTATAGTCAATGGGGATGGAGCGGCAGCACGGCAGTGCACGGCCACTTGCGGCAGGACGGATCCGTCCTGCTGCAAGTGTGAAAGTACCCTAAGCTGCAAAATAAATGTGGAGCCCTAGTATTGGGTCTACAACACAATGAAAGCCAGATATCCAAAAGGAAGGAAAACCGAGCAAAGGGGTGTCTCCATTACAGAGATCACCAAATCTACCATATTAAGTAGCCCCTATGTCAAGATCCTGCTTTTTTACAAGCTTTAAGGATGTGACGAGGAAGACCTAAGCCAGTTATCCATCCACAGACAGCTGTTTTGGGGTGTTGCCCCTCATCAGTGTGGAGTAGGATTCTGGCTAACCGGGAGCAATTCCTTGGAGGCTACTCAAACAAAACAATAGCTGATCTCAGGGAGACGAGGTACAAAAAACACAGCGGAGCCTCATTTAAGAGTCTCAACACAGCAATCCAAAGTGCAAAGCTCCCTGGAAAACAGTAATATGCTAAATAAATGTGGAGCCCAAGTATTGGGTCTACAACACAATGAAAGCCAGATATCCCTCAAAGGAAGGAAAACCGAGCAAAGGGGTGTCTCCATTACAGAGATCACCAAATCCACCATATAAAGTGGCCCCTATGTCAAGATCCCGCTTTTTTACAAGCTTTATGGATGTGTCGGGGAATACCTAAGCCAGTTATCCACCCACAGACAGCTGTTTCGGGGTGTTGCCCCTCACCAGTGTGGAGTAGGATTCTGGTTAACCGGGAGCAATGCCTTGGAGACTACTCAAACAAAACAATAGCTGATCTCAGGGAGACCAGCTACAAAAAACACTGCAGAGCCTCATTTGACAGCTGCGAATCAATGGATGTCGTATATCTGGACTTCTCCAAAGCATTTGACACTGTACCGCATAAAAGGTTAGTATATAAAATGAGAATGCTCGGACTGGGAGAAAAAGTCTGCATGTGGGTAATTAACTGGCTGAGTGACAGAAAACAGAGGGTGGTTATTAACGGTACACACTGAGATTGGGTCACTGTCACTAGTGGGGTACCCCAGGGGTCAGTACTGGGCCCTATTCTTTTCAATATATTTATTAATGATCTTGTAGAAGGCTTGCACAGTAAAATATTAATTTTTGCAGATGACACTAAACTGTGTAAAGTAATTGACACGGAAGAGGACAGTATACTGCTACAGAGGGATCTGGGTAGATTGGAGGCTTGGGCTGAGAAGTGGCAGATGAGATTTAACACTGACAAATGTAAGGTTATGCACATGGGAAGGAATAATGCAAGTCACCCATACATACTAAATGGTAAAACACTGGGTAACACTGACATGGAAAAGGACCTAGGAATTTTAATAAACAGCAAACTAAGCTGTAAAAACCAGTGTCAGGCAGCTGCTGCCAAGACCAATAAGATAATGGGTTGCATCAAAGGGGGCATATACGCCCGTGATAAGAACATAGTCCTACCACTTTACAAATCACTGGTCAGATCACACATGGAGTATTGTGTACGGTTCTGGTCTCCTGTGAACAAGGCAGACATAGCAGTGCTGGAGAGGGTTCAGAGTAGGGCAACTAAAGTAATAACTGGAATGGGGCAACTACAGTACCCTGAAAGATTATCAAAATTAGAGTTATTCACTTTAGAAAAAAAACGACTAAGGGGAGATCTAATAACTATGTATAAATATATCAGGGGTCAGTACAGAGATCTCTCCCATCATTTACTTATCTCCAGGACTGTGACAAGGGAACATCCTCTGCGTCTGGAGGAAAGAAGGTTTGTACACAGACATAGAAGAGGATTCTTTACGGTAAGAGCAGTGAGACTATGGAACTCTCTGCCTGAGGAGGTGGTAATGGTGAGTTCACTAAAAGAGTTCAAGAGGGGCCTGGATGTATTTCTGGAGTGTAATAATATTTCAGGCCATAGCCACTAGAGATGGGTCGGTAAAACGGGGAGTTATCTGATTTCCAGATTGGAGTCGGGAAGGAATTTTTTTTCCCCTTAAGTGGGAAGAATTGGCTTCTACCTCACAGTTTTTTTTTGCCTTCCTCTGGATCAACTTACAGGATAACAGGCCGAACTGGGTGGACAAAATGTCTTTTTTCGGCCTTCTATACTATGTTCCTATGTTCCTCCTATCTAAACATGTCAAATTAGGAAAAAGTATATGATGTTTTGAAACTCATTGAAAACGTGTCAAGGTTTCTTAACTAGGTTTTTTTGCATTTTTAGTGGGTTTATGCCACACTCACCACTTTTCTCAGATGTAGTCGGGGCTTTTATGCGAGGGGTCTATGCATCCTGACAGATTTAAATTATGTATGCCAGAATACTTAAATTACATTGAAGTCTAGCTCTTAGCTGGAGTTGCTTTCAGGTTCTGGCGCCTCTTGAAAAATTTGCAGCAGTCCTAATAAATTGTTCTGAATGTGCAGCAAGCCCCAGAGGAGCCAGTGCAGAGTTTGGGAACAGTAGTGGCCCTAATGAGATGTTGTGTCATGGTGCACTCCCTGAGGTCGTCGCTCCCATGGGTTCGGTGCAGTAAAAAGGTAATATGAATGAATCATGCAGACATGGAAGAACATCAAACATTTTTATTTAGTAAGAGCAAAGGATGAATTACCGTATAGCCAACTGTTGTCTGTACAAGGGGCAATGTCTATATCTCCAGATGATGGGGTATGGTGGCAGGCAAGATGGCAGACAAAAGCACTTCCCTTTCATGATTTCACTTCGTTAACAGCAATAAGCTGGCACTTGTGGCTATAGGTGTGATATGCACACTTTTGCATGTGCCTGTCTGTGGTGATGGGTGATAACTTGATATTGCCTCACCTGTAGCAGAGTCTGTAAAGCTGTAGTGCTGATCACTCTGCTGTCAGCAAATGCTGTAGCTTGCAGAACCTCTGTGGCCTGGAGTAGTGGTCCTCACAGGAGTAGTGGTCCTCACAGTATCAGCTGTATCTTTAGTTCCTAGACTCTTGGAGCAGGGCAGATGAACATGCTCCCCAACCCTAGGCTTGCCAAGCTATCTCTCCTTAGAACTGTCTAAAACTTTTGCATTCTTTTTTCCCCCCAAGGTATATGTTATACAGATGGGGAAAAAATGTGATGTGAATCCAGACATAAAATAAATTTATGATTAACGTTTCTGAACTTTTCTAAATGAATATGAAAGTTAAAAAATTATTTACACAATATTAATAACATAATATTTTTAAGCTGGATTCGGGTTCAGTACATTTCTTCCGAATTCACTAAAAACTAGCTTTGACTCCAACTACACTACTGTGATACACTATGTCGATCGGCACTGCGGTGAAGTAGAGCAGCGGTGCGCGTGTCTCAGGGCAGGCGTCCCATAAAGATAAAAAGAGAAACGACCGGCACTTGCTTTTAGATAATCTTGGGGTGATTTATTGTCACATTCCAGTGACAGCGTTTCGGCATACAATCAGTTTAACAAAGGCAGATTGTATGCCGAAACGCCGTCACTGAAATGTGACAATAAATCATAGCAAGATTATCTAAAAGTGAGTGCCGGTCTCTTCTCTTTTTATCCAACTACACTACTGTGACTCCACAGCCCTGATATAATCTGTCTGATGGACATTTTGGAATCCACAGCTCACTTGTCCTGGAGATGACAGGCTTAGGGAGACTGGACATACTTTACAGGCAGACTGTGGATCTGCTAAGGCACACATCCCACTGAGGAAATTGTGGATGCAGTTACTGTCAGTACAGCAACCTAGGAAAAGAGTAGAACCTAGTCTGTCATTGAAAGGGGGGCACCCCATGGTTGCATAGTGAAAGTGATGTGTTGCACCATATATATGGATGCTTAAGTGTGGGGTAGAAAAGTGCAATGTGAGGAAAATCACTTCAAAGAAAGATCTTGGCCTGTTAACTACCTTTGCAACAGTAAGAACTGAAAGATTTGTGAAATTGCAAAACTGTGGAAAATCTGCTTGTCTATGCAAAGTCTGAACTGTGCTGTATTGGAACTTTATCTTTCAGTAAAGAACTGTTCTACTGTTAAATCTGCCACATCATTACCTCCACATTTCAGGGACCCAGCCTTGCACCACACAATTCATCACCACCAGGGGTACCCCAAACAACTTCAGGCAAGAGAACCCCCAGAACCAAAATGTGCCTCAAAAGGAAGAAAAGGTGTGCCCTTCCCATCACTGCAAGGCCCCGGGGAGCATCAGAGTGAGTAACTACTACCTCCATTACTGCTACTACTATTCCTATCTTCTCCACTCTCCCCCGTAGCGTGCTGCTCTAGTTTTTATTTTGTTTCTGTATTGTTTTCAGCCACTTTGCTTCTACAGGGAAATCTGGGAAAATATTCTAGTCATGGCTTCAGAACTAGGGCATATGGCCTATAAAGCCTTATTCACAGAGAATCCAACATGGGTAAACTGCTTACAGGCCACTTAATTTGAACAATTGAATAGGAGTTTCACCAGTTCAAAATTTTTACTAGTACTGAAGCTGTTGCCTTGTATAGCGGTACCCAGAAGGATGATCAGTTCTCTTTACCACCAAGGAATAAGAAGCGGAGCAAAGATTTATAAATCCAGAACTATGTGAGATCAAATATACCACTAGATGCCCTTTTTTTTATGGGAACAGTCACTCCTGATCATTGCGCCATGTAAACATGCCCAGCCATCAGCCAAAAAACTAGAAACTGCTCATGCATCTTGGATCACATCTTTTAAGTAGGTATAAAAATGATCGCTTGTGCTGCTGGCAAACAATGCAACAGTATAACAGGAGGGATTGGAATGAACAATCACAAAAACGATTATTCATTCAAACCCATTTATTCATTTAAAACCCCTTGCAATGCCGTGGGCTCCTATGACCTGCTTTGAAGAAAGTCAGGGACACAACAAAGTCTCTTCAACATGGTTTATTGCTTGTTACAGCCGGATCACAGCCAGGTCAGGTAATCAGTCCACAGTGTTTGTCTCACACATGCCTTGCAGTGTGTGATCTGCAGCCTCTCACTCAACAAACACACCCTGCTTCATGCTGCTGACTGTTAAACTGCAATCGTGGACATGAGCCCGGAGTGGATCGTGGGGAATAAGCACCCACCCAGGTCTTTGCTTATTTCCATTAAAAGGCAGGCCCAGATTAGCTGATATATAAACCATCAAAAGATGTGGTGATAAGAAAGCAGGATGCGCTCAAACCCATATGCAGTCGTGCATTTCTGTAGGGGAGCACATCCTGCACTTGTAGTCCGTTGCTAATGGCAATCACCAGCAAAAAATGCATACAATGGATGATGCCAGCAACGGACTACAAGTACCACAATGGACATCCTACATAAGATGAAATTTATGTGGATGTGGCAAGAATTCAGAACAAACACAGAACCAGAGATAGGTGCACGCTGCCGTCACACTAAACCCTCACACTGATGTTAAAAATTGAGAGTTAGTTCGACATATCCTACTAGGAGGACGTGTCTTAAGCCTCGGGCACCAGCGTCAAGGTCTCTCAAGTAGCCCGTGGGCCCTAACACTCACCTACCTGCGCCATATGGGCGATATCAGGGGCCAGTGGGCAATTACAGGAGCATTAGGACGACTCACAAACATCTCCTCTGTTACCTCCAGCATGTGGCCATGCTTGCAATGGGAGGTGGGAGGTGTCTATGAGCCCTACCCAAGTCTGACTGATATAGCCCAAGGCCAAGCAGGTGCACCCAAATGTGACCTGAAGATGAAAAACAGGCACATTTAAAATGGAGTTTATACACCTCCATACATATATATATATATATAAACCATCAAAAAATGTGGTGATAAGAAAGCAGGATGCGCTCATACCCATATGCAGTTGTGCATTTCTGTAGGGGAGCACATCCTGCACTTATAGTCCGTTGCTAATGGCAATCACCAGCAAAAAATGCATACAATGGATGATGCCAGCAACGGACTACAAGTACCACAATGGACATCCTACATAAGATGAAATTTATGTGGATGTGGCAAGAATTCAGAACAAACACAGAACCAGAGATAGGTGCACGCTGCCGTCACACTAAACCCTCACACTGATGTTAAAAATTGAGAGTTAGTTCGACATATCCTACTAGGAGGACGTGTCTTAAGCCTCGGGCACCAGCGTCAAGGTCTCTCAAGTAGCCCGTGGGCCCTAACACTCACCTACCTGCGCCATATGGGCGATATCAGGGGCCAGTGGGCAATTACAGGAGCATTAGGACGACTCACAAACATCTCCTCTGTTACCTCCAGCATGTGGCCATGCTTGCAATGGGAGGTGGGAGGTGTCTATGAGCCCTACCCAAGTCTGACTGATATAGCCCAAGGCCAAGCAGGTGCACCCAAATGTGACCTGAAGATGAAAAACAGGCACATTTAAAAGATTAGCTGATACCAGATATACTAGGAAGCAACAGCGTCTACTATATAACTTAGTGGACACTCTAGCTACTGGCTTCTACTCCACCAAGGCTGGGTACCTTGGTGGCACGTCTCAGGTGAACCACAGCAAACCATGATATAAATCCCCTCTAATAGTTTTCCTGCACCATTCTCGAATATACATACCGTCTTTCATACCTCACAACCCCCCCTCCCCCACCCCGACCCCTCTGTTCAAACCTGTGGGGGTGAACACCTGCACTAAAACATGATGCTCGTGACAGGGCATCCGCATTACCCTGCAGCTTTCCCGCCTGATGTTCCACCAAGAAATTGAAATTCTGTAAGGAGAGAAACCACAAGGTGTCCCGAGCCTTTCTCTCCTTGGAATTCCTCATCCAATCAATGATGAATGGTCCGTCACCAGGCAAAAATGTCACCCCAGCAGGTAGTACCGTAAGAATTCCAAGGCCAACTTGATGGCTAGGCACTCCTTCTCCACTACACTGTATTTCTTTTCTGCTGAGGTAAGCTTTCTACTCAAATAAGTGATAGGATGCTCATCTCCGTTCACTTTTTGAGACAGAACGTCTCCTAGCCCTACTTCAGACATGCCCATTTGGATCATAAATTTGTCCTTAAAGTTGGGGTTGGACAGGACGGGCTGTTCACATAGGGCCAACTTCAGGGCCTGAAATGTTTCTTCTGTCTGAGGATTCCACAGAATCCTGACTGACTTCCTTTCAGCAGATCGGTCAGGGGTGGAGCCCTCCCGGCGAAATTGGGTATAAACTGCCTATAATACCCAATGATGCCAAGAAATGTTTTGACTTGCTTCATCGCGAGAGGTCGGGGCCAATTTTGAATGGCCTCGACTTTGTTTATTTGAAGTTTGATTATCCCACGGCCAATCATGTACCCCAAATAATGAGCCTCCTCTAGCCCTGTTGTACACTTTTGAGGATTTGCAGCAAAGCCCGCATCTCTGAGTGAGTCCATGACTGCCTGCACATGGGACAAATGAGACTGGCAGTCACCACTATGAATAATGATATCATCTAAGTAGGTGGATGTATACTTCCGATGAGGTTTTAAAACTATGTCCATCAGCCTCTGGAACGTGGCGAGGGCCCCATGTAACTCAAAAGGCAAAACAACATAGTGCTAAAATCTCTCCAGAGTGACAAAGGCGGTCTTTGTCTTTGCTGACTGTCAGAGGTACCTGCCAGTAACCCTTGGTTAAATCCAGCATCGTGAAGTACTGGGTCTGGCCCAGTCTTTCAATCAGCTCGTCAACCCGGGGCATTGGATAAAGGTCAAACTTTGACACTTTATTCAATTTCCAGAAATCGTTACAAAATCGTAACGATCTGTCCGGCTTTGGAATAAACACAATGGGACTGGCCCACTCGCTCTTGGATTCCTCAATAACTCCTAGGCTAAGCATCTTCTGTACCTCTTCTGTAATGGCTTGTCTCCGGGCCTCTGGCACACAGTACGGATTCACTCATGCCCTTACCCGGGGCCCGGTGACAATGTCATGCTGGACCACCGATGTACGTCCGGGTTTCTGATAAGACAATGGTATTCTGCTGCACTTCCTGACCTCCCATTTTTGTTGTTTTGACAGGGTTTCTGCTATTTTTACTCCGACCTCTGTCGGGACTGACGCGCCTCAGTGGCCCACAGGGATTCTCGGTCCTTCAACGCCTTTAGCAATGCCTTTTATAATTAACTTTGCCCATTTTTTCCCGAACTTCATAGGAGCCTTGCCACTTGGCCAGAAACTTACTCTCAGCAGTGGGTACGAGTATGGGAACTCTATCTTCTGGGGAAAAGGTCCTAACTGTGGCCTTTCTATTATACCCACAACTCTGAGCTGCCTGAACCTCTACTAGATGTTCTCTCACAATGGGAATTACTGATGCAATCCGGTCCTGCATATCTGCAATGTGCTCTATTACACTGTTATGGCGAGTATGCTCCTGCTTCGGCAATGTCCTGCAGGCCTCTGGGATGTCTGCCATATAACAGTTCGAAGGGGGAAAAATCCGTTGAGAACTAGGGTACCTCTCGGATGGCGAACATCAAATATGGCCACAACATATCCCAGCTGTTTCTATCTTGGGATACTATCCATTTTAACATACTCTTTAGGGTTTTATTAAACCTTTCCACCAGCCCATCTGTTTGGGTGTGGTACACTAATGTGCGTAACTGCTTGATTCGAAGCAGCTTGAACAACTCCTTTGTCCTTTGTCACTTTGGACATAAAAGGAGTACCTTGATCCATAAGGATCCCTTTGGGCAACCCAATGCGGCAAAACATGGCAAATAGTTCCCTGACAATAAGTTTGGCTGAGGTATGGTGGAGAGGAATGGCCTCTGGATACCAAATCGCATAGTCCAGCAACACTAATATATGTTGGTGGCCCAAGGCCGACTTTACCACAGGCCCCACAAGAGCCATAGCGATCTGCTCAAAAGGTACCTCTATAATGGGAAGAGGTACCAGTGGAGTACAGAAATTCGTTGTGGGAACAGTAATCTGACACTCTGGACATGACTCACAAAACTTCTTAATAACTCTTCATAAACACCAGGCCAAAAGAACCGCTGGAGTATATGCTCTAGTGTCTGTACATGTGTGTGAGCCAAGTCTAATACTGCCCAGAGGTAGGGCTGTGGTACTACTAGCTGCTCCACTACCTCCTGTCTACACGGTACAATAAGTCCTGGAAAAAAGCCATATGGGGAAACACCGCTTCTGCGCCCGGGTGTTAGGCTACCCCATTGATTACAGTCACTCTCTCTCTAGACTGTACCAGAGTGGGGTCCAGGAGTTGGGTGGTCCCAGACCTGTTCTCCATCTCCGGGATAGATGTGGCCTCTGCGGCCTCACCGGCCAATACCTCACCCTGGAAGATTTTTAACCACTACCACCATGTGCTGTACTTCCCTACCCGACGTGGCCATGACAACCATCATCGTCGGATACTCTTGAATATCCCCATGGATACAGATAACAGAGACCTTTTTTCTGAGAAACCAGTGACCCATGCACTAGGGTCACTAGACTCGCGGAGTCTAACAGCACGTTAATCGGGTACACGTTAATGGACACCTCGCACATGGGAGGTTCGCCAGCGCTCAGCAGGGTGTCTGCGGTACAGACAGGCCTGGTATAGAATGAGGACCGGCATACAAACCCGCAGTCCATGGGTACAGTGGTGAAGGGGCAGTTAGTGGCCCTATGTCCAGGAGCCTGGCACCGCCAGCATCGGATAGATTTGTCTTCACAAGCCTGTGGGGCACCCTTAATGAGCCTTTGGGTTGCATTTTCCCCTGCTTGGGATCGGGACCTTTTTGCTAATCTCTATAAGGGGTGTCAGGGTGTCACATATTTTTGAGAAGTGTCCCGAACCAAATCCTGGGTGGCCATGTACTGCTCGAATAGGCTGACCAACTGGCCGAGGTTGCCCGGGTCCCCCTGACCCACCCAACGCTGAATGGCCACTGGCAGAGTACGCACAAACCGATCCACCACTCTATCATCTGCTCTCAGCCCAAAGTCTCAGGCTGGAGCCATTTCATTACGAGCTGCAACAAATCATAAGCCTGCGACCTGGAAGACTGAGACTCTACAAGCGCCCACTGGTACACTCGCTGGGCCCGCACATATGTAATGACCCCCATGTGGGCCAGGACCTCACCTTCAAGCTTCCCATAGTTCTGGGCATCCTCATGGCTGAGGTCAAATTCGGCCTTCTGTGCATCCCCCACCAGAAACGGAGCCACCACCTCAGCCAACTGGTCGGACAGCAAATTCTACTGCTCTGCTGTTCTTTCAAAAACTGTCAGAAAGGCCTCCATGTCGTCTTCCGGAGTCATTTTCCTCAATGCTGAGTTGGACTTTATCCCGGGACACTGGCTGGAGCTGGGTCGCCGCTGCTGGTGTCTCCCTCAGGGACGCAATCTGCTGTAGCAACAGGCTGTTGGTCTCCTGCTGTTGTGCATAGGCCTGCTGTTGCTGAACATTGACCTGTTGTTGCTGCGCATTGGCTATTACCAGATGCTTCAGTATTTCCTCCTTCTCGGCTGCTGGCTTAGGCAAGAACTTTGCTGGTTTAAAAATTTTAAACCACAATCATTGACATGAGCCACATATAAAACCCATAGTCGATCGTGAGGAATAATCACCCTCCCAGCTCTTTGCTTATTCCCAGTAAAAGTCAGGCCTGGATTAGCCGATACCAGCAATACTAGATAGCAACAGTGTCCAGTATCTAACTTAGTAGACACTCTAGCTACTGGCTTCTACCCCACCAAGGCCGGGCACCTTGGTGGCACGTCTCAGGTGAACCATAGCAAACCATTATATGCATCCCCTCTAATAGTTTTCCTGCACCATTCTCGAAGATACATACCATGCTTCATATATGAGGCCTGTCACTGCCTTACACCCTTCCAATACTTTCACTGTGAAATTGGAAGTAAGCCAGCACTGATCAACTACCTACATGAATATCACTGATTGGTGTTCAATACAGGAAATTTATCTGTCTGTTTAGAAGGACTTTAAAGCGACACCTTCATCCCAAAATATTTTTATACATATACATATTAGCAACATATATATGAATATTCTATGTATTTTTTTAATATAAAACAGATGGATGTTTTTCTAGAAGTAATTCTGTCCTGGCTCTTTAAAGGGTTTCTCCCAGAATGATTTGAAAACTGTCACAGAATGTGAGTAGGACTGGTTGCTGCCACTTGCAGAGCTGCCTAGGGGATAGAAGGCCTCACTCTACAATATGCTCACGCTCTGGCACTTGCATATAATACACATTGGTGAGTGTTCCTGTCAGGCTGCTCAGCCAGGATGGAAGTTGTAGGCAGGATCATTATTATCATTTATTGTAGAGTAAAGTAGTACTGTAGAGAAAAGAGAGGATCTGCCCCTAGCTTTGGGATCTTCATTCATGTGGTATGCAATCCGCTGTTTGCTGGAATGGTTAAGTGCATAAATTGTACATTTAAGTCTAAATCTTTTAAATTGATGTCCATTGTGCTGAGAAGCAGTGATAGATCAATGCATAGCATGTGGATGTGCAATCTATGTTTTCTCTTTTTGTTGGAAATCTTTTAAATTGATTTAGGAAAAACGCAAGGATTAATCATTTACTAGCTAGCTTATATTGTTAGCCATGTGTGCAATATTATTTAAAAGTGGAGGATTTTCTCCTTTTGAGTTATGACAGTGAGATAAATGATTGTAAATTTTCTGAATGACATTGTTTCACTCACCCTAGATAGTACAAGAAGATTAATGGGTTTTCTCAAATGTGAAAGAAGATTTAGCATGTTTAATAGTGTGACGCTTTCAAAAATAGCAATGATTGTATAGACTAATGAGATGCTTATGAATTTAAATTTATTAAAGGGTTTAGATTACAGTGAAAGGCTGACCTTTGGGACTCAAATTTGGAGGACTTTGGCATTGTAAAATTTCATAGTCAAGTGACCTTTCCTAACGATGATTGTGAACAAGCTTTAAGGCCTCTTGCACACAAACGTATTTACTTTCCATGTCCGTTCCATTTTTTGCGGACCGTATGCGGAACCATTGATTTTAATGGGTCCACAAAAAAATGGAAGGTACTCTGTGTGCATTTTATTTCCGTATATCCGTTACGCAAAAAGTAGGAACTTGTCCTATTATTGTCCGCATAACGGACAAGGATAGTACTTTTCTGATAGGGGCCAGCTGTTCCGTTCCGCAAAATACAGAATGCACACGGACGTCATCCATATTTTTTGTGGACCGCAAAATGCATACGGTCATGTCCAAGAGGCCTAACCCTAACAGACTAGACCTTGGTCAAAGTTATCTGAGTGTTCAAATTTCCCAATTTGAGTTTCCATACTTTTTCAAGGTAGTTCTTTCCTTTTTTCACTCTCAAGTTGCACAAAACCAAAATAATACACAGATTTTGCTTAAAATGTTAAGTGTGTTTCACCTTTAACTTTATGCCTTTTGGAGATCATTTCATCTTCAACTTACTTAATTTTGAGCAGAGGTGCCCAAACTTGTGCATGCCACTGTAGGACATGTGACATCACAAGAAGCTAAAGTATTTATATACAGTGGTGGGGGAAATTATTTGATACACTGCCGATTTTGCAAGTTTTCCCACCTACAAGGAATGGAGAGGTGTGTAATTTTTATCAGAGGTACACTTCCACTAAGAAAGATAAAATCTTTAAAAAAAAAAAATCCTGAAAATCCCATTGTATTATTTTTAAATAATTTGAATTTTATTGCATGAAATAAGTATTTGATACAATAGAAAAATCTGAACTTAATATTTGGTACAGAAATCTTTGTTTGCAATTACAGAGGTCAGACGTTTCCTGTAGTTCTTGACCATGCTTGCACAAATTGCAGGGATTTTGGCCCACTCCTCCATACAGATCTTCGCCAAATCTTTCAGGTTTCGGGGCTGTCACTGGGCTACATTGAGTTTCAGCTCCCTCTAACCCTGGGTTCAGACCTGAGCATTCTAAAAACGCGCGTTTTACGTGCATCTTTGTCGGGCGTATTTCAGCGCGTTTTTGGAAATAGGAAACACGCGTTCGTACGCGCGTTCTTGTGATTGACTACTGTGGTGTCAATCACAAAACGCGCGACAAACGCCCCAAAAAAAGCTCAAGTACTTGTTTATGCGTCGGGCGTTTTACAGCGCGTTCAAACGCGCTGTAAAACGCTCAAGTGAGAACCAGGGCCATAGGGAATCATTGGTTTTCATGTTTTGAGCGTTTTACAGCGCGTTTGAACGCGCTGTAAATCGCTCAGGTGTGAACTTAGGGTAAAGATTTTCGATTGGGTTCAGGTCTGGAGACCGGCTAGGCCACTCCAGGACATTGAAATGCTTCTTACGGAGCCACACCTTAGTTGTACTGGCTGTGTGTTTTGGGTCAGTATCATGCTGAAAGACCCATCCATAACCCATCTTCAATGCTTTTACTGAGGGAAGGAGGTTGTTGGCTAAAATCTCACCATACATGGCCCCATTCATCCTCCCTTTAATACAGTGCAGTACCCATGCTATACGGTTGGAACAGTGTTCTTGGGGTTCTACTCATCCTTCTTTCTCCAAACATGGCAAGTGGAGTTGATACCAAAAAGTTCTATTAACCTTCTCCCATTCCTCCTCTGGATCATCCAGATGGTCATTGGTAAACTTCAAATGGGCCTGGACATGTGCTAGTGGCACAGGAGCCGCAGGGGGACCTTGCGTGCCCTGCAGGATTTTAATCCATGACGCCAAAGTATGTTAATAACTGTAATATTTGAGACTGTGGTCCCAGCTCTCTACAGATCATTGACCACTTGACCAGGTCCTCCTGTGTGGTTTTGGGCTGATTCCTGACCTTTATCAGAATCATCCTTACCCCACGAGGCGAGATATTGTAGCACATCCCAGCCTTGTGCAGGTCTATAATTTTGCCCCTGGTTTCCTTAGACAGCTCTCTAGTCTTGGCCATGGTGAAGAGGTTGGAGTGTGATTGATTAAGTGTGTGGACAGGTGTCTTTTATACAGGTAACAAGTTCAAACAGGTGCAATTAATACAGGTAATGAGTGCAGAGTAGGACGGCTTCTTAAAGGGATTCTGTCACCTCTGATAACACAAATTTAGCTTTTAAACCAGTCATGCTCCACAGATTACCTTGAATCAGCTTTGCTTTTCTGTAATGAAATCCGTTCAGTAGTTTTGCAGAAAAACGACTTTTATAAATATGCTAATTAATCGTGAAGGTGCCCAGAGGGGCATTATCTTCTACTTTGGGTGCCCAGTAACGCCCCCATGCAGTGCCCAAAACCAGCTCCTTACTCAATAAAAAACGCCTTCCTCCAGAATCCCTAACCACCCACAGCGCCTCATCCCTCTCCTCCCCCTCCCTGACGGCCGAGCAAAGTCTCGCGCAGACGCAGTACCCACTGAGGGCTGCGCCAGTGCGATGAGTAGGAGACTGAGGGCAGGAGCTTCATCATCGTCACTGGGTATGCGCCGAGCCCAGTGACATCCGATGCTCGCTCTTCCCTCAGCGAAGAGGGAAGAGCGGGCATCAGACGTCACTGGGCTCGGCGCATGCCCAGTGACAACGATGAAGCTCCTGCCCTCAGTCTCCTACTCATCGCACTGGCGCAGCCCTCAGTGGGTACTGCGTCTGCCCGAGACTTAGCTCAGCCGTCAGGGAGGGGGAGGAGAGGGATGAGGCACTGTGGGCGGTTAGGGATTCTGGAGAAAGGCGTTTTTTATTGAGTAAGGAGCCGGTTTTGGGCACTGCAGGGGGGCGTTACTGGGCACCCAAAGTAGAAGATAACGCCCCTCTGGGCACCTTCACGATTAATTAGCATATTTATAAAAGTCGTTTTTCTGCAAAACTACTGGACGGATTTCATTACAGAAAAGCAAAGCTGATTCAAGGTAATCTGTGGAGCATGACTGGTTTAAAAGCTAAATTTGTGTTATCAGAGGTGACAGAATCCCTTTAAAGAAAAATGAACAGGTCTATGAGAGCCAGAATTCTTGCTGGTTGGTAGGTGTTCAAATTCTTATTTCATGCAATAAAATGAAAATTAGCGTGGGTTCACACTAGCGTTAGGGATTCCGTTATTGCTTTCCGTTATAACATGGTAATAACGGAAAATAATGGAATGCCCAGACAGAATGCAAAACGGAAGCCTTTAAAAGGCATTCCGTTTGCTCTCCGTCATAATAGAAGTCTATGGGAAAGCATAACGGATCCGTCTGGGTCCCGTTATGCAAGACGGAAAACAAAGTCCTGTCCACAGGACTTTGTTTTCTGCCTTGTATAACAGGAACCAGACAGATCCATTATGCTTTCCCATAGACTTGTATTATTATGGAAAGTAAACAGAATGCCTTTTAAAGGCTTCCGTTTTGCATTCCGTCATAATAGAAGTCTATGGGCAAAAGAACGGATCCGTCCTTCCGTCTTATGGATTCTGTTATGTTCTGTTATAACCATGTTATAACGGAAGCTCATAACGGAAACCATAACGCTAGAGTGAACCTACCCTTAATTATTTAAAAACCAGTGGCGTTGCTAGGGCTGGTGTCACCTGGTGCGGTAGAAAATGTTGTCACCCCCCCCCCCCCCGCACGACACCCCCCTCCCATTGGCGGCGATCTCTCTGCTTAGCCCCGCCCCCACGTCAGCTGTCTGTTTACTATCTAAACCCCCATCCATGTTATCGCTTGGGTTAAAATTCTAGCACCCCCAACCCCTAGCGATCTGTCTGCTTAGAACCCCCCCCCCCACACACACACATATTTGCATACATATTATACCCCTCCAGGACCTCCCATCCCAACATCCCCACATCCCTCCCTAGATCCCCCCATCAGTGTCATCCACACATCCCCCCATCAGTGTCCTCCATACATCCCCCCCATCAGTGTCCTCCACACATCCCCCCCTAAGTGTCCTGCACACATCCCCCATCAGTGTCCTCCACACATCCCCCCAAGTGTCATCCACACATCCCCCCATCAGTGTCCTCCACACATCCCCCCCTAAGTGTCATCCACACATCCCCTAGGTGTCATCCACACACACCCCATCAGTGTCCTGCACACATCCCCCATCAGTGTCCTGCACACATACCTCATCAGTGTCATCCACACAACCCCCCCATCAGTGTCCTCCACACATACCCCCCATCAGTGTCCTCCACACATACCCCCATCAGTGTCCTCCACACATCCTCCCCATCAGTGGCAACCATACATCCCCCATCAGAGCTTCATATTAACCTGCTATACTACTATTATGGCTAAAAACCTCAGTAATAGTTTCCCATATATAATAAAAAAATTTTTATATATATATATATATATATATATATATATATAAATATTTATTTCAGAAGCATAAATATATATTATCATACTTCTGATGTACATGAATGCATAATTTAGCCTCTATTTCTAAAAGGTTGCCACCAGGACTAGGACTCACAACCATTCACATCAGAGTCAAAAACCCTAACCACTGAGCTATGAAGCTCAATGATAAATTATGTTGGAAAAACCTCTTAGTAGTGTATCATGTATTAGGTATTCCTATATAGCAGAAGTATAATTAAATAAAAAAATAAATGTGTAATTACTATATATAAATGTAGTAATTACACATTTATTTTTACTGTATTTTGTGTCATACATTTCTTTTACAATTACTGAAAAAGAAATATGTAATTTATACTTTGGCTGTATAGTGTATCATGTATCACTCTGCTGTATAGGAATACCTAATACTTGATAAACTACTATGAGGTTTTTCTAACACAGTTTACCATTGAGCTCCATAGCTCAGTGGTTAGTGTTCTTGCCTCTGATATGAAAGGTTGTGAGTTCGAATCCTGGTGGCAACTTTTCAGAAATAGAAGCTAAATTAGATTAAAATACATTGGGTCTCCCCAAGCATACTGACAATGCTTGGGGATACCCCCTTCATTTTCATAGCACTGACTCCATATATGGGCACAACCATATATGGAGTAGGAGCTCAGAGGGCACTGGTGCGGCCCGCACCCCCTCGCAACGCCACTGTTAAAAACCATACCATGGGATTTTCTGTATTTTTTTTTTTTTTTTAGATTCTGTCTCTCACAGTTGAACCTACGATAAAAATTACAGACCTCTCCATTCTTTGTAGGTGGGAAAACTAGCAAAATCGCCAGTGTATCAAATACTTATTTTCCCCCACTGTAATAGTAGTAATTATTATTTAGCATTTTATATACCTCCCATTCAACTCAATCATAAATCAGTATGCGCTTAGTTTCCCCTGGAGGCTGCAGAAATAATTTTTGCATTCTCCTGAAAGGCATGGTGGCATTTTTCCTGGTACTTGGACACACTCCATAAATGAGCACCTGTAATAAAGAAATAAAGAAGCAGTGACTGCCGTACTTTATGAAGAGTGATCGTTCTAAAGGAGACAATTCTTTAAGTGAGATGGCAGTATTTTGTTTTATTTTTCATTGTCCTTATTTAGTTTCCTATCCCATCTAGAAAGAAATGTGAACTTCACTTACCACATGCGGGCAGAAAATAACATTGTTCTTCTGTCTATCATGCTAGTTCAATTCTTCCTCCAGTCCTCCAGGTGAACAAAACCAAAGCAATTAGCCTTACTGAGTACCTTTGGTTTCCCAGCAGTGTACAGACAGCCTGAATAACCATATTTAATGTTACATTCACAAATTGTTATCTTCAGTCTTAAAAGGAACAAGCTGCTCATGTATTCCCAGAACATTCATTTAGACGCATGGAAAATGCACCTGTACACAGCGTAGGGATCACATCCCATTGTCCTCTTGGGTGAATGAATCAAGCCCCTTTCCTGCTGTAATTGAATAGATCTTTGTAACATAGATAAGATCTGCCAAGATTGTAGATTGGTTTCTATCAGGGCTGGGACAAGTCACAGAGCACAATATCTATATTATATCAATGACAGAGGCGTCACAACTGGGGGAAAAACTGCATTTTTAGTACTGTTTAACCAAGATTTACCGAAAGCAATTTCCTTAGTACTGCAGAAGTGACAAAAAGCTGAAAAATGTCATCTCAACACCTCCTTAATTCTGCACTTTCTCTAATGCCTGATGTAAATAAACTATGATTCCAGGACATGTTTCAGTGTAATCTGAACATGATAGATATTGGGTTTTGCATAGAGAGATGTAATTGTCTTTGCCAGCTATTCAACAATAATGCAATTTTCCCATAGCTATGGGAGATGTAAATCAGGTGACTGCTTCCGAGAGGTTGTGAATTATTCTGTTCTTGCATATTCAACAACAGGACATTAACGATTGCATTATTGTATCAATGTCAATCCATTTGGAGGTAACTGAAGCAACAAAATGATAAATACATAGTAAAATGTGTCATATTAGCAAGGTTAAATATTGATGCACATGCGGAACATACTGCTACGAGGCAGTTATCTTAAATGTAGAAAGCTTACAAAGGACCTGTAAGCTCTCCTGACATGTCTGTTTTAGCAATTTCTTGCGTTCCCCATGTATTAACGCGCTTCCTTTTTATTCCTGCTAAGACGTTTTGAATGAATTACTAGCAGTTTGCAATGAAGGTCCAGATGGGTGTTACCAGTTGAGGGAGTGCCCCTGCACAGTCTGAAACCAGCACTGGATAATGTCAGACTATGCAGGGACACACACCTCAACTGGTAACACCCATCTGGGCCTTCATTGCAAACTGCTAGTAATTAATTTATAACTTCTGGCAGGAATAATAAAGGAATGACTCAAGTTGGAGTCATAACAACGGTTGATCCAGAAATGTTATTATATGGGGAATGCAAGTATTTACTAAAACAGACATGTCAGGAGACATGTATGGCTCATTGTATGACAAAATTAGTGCATCTTATTCTGTGCTCCGGCTGTCATGAATTATGATCCTACACAGAGCTGATAACATAGCTGATCACATCTTCAGCTCTGTGTGTGTAGGAACTAACCAAGTGAATGCACAGAGAGGACGGACTGGTGTGGGGTGTAGGATGTGGCGGCAGCTTATGCACTCTGCTACATGACCACAGTCCCGCATCAGTTTGCTCCACCCTCTCTGTGATTTCATTTCTTCATTCCTACATACACAGAGCTAAAGATGTTATCATCTGTGTGTGAGATTGTAATTCATGACAGCCAGAGCACAGAGCATTGCCGAGACAGCTCTTTAGCTCACCGCTTTGAAAAAACTCATCCTGCTGTGAATTAGGACAGGTTTTGTGTATGCTAATAGGACAGCAGCCATTTTATTTCCCCTGATGATTTCCTCCTAGAGAAAATGAGCCATTCTAAATAATAACTGCTGTTTCAGCATGTTTTTATAATAAAGTAATATTCAGGAATATTCAGTAATTTTATTAATTCCCAGAGAGCCCCTTTAACCCTGCCTGTCACTGATAAATGTCAATCATTTATGGTTCTTACAGTGAACAAGCAGTGTCAGGCATTTCCTTTAGGGCTCATGCACATGAACGTATTTTCCTTCCGTGTCCGTTCGTTTTTGTTTTTTTTGAGGACCGTATGCGGAATCATTCATTTCAATAGGTCCGCAAAAAAACGGAAGTTACTCCATGTGCATTCTGTTTCTATATTTCTGTTCCATAAAAAAATCGAACATTACGGACAACAATAGTATTGTTCTGTTAGGGGCCAGTTGTTCCATTCCGCAAAATACAGAATACACACGGACATCATCTGTATTTTTTGCGGATCCGTTTTTTGCGGACCGCAAAATACATACGGTCCTGTGCATAAGCCCTTAGTCTACATATTGTCTATTATTGATAGGGTCCTGGGAGTGAATATGACCAAGGGAACCATTTGCATAGAGTTTGTAGGATCTCCCCGTGTTTGCGTTTTTCCTCCAGGTACTCGAGTATCTTCCCATACTCCAACAACATTCAGATCGGTTCGCTGTGGAATATGTTGGTGCTCTATAAAATAATACACGTGTCAGACATTTCTAGATTCAAATGACCAGGGGCGTAACTATAGGGGAAGCAGGGGAAGCGGCTGCTTTGGGGCCCTGACCCAGAAGGGGCCCATCCAAGAGGAGTAAAAGTACTAAAAGATTTTGTCAGGGCCCCACAACATTATTACACAATGAAATGATATCCAGTGGCAGTATAGACAGTGTAGAAAACGGATGGAACAGCTGCCAGGCCTGGTCTGAGAGAGCGATCTTTACTAGCCACGGGAAAGGGGGCAGCATGAAAGGAAGGGGTTGTGAAAAAATTACTGGGGGAGGGGGGCCCATTCAAAAATTTGCTGTGAGGCCCAGTCATTTCTAGTTACGCCACTGCAAATGACATTACATTTACTAGAATAAAATGCCTGAACAAATAAGTACAATAAGGCTCTGGTCTCACATCGTTATGAGCTGGTGACGGGCTCTGTTTTAACGTGACCCATGATGAATATGAGAGATTTTTTCTGATCCCAGGTTTATGAACCTGGCATGGGTATATTTTCGCTATGACTGGCTACAGCTAAACACATATATTTCCCAGTCATCTAATGACAGCTTTTCTCACACGGCATATACATTTTACAGTTTTCAATGCAGCATAAGATCTATGAATTTTACATGTTCCATCAAATTCTCAATGAAGTGCCACAATGTGGAGTACAGATATACTGAGATAAATCGGTAGTGAGATACAGGCCTGTCTCGTATCTCTGTCACCACTCTGTCCCTGTTCTTCCTTCTCCAAAATTCTATGGGAAAATGAATATTATATTCATGGAGCCCAAGAGGCAGTTTTCATTTTAGATTGGGGTTAAAGGTGTTGTAAAACTTTGAGAATAATTGTTGTTCAGAAGAAAACTTTAAAACCAAGAGAAAAGCAGCAGGGAATTTAGATAAAGAAATGAGCTGGCTCTTTGCAAAATTGTATTAATATAGGATGTAAGCTATATTCATTACCAAAGGAAATGAAGGACGCCATTATAATATTTCGGTATCATGATGAGACGACAAGAGGAAACACTGCCACAAAGATGGACCTTTTATATGCAAATTATAAGTGCTCCATTAAAACAATCTTAAAATATATCTGCATGGAAAACGTCTTCACTCAAAGCACAGGCACACACAGCAGTTTAACATTTCGGGTAGAACAATACCTAGAGGAGAGCTATCTTTATGTGCGGTGCCTTCAGCAAGCCAAATTCATGAAGAAATTTGTATTTAATTGTTAGTACAATAATAGATATATCTAGGATGTTAACTTTTAAAAGGGAAACTGTCACCAGGACATATTCTTTTTAAGGGACACTTCCATCAGAAAGGGGTATTTTTTAAACCCAATACTCCTAGAAAACAGATATATATATATTTTTTTTTTAGAATTTTTGGCTTTAGTAGCACTATGCGATTATAAACTAAATACAAATATTGGAGGTCATTTACAGATTTACGCAACTTTTGTGGTGTATATCTACCGCAGATTCTGTCGCTCACCATATTACCACGAATCTACAACTTCTTCCCAGCTCACGCCAGGTCTAAAAAAGGGGGCATGGCGTGGGCGAAGAAGGGGACGGAATGGCAGGCCCATCTCATTAATCATTTTCTACGACTGGTTTAGGTGTAGAAAATGGTCTAAATGTAAGACAGCAAGGAATCGGCGGTGGATACGCAGAGGTTAACTTCAGTGATCCACTGCCAGCTTAGGTGCTCTAAACGCCGGTCCTAATAAATGTGCCCCATTGTCTTTCTGTAGCTGCCAGCCAGAGAAATAAAACTCCTACATTGATAGGTGATCCATTATTTAGGGTAAACTATTATCTGGAAGGTAATCCAGTAGATATAGAATTGGGATGACTGTATGGGTAGATAAAGAGGTCCACAAAAGAGCATTATTGCGTTCTTTAGTGTAGAGTGTGATGCTCTAATTACGTCACTACAGGGGACTCTCTCTGGTCACTGAGAGGGTCTGACTAAAAAAGTTAAGCAAGACTGCTTAAAGAGCCAGGACAGTGTAACAATGCCAGTTGAGCGCTAAACTGTAGAACTGACCTATACCTATAGCAGTCGCCTTACCCATGTTCTCACAGTACTCAAATACTCTCTGGACTTAGTAGGGCTGAATTACACAATAATCAAATAGTATAAAAAGCTATTGTACATAAATGAAATACATATCAATGCTGGTACATGAGGCTTTAAATCTAGTTGCAAGAGTGCATCGTATCAGTGTAGTTGGATACTACCTTTTCCCACCAGAACCCATTGACTATAATGGGACCTGGCGGGCATTCGTCCTGTTTCTGACATTGGTGCAGGGATTCTGCCAGACAAAAAACACTGCTGCTTGCAGCAATTATTATCCATCACTAATCCTGTATACAGGCCGGATTCCCATCGGGTCCCTTTATAGTCAATGGGGCTTGGAAGTGCTTCGGCCATTTCCGGCTATGCCAGATACGATGAACTCTGGCAGGCTGTTCCTCTGACAGAACAGCCTGCCGAAAAATGTTAATGCTAGTCTAATATATATATAGCACAGCAGTGATAAAATTCGAAAAAAGCAGCATATTAAACTCCCTGGAACTACTGATTCCACAATATACAGATAACATATTAGATTGTGGAACTAGGGATTCTAAAATACACACAAAATACACTGAACTAGAAAAGGTCAGAGTAACCGAATCTGGTAGGAAAAGTACATGGCAAACATTATACCCAGCAATCAGACTGAACTGAGGCTTTGATATAAACAAACTCATAATCAGCACTCCACCCTAAGCAACCAAGGGTAAGTTAGAAGATAACTAAACCTAGATTCAGATACAAGACAGTTGCACAACAATTGCCCAAACAAACTTAAAGAGGACCTTTCACCTGTCCAAAGTTTGTTAGTGAAAGGTATGTACATGCCGAGCGGCACCCAGGGATGTCCCTGCACTTACTTGTATCCCTGGGTGCAGCTCCGTTCGCCCGCTGTAGCCCCCGGTACCGGCGCACGTGCTGTTGATAATTTTGCCTTGAGCGGAGATATCCTTTTTTGGCCTGGGCGTCTCCTTCTCCCAGGCTGGAGCACTGGTCAATCGCAGCGCTCAGCTCATATCCTGGAAGGTTGCACACATGCTCCACTTAACGTTGTTAGTCATAGAGTTTGGGGATTGTAATACTGGAACAGATTGATTTATTTGGTAAAAGACTAATAATTCGCTAAAAGACTTTTTTTCGCTACAAGACTAATGTTTTCACTGACAAAAATGACAGTCAAATCGTGGGCAACTCTACTGTGCAAAGAATCAATTTATTTGCACTGCCCAAAGTGTGTTAACTAAGACCTTTCTGTAACACTAAATTACAGTAACTGGCTAACAGAAGCAGTTAAATATCAATGTGGACACGCCACAAACAGTAGAATGAGGAAGGCGTATCACCACAATTTGTGAACCAGGGCCTAATAGAATTGCTTATCTATTAATCAATCTGGACATGCCACAAACAGTAGAATGAGAAAGGCATATCACCCCAATTTGTGAATCAGGGCCTAATAGAATTGGTTATCTATTAATAAATAGGTGGGATTTATCAAACTGGTGTAAAGTAGAACTGGCTTAGTTGCCCATAGCAACCCATCAGATTCCACCTTTCCTTTTTTTCACAGCTCCTTTGGAAAATGAAGGTGGAATCTGATTGGTTGCTATGGGCAACTAAGCCAGATCTACTTTACACCAGTTTGATAAATCTCCCCCAATGTGTATATCTACAGGGTGGGCCATTTATATGGATACACCTTAAAAAAATGGGAATGGTTGGTGATATTAACTTCCTGTCTGTGGCACATTAGTATATGTGAGGGGGGAAACTTTTCAATATGGGTGGTGACCATGGCGGCCATTTTGAAGTCGGCCATTTTGAATCCAATTTTTTTTTTTCAATAGGAAGAGGGTCATGTGACACATCAAACTTATTGGGAATTTCACAAGAAAAACAATGGTGTGCTTGGTTTTAACTTAACTTTATTCTTTCATTAGTTATTTACAAGTTTCTGACCACTTATAAAATGTGTTCAATGTGCTGCCCATTGTGTTGGATTGTCAATGCAACCCTCTCCTCCCACTCTTCACACACTGATAGCAACACCGCAGGAGAAATGCTAGCACAGGCTTCCAGTATCCGTAGTTTTTAGGTGCTGCACATCTCGTATCTTCACAGCATAGACAATTGCCTTCAGATGACCCCAAAGATAAAAGTCTAAGAGGGTCAAATCGGGAGACCTTGGGGGCCATTCAACTGGCCCACGACGACCAATCCACTTTCCAGGAAACTGTTCATCTAGGAATGCTCGGACCTGACACCCATAATGTGGTGGTGCACCATCTTGCTGAAAAAACTCAGGGAATGTGCCAGCTTTAGTGCAGAAAGAGGGAAACACATCATCATGTAGCAATTTCGCATATCCAGTGGCCTTAAGGTTTCCATTGATGAAGAATGGCCCCACTATCTTTGTACCCCAGATACCACACCATACCATCAATTTTTTTGTTCCAACAGTCTTGGAGGGATCTATCCAATGTGGGTTAGTGTCAGACCAATAGCGGTGGTTTTGTTTGTTAACTTCACCATTCACATAAAAGTTTGCCTCATCACTGAACAAAATCTTCCGTGTAAACTGAGGGTCCTGTTCCAATTTTTGTTTTGCCCATTCTGCAAATTCAGTGCACCGATCTGGGTCATCCTCGTTGAGATGCTGCAGTAGCAGGAGTTTGTAAGGGTGCCCTTTGTGAGTAGCTAATATCCGCCGAAGGGATGTTCGACTAATGCCACTCTCTAGTGACATGCGGCGAGTGCTACACTGTGGGCTCTTGCTGAATAAAGCTAGGACAGCCACTGGTGTTTCTTCATTAGTGACAGATTTCATGCGTCCACATTTTGGAAAGTCCAACACTGAACCAGTTTCACGAAACTTAGCAAGCAGTTTGCTAACTGTAGCATGGGAGATGGATGGTTTCGTAGGGTGTCTTGCATTGAAATCTGCTGCAATGACCCGGTTACTGCGTTCACCAGACATCAACACAATTTCTATCCGCTCCTCAAGTGTTAACCTCGGCGACATGTCAATGGCTGTAAACAAAGAGAAACTTGTAAATAACTCATGAAAGAATAAAGTTACGTTAAAACCAAGCACACTATTATTTTTCTTGTGAAATTCCCAATAAGTTTGATGTGTCACATGACCCTCTTCCTATTGAGAAAACAAAAGTTGGATTCAAAATGGCCAACTTCAAAAAGGCCACCATGGTCACCACCCATCTTGAAAAGTTTTCCCCCTCACATATGCTAATGTGCCACAAACATGAAGTTAATATCACCAACCATTCCCATTTTATTAAGGTGTATCCATATAAATGGCCCACCCTGTATAACAGAACTGGTTATATATTAATGGCACAGTAAGTGAACTAGATAAATGTGCCTATATATTAGACCCCCTTTTGAAACTGAGTCTAATGCAAAGTAAGTCTATGTATAACAGAACAGATTAAGAATGAATGGCGCAGCAGGTGAACAAAATGCACTGAGTCTGCACCGTCCCTGCAGTCTCCCTATGCTTTCCCTACAGTATCTAAAAACTATCCCTACGATCTCCCTGCATTGTCCAGTATTCTACAATTAAAAACTTGCTAAAACACTGTCCCTAGCGCTTGCCACAACTCTCCCTATGCTCAGTTTACAATGAAATGGCGATGACCGCTCAGGATGAGGCTTTTATAAGGCTGTGGATGGCTATCTGCTGATTGGCAGGCTGCACAACATTATGGGTCATATCGCATTCCTGGGCTTCTTACTTTTACTTTGTAACACATGTAGCCACCATTTTAGGAAAAAAAACGATTCGTTACCACAAAACGCGAGGAAATTCTTGTTCGTTGCAAATCGAATTTTTCCTGAAATTTGGATCAAAGTCAATTCGTTTCACTTCAATTTGCTCAATACTACTTACAGCAGGCATCCTCAAACTGCAGCCCTCCAGCTGTTGCAAAACTACAACTCCCAGCATGCCCGAACAGCCTACAGGTATCAGCCTACAGCAGGGCATGTGGGAGTTGTAGTTTTACAACAGCTGGAGGGCCGCAGTTTGAGGATGCCTGACTTACAGCATGTACCAAACTATAGGAATCTGAAGACTGGAGATGTTTGCTGACTTCAATCAGACAGTCTTGGGGGCATGGGTTGTGATCTGTGCAGAGATTATAGTGCTGGGAAAGGAGACGAGGTGAGCTGTGGCAATCACCTACTGTCAGTGGTGGATCTTGTGATATATACGGTATATAGGAGACATGATACCTTCCATTGTAATCCTGCCCGTGATTATAATGCGATGACTACTGAAAAATAATCTGTACAGAAACAAAACTGTTTTAAAAATATATTTAACAGAAATACAGTTGTGTTCAAAATGATTCAACCCCCCACTGAAATTGAGTGTTTTGGCCAGTTTGACATTGATTTTGATAATTTCAGTCATCTTGTTTACAATTAAATCAAAGAGGCACTTGTAAGTCAGACAAATATAACATAACATTTATAATGAAATAACCACAAATGTATTTTCTGTGCTCACATCATTATCAGTTTTATTCAAACCCCAAGTGACATTCAATCTTAGTACTTAGTACAACATCCTTTTCCAGTTATAACAGCTTTTAAACGTGAAGCATAGCTTGACACAAGTGTCTTGCAGCGATCTACGGGTATCTTCACCCATTCTTCATGGGCAATAGCCTCCAGTTCAGTCACATTCTTAGGCTTGCGCGCTGCAACTGCTTTCTTTAAGTCCCACCAGAGGTTCTCAATCGGATTTAAGTCTGGTGACTGCGATGGCCACTTCAAAATGTTCCAGCCTTTAATCTGCAACCATGCTCTAGTGGACTTGGAGGTATGCTTGGGATCATTGTCTTGTTGAAAGGTCCAACGTCTCCCAAGCCTCAGGTTTGTGACGGACTGCATCACATTTTCATCCAATATCTCCTGGTACTGAAGAGAATTCGTGGTACCTTGCACACGCTGAAGCTTCCCTGTACCTGTAGAAGCAAAACAGCCCCAAAGCATGATTGACCCCCCGCCATGCTTCACAGTAGGCAAGGTGTTCTTTTCTTCATAGGCCTTGTTCTTCCTCCTCCAAACATAGCGTTGATCCATGGGCCCAAACAGTTCTAATTTTGTTTCATCAGTCCACAGAACACTATCTCACTATGTGCACATGACTTTTGGCATACTGCAGTCGACTCTTCTTATTCTTTGGAGACAGCAAGGGGGTGCGCCTTGGAGTTCTGGCATGGAGGCCTTCATTACGCAGTGTGCGCCCTATTGTCTGAGCTGAAACTTCAGTACCCGCATCTGACAAATCTTTTTTCAGTTCCTCAGCAGTCACACGGGGACTTTTCTCCATTTTGCGCTCCAGGTAGCGCACAGCAGTCGAAGTCAGCATCTTCTTTCTGCCACGACCAGGTAGCGTTTCAACAGTGCCCTTTGCCTTGAATTTGCGACTGATGCTTCCTATGGTGTCTCTTGGTATGTTTGACATCTTTGCAATCTTCTTATAGCCATTGCCCTTCCTGTGAAGAGAAATCACCTATTCTCTTGTCTTCCTGGACCATTCTCTTGACTTCACCATGTTTGTAAACACACCAGTAAATGTCTAGAAGGAGCTGAGTATCACAGTCATTTTACATCTGCCTAATTGGTGCTTATTCTGCTTGATTTCTGCTCCTTGACATCCACAGGTGTTTTCAATACCTGATCGAAAATAATTGAATGAACCTCTGTTCTTAAGAGTGGTCGTCTTTAAGGGGTTGAATAATTGTGTCAATGAAGAAATCACAAAAAAAACATTTACCGTATTTTTCGCCCCATAAGACGCACTTTTTTCCCCCCAAAAATGGGGGAAAAGTGCCCCTGCGTCTTATGGGGCGAATGCTGTAATTTTTACATCGCCAGCTGCGATGTACGCGCGAGCGGGGAGGGACTGGGAGGAGGAGCTGGGGGCCGGCAATTGCGGAGGGGCCGGTGCAGTGACTGTACTCCGCCCCGCCCCCCGCTCCAGTGCTGCACTATTGAAAAATGAAATATGTAATTCGATTAAAAGTTCCTGTCTATGCCCCACCCTAATATTACCGACACATGGCAGCTTGTTGAAAGCAGGCAGTCCGGGCGGCGGCGCGTCACTCACTGACGTCACGTGCCTGCGCCGCCTACTTTATGAATGAAGTAGGCGGCGCAGGCACGTGACGTCAGTGAGTGACGCGCTGCCGCCCGGACTGCCTGCTTTCAACAAGCTGCCATGTGTCGGTAATATTAGGGTGGGGACATAGACAGGAACTTTAATTTAATTAAATATTTTGTATTTCTATAGTGCAGGGGGCGGAGTACAGTCACTGCACCGGCCCCTCCGCAATTGCCGGCCCCCAGCTCCTCCTCCCAGTCCCTCCCAGCTCGCTCCAGTTTTATGGGGAGGGGGTCTGAGGATGGCACTGTTATGGGATGGGGATCTGTGGATGGCACTGTTATGGGGTGGGGACGGTCTGTGGATGACACACATATATAACAGTGCCATCCACAGATCCCCATAACAATGCCATCCACAGATCCCCCATAACAATGCCATCCACAGATGCCCCCATACAGTGCCATCCACAGATGCCCCCATACAGTGCCATCCACAGATGCCCCATAACAGTGCCAGCCCTGTTATGGGGGATCTGTGAAGGATACTGTTACAGGGGGCTGTAACAGTATCCTTCACAGATCCCACCCATAACAGTATCCTTCACAGATCCCACCCATAACAGTATCCTTCACAGATCCCACCCATAACAGTGCGTCATCCACAGATCCCCCATAACAGTGACATCCACAGATCCCCAGTAATAGTGCCATCCACAGACCACCATTAGTTCCAAAACCACCAAAAGCACACCTTTTGGTTAAAAATATTTTTTTTCTTATTTTCCTCCCCAAAAACCTAGGTGCGTCTTATGGGCCGGTGCGTCTTATAGGGCGAAAAATACGGTAATACTGTATTACAAAAACAATTGATGTCATTTTAGTTGCATTTGGTTCTTTAACCCCTTTAGGACACATGATGTACCGGTACGGCATGTTTCCCAAGTCCTTAAGGACACATGACGTACCGGTACGTCATGAGTTGTTCCGATCACTGCTGCTCAGCTGGCAGTGATCGGAACAAGGTACCTGCTGAAATCATTCAGCAGGTACCTTGTTACAATGCCCAGGGGGGTCCTGTGACCCCCCCATATGGGCGATCGCTGCAAACCGCAGGTCAATTCAGACCTGCGGTTTGCAGCGTTTTGTGCGATCTCTGATCCCCGCGGTCTGTGACCGCTGGGATCAGAGATCATTGCCCTGAGTATTCATTTTTAACCCCCTGCACCCCCGCCTCCATAATATGATTGGGGGCTGCAGGGGGTTAAAATGAATACTCAGAGGCAATACTCTCTGATCCCCGCGGTCAGAGATCGCACAAGCGCTGCAAACCGCAGGTCAGAATTGACCTGCGGTTTGCAGCGATCGCTCATATGGGGGTCACAGGACCCCCCTGGGCATTGTAACAAGGTACCTGCTGAATGATTTCAGCAGGTACCTTGTTCCGATCACTGCCAGCTGAGCAGCAGTGATCGGAACAACTCATGACGTACCGTGCACGTACCGTATATTATGGCGGCGGGGTGCAGGGGGTGGTTGCGGGCGGCGGGAGGCGGGCGGTGCGGCGGGCGGGATCGCGATTGCGATCCCCCGCCCGCCTCCTCTGTAATCTATCCCTGGTGTCCAGTGGGTCTATCAGAGTGTCAGCACATTGCTGACACTCTGATAGAGACGGCTGGCATCTGTGCTTGATCAGATGCCAGCCGTTTAGCCCTTCCGTGCACGCGGTCCGTACGGACCGCGGTATGGAAGGGTTAACAGGGAGGGAGCTCCCTCCCGCTCCCATCGGGGGGCTGCTGTGCCTTTGCAGCCCCCCAACAGTATGGGATCACAGAGGGAGGGAGCTCCACTCCCTCCCCATCACCCCCTGCTCAGTTATGGCAGCGGGTGATGGTTGCCATGGAGACAGGAGGCTTTCAGAAGCGTCCTTCTCTCTATGGTGCTGAAAGTCTGAATAGACCTGCTAAAGGTCTATTCAAACTTTCTAAAGTAAAAAATACAGTCCAGTGCACTATATAGTGTACTGTACTGTATTATACAGACACCAGATCCACTGGATCTTTCAGAACCAAGTGGGTCTGGGTCCAAAAAAAATGTAAAAAAGTGAAAAAAAAATGAAAAAAACACATATCACTGAATAACAAAAATAAATAAAAATACACTACACATATTAGGTATCGCCGCGTCCGTAAAAACCTGCTCTATGAAAATATCACATGACTGAACTCCTCAGGTGAACGCCATAAAAAAAAAAAAAAAAATGGTGTAAATAAGCCATTTTTTGGCACCTTACATCACTAAAAGTGTAATACAAAGCGATCAAAAAGGCGTTTGCCTCCCAAAATAGTACAAATCAAACCGCCATCTCATCCCGCAAAAAACGAGCCCCTACCTTAAACAATTGGCCAAAAAATAAAAAAAACTATGCCTCTCAGACTAAAACATGATTTTTTTTGTTTCAAAAATGCTTTTTAGTGTTAAATGTAAAAAACAAATTAAAAAGTAGACATATTGGGTATCTCCACGTCCGTAAGAATCTGCTCTATAAAAATATCACATGACCTAACCCTCAAGTAAACACTGTAAAAAAAAATTTATAAAAACTTTGTCAAAAAGCCATTTTTTTGCCACCTTACATCACAAAAAGTGTAATAGCAAGCGATCAAAAAGTCATATGACCCCCCAAATAGTGCCAATCTAACCGTCACCTCATCCCGCAACAATGATACCCAACCTGAGACAATTGCCTAAAAACTGAAAAATATATGGCTCTCAGACTATGGAGATACTAAAACATGTTTTTTTTTCATTCAAAAAGGATATTATTATTGTGTAAAACCAAAATAAATAAAAAAAAGGTATACATATTATGTATCGCCGCGTCCGTAAGGACCTGCTCTATAACAATATAACATGACCTAACCCCTCAGATGAACGCCGTAAACATAAAAAATAAAAACGTTGTCAAACAAGCCATTTTTTTTGTCACCTTCCATCACAAAACGTGTAATAGTAAGAGATCAAAAAGTCTGATGCACCCCAAGATAGTACCATTCGAACCGCCATCTCATCCCGCAAAAAATGAGCCCCTACATAGGACAATCGCCCAAAAAAAAAATATATATGGCTCTCAAACTATGGAGACACTAAAACATGATTTTTTTTTGTTTTAAAAAATGATATTATTGTGTAAAACTTATAAATATAAATAAATAAAAAGTATACATATTATGTATCGCCGCGTCCGTCACAACCTGATCTATAAAAATAACACATGACCTAACCCCTCAGCTGAACACAGCAAAAAAAAAAAATACGGTGTCAAAAGCCATTTTTGTCACCTTACATCACAAAAAGTGTAATAGCAAGCGACCAAAATGTCATATGCACCCCAAGATAGTTCCAATCAAACCGCCATCTCATCCCGCAAAAAATGAGCCCCTACATAAGACAGTCGCCCAAAAAAATAAAATAAAATAAAAACTATGGCTTTTCAGAATGTGGAGACACTAAAAAAAAATTATTTTCAAAAATGCTTTATTATGTAAAACTGAAACAAAAAACCCCAAAAAGTAGTCATATTTGGTATTATCGCGTCCGTAACAACCTGCTCTATAGAAATAGCACACAATCTAACCTGTCAGTTCAACTATGTAAATAACAAAAAATAAAAACAGTCCCAAAACAGCTATTTTTTTGCAAATTTTCCATTTTAATCCATTTTTCTAGTAACAAAGCAAGGGTTAACAGCCAAACAAAACTCAATATTTATTGCCCTGATTCTCTTGTTTGCACAAACACCCCATATGTGGTCGTAAACTACTGTATGGCCAAACGGCAGGGCACAGAAGGACGGGAACGCCATATGGTTTTTGGAAGGCAGATTTTGCTGGACTGGTTTTTTGACACTATGTCCCATTTGAAGCCCCCTGATGCACCCCTACAGTAGAAACTCCAAAAAAGTGACCCCATTTTGGAAACTACGGGATAAGGTGTCAGTTTTGTTGGTACTATTCTAGGGTAAACATGATTTTTGGTTGCTCTATATTACACTTTTTTTGAGACAAGGTAGCAAAAAATAGAAATTCGGAAATTTCATCTCCATTTGCCAATAACTCTTGTGGAACACCTAAAGGGTTAACAAAGTTTGTAAAACTGGTTTTGAATACCTTGAGGGGTGTAGTTTCTTAGATGGAGTCACTTTTATGGAGTTTCTACTCTAGGGGTGCATCGGGGCGCTTCAAATGGGACATGGTGTCAAAAATCCAGTCCAGCAAAATCTGCCTTTCAAAAACCATATGGCGCTCCTTTCCTTCTGCACCCTGCAGTTTGGCCATACAGCAGTTTACGACCACATATAGGGTGTTTCTGAAAACTACAGAATCGGGGCAATAAATAAATAAATTGAGTTTTGTTTGGCTGTTAACCCTTGCTTTGTTACTGGAAAAGATGGATTCAAACGGAAAATTTTTCAAAAAATCGAAATTCTGAAATTTTATCTCCATTTGCCATTAACTCTTGTGGAAACCCTAAAGGGTTAATGACGTTTGTAAAATCAGTTTTGAATACCTTGAGGGGTGTAGTTTCTAGAATGGGGTAATTTTTGGGTGGTTTCTATTATGTAAGCCTCACAAAGTGACTTCAGACCTGAACTGGTCCCTAAAAAGTAGGGTTTTTGAAAATTTCTGAAAAATTTCAAGATTTGCTTCTAAACTTCTAAGCCTTGTAACGTCCCCAAAAATAAAATGGCATTCCAAAATGATCGATACATGAAGTAGACATATGGGGAATGTAAATCAATAACTTTTTTGGCAGTATTACTATGTATTATAGAAGTAGAGTAATTGAAACTTGGAAAATTGCAAATTTTTCAAAATTTTTAGTAAATTTGGTATTTTTTATAAATAAAAATGAATTTTTCGACTTCATTTTACCACTGTCATGAAGTACAATATGTGACGAAAAAACAATCTCAGAATGGCCTGGATAAGAAAAAGCGTTTTAAAGTTATCACCACATAAAGTGACAATGGTCAGATTTTGAAAAAATGGCCTGGTCCTTAAGGTGAAATAGGGCCGTGTCCTTAAGGGGTTAAAAAGTCCTTGTAAGATTTCATTCTGAACACAATTACAAATGTACACTGAATTCCCTAAAACCCTTTACAGCATTGGGGGTTGAATAATTTTGAACACAACTGTAGGTTCTTTTCTTATGTTACACTACTTTTAAGAAAGAGATAGAAATAAGTTATCTGTACATGTTCTACTTGGTTCTGCTGCTCAGTGCAAAGGAAGGGAGAGGGTAATGCAAAGAAAACACAGGTCTGTGCATACTGGTGAGATTAAGGCCTCTTGCACACGGGCGTCATGTTTGACGCCCGGATAAGATGCGGGTGCGTTGCGGGAATCGCCGCGATTTTTCCGCGCGTGTGCTAACGTTTGTAGTGCGTTGAGCACGCGCGTGAAAAAATCCGCATGCTTGGTACCCAGACCCGAAGTCAGACTTCATCACTGAAGTCTGGTTTCGGGATGAGTATTCTGTATGTGTAATTATTTTCGTTTATAACATAGTTATAAGGGAAAATAATCGCATTCTAATTACAGAATTCAATGTTCCCGGGCTTTAAAGGGTTAAAAATAATAAAGAGTTAACTTACCTTCTCCCATTATGCGCGCAGAGCCCCAGAGCGTCGTCTCTTGATAGTTTGGCTGCTTGAGGACCTGTGGTGACGTCACAGGGTCACATGGTCAATCATAGAAGCATTTGAGTGGACCATGTGACCCATGTGATCCTGTGACATCACGGCAGGTCCTTCATCGAACATCTGTTGTTCGATGAAGGACCTGCCGTGATGTCACAGGATCACATGGGTCACATGGTCCACTCAAATGCTTCTATGATTGACCATGTGACCCTGTGACGTCACCACAGGTCCTCAAGCAGCCAAACTATCAAGAGAGACGACGTTCTGGGGCTCTGCGCGTACAATGGGAGAAGGTGAGTTAACTCTTTATTATTTTTAACCCTTTAAAGCCCGGGAACATTGCATTCTGTAATTAGAATGCGATTATTTTCCTTATAACTATGTTATAAAGGAAAATAATAACGATCGGGTCCCCATCCCGATCGTATCCTAGCAACCATGCGGGAAAATCGCAACGCATCCGCACATGATTGCGGATGCTTGCGATTTTCCCGCATCCCCATTCACTTCTATGGGGCCTGCGTTGCGTGAAAATCGCAGAATATAGAACATGCTGCGATTTTCACGCAACGCAAAAGTGATGCGTGAAAATCACCGCTCATGTGCACAGCCCCATAGAACTGAATGGGTCAGGATTCAGTGCGGGTGCAATGCGTCCTCCTCACGCATTGCACCCGCGTGGAAAACTCGCCCGTGTGAAAGGGGCCTAAAGGGAAGTAGGATCTCCTCTGCTTTTCCCCTTCTCTTAATGTTTACATCTTATTGCTTCAAAGAGAGTCTGGGATTATTTTAGGCAAAGTCTGCAAATATATGTATATACATAATGAACAATCCATATCCAGTATTCGGCTCAGCTATTTTTGTGTGTATGTGTGTAGCTATACCCAGTGGTGAAATGGCAATAAACATGTATTAATAATATACATTTATTATTAACTCATACCAAGAATAACAGAACAGCAATGAAAGATGCATGCAGATGTGCTTCTTCATTTCCACAATACCAGTGCTACATTTAACAACAGACATTTGTGTGGTTTAAAAAAAATCACATATAGCCTAATATATATTCTCTAAAGTTTAGAAATTACATGCCCCCTTCCCACTCATGTCACATTTATTAATCACCTACAAATATTATCCTAGTGCCGGAGTGTGATTTATATATTTGTAGCTCTGCCCTCGGGTTACTAACTATATTAACATTATTAAACTTTAAGTGCTACACAATGAGACTGTTTTACTCGTACTGTACTGGTCAGTGAGGAATGGAGTACACCATGCTCCTGCTAAAGGTCATGCATTTTGGGGCAGTTTAAGCCTTTTTTTTAACGCCTGATGCAGTATTTGTATTACAAATCCATCCTTCAAAACAGAATTTTATCTTGGGGGTTATATGCCTACATAATAATTCCATAACAGTTTCAGATACAGTATCCTCGTAACTCTGCCAGATACAGTATCTTCATAATAGTGCAAACCTCAATGTCCCCATAACAGTGCCAGATACACTGTCCTCATAACTCTGCCAGACACAGTGGGGGTTTTTACCAACAGAAATACGTCCATATTAGGCGACTTTTTCCTGCTCACGTCAGGTCTAGTTGGGGCTGTCTTACTCTATCCAATCAGTGCTGCCATTGTCAGACTGTGCAGGTACACCCCCCCCCCCCAAACTGGTTACAACCCCTCTGTACCCTTACTGCAGACTGCTAGCAATTCATTCATAACTTCTAGTAGAAATAATAAAGGAATGGCACAACAAAGAGCCATAAGAACTCATGTTCCAGAATTGTTATGGGGAATGGGGAATGCATAAAGCTATTAAAACAGGCATGTCAGGAGCGGTGAAAGGTCCTCTTTAAGGCTAACATACAATATGATCACTATCATTTTTCAATACAAATCACATCTATCTCATCTGTCTTTTTAACAATTTTCACTACCACAGTAGCAAGCTTAATCTAGTGCTACATTTTGTCCCTTTTTAGACAAACATAAATTGATAAAGGAGGCGTAATATATGACAATTTGGTAGCCCTGTCCACTTTGACATTCAAAAAACTCTTTTGTCGTGTTTCTTTCTGGTGAAAAATAAGGAGAAAACAGCTTATATATTTGGCACAAATCAAAATGCCATTATTTTTGGCACATTTTATACCATAATTCTGGCGCAACATGATTAGTAAATGTCCCCTACTATTCTCATAACAATGCAAAACACAATGTCCCCATAACAGTGCCAGATAAAATATCTGCATAACTATGCCAGAAGTATTATCCTCATAATAGTGCAAACCACAATGTCCCCCATAAGTGTGTTAGCTACAGTGTCCCCAAAACTGTATCAACCCCAATCTCCTCATAGTGCAAACTACAGCATCTCCATACCCGTACTAGCCATAGCATCCTCATCATAATACAAGCAACAGAGTCCCTTTAACCATTTTAGATACAATATCTTGAGAATAGAGAAATTCAGTGTTCCCATAACCATGCCAAATTACAGTATCCTCATAACAGTGCCCCCATAACCAGGTCAGGCATTTTATCTTGATACAGTTGCAAACCACAGCATCCCTTTAGCACCTCTAGCCACAGTTTCTCTACATTAGTGATAGCCATCGTGCCTCTGCAGTCTCCCCAATGCAAATGTTAATTATGTTATATTTTATGCACTGTATGTGTAAGCCGTATACTGGGGTGGGCTCTCCAGGATACAGTGAAGTCACGAATAAGGAAAGGAACCCCAACATCAGCTTTTGCCAAAACAGAATTTTACTTAAATGTGGCAATAAACACAACCACAAATGCTGGGAGCATACAATAAATTTACATACACCCAGCCCGAAGGCTGAGACCCTTGTGCTACACAGCACGGTGCCCTCCAATGGATGCAGGAGGAAAGTGCAGTAATTTACCTACTAGCGGGCACAACTAAACTGCCTCACCTTACCTGTTATTACCCTAAAAAAAACAAGAATGACTATATAGATGTGTGTTACGGGCTAGCCTCCAGTGCAGCACAACAGCTTACAATCTTACAAAGCTCTACAGTATTCCCCCTCACATAACTGTGCAGTGTCCCACTCGTGATCGTGGGCACAGCAAACTTGTTTAATTATGTTTTATTGCCATATATTATGTTTTCATTCAGGCTAATTAGAATTGCACCACACTAGTCTGACCACTAGATGGGGGCAGTGTGACAGTGTATAAATAGGTTAGCTAGAAAGGCAGTCTGGAAGTTTAGTCAGTGTGCGGTCAAGATGTAGCTGCTAACTGGAGAGAGGCCTCCTGCCTCTCTGCTCTCTCCCTAAAGGCGCCACAGTCCAGGCTTAAAGCCTACAAGATTCAGCCTAGAGCCTAGAGTTGCGAAGTCTAATTCTATACCTGGCCCCTCGGGGGTGATCAGTGACAAAGCTGCAAACAGCAAGTTTCAAGGGGATTCATATATATTTGCAAGTAATCAAGTCAAAGGATAGCATAACGGCCATACTCAAAGGCTTCCCAGGCAATTAGGTGTAGGACTTAGCTTCCAGCATCCACACCTCTAGTTTAAATCCTGAGGACAGTCAGGCCAACTGTCAGAAAAACACTGGAAATAAGGGTTCTAGGATTCTGAAAACCCCCTTTAATCAAGGTTAGAATAAGGCGAGAGTTAATACCAGCCTAAGACTTTTTATACTTCAAAAGCCTAGTCTGAAGCAGTAGCATTCACATATGAAAGGTGAAGAGCCTGTTTTCCTTGAGGACTTACATTTCCCTACCCTTGTATGCACGAGAGACTTTATTTCATATCTGGATGTACTAGAGACTGTTTTGTACTTGGATGTAACTGTTACCAGGAGCAATGTTCAGTAAAAGTCATAAGTTGGATTATACCGTCCTTGTCTCCGTTTCCAATTCCTCAATTACTAATACTATAAATGGTTGTACCACCACAAAAGGTACTGGTGTCACGACAATCGGGGACTTTGCCATAGGCACATTAATACAGACCACCAAGGGCACCTCGAACCACCATCTGGCCTGTGTGCCTTATGAGAGCGTGCCCCAGAGAATCGTTGTGCCGTTCTCCTCATCACTTTTGCAAGCCTACCCAGGGACAACATAACCGTGAGTAATCAGAACTGTGTTTTCCCTCGGACTACCAAATTGCTCACACTGTGACCTCACATATAATTCCCCTGTCGGTCTGGCTCACTGCATAATAAATTTTGGCGTCACAAACAGGATATCAACTTCTGCGCCATATTTGAACAGGATCTATTCCTCTGCGCCTAATTCAGAACAGGATTCATTCCTTTGTGTCTTTAGTGAATTGTGTGAACAGGATCCATTCCCCTGCGCCATATTTGAACTTGTTGCAGTGCTACTACAAAACCGCACCTTTAAAACTGCAAAATTGTGGATTATTCAAGAGTAAGTATCGCTGCTTGCTTTATTTGAATGGACTGTTTTGCACTTAAAATGGCCATCTGAGGGACTTGTGATTGTTTGCTGCGCCATCACTGAGCAGCTTGATGGGAAAAGTTGAGTTACACCCCTCTCAAAGTGGGAAAATATTGGCACCACGGTTTTGGGGAGCGGGAGGAGAATTTCTGCTGCGCCACAGCTTCATTTGCATGGATTGCAGTGTGTGCACCGCCTCCCCTATACTGGAGTGACTAGGGGGCGGACAAAAGGCAGCGAGCTATCCTAACTCAATGAAAGAAGCAGTTGCTGTGTGAGAGAGTGCTAGACAAGATGGCTGACCGCCCTGCTTCTAAGCCCAATGGAGGCCAACTTTCTAAAGCCAACAGGAAGACCACCAAACTACCCATGGAGGGTGTTAATAGCCCACAACGACCCCAGTGGCCCTCCGAAGTCACCCTGCTGTTAGCAGGAGAGCTAGATGATGTGCATGATGTCATGTGGAAGCATTGTGCGGCCCATTATGTCTCTAAGTATGGGTCATATTATACTCCTGGGCCACCTCTAAGACCAGCCGAGCCTTTCAGGGCCCAACAGCCAAGCAAGGAGCGGCCTTATGAAGAACGAAGAAAGAGAGCTGGAGATGTACCTACTGCTCCAAGTGTGGCTAACCCACAGCCCACACCACACGCTGGTGCGGCACAGTACCAATATGCGACCGAATTCGCCAGCACAAACATCACCTGGCAACCAGCTTTTCTGCCGCAAGTCCCAGTGGTGCATCCAAAGCTCCGCAGAAGGAGATACAGGACCAGGGTTAGGCCTGTGCATGGTACAGCCCCTGAACAAGACTGTGAACAGCGTCTCCAGAGGCTAACTTTACGAGAGACTACTGATAAGCATGTAGCCGTGAGGGACTCTGCATCCACGGTGACAAAATTGGCTGCTGCCGTATCTATCCCTACACCAAGACGTCAAAAGGGCTCCATTTTTTATCAAGTCCGCGAGCGGATGGGCTTGCCATCCAGTCCTGTGCGCCGCAAGATGGAAGCCATACCGGAAAGTTCATCTCCGGAAGAGTGGGATTCAGGCAGCCCACTGTCTACTGATGTCCAATCATCACCAGATCCTTACTCGTAAGTAGGCTTGCTAGGTGACTTCATCCTAAAAACTGTCCCAATACTTAAAAACTGTTATAGGACAGGCGTCCTTTGTTGCCACAATGTTTTTGCTACTGCCAGTTACCAACGGCACAGTGACAGTTCCTCAAAGTCACTGCAATCAACAATGCTGCAATTGTGCCCATTTACAGGATTACCTGCCTGCCTGCCTATTTGTTTGCTACCTGTTTTATATTCACCATTGACTATGTCCTGTGGAGCCATCTTGTTTACTGTAATATGGACTGATGCTACTGTCAGTTTTTCAAGCCACATTTCAGCCTGCTAACACTTTAAACATTTTCAAGACTCCCTGCTGGACAATCCTTTGCTCTTATCCCAGCTGTGCCTATATTTGCACCACCTTTTTCCCTTTACCCCCTCTTCAGGTTGATTGGGGGTATTGCAACTGGACATTTAATGTACTGTTTTAAAGACATATTGCCCAGAAGGACATTTTCAGAGATTTTTGCACTAGGTGAAATTCTATATTTTTATATGGTAAACTGTATTGTATTTTGAAAAGTTTTAAATGCTGACAAAATATTGCACTTTGAAAAAGTTTTGCATTTTTATGCCTGCCACTTTATATTAGGACTTTATTAGAAACTTATTTGCCATGGACTTTATTCCCCATTCAGATCGTCGCCCATGTATCCCCGTCAAGCACAGAAGGTGTCAACGCCCAGACCATTGCTGACATATATATATATAATATGTGACATATTTGCCTACAATGTATTTATGGTACATTGCAAAGTCCACATTTATATTTTCTCTTTTTGGAGTTGATTGTATATGGCACATGTTTTGGTGTCTTGCAGTTGACCATCTTCCTGTCCTGGATGTGTCGAGGGTGTTATACAAGAAGGGTATGCAGTGTCCCACTCGTGATCGTGGGCACAGCAAACTTGTATGTATAAATAGCTTAGCTCGGGCCTAGCTCGGGCCTAGTAAGGCGGTCTGGAAGTTTAGTCAGTGTGCAGTCAAGATGTAGCTGCTAGCTGGAGAGAGGCCTACTGCCTCTCTGCTCTCTCCCTGATGGCTCCACAGTCCAGGGTTAAAGCCTACAAGATTCAGCCTAAAGGTGAGAAGTCTACTTCTATAGCTTGCCCCTCGGGGGTGACCAGTGACAAAGCTGCAAACAGCAAGTTTCAAGGGGATTAATATATATTTGTAAGTATTCAAGTCAAAGGATAGCATAACGGCCATACTCAAAGGCTTCCCAGGCACCTTTGCAATTAGGTGTAGGACTTAGCTTCCAGCATCCACACCTCTAGTTTAAATCCTGAGGATAGTCAGGCCAACTGTCAGAAAAGCACTGGAAATAGAGGTTGAAGGATTCTGAAAACCACTTTTTAATCAAGGTTAGAATAAGGCGAGAGTTGTTACCAGCCTAAGACTTTTTATACTTCAAAAGCCTAGTCCGAAGCAGTAGCTTTCACATATAAAAGATAAAGAGCCTGTTTTCCTTGAGGACTTACATTTCCCTACCCTCGTATGCACAAGAGACTGTATTTCATATCTGTATGTACTAGAGACTGTTTTGTACTTGGATGTAACTGTTACCAGGAGCAACGTTCAGTAAAAGTCATAAGTAGGATTGCACTGTCCTTTCTCAGTTTCCAATTCCTCAATTACTAATACTATAAATGGTTGTACCACCACAAAAGGTACTGGCGTCACGACAATCAGGGACTTTGCCATAGGCACATTAATACAGACCACCAAGGGCATCTCGAACCACCACCTGGCCTGTGTCCCTTATCAGAACGGGCCCCAGAGAATCGTTGTGCTGTTCTCCTCATCACTTGCAAGCCTGCCAGGGACGACATAACCGTGAGTAACCAGAACTGTGATTTCCCTCGAACTACCTAATTGCTCACACCGTGACCTCACATATAATTCCCCTGTCGGTCTGGCTCACTGCAACTGGTCCTGTAGCAGGTGCCTGAGTATTCAAGCAAGCCTGGCTTGAGTTAGTGGGAATTTTATCAGCGGAGCTCTCCAATATAAAATGTCACTTTAAGTTATGGAGTACTTGCAATGAACAGTAGTAACACTTGTAGCCTAACACAAACAGAAGGCCTAACTAACTAACTACAGTCCTGGTCTCAGTCTCTAGGTGCCAACACTGTAATGATGTGCGTGTACGATCTTACCCACTCGGGTCTGCTCTGCATCTGCTGGTGACTCTGAACAGAACAGATGCCTCTCCGACAAGCATGCGGTACTGCAGTGTATGTAGTTTTGCTCCTCAGCTCTCATCAGCGTTCCTGGAAGCAATCCTCGTTCCACCGGACAGGATCAGGGTCTTGAACACGATCCGCTTCACTTAGCTGCAGCTCTGGTCACTGAGGGATGCTCCTACACCTGGATATTGTTGGATTCTCTGCTCACACAGTTCTTTAGTCTCAGCTTTCTCTAAGATGGCTGCTTCCTTTTTTTCTCCAGGCTCTGAAACTCCACCTCTCATGAATATAGAAATATATGCAGCCTGTTAGCTGTGTTTTGGAAACAGTGGCATCTTGTGGCCAAACAGCAGAATTTCAGTCCAGATCATTTAATTTAATCTATACAAACAGTGTTCAGACAATGAGAGCTGTATCCCCATCTCACATATGTCTCATAGACCGTGTATGGATAAAGCAGCAGGTCCCTAGTTAATATTGCTAGGCAGGGCTGAAGTTAGGTCAGTCTGGAGCAGACAGGGAAAAAAGGCAGCAACAAGGAGCAGGACAGAGCAGTTTCCCAGTGGAAACCTTTTGAAAACATGTAGAAGTTACTGGTGCAGCAGTTCTACAAGTGGCAGTGCAAAGCTTTCTGTCATAGAAAGTAAATGCCTACAACTTGGCCACAGACTTCTCTGCATGCGATTGGATTTAATAAACTTCAAGGTTCCCATCATACTACAAGAACAGCCTGATCACCTGTTCAGAGACAATGCTATACTGAGGAGATACCAATATAGTGAGAGAATCAAGTTGCACCTGCCTAGTTGACCTGGAAAAGGTTAAAGGGGTATTCCAAGTTATAATTATCTGATTCTAAGTGCCTTAGCCCATCCTAAACACTCCTTATCTAATGTACTTTCCGTTTTTCTGAGGTCCCATTTAGCCCCCAGCTCTGCAGGTCACGTGACCTCCGAAGTCATCCACCAGCGCGTCTCTGGCTATGTGTCGCGCACAAGCTTATCCCTGCCTGAGGGAGTAGTCCGGCTATGTGCATGAAACGTCAGAGCTGTGTGCATACCCCTGACTCTCGGCTGCTGACCGGCTCCTTGTCAGGGAATGCGCATGCGCGATTCCTTACAAGAGAGACATCTGTCCTGTAAAAATAAAGGGAACAAGCCAGTAGAGATGTCGCGAACATAAAATCGCGAATTTATGCAAATGTTCGTGAACAGGGCGAACCGCCATAGACTTCAATAGACAGGCAAATTTTAAAACCAACAGGGACTCTTTCTGGCCACAATAGTGATGGAAAAGTTGTTTCAAGGGGACTAACACCTGGACTGTGGCATGCCGGAGGGGGATCCATTGCAAAACTCCCATGGAAAATTACATGGTTGACGCAGAGTGTGGTAAGTTGAATTCGCAATGCGATTAATATAACCTGCATTAATCGCATTACGAATTCAAATTAGATCTGGGTTCCTAATGGTTGTATTGCTAGAATATAACGAAGATTGAGAATATAGCGCTATATTCCGTTATCTTACGATTACAACTACTAACCTTGCAGCTTCAGAATGAATCTAGGATGGATGCCGTCCTTGCTTTTTGATAGGAGGTGGGAGGGTCTGGGAGGGAGGGTATGCTGATTGGCTGGAATGTGTCTGCTGACTGTGAGGTACAGGGTCAAAGTTTGCTCAATGATAAAGTATAGGGGCGAACGCGAACATCGCATATGTTCGCCAGCCGCGGCGGACGCGAACAAGCTATGTTCGCCGGGAACCGTTCACCGGCGAATAGTTCGGGACATCTCTACAAGCCAGGTGCACAAACCCATGAGCGCACAGACCTGACGCACATAGGTAAAGCCATGTGCATAAAAGAATATATACATACATGCTTGTACCTATACATAGAAATATTTTATTTAGAGCTCATAAAAAAGATGGTTATATCTAGATGGGAAAGCTCACTGATTGCTGTTACACGCCCCCACAGCTCTGCTGCTACATGTAAATTAAGGGGCCCTAACAGAACTATGCAGAGGCGTAAATACTGTATGTTCCTGCTTATCTAATGTATATCTAAGTCCTGATGAGTTTTATAATTGTTTGCTTTTTTTTTCATATGCGTTATTCAGATAACCCCTTTAATCAGATTACAATAAAGAGTCCTAACCCATTGTCTCCGACACATAGTCTTCTGAAACTGTATACGGTTACCGTAAAGACTGTGCTTGATATATTCAGTGAGCTTGAGGCACCAAACCTTGCCTCATCATTGCCTCCATCAACGCTGCACGGGACCCTGCCTTGCACCTTACAATTCCTCCCCATCAAGGGCACCCCGAATTAACATCAGGTAGAAGAACCCCAGGACCAGGGTGTGCCCCGAAGGGAATAAAGGTGGGTCCTTCTCATCACTGCACAGCCCAAGGTTGCATCAGAGTGTGCTACTACAACCTCAATTATTGCTACTATCACTCTTTATTCTCTCCCCTCTCCTGGGCTTGCTGCACCTCTATTTAGTTATTTTAACATATTCTTCAGCAATTTACATAAATCATAGTACAGTGTAACTCACAATCTAGATTCCCTATCAGTATGTCTTTGGTGTACGGGAGAAAATCGGGGTACACCCACGAAAACATGGCTAGAACATACAAACTCCGTGCTAATGTTGTCCTTGGTCGGATTCAAACATAGGACCCCAGCGCTGCAAACCACCAGTGCTAACCACTGAGCTACCGTGCTGCTCATGCCTCTATAACATTATTAACTTTTATTAACTCTATAACTAAGGGTGAGAGAAACGAGCTTCTGATCCAAGATCTGGTGTTCTAAAACTACAACTCCTAGAATCCTCCTTTTACTTCTGAGGGAGTTACAAGAACAGCCGAGAAAGTTTGCAGGCTGGGAGTTGTAGTTTCCCAGCAGCTGGAGTGCCAAAGGTTGCTGATCCCTGTCCTATATATATATCTGAGATGAATGGCTTATCAGTACAGGTTATTATAGGTACATTAATTTCTGCTGCTAGGCAACCCAATAAAGAAGCTTCTAATGAATTGTGCAGATGGATTTCAATTATCAGTCCAGATCTGCACTATGCTTAAAAATATAATCATTGAATGGGGTGCCTCTTTGTGAAGATACAAAGACAATATATACATCCACTACTCAGAATATAATATCTGCCCATTTGTCAGCCTGTACAATTATTAATAATCGTTAATTACTGTATATCCACATTTGCACTGTTTGCGGTCTATTGTTTGTACATTGCATATGCTGATATGCTGACACACAACCCATCCAGCCACGCACACATCTAATCATCCATTCATCTATGCAGCATATGAGAAACAAAACACAAAATCCATGGATTTCTAGTGTTTGAAAATATAAACCAGCAAGTGCTGCAATAATAAACCCAGGACTTCACAGATATTAAAGAAGTTGTAATATACAAGCCTGGAATTAGTGCAACACTGTAGAGACGAAATAGCGACCTCTTGTGCCACACAATGGAATGGCAGTCCTATACATGATGTGTTCTACCCAGGAATATTCAATACATACAGACAAAACTCGATAGAATGAACATTATTTTTAAGAAAATCTCCAGAACATAATTCATAGAAATGTACATATCACGATGTGTAATTGTTATTAAGTATTTTATTCCTATTTACGTACCATTTTACAATGGAAGAATTTGCACCAATTTGAAAGAATCGTACAATATGCACATTATGTAAGAATTCTACTAATTGTACTAGACAAGGACTATGATAGCCATTTTTTATTGCCCAATAAACATATACTTCTAGTGCAAAAAGGGTTATTATTACATGAATATACAGTAATTCCCTACTTGTGTAGTAACAGCGTACATATAGACTTTTTTGTTTAAGGCCTCATGCACACTAAGTAATGGCCGTCACACGGCCATTTTTAGCATCAATGAAAGTCTATGGGGCTATGCACATGGCCATTCTTTTCACAGCCAGTGAATAGTGTGTGTCCAAAAATAGGACATGTCCTATTTTTGTCCGTTTTCATGGTCAGACGGACCCATTGAAATGGGACCATTTTTAACGGCCGATTGACAGGAGTGCACCCGTCTAACGGCCATTAAAAACGGGTACACAGGCCATTTAGGGGTTAAAAAAACTCACCTCATCCACTTGCTCGCAGTGCGGCAGTCTCCTCTCTCTTCATTGAGCAGGACCTGCCGAAGGACCTGCGATACATGTGCTGACATAACCACGGGGAGCACACAGTGACATCATCGCGCACCGTCAGGATGTCCTGTTCTGTGAAGAAAGAAGAGACTGCTGCAGCGTAAGCAAGTGGATAAGGTGAGGTGTTTTTTTTGTATTTGTTTTTGGGTGCGGGACACTAAGGGGGTATTATATGGGGGACATTATAAAGCTGGGGGCGTTGAAAAAAAAAATCACACACTATGGGGGACATTATTTAAGATGGGGCCCTATATTGGGGGCATTATTAAAGCTGGGGTGGTAAAAAAAAATCCTACACTATGGGGGACATTATTTAGGATGGGGCCCTACATTGGGGGCATTATTAAAGCTGGGGGTGGTAAAAAAAAAAAATCCTACACTATGGGGGACATTATTTAGGATGGGGCCCTACATTGGGGGCATTATTAAAGCTGGGTTTGGTAAAAAAAAAAAAATCCTACACTATGGGGACATTATTTGAGATGGGGGCCTACATGGTGGCATTATTAAAGCTGGGGGCAGCAAAAAAAAGAAAAAATATTCCTACACTATGGGGGACATTATTTTAGCTGGGGGCCTACCATCCTGTGGGTGTTCTCAGAAAGGTGGGCCTAGAAATAAGGCTACATGCACAAGACAGTGAAAAACGGACATGTGATGTACATTTTTTTAACGGCCATGAAATGTATATTTTAAGACCAATGGTAGTCTATGGGGTTATTCACACAGCAGTTTTTTTGACTGTCAGTGAAAAACGGACGTAAAAAAATAGAACATGCTCTATCTTGTCCATTTTTCACTGACAGACAGCCCCCATACAATTGAATGGGTCCATTTTTAACGTCCGTCTCTCAAAAAGGCATCAGTGAAAAAAACATACATGTCCATTGTGTGCATGTGTGCATGTAGCCTAAGCTTGCCTGTCATACTAATCTGAAAGTGTACTTGTCATGCCAGGAGACTTTTCAGAATAAGAAATAACACAATAACTGGCCTTTATATGCCTTGTATATGGCATTTCACCACTTTTCCCCTCTGTAGGCTCCATCTCTTATACTCATTTTTCGCTAAGTTAGTGAGCAGAGATTTGCTACTATGATGTTTCCCATACACTGCACACAGATAAACAGTAGATTGTGCCCCTCTATCTGCCTGTAGTACACCCTCAAAAGCAGCAGCAGTATGGAGGACATCATACAGCAGTACTGAACAGTGTAGCTGTAAATCCAGCACTAGATGCAGCAGCAGATTCTGCTGTATTTTGATGCTTTTGTCTTCCTCTAGCAGCTCTATCCCCCTTCCTCCCTTTTCCATAAACTTCTACGTAGCCAGTATATACCATGATCCCTCAGTGAGCTAATTTTGTCTCTCAAGATTAATTTTAGATTAGATTTACATCTGGGTTGTAGGAGCCTCCATCACAGATTTCATCCAAAATTCCAGGCAAAATAGTTCAGCATGCTGTATTTTGTCCAGAAGAATGAAAGGCACCATGACAGAAACCGGACAGACCCCATTATAGACAATAGAATCTGTTGAGCGCCATTGCTGTTCATCATGTGATGGATCAAGCAATGTCATTATTGTGGAGGAAAAATCGAAGTGATCTCAAAATGCTAGGTGCTGTGGGCTGAGACCCCACATGTATCACCTCATCGGAGCTTCCTAAGGAATACCTCTAGATGTGCCATAAATGTCTAAGGAGCTGCTCAGATCACATTTTAGCTCTTTCTTTAGCTCTTAGCTTTCCACCAGGGATGATACACTTGAATACCTGATGGGAGTCTGATACAGAGTTCTAATTGAACTTGGAGGTCTGACCTGAGGTCTAAGGAGGAATGGGGGTCTGATCTGAGGATGGATGAAAAAAATATATTTTTATTTTCCTCCTCTATATCCTAGGTGCGTCTTATGGTCCGGTGCATCTTATGGAGCAGAAAATACGGTAAATCCCTCATCTGATCCATTCACTACAACAAGGCAAATGGCATCCAAAAGATTAAAGGGAATACTGTATTTTCTTTTCTTAACAGGTAAAGTTGACTTTGCCATTGAAAGATGAGTTTTGTAACTGGCTCTTGACTTGGAGGAGACAACCCATTTTCTGCATCTTACATATGTATGCCTTCTATTGCTCTGCAGAAAAGATGTCCTTGGACTAACTCCTGTTTATGATGTTGAGAGGATTTTTATGAACCCATAAGAAAAGCTGGATGAATGATGGCAGTGGCTACACAATGCTGCTCTTATGTGAATGAAACATCAGTGCACATGCAGGCTATATAATAGCCAGGAGTGCTATTTAGCTAATGCCTCAGTATTGGTAATGTATTTATTAACTACTTGTCGGCTCTGTTTAGAATTAAAGTGGAGTGGAGGCAGGAGGAACAGTTGTTTATAACCTTGACAGTTTATTCATTAACCCCTTAGTGACCACCCATACGTCTTTTTACGGTGGTCATTAAGGGGCCTTAGGCTACATGCACACGACAGTGAAAAAACGTCCATTAAAAACGGACATTTTTAATGGACGTTTTTTTCACTGATGCCTTTTTGAGAGACGGACGTTAAAAATGGACCCATTCAATTGTATGGGGTCAGTCTGTCAGTGAAAAACGGACAAGATAGAGCATGTTCTATTTTTTGACGTCCGTTTTTCACTGACAGTCAAAAAACTGCCATGTGAATAACCCCATAGACTACCATTGGTCTTAAAATATACATTTCATGGCCGTAAAAAAATGTACATCACATGTCCGTTTTTCACTGTCGTGTGTATGAGGCCTAAGGCTGGGCCGCCGCTTATCTTCCATCGGCACCCCGCAAATGCACTCGCGGGGTGCCGATGTGTGTGAAAGCTCCCTGGGGTCTGATGTAGGCCCTAGACCAGTGTTGAGTAATTTCCAGCAGGCTGCACCTCTCTGGCGCAGCCTGCTTGGCAATTTCAGAAAAGCATTGACAATAAAATGCAATGCACTATAGTGATAGTGCATTGCATTTTAAAAGCAATCAAGAAGCTGTCTGTTATAGTCCCCTTGTAGGACTATTAAGTGGTAAAAAAAAGTTTTAAAAAATCCCATTAAAAAATTAGGCTTTTTTTCCATTGAAAATACGCTTTTCAATAAAAAAAAATTGCAAAACAATCTTCCCCATATGTCTGGTATTTCCATGTCCGTAACGACCTGGACTACATAAATATCACAGAAATTATCCCCTACGGTGAACGCTGTAAAAAAAAAGACAGAATTGCTCATTTATTCTTAGTTGCCACCGAAAAAACGTAATACCAATGAAAAATACAAGTTGTCCCCAAAAAATTAAGCCCTCACACAACTCCATATAAAGAAAAATAAAAAAGTTATGAGTCTTGGGAGGTGGCAATGCAAAAACATTTTTATCTTTTTTTTAAAAAAGGCGTTTTAGGGCAAAAAAAAGTAGCAAAACATAAAAAAACTATATGTATTTGGTATCACTGTAATCGTACTGCCCTAGAGAATAAAGATATTATGTTATTTATACTGAAGAATGAACGCAGTAAAATTTATAATGCAAAAACGCAGTGGCAGTATTGCTGTTTTTCCCATGTCTCTCCAAGAAAGAGTTAATAAAAGTTAATCAGAAAGTTATGTGTACCCCAAAATGGCGCCATTTAAAACTACAACATGTCCTGCAAAAAACAAGCCCTCATAAAGCTATATAGACGGAAAAATTAAAAGTTATAGCTCTTGGAACCGGACGATGAAAAAAGGAATCAAAACGCTTGGTCAGTAAGGCCCCAAACAAGCTGGGGTAAGGGGTTAATTCAAATATATATATATATATATATATATATATATTTATAGCACAATCAATTTTATGCCTGTTGCATAGCACAATATTAGGTAACCTATTGTATTAATCTTAGGGCTCATTCACACGATCGTATAATTAGGTCCACCTCCGTTCCGCAATTTTGTGCAATGGGTGTGGACCCATTCATTTCAATGGGGCCTCAAAAGATGCGGATAGCACACAGTATGCTGTCTGCATCCATAGGTCCGTTCCGCGGCCCTGCAAAAAATATACAGCATGTCCTATTATTGTCCACAATAGCAAACAAGAATAGGCATTTTCTATTTAGCACCGTCCCTGTGCGTTCCGTAAAATGCGGAACACACAAGACCAGTATCCCTGTTTTGCAGATGCCCAAAATGCGAATTGCAAAACACGGCACGGTCTTGTGAATGTACCCTTACAAAAACACTATGTGATACGGGGAAGTGAAAACAGTCTTTATGGCATACCTTAGGTAAGATCCATGTCCAAATGAGCTTACGATGTATATGGAGGAGGGAGTACAGGTGAAATTCGAAAAATTAGAATATCAAGTAAAAGTCCATTTATTCCAGTAATGTAAATTAAAAGGAATTGCATTGATACAGCTTAAAATTAGAATTTTGTGAAAAGGTTAAATATTCTAGGCTCAAAGTGTCACACTCTAGTCAGCTAATTAATCCATACCCCCTAAGCAAAGGGTACCTCAAAATTGTGACTTTGGGGTTTCATGAGCTGTAAGCCATAATCATCCAAATTCTAACAAATAAAGGCTTGAAATATCTCGCTTGGCATGTAATGAGTTATATATTATATATTATTATGATCTCATATATTAGTTTCACCTTTTATGTTGCATTACTGAAATAAATGAACTTTGCATGATATTCTAATTTTTCGAGTTTCGCCTGTATATAACAGGTCAGGTAAAGGATTAAGCAGCTCTAGTCAGTCAGGTGGAGACACTTCTGGAACACCGGTTAAAGGATTTATTAGGCCAAGCTTGTTGAAACAGACTTTTTAGTGAGAGTTTGGAAATTTGGAGAATGTTAGGTGGAATAAAAGTTGCAAAGGAAACACAAGAAAAGTTGAATGTACGGTAGGGTGAGGGGGAAAGTAGTAGCTGTCAGTGGTGAGGTATCTTTGAATTATAGAAGAAATGTAGGACGGAGCAGAATTTGATGGAGCTTTTAGGTTAAAGTGATGATTTTTCTCTTTCTTATGGGCAGCCAGTGGAAACACTGACAAAAGGGCTGGCACTGGAGAAAAGAGAAAAAATTGCAGCAATAAAAAATGCTACCACATTACAATTTGTAAAACTAAATCATTGTAATGTAAAATAACCCAACACTGGGGAAGCGGCTGTTTTGGGGCCCGAACTCAGAAGGGGCCCACCCAGAATAAGGATTAAAAGATTTTTTTTTGTAAAGGAGAAGGATCTGGCTGGTATTCAATCAATCGGGCTCATGTGGATACAAACAGTTTATTCACAAAAAAATATAAAAAAGCATTAGCATCAAACCATCTACTAGCAGTAAAGAAACATCGCCTACATAGAGCTGAGTACATATATCATTAGAGCTGAGTACATATATCAATAGACATCACAAGCTAAATACATGTATCCATAAAAATAATTATTAAAATCCCATAAAAATATAACCGCAATATCACTGAAGTTCAGTCTTCATCTACTATAGAAACTTAGTGAACTTAGTGAGATGTTTTTTGTCAGGGCCTCTCAACCGTATTATACAATGGCATTGTATACAGTGACACTGTAGGATGGAGCGGCTGCCTGACCTGGTCGGAGAAAGCAATTGTCACGGACGTACCAAGACATACGGACGTCCCCACAACAGTGGGTGACAGAAGATCTGTAAGACTGGCAACACGTGCCTTGATCTGACAGGTTTTCTTGTGGATCAATATGCGTCTGTGTTGTTTCTGATACTGGCCAAACCTCTAACCTCCAGGTGTTGCTATTGTGGTCATTTAACTTTCCTTATTTATAGTTGCTTCTCCCTTTAGATTCAGTGGTATCTGTGGTCTCCTAGTGTTTGGTTCTCGGCTGTGTTCCTTGCTGCCATAACTACTAGAAAATGAAGTGTTTCCTTTCCCTTTTGCATTTTGTTTTGGTTTATCTGTGTGTTGTTTTTCCCCTGCCCTTTGTTGTAGGCCTGAGGGAGACTCCTGGTCGTCCTTCCTTTCTGGAGGAACAGGTAGTCTCAGTCCTGTCACTATCGCCAGGGTCTTATAGGATGAGGACTCTAGGTACTCCTGTGTATGAAGTCACCTACCTTTGGGTCTGTTCATACTGATAGCTAGTCAGGACTGTGACTAGGGATTTGACTAGGAGGCATCCTCCTTTCTTCCCTAGCTTTCAGGTCTTGTTCCTTGTTCCCTCTCCTTCTTCATCCGGTGTGGTGTCTCCCTCCTACACACGGGCGTGACAGTAATCTAGCGAGTATCCACGGGAGCGTGGGTTGCACGGGAGGAGGGGGGTTGTGAAGAAGTTTGGGGGGGAAGGGGGTATCCTTGTTCATAAATTTGCTGTGTGGCCCAGTCATTTATAGCTACACTACTGACCCAACAGTCTGAATTATGGAGCATTTAGGTTAAGACCACACATGGAATAAAAACTGCAGATTCTCCAGATAGCAAATCCACAGTTTAGTTAAATATCAGCAGGGAGAAAACCTGTCATTTATGCTACAGGTTTTAACCGTGGCTTTCAACCTTTGAAATGCAAAGTTTGAAGACCAGCTGCGATCAAAACCAGGCCATTTCAGGTGGGTTTTGCAGTGGTCACTTTTGTCCTGATCTGCTGCAGATTTTCTGTAATTCTAAATCCACAGAGAAATCAGCACGTGTGGGCATACCACAATTGTTCTCTCCCATAGCCCTAACTTACTGAATATACACTAATTGACTCTATAGATGCACAACAATAGCAACACTTATTTCTGAACATCTTTACAGCTCCCAACTTATAGGGTTACGAGAAACAACAAAAATTAAGCAGGTCTGGCAGGCTGAGCCCTTTACCCCAAAAGACAAATATGGAACCTTCTACCAGCTTGTAACCCTGTCCCGTAGGCCCTATGAAGGTCACAGCGGTCAGGACACAAGGACAGATGGTATCACAGAAGAAAGGAAATGAGGAAGTAACTATAAACTAGTATCTGTCATGTCGGTAATAATACATAAATGACATATGGAAGGAATAGTCACTTCAGAAGACAGAACATTAGAAGTTTCTTTTTACTCAGAAGCCAGCAGAGAAGGTAGCAGAATCAATTCATTGTACCGAGTGTAAAAGACCTCAGGAGCGAAAGGTTTAGTAAAGAAATCCCAGTACAAACAAATGCAATTAGCAGGTTGTAGAAAAAGAAATTTTCCCTCTCCTTTTTATAATACTTTTATTTTCGTTGCATGACCTGAATGTGCGGCAAACGGAGGATGTACAACATAATATTACACTGGATTTCTCACGCTCAGCCTGGGGGGGAAACGATTTGCTGAACACATGAATAAATAACATAGTGTTAAAACCAATATAAAAGGTTATTCAGTCTGCTCGCTCTACAGAATTTATTTCCAAATGAAACCCTTGTGTTTAACACAATTACCTTCTCAACTTGGTAAAACTAGGGGGAATTTGGAGGTGTTCTGTTCCCCATTTATTGTGTGACGGAATTACGGCCACCTGTAAATGCTACGGTCTTTCCAGGTTTACCGTTACATTTAGATGGTTAGTAAGCGGAGCGTCTTGACTGCATATTACATTCTGCCTCCATCCTTTTTGACTACAGAATAAAATTCTGCTTTTAAGTCGACACTTCTTTTGCACAGCCGTGCCTTAGCATCCTCACAGAATGTCTGATACTTAGCTTTCTGTGCAGGGCAATAAATGGGGTGAGACATGAAAAGCTCTCTCCGATGCTAATGGGCTGGGAAACATCTACTTTGCAGACATGGATGAGCTGAAATATCAATCATCTTCTTGTAGACGCTCCCTCAAGCTTCAGTGTCTTACATGGGCTTCTTTGACCTGAAATGCCAATATCCTTTCACCGGCTTATGTAAAATTTATGTATATGGGCTTCTTTGTGTGTAAGACTACTAGCCTTAAACTTTTAAAAGGCTCTGTACACCTTTGCAACCAATTTTCGTTGTTTGTCTAAAGTATTTTCAGTGCCTTGTGAAAGTATTCAGCCCCTTGCTGTTTTTTGTGCTTTTTTTCACATTATGTGGATTTTTGGGGGGTTTGTACCATTTGAGATACACAACATGCCTATCACTTTGAAGGTGCAAAATAAATGACAAATTTAATGTGCATAATTATTCACCCCCTGAAAGTTAATACTTGGAGTCATCTTTTGCTGCCATTATAGATGGAAGTGTCTTGGGCTTCATCTCTATTAGCTTAGCAAATCAAAGTCTTCAAGTCATGCCCCACAGTGACCATTGGATTGAGCTCTGGGCTTTCACTAGGCCATTCCTAGACATTTTAATGTTTACCCTGAAACCACTCCAGTGTAGCATTAGCAGTGTATTTACAGTCATAGTCGTGCTTGAAGGTGAACCTCCTTCCAAGTCTCAAATCTGTGGCAGACTGAAACAAGTTCTCCTAAACAGTTTTCTAGTCCCTAGAAACGAAAAGCGTCCCCACAAACTGAATCTGCCACCAACATGTTTCAGTATGGGAATTTTGTTCCTGGGAGATGGGAAGGGTTGGGTTGTTTGCACCTCACAGTGGCAGTTTTGCCCACTATGCAAAGCATGCAATTGCATGGGGCCTCATGTATCTGGGGGCCCCCTGCTGCCACTGACACCTGGGTACCCCTGGCAATGGCTATTGTAAATACATTCACTTTCTCAGGGCAGGGATACAGTTGAATACAATATAATTTATACTGTATAAGGAGTACATGTAGCGGGCATTATACTGTATGAGGGACACATGTAGAGAACATTATAATGTATAAGGGGCACATGTAGGGATGCAATACTGTGCGAGGGGCACATCAGGTGGCATCATACTGTATGGGGGCACATCATGGGGAATCATACTGTTTTGGAGGCAAATAATGGGGGCATTATATAGGTTTGGGGGAACAAATAGGGTCACCATATTAGCAGTGTGATAGGGTGGGGCTTAGTCAGGCTAATGGGCAGAGCATAGTGCAAGAAAGACCACAGATATCCCTTTGTTTGGATCCCTAAAATTGACAAATTTACCCTTTGTGTCATACATAGCATTTCTCATGATGGAATATTTTTCGAGTGCTGGGGATCTGTCACATACTGTTTTAGAAACTCAAAATCTGTTTTATTATGTTTTTATTTGCACAATGGCTTTTTTTCTGGCAATTCATCCAGTGTGGAGTGTATGGGTTATAGTGGTCCTCTGGACAAATACTTTCATCTGCACTGTGGACCTTTAGAGCTTCTTCACTGCACCATAACAATTTGGACTCTTGAAGAAATATCAGTTTGCATAACTGTAGACGCAAGGCAGTAGGACAATTTCAATAACTTAGGACCTATTTACATGGGCCAAAACACTGGGGCAATGATCATGAATAAACAAAATGAACAATCATTTAGGGGCCAGAAAGACACCTACTGTAGATATTTCTGTATTGCAGGTGGTTCTTTTGTCCATATGAGAATAGAAATCCATTAATAATTGTAACACAGGGGACATTATAAAGCTGTTGCAAAAGGCAAAGGGTTAAAGTGACTATGCAAGAGTCAGACATATCTCCCAGAGTTGCCAATCTGTGGTACAGATCATACTTACCTTAAGCAGAAAGGAATCATGTTTTCCATATGGAAACAAAATGACAAATATTCTAAAAAACAAAGTTATAGCAATATAGCGAATATTCGTAAAATACACATATAGAGTGAATCGTGATCTCACAAATTTGTAATCGCAATGCGATTAATATAACTTGTATTACTCGCATTGCGAATTCAACTTAGAGCTTGGTTCCTAATGGTCGGCTTGCTAGAATATAATGAATATCACGAATTCACGAATATAGCGCTATATTCTCAATCTTCGTTATATTCTAGCAACAACAATTAGTAACCCAGCTCTAAGTTGAATGCGCAATGCGATTAATATAACCTGTATTAGTCGCATTGCGAATTCAATTTAGAGGTGGGTTCCGAATAGTTGTTGCTAGAATATAATGAAGATTGAGATATTTTTTGCTTTTCAACTTTCTTTGGAGAGCTGAATACGATACAGTACAACTTTATTAATGCCAGAGGGAAAAGTGCAATTACAGCAGCTTACATACAATTAAATACACATAAAATACAACAATTTACATTCAATAAAATAACCACCACTAAGAATTAGAAACCATACGAAACCACCCCCACCCTTTATACCTTCCGAATGCTCCTTATATAATGACCTATTGTACAGAACAACTGTCTTAGGCAAAAAAGAATTCCTATATTGGTCTGTATAACAGCCAAACTGTAGATATCTCTTACTAAAAGTGCTACACTATCCAACTCAAATCCCTGCCATTGCAATAAACTTAAAGGGGGTGTCTCACTTCAGCAAATGGCATTTATCATGTAGAGAAAGTTAATACAAGCCACTCACTAATTAATTGTGATTTTCCATACTGCCTCCTTTGCTGGCTGAATTTATTTTTCCATAGCATTTGACACTCCTCGTTTCAATGGTTACGACCACCCTGCAATCCATCATCGGTAGTTTGGCGAAACCAACCTCGCCACAGTGAACTGGAGAAGTCTAGTTGCCTGCCTCTTGCCTTCTGACTATGGCCCTGGGATGTATTGCCCGTTAAGAACTGATTTGGACTTATGGACTTTTATTGTACAGTGCTGGCCCTTTTTAAAAACAGTATACAGACACATGGAAACTTTTTGGACAGGTAAAGCCATGCTGCCAAGGGATAATAAAGGGACCTCACCTAACCTTGTAACCCCCGGACGGATTCATGTGATTTTTACATATGTTGCTCCCCAAGTTATGCTGATCACAGAAATATAAATTTTATCCGTATGTGATGTAAGATCAGGGAGTTATTAAAATGTATAAAAAAGTGTAACTTTTCAGCTTGGAGATAATTGAGTAGATCCTGTATTGACTCAATTATCTCCTAAGCAGAGGTGAGGAATATGCTGAGTGTGTCTGTATTGTGCCATTGTATCTGATTGGCTGCTGTACTTGCATTGTATGTGTTGTAATGTGTTTATTGGTTGTTCTGCAAAACCCTGTGGGCTGTAATGTGTTTGGGAATTGGGAATAAAAGAGGCTGTATGGGCCAGTAAAAGGGAGTTCCTGCTTGACCCTCAAAACGAAGTGTCGCCTCGTTCTTGGGGGGAATTGGAGTGTATGCTGTTGCAGTGCGACTGCCAGGACTGTAAACTGTTCCTAGGGTTTTTCCTGTTCGGCTGCTTCCAGGGTTCGTGTGTCTCTTGTTCGGGAGTTGGTGAATTCGTGTGGTTTGCAGTTCGGGAAGTTGGTGATTGCAGTAACTGCCAGTGTGTCTGGAAAGGGAATATCGCCTAAACGGAGTTGTGTGCGTAACGGTCCGTTACAGTGGCCGTGCTTGCACACTATAGAAAAAAGCACAAGCTTATGTGCGCTCCTACGGTCCCAGCCACCAGATGGTGGTTGTAACCATGGAAACGAGCAGTGTATAATGTGATGGAAAAATGAATCCAGCCAGCAAAGGAAGCAATATGGACAATCACAATACATTAGTAAGTGGTTTGTATTAATTTTCCCTACATGATAAATGCCACCTGCTGAAGTGATACAACCCCTTTAAGCATCCTGTGTTGAATACAAACCACCAACAGTATATGACCCCTATACAGCTCTCCAAGGAAAGCCAAAAGGAGCAGAAGTGGTATGGCACTTCGCAGGGTGTCACAGTCCCAATGTTGTAGTGATTGTGGGGGTTGTAGTTCCCCTCTAGACGACATCTCAAAACTGCTTGTTTCATTCTTCCTACCTAAATACTGAAGGCAAATATAGGAAACTTTGTAATATATCTTACCAGAGAAATATGCTTTCTATAATTATCATACTCCTCTTCTGTTGGAGTCTGATAAAAGGATTAGACAGGAATTTTTCCTTTTATTATATTATTATCGGCAGGTTAAAAAGTCCAAACTGTTTATTTTCTGGTACGCCGCATAACAAAAAACAGCATCCAAGTTATGACCTCACTTGGTGGGGTGAAGGTGCAGCACCAACATAACATAAGCAACAAAATAAACTCCTGCCCGTCTAGGCACTATTTACAGTAGACAGGTCGTTTTGAAATCATTACTACAGCACAGTTCACACAAGGAGAATCAGGCTCAGACAGTAAGCAGGTCAGCTAGCTTCCCAGGCTTTCTTACTCAGAGAGTCTGCAGCTTCTTTTATTCCCCAGTAATGATCCCAGCAACCACACCTGGAATCAACTCAGACTAGGGTGAAATAGCCATGCTGGAAGGGTGTGGACTGGTAGGTTCCACTACCAAACGTACCCACCAGTCCAAATAAAATCCAGCCCACAACAGAATCTAAACCACCGCAGTCTTCTGGATTTCATTTATCTCAACCAGCTGCAGATTCTGGGTGAAATATACATGACTTTCAGCACTTTACTGTACACCTTACCACACCTGGAATAAACAACTTGTTGTTTTACATTTTAAGCAGTTTAAGGTCTCTTTAACACTTGAGTTGTTGTTTTCCGGTATTAAGATCCGGAACAAAAATATTTCCGTTTAGTCCTCATGCATTCTGAATGGAAAGAAATCTAATTAGGATGCATCAGGATGGCTTCCGTTCTGGCAGCATTCCGTTTTGTGATGGACACAAAACTGCTGTAAGCTGTGGTTTTGTGTCCGGTCATAAAAATGGATTTGTCACTGAAAACAATGTAAGTCAATGGTGACAGATAGGTTTTTTAGGAGCCTAAACAACTGTATCCGTCACCCATTGACTTTCAATAGATTTAGCAACAGATCTGTTATTTTCCCGTTTTGACGTCACACCACCGCATCCTAATGGAATTATGCATCCTGATGTGCAAAATCAAAACGGTTCAGTTTAATTCCAGTATTGAGATCCTCTGCTGGATTTCAATACCGGAATTAACAATGCAAGTGTGAAAGTAGCCCAAGTCTATTTGAAAGGAGCATTCCATTCAAAATGGAAATTTTGCTTGGAATTTTCTTTGAATGTGTTAATATGGAGGATAGTTCTCAAATGCATGAGAAATATGTCTAAAACTTCAGGTATTTTGCCTGTAAGTTATAAGGATTTAGTAGTAAGGAAAATTCTCCAGTCAGCACCCTGCCAGTGCAGAATATGGCAGACTATTGGAGGCTTACTCTAATAGATTTATATATCCTTTTCTACCATATCACTCTCAGCAGTGGGTGAAAATCCACAGTATCAAAACTTTTCTCTTTTTCATTTTTAGTTTTTTTTTTTTTTTCTTCTCTTGAAACACCTTGGTGCCCAGTATAAAAGGAGGCCTGTCAACATCACTAGAGCTGGACTGACAAGCAGAATATATGCAGAAGCTTCAGTCAGTCTATCAGTGGGGATTCTATGTTGATCAGACTTCCAAGAATCAATAGAAATCACCACTGAGAGCAGTGGAAAAGGAGACTTAGAATTATATGTTTGTATCTGTTTCAGTGCAGTGGACTGAAACCAAAATACAAGGAATTTTTCAAAGGTGAAGACTGCAGAGAGTTTTAAAGTACATTAGATAAAAAAAATGTTAAAATTCAAGGTTGCAGCTTTCGCAGGCAGTGGGGTGAAACATAGTAAAACAACACAGAATGTTTGAAATGCTATGGCTAGCTGGGCAAAACTGCTAATGAGGTGAAAAAAAATCCACAAAAAAAATGAAACATTTAGTTTTCGAGACCTAAGACTAACCATATGGAACAACCAGAGAATAAAAATCCCCTTTTTCATGAATTGTATCTGCTTATATTAGATATTAATAAACATGTCAATAGGGAAATAAGGCAAAGGCATCAGTTGCTCTCATACATGAATAGTCTAGGTAATGGGGACCTGTCAAACCTTCCTCTCAAGAATCATGGCCGTATACAGAAACTTAAAAGAATGAAACTGTTTTGGGTTCCCATATGGGATTTGCTTCTACAAAGAGAGTATGTTTATGTAGTTCATTAATTTGATATAAAGTTTAGATTCACTTAAAGAGGTTTTCCAGTTACACAAAGAAAAAATAAATAGCACCAGTATTCAACTTTATTGCATTATATAAGTCAGATGAAGAAGTTATAAGTGCACATTGACTCCTCCAGTGTAATTTCAATCTGTGACCCCCACCCCATGTTTACATCCCAGAGCAAGACTCATTGGGAGTGTCTGTAGCATCAGGTCTCTGCCTCTCCTTCCTCTCCCAGCTCAAGCATCACAGATCCAAGCCTGCTTGAAGCCCGGCTGAAACAACCCAGCCCTAAGACATGGCATCATTACTGACATCAGGTCTACAGGGGGGTCTAGGACAGTGGTCCTCAACTCTAGTGCTCAATGCCCACCTGCCGGTCACGTTTTCAGGATTTCCTTAGTATTGAGCAGCTGATATAATTAGTGTCCCTCCATCAGGACTTACCTCAGGTATTCATTCTGTCGGATATTCCCAAATCCTGACCGGCAGGTAGGCCCTGAGGACTGGAGTTGGGAAACCCTGGTCTAGGAGATTGAATAGAACACCTACCCAAGAGGTAAGATCACTGATCATGATGTATCTACAGGGCAGAGCCTTACAAGCCATGCCACACCTCAGAAGTAGATGTGATATTATCAGGATAGGAAACCAACACAGTGAAAATGTCACATGAGCTCAATGGAGTGCAGGAAAATGGGACATTGCAGATTTGGTAAGTGACAGTGATGGACAAAACAGGCTTATGAGTATGCCAGTCTTGATCTCCCTGCACTGGCATGAAATTGTAAAGTGCGGGACACGTGCAGAAGAATAGGAGCGGATATTGCTTTAAGATAAAAGTTTACTGAGGAATCGGCAGTGAACAATGAATAAAACCTAGAAGAAAATAAAATTCAGCAAACAATCCTGGATTAACTGTGTCTTGAGCTGCACTCCTTTGTGAGGGGAGTCTCACTCTTCCTCACATATCATCTCCCAGGGTTCACACTGCAGAATATACCTTTCAGTGACAGGTTAATTCCTGGGGCTGCTTATAAAGTGTGCAGAACAACTGAGTAACTAAGTAACTTTAGATGGATGAAAATGATGCTTAATTACTTTCACAATATCACCGGAGCACTATACTGCGTTCACTTCCCGCCCCAGGAAGGAGCTCCGCTCACTGTCTGTGTCACTATGGCCGACGGCACTCACCTGGTTCTTTATGGATTCCTTATTGATGTAAGGCAAACACTATGCTGTTGTCAGGAGCAAACATACATCAATGCACCTCACATCTCTTTAGGGAACAGTTCTTCCACCAGGTGCGCTTTATACTTCTCTTTAGGGAACAGTTCTTCCACCAGGTGCGCTTTATACTTCTCTTTAGGGAACAGTTCTTCCACCAGGTGCGCTTTATACATCTCTTTAGGGAACAGTTCTTCGACCAGGTGTGCTTTATACTTCTCTTTAGGGAACAGTTCTTCCACCAGGTGCGCTTTATACTTCTCTTTAGGGAACAGTTCTTCCACCAGGTGCGCTTTATACTTCTCTTTAGGGAACAGTTCTTCCACCAGGTGCGCTTTATACATCTCTTTAGGGAACAGTTCTTCCACCAGGTGTGCTTTATACATCTCTTTAGGGAACAGTTCTTCCACCAGGTGCGCTTTATACTTCTCTTTAGGGAACAGTTCTTCCACCAGGTGCGCTTTATACATCTCTTTAGGGAACAGTTCTTCCACCAGGTGCTCTTTATACATCTCTTTAGGGAACAGTTCTTCCACCAGGTGCGCTTTATACTTCTCTTTAGGGAACAGTTCTTCCACCAGGTGCGCTTTATACTTCTCTTTAGGGAACAGTTCTTCCACCAGGTGCGCTTTATACATCTCTTTAGGGAACAGTTCTTCCACCAGGTGCGCTTTATACTTCTCTTTAGGGAACAGTTCTTCCACCAGGTGCGCTTTATACTTCTCTTTAGGGAACAGTTCTTCCACCAGGTGCGCTTTATACTTCTCTTTAGGGAACAGTTCTTCCACCAGGTGCGCTTTATACATCTCTTTAGGGAACAGTTCTTCCACCAGGTGCGCTTTATACATCTCTTTAGGGAACAGTTCTTCCACCAGGTGCGCTTTATACTTCTCTTTAGGGAACAGTTCTTCCACCAGGTGCGCTTTATACATCTCTTTAGGGAACAGTTCTTCCACCAGGTGCGCTTTATACATCTCTTTAGGGAACAGTTCTTCCACCAGGTGCGCTTTATACATCTCTTTAGGGAACAGTTCTTCCACCAGGTGCGCTTTATACTTCTCTTTAGGGAACAGTTCTTCCACCAGGTGCGCTTTATACTTCTCTTTAGGGAACAGTTCTTCCACCAGGTGCGCTTTATACTTCTCTTTAGGGAACAGTTCTTCCACCAGGTGCGCTTTATACTTCTCTTTAGGGAACAGTTCTTCCACCAGGTGCGCTTTATACTTCTCTTTAGGGAACAGTTCTTCCACCAGGTGCGCTTTATACATCTCTTTAGGGAACAGTTCTTCCACCAGGTGCGCTTTATACATCTCTTTAGGGAACAGTTCTTCCACCAGGTGCGCTTTATACTTCTCTTTAGCGAACAGTTCTTCAACCAGGTACGCTTTATACTTGGGGTCTCACTCTGTGGTTGCTGTCCTGGGTTCTGGTGCTGGCATACATCTCATGCTCTGCCTCTGTGCTGTGACTTGCAGATTTCTACACAGCCCTTGCTCTCTGACTTCAGCAGCTCATGCTTGGTGTCCAGGTTCTCCTTCCTGAGCCTGCAGACATTTCTGTGTCTGCCATCTGTCTGCTCATTGCACGTGCAGACTCTCCTCCTTCCACACAGTAACAACAGTTTCTGTCTAAGCTTAAAATCCTGTTGTGTCCTGAAGTTTGGTTCTACCTCCTTGTTGCGGACATGCTGCAGGCTGCAGGCTCTGCATGCAGGGTGTAAGCCGTGTACCGGGGTGGGCTCCCCAGGATACAACGAAGTTATGAACGAGAAAAACAACTCCACCACCAGCTTTTGCCAAAACAGAATTTTACTTAAATGTGGTGTGAACACAACCACAAAGGCTGGGAACACACAATAAATTTACATACACCCAGCCCGAAGGCTAAGACCCTTGTGCTGCACAGCACAGCGTCCTCCGATGGATGCAGGAGGAAAGAGTGGTAATTTAACTACTGGCAGGCACAACTAAACTGCCACACCTTACCGGGCTTCCGCTGTGATCCGGAGCTAAACTGTGAAGGCTCTACAGTTCTTACCGCCCACGCCAGGGTTAATAGTGCGGGCAGCAGGGAACGAACAGACCTCACAGGCTCCGGACCAAAGAAAGTCTAATGCATAAAAATGAGAGTAAAATTACCTGTACAGACGTCTGACACTTGTATAGGCATTATTGAGACCTACTGTAGGAGATAGCCATGTACTTTATGATGTACTATACATAATACACCCTTTAAGTACAGGTTTTTTCCATTTAAATAAATGGACTGATTAGTTCAATAGGTCGTAAATTTACAAAATGTATAAAAATTGTTTTGTTTCACAAATTATTGGTGCATACAGTATATGGCCATAAAGAAATAAGTGTGTCCTGTGCTTGATGATTTATGCCAATTTTTCAAGAAATTCTGGGCACAAATCTCCAGCATTATTTCTAATATTTACTATATGTAAATGACAAATGACAGCCAGAGAAAATGTTGTTAATCAGTTGGAAAAATTGGCTATGCATGAAAAAATTCACCCCTTGGAGGTACAGCCACATGGATTATACGTGGATTTGATGTGGATTTCACCCTATTCAGAGGGAAATCCACAGAAAGAATTAACCTGCTGTGGATGTAAAATTTGAATTCCATTTCCACATGGATTTTTGTTCCGCACAAGTGGATGATAATTAGGGCTACATGGTGATCTTGGTCTTGCGATGAATTGAAATGAATGGGGTCAGAGTGTGACTTGCATATGTGCCGCAAATGCGGAATTACAAAAAACACGCCTAGATTATTTTCTGAGCAGACGTGAAAGTTGGGCTGCGACTTTTTTTATTTCTTTGCTAGCACCACTACACCTTGATCCTTTGGCATGATACAGTAGTTGTCGCTCAATCATGATCACCATGTAGCTAAACCCTTAATCCCAAAAGCCTATTCACTTTGTTACTACTGTTAAGGAAAAACCAGCTTTCCTGAAACTCCGTTTTATAAAGAGACTTTTGTGTTTTAATTTCTATGTGGGCAACAAGAAAATGGCGATGGCTAGTAGCTGAAAAACAATGTTAGCATCTGTGTGTTAAGATAAGATAAGCCATGTGTACGTGCTAATAACCAAGTATGCATTTTGTAAGAAAAAACATAGTCTTAGCAATTAACCCGTTAGTAGAATATAGAAAGCTCATAGAATACTAACCAATCAATAGATGGATTCAGTTCTGACCAATTAGAAGTATTATTTGTGTACCAATCAGATGTTATTAGTGGAATATTTGTAAGCCAATTATGTCAATACTTTAAGAGGTCACACCCTTGGAATGGGGTATAAAAAAGGGCCTAGGCAGAGTGCTAGGCCCTTTTTTAACCTGTGTGTGCTGGCTTCTGTCATTTTCCTCCTTCGACGTCATTCACTTTAAACACGTGGCTCGATCATAATTTGACTGACCCTTGGTCTGCCACAACATTTTCTGGTGGAGAATGCGGGCACCACAACAACCCACCTAGCTGCAGACCCCGATAAGGAGACCAGGACCCAGGAAGACCGTGGTAAGTAACACATTGTGTTACTGCCTGTTTCCTGAGCTCTGCTCGCTGTTCTGCAGTGTGGTGTGTGAACGTAGTGCCTGCACCGTGTTCTTGGTGAATGTTTGCTTAAATTCCCTTATATGTGCAAACTGTCTCTAGGCGTATGAATGCACGAATGTGTGAGTGGCTGAGATAAGCTTAATCTAGGAAGGGCCTGACTCTGTCTCCCCTGAGCCAAGCTAAAAGTCCAGAGCCCACTGACTGGCTTGTCCGATCCGTGACTCTGGAGGCCTCTGGTTCTGGAGGAGCAAAGGTTGACGGACCTATTCTGGTGGAGGCTGTAAGAAGTGGCAGTGTATAAAGCTGACCAGTAAGATTAGATAGGGGCCCTGCAGTTCCTTGTTAGTACCTGAAAAAGGCGCCAGAGGTCAGGGTTGTTCCAATGTTATGCCATGTTGTGTGATTTCACATGTACTGCTGCTGATATTGTATGAGGAAGAATTACTGCATTGTTGCCAACTCCTGTGCTATATAGTGGATACATGCGTGGGTATTATGATACCAGTTTGGATTGGATGGTTGCAGTTATAATAATTTGCATAGCAGTGTTTGTGTGCTTCTTTTGCCATAGAAGGAACATAGAGGGGTTTAAGGGGTTTCCAGCACGTAACCCTAGAGAGGACGTGTAAGTTACTCTGTGTATGGGCAAGACTATACTGTAGTGTTGCCAACCAGTTGATGGTGCTGCCTCAGAAGTGTGCCCACAGCACCACTGATAGCTGAGAAAAGTGGTGCTGCCTCGGAAGTGTGTCCATGGCACCACTGGTAGTGCTGCATCGGAAGTGTGTCCAACAGCACTGTTGTAATTCACCAGGTGTGTGAGTACCTGGATAGTGAATGACAAGGAGCCACCTATGGGATGAAGGCTGCACAGAGTAAGTGTTCCTCTGAGAAGTAAACAGAGAACTGGGTCTCTGCAATTGGAATTATGCAATGTGTAAAGGGCACTGAAGCAACCAAAGACTGTAGAATAATGTTAAAGAAATTGGGAGCAGGTGTGAATGGAACATTGGATTTATCAGTATGCACTTATGTCCTTAATGACACTTAGTGCCTCCTCTACCTCTAAATTTACACCCCCAGACTGGCTGTTTGAAGTCCCATCACATTTGTGGGCGACTTCTAAGACAGACGTTGGTAGACTGCCAGTAACTCCGGTAGTCGTACAGCTGAAACCTGGCACTAAGCCACCATGTGTACGTCAGTACCCACTAAATTCTTTACAGGAAAATGCCATTGCAAATGATCTAAAAGATCTGTTGGGGAAAGGGTGAATAATCCCTATAAAATCCCCTTCAATATGCCCCTACAGACTGTGGAGGGTCAGTCTCCAATCTATCATATGGTACATGATTTAAGGGCAGTAAATGCTGTAACTGTCATAAATACACCACAAGTGCCCAATCCACACACGCTGTTAAATCAAGTACCTATAGATCCCACATCTTTTACTGTCATTGATGTTGCAAATGCTTTCTTCTCTGTCCCTTTACATGAAGAATGCCGTCCCTATTTTGCTTTCACTTTCCGTCACAAGCAATATGCATGGATTGTTTTACCACAAGGGGCTGACAATTCTCCTGATATTTTCTCTAATGCTCTACATTCTGTGTTGCAGTCCTGGCAGCCGGCCTATCCGGACACTGTACTTTTGCAATATATTGATAATCTGTTACTTTGTTGTCACATTCCTGAGCAGTGTAAAGAGGAAACTTTATCTTTGCTTATTTTCCTCGCTACAAATGGTTGCAAAGCCTCCAAAGAGAAGCTGCAACTTTGTAGACCTATTGTGACCTTCCTAGGTCACTGTATTTCTCCAAGTTTTAAACACCTTACATCTGAAAGGGTTACTGCTATACAGCAGCACCCCCTTCCAAGAACTCCAAGAGCTCTGCATGATGCAAACACTATATGACTGCCTCAAAGTAGAGACTTTTGAACTAACACCAGAAGCTGTGAGTGCATTTCATGCATTAAAACTAACCCTAACACCACCAGCTTTGTGCATCCCCAACTACAAACAAAATTTCACACTGTATTGTCATGAACAAGATGGATTTGCCTCAGGTGTACTGACACAGAAACATGGGGACCGTATGCGGCCCATAGCATACTATTCTACAAGAATAGATAGTATTGCTAGTGCACTACCCACTTGTTTCATAGCTGTTGCTGTAGCCTCTGAATTAGTGCTAAAAACAGAAGACTTGGTTCTACAACACCCTCTTTCATTACAAGTACCATATTCAGTTGCTGAACTACTACACACCACCAAGCTGAAACATTTGTCTCAGGTAGGGATGTCCCGATACCGATACCAGTACCAGTATACTTGTACTCGTGAAAATGCCGCCGATACCGCTGCCGATACCGGAAGTTCCGGTCCGGCAGCTCCTATACACTATTGAAGTAAACCTAACCTCTATTAATGTGGCCGGAATTACTAACTATTGATGCGTAGTCTCTCTCAGGTCAGGCGCTCAGTCCCTCCGTTCTTCTCCTGCCCCGCCTGCCTTCTTCATTCATAAAAGTGGGCGAAGCGGGCAGGCGGGACATGAGGTGCATGGAGGAACTGAGAGCTCAAGCTACCCGATTCCTCCAAGCACCTCACGTCCCTCACGGAGCATGGAGAGACTGAGCGCCTAACCTGAGGGAGACCGCGCATTAATAGTTAGTAATTCCGGCCACATTAATAGAGATTAGGTTTACGTCGATAGTGTATAGGAGCTGCGGGGCCGGTGTATGAAAGAGTCAAGCTACACCGCCCCCTGTGAGTGTAAACTGCCCCCCCACACACACTATGATGGCACTTATGGGGGTCTGTGGATGACACTAATGGGGGATCTGTGGATGACACGTATATAGCATAATATGCTATATATGTGTCATCCACATAGCCCCCTGACAGTGTCATCCACATAGCCCCCTGACAGTGTCAATCAAGAAATCCCCCATTAGTGTCATCCAGAGAGCCCCCCCCATTAGTGTCATCCAGAGATCCCCCATTAGTGTCATCCAGAGAGCCCCCCATTAGTGTCATCCAGAGAGCCCCCCCCCATTAGTGTCATCCAGAGATCCCCCCCATTAGTGTCATCCACAGATCCCCCATAACATTGTCATCCACAGATCCCCCATAACAGTGTCCTCCACAGATTCCCCATTACAGTGTCATCCACAGATCCCCCATTACAGTGTCGGCCACAGATCCCCCCCATAACAGTGCGTCCTCCTCAGATCCCCCCATAATAGTGTCATCCACAGATCCCCATAACATTGTCATCCACAGATCCCCATAACAGTGACATCCACAGATAACCCCATAACAGATCCCCCTGGTGGCACATTGGTTGGAAAACACTATTATATTCCCATTTATTAATTTATTAACACTTGTACAAAGGAAAAGAAAAGCCGTTGTCCATAGCAACCAAATTCCAGCTTTAATTTTTTACATTGCTATCAGCAACTGCGCCACTGTTTATACGAGGTATCGGTAATTGGTATCGGCGAGTACTTAAATAAAAGTATCGGTACTCGTACTCGGTCTTAAAAAAATGGTATCGGGACATCCCTAGTCTCAGGCCAGAATTACAAAATATGAGATAACACTGCTCAGTCCCCACATTACCTTACAGTGGTGTACTGTTCTAAATCCAGCTATTTTGTTGCCAGTGGATTTAGAAGAGGAGGGGGAAGGGGGAGTAGTAGAAATGTCTGATCCAATTGCAAATCATGACCGTCACAAATATTGATGATGGAAGAAACAAAAAGGTTACCAAATGTTACTGAAACACCATTAACTAACCCTGATGCTAAGTATTTTGTAGATGGCTCTAGATGGTGGAAAGATGAACAAGGACACTTTGTCACCGGGTATGCGGTAATCCAAGATGGTAAGGTAATTATACAAAAACACTCCCATCCGGTGCTTCTGCACATGAGGCGGAATTGAAGGCACTCACTGATGCATGTACATTGGGTAAGGGACTGAGAATTAATTGTTACACAGATTCCAGGTATGCCTTTGGGGTAGCACATGACTTTGGTGTTATCTGGAAAACTAGGGGATTTCTGACTTCATCGGGCAAACCATTTAAGATTTCAGAAGCAGTACAGAGCCTCATAGCGGCCCTAGAGCTGCCTACAGAGGTAGCCATTATTAAAGTACCAGCCCACATGAAGAAAGATGATCCGCAAGCCATGGGAAACTCTCAAGCAGACCAAGCAGACAAACAAGCAGCCGGGTCTGCCACTCCTAACAATGTCTTTGCCAACTACGTTAGACTTATCGTTCTTGCAAGAACTACAGGCTCAGATAACGCCTCAAGACAAAAAGGTATGGATGGAGGCAGGCGCCACAAAGGCAGGAGAGCTCTTGCAGGTAAATGGCAGAACATGTTTGCCTCGGCGTTTGTATTCAATGTTGGCCAATTTTGCACGTGGCCCTACTCATTTGTCAAAAGGAGCTATGAGCGCACTAGTGTTAGAACATTGTTTTGCCCCTGGAATTCAGACCCTCTTTGTAAAGTTTTTTCAGGGTTGTCTTACATGTGCCAGACATAACCCTGGGAGGTTCATAAATACCCCTAAGAAACACACTCCCAAACCTTTGTGCCCGTTTCAAAGAGTGCAGGTGGATAATATACAGCTACCCAAGGTGGGCACATATGAGTATGTCTTTGTAGCCATTGATGTATTCTCAGTCTGGCCAGAATTCTGGCCAGTAACTATGGCAACGACCAAAAACACTGCTAAGAAAATACTGTCAGAAGTCATCTACAGATATCCCAGAGGTGATAGATTCAGATAGAGGAACTAACTTCACTGGGAAGATAATGGGACACATACTGAAGACCCTAGGGACCACATAAGCCCTGCACACTCTCAAACAGTATGGAGACACTATTGGTCCCAGATGGAGCCAGTTGGTACTGTTACTGCTTTTATCACTTTCTGTTCTGTATTAAGTAGCTCCGGGACCTAAGTGGAAGCTTGGATGGAGGCGTATCCTTGGCAGGAAGAAGGCGTCCCAGGCCTCCCATCACCGAAGTGTTCGTAGTCGTGACCAGAAGAGGAAAGAGGTGGACCTTCAGGGTGATTCCAGGCCAACTCCAAGTAGCTACACTTCCAGGCTGCACCATATTGGTCAAGGGATATGCCATGATTGACAGCACTGTCCAACAAAGGGACAGCAACGCCCAAGATGATGCTTATCTTCCTGATTCTACAACAGAGGACCACAGCTACACAGAAACTTTTAGGCTTACGGCTGATGCTCCTAGCGATATAGCTGACCTACTGGCTCCTAGAGATTCCAACTCTATGGACAATGATCCATGGGACAACAATGCTGCACCTACATCCACTTAGATAGTGTGTGCTTGTGTTATTTGTGTGATTTAATAAAATGTATGATTGTTTAGTAAAATGACAACTACTAGACAGACCGGAATCGATGCTTGCATCACATGGTCTATGCAGCTTATCTGTATACTCTGTGATATATGGGCTGTTTAAGGTGTCATTTGTTTGCTTAGGTAGGTTAGTAGTTAGATACACAAATGATACAATAGACCCTTCAGAGGAAACATCTACCATGTGAAGAGATTCTTCAGCGCCCTCAGAAATTGAAAAAAGAGGAGGGAAATGTTAAGGAAAAACCCAGCTTTCCAGAAACTCCATTTTATAAAGAGACTTTTGTGTTTTAATTTCTATGTGCGCAACAAGAAAATGGTGATGGCTAGTAGCTGAAAAACAATGTTAGCATCTGTGTGTTAAGATAAGCTGTGTGTAGGTGCTAATAACTAAGTATGCATTTTAAAAGAAAAAACATAGTCTTAGCAAATAACCCATTAGTAGAATATAGAAAGCTCATAGAATACTAACCACTCAATAGATGGATTCCATTCTGACCAATTAGAAGTATTATTTGTGTACCAATCAGAAGTTATTGTTGGAATATTTGTAAGCCAATTATGTCTATACTTTAAGATGGTACACCCTTGGAATGAGGTATAAATAAAGGGCCTAGGACACTCCCTTTTTGGGAACATGGCAGAGTTTTAACCTATGTGCTGGCTTCTGTCATTTTCCTCCATCTACGTAATTCACTTTGAACAAGTGGCTCGATCATAATGTGACTGACCCTTTGTCTGCCACAACACGATAATTATATACTGTGGAGTGTATTGGATAATACAGAAGGCATTTTAAATTACTGTTTGTTTTTTGTTGAGCAGTTTGATGTTCTTAAACTAATAAATGTTATGTTTTAAATAATATGAAAATGACCAAAAACAGGTATTAGATAGACTTTTGGCTATTGAACAATGTGCTATGTTTGGTGCGGATGATGTTACACTGTACCTCTTTCATGGCAGAAGGCTTACGATCTCTTACGAGGCTTACCATCGGCCTTCTGCCGTGAAAGGGATTGTTAAGCTTTATTACTGTTTGTACTTTAGGTTAACACTGCCATCTACTGGCCTTGTTGGGTATTGCTGTTACAGTTATTCAATCTGGGTGAAAGAGGAGAAGTCACGATTCGTTAGTGACGCTATGTGAAAACAGTGATCACTAGCACTGCTACATCTGTACCTACAGCAGCTGCAGCGTTCCCAGGATCCTCTTCACAGTCACGTGACCGCTCCTTCGGAATTTTCTGGTCTTCCGGTCCCTTGCCGTCTTCTTGTCTTCCTCTATTCTGCAGGAGACAGCCCGTCATCACTGACCTCACTGCCTCCTGCCGGCCTTCCCTGGTCCCGGCCTGCACACTACTGTGCATGCACCGGGACCGCCGGCCATGTTCTGAATATACAGGCTTCTGTGTGAAGCCTGTCCTGATGTAGGCGCTGTAGGCGCTGTGTATAAGTCACAGCATAGCTGTAGATGTCACTGGGAAGCACTGTGGATGGCAATAAAGTCACTGTGGATGGCCCCTTGGGGACATTGTGGATGGCAATGGGGACACTATGGGGACACTGTGGATGGCAATAGGGGCATGGGATGACAATGGGGACACTGTGGATGGCACCTGGGGGAACTGTGGATTGTACTAGGGCCACTGAATAGCAATGAGGACACTGTGGATGGCAATGGGACCACTGTGGATGTCACTTAATGGGGGCGCTGTGGATGTCAGTGTTATTGGAGCACTGTCGATGTAACTGTTATAGGGGCTTAGTATGAGTTATAGGACTCATGCAAATTACTGTAATCGGCCCCGGAATCCATGTTCCATTCCATGTGTTAAGAACATTTTCCAGCTCGACCGCAGCTTCCCCAACCTGAACTAACTGTATGATAGTAATGTACGATACAACCAGTCTGTATCTGACAGTGGAGCAGTTGTAGTGCACTTACCTCATCATGTGTACATATCCCCCAATCAGAGAAGAGATCTGCTGTATCATACATTACTGTGATAGTTAGTTCGGATCAGGACAATGTGGTCGGCCTGGAAGATGCAGCCAGCACAGGTGCAGATCATGGTTGTATCACACATGATAGGCCAAGATAAACTTTTCAGCAGGAAGCGCCAAAATGATAGGATTAGGCCGCTAAATAAGAATACTGTCTGAGTGCGATCCGCATTTTTTTGCTGAGCCATTGACTTCAATGAGTTCAAGGTCTGCATTTTTAGGACCAGAACAGGACATGTTTTGTCTTTTGCAGAACTGACATACGGATGTGGAAAGCACACTGATGACGTCCATGTGCTTTCCATATCTGTATGCCACTTCCACAAAAGACAGAACATATCCTATTCTGGTCCTCAAAATGCAGACCTCAAACCCATAGAGGTCAATAGGACTTAAAAAAAATGTGGATTGCAAAAGAAATAGTATCCTTATTTAGCGGATCTGCAACTTGCAAAACAGATACGGTTGTGTGCATGAGGATCTATATCCACACTTCAGCAGGCAGTATCATACAAAATAGGAATAGATACACAGCTCAGCAGGCAGTATCATACAAGAAAGGATTAGATACACAGCTTAGCAGGCACTATCATACAATATACAGTAGGATTAGATAAACACTTCAGCAGGCAGTATCACACGTGAGAATCTTTGATACCGAAACAGTAGACTGTATTGCAGATTATATATTTAGATATAAAGGCACAACAGACAGTATCTGACATGATAAGCTTAGATACACACCAGACAGTTACACACCAGCCAGTATCGTACAACATGGGATTAGATACACAGCTCATCAGGCAGTATTGCATACAATAGGCTATGTATCAGGCTCAGCAGGCTGTATCGGTAGGATTAAATACAGATGAGTTTGGATGTGCTTGCTGTTTCTTGCACTCCTAGATGGTGAGGAAAGAGCCTGTGGACTGTCAGTGATGTGATATAGAGAGCTAGCTGGACGTCTCCTGGACGTCAAAGCTCAGAACAAGCACAGATATAAATAAGCAAATTAAAAGAATTTAAATTAATGAGATACACTCACATTTTACTGAATCTTTTCCCAGAAAAATATGTATCAATCTGCTCAGCTCCTCCTGCTCTATAACATGCTGCCTGCAGATTATTTCACATTTTTATGGTGACAGGATACCTTTAGAAAGTCATAAATTATGGTGCACGCCACAAATAGTAGCGTAATTAGCTTAATAAATGTCCCCCCTGTCAATTGATGCTGAAAGTTGCAAAACCAGAATACACCTTTAAACAATAGCAGGGTCACAAATTTCCGCTAAATTGAGTTTACTTTGCCAGAAGTGGCCAAAAGTTTTTAACTTTTTAATGTACTTTTTATGGTGATCTAACAAAGATGGGTACATATGGCACACTGAGGAAATGGCTTTAAATGTTTTGCACACCCCTTTATCAGATGCTATGGTGCCCCCCTACTGCGCTTTCTTCACAGCCCTGCCTTCTTTGTACATGACATATCCTGTTGAACACCATAAAAAACTAAAATTAAAAACTGTGCCAGAACAGCCATTTTTTTTGTTACCTTACCTCACAAAAAGCATAATATTGAGCGATCAAAAATCATATGTACTCCAAAATAGTATCAATAAAACTGTCACCTTTTCCAGTAGTTTCCAAAATTAGGTCACTTTTTGGAAGTTTGTACTGTAGGGGTGGATCAGGGGGTCTTCAAATGTGACATGCAACTTAAAATTATCCCAGTCAAATCTGCCCTCCAAAAACAATATAACGTTCTTTCCCTTCTGAGCCCTGAATTGGGCCCATATAGCAGTTTCCGGCCACACATGGGATATTTCTGTAAACTGCAGAATAAGGGTAATAAATATTGATTTTGTCTGACTGTAAACCCTTGCTGTGTTAAATGCATTAAAATGGAAAACCCTTCAAAAAAATTGACATTTTTAAATTTCACCTCCATTTTCCTTTAATTCTTGTGGAACACTTGAAGGGTTTACACAGTTTGTAAAATCAGTTTTGAATAACTTGAGGGGTGTAGTTTCTAAAATGGATTCATTTATGGGTGGTTTCTACTACATAAGACCCCCTTCCCCCACCCTCAAACGACTTCATAACTGAACTGGTCCTTAAAAAAGTGGGTTTTGGAAATTCTTAAAAATTTTAAGAACTGCTTCTAAGATTCTAAGCCTTCTAACGTCCTAAAAAATTGAATGGAATTTTAAAATGATGCAAACAAAGTAGACATATGGGAAATGTAAGGTAATAACTATTTTATGAGATTTAACTATCTGCCTTAAAAGAAGAGAATATCAAATTTTAAATTGCAAATTGTTCCAAATTTTCTGTAAATTTTGGATTTTTCTATAAATAAAGGTAAACTCAAATTTATCACTAAGTACAATGTGTCACCAGAAAACAATCTCAGAATAGCTTGGATAAGTAAAAGCATTGCAAAGTCATTACTATATAAAATGGCATGTCAGATTTGCAAAAATCGGCCTGGGATTTAAGGTGAAAAGTGATTCCACAAAATAATGCTAAAATTGCTGTTTTTTTATCTTTCACCCTAAAAATAACATAATGACAGTTATCAAAGGGGTTCTGCAGTTTGTTTAAACTGATGATCTATCCTCTGAATAGATCATCAGCATCTGATTGGCGGGAGTCCGACACCCGGGACCCCCGCCGATCAGCTGTTTGAGAAGGCAGCGGCGCTCCTAGAGCGCCGCGGCCTTCTCACTGTTTACCGCTGGCCCAGTGACGTCACAAATTGTATCAACTGGCCTGAATGGAGCTTAGCCGCGTCCAGGCCACTTGATATATACACAGAGGGTAGGCCCTCAGAATCATGGGCCCAAGGGACTTCAGACTAATGCTGAAAAGCTCTGTACATTGTAAATTGCTTGGTACATTAGCTCAGCCCTATTCACTTGAATGGAACAGAGCTGCACCCAGGCCACTTGACCAATGTGCAGTGTCCACATTCACTCCAGTTTTAAGATAACAGCAAAAACAGCAAAATAGCTTTCTATATAACATAAATGTAACATAATTGCTGTAAGATAATACATTATATCAGTTAGGCTAGTTTCACACAAGCAGCAGGGGAGTCCGTCAGGCTGTTCCGGACGGTGAACAGCCTGTTGGATCCATCCTGCCACTAGTTCACATGTGCCCCCGGACTGCCGCTCTGTCCCCATTGACTATAGTAGGGGCGGAGTTCTGGCGGCAGCACGGCAGCGCACGGCGAGAGGCCGCTGGACTAAAAGTACGACATGCAGCCTGATGGACTCCCCTGCAGCTAATGTGAAAGTACCCTTAAAGGCATTTTCCAGGCTTTTCAAAGACAACCTCTCCTACCCTATCAGATATGGGAAGACTCAGTCAGTAGAACTATACAGTGAATGGAAGGTGAAAGCAGATAGCATCAAATGTGTTGTGGCCGTACTGAATTACTGCATCTCAGTTTCCATTAACTTGAATGTGAACTGAGCCTCAGTATTCAGAAAGTCCCACTACAAAGTAGATGGAACAGTCTGCTTCAGTCCATCCACTGTATAGTTCCACTAGCTTCGGCTTCTCATATCAGCTAATTGGGTTGGAGAGGTCATCAATTTCAAAAGCCTGGAAAATTCCCTTACAATCAATAACAAGATACATTTTAATACATATGAATAAAACGACATGTAAGAAATGTAAGAATTAAGCCTCATTCACACTTCAGTGTTTCGATCAGTGATTGCCATCAGTGATTGAGAGCCAAAACCAAGACTGGAGCCTCCACAGACATAAGGTATGAGGGAGTGATCTGTTCCTGTTCTGTGTTTATTAAACGCCATAGCGAATAGCGCGGGCGTTCTGGACTGTAGACACTGCTTAGGCAGTTTGGGAGTTAAATCCCGGCTGTCTTTCTGCAGAGGTCAGGGCAGAAGGTAGCAAGGGGTTTTGTAGGGTATAAGCTGGCTCATAGTACAGTTCTTGCTCCCCCCCCCGCCCTCCCCTCTAGGCTTGCTAATGGTAGGCTCGCACCTCCCCCAGAAATAATAAAAAGGAGGGTCTCCTTATGGTAAGACCTCTTTATCTCCAGCACCTGACAGAAAGGAGCTTTCCCTCCCTCCCGCCCATAAGGTTATTGTATACAATATGCTCTTACTATGTTCTTCTATTACAGTTTATGAATAAAAGTCACAGCTGGAGGTCGGTGGATTAAAAGTGTTACAACAGAGGAGAAGGCGGACTTGGACACTGATGTTCGGTGTGGCATAGCGCTTCTAGCACTCCAGGGACCGGCTTAGGGCCGGGCAGTTTGATCTTTGGATTGTTATACTGTACAATGAGAGTTTATTTTAAAAAAATATGGAGAGATAAATAAAGCTGCGACCGGACCTTTCACCCAGAAAGACGGCTTCCAGTGTGGTTATTTCCAGGCAGAGGAGTTGAGGGCTGTGTGTCAGTCTAGAGCCGCACCTGGTTTTGGCTTAAAATCGCTGATGGAAATCATTGACCAAACACTGACGTGTGAAAAAGGCATTAAACATGAATAATTACCTGGTATTATCATAAGTACAAGTTTTTCATGATTTGGAAATGATAAAACCTGGTTCTTTCCGTTAAAATTATATTATATAATATTTACAGCTTATTTCTTTCTAAAATTACATCTATTACATGAAACTATTTATTGCAATGTGGGAGGATCACCAAGAAGAGAGCGTTGAAGATACTTTTACTCAATTGGATCTCATGCACAAATCCTCCTTACTATGGTTCCTTCTGGATAAAGTTTGTTTATAAAAAACTGTTCAGTTTTATTTCCTGTATTATTCCTTACAAACATTTATGTACATCAGGTGAGCACAAATCAGAGAACATATGAGGCCTGTGTTGCTCTCATTTGAATAGACTGACCTGCTGGTTTTTCATCAGGTCAATGTATGGAGGTCAGGAGCACACAAATCATCTCTGCACCACTGCATGTAGTAGTATACAGTTGTGTTCAAAATTATTCAACCCCCAATGCTGTAAAGGGTTTTAGGGAATTTAGTGTACATTTGTAATTGTGTTCAGAATGAAATCTTACAAGGACTTTTTAAAGAACCAAATGCAACTAAAATGACATCAATTGTTTTTGTAATACAGTATTAAATGTTTTGTTTGTGATTTCTTCATTGACACAATATTCAACCCCTTAAAGACTACCACTCTTAAGAACAGAGGTTCATTCAAGTGTTTTCGATCAGGTATTGAAAACACCTGTGGATGTCAAGGAGCAGCAATCAAGCATATTAAGCACCAATTAGGCAGATTTAAAATGACTGTGATACTCAGCTCCTTCTAGACATTTACTGGTGTGTTTACAAACATGGTGAAGTCAAGAGAATGGTCCAGGAAGACAAGAGAAGAGGTGATTTCTCTTCACAGGAAGGGCAATGGCTATAAGAAGATTGCAAAGATGTTAAACATACCAAGAGACACCATAGGAAGCATCATTCGCAAATTCAAGGCAAAGGGCACTGTTGAAACGCTACCTGGTCGTGGCAGAAAGAAGATGCTGACTTCGACTGCTGTGCGCTACCTGAAGCGCAAAGTGGAGAAACGTCCCCGTGTGACTGCTGAGGAACTGAAAAAAGATTTGTCAGATGCGGGTACTGAAGTTTCAGCTCAGACAATAAGGTACACACTGCGTAATGAAGGCCTCCATGCCAGAACTCCCAGGCACACCCCCTTGCTGTCTCCAAAGAATAAGAAGAGTCGACTGCAGTATGCCAAAAGTCATGTGGACAAACCACAAAAGTTTTGGGAAAGTGTTCTGTGGACTGATGAAACAAAATTATAACTGTTTGGGCCCATGGATCAACGCTATGTTTGGAGGAGGAAGAACAAGGCCTATGAAGAAAAGAACACCTTGCCTACTGTGAAGCATGGCGGGGGGTCAATCATGCTTTGGGGCTGTTTTGCTTCTACAGGTACAGGGAAGCTTCAGCGTGTACAAGGTACCATGAATTCTCTTCAGTACCAGGAGATATTGGATGAAAATGTGATGCAGTTCGTCACAAACCTGAGGCTTGGGAGACGTTGGACCTTTCAACAGGACAATGATCCCAAGCATACCTCCAAGTCCACTAGAGCATGGTTGCAGATTAAAGGCTGGAACATTTTGAAGTGGCCATCGCAGTCACCAGACTTAAATCCGATTGAGAACCTCTGGTGGGACTTAAAGAAAGCAGTTGCAGCGCGCAAGCCTAAGAATGTGACTGAACTGGAGGCTTTTGCCCATGAAGAATGGGCGAAGATACCCGTAGATCGCTGCAAGACACTTGTGTCAAGCTATGCTTCACGTTTAAAAGCTGTTATAACTGGAAAAGGATGTTGTACTAAGTACTAAGATTGAATGTCACTTGGGGGTTGAATAAAACTGATAATGATGTGAGCACAGAAAAGACATTTGTGGTTATTTCATTATAAATGTTATGTTATATTTGTCTGACTTAAAAGTGCCTCTTTGATTTAATTGTAAACAAGATGACTGAAATTATCAAAATCAATGTCAAACTGGCCAAAACACTCAATTTCAGTGGGGGTTGAATAATTTTGAACAAAACTGTATGTATGTACAAGTTCCTGCCCCAATCTCCTGCATCAGCTCCCTGTGTCCATTTCCTTGGGACTTCCCTTCCCTGTGAGTTTCTGCTTTTTCTCTCATGGCTAGTTTCTCTCTTCAAGATACTCTTACTTCTTTCTCTGTCCAAGTAAGGGCCGACCTTAGGGGTGTGCGACCTATGCAACCACAAAGGGCGCACTATCCTGGACTCCTGAAGGGGGCGTCAGACAGTCCCCTTCACCAGGTACCTGGTCACCTTGATGATTCACCTGGTTTTCGCGTGTCCCTGCACACAATTGTATCCTGTGTCCATAGGACGCAGATACGGTTGAATACAGGCCCAGACTGAGAAGCTGCCCTTCAGGCAGATTCCAAGTGAGCTGCACTGCCTTTCACAATATTGGGCCACCTGACCTGGCCCCTTTGGTGCCCATATATAATCATCCTCTTTTTGAGGAGGATGCTCTTTGTGGGCAGAGCTAAAGCTGGAGACTCGCTCCATCTCCCATCTCTTCCTGCATCAGCAGCTCCATAGCTGTAGGAAGTCTCCTGAATCTGGCCTTTGACAATGTGTCCTGTTTATTTAGGCTAGTTTCACCCTAGCAGCAGCCTTCTTTGGCAGGCTGTTTCGGCGGGTGAACAGCCTGCCGGATCTGCGCTGCCGCTAGTGCACGCATGCCGCCCGAGGTCCGCTCCAGCCCCATTGACTATACTGGGAGCGGGCCGGAGTTCCGGCGGCAGCACAGCAAACATGCCCTAGTTTTATTCCGGCCGCCTCTCGGCATGTTTGCCGTGTTGCCGCCGGAACTCCGGCCCGCCACCATTATAGTCAATGGGGGTCGGAGAGGCCCTCCAGCGCCACGAGTGCACTAGCGGCAGCATGGATTCAGAAGGCTCTGCCGGAGAAGGCTGCCGCTAGTGCGAAACTGGCCTTATCCACTAACTCTGAGCAGTGCTGTAGCCTCTCTATGTTCTACAGTGCGATGATAGGTGGTAGCATTCTCTTTTGTGAATCAATGTCCAGAATACCTCTGCATCTGTTTAGTCCATACTGGGAACTGTAGTTTCACACTTTACATATTTATATTGCAAGGGAAAACCTGACTATGCAAATTATATCTGTATTGAGTGTTTTTTGAGCTGGTGGTGTATATTTGTACTGAACTTGGTTCCGATGCTGTACTTATGTAATAAGCTTGATTTTGGTGCTGTATTTAGGTACCACACTTGGTTCTGGTGCTGTATTTATGTTCCATCATTGGTTCTTGTTAGAGTTAAGCGGACACCTGGAAGTTCGGGTTCGACGGGTTTGGCCGAACTTTCCAGGTGTCTACTGTACATAAAATTTCTTTGGAGTTGGTGACCCCTTGTGCTTCCATTGCATGCTGTTGGACCAATATTTTATCACCCATAATAATTTGAGAATAGAAGTCTCCTGGATTTTCTATAAACACAACTAAATTCTCTTGGTCGAATTGCTGGTGACAAGTTTTTTGCTCAGGTGTCAACATTAGTGGCACCCACTGGGAACTGACATCATCAAAACATCATGAATGATCTTGGAAACTGTGCCAGCTGAAATGCCTAATTCACGAGCCATAACATTGATTCCCCATTTAAACCGTTGGCCCAAAACTCTACTTGGTAGTAGGAGGGTGCATCATCATCGTATACGACATTCATCCTTTTATGGATTTCTTTAGGCTTCTTTTCTTCCTTTGTAAGGAGAAATACCCCACTTTTATTGTAGACCCAAACTGTACTGCACTTGCCCTCCTGTCACTTTCAATGCTTTCCTCAAACTGAACTGCTACGGTGTGTGTTGTATGTCCAGACTATCTCAGCCTGCACAGACAAGCTCAGCTCTCTAAGGCCCCTTGCAGACGAGCGTGTGTCACGCTGCGAGTCCGCAGCACAGCTCCAGGCCTGACCACCCAGCACTGACAGGGGTAACTTAGCATTATATTGATAATGCAGAGGTCGTTGTACAAGGAAAGAATAGATATCAGTTCTTGTCAATGGAGGATCCCGTCTTATCTATACACTATTACAGGCAGGATTAGAATGAGTGATCTGTACAAACCAAAATATGCTAAACATTAAAAGGTGATTTAAACAGCAGGTCATTTTCTGATGACACATTCTCTTTGAGCCGAGCTTAATAGAAAGTCTGCGAGCCTGTTCTTCAGTGTGTAGTTCTACATAATTTAAATGGCAGTAGTTTTGGACTACACTTGAAAAACATTGGTTTTTATTTGTATATAGTTTTAATTCTCCCCTAGTAAAGGTGTTGGATGAGTGGACTGTATGCATTAGATTATGTGTTATGTGCTACGTAGGAGACGTTGATTATGAGCACACTTTCATGTCTTATCGCCCAGGTATCATGGACTGTTTTTCCTCTTTCGTTTAAAACTAAAGCGTAATAAGCTTGGTCAGTTGATTTAAGTATGAATAAAAGCTCACCTCTCCTGAGATGCAACAAGAATGTGGGATCCCTCTTTCTTACTACTCTTCAAAAAAAAAAAAAGCCAAGAGTTTTGCTGTGGGCAAGAGAATGGAAAAGTCTTTGATATTTATGAGTGTAGATGACAAATGCTTGCGTGGTGATTACTTTAAAAAAGGACCCTGTTTTCTGGAAAATATGAAATAAGAACAAGGCAGAATTTGAAAGAAGCTTAGCTCCAGTTGTGACAATCTAAGAAGCCTTTGTTAGCATCAGCTGTCTTATAACTCCATGTTGTATGCTACAAATGTCAGCTCCATGTCACCTACTCACATAGCAGGTCATTTCTCAAAAGTTTCTCCTATTCATTTTGTAGCTAAACCTAAAGATCTCCAAATAAGGACTATAAATATTAAACCTTTATGGGCAGAAATTAATTTGGACTTCAAAATGCTAAGTTTTTGTCATTGCCACATTTAAAAAGCCATCGACAGAGGTGCATGAAGGCTTTTTTTTTTTTGTGCGAGGAGTTATAGTTTTAAATAGGACCATTTTAGGGAACGTTTAATACATTGTGTAGCAACTTTTTGGGCGCAACTACATGAGAAAAAAAAGCATTGTTGCTCAGGAATGGGAATGAACAAAAAAACATCAATTTTGACTTCTTTTTTTTTTACGATGCTTACTGTACAGGATAAATGATTTCAGAATTTTAATGTATGAACTGTTGTGGACATAGATATACCATTTATGTACAGTATTTATGCTAAAGCTATTTGTAAATGGTGTTTCACTTGAATGTTTTTTAAATTTGTCCATAATATGACAGTATGCCTATTAAGCTTCCATACAAGGTAGACCTGGGTTTTTATTAGCCATAGCAACCCGTTGGCTTCCTACAATCATGTGTCATGAGGAATCTCTCCCTCATCAACCACTTAAGGGTACTTTCACACTTGCGTTGGTGCAGATCCGTCTGTTTATTTGCACAGATGGATCCGCATCTATAATGCAAACGTTTGTATCCGTTCAGAACAGATCGATTTGAATTAGTTAAAAGAAAAATGACAAAGTCCAAAACGGATCTGTTTTGAATTACATTGTGTCATTGAAAACGGATCCGTCCACATTGACTTACATTGTAATTCAAATCGGATCCGTTAGGTTCCACCTCTTCAGACGGACACCAAAATGCTGCAAGCTGCGTTTTGGTGTCCGCCTCCAAAACAGAAAAGAAGCGGAACGGAGCCAAACTGATGCATTCTGAACGGATCCTTATCCATTCAGAATGCATTGGGGCTTAACTGATCCGTTTTGGACCGTTTATGAGAACCCTGAAACGGATCTCACAAACGGAATCCAAAACGCTAGTGTGAAAGTACCCTAAGATGCTGCAGTCAGCATTAACCGCAGCATCTAAGCAGTTAAACAGCTGGGCTCAGAGTAAACTCTAATTTCAGCAGCAAGAGCAAGGTGTCAGCTATATACCAACAAGTGGTGCTGTGGGCATAGTTCCTAAGCCCACTCCATCACTGCACCGAACTGTACAGAGGCTTACACTAGCCAGCTACTTGCTGTTGCTCTGCGTGACAGACAGGGGTTAAATCTTGATCTGGTGTGTATAGAGAAAACAATGAGCTACCTGAAAAGAAAAGTTACTGTTTGTACATCACAAAATGCTTATTTTTTCAATTTTCTACAAGCATTTAAAAGGCACATGTACACATGGGGGGGAATTGATCAAGTGGGTGGGGCTTAGAAGAAGGGGGATCACTACAGGCCAACAGATTTATCATCATTGGACAGCATGGTTTCTCAGTGGTTAGCACTGTTACCTTGTAGCACTGCGGTCCAAACGCTCGAAAAACGCCCGAATTAACGCGAACATACTTGCTTATGCGTCGGACGTTTTTAGGCGCCTTCGAACGCGCATAAAAACGCGCAAGTGTGAACCACCCCCATAGGAATGCATGGTTCCTGTACTGTTGTGCGTTTTTTTGCGCGTTCGAACGCGGCGTTTTACGCGAAAGTGTGAACTGAGTGTTAGAAATGTTACAGTCCATAAATCCACTGTGTCAACCACTAGTAGTGGTTGGCTGCTGATTCATGGGGATCAGAAACTTTAACGCAAGGCTCCAGGGGCTCAGTCAGTAGTCAAGAAACAGGCCAAGGTCAGGGTAGGGAGCAAGAGGCAAAATCCAGGAATCCAGCAGCATTCTACACACAGGAACCAACAAATTATAGCTCTTTTAGCAAGAGCTAGCAGAACCAGTAGTTCCAGCAATGGGTGGGGGAAGGAGCCCAACATATATAGGGGAGTTAGTGAATTCAATAGTCAGCAGCTGGACAACACAGCAAGGAGAGGAGGATGTAACCCTTGTAGTGCTGAGTAGAGATACAATGAACTAAGCTCCTGTTCACACCAACACATAGGACAGATAGACACATGGTGAGTGAAGCAACGGACACAGGCTGCCAGCGTTACGAGAAATAAACAGTTACACAATTTAATGCCAAAACCAGATATCTGAGAAAGATAGTTTTAGATGTACTGAAATTATAACCCAAGCAATAATGCCGATGTGGTTTACAAAAAAAAACCTGTTTCTAGGCAGTTTCTATAAACCTTGCCGTTTAGTGCTATGAAAGTGTCTGTTATACTGTTCCTTTTTAACATTATGGTTAATGTGATGCTTGGCTTCAGAATAGAGTGAATTCGAAGCATTCAGGTCACTGACCTCCATGTCCAATGCTTCCATCCCCTGAAGGCAGGCTTAAGGGACACTTTGCCTGCCTACTACACATTAATAAATGTTGGCTGATCCAGCCAATTTCTAAAGTGTTATTCCCATCTGGACACATGCCGCATCCACATGATTTGCTATAAATGTCCAAAAGGTGCAGGTCCCACCTCTGGGATTTGTGGGGCCTCGTCACACATTCAAGCAGTAAAAGAGAGGCTCTCTCGCCATTGACTGCTATGGGATTTCTGAAAATAACAGTAAGTTCCATAACGGCAAATGGAGAGAGTAGCCCATGCACGGCCTCCTCCTTCAATACTTCCAGCATGCCTGACTGGGGTCAGTTTTTGAAATGGGTGTGGGCCAAGAGGTAACACCCACACATATTGGACATTTATGGCATAACATCCTGGTGGGGCAACCTGTTTAAAGAGGTTTTTCTGGGAATCCCAAGTGGATGGAAACCGAGCTGCAGTACACAAGCACTACAGTGGACAAACGCTGATCAGTGGAGATGTTGGGTGTCAGACCACCATCGATCAGATATTGATGACAGATCATGAGGATAGGTGATCAACATGTAAGTACCTTTAATTTTATATGGCTTGCCAAAAATCAACTTAAAGGGGTTATCCGAGTTATATCTATATATGTTAAGGTGGCTTATAAGAGTATAAAAAACACATTTGTAATTTACTCACATTTATTCTGCCGTGTTTCTCCACGCCGATGCGTGTCATGTGACCCCTGACGTCATCCACCAGGCTCGGTTGCTGACGTCCCGTGTACAGGCTTTTCCCTGCTTTAGGGAGTGGCCCGGCTCTGTACACAAAATGTCAGAGCCTTTTGTGTCTGCCCCTCTCTCCTCTGGCTGCCTCGGCTCCTGTGAGGGATCGCGCATGTACGATCCTAACCAGGGCCGGCAGCCGTGCTGAAAGATTCAAAGGTGTGCCCGCTCCCTCCCTGTGATCGATCAGTATGCCCGTTCCCCTGCCTCTGGAGATCCTTACACCGGACGCCACAGCAAGTTACCCTTGCACTACACTGGCCATCCGAACCAAAACCACCCCCAAGAAAAAAAAGTAAATCATTGTCCTTCATATCGATATATCTAAGCTATATCTGTATCTAAGCTATATCTATATTAGATAAATATAGCTTAGTAAGGCTACATGCACACGAACGTTTTGTTTCTGTGTCTGTTCCGTTTTTTTTTTGCGGATAGGACAGCAGACTGCGTGCTGTCCCCATCAGTATGTCCGTTCCATAGCCCCGCAAAAAAAAAAAAAAAAGATCATCATATTCTTGTCCGTTTTAGGCATTGTTACAATGGATCCGCAAAAAAAAAAGGGATGGCATACGGATGTCATCTGTTTTTTGTTTTTTTTTGGCGGATCTGCAATTTGCAGACTGCAAAACACATACGGTCATGTGCATGAGGCCCTATATATATATAGCTTAGATACAGATATAGTTTAGTTACAGATATAGCTTAGATAGAAATATAGCTGTCATATAGCTGTGATTTAGCTTTCATATAGCTATGATATAGATTAGATACATATGGCCATCATATAGTTTAGATACATATAGCAGTCATATAGCTTAGATATACAGATTTGCATATAGAGATTTATATATATATTATCCATACATATATGTATGTGGGAATATCTATATACATATATATCTATATATTTCATCAATATATGTATATAGAGATATAGATTATATATATATATATATATATATATATATATATATATACATATATATATATATATATATATATACACACACACACACACACACTCTATATATATACGTATATGGAGATATACATTTACCGATCGATATCTTTTTCCTGTGTGAGCTAGGAGATGATCATGTGACTGTTTTTAAATGCAAAGTTAAGATGTGCAGAGTAGGGTAAGGGGAAGGTCAGATTATTCACACCCACAAATATTGAGGGAGAGCTCAGTCATCGTTGTTACACGCCCCAACAGCTTTGCTGCAGCATGTAAACAGAACTATGAAAAGGTGTAAGTGTTGGTTTTTCTCTTAAGAAATCAAGCTTAACTAATGTATATGTATTTCCTGATGAGTTTTTTAAGTTTTTTTTTTTTCCATAACTCGGAAGGGGTTGATCAAAAAATCCTGATTGTATATAGATCAGGCACGCTCAACCTGCGGTCCTCCAGCTTTTGCAAAACTACAACTCCCAGCATGCCTGAACAGCCTACAGCTATCAGCTTAAAGCAGGTCATGGTGGGAGTTGTAGTTTTACAACAGCTGGAGGGACGCAGGTTGAGCATTCCTGGTATAGATAATGAGGATTAACAATGTTTTCCATTTAAATGCTGTTAAAAAAAAAAAAAATCCAGTTATGACATTTACTTTACCACTTCCAGACCGGGCCATTTGCCCCCTTCCTGACAAGGCCTAATTTTGCAAATCTGACATGTGTCACTTTATGTGGTAATAATTTTAGAATGCTTTTACTTATCCAGGCCATTCTGAGATTGTTTTCTCGTGACACATTAAACATCATATTAATGGTAAATTGGAGTCAATATGTTTTACCTTTAATTATAAAACAAAAATTTGAAAAAAAAATATATGTTTTCTAAGTTTGAATCTCTCTGCTTTTAGGACAGATAGTGCTACATCATAAAATACTCAATAATGAGTACCTTTCTTTTTTCCTGCCACCCTGAATGTTTTTTGTTTTTTTTTAAATATCGCTCCTACGCTCCGCTGTGTCCCCCTGTAGTTTTCCCGCTCAGTATGTTAATACTGAGCATCGGTACAAGGAGGAGACGCCAGGGTTTCTCAGTGGGTGTCTCTTTATCCCTGGCTGTGACACTCTCCGCTATAATTGGGTCACGGTACCTTGGAACTGAACCCGAGTTCGGGAAATGGTTTTATATAGTGTGGCGAAACCAACCGCGCCACTGGGTTTTGGAGGGGACAGATTGCTCGCCTCCTGCCCTGCGACTATGGCCCCATGTATGCTTGTCCTGTTTGAGCGGTGATGCCCCAGATAGCTCTGCTATGGAGCCCATTCGTATAATGAAAGACTATGGGAAAGACTTTAGCTCCATGGCAATTGAACTGGATGTGTGTGGTCTGAGCGCCATTCAATAATGTGCGCTCAGACCTAAGCTATCTGGGGATATGTTGCATGTATATGTTTTATGTAGTAATTGTAACATTGTGTAATTTTATGTCCTTTTGCAACCATGTGCTCAATGGAGTCTGCCTCTATCCTTGGATATATTGAGCGCTCAGATCCAAGCCATCTGGGGATATGTTAAATGTCTGTGTGTACTGTAAAGGGTGGGACATTGTATATTGAATAGTGATGTCTGTCCTATTGTCCCCACGTGTGTATTGGAGATTTCCCTTTGTCCTGAGAGATAATTGAATGACTCCTCAATTGTCTCCAGGACAGAAGACATTAGTGTTTTCTCCTGCCTGTGATGATTACATTAACCTGTGTAGGGTGATTGTATCACAGGCAGAGGGAAGGGATATGCTGGGGGTGTCTGTATTGTCCCATTGTGTGTGATTGGCTGCTGTATCCCGTGTCGCAGTCTTCCTTCTGGTCCCCTAGGGGAGTGTCCACCAGGTGGGAGACCTGCATAAATACCGGGCAGGTAGCCCTCAATAAAGTGAGAATTCCTGTTTAACCATCAATACGGAGCCTCGTCTCGTACTTGGGGGGAATTGCTACTTCAGAACGTTCTCTTGCCTGTTCCAGGAGAGGAGGACTTCGTATGGTTCCAGTTCGGTGGATTCCAGCGGTTGTGAGTTGCTGTGCTCTTCTCCAGGGGAATCGCCCGAACGGTATTAACCCTCGCTATACCGGGTTATACCGTAACAACTGGTGGCAAGCAGCGGGATCGTTCCTACAGCCAGAAGGACAGCAACAGAAGGCACCGTGGATTTTACAATTTGAGGGCAAAGCGTGTCCCAGTACAGCGACCCTAACAGCACCGGGATGGAACCAGCAGTGGAGTATGATGAGGGTGTCATGGATGACCGAGATGCAGTCCGCAAAGGCATCTGGTACCAGGCACTGGGTATTGTGGAGTATCTGCGGGACGAGAGGCTCCCCAAGGACGAGCAGCGACAGCAGAAGCGAGTAGCCCTGCGGATGCCCTTCCTAGGAGAGCAGCCCCTGGAAGAGTGGGTAGAAGACCTGAAGCACCTGGTAAGGCGGGAGATGTGGCTGGAAGATGCCTACCAGGCACTCTGGTGGTATGAAGCTCGGTACCTACCCTGGACAGCCGAGCATGACAAGCCAGAGGGAGACAAGTTTGATGGTCCTGGCTTGTTATGGGAGACTTTTTCAGAGCTGGAGTTTGGGAGCCCTACACGAGCCCGGTTCAGGGACCTCTTTGAGTGGCGGGAGAGCAGGTATGACTGGGACGACACTCACAAAATTGAGCAAGACCTGGTCCACCTGGTGACCCGGGAGATGGAGCTGGAACAGGACTACCAGCAGCTGTTCCACTCCAGTGAGAGGGCTCAGCGAGAGAGCAGAGTGTCAGACCCAGGTCCAGAGCCCTTCAGCTGGGAGGATATTGTGGAGGTCTACTGGGAAGAACTCCAGGTGGCCGGTGGAGATGGAACCGAGGTCTCTCCACCGGTCCTGCAGGGAATTGGGAGCCCAGTCTCCATTCCCCAGCGGCAGGCTGAGTTACAGGAGGCAGAGACAATCTGTCCTGGCCCCCAGCAGCAGAGTGACTTACTGGGAGAGGAGAGCCTTGTCCTCCCTCCCCATCGGCAGAGAGTCCAGCAGGGAATAGAGAGCCCAGTCTCCTTTCCCCAGCATCAGGACACTGTATTGGGAGCGGAGACAGTCAGTGTCCCTCTCCAGCAGCTGGAAGAATGTCTGGAAGAGGAGGTTGTTACCCCCTCTCCCCAGCGGCAGCTTAATGCACCATGGGGAGACAGTAAGCCCCACAACAGTGGAGATGGGACCGAGAGCTCTCCACCGGCCCTACAGGGATGCTGGGTAGTCGGCCCAGATCCCCAGCGGCAGACGGATTTTAAGGGAGTAGGGACAGTCGGTCCTGCTCCCCAGCGGCAGTATGTTTTGCAGGGAGAGAAGAGCATCGTCTCCATTCCCCATCGGCCGTGTGATGTACAGGGAATTGGGAGCCCGGTCTCCATCCCCGGCGACAGTTTAACGCACCAGGGGAGACAGTAAGCCCCACAACAGTGCAGATGGGACCGTGGTCTCTGCACTCACAGCACAGGGGTAGGGACAGTCGGTCCTGTCCCCCAGCAACAGGGCCATTTAGCCAAAGGGGAGACAGTCGGTCTCCCCCCACAGCAGCATGGTGGTCTATCTAAAGGGGAGACAGTCGGTCTCCCCCTACAACAACCAGGCTCCAACCAGGCTACTTCCGTGGTAGCGCTGGCACCAGGGCAGAGTACCGCTGGTCTCTGCCCACTCAGCAACCCACTCAGGCAGTCTACCAGTCCCCCACACAGCTGTAGTGAGGGACATGGACAGGTTTATCCCTTGCTCAGGTGTAGTAACCATTTATTGTGGGTGGGCTGTACTGCTGTTTGTTTTGTGGGTGGGCTGCTGGACTAACAAGGGCACTGACCGGCAGAAGGCAGATACCCTGTTAGTCTGTTTGGAAAAGGGGAGATGTGTGGCGAAACCAACCGCGCCACTGGGTTTTGGAGGGGACAGATTGCTCGCCTCCTGCCCTGCGACTATGGCCCCATGTATGCTTGTCCTGTTTGAGCGGTGATGCCCCAGATAGCTCTGCTATGGAGCCCATTCGTATAATGAAAGACTATGGGAAAGACTTTAGCTCTATGGCAATTGAACTGGATGTGTGTGGTCTGAGCGCCATTCAATAATGTGCGCTCAGACCTAAGCTATCTGGGGATATGTTGCATGTATATGTTTTATGTAGTAATTGTAACATTGTGTAATTTTATGTCCTTTTGCAACCATGTGCTCAATGGAGTCTGCCTCTATCCTTGGATATATTGAGCGCTCAGATCCAAGCCATCTGGGGATATGTTAAATGTCTGTGTGTACTGTAAAGGGTGGGACATTGTATATTGAATAGTGATGTCTGTCCTATTGTCCCCACGTGTGTATTGGAGATTTCCCTTTGTCCTGAGAGATAATTGAATGACTCCTCAATTTTCTCCAGGACAGAAGACATTGTGTATTCTCCTGCCTGTGATGATTACATTAACCTGTGTAGGGTGATTGTATCACAGGCAGAGGGGAGGGATATGCTGGGGGTGTCTGTATTGTCCCATTGTGTGTGATTGGCTGCTGTATCCCGTGTCGCAGTCTTCCTTCTGGTCCCCTAGGGGAGTGTCCACCAGGTGGGAGACCTGCATAAATAACGGGCAGGTAGCCCTCAATAAAGTGAGAATTCCTGTTTAACCATCAGTACGGAGCCTCGTCTCGTACTTGGGGGGAATTGCTACTTCAGAACGTTCTCTTGCCTGTTCCAGGAGAGGAGGACTTCGTATGGTTCCAGTTCGGTGGATTCCAGCGGTTGTGAGTTGCTGTGCTCTTCTCCAGGGGAATCGCCCGAACGGTATTAACCCTCGCTATACCGGGTTATACCGTAACATATAGTACAAATTAATTTATGAAGTTATTGTTTGAAGTCTTGCGAGACTCCGGCTCATCGGAGCCAATACAGTCTAATACTGTATGGAGCTCCTGCTCCGTACAGTATTAGAACGAAGTTTTATGCAAATCGACTTTGGATGTTTCAACCGAAGTCGATTTGCTCATCCCTAGTTAATAACAAAACAAAACCTCAATATTTATTACCCTGATTCTGCAATTTACAGAAACACCCCATTTGTGGTTGTATACCGCTGTATGGGCACACGGCAGGACGCAGAACGTAAGGAGTGCCATATGATTTTTGGAGGGCAGATTTCGCTGGAATGGTCTTGGGATGCCATGTTGCATTTGAAGAGACCCTGAGGTACCGCCACAGTGAAAACCTCCAAAACCACATTTTGCAAACTACACCACACAAGGAATTCTTAAGGGGTATAGTGAGCACTTGACTCAACAGGTGTTTCATAGAATTTATAATACTTGGCTGTGAAAATGAATTTATATTTTTTTTTTTACAATAAGCCCAAACTTTTTTCACAAAAAGATAACAGGAGAATATCACCCCACAACTTGCTACTCATTTTCTCCTGAATACAGTAACACCACAATTGTGGTCATAAACTGTTATTTAGGGATACGCCAGGGCTCAGAAGGGAAGGAGCGGCATCTGAATTTTCTAACATGGAATTTTCTGTTATAGATTTTAAGAGCGTGTGAAGGCTTATTTTGTGCAGGACAAGCTATAGTTTTTATTGGCACTGTTTTGGGGTACATTTGGCTTTCTGGTCGTTTTTTTACCTCATTTTTTGGGAGGTGAAGTCACTTGATGGGGTAGATCATGTGATTTTTTATAGATCTGCTTGTTACAGATGCGGCGATACCAAATAGAAAAAATAAAAATAAAAAAAATTTAACGTGAAATTTTTATAAAATACTTATTATACACTTTGTGTCCCCCATAAGGTCATACAAGACCTCTGGGGGACATTTAACTTTTTTTTTTTTTTTTTTTTTTTTACTATTGATTTCTCCTGTCAATAAATCTCAGTATAGGCCCATGCTGCTCCAAAACTCCAGAAGGCATCCCTTATTTGATTAAGCCAAAAACCGCTTTCAGATCTAGGCAAACATTGATGGTCCACAGGAATCCTTTTATGTTCAAATCAATCCTTCTGTGGAAGCCAAAGTTGTGCAAATAGTGAAGAACCACCAATAAAAATTATTTATTATACTCCCAAAAGTAACAAAGTTTTAGGCATATCATATAGTTGTATCAACCCTCGTATCTCTTCCCGACCTAGGTTTCGCTTTATGTGCCCCTTATGAAGCAAAAGCGAAACCTAGGGCAGAGATACGAGGGTTGATACAACTGTATATGCCTGAAACTGTACAGCTTCAGTGCAGGGCTAATCGAGGTCTGTGGAAAACCTGGCAGCTCCTGCACTCACATGACCATCGGGCCAGTAAGCGGCGGATCGCTTCCTCAGCTGTATACAGAGATCTAGAAGGCAGGGACACCCAGGAACGGTCCCTGCTGTCACTGACAACGGGCCCCCGGCACAGCAGCTGCAATCTCTGAATGGACATTCCAAAGCGTCCATTCAGAGAGAAACCCGACCGCCCAGGACGTTTATAGTCAATGGGCAGTCGGAAGTGGCCTACCGTTGCACGACTTTATACCTTGCAGCAGTAGGCTCTTAACTGCAAGCTGGCGTATAAGTGATTGGTTACATTGTGATCTGCCAGAGCCCAGTGGTGCTGCAGATCACTGACCTTGCCGTCACTAGACAGCTAAGGGTCACTGAGACCAGCAGAAGTGGTCTCTGTGTGGCCTCATTGCAGCAGGGTGCTATAACAAGCCATCGCAGTGTAAATTATAAAAGCAGCAAGGGAAGCATTCTTTTTTTTATGTGAGCATGCCCCTGCTGGCTATAAAACTAACTGTGAGCCTGCAGGCTGTGAATTGATTCCTTTTTCATAAAAAATAAATAAAATTAATATAAATAAAATTAATAAAATTAATGAATAAAATTAATATAAAAAAAGTGAAAAAAATAAAAAATAAAGTTATAGCTATATTTACTAGTTATAGCAATGGTATAGCATACAATGTACAGATATTTTTTTCTCTCCTTCATTCATAAAAAAAATTCAGTTGTAACAATAGTAAAGCAGACTGTGTAAAATATACAAACACTTTCCTTTTAGCTTTCTCAGCTGTTTTGAAACTACAACTCCCAGAATCCTCCTTTCACTTCTATGCGAGTTACAAGAACAGCTGAGTAATTGTACATGCTGAGAGTTGTAGTTTTACCACAGCTGGAGTGCCAAAGGTTGCTGATCCCTGGTCCAAGGTATCCCATGAAAAATAAATATCAAATAATGTAGGTCGGCCCCAGAAATGAAAAAAAAACAAAAACAAAAAAATAAATCATTTGCAGTACTTGGAGTTAGATAGGCCAATTGCTAAAACTGAAAACTGGCCTAGTAAGGAAGGGGATTAAACATTCTGGTAATAAAGCAGTTAAATGGTATGGCACCACAGCAAGGTGCACAGTCACCTAATAAGCTGAGCGCCGGTAGACATGCATGCACAATCACTCTCCCCACAGCCAGGTTTCCACATCGTGATACTGTTCACTACAGAGCAGCTAATAGACATAAGGGGAGATTTATCAACACTGGTGCAAAGAAAAAACTGGCATAGTTGCCCAAAGCAACCAATCAGAAGGAGCCTTTCATTTTCGCAAAGGAGCTCTGAAAAAATGAAAGGTGGAATCCAATTGGATGATACGGGCAACTAAGACAGTTTTTTCTTTGCACAACTTTTGATAAATCTCCCCCATAGACAAAGAAACCGAAATGTACCTGTCATCCACATCTGAAATCTGCAGCATGTCAATTTATGCTATGGATTTCACACTTTGCAATGGAGGTCGTGAAATTCAGTCATTTCTCCAGCAAAAAACACATGCAATTCATTCATGCTGGGCCATGCATATTACGCAGAGTAAAACTATTCTAGATCAAGAGTTACACGCCGCGATGAGTCCATTCCAGTGAAATATTTCTATCTGCACATCATATTCTAATAATTGAAGATAGGACAGTCACCGTTTCCCAGTTGTATTATGTTCTTCCAGGAGTCTAAAAGATATACCAGATTGCAAGCTATAATGCTCAGTGACAGAAAGAAAATGAACACACAACAAAATCCACAAGGACCATCATACAAGTTTATTAGCAACATATTAAAGAATACAAAAAGTAGTAAAATCTACCAACACAATTAAAGATATATTACAGGGAATAGAGATTAAAGGACTTGGCCCATCCCACACATTGACAGCACATTGCTACGATATGCCACAAGTCAGATATAGTAGGTAGGGTCCCAGTGGTGGGAGCTGCACCTTCCTCTAGAACGGGGCTCCCAAAGCAAAGGGGAGAGCTCCACGTTCTCCAATCAATTATATGGGAGTTCCGAAAAGAGCCAAGCGTGTGCAATCAGCTATTTCCAGAACTCCCATAGAAGTGAATGCACAAGCACAGCGACCACTCAATTCCTCTATGTGTGATCTGGAAATTACATTTGCTTCTATTGTAATCTCATAGAAGCAAATGGAGGGTGGCCACACTTGTGCAGTGCGCCCCCGTTCATTTTGACTGCCGCCAGAGAAGGAACCCGCGCCTATATGACATTGGTGGCATTTCCTAGCAACGAGCCAAACCTTTAAGAACAGATTTACCCAAAAATCACAGAAATCTATGCCCTGTACACCTAATAAAACCATTTTAAAAATAAGATATACTTTTACAGAGAGAAGACTACAGAAAAGTCAGTCCAGAGAATACCAAGTAATGATGCAATACTAGTACCATCACTGCAGCCAAGTAATAAAACTATTTGTCACATCTTTAGGCCTGTCGGTATAGTATGTGGAACAGAACTGTTAAGCAAGTATTTACTGGTCTTTGGAGACATTTCTTGATCACCAGAAGTAACTTTTCATTGGTCGTCGTCGAAAAGATTCTCCAAGACTTATACAGAGAAAAAGCCAAGATGGATAACAAGGCAGTAATCAAGTCTTCACAATACGGGTGGACTCCTCCTGGTGTTATTGATTGACTCAAAGTCAATGACTATACTTTTCCGCTTGGGTACAAATTTCCTTAAAATATAAAATATATAGGTTAGTTATGTGCTGAAACGTGCTTTCCATCAGTCGAATCATAAGAGAAAGGAGGAGGGGGAGGAATACATTGCTTAGACTTCATGCTCTCTCTAGAGAAGCCAATTATAGTGCCCCATGCAGAGAGAATCCTTAGAAGGGGTAGACTGAAACAAAAAGACTCATGGAGTTGCTGAGGCTGTGTGTTTTTCAGCTAACGGAGATCATAAATTATCAGGAAAAGAAAACATTTCTAACAACTGAGCTCCAGGACTTGGTTTCATTGCTAAAGTTTTTTTCCCTTTGTGCAAAATGCCCTGCCCCTTCCCTATTCTCTTTGCTGAAGTTAAATTAAAGGGGTTCTCCAGGAATAAAAAATAAAATAAAAAATACTTAAAATATTATTTTATAATAAACATATTCACAAATACCTTTTATTACTTAGAATGGCTTGTTTTGTCTAGGGAGCAATTATTAGGAGAAATAAAATGTCCGCCATCCTATACGTACACAAAAACCAGTCCTTATCACACAGGAGGACAAGTTACTTCACCACAATGAGCCATAGTGCTGCCTCATCCTCCTCTAAGGAATCATGATCCTGAATACAGGTGAATTTCTGTGGGAATGGAGAAGATGATGAGACATGAGTGGAGGGTGAGGTGTGGTTAATGAGCAGCAACACTTGTATGAAGTCTCCATTACCATAGACCCACATTACCATGGTCTGTCCTGTCTGTCCTCTCTGTACTTCATGTCTCCTCATGAACTAAATTCCCCAGAGATTCATCTATAGTTCTTATCATCTGTATTCAGGATCATAATCCCAGCCAAGTAGAGAGGAGGAGGATGAGGCAGCTCTTTACCTCAGTGTTGTAAACTAACTTGTCCTAATGTGTGATCAGGACAGGTTTTGTGTGAACTAATGGGACGGGGGTCATTTTGTTTGCACTGATGATTGCTCCCCAGACAAAACGAGCCATTATAAATAATGAAAGGTATTTGAGACTAGATTTATAATAAAGTAATATTTAAGTATTTTCATAAAGGGATTCTGTCACCTGGATTTTGCCTATAGAGCTTTGGACATGTGCTGGTAGAGCTCCACTAGCATGTCCGCAATATATATTCCCCATAGCTCCAAATGTTTTTATTTAGGCAAATTATATATATTGCTGCCGACAATGAATAAACTGTAGGGGATTTGAAGGATCATATTAACGAAGGTACATTAAACCCGCAGTTTGCAGCAGCCCATTCTGGTCTGAAACTGGCCCGTAGGCTCTATTTGTACACATCAATAGAATACTTCAGGGGTATTTCCCAATTCAAGGCTCCAAAATCTCTATAAGTATAGAGCGTGGTATATAAGCCCCCCACAGATATCACATAAGTCTATAAGTTACTTATCCCACTGTATGCCTACACAGTGGAATATATCATAGCCTTCCATCAGAGATATACATTAATAATTAGTGGAGTGTGAGGTGAGGGTAGATTATGCCTTTTTTTTTTATTGGGGTCACCATATGCAGATACTGGGGTAAGGATGGGGAATAAAAGAAATTAGATTTTGAACTGTGCTGAATTGTCAACTTGTATAATAAAATGAGAAAAATTTTGGGGAAAAAAAAAGTAGAATTTTTCTACATATTCCTCCTATCGTTGACAAGTCACCAGACTAATCGTTCAGTGTTTATAGGATTACACAGTCATTTTACAACTATGCAATATAGAGTTTGACAATAAACTTAAGTTACCATAGTAAAAGTATAGAAAAACATTTTGGTCTTACGTGTATTTGATCCCAGCAAGTTCAAACAGGTGTCTTGCAGCTTTCATTTCTGGAGTGTCATGATACTTGTCTGACATGTATATCACTTCTTTAATGCCTATGAAAAAAATAAATAAAAACAAGTGTATGTGTAAAATATAATAAATTATATATGTGTATACATATAAATAATAAATATATACATACACACACTAAAGAGGGCTTATCACCTTTCTGCTATAAACAAATGATTTTATTTTTTCCTCAGTTTTCATAGACAAAACTTGACTTTACATGCAGTCTTATGGGGGCTTTTTGTGCGTATTTAAAGGGGGTGTCTCACTTCAGTAACTGGTATTTATCATGTAGAGAAAGTTAATACAAGGCACTTATTAATGTATTGCGATTGTCCATATTGCCTCCTTTGCTGGTTGGATTCATTTTTCCATCAGATTATACACTGCTCGTTTCCATGGTTACAACCACCCTGCAGTCCATCAGTGGTGGTCTGTAACTATGGAAACGATCAGTGTATAATCTGATGGAAAAATGAATCCAGCCAGCAAAGGAAGCAATATGGATAATCACGATTCATTATTAAGTGGCTTGTATTAACTTTCTCTACATGATAAATGTCATTTGCTGAAATTAGACACCCCCTTTAATGGCACCATTTAATGTATGTGTACGATTTAGTGCAGGGATGCTCAACCTGTGGTCCTCCACCTGTTGTAAAACTACAACTTCCACCATGCCCTTCTGTAGGCTGTCCGGGAATGATGGGAGTTGTAGTTTTGCAACAGCTGGAGGGCCACAGGTTGAGCATGGCAGATTTAGTGGTTCTCTTACTTTAAGAATATCCACATTACTTAAATACCAAAACTGGTAGCAGCATGGATCTGACCTACAGATGCATCTCAATTAGCATACCAGTAATTCAATTTAAAAAAAAAGTGAAACTCCTATAGATTAATTTCATAAAGAGTGAAATATTTCAAGTGTTTATTTCTTTTAATGTTAAAGATTGCAGCTTACAACTAATGAAAACCGAAATGTCAGTATCTAAAAAAAAAAAAAAAATTAAAACATTGTGAAAGAGGTCAATATTGTAGACTCATGGTGTCACATTGTAATCAGCTAATGAACACAAAATTGCAAAGCTTTGCTAAGCCTTTAAATGGCTGTTTTAGGATGCCACACAATCATGGGGAAGACTGCCGACTAGGGATGAGCAAACTTCTGTTTTCAAGTTCGGCGTACAGGTTTCGGGTTATCCAAGAATTCTGTTACGGATTCCGCTACTACGGAACATAAATTATGGTCTGTGGTAGCGGAATCCATAACTGAATTCTTACATAATTTGAACCTTGTACGCCGAACTAGAAAACAGAAGTTCGCGCAACACTACTGCCGACTTGACAGTTGTCCAGAAGACAGTCATGGACACCCTCCACAAGGAGGGTAAGCCACAAAAGATCATTGCTAATAAAGCTGGCTGTTCACAGAGTGCTGTATCCAAGCATTTTAATGGAAAGTTAAAAGAAAAGAAAGAAAGAGTGTGCTAGAAAATGGTGCACAACCAACAGGGATAACTGGCTTTGAAAGGATTGTGAAGAAAAAGCCATTCAAGAATTTGGGAGAGTTTCACAAAAAGTGGACTGCAGCTGGAAGCAGTGCTTCAAGAGCCACTACACACATAAGTATCCAAGACACAGGCTACAACTGTCGAATTCCTTGTGTCAAGCCACTCATGGACCCATAGACAAAATCAGAAGCAACTTACATGGGCTTAACAGAAAGAAAGACTGGACTGTTGCTCAGCAGTCCAAAGTCCTGTTTTCAGATAAAAGTACATTTTGCATTTCATTTGGTAATCAAGGTCCCAGAGTCTGGAACAAGAGTGAAGAGGCACACAGTCTAAGTTGCTTGAGGTCCAATATTAAGCTTCCACTGTCAGTAATGGTTTGAGGAGTCATGCCATCTGCTGGTGTTGGTTCATGGTGTTATATCAAGTGCAAAGTCAGTGCAGTCACCTACCAGGACCTAGAGTACTTCAAGCTTCCCTCTGCTGACGAGCTTTATAGAGATGTTGATTTCATTTTCCAGCCGGACTTGGCACCTGCCCTCACTGCCAAAAGTACCAACACCTGGTTTAATAACCCGGTGTCACTGTGCATGATTGGCCAGCAAACGTCTGACCTAAACCGCATAGGGAATCTGAAGTATTGTCAAGAGCAAGAAGAGAGACACCAACCATGCGGATGAGCTGAAGGCCGCGTTATGGGCTTCCACAACACCACAGCAGTGCCACAGACTGATCACCTCCATGCCACGCAGCAGTAATGCACTAATTCATACAAAAAAGAGGCCCGACCAAGTATTGAGTGCATATAATGGATACTTTTCAACAGGCCGACATTTCTGTATTAGAATTTAAAAAAAACAAAAAAATAAAATTTAATTAGTCTTCTATAATCTAATTTTCTGAAATACTGACTTTTGGGTTTTCATTAGATGTAAGCCATAATAAACATTAAACGAAATAAACACATGAAATAGATCACTCTGTGTGTAATGAATCTGTTTAATACACAAGTTTCACTTTTTGAATTGAATTACTGAAATAACCTTTTTGATGATATTCTAATTCGTTGAGATGCACCTCTATGTACTCTACACACTTATTAAGCAATTTTCTGGAATATTCTGTATCCATCCTAGTGGCAGAACTGAGGATATAAAGACTTCCTGCCTAAACAAGCCATTTTTGCACAAGCTACCCCATCTGTTTCTTAACCACCATGTTGGGCGTTGGTGCAAACAATATTTTTCAAAAAAGACAATTTGGCCACTTTTTCCCCAGTTCTGGCATTCACTTTGCAGCATAAATACAATTTAATAGATCAGACATGGCAATACCAATTATGTTTTTTTTTTGTTTAAGTAAACTTGGAAAAATGAGTTTTTATATAAAAATATATACTTTTTTTAATTTTGGTCCCCCTGGGAAAAGTTGAACATGCAATTGTTAAATCATTTATTATTATTACTGTCAATAAAGCTTGTAAGGTCTTCCTATAAAGCCCTGCTTTAATAGAAAGAATACAAATGCAGGCCTGGGAGCCTTCACAAGACCCACAAGTCTGCCATAACAACCAATTGGGATCCAACGATATGACTGCACAAGGAAGGGGGGGGGGGGGGAATCTGAGGAGAGATGGATACCCTCCTCCCTCTATCTACTCAGATGCTGCTGTCGCCATCAGCTGCAGCATCTGAGGGATAAAATGATCAGAATTATGTCTGGTCGCGTTATAAGAGGAGCAACCTTTAGCAGGTTAGCCATGCTTTTTCTTTATTCTGTAAGTCTCAGCACCCATAAAAACTCTGAAATAACCCCTTTAAGCCACTTTTTTTCCGTGACTAGTGCTGCTGCTTAATCCATTTTTAAGTATATTTTTCACAAAAACAAAAATTTATAAGACGTAGCTGCTTGTGAGTATTACTGCTTTTAATGTGTAATGCATTAATTGTCCTGTGGTGGCACTGCAGGAGTATTGTACTGATCTTGGATCCCTGTTGCAGCTCAAATTAGAGACACCAGCAGGGCTAGAGTCCTGCAGGAACGGCAATCCTGTACTTTTTTCATAGCAGGAACGCCGTTCCCTTTCAGGGCAGTCTTGAACGCCGGGTAAAAGGACCAGGAAGTGGTGAAGGCTTTGTACTCACCGTTTCCTGGTCCTCAGCTGTCGGCTGTGCACAGTCATGAGGGCTGAGGCGCTCTGTGATGTCACGCTGTGCGCAGCCTTCACAGCACAGCCGACAGCAGGAGGATGCAGATCGCGTAGGAGAAGAGGAGCGGCGCCGTCCAGGAGCAGGAGAGGGTAAGTGTTTTTTTATTTTATATTTTATGAGGCTGATGGAGAGGCTACTGGGGGCTGCTGTGAGGCATGGGGCTCTTATCTGAGTTCTGATTGGAAGTCATTCATATTGGGGTCTGAGGTCTTGCTGAGGTCTCATTAACATTGGGGGTCTGACTTGAGGTGTAATGAAAAATATTTTTTTCTTATTGTCCCCCTCTAAAACCTACTCCTCCTCCCGGCCTCCCCTTTTCATACACCGCGCGCTGTGACGTCAGTGGATCTTGGGCGAGTTCCCACACTTTTTCCCAGGACTTGACCTCTGGACACCAGCATTGTGTCAAGAGACTGTAACAAAACGTCACTGTCCAAAGTAGCAAGCTCTTTGCAGAATAAGCCAAGGGGCACTTTGAGCAGCCCCACAAACCGCACTTTTGGGGCTCTGCATTCTGCTTACCCAAACTAACTGTACTGGTCGAGTGGGCAGTGAAGTGAGGAAACCTGTGCATCCTGCAATGCTCACCACCTGCTTTGATAACAAGGTATGTGTGTAGACTGCATCACAGGGCATCAACTAAAACGTGATCAAAAATGGAATTCCCCTTAGGATAGCATCGCACTCAGGTGCGTCAATTTTGTTACAGAAATTTCCATGACAGATTTCTGCAAGTTCCACTCTTATGAATAGAACATTTTCAATGTGCTTGCCACCAAAAACAACCCAGAAGAAAGGAACGGATTTTCAGTAACAGAAATTTCTGCAAAACAATAAATAAAAATCTGCCGCGTTGACTGCATATAAGGGGTTAATCTTCAAAGAGGACAGGTTTTTCCAATGTCTTTAGTTAGCGGACAGCAGCAGCAGCTGTGTGTAGCACATCCAAGTGTACACCCACTGTGACAATCAACTTAGAGCTTCCTTGGCAATGTCCTCAGGAGTAGCCCTATGGTTGAAGAAGGCAGGGACTGCAGAGAGCGGAAATGAACATAGAAAAGTACTCCTTAAGCTATGACTAACGGGAGAGGGAAGAGTGGACACGTACCGCCAGCATGCCACCGTGTTATGGCTCCATCCTGTTCTAATGGGCACAGTGGAAGTGTCTAGTTAAAGGGTTTCTGTTATCAACTTTTGACATTATAAGCTGTCTCACATTAGCTATGTGCTAATGTCAGACCAGCTTGATAATGTCTTTTTTATAAAAATCGGATGTATATTTAGGCAGAAAAACTTACTTTTATAATATGTAAATTAGCCTTCTTAGTTTGATTGAAAGTGCGGGGAAGCGATCCTCCTGCACTGTCTTCTGAAATCCCGCGCCTGCGCCGCCGCTCTGTATTCGGCGCAGGCGCGGTGAGCAGAGGAAGCTGGTGCCTGCTGTCCTCTGCTCACCACACCTGCGCCGAATACAGAGCGGCGGCGCAGGCGCGGGATTTCAGAAGAAGACAGTGCAGGAGGATCGCTTCCCCGCACTTTCAATCAAACTAAGAAGGGGCGTGCCAGCAGGTTGCCGGACGGATCCGCTAGGAGCAGGGCAACGCCCCCCCTGCTCCTAGAGGCTAATTTACATATTATAAAAGTAAGTTTTTCTGCCTAAATATACATCCGATTTTTATAAAAAATACATTATCAAGCTGGTCTGACATTAGCACATAGCTAATGTCAGACAGCTTATAATGTCAAAAGTTGATGACAGAAACCCTTTAATCATGGCACAAGCTCTCTGCAAACTCTTGCCTAACCTATACTATTATGGCATGGAAGAGTCTCTTTCAAGTAATCTATAAATCAGAATGCTATGTAGAATTTAATTAAAAAACAAAATAAACAAAAATACAAAAAACAGAATCACTTACCTGCCTGAATGATGAGCTTGGCGCATTCATTACATGGAAATAGAGCTACGTACATGATACAGCCTTTGACATCGGCAGAGTTTTTGTTCATAATGGCATTCAGTTCTGCATGACAAACTTAAGAGGGAAAGAAAGTTACTATACAGTTAACAAGAAGAAAAAAATAAATTATAATAAAGTTAACCTAGGCATATCCAAAGTCCATATCGCCAGATCTCGGACGTCGCGAGATTTGGGCTTTCCTTCACCCTGCGCCAGCTGATGACGTCAAGTCCCGCGGTGAGAGATGAAAGGAGTCCTGAGCACTGCTCGGGGGACTCACTGGGGGTGGCTGGATGAAAGATATGTTGGCTTTCGTTCTCCCTGCGCCGGCTGAAAACATTAAGTTCCGCAGAGAGAGATCCCAGGTCCTGAGCAGTGCTTGGGGACTCACTGACAGACAGGCAGGGCTGTGATCTCAGGATAATTGTATAATAAAGCAGACAAGGGAGCATAATCGGAATCTGTGGTAGCAAGCTGTCATACCCTTCATTAACCCCTCACTGTGCTATAATTTGATTATCTGATTGTGCTCCTAGTTCTCTCTAGATAACTTCTCCCCTTCTGGCCAATTTTTATAATGGCAACTACAAATAAGAAACAAAAAGTTGACAGTAAGGGACGCCACTTCCGGGACAGGTGGAAAGTGGAATATTTTTTCACTGAAATACCAAATCACTGTTTGTTTGATATGCCAAGAGACTGTGGCTGCTTATAAGGAATTTATTGTCAACAGACACGACCAGTCGAGACATAGTACATACGACAAGCCAACAGGGCGCGACCGCAGTGAAAATTTGAAGCAACTTGAAGCTGTTTTAATGTTCCAATCGCAAAATGGTTGGCCCTCGCATATGTTCACTTCATTAAATCTGGCCCTCCTCGAAAAAAAAGTTTGGACACCCCTGATTCAGATAACCACTTGCTGACCACCTCTTGACTATCTCCAGAAATACTTTAAAACATCCTCACGGAGACCACAGCTGCACAATTAGCATGCAGGGCTCCCCATAGAGAAGGCAAGTCGTTTTGTTTTTACCATCTCTACCTTCCCGATGGCTACATACGCAGTGCTTATTGTGCACTGTGTATACAGATCAGTGAAGCTGCATCAAGCATTCTGCTTCGGTCCCAGGAGCCGAGTGACTGCGCAAGTTGCTTGGTCTAAGCAAATCCAGATCAGCTCTGCATTGTGGTTTATACGGATGTACAACCTCTCTGGGGGCTGTACTCTCCCTGTATAGGGGTTACTATCTCAGCCTCAATAAATCATTAAAAATTTGAATATGTTAATGCCGCTTGTATGACCTTAAGGGAAGGGGGGGGGGCACATAATATATATTTTACACACACACACACCATTACAGAAAGAAAGGCTGGCTTGTGTGACTAACTGATGTCTGTCAGACATGGAGAAACATCCTATTGCTTCAGGGGCTGAGCTTACAATGGCATCTGTACATCAGCGCTAGAATACAACCTGATACACTTGCCAAAATCCTCTCTCCTGTTTGGCTGTCAGGTTGACTGCACACCATTGTAGGCAAGCCCACCAGCCGGGATCCCTCACTAGTGTACTGAATTTTAAATGGAAAATTGTAGGTGCCATTTTGCAAGAATTCATCCACGAAGTCATTTGTGAAATTCATGATCAAATCAACTTAGATTTCGATCATTCTCCTGTGTGGGAGATAGGAGGCAGGCTTCTGTGTGGTTTCAATGAAAGGGCTACATTTGGACAGCAGTGTCAGCCACTGTCCATTGTTTTAGGCGCCATCTGTACTTCCATTCGTTCTTTTCTGTCAGCTTTCTGTTACTGTTTGACAGTCAGCATGCCGCTCTATTCTATCCAAATCACTCACTGCAATTTCTGGCCCCCTGTCAAGGAACATAACTAGGTACAGGTAAAAACCAAATCTCATTACAGGCTACACACTGAATGGCCAAATGGAAAGAGGCATGATTGCAAGTAGACCATTGCTATTCTAGACAGGGAAAAAACGAACATCAAAGCGCATCTTTCGAACCTGTAATAATACGACAACAGTGCACCACATTCTCCCCTCACATACAATTCTAATGAAAGATTGCCTTTAAAGTGGCAAATGCCTAAAGGTATCATCTGTTTCTGCTATGCAAGAGTTGCAGAACTCATCAACTTATGTACAGGGTATTTCATTATGCGTGAATGCCTTTGTGACCAATTCCCACTGACAAACGCAATTTAACACAAAAGTTCCAGACATAAAAATATATACACTGAAGCCACAAGTCGCAATACCCATTCCATCTGCATAGCACGGTCATAAGATGCCGCAGCTGGGTTCTGGGAGAAATATTAGATCACCACATCCAAGCTGATTCTTACTAGAGCAAATTCCATTTCAGCAATTTTTCGGCAGAATAAATGGTTACAGCTTCTTAAAAGAGCAAGAATTTCGCTCTCTCATTTCACACAATATAGTCAAGATTTAGGATATACCAGTATAGCAAAAAGGAGGGGAAAAAAAAAACAAAAAAACCAAAAAAAAAAAAAAAACACCACACACTCATCTTCGTCTTTAAAAACATTTTTTTTTAAAATGCCAATCCGAAGTCAGGTATGGTACCTCAGAACTGAAGCCCACTTCGGATTGCCATTTTAAAAAGTGTTTTTAAAAGACGCAGATGTGATTACAGAATTAATTCACCGAATTCTCGCATGACTTTGGGTGAAGCAAATATTGCCTACACAGGGGCAATACATTTTAATGCTGTATGCAGAGCATAATCTGTCAGCACCATAAAAAAAAAAAAAAAAAAAAAAATTGTGCTTCTGTGGGGTTCTATGCCTCCGTTCCGCACCACCCGATTGCAGACCCATTCAAGTGTGCATGAGGCCTAATGCAGTGCTCCAGACAAAAAAAAATAAAATGAAATTTACTGGCTCCTAAACTGAAAAATTTAGGTGCCAAATAAAATTTTTAGTCACCAGATTTAAATACATATATAATTTCCATCAGTGATTGTGAGCCAAAGCGAGGAGTGTATGCTACACAGACATAAGGTATAAGGGAAAGATCTGCTCCTGTTCTGTGTTTAGAGCCGCACCTGGTTTTGGCTCAAAAATCACTGATGGAAATCACTGGCCGAACACTGATGCCTTATTCACACAGTCAGTGTACGGTCAGTGATTTTTGAGCCAAAACCAGGTGCGGCTCTAAACACAGAACAGGAGCAGACCTTTCCCTAACCCTGGGTTCACACCTGAGCGTTTGATACTTTGTCTATGGAGGATCCAATTCTGGTTTTGGCTTACAATCACTGATGGAAATCACTGAACCAACACTGATGTGTTAATGAGGGCTGACTGAGTGAATAAGGCATTACTGTTCCACACACCCGACTGCAATGACAAGGTTTGGCGTCATCGCCGTTCCCAATCATTGCAGTTGTGTGTCTGCCGCAGTCCGCTCCATCCATTGTCTCAGCACCGCATAGTGAGTGGGGCACAGCAATGCCTGCATGGCTTATCATAAGCTGGGCCATGCGGGCAGCCGTCCGGGACAGAGGGGAAAGTCCAGGGACAGCTCCTATTGATCCTTTCTATATGGGCCCCCTTCTTATCTCTCTGTACAGGGAACACTGACAACTGTTGCAGTCCGCATCTTTTGCAGCCCAATTGAAATTAATGGGTCCGTGCGGAATGGACACGAACCTAGAATTAGGCCTCTTGCACACTAACGTTTTGGTTCCGTTCTGTGCATTAGGGACCGCAATTTGTGGTCCCCAATGCACGGAGAACATCTGTGCAGTGGCCAGGACGGATCCAGACCCATTCAACTTCAATAGGTCTGTGATCGATCCGTTCCGCCAAAAGATAGAACATGTTGTGTATTTTTGCGGAACGGAGGCACGGACAGACTCCATGGAAGCTCTCCGTAGTGCTTCCGTTCCGCATCTCCATGATTGTGGACCCAACTTGAATGGATTTGCATCCGTGATGCAGAGTGCACATGGGCTGCTAACCATGTATTGCGGAAGTGCTGTTTGCGGGCCGCAATACAAGCGCGAGCAACACACGTTCGTGTGCAAGAGGCCTAAGTCGTGTGACTGGACCGTAAAGGTGGGTCATCAGCAAAACTTGGTGGTGACAGCAGCGCTGAGTGACAGTAGCTACTGACACCACCTACTAAGGACAGGCTCTAAGGATTTAGCATGGACAAGTACTACTTGTCCATGCTAAATCTTACAGCCTAATTATAAGTAAATGGGACATCATGGGAGGAAGTTGTGCTGGTTGAGACGCACTACTTGGCTAATTGAAAAAGCTCAGTCACTGCGACATGGCTGAGCCTGAAGGGGTTAAACTTAAACAACTGAGGAAAAAAAAAAAAAAAGGGGAACCTTACTAGTTTGAAGACGGCCAGCACGGGAAGGGGGGGGTCAGGAGGAGCCACACTGAGTGGTCACTGTCTGGTGATCACAGAAGAACTCAGGGATTGTCAGGAGCACGGAGGAAGAGGTAATGATCGGGTTATTTTCCTGGGACCCGGCGGTCCTGCAAGTCCCTCTCTCAATGCTCCCGAGCGCACTCTCTTCCCGGGCTGTGTGAGGAGGCGGGGCCAAGGACGAGGCATCGCAGACTGGCAGTGAGTGAGGCAGGAGGCTGGATCTCAGGGGATGGGCTCAGAGGTGCCTAGCGTGATGCGTCTCCTGAAGGAAGTTTTTTTTTTTCTTAAAGCTACAGTGCGGCGGCGGGACAAGTCGCGATAAGACTTAAGTCTTATCGCCATTTGCAAATTCTTGGTCGTATTGGCGACCATTTTGGTCGCCATCTGGAGCCCTGTAATGCTGTACAGAGTCAGGACAACGTTAAAATCAAAGTGTTTGAATGAATCGACTTCTTATCTTCGGAGCTCAATGCGCTCAACACTAGGCACCACAAGGAGGTTGGCCCTTAACCACTGTAGGGGCAGGAACAGAGATATTAAACTTGTCCCCTCCCAAAACCTTTCCGTGCTTTTCAAATTACTACAGCATACTAGACCCCACAATGAAAAAAATACAAATTGTGCCTCCACGGTGGTTTCATGGAAACAGAATTACTGGTAAGACTAATTCCAATTTTCCATTTCATCCCCGTGACTGCACCACAAGGAGAACTAATAGCATGCTGGCTCAGTGGTTAGCACTAGTGCCCCCCCATGGAGTTTAAATGTTCTCCTAGTGTTTGCATGGGTTTCTTCTGGGTACTCCAGTTTACAAAGACATACTGATAGGGAATTGATAGGGACTGCTAGTGCCAGTGGAGACAACAAGCAATAAAATGTCAGCTCTATATAAGTGAGTAAAATAAATAACTTAGGGGCCACTTCTTGTGAGACCTTCTGGCCAAAAGAAAGGATATGACAAAGGAAAGAACATCAAGCCAGGTGGTTGCCCTACAAAATTGTTCTATAGAAGCTCCAGCTCTTTCAGCCCAGGAGGATGCCATTGCTCTTGTCAAATGAGTGGTCAAAGTTTTTCCAGACAAGGAATATTGAGCAGAACTCTGCAATAGCTTATAGTCATCTAGCAATGGAGGCTTTTGATCATTTTTTTCCCCTTGCTTTTGCCTGAAAACTGTCATCCTCACAATGATTGAACTCTCTTTGTAATTTTTTGATTACAAAACAATGGCAACATAATCTTTGTTTCTCTGAAAATTCATGACCATCTGAAGGAAAAAGACAAGTCAAATTTCACTAAGATTTTATCATCTGAGGCAGTCAGATGGCCTGGAACCCTCCCAGAAGTCTACCACATGTAACAGCTATCAAAAAAGGGGTTTTAGGCCAAGTTCACACTTCAGTTATTGTGAGCCAAAATCAGTCTTAAAGAGGACCTTTCACCTGTACAAAGTTTGTTAGTGAAAGGTATGTACATGCAGAGCGGCACCCGGGGACGTCCCTGCACTTACTTGTATCCATGGGTGCCGCTCTGTTCGCCCGCTGTAGCCCCCGGTACCGGCACACGTGCTGAGGCTAATTTTTCTTTGGGCAGAGACATCCTCTTTTGCCCTGGGCGTCTCCTTCTCCCAGGCTGGAGCGCTGGCCAATCGCAGTGCTCAGCTCATATCCTGGGAGGTTGCAGGATATGAGCCGAGTGCTGCAATTGGCCAGCGCTCCAGCCTGGAAGAAGGAGACGCCCAGGGCAAAAGAGGATGTCTCTGCCCAAAGAAAAATTAGCCTCAGCACGTGTGCCGGTACCGGGGGCTAGAGCAGGCGAACGGAGCGGCACCCAGGGATACAAGTAAGTGCAGGGACATCCCTGGGTGCCGCTCTCCATGTACATACCTTTCACTAACAAACTTTGTACAGGCGAAAGGTACTCTTTAAAGTTTCCACAGAGATCAAGAACCACAGATGCCATCCGTGTTTCACAGATTAGAATGAGATGCTTTGACAATTATTTATCAGTTGTGCAGTTTCAGTGAAACACAGAGGGCACATGGACAGCAAAAAAACGGACACGGGGACCCAACATGGATGCATCACTGACCACATTTTCATGGATTTTAGCACGGACATGGACGTGTGAATGAGGCTTTGGACCAAAAAAAATAAAAATAAAAACCTGGAATCAGTAAAGAGAACCAAAACTAGAAATTACCTCGCCTTGTGAGAGAAAATAGAAGGTATAAATATCCTCCTAACCGCACACGCCCCCCCCCCCCCCCCCCCACATAGATCAGGGAGGACTCTCTGCCCCAACTGCTGTAGGTACAGGAAACACTGGTGGGAGGGAGCAATTTGACTTCTCTCTGTTCCTGCCCCTACAGAGGTTAAGGGTCAACCTCCTTGTGGTGCTGTCATGGGGGAAGAAATGGAGGAGATTAAGATATTTTCTTTCCTCAGGAATCGTGCAACTGATTTTCACAAAACATAACATTTTGATCTGCATGAGCAACTTAACCAGGCAGTAATCCTAGTGTCATTGGGTTGATCCTACAGACAGGTGCTCATTAATAACATTTTGAAGCCGTCAATGATATATACATACCGTATGGATATTTAGTGTCAAGTCTATCATTTGCGGTTCTAGCCCACGGAAGAACGTCATCATCACAGCCATTAGGCATTCCATTATAACCAATACCAACTATCTTGTTCTCTGTATTTACAATACATGCTCCGACCTAAAATGAAAGAGGAATATCTTCAAAAAAAAAAAAAAAAAACACCACTGATAATACATGACAACCAGTTAAGTAAAAACAATAGACACCCCTGGATGTTCTACTGGACACAGAGATAAGTCAGAACATATAGCTGATCACATTTTTGTAGCAGTTTAAATGGGTATTTCAACCTCAATCGTGCTCGAGATCAAGCTGTTCCTTTCAATGACTATATAGCTCCTATTTACTTCTATGCCATTTCAGCAAATTCGGTCACTCTCGCTGCCGTATAAGACTAGTATTCAGATGTCAGCCGTTAATGAAGTGTGAATACCTCCTTTATGAACAGAGGACATAACTGTAGCAGCATCAGGGTGGATTTGATTTAAATCACTAGTCAGAAAGGCTTGATGTAAATCATAGTTTTCTACACAAAGACTAATTCTTGCTGGTATAACTTATAATATGCAAGTAGATGAAGATTTTTAGAATAACTTTTCATATTAGTTTTTTTTATCCACAGTTTAATAGGTTAATCATTCATATATGGACAACTTTTCTGTTTCTATTCTATTCACTGAACTTCTTTAAACTTGGCACTGAAGGGGTAGATTCTGGATTCATAGGTTTGTAGAAGTTCATGTCATAACATTTTTGCTGTGAAGAAGAGGCATGTCATCTCTGCGGAGTCAAATTCAGTTTTGAGAACTGCAAAAGTAAACCAAGCATCTGTGAGAATATCTTGTAGGTAGAGAAACTGCCCAATAATCTAAGAAAAACCTCTGGAAGAGCCGGACATTGTGAATGGATTCATGGAATTTATTTACCAAAAAAAAATGAAACACATCCAGCCTTATTCTACATAACTAAAAAACTAATCTATTTCATGATGGAATAACCTTTGGATGGTAATATATTTTCCTCAAAAAGCATTTTATATAAAAATAAAAAATAAAATCCAATAAAAAAATTAAAAAAAATCATTGATTTTTGTCCACCCTGAGCAGCATACAAGTTCTTTTTACACAGGGACAGGGACTGTGTGGGGCATTTCTATTATAGGGACATATTAGGGGACAATATACAGGCATTATTACCTGGAGTACAATCTAGGGTTTTATCATTATTACTGGGGGCACGCTAGGAGGCATTTATAATAGCTGTAGACACTATGGGGACATATTTTCTACTGGGGGGGGGGGGGGTCACAATTTTTTCAGCAGTATAGTATCTGGGACATTGGGGAGCACAATGGGCACCGTATTGGGAGTGGCAGCAGGATGACCAGCATGGGGAGGTTGATGGAAAAATTGGAGAAATCTAACATGTCTATGTAACAAACTCTGTAGAGACGAAATGTGGCTGAAAGAATTTGACATGGTGGTCTGGGTCAAATGGAGAAGAAGAGGAAAGAGAAGGTCTACACGACAGAAGATGTCACTGGATGTGAGAGGTATGTGGTGCTGTATTCTCCTATATGTAGTGCTGGCTCACTACTGTGACCTGCGTTTCAATTTCTCTGCCAAGTCCTTTTTTTTAAATTATAATCATAATTAAATCATAAATATAATGCATTTTAAATTTGGCGACTAAAAGTTTAATTTGGCTCCTAAATTTTTCAGTTTAGGAATCCTGCCTATATTTTTTAGAGGGGGCAATGGTGCTGCAGAAAGGATTGCAGTTTTTACATTTGGTTCTGATGCAGAGGTTATACTAAAAGAAGTCAATGAAAAATTTTTTTTTTTATTATATATCACCAATAGGTCAACAAATAACAGCATCACCTGAAAACGGCACATGCACTGTGTAAGGCCTCTACCACACGAACGTATCGGTTCCATTCCGTGCATTGGGGACCACAATTTGCGTTCCCCAATGCACGGGCAACGTCCGTGCAGCGGCCGGGATGGATCCAGACCCATTCAACTTGAATGGGTCCGTGATCCGTCCGTTCCGCAAAAGGATAGAACAAGTTCTATTTTTTTGCGGAACTAAAGCACGGAACAGAATCCCACGGAAGCACTCTGTAGTGCTTCTGTTCCGCATCTCCAGTTTTGCGGACCCATTCAAGTGAATGGAACCACTGTATGCGGCCCACAATATGGCCACGGAACCAATACATTCGTGTGAAAGAGGCCTAAATGGGATTTTATATAACACTACTGGCTAATGTTATACAGTACTGAAGTGGTCCAAACACCTGCAGAGAAAACAGTGTGGTACTAACGCTCCAAAAAGTGGGTAGGGAGTGGGCTGGAGCAACATGGCCCAACTCATTTAACATCATGTACTCATTACACCATAAATCTACTCCACCTTCCGGCTGGAATAGATTACTGTTCAGGTAATGTGACAAATTTATTAAGAGGCGTGCAATACTTAATACAATTTTTTTAAACCAAAACTGCTGTGTGAAACACACGTCTTTATTAAATAACCCCAATGCGAGTCCTAAAATAAGGAACCATGTTTATGTTTCTGAAGTAAAAAATCAATCTGCACTCAGATTGGTGGCCGACATTAACTATGATTGCGCCTGTGGAGTAAACCCCAGTGCAACTCTATCACATCAGGTTTTAGACATATTTATGAAGCCAAAAAGAATCCACTGCACCGCATTCGACGAGGAGGCAAAACTTAGTGAAAAGGTGCGTGGGCTACAATAAGCCAATTTTACCAATGTTAAAGCAAAATTTTGTCACAAAATGCTGCCAAAGAACACGGCCAGCAGTAGCTGGAGTTAGAAAAGAGTGTCTAGCCATGCACAAAATTTATCATATAGCCCGATTGTAAGACTAAGTTTACACTGCCTACACCCAGGGTCAGCAGTCTACGGCACTCTAGCTGTTGTAAAACTACAATTCCCAGCATGCACTCTTGCTTGGCTGCTCTAAAATGGCCCACAAAAGAGCATAGAGTATGCTGGGAGCTGTAGTTTAACAACCGCTAGAGTGCCAGAGATTGCCTGGTCTAGACTTTAGACGGGATTCGGCCCCCGTGCCTTCCAAGTGTAATGTAAGTTTAACAGCTATGTGCAGATTTCCAGCTATTTATTAATAATTAAAAATAAACAGTGATTAGGCTTCACAACCAGCGGTATACCTACCATAGAGTCAGACTGCATAACTGCCATAGGGCTGTGCTAGGAGTGGGGCCGAGCAATGAGCTCTTTCTGCTGCTATCCTATACTCGTAGCATTTTCCTGCAGCCACCACTAGGGGGAGCTCACTATATAGGGATTCCACTGAGTTCACCACTAGCTGTCTAAATCCTTATTCACTGAGCTCCACCTAGTGGTGGATGTACGCAACCACATTTTTAACTTTGTAAATGTTATCAGGGGAGGTAGTGCTTTATTAGGCATCAATGTATTCTCGCCACTTATCTTTATAGTCAAGATAGTAAAGGGTATAATGGAGGAAGACTTTGCAAAGCTGCTTCTGTTTTAGAAGCACTGGGGCAATAAACGTTAGGAGGAATCGCACTCATATTGCATCAGTAACAAACTTAAGATGAAACTTTGGCATCTTCATTAGCCATCCTATGCCCATATGCCTTATTAGGGTATAGGTATATCATGGAGAGAAACCTACCTACTGAGGCCTGCCCTCTATGAGCCCGAACAACGAATAGCTTAATAAGCCCCCTGGTGGCCATTCATCTGATGGCTGACAAGTAATAGTACCGCATATTTTCCCTGCAGCAGCTAGAAATACCCAGTCAGCCACCAAAAAATCCCTCTGCTCCCACTAGTTCGCCGCAACGGTTCTTATCAGCATGAGGCCATTTAGACAGACCGTTTATTACCCCTCGCTTCCCTCCTCGGCTTCATAGGAATCCAGATATACAGCAGGAAAGGCATAGTCTAGGTCTCCCCTGTCCTATGCATAACTCACCGAGAACACTTAGGCCTCTTGCACACAACAGTATTTTGCGGACCGTATACTGGCAGTTTTTTCAGTTCAGTATACTGAACAATTCACTTCAATGGGTCTGCAAAAAATACTGAAGTGTCTCCGTTTGCCTTCCGTTTCCGTTTTTCCGTTCCGTTTAAATATGGAACATGTCCTATTCTTGTCTGCAAATCACGTTCAGTGGCTCCATTCAAGTCAATGGGTCCGCAAAAAAAACAGAAAGCATACGGAAAGGCATCCGTTTGTCTTCCGTATACGTTCCGTTTTTGCTGAACAATCTATTGAAAATTTAAAGCCCAGCCCAATTTTTTCTATGTAATTACTGTATATGCCATACGGAAAAATGGAACTGAAACGGAAACACAACGGAAGCAAAAAACGGATCAGTTATAAACGGACCGCTAAACACTGAAAAAGCCATACGGTCGTGTGCAAGAGGCCTTACTATCTTATCCTGCAAGCAACCAGCCCGAAACTTTGAAGTTTTATTACAAGCCAACCAATAAGATGAAAAATATTCATTTAGAAAATACTCTTTTCACTTTCCAAAAAAAGACTAAAATCTTTTGCAAGCACTGCACGTGTCGTTTTCTTACATTGACCTGAGACCGGTTTAAAGCGCTCCCCTCTATGCAGCGCTATTAACTAAGCGACAAGGGGAAAGGAATTCGCCATCTTACGCGAGAATAGTCACTGCAATGTACTTACTTGAGAACTTGGATCTTTACTTCTCTGTGCTGATAAAAAGGCAACCGCCATAAAATATTCACACCATTCTAAGTAATCCTCCCGCTTTTTACACATCACGTCAACCGCTTGCCTAGAAAGCAAAATGCAAATGGGGAGAGTGCAATGAACCTTAAAAATAAGCATGGTAAACAATGTGAATATTGATACCTGTCAATTATTTCACGGTCAGCCTTTAACTCCCAGTCATTAGATCCTGAAGCCATGGTAAAGAACACTAATGAACCTATTTGCATAAACTATGCAGGGAGGAATTCTGGGTAAAACACGCTTAAAAGAGATGGTGCGTACATAAAACTTACCGAGCCCACTGTGCGCAGCTTTACTAGATGATGCCAGGATTTAATGATCTTCTCAGCAGGAGGAAAATATGGGCTGGCACGCTCAGAGCTATGGGTGATGACTATTAGGAGCACTGAATGTGAATTATCATAGACACTAATCTCTGACAACAGTGCCGTAGAGATGAGAAGTATGGGATTTGTGTGGTCAGACCTCATGAAACGTTTTCCGCTATATGACCCTGCAAAGGGCACACCCCATCGGTGTAGAGAAGCATCCTAATGATTACCCCATGCCACAGCCACCATCATCATCTAACAGCAATTCACACCAATAAACCATTGACCTAACAAAGACCTACAGTAAAACGTGCTGCATTCGTCGATTTTATGAGCTAGGATATCCTTCACACTGGCGGTTTTCTTTTCCGGCATACAGTTCCGTCGTCGGGGCTCTATGCCGGAAAAAAACTGATCAGGATTATCCCCATGCATTCTGAATGGAGAGAAATCCGTTCAGGATGTGAACGTTTTTTGGACGTTGACAAAACCGCAGCATGCTGCGGTTTTATCGCCGTCCTGAAATGCCAGAACACATGACGGAATGCCGGATCCGGCAATAAGTCCCATTAACTTACATAAGAAATGACTAGAGGACGGACCCGTCCTTCCGGTCTGCGCATGCGCAGACCTTTAAAAACAGTGAAAAAAAAAAATACAAGATGGATCTGTCTATCCGCATGGCAAACGGAGAGGCAGATCGGCACTTGCAATGCATTAGTAGACGGATCCGCAAACCGGATCAGTCTACAAATGCTTTCAGTTGTCATGCAGTATGCCGGATGCGGCAGGTCGGCACTGCCTACCGGATCCACACGCCGCAAGTGTGAAAGTACCCTTAGGCACCAAGTCCTGAAACTTTCTAGACCAGGGGGTAGGGAACCTCTGGCTCTCCAGCTGCTGCAAAACTACAATTCCCAACATGCTCCATTCATTTCTATGGGAGTTCAGAGAAGAGCAGAGTAAGTATGCATGCTGGGAGTTGTAGTTTCACAACAGCTGGAGAGCCGGAGGTTCCCTACCGCTGTTCTAGACTGTCAAAGTATATGCGACTCTAGAGAGAACCTTCAGGAACAAAGCTGAAGATGAAGTTGGTCCTGGGATTGGGGGGGGGGGGTCCCATTTATGGCAGGCTTGAGCTGTTCTTGTAGTCCTCCATGTAAATACCGTATTTCCCCTGCATACCTGGCTGGACGTGGCTTCCCAAACTGTGGTTGTGAGGGGTGCTGATGGTATGACCTGCTGTAATGAGCTAGTCACCCCAGCTGCCCTATTTTGAAAGGCACTGCCTCTGATGAGAGAACCCCTTTAATCTAGAACCCCCTTTCTACATCTGGTCATGTGAAGTGCTGGGAACAAGCGCTGGATTATCTGATAATAGGCAGGGCCGGTTTTAGACAAAATGTGGCCCTGGGCGAAATTAAAAGCGGGGCCCCAAATTCTGAAGTACTGTATCAACAGTCACATTGATTCACTTGACACAAGGGGAGAAGTCACCGCCATGGCCCACGATTGGTTGCGGGCAGCGTCAAAATGGATGACGACATCCAAGCACCTGAGCAGAGGTCGGAGAGCACTGGAGCCGAGAGCCAGTGTCAGGAAACAGGAAGGCCCAAACCAGTAGTGAAGGCTACTCAGAGAAAGTATAATGGAAAGATTTCCTCCTGTTCTGTGTTTTAGACCTGCATCTGGTTTTGGCTCATTGATGGAAATAACTGAAGTGTGAACTTAAGGGCTCATGCAGACGGTCGTTTCTTGTCTGCAATATGTTGGCACCGACCGACCCCATCACCAATACGGATCCATTCACTTGAACTGATCCGCAATCCTAAAGGAGCAGTGTGGAACGAAGGCACGGAAGCACTATGCAGTACTTGCGTGGGGTTTCTCTTCGTGCCTCTGCACCACAAAAAAAATAAAAATATAGAACATGTCCCATTTATTTGCAGCGTGGACGGATCACGGACCCATGTTTCCGTCTGCAGCCATCCATCCGTCTGCAGTTCCCAATGCACGGAACGCCTGCCACACATTTGTGTTCATGAGCCCTAAGTCTGCTTCCCTTAGCAAGTTTGCCCAGGAGAACTGCTTAATTCTCTTAAATAATCAGAAAACACCTGAAAATAGTCAGTGTTACCAGTGCGCTGTATATAGAGACCGCAGGGACATGGAGATAATGTGTTCTCTGCAGTCAAAGTAAAAAGAGTAAATAACGAATAGAAAGAAAAATGAAAAAAAAAAAAAAAAAAAACACGCAAGTATGGCACTAGTCAGCAAATAGTTAAAACAGCTACGGGGGGGGGGTGCAGAGGACAGGTCCTGTACATTCTCTGCAGGCTATCTCCCCTCCTGTTAGTCCGGGGTCTGGACTACTGTCCAGCTGCACCTATCAGAGAGGTTCTGAACCCACCAGTAAGGGTACTTTCCCACTTCGGCAGAGTGATACGGCAATCTGCATGCAAACCGAAAGCATTTGAAGACGGATGCATTGCAAGAACGGATCCGTCTCCTGCTTGTCATGTGGAGAGATGGATCTGTTATATATATTTTTTTTTACATTTTTACCGGTCTGAGCACGTGCAGACTGGGAGGACGGATCCGACACTAATACATTCCAATGGGAAAACGTGCAAAGGGCATTCCAGCAAGTGTTCCGGAATTTTGGACGGTATTATCTCCGTCCTGAATTGTTAAAAAGACTGAACTGAAGACATCTTGAACGGATTTCTCTCCATTCAGAATCCATGGGGATAAAACGGATCAGAGACCGAACTCTATGCCGGAAAAGAATAACGCTAGTGTGAAAGTACCCTAAACCTTAGGAGCAGGCTAGAGGAGGCTCTTACATTCGCAGTGCAGGGCCTCCGGTGAGAGAGAGAGGAAGGGGGGGGGGGGCGCCAAGGTCTGCCTGACTGCTGTGGAGCCGGGAGACCAGGGACCAGCGCCCCTTGCTGTGTTCTCCTCAGGTGCAGCCATCGGCTCTCTTCCACATCTGTCTGGGCAGCTCAGCAGGGGGCCTATCCTCACAGGATGGGAGATAACTATCAGAGCGGTTGGAGTCCCAGTAGTACAAGACCGGAGGCCCTGTACCCTGTGGTGCCCCCCTGAACGAAGCAGCCAGTTGGGCATGCACATGGCTGCTCCATTCATTTCTATGTGAGTTCTGGAAATAGTGGCACGCTGTACTCTGCCTTTGCTGGAGCTCCCCTAGAAGTGAATGGAGCAGCTGTGCCAATGACCAGTCCATTCATTTCAGGGGCCCTGTTCCTGTAATCAGTGGAGGTGCCAGCGGTGGGACCCCCACCAGTCTAATAGATATCCCCTATCCTGTGTATAGTGTGTAATCCCCTGATCTCAACATCACCAAGTGTGTCTGGGATTGCATGAAGAGACTGAACGATTTGAGCAAGCCTACATCCACAGAAGACCTGTGGTTAGTGCTCCAGGATGTATGGAACAACCTCCCTGCAGAGTCCCTTCAAAACCTGTGCAAGAGTAGCTAGAAGTGATGCTGTTTGGAGGCAAAGGGTGGTCATACGCAATATTGATGTGATTTACATTTCTGCTCATTCCCTTTGTATTTGCAGCCTAAAACTTTTGCACAGAACTATACACTTACAACTGGTTTTGGGAAAACCTCTTTAGGCCAGGATGGCACGTTGCAGCCACATGGCCAATGAGCTGAACATCCACATATACATAATAGGGTTGCACCAGGTATCGAATTATGGACCAGTATCGATTCGATACTGGATTTGACATGTAATGATACTAGGTTGCACTACTGCGCAGCCTAGTATCAGAACATGGCGCGCGCTGCTCTCAGCACGCTCCATGTTCTCCTCAGCAGCACAGGGGAGAAGAAGTCTCTCCCTCCCCCCTGTGCTGCCACCAATGAGAAGAGAGAGGGGAAGAGGGGCTGTCACCAATGATTATAATACTGGGGGGGGGGGGCGCACTGCACCACCAATGAAGATAAGTAACATTTTAATACAAATACAGGAGGTGGGTGCTGGCTGCAGAATCACATAGCCGGCACCCAGTCTCTATGACAGGACGCTGCGATCTGCGGCAGTTAACCCCTCAGGTGCCATACTATATAATCATTGGTGGCAGTGGCCACAGGGTCCCCTCCTTCTCATTGGTGGCAGTTTCTGATCGGAGCCCCAGCAGTGTAATCCTAGGGCTCCGATCGGTTACCATGGCAGCCAGGACGCTACTGAAGCCCTGGCTTTCATGGTAATCTCCCTGCTGCTGTGTTCTTATTTCATACAGTCCTCTGATCTCCTTACATTTTAAAAATCTTGGGCTGCCCCTTTAATGGCCTCCTGGTAGGGCTCAATTTAAAAACTGTGCAGATTTGCAGCATGGAGTGAACATAGCCTTGGGGAAATGCAGATTTTCAACCCTTTTACATTAGGCAGCAAAACCTGCACAAACTACATAACCGTTCCACATTCACTACCATGGTACTGCAAAACCGCCGTGTCTAAATGTGGCCTTATACAGCGAGATTTTACAAAATAAAAGCAGCTAAAGTGGGGAACTTCCAACTACCAGGCTACATCCTGACCACGTGTGAACTGAAGCCATCATCCGCACATTCAGCTTGTAACCCACCCTACCCACTACCGCGTCAGGGGCAGTGCAGGACACACCTACCCGCTCCCTGCAGCTTTACCGCTCATGATTACCGCAACCTTTTCGGATCTACCGCACTGTCAGCGTGCGAGCAGTGACGTCACACAGCCATCCACTTCCTCGCTATATCACAGTCTACCCGGCAACTCTGATTGGCTGAAACAAGCCACGCCCCCTTGCATATCCTGTCCTGGCTGGCGCTGCTCCAGCTGTGGAATATTACGCGCGCTGGATCCAGATTGCGCATGCGCACAAGGGGTGTACGACGTTGCGCAAACTGTGCATTACCATTACGTTCAGCGCTGCGGTATCTCCTCTTGTTTCCACAACTGTGTTATCTCAACAAAGTGCGTTATTTCTACATTCTTTTTATTTAGTTAGGAAGGTTAGTCATTGGAAACAAATTTGGCTGCAATCTTAGTAAATAAAGTGTACCCTTTAGGGACATACTGTGGTTAATAGTAAGTAAATAGCAGCAGAATATCTGGCACTTTATCTTAGAGGCTACATGTATACGGTAAATCAGACCTTGTAACAATAAGCTCACTGTGAACAGCCCCTAGGCCTCATGCACACGACTGTATCCGTTTGGCGGGCTGAAAATCCACAAAATATGGATGCGGTGCACGTGCCGCATCCGTATGACCATTCGTCAAAAAGAAAAAAAACTCCTATTCTTAGCCGCAAAATGCAGACCATAGACCATTAAAGTAAAAAATGCAGATGCAATACAGACGGGATCTGTATTTTGAGGATCCACAATTTGCGAAAAAAACATACGGTCTTGGGTATGAGACCTAAGGGTACAGCTACACGGCAACCTGTATCACGCAACATTTCAGTGTTCAATGGTGTTGCAATGTGACTGCGACACGAGAGTCACAAAAAATCACTGAAAAGTAACTGAAGAAGGAGCACGTCTTAAAGCTCCGAGACGCGTATAGTCGGAAGTATCCTATGTATAAGTACCCTCATATGGAGCCATAAAAACAGTGACTAATGGAGCGCTCCTGAGACTGTATATTCACTATAAGAAAGCAAGAAAGAGTATACTCTATCAGCTTCTCTACAGCAGAGCATCTCACACATCGGCTTCCTTACAGCAGAGCATCTCACACGTGGGACGCCGAACAGACCTTCCACTGGATATCAGTACACAGAACACTTAGGACGCCAACTTGGATTATCTGTACCACACAAAAGTAGCACAAAGAGCTGATACTCACGAATTAGGAGGTATGGAGATGCTATGTATCAGGCGGACGCAATAACCAACATTCGGTCACGCATCTGAACAGTATCTGGGCAACACCAGGGACACCACAACCGATACTTGGCCTAGCTCCTTAAAGGGGTTGTCCGGGTTCAGAGCTGAACCCGGACATACCTCCATTTTCACCCAGGTAGCCCTGAAGAGCATCGGAGCAGCTAAATCGCGCAGGACAAAGGCATTTTCCGGAGTTCCAGTGACATACTGGGCTCTCCATGGTGCTGCCAGGAAGCCCGGTGACGTCACTGGCACTGATGGGCGGGCTTTAGCGCTGCCCTAGCCTGTAAAACGGCTAGGGCAACGCTAAAGCACGCCCATCAGAGCCGGTGACGTCATCGAACACACTGCTGTGTGGAAGCTGCCGCCCGGCAGTGTGTTATTGTAAACAAAAGAGCCCTTGCCCTGCGCGATCAAAGGGGAAGGGAGTGCATCGGAGCATGAGATGCTCCGATGCTAACATCAGGGGTGCATCTGGACAACCCTTTTAACCTCTTTAGGACGCAGAGTGTACAACCTGAGCATTTCCGATGACCGCTGCGCATGTGGCGGTGATCGGAACAAGGTGCCTGCTAAAATCATTTAGCAGGTACCTTGGCACAATGCCCAGGGGGGTCCAGTGACCCCCCATGTCGGCAATCGCAGCAAACCGCAGGTCAATTCAGACCTGCGGTTTGCTGCTCTTTCTGTAGAGACTTAAAAATGCCCCAAACGTATACATTTTAATCCCCCCCCCCTGCAAAATGTCATATGCACCCCAAGATAGTGCCAATCAAACCGACATCTCATCCCGAAAAAAATGAGCCCCTACATAAGACAGTCGCCCAAAAAATAAAAATAGAACTATGGCTTTGAGAATGTGGAGACACTAAAAAAAAAACCCAAAAAGTAGTCATATTTGGTATTGTCGCATCCGTAGCAACCTGCTCTATAGAAATAGCACACAATCTAACCTGTCAGTTCAACGATGTAAATAACAAAAATTAAAAACGGTCTCAAAACAGCTATTTTTTTGCATATTTTCCATTTTAATCCATTTTAACCAGTAACAAAGCAAGGGTTAACAAAACTCAATATTTATTGCTCTGATTCTCTAGTTTGCAGAAACGCCCCATATGTGGTCGTAAACTGCTGTATGGCCAAACACCATGTCCCATTTGAAGTCTTCTGATGCACCCCTACAGTAGAAACTCCAAAAAAAGTGACCCCGTTTTGGAAACTACGGGATAAGGTGGCAGTTTTGTTTGTATTATTTTAGGGTAAATATGATTTTTGGTTGCTCTATATTACACTTTTTTTGAGGCAAGGTAACAAAAAGGCCTTATTCACACATCCGTTGTGTTTTGCGGATCCATGGAGCCGCGGATCCGCAAAACACGGACACACCGGCAATGTGCATTCCGCATTTTTGCGGACCGCACATTGCCCGAACTCCATAGAAAATGCCTCTTCTTGTCCGCAATTGCGGACAAGAATAGGACATGCTCTATTTTTTTTGCGGAGCCGCGGACCGGAAAATCGGCGGTGCGCTCCGCAAAATCGGATGCGGAGAGCACAGTGTGTGCTCTCCGCATCGTTCCCGGCCCCATTCACAGTCAATGGGTCCGCATGTATTCCGCAAAATTGCGGAATACATGCGGACTACATTGCGGATGTGTTAATAAGGCCAAACTCTTGTGGAACATCTAAAGGCTTAACAATGTTTGTAAAATCCGTTTTGAATACCTTGAGGGATGTAGTTTGTTCGATGGAGTCACTTTTATGGAGTTTCTACTCTAGGGGTGCATCAGGGGAGCTTCAAATGGGACATAGTGTCAAAAATCCAGTCCAGCAAAATCCGCCTTCCAAAAACTATATGGAGTTCTCTTCATTCTACGCCCTGCCGTTTGGCCATACAACCCTTGCTTTGTTACTGGAAAAAATGGATTAAAATGGGAAATTTTCCAAAAAATCAAAATTCTGAAATTTTATCTCCATTTGCCATTAACTCTTGTGGGAAACCTAAAGGGTTAATGACGTTTGTAAAATCAGTTTTGAATACCTTGAGGGGTGTAGTTTCTAGAATGGGGTAATTTTTGGGTGGTTTCTATTACGTAAGCCTCACAAAGTGACTTCAGACCTTAACTGGTCCCTAAAAAGTGTGTCTTTGAAAATTTCTGAAAAATTTCAAGATTTGCTTCTAAACTTCCAAGCCTTGTAACTTCCCCAAAAAATGAAATGCCATTCCCAAAATGATCGATACATGAAGTAGACATATGGGGAATGTAAATCAATAACTTTTTTTGGCAGTATTACTATGTATTATAGAAGTAGAGTAATTGAAACTTGCAAAATTGCAAATTTTTCTAAATTTTTGGTAAATTTTGTATTTTTTTATGAATAAAAATTAAATTTTTCGACTTCATTTTACCACTGTCATGAGGTACAATATGTGAGGAAAAAAACTTCTCAGAATGGCCTGGATAAGAAAAAGCGTTTTAAAGTTATCACCACTTACCCTGGGTTCACACCTGAGCGTTTTACAGCGCGTTCAAACGCGCTGTAAAACGCTCAACAGATTAAAACCAATGCATCCCTATGGGAGTGGTTCACACTTGAGCGTTTTACAGCGCGTTTGAACGCGCTGTAAAACGCCCAACGCATAAACAAGTACTTGAGCTTCTTTTGGGGCGTTTGACGCGCGTTTTGTGATTGACACCACAGTAGTCAATCACAAGAACGCGCGTTTTATGCGCGTTTCCTATTTGCAAAAACGCGCTGAAATACGCGCGACAAAAACGCGCGTAAAACGCGCGTTTTTAGAACGCTCAGGTCTGAACCCAGGGTCAAAGTGACACTGGTCAGATTTGCAAAAAATGGCCGAGTCCTTAAGGTGAAATAGGGCTGAGTCCTTAAGGGGTTAGCAGTGAGTAACAAACCAATATAGCGCAACTGTGTGGTTTAACAGTGAGAAGGTCTAGTTTTTTATCTCTGCTCTTCCCTATAAAAATATCAAAGTACCAGCGATCTAAAAATTGGATCAATAACAAAAGTGTGCACATGAAATACATAAATGAATAGAATTAACTTCATCTGCAGATTTAATGTCCCGGGATTGATCCGGACACTATATTACATTGTCTTATCGCTGCAGCCTCAGAAGATCCTTACTTTAAGTTACAATCTGATTAATTTTATGGACATTATTGATTCTCATTTTTAGGAATAATTTGATGGACATTATGGACTCTCATTTTTAGGACTATGAGATATAGGACTTTTGCCCAGCAGTGATATGTCGCCAATGAGCCTTAGCTGTTTATTGAGGTGTGTGATTTCCTGCCTCACTCCACATTTGTGATATTGACTCTATTGGTGATCTCTCACCGTTGGTTGATATATCTGAACATCTGAATATTTATAGCGGGCTTGTTTGTATTTTTATATTTTATCTTATTTTAACTATTTTTTATTTGCATTTTTATGGTAACACTTATAGAAATAAAATGCTTATCTAGGGTGATCCCAGATGTTGAGTGCCGTTCATTTGAAATAGAAAAATCCACAATGAGACCACCCCGTGTGGCCGTATCCAAAGGGTGAATACTGAACAGCAGATTTGTTGCAGAGTTTGTGTCACTGATCAGTTTAGGAGGAATCTGAGGAGCTGCTTTAATGGCGATTACCGATCTCTGCAGGTACACTACAGATGAGTGGGATAATTGCAGAAATGTATGCAGTAAATCCTACATGTGAGAATATGCATCTTATTAATGTTGCGTGTTTCTGACAGTAGATAGTGGCTATCTCTCATGGGGTTGTCCGATGCACGCAAACATATTTGGGATCCATATTGCACAGTGGAGCCAGTACAATAGGAGTGTACTGTGCCGACTCCCACATTGAAGATGGTAGTCTAGGAAGTAGAGGAGGACCACCTGGATCCTGCTGTCTGGTAACCATCCTGGATCCAGCGGGACCATCATGATAGCTACCTCATGTCCGAACTTCAACTGTATCTGTGTCCTCAGGATGCAGATACAGTTGAATGCAATGGTGACGCGGGGAGCTGTCAGCTCTTTGCTCCACCGTTGCTCTGTGTCATCGTGTCTGCTGCACAGAGCTGCAAACAGCACAGAACAGATCTGCACCGTTCATCATGGGAACGTAGCATAGGTGAGTATTCACTGAGTATGGAAGCACTTATGGGAGTGTTCCTGGATTACTATAGTTTTGTACGTATAAGTACGTATGTACTTAAAAGGGTACTTTGGACTTCCTTCTGTGTCCTTTCTTCTGCCCAGCATTTGGTTAATACTTCTCCTTCAGTCGCTCTGCTATGGCATATAGCCCCCACTGCACTCACACAGGCTGTGGGCTCTTCTGCCTGGGTCCTAACCGGATGTCTGCGCTTCTCTTCTTCTTCAGCTACATAATAGTAAATGCAGCTTAACAGGACCACTCTGCAACATATTAGGTCAGGACCCTGGGCCAAAGAAAGGATGGGTTTTATAGAAAGCCCAGAGAACCCCTTTAAGGGTCCTTCATACTGTACGGGGACACTTAATGTGGGGATCATACTGTGTGGGCCATGTAAGGGGCAGCACTTTGTGTGGGGGACAGTTAAATGGTCATCACAATGTATGGGGCACTTATGGTAACATTTTACTGTGAGGGCACACCTAAAGATGTTGTCTCATCTCAGACCATGGGGACATATCGCTAGAATCTCCACCTATATCGAGAACGAAGCTCCCGCAAAGTGGTAGCTGGAGGACTCTGGTCTGGCCACCACCAAGCTCTCTCCCCATAGAAGTGAATGGCAGCGGACCGCGCATGACTGGCCACCGATCCCATTCACTTTTATGGGCCCGACGGAAATAGACGAGCCAGCGCTGGGAGCCCTAAGGGGGCATCATACTCTGTCAGGGGCACGAACAGTACATCATTAATGCGTAGGGGACATCTAAGGGGATATCATTACTGTAATGTGGGCATTAAGGGGGTATTCTTATGTGTTGAACTCTCACTGTGTGGGGTCACAAAAGGGACTGAGCAGGATTGGATGTGTATAAAGGTCATCTATCAGCAAATTTGTCCTTATGAAACTGGCTGACCTGTTACATGCGCGCTTGGCAGCTGAAGACATCTGTGTTGGTCCCATGTTCATATGCATGTCGTTACACCTAGAGGCTCTGCACCTTGATTGACAGGGCCAGGTGTGATTACATTTACATTGCCTGACCCTGTCAAGCAAAGTGCAGAGGGTGTGGATGTTGCAGAGAGAGCTGTGCCTCCAGGAGTAATGGCAACACCTTCATTGCTCCTAGAGGGTCATTTGCATATATTAAAACTTCAATTTTCTCAGCAATGTGAGCACATATGAATATGGCACCAACACTAATGCCTTCAGCTGCCAGGCACACATGTAGCAGGTCAGCCAGTCTCATAGCTATAACTATATTTATGCCCTGCTGCCTATATAGCACTGCTATATTCCACAGCACTATTCAGAAACTGTCACAATTGACTCCAGTACCTCACAATATGATTTTCCTAACTCAGATAGACTATTTCCTTGAAAGCCACATAACCCATCATTATGTTTTTGGAGTATGCAAGGAAATTATGCAAACATGGTGAGAACATGCAGACTCCAGGCAGGTTTTCCCTTTGGAATTGAATCTAGGACCATAGCGCTGCAAGTTAGGGCTCATGCACACGACCGTATGTATTTTTCAGTCCGCAAAAAACCGATCCACAAAAAATACAGATGATTCTGTGTGCATTCCGTATTTTGCGGAACGGAACAGCTGGCCCTAATAGAACAGTCCTATCCTTGTCAGTAATGCGGACAATAATAGGTCATGTTCTATTTTTTTGCGGAACGAAAATACGGACATACAGAAATGGAATGCACACGGAGTAACTTCCGTTTTTTTTATTTTTGAGGACCCATTGAAATGAATGGTTCCACAAACGTTCCGCAAAAAAAACTGAACAGACACGGAAAGAAAATATGTTTGTGTGCATGAGCCCTTTATAGTAGTTAATAATAGTACAGTAGAGGATAGGAGTGGTAGTGGACTGATGAAGTGTTGTGTCATGGTGTACTACCTCAGGCCGTTGCTCCCTGGGTATGGGTGTAGCGGAATTATAGTATTGAAAAATGGGGCCACAGGTAAACATAACATAAGTTTTTTTTACTAAGTGCAATGTTGAACTGGAAATACAAACAGTAGCAGCAGGTTTTAGTGCTATTTCTGTCTGGCACTAGCAAGGATTTGAAGGGAGGTTGGTTGGTGGAAATTCAGCCCTTAGGTGATAATAGCCTAGTGGTTGTTTGGTGATAGGTGGCTTGGCTGTAGTCCCTCATTTTACAGCAGGGTCTTTATCTATGGATGTGGCAGTCTGGAATCTCAAGGCTTTACTTGAGGACAATTTGGAATAGTTCTCTCTGGAGAAATCTGTAACAGTAGCAGGAGCCCAGCAAGTTGCTTCTTCTCCTCTCTGTGGCTTCTCAGCAACACCCTCTCCTGGCGGGAGGAGGGACCAGCCCATCGCTACAAACAAGGACGGATTGGGAACTTAAAGTGGCCCTGGAATAAATTAAAATCGGCCCCATGTTGTAGGCGGGTCCGAATTGACAGAAGGCAGAGCCAACACAAGTAGGTGGGGCCAGAAATACCATATTGCGCCACAAAATACTGCCTCAGCAGAACCAAAGATCACAGTGCATCACAAAACATCTACACAGCAGCTGCCATGTTCTGTTCTCCTACTCCAGTTGCTTCAGGATGGCAATATAGCTGAATTCAGGAGTCAGTAGGGCACCTGTAGCTGCTGGCCTGGTCCATAGGTACTTGACACTCCCAGTCAAGTAAATTAATTCTGGGAGTGTTAGATCATTATTTACCTGGCTGGCAGCCGTGAGTAGGTCATCTGCACACCGGGAAGTTTCCCTTTAGGGTTTATGGCCAATCTACCCCTGGCTTCGAAGGGGGGAGGGACAGGTGGTTCCTGCAAACCTTTGCCATTCCTTCCTTGCTGGTAGTGATGACCAGGAACAAACAGTAAAATACACATCATGATAAACAATTTGTAGGAACCCCAGGTCTAGGATACTAGAACACCATACTGCCACAAGACCTAAATGTTACTCTAAAAATGCATTCATATATACTATTCCGGAAAAATGTGGTGGAACTTTTCAGTGTATCACTTTTTGCAAAATGAAATCCACTAATCCAAGAGTTAACAGAATTACCCCTGTAAAAAGTGCAAAGAATTGCTCCTACTGTCAGGCCCCATATGTAGGAAAACTATTTTGTCTTTGCTATTTTCCCTTCAGTGTACTGCTTCCTTCATGTGTAGGCAGCAAGATGAAAAGTCACCTTGGGAATTCTGTTGTGTTGCATGTGATTCTGGCTCGGAGCTCAGTGGAAGTCATTATCTTGGTAGTAAATGCCCTCCATGTGTTATTGTTTAAAAACCTTCACTTCTGCCTTTATTAGCCATTATAACCACATGGTATATCTCAGAAGATTATACAAACCCTAGGAAGCAATTTCACATCACGTGTAAGCGCTGGCAACAAAGGTTTCTGTCGCATGAAAATATTTTCAAATGGGATAACACAGCAGCACTTTGTTCCTAGCGTCCTCCCTTTCATCATCTTTTAGGCCCATTTCCTTGGTGATCCGCATTTGACTCTCAGCACCACACCGCAGTGTTACCCTTTATATAGCCAGCATACCCAGAGTGATCTTCCTTTATTGTCTCAAAAATCACAGAAGCGAGCAGCCAGAAGTAGAAAAAATGAGACGTTTATGGCATGACTGCTCTATGCGACATGGACTTTTTCATCTCTCGGAAATTTGAGGTGAATTTTCCATGGTTCTATAAAACGTACAATTTAAAATCAGTATGCCATGTACAATGTCATTTGGGTTGACGTCAGAGGACTTTATTATTTCAAGGGTACAGTCAGCATAGGTAGGGTCTGCAACTGTGTAAAGGTTTACTTGTTGAGACTTAGCTTTTGGATAGTTGCACATTGCTTTATGCACAAAGACACATGCAAACATTGAAAACATGAATAATTGTAGACTGCATCACTGCTATACTTACTGTATGAAAACTAGAAGCTATTTTCTCATATTTTTAATCAAGAATATGTCGGGCCCATCTACCAGAGACAAGGTGGCTTCTAACAGACGGGACCTACATTAACAGTCTTGCCTCTCTTGGGCTTTGGGCCTACAAAATTAATTGCAATGTAGAATCCAGCAATATTATACTCTGATTAAAAGCACTAGGCTGATGGGTGAGAGTGCACAGTCTAAAGAGGAGAAGCCACAAATGTATAATGCAAAGGAGAGTTAGACCAGCACCTCTAAACTATGTATAAAGGGAGTTCAGGTGCACGCTACCATGGCTGCAATGCAAAAAATTGAATTTTGTAGGCTAGGCTATGCCACCAATGTCTGATAGGTGCGGGTCCCTGGAAACAAATTGCGTCCCTCTATCAGACACCACATTAGAGGGAATGCCTTGTAGTTTCACAATGGTATCAATAAACACTTGAGCGAGAGTTTTGGCATTGGGAAAACCTGATAATGGTATAAAGTGCGCCATCTTACTGAAGCGGTCTACCGCCGCCAAAATCACTGTCTTCCCAGAGGAACTAGGTAAATCAGTGATGAAGTCCATGGACAAATGCGTCCAGGGACGGGATGGGATGAACAAAGGATGAAGAGATCCTGAAGGCCGAGTATGATTCACCTTGGCACATGCACAGGTCTCACAAGCTGCCACATAGCCCTCCATACCTTTACGTAAAACCTGGCCACCAGAATCTCCAGGAAATAAGATCCACTGTGGATCTGCTCCCAGGGTGTCCCGCAAGGACAGTATCGTGATGTTCCTTAAACACCTTGTACCGAAGTTCAGAAGGAACAAACAAGGACAGGAATCAGGTGCCTCTCCTTGGACCTCCAACACCTCTGCCTCAAGTTCGGGATAAAGAGCAGATACAATCACCACATCATCCAAAATCGGATCACGATCCTCCGTATCTCCCCCGTAGGAAAGCTATGTGACAAAGCATCCGCCTTAACATTCTTGACCGCTGGGCGATAAGTGACCACAAAATTAAATCTGGTAAAAAAGAATGACCATCTGGCCTGCCTTGGGTTCAGACGGTTAGCCAATTTCAGGTAAGCCAGATTCTTATCATCAGTAATTACCGTAATGGAGTGAATCGCTCCTTCTAACCAATGACGCCATTCTTCAAAGGCCAACTTAATGGCCAGCAACTCTCTATTACCAACATCATGATTTCTAATATGTCCCTTTGCCAAACTCTAGGTAATATACTTTCGCATGGCTACTCTTTCAGGTTCAGAAAGATTATACAACCGAGACTTTGGCAATTTAGCTCCAGCAATAAGGTTGACCGGACAATCATACTCTCGGTGAGGGGGTAACTCCTGATCCCCACTCTCAGAGAATACGTCAGAAAAATCTGAAATAAATGGGGGTAACATCTTAGTGGATACCACAGAAAGTGACCCGCCGAGACAGTTGTCTATACAGTAATTATTCCAATTACTGATCTATCTTGCTTGCCAATCAATGGTAAGATTATGTCTGGTCAACCATGGTAACCCTAGAACTAGATGAGCAGGAAAACCCTTCAATACAAAACAATAAATGGACCTAACATGGGAATCACCCACCCTCAAATGAATATCCTGCACCATATGAGTCAGACACTTTTGAGAGAGAGGAGCGGAATCGATTGCAAACACGGATATCCCCTTATTTAATACGCTTGTTTTAAAACCATGACTCTGGACGAACTGATAATCCACAAGGTTGACCCCTGCCCCACTGTCAATAAATACTTCCAATTCAATATTTTTGGAGTCTAGCGCCATCCTGGCAGGCAGGAGAAATCGGGTACTACCGGTAAAAGACAAAAATACATTCTCTGACTCCCCACCCCCTCAACGAAGAGTAAGAGTACTGGACTCATTAGTTATAAACCTTTTTCTCTTTTTCACCATGAAGTTTAATAGAAGGACATACGTTAATAAAATGTCCTTCTTTACCACAGAAGAAACAAAGTCTTCTCTGAACCCTGAAGAGACCTGCCCCAATTGCATTGGCTCATCACCAGACACAAGCTTGAGTGTCTCTGTACCCCGAGTGTCAGAAAAGACTGCTTCCCCAGATGGTAGTATATCCCGGGTGAGGGGAACCTTGCACCTCTCTCTCAGGCGTCTATCAATCCGTACGGCCAGGGACATGGCCATCTCCAATGAGTCAGGGTTTGAGTGGAATGCCAGGGCGTCTTTTAGTTTCTCTGACAGCCCTTGACAGAATTGACTATGGAGTGTCGGGTTATTCCACTCCGAATCAGTCGCCCACCTCCTAAATTCTGAGCAATATGACTTTGTAGAACGTTCTCCTTGCCACAAGCTACGCAACTTAGATTCGGCCAGGGAAACCCGTTCTGGGTCATCATAAAAAAGCCCCAGGGCTCTAAATAATTAATCCACCGGTCGGAGGGATTGGGAAGCGATCGGCAGAGAAAAGGCCCAGGACGGAGCGTCACCTTTCAGCAGAGAAATAATAATTCCCACTCTCTGATTCTCGTCCCCAGAGGAGAGCCGGCGTAGTCGAAAATACAGTTTACAAGATTCTTTGAACCGAACAAAGTTATCACTCCCCCCAGAAAACCTATCCGGGAGGGCGATCTTAGGTTCAAGGCAGAACTGATTCCCACTGGCGGAACCAGATGCCTGCGGACACTGAAACTGTGCAACAGTATTACGAAGGTCAGCTACCTCCAAAGATAATCCCTGCATGCGATCAACCAGTCCAGTAACAGCATCCATATCTGCACAGCAGCAAGGGTTATGGGCGGTTGATAATGTCATGGGTAGGTGGGGATGTGAGGAACACAAAATAAACAAACGGCAACAGAAAGCAGACTAGGCCTCAAAGCTAGGGAAGAGGGGATGGTAACCTCCTAACAATCCCTGAGCCTCTCCCCGACTGCTGACCGTATGAGCAAGTTCTAAAGGTGAACGAGCTCACACGCTGGAATCTAAGCACTGCTGACACACGCAAACTCTAACTTAGGTAGCAGGAGATGAGCCAACCGGTTCCTTCCACCATGAAGGAACCAGCGTCTCCCTGAGACCTAGTAACAACATACACACACAAAAGAGAAAACTGGTGAACTTAGCTGAGATGGAAGGGAAGTAGAAGATCCACAGACAACCAGCACGGAACTCAGCAGGAATATCAACCGCATGGTCAGCAGTGAGAGGTGGACTTAAATAGAGCCTCCTCACTGATAACGAGCAGAACTTGTGGAGAGGTGGGATCCTGCAAACAATAACAAACAAAAAGGAAAAACAGAGAGACCTGTCAGATAGACTCACGTGCCGCAAGTCTATCCAATCTTCTCAGATTTCTCACAGGGAAGGCAGTGACATGGCCTCAGTGACTGGCAGTCAGAACAAGGAGGTTGGATGGACTGGCATCGCAAGAACGAAGTGAGTTTGGAATAGTATTTTTTTTAATTATTACTAGGGTTCAGTGAATTGAGCTTCGGATCATAGATCTGGGGATCATAGCATTTGTAATGCTGTTTCCGTTGTGCGAGACTTCGGTGAATGACTACGATATTCCTATCTGCATATTTAAAAACATTTAAAAATAGGAATCTGAAGTCAAGTTTGGTACTGGCTGGTACCGCAGTAACAAAGCCAACTTGGGATTCCTATTTTAAAATGTTTTTAAATACGCAGATAGGTATACCGTAGTCATTCAACAAAGTCTCTCGCATGAAGTTTTCCTACATTGAACCAATACATTTTAATGCTGTACACAGAAACAGCATTATCAAATCGACTTAATTCGCTCAACCCTAACCCTAATTTATCCTTAACCTCTTGACGCATTTGGGTGTAACTGTATGTCGGAATTGCATTTAATTTAGCGCTTTTAGGTGTACAGTTACTCCCTAGCTTCAACCTGTCACCGCATCGTCAGCCACAGTGACAGTGAAGTGATCGCAACTGTCTCTGACAGTTGCCGGGCATAGCTTGCTGCCACTGGACCAATCAAACCAGTCCCATGCCAGCGATTGCTGTCATTGGCCAATCAGTGCAGACTGGCCAATCAAAGCGCTGAATGCTGGATTTGTCAGCATATCCATCTCTGACAAGTTCCGATCTGTCACAGAGCTTGTCAGAGAAGGAAATTGCTGCTGCATCGCCTGTAGAGAGGCTATGTCTGAAAGAAGATAGTGAAAAATATATGAATAAAGCCCCCAGAATGCCCCCCATTCCTAGGCTTTAGTAGCAAGATCGTATGGGATCTTACACATCCTCTATTCGACAAAGGGTATCACTTATATATAGATAACGTCTACAATAAGGACTTTGCTTAAAGTCCTTTTGTCTAGAGTCACTGTAGCCCATGGCACGATTCATAAGAATGAGAGGGCCTCCCTAAAATGTGGCTGGTACAATCATTTGGAGTGGGAGAAAGCAGGGCCGTCTGCAGCAAACTTTTTTTTTTTTATTTAACTGACCAGCCCCATAGCTCACAAATCATAATATTAGTGCAACTCCCAAAGCAAACCCCACAATATTCCCACAATACTATGTATATTGTCAGCAACTGGAAAAGTACTAGAGGAATACCATCAAGGGTGTCACCTCACAAACTAAAAATTCTCACTATACCCCTAGATGAATACCATAAGGGGTGTCACTTTCCACAAACTAAAACTTGCTATACCCCTAGATTAATTTCTTGAGGGTACAGTCTCCAAAATGGGGTTACTTCATGTTGGTTTCTTTTTTAGGTTCACCTCAGAGCCTCTGCAGTTGTCAACTAGTGCTGTATAATTGACCAAATTAGGCCTCACGTTTGCTTGCCGTCTTTCACACCTGAGCCTTGTCTTAGTTCCAGGCAACAGATTATGGCCACATATAGGGAGTTTATAAAATCTGGAAATACAGTGTAATAATTAGAGAGTCTATTTTTCACAGTGGCAAAATTTGGGCACAACATGTTGGGTACTGAAATGGCATATCTGTGGAAAAACTTCAATATTAATTTTTCACCCTCAGCTGCACATTAATTTCCAAAACACATATGAACAATAAATTCACCTCTAGATAAATTCCTTGACAGGTGCAGTTTCCAAGATGGGGTCACTTTTGGGGGATTTCACTGTACACGTACCTCTAGGTCTCTGTAAATGCGACATGGTGTTCAAAAAGCATTCCAGAAAAATCTGCCCTCTAAAAGTCTTATAGCTGTCCTTCCATTTTGAGCCCTGCTGCGTGCTTATGACCAGATATGCGGTATTGCTATATTCAGGAAAAAACGCGTAACAAAGTATGGGGTGCATTTTGTCCTGTTACCCCTTGTGAAACAGCAAAAGGCCATTTTCATGGCCCAGTCTTAATAAATTCTGTAAAGCACCTGTGGGGTCAAAACAATCACTACACTCCTAGATAAATTCCTTGAGGGGTGCAGTTTCCAATATGGGGTAACTTTTGAGTGGTTTTCACAGTACAGGTACCTCTGGGTCTTTGCAAATGCGACATGGTGCCCCAAAAACATTCTAGCAAAATCTGCCCTTCAAAAACCGTATGGTGCGCCTTTCTTTCAGAATCCTGAAGACCACATATGGGGTGTTAAGACCACATATGGGGTGTTTCTGTAAACTGCAGAATAAGGGTAATCAATCTTAGGCCTCTTTCACACGGCCGTCGGAGCGATGTGCCCGTATTGCGGATCGCATTTGAGGATCTGCAATACACGGGCACCGTTTCGTTGCCGTTCCGCATCACGGATGCGGACCTATTCATTTCAATGGGTCCGCAAATCCGGATATGCGGAACGTCCTTCCGCACCACAAAAAGATAGGACATGTTCTATCTTTTTGCGGAACAGAGGGATCGCGGACCCATGCAAGTGAATGGGTCCGCGATCCTCTGCAGCTGCCCCACAATTGGTGCCCGTGCATTGCGGGCCGCAATTTGCGGCCCCCAGCACGGGCACGGCAAAACTACGGCCATGTCAAAGAGGCCTTAAGGTTTGTTTTGCAGTTTACCCTTGCTGCGTTCCAGGAACAAATGGATTACAATGGAAAATCTGCATAAAAAAGTAAAACTTTTAAATTTCACCTCCATTTTCCCTTCTTGTGGGACACCCAAAGGGTTAAAACGTTTGTAAAATCATATTTTAATAACTTGAGGGGTGTGGTTTCTAAAATGTGGTAATTTATGGGTGGTTTCTTCTACAAGAGCCCCTACAAAAGTGACTTCAAAACTGGTCCTTAGAAAAGGCGATTTTGAAAATTTTCTTAAAACTTAAAAAATTCCTTCTAAAATTCTATCCCTTCTAGTGTCCTGAAAAAATAAAATGAAATTTACAAAATGATGGCAACATAAAGTAGACATCGGGTATCACTATCAGTCTTTAAGGCTACATGCACACGGCTCGGCTTCCCATTAATTTCAAATCGGGATCTGCAAAAAAAGACTGATGGTCCATCAGTTTTTTTGGAGGATTCCTTTGTTTTCACAGATCCCCTGTAATAAATGCCTATCCTCGTCCACGAAATGAGAAAAAAGTAGGACATGCACTACTTTTTTTGCTGAAGGGAAACACGGACAACGGACGCGGAACACAACGGATGAACTGTCAGCATTTTTTTGCTGACCCATTGAAATGAATGGGTTCCTATCCTATCCGCAAAAAAAACTGAAACGGAAGCCGAGAAAAACAACTGTCGTGTGCATGTAGCCTAAGGCCTCATTCACACGACCGTTGGTGTTTTGCGGTCCGCAAACCGCAGATCCGCAAAACACGGAAGCTGCTCCGCGTTCCGTTCGGCCCATTGTAGAAATGCCTATTCTTGTCCGCAAAACGGACAAGAATAGGACATGCACGGAACGGAGCAACGGATGCGGACAGCACACGGAGCGGACCACAACAACGTTCGTGTGCATGAGGCCTAAAGCAGAGAAATTCAAATTAGAAAATTGCTAATTTTTCTAAATTTTCTGTAAAATTTGGATTTTTTTTCATACATAAAGATTATTATCATCTATCAATTATCAACTCAAATTCACCACTAACATGAAGTACGAAGTGTCACGAGAAAACTGTCTCAGAATTGTTTGGAGTAAAAGCATTCCAAAGTTATTGCCAGATGAAATTACACATTTCAGAAAATGGGGTGTAAAAATAAACAAACATCTCGGAGAACCTCTTTAACCCTTAGAGGACCCTGGAATTTTCCATTTTTGCATTTTTGTTTTTTACTCCCCACTTTCCCAGAGCCATAACTTTTTTATTTTTTCATTCACATAGCCTTATGAGGGCTTATTTTTTGCAGGACAAGTTGTACTTTCTAATGGCACCATTTAATATTGCATATAATGTAAAGGGGAACTGGAAATAGTTGTAGTTTTACAACAGCTGGAGGGCCGCAGGTTGAGCATCCCTGCACTTTATAAAAAGACACATATGCATGGATTGCCATAATTATTATTATTTGCCAAATGCCAGAATAATGAGAGAGAGAATGTTTTAAGGCATTTTTATTACTTTCTACAGTCAAAAGTTTACATACATTTCATTAATATTTGGTACCATGGCACTTAAACTGTATGACTTGGGTCAAACGTTTTAGATATTCTTCCACAAGCTTCTCACAATAGTTGGTCGGAATTCGGGCCCATTCCTTCTGACAGAACTGGTGTAACTGATCCATGTATGTTGGTCGCCTCACTCACACCTGCCTTTTCAGCTTTGCCCATACATTTTCAATAGGATTGAGATCAGGGCTTTGTGATGGCCACTCCAAAACATTGACTTTGTTATCCTTAAGCCACTTTGTAACCAGTTTGGCAGTATGCTTCGGGTCATTGTCCATTTGGAAGACCCATTTTCACCCAAGCTTTAACTACCTGGCTGATGTCTTGAGATGTTGCTTCAGTATTTCCACATAATCTTCTTTCCTCATGATGCCATTTATCTTGTGAAGTGCACCAGTCCCTTCTGCAGCAAAACAACTCCACAACTTGATCCTGCCCGTGTTTCACAGTTGGGATGGTTTTCTTAGGCTTCCAAGCTTCTCCCTTTTTCCTCCAAACGTAACGATGGTAATTATGGGCAAAATGTTCAATTTAAGTCTCGGCAGCACACAGGACATGTCTTCAAAATTGTAAGTCTTTGTTCCTGTGTGCATTTGCAAACATTAATCTGGCTTTTTATGTTTATTTTGGAGTAATGGTTTCTTTCTAGGAGAGTAGCCTTTCAGCCCATGTTCATACGGTACTCGTTTCACTGTGGATATTGACACAATCTTACCAACTTCCACCATCATCTTCACAAGGTCTTTTGCTTTTGTTCTTGGGTTGCTTTGCACATGTCAGACCAAAGCACGTTTATCTCTGGGACACAGAACCCATCTCCTTCCTGAGCGGTATGATGGCTGGACATTCCCATCTTTTTTATACTTGTGTATAATTGTTTGTACAGATGAACGAGGCACCTTCAGGTATCTTGAAATTGCAGTAATCGTTTCACTGTGGATATTGACACAATCCAGCTTGCGCCATCATCTTCACAAGGTCTTTTGCTTTTGTTCTTGGGTTAATATGCACATGTTGGACCAAAGCACGTTCATCTCTGGGACACAGAACCCGTCTCCTTCCTGAGCGGTATGATGGCTGGACATTCCCATCTTTTTTGTACTTGTGTATAATTGTTTGTACAGATGAACGAGGCACCTTCAGGTATCTTGAAATTGCACCCAAGTCCACAATTCTCTTCCTGATATCTTGGTTGATTTCTTTAGACTTTCCTATGATGCTACAGAAAGAAGCAGTGTATTTCAGGTGGGCATTTAAATACATCCATAGGTGTGTCTCTAATTAACTCAGATGTTGCCAACAAACTTATTAGAAGCTTTCAAACACATGACATCATCATATAGGCAGTCCAGAATTGTTTAACCCCTTAAGGACCCAGCCATTTTTCACCTTAAAGAGGTTGTCTGATCCTAAAATCAAAATTCTTTTTATGTGCTCCTAACACCCCTCACCATGCATACATATGCCCCCAATATCTGTTTTTCAAGTCTGAGCTTTCCTTCCCCCCTAGAAGACATCAGATTTTCCTGGCAGATCTGTTTACTTTCTCCCCTTCTTGTTTTGTTGAATACATAACTTTATTGATACACAAGCCTGGCTGCACTGCACAGAGATGAGTCACAGGCTGGCCACGCCCCCACACTGCTCTGTCTGCAGCAGCTACACCCATTACAACTCCTGTGTCCATCTTTCTGCACAGACATGAATCTACTTCTCAGTCAGTGTCTAAATCCCATCACTGACCATCCACAGGCACTGCCCTCATCATCTCCAGAGTGTGAAAAACAGCTTGAATCAGCAAGCGTCTCCAATCATATATGTATCTAATCCTATCCTGTGTGATACAGCCTGCAGAGCGGTGTATCAAATCCAAACACTGACATTGCTAAAATGTGTATCTAATCCCATTTTGTATGATCCTGTCTGCTGAGCTGTGTATCTAATCCCTTATGCACACCACCATATCCATTTTGCGATCCACATTTTTGCAGTCCCATTGAGTTCGATGGATTTGAGGTGCTCATTTTGAGGACCAGAATAGGACATGTTCTGTTTTTACTGGAACTGACATACGGATATAAAAACACACTGATGACGTCCCTGTGCTTTCCATATCCGTATGTCAGTTCTGCGACTAGATAAAAAATGACTGTTAAAAATGTGAATCGCACACGGACAGTAACCTCATTTAGTGGATCCACGACTTGCAGACAGCAAACCAGATACGGTTCTGTGCACAGGCCCTATCACTTATACTGAGCGCCCATAACAGTGACATCCACAGTGCCCCATAACAGTGACATCCACAGTGCCCCCATAACAGTGACATCCACAGTGCCCCCATAACAGTGACATCCACAGTGCCCCCATAACAGTGACATCCACAGTGCCCCCATAACAGTGACATCCACAGTGCCCCCATAACAGTGACATCCACAGTGCCCCCATAACAGTGACATCCACAGTGCCTCCATAACAGTGACCTCCACAGTGCCCCATAACAGTGACCTCCACAGTGCCCCATAACAGTGACATCCACAGTGCCCCCATAACAGTGACCTCCACAGTGCCCCATAACAGTGACCTCCACAGTGCCCCATAACAGTGACCTCCACAGTGCCCCATAACAGTGACCTCCACAGTGCCCCATAACAGTGACCTCCACAGTGCCCCCATAACAGTGACCTCCACAGTGCCCCCATAACAGTGACCTCCACAGTGCCCCATAACAGTGACGTCCACAGTGCCCCATAACAGTGACGTCCACAGTGCCCCATAACAGTGACCTCCACAGTGCCCCATAACAGTGACGTCCACAGTGCCCCATAACAGTGACCTCCACAGTGCCCCATAACAGTGACCTCCACAGTGCCCCATAACAGTGACCTCCATAGTGCCCCATAACAGTGACCTCCACAGTGCCCCCATAACAGTGACCTCCACAGTGCCCCATAACAGTGACGTCCACAGTGCCCCATAACAGTGACGTCCACAGTGCCCCATAACAATGATGTCCACAGCGCCCCCATAACAGTGATGTCCACAGCGCCCCCATAACAGTGACATCCACAGTGCCCCCATAACAGTGACATCCACAGTGCCCCCATAACAGTGACATCCACAGTGCCCCCATAACAGTGACATCCACAGTGCCTCCATAACAGTGACCTCCACAGTGCCCCATAACAGTGACCTCCACAGTGCCCCCATAACAGTGACATCCACAGTGCCCCCATAACAGTGACCTCCACAGTGCCCCCATAACAGTGACCTCCACAGTGCCCCCATAACAGTGACCTCCACAGTGCCCCATAACAGTGACCTCCACAGTGCCCCATAACAGTGACCTCCACAGTGCCCCCATAACAGTGACCTCCACAGTGCCCCCATAACAGTGACGTCCACAGTGCCCCCATAACAGTGACGTCCACAGTGCCCTCATAACAGTGACCTCCACAGTGCCCCCATAACAGTGACCTCCACAGTGCCCCCATAACAGTGACCTCCACAGTGCCCCATAACAGTGACCTCCACAGTGCCCCATAACAGTGACCTCCACAGTGCCCCCATAACAGTGACCTCCACAGTGCCCCATAACAGTGACATCCACAGTGCCCCCATAACAGTGACATCCACAGTGCCCCATAACAGTGACCTCCACAGTGCCCCATAACAGTGACATCCACAGTGCCCCATAACAGTGACATCCACAGTGCCCCATAACAGTGACGTCCACAGTGCCCCATAACAGTGACCTCCACAGTGCCCCCATAACAGTGACCTCCACAGTGCCCCCATAACAGTGACCTCCACAGTGCCCCATAACAGTGACCTCCACAGTGCCCCCATAACAGTGACCTCCACAGTGCCCCCATAACAGTGACCTCCACAGTGCCCCATAACAGTGACCTCCACAGTGCCCCCATAACAGTGACGTCCACAGTGCCCCATAACAGTGACGTCCACAGTGCCCCATAACAGTGACCTCCACAGTGCCCCATAACAGTGACGTCCACAGTGCCCCATAACAGTGACCTCCACAGTGCCCCATAACAGTGACCTCCACAGTGCCCCCATAACAGTGACCTCCATAGTGCCCCATAACAGTGACCTCCACAGTGCCCCCATAACAGTGACCTCCACAGTGCCCCATAACAGTGACGTCCACAGTGCCCCATAACAGTGACGTCCACAGTGCCCCATAACAATGATGTCCACAGCGCCCCCATAACAGTGATGTCCACAGCGCCCCCATAACAGTGACATCCACAGTGCCCCCATAACAGTGACATCCACAGTGCCCCCATAACAGTGACATCCACAGTGCCCCCATAACAGTGACATCCACAGTGCCTCCATAACAGTGACCTCCACAGTGCCCCATAACAGTGACCTCCACAGTGCCCCATAACAGTGACATCCACAGTGCCCCCATAACAGTGACCTCCACAGTGCCCCATAACAGTGACCTCCACAGTGCCCCCATAACAGTGACCTCCACAGTGCCCCATAACAGTGACCTCCACAGTGCCCCATAACAGTGACCTCCACAGTGCCCCCATAACAGTGACCTCCACAGTGCCCCATAACAGTGACGTCCACAGTGCCCCATAACAGTGACGTCCACAGTGCCCCATAACAGTGACCTCCACAGTGCCCCCATAACAGTGACGTCCACAGTGCCCCCATAACAGTGACCTCCACAGTGCCCCATAACAGTGACCTCCACAGTGCCCCATAACAGTGACCTCCATAGTGCCCCATAACAGTGACCTCCACAGTGCCCCATAACAGTGACCTCCACAGTGCCCCATAACAGTGACGTCCACAGTGCCCCATAACAGTGACGTCCACAGTGCCCCATAACAATGATGTCCACAGCGCCCCCATAACAGTGATGTCCACAGCGCCCCCATAACAGTGATGTCCACAGTGCCCCATAACAGTGACATCCACAGTGCTCCATGACAGTGACCTCCACAGTGCACCATAACAGTGACCTCCACAGTGCCACCATAACAGTAACATCCACAGTGCCCCCCATAACAGTGACAACCACAGCGCCCCATAACAGTGACATCCACAGCGCCCCATAACAGTGACATCCACAGTGCCCCCATAACAGTGACATCCAGTGCCCCCTATTTGCCATCCAGTGCCCCCTATTTGCCCTCTAGTACCATCCAGTGCCCCCACTATGCCATGCAGTGCACCCTTTTTTGCCATCCAGTGCCCCTGTTTGCCATCAATTGTGCCCCCCCCCCCCCTTGTGCCATTCAGTTCCCCCATTGTGCTATCCATTACCCCCTTTGGACATCCATTACCCTGTTGTTAGCCATCCAGTACCTCCTTGTGCCATCCAAAGTGCCACGTGATGTTGTGACGTCAGCAGGTCCTTACAGGGTATAGTATTTAGCTATTAACATTCTAGTAAGCCACCTCCTGTTTGCCCATACATTTTAGTAAACCACCTCCCGTTTGCACATACATTCTACTGAACCACCTCCCGTTTGCCCATACATTCTAGTAAACCACCTCCCGTTTGCCCATACATTCTATTGAACCACCTCCCGTTTGCCCATACATTCTAGTTTACCACTGAATGCTAGTGCGCATGAGTGAGGACGGCCGGGTGGAGCTTTCTTTTGCAGGAGACGGTGAGGTCATTCATGACGTTCCGTCTCCTGCTCAAGAAAGGAAGTGAAGAAGACGGAGACTCACCGGAAGAGCAGAAAACCCGACAGGAGCAGTGACATGACTGGGTGGCAGATCTTGGAACGGGCTGTGCTGTGGAAGGTAAGTATCAGTCCAACAATCTTCCCTTCACAGGTTAGAATTATGCCCCAAATTTAGGTTTTGCCCGGAGAACCCCTTTAAGGACCAGGCCATTTTTAGCAAATCTGATGTGTCACTATATGTAGTAATAACTTTAAAGCGCTTTTACTTATCCAGCCATTCTGAGATTGTTTTCTCGTTACATATTGTACTTCATGACAGTGGTAAAACTGAGTTAAAAAATTTAATTTTTATTTATAAAAAAAATACCAAATTTACCAAAAATTTGGAAAAATTTACAAATTTGCAAGTTTCAATTTCTCTACTTTTATAATAGATAGTAATAACTCAAAAAATTGTTATTACTTAACATTCCCCATATGTCTACTTCATGTTTGGCTCATTTTGTGAATGCTATTTTATTTTTTGGGGACGTTAGAGGGCTTAGAAGTTTAGAAGCAAATCTTGACATTTTTCAGAAAAATTTCCAAAACCCACTTTTTAAGGATCAGTCCAGGTCTGAAGTCACTTTGTGGAGCTTACATAATAAAAACCAACCAAAAGTGACCCCATTTTAGAAAATACACCTCTCAAGGTTTTTTAAAACTGATTTTACAAGCTTTGTTAACCCTTTAGGTGTTCCACAAGAATTAATGGAAAATGGAGATGAAATTTCAGAATTTCACTTTTTTGTCAGATTTTCCATTTTAATAATTTTTTTTCAGTAACAAAGCAAGGGTTAACAGCCAAACATAACTCAATATTTATTTCCCTGATTCTGTAGTTTACAGAAACACCCTATATGTGGTCGTAAACTGCTGTACGGGAACACGGCAGGGCGCAGAAGGAAAAGAATGCCATATAGTTTTTGAAGGCAGATTTTGCTGGATTGTTTTTTTAACAACATGTCCCATTTGAAGTCCCCCTGATGCACCCCTAGAGTAGAAACTCCAAATAAAAACCCCATTTTGGAATCTACGTGATAAGGTGGCAGTTTTGTTGATACTATTTTAGGGTACATATGATTTTTGGTTGCTCTGTATTACACTTTTTGTGAGGCAAGGTAACAAAAAATAGCTGTTTTGGCACCGTTATTTTTTGTTATTTACAGTGTTCATCTGACAGGTTAGATCATGTAGTATTTTTATAGAGCAGGTTGTTGTGGACGTGAAAATACCAAATATGTGTACTTTTTTTGGTTGTTTGTTTCAGTTTTACATAATAAAGCATTTCTGTAAAAAAATTATGTTTTAGTGTCTCCATATTCTGAGAGCCATAGTTTTTATATTTTTTGGGCGATTGTCTTAGTTAGTGTCTCATTTTTTTTAGAATGAGATGACGGTTTGATTGGTATGATTTTGGGGTGCGTATGACTTTTTGATCGCTTGGTATTACACTTTTTCTGATGTAAGGTGACCCAAAAATTGCTTTTTTGACACAGTTTTTTTTTTTTACGATGTTCATCTGAAGGGTTAGGTCATGTGGTAATTTTATAGAGCAGGACATTACGGACGTGGCAATACCCAATATGTGTACTTTTTTTATTTATTTAGGTTTTACATAATAATATTATTTTTGAAACAAAAAAGAAATCATGTTTTAGTGTCTCCATAGTCTGAGAACCATAGTTTTTATATTCTTTGGGCGATTGTCTTAATTAGGGTCTCATTTTTTGCAGAATGAGATGAAGGTTTGATTGGTATGATTTTGGGGTGTGTATGACTTTTTGATCGCTTGCTATTACACTTTTTCTGATGTAAGATGACAAGAAAATTGCTTTTTTGACATGTTTTTTTTTGGGGGGGCTGGATCTCCTGGGCTTCCGTAGCTGGCAGTCATAGCAACCATTGGGTCCCTGTCACCGCAGCACGGGGACCCGATGGGGATGTAGAAACTGTCGCAAACTTCCTGTATGCCGCGGTCAGCGCGTCCGCGGCATACAGGGGGTTAATCCACCGGCATCGGTGTTTTCACCGATGCTGGCGGATACAGCATGGATCCGGCTGTCAGTATCAGCCGGGCCCCTGCTGCTGATCGCGGCAAGAGGTGTGGGGCAGCGCATTAACCCTAGGACGAGAATGCTCGTCCTAGTGCATTAAGTAGCCACAAGTTAGGACTAGCATTCTCGTCCTAGGTCCTGGAGGGGTTAAAGACATAGTAATCTTAGTGTATGTAAACTTTTGACATTGCAGAAAGTAATAAAAAAGCCTTAAAACATTCTCACTCTCTCATTATTATGGCATTTGGCAAAGAATAATAATTATAGTAATCCTAATTGACCAAAAACAGGAAAGCTTTATTCTGATTTCATGTCAGATATTGAGAAAAACATGCATATGTGTCTTTTTATATAGTGTATGTAACCTTCTGGTTTCAACTGTATGTCTGTTGATTGCTTGGCGATCTGTATTCTTCAGTGTTACCATTTTGAAGTGTGAGTGACTCTTGATCACTTTTTCTTAAATTCATTGGGGGAGGTGAAGTGACAAAAAAATTGACACGGATGCGACAATGTCTGTGATGTTTTTTATTGTTTATTTTTATTTTTATTTTGGGGAAATTGGTGTAATTTTAACTTTTTTTTTTAAATATATTTTTTGAAACTTTCTTTTTTACTTTTTTTTTTAATTACCCTAGATGACTATAACCAGCAATCATCAGATTGTCAATTATATTCTGTGATAGGTATTTATCCATCACGGAAAACACTATTCATTGTATTTCAATACAGTGCTGCCACCTGGAGGCCTGTATCGGTATATACCAGCTACCTATCACAGGTCTTCACTGCTCAGATGTCGCAGTCACATTTGACCTATGTATCAAAGACTTAAAGTGATTTTCATGGATTACCGTGATTTTTAACAGATTTGCTCATGTTGTTTGCTTCATGTACATCTTTTCCATGTTTCTTTTCAATTTGGACCCTCTGGACCTGTTTTCACCATATAAAAAATCACTCTGGTTTGTTTCCATCCTGTATGTAGCACTTGTTGTTCCTGTATTCAACCAAACCCATAGGGCACTTCTCTTTTCTCTGCCACACCTCTCGCACAGCCCCATAGTTACATAGACACTCCCCTATCACCGCCCCTAACAAGCCCCACCTAGTTTATAGCTCCTTCCACCCAGCTAGTTACATAGACACTCCCCCATCACTGCCCCTTACAAACCCCAGCTAGTTTATAGCTCCTCCCACCCAGCTAGTTACATAGATACTCCCCTATCACTGCCCTTAACCACTTCACGACCGCTCAAAGATTATAAACATCCTATGGGCAGTTGTTTATCTCTAGATGGATGTTTTAGAACGCCATTTAGAGATGGCAGCTGCACGCTTATCATGCAGCTGCCGAGTGGGGGGCCCACTGTCAGAGACAGCAGAGCAACCCAGGGAGAAGGCAGGGACAGTTCCCAGGTGTCCTTGCCTTCTAGATCGCTGTATACACAGCGCTCATGTATACACAGCGCTCATGTGACCGCCGGGGCAGGGACTATACTATAGCCCCAGTTACAGGAGAAATCAAAGGTGAAAAAAAATCAGTCAGCACGTCCCTGTATGCAGGTGCACATAGCCATGACAAAATATACATACAAACACAGAAATGCAACAGCACTCTGCAACCAGCACTCTGCCCTGCCTCTATGCTAGAAGCTATCAGAGGCGTTAGTGTACATTTTGATCAAAAAGTAATAAGCCACTCACCGCGCCAAGGCCGCCTCTATGAGTGGTCCCTGGATTTAATGGAGGCTGTTATGGCACCAAAAAGGGTTAATAAGCACGGTGGATTCTAGCATGCATGCTGGGCCCGCACTCCCTGGATTTTATGTGGCTGTCATGGCCCATAACAGGTAGGATTTAGCGCTAGGACCACTCATAGAGGCGGCATTGGCGCAGCAAGTGGCTTATTACTTTTTGATCAAAATGTACACTAACGCCTCTAATAGCTTCTAGCATAGAGGCAGGGCAGAGTGCTGGTTACAGAGTGCTGTTGCATTTCTGTGTTTGTATGTATGATTTTTTTGTGGCAAAAATGCTATTATTGTGTAAAACTTAAATAAATAAGAAAAAATATACATATTAGGTATTGCCATGTCCGCAACGATCTGCTCTATAAACATGTCACATGACCTAACCCCTCAGGTGAACGCTGTAAAAATAAATAAATATAAACTGTGCTAAAACAACCAATTTTTTAGTCACCTTGCCCCATAAAGTTTAATAAAGAATGATCAAAACATCATATGTACCCAAAAATAGTACCAATAAAAACGTCAACTCTTCCTGAGATCCTGCACAAGACGATCGGCAGAAAAATTAAAAAAATATGGCGTTTAGAACATAGACACAAAAACATAATTTAAAAAAAAAAATGCTTTAATATGTAAAACTGAAACAAAGAAAGTAGATATATTTGATATCATTGCGTCTGTAACAACTATTCTCTATAAAAATAGCACATGATCTACCCTGTCAGATAAATGTTGTAAAAAATAAAAAACAGCCATTTTTTGGTTACCTTGCCTAACAAAAAAAACATAATATAGAGCAATTAAAAATCATATGTACCCCTAAATAGTACCAATAAAACTGGCACCTATCTTCTAGTTTCCAAAATGGGGTCACTTTTTGGGAGTTACTACTGTAAGGGTGCATCAGGGGGGATTCAAATGGCACATGGTGTCTAAAAACCAGTTCAGCAAGATCTGCCTTCCAAAAACCATACGGCGCTCCTTTTCTTCTGTGCCCTGCCTTGTGCCCTTACATCAGTTTATGACCACATGTGGGGTGTTTCTGTAAACTGCAGAATCAGGGTAATAAATATTGAGTTTTGTTTGGCTGTTAACCCTCGATGTGTTAAAGAAAAAAAAGGACTAAAATGGAAATCTCGATTTTCCTTTAATTCTTGTGGAAAACCTTAATTGTTAACAAAGTTTGTAAAATCAGTTTTGAGTAACTTGAGGGGTGTAGTTTCTACAATGGGGTCATTTATGAGGGGTTTCCAGTATGTAAGCCCCACAAAGTGACTTCCGACCTGAACTGGTGTTTAAAAAGTGGGTTTTGGAAATGTTCTTAAAAATTTTAATAATTGCTTCTAAAATTCAAAGCTTTCTAACGTCCTAAAAAATAAAATGACATTTGAAAAATGATGCCAACATAAAGTAGACATATGGGGGAATGTTAAGTAATAAATATTTTATGAGGTATCACTTTCTGTTTTAAAAGTAGAGAAATTGAACTGTTGAAAATTGTGAATTTTGACATTTTTGTTGGCACATTTTGGATAACTTTATAAATAAAGGTGAAATATATCGACTCAAATTTATTACTGTCACTAAGTACAATGTGTCACGAGAAAACAGTCTTTGAATGGCTTGGATAAGTAAAAGCGTTCCAAAGTTATTACCACATAAAGTGACACATTTTAAAATTTGCAAAATTAGGCCTGGTCAGTAAATGGCCCGGTCTGGAAGTGGTTAATAACACCCAGCTAGTTTATAGCTCCTCCCACCAGCCAGTTACATAGACCCTCCCCTATCACTGCCCCTAACAACACCCAGCTAGTTTATAGCTCCTCCCACCCAGCTGGTTACATAGACACTTCCCTATTACTTGCCCTGTGGCTGCTTTGACACCCCCATGGACATAACATGACAGGAAATAAGGAAGAGCCGACATGGACACGGAACCCAGGAAGATAGGAACAATAAACATAAAAGAAATACATTACAGAATTACAGCTACCTTCATAAATGATAATTTTATAGGATGTTAATGCAAGCTGGAAAACCCATTTAAATGGCATATGTTAACATGTGTGACGATTACGCTGAAAGATCCTGATCTCAGACCATCACTGATCTCCACAATGAAAGGGTTCTCTAGGGAGAGAAAACCCCTTTGTCATCATTCAAATATTTCTATTATTAAAAATCTGGCAAACATCTTAAGCACACTGACATTGATGAAACTTTGCTTAGCATGTTATGTTGATTGCTAGCAACAGAAATCACTCTGAAGCAGTGGTGTACATAGAGAAGTAAGGGTACTTTCACACTTGCGGCATGTCTATCCGGCAGGCTGTTCCGGCAGGTGAACAGCTGACCGAATCCGCCATGCCGCAAGTACCCGTGTGCTGCCGCTCTGTCCCTATTGAATATAATGGGGCGGGGGGCAGAGCTACAGCCCTTGCACGGCAGTGCACGGCCGGAGACCACTGGACTAAAAGTACTGCCGTACGGAGCGGAGCGGCAGCACGGCAGCACACGGGTACTTGGGGCATGGCTGATCCGGCAGGCTGTTCACCCGCCGGAACAGCCTGCCAGATAGCCATGCCACAAATGTGATAGTACCCTAAGGGCCCCATAGCAAATATCAAACCAGGCCCTTCCAAGAAGGAATGCAAGTCATAACAGTAATGAGAAATGTTCTAGTTTAGGCTCCATTCACATGTCTGCAAAATGGGTCCGCAATTTTGCGGAATAGGTGCAGACAGACCCATTAATTTCCAATGGGGACGGAATAGAAGCGGAAGGCACACTATGTGTTGTCCGCATCAGCATTTCTGCATCCGCACTTCCGTTTCCACAAAAAAAAGAACATGTCCTATTCTTGTCCGCAACTGCGGACAAGATTAGGCATTTTCTATTATAGTGCCGGCGATGTGAGGTCCGCAAATTGCAGAATGCACATCGCCGGTGTCCGTGTTTTGCGGATTCGTGTGAATGGACTCTAAGTCTCTGCTCCATCCTCTCCCTAGTTTTAAAGTCGCCTTTATTTGTCATGACAGGTAAACAAATCCTATAACTGTACAACAAGAAGGTAGGATTTCATGTAGTGGATGAAAAGTCTACTTCAAGAACACTAGGGAAACAGGGATGTTACAAAAACATGTTTACTTGTGGTTGTAATTCATCCCAGCATTTTCATACCATCAAACATGTAGACTGGGGCAAAATCAAAAGTGCTGCAGAGAACACAGAGAAACCTAGTGGTGGTAGATTTAATTTAAATGTGGATAATTCCTTTGATATTTTACAAGATGTGTAAAGGTGACAGTTTTACTCAGCAAGCCAAAATGGATAAAAATGTCAGCAATACCTTAATAGGCCATCTGCTGTAGTTCTAATGAGGCTGGAACAATCATTGTTTTCAGAGAGACACTGGGGGTCATATGCGTTTGCCATAATGAAGAAACAAGCAATGTATCATTATCAGAGCTCCGGTAAACAGCATTTCTATACTGGATAATTTATAAATTGTTAAATCACATATCTGTACATTTATAGGTTTCGTAGTTTTAGAACTTGTCAAACTCTTTTGCCTGCAGGCAGTAAAATTAAATAGTAACAATGCAACTTGCCAAGTAAATCATTACAACTTTTATCAATTGCTTTTTACCACTTTGGGACGGCTTATTGACTATAAACGTGCGGGTGGTCCGCACTTATCTCTTCCTGAAGTCCTTGTAGAGTCGTGCAGCTGTGGGAGCAGGAAGCCCACTGTCAATGATAACTGGGCTCCCCATAAAGAATGCAAGGACATTTTTTTTTCTTGTTCTAGAGATTAGAGGGGGTCTTAGCACTCAGACCCCCACAAAACTAAACTTTTGATATGGCTCAATGACATATCAAAAGTTTTTTTAAAAGTTAGTAACCTTTTACGCAGCAAACGTCTCTTAAGAATGTTGGTATAACTTGGGCTGTCTTTAACCCTTTAAGGTTTTTACTTTTTGAGTTTTCGTTTTGCGCTCCCTGCCTTCCCATAGCCATAGCTTTTTTATTTTTCGGTTCACATAGCCATATGAGGGCTTGTTTTTTGCGGGACAAGTTGTACTTTATAACGCCACAATTTAATATTGCATATGATGTAGTGGGAAGCGGGGAAAATATTCCAAATGGGGTGAAATTGCAAAAAAAAAGCAATTCCACCACAGTTTTGCGGCTTTTTAAATTCCGACATTCGATGTGTGATAAAAATGACCAGTTACTTTTACTCTACGGGTCAGTATAGGTTTTCTTGCATTTTGATAGTGAAAAAAAAAAAGTGGGAAAAAAATCAGTTTTACTTTTTTGTCACCATGACAGCCCTGCAATCCAGCAGCAGTGGCCACTCTCGGGTGGCTGGGACTGTGGAAGTTTGCATAGGGTTATTACCATGGAAAGTATATAATGCAATGGATAAATGGAATCAAACCAGCAAAGGAGGCAATATGGACAATCACAATACATTAGTAAGTGCTTTGTATTAACTTTACCTACATGATAAATGCCTTTTGCCAAAGTGAGACAACCCCTTTAAGCAAGATAGGGATACCTATGCCTGCTATGAGCGGCATATATTGGTGCCACTTTATGTGCCATCTTCTGGGTTAAAACTTAAAGGGGTTGGCCACTTTCTGGTCACTGTTGTTCACTGTGTTGGTGAGATGATTATATGGCACTTACTATTATAGCCTTTATTGAAATTCTGCACTATTCTCTATATTTCATAAGCTATGCCCCCCCTTTTTTTCCTTTTTTTATTAAATATACTCTTTATTGGAGTTTATGCATTTGTTCAAGACCAGTACATCACAATTCAGATCGGTTACATACATTATAATCCATAAAGAGATTAAACATTTCAACATATAATCCCTTGAACAGTCCCTCCCTCCACCCCTTAGGTGCTCTCTCTGCCTGACCTTGATTTCTACCTTCAGTTAATCCACCTGAAGCCTCCCTAGGTTGTTTGCGATCTTTCTCCTTAGATACCACTCGGAATGTATAAAGGGCGTCATCAAATCCTTCATTTCTATATCAGTAAATACTGTGTTAATAAAGACTTCCCACCTTTGGAAGAATGTGTTAATGTGTTGTCCTTTTTATTGTTCAGCTCCTATTCTTTCCATTTAAAAACATGTCTTGATATGAGTGAAAACGTCAGTCGCTGAAGGGACTCTAGGTTAAAGCCAGTCTCTGAACAGGCACCTCTTCGCTGCCAGAATCGATATATGTATTAATGGGGGTATTATTTTCCCTTCTGGGGCCACGTGAAACAGAATAAGTTCAGGGTTTAGTGGTATTGCTACCTTCTCCAAAATTTCTCCGACTCATGACAGGACCAAACACCGTGATATAGGTCAGAGCCCTTTAGATGACATTTGGGTCACTCTAAGGGTACTTTCACGCTGCAGTCAGTCAGAGTTATGCAGGTGGATCCGGCAGGCTATTCAGCCTGCCGGATCCGTCCTACCGCAAGTACCCGTGCACTGCCGTGCTGCGCTCCGTCCCCATTGACTATAATGTGGCGGGGCGGGCTACGGCGCAGCACGGCAGTGCGCTGCCGGAGATCTCCGGACTAAAAGTCCTGCATGTCCGACTTATTAGTCCGGCGATCTTTACCATGCGCTGCCGTGCTGCGCCATAGCTCGCCCCCGCCCCATTATAGTCAATGGGGACGGAGCGGCAGCACGGCAGTGCACGGGCACTAGCGGCAGGGCGGATCCGGCAGGCTGAATAGCCTGCCAGATCCGTCCTGCCGCAAATGTGAAAGTACCCTAATCTGTCCTGGGGTGATGTTTGTGTGGAACCCATAATGAACTTTGTGAATCAACCTAAAGTGAGTCTCCCTCCATGTCTCATTAGGGATTATTTTTCTTATTTTGTCCCAACCTTGCAGAATTACATTTCTAGTGTCCATGGATGGGAATTCCCTCTTCTATTGGGAGAATAGTTTTTCTGCAACATGTTTTGTTTTTTTGTCTCTAATTCCTTGATACAGTTCTGACAATGATTTTTTCCTAAGTCCTTGACCTATCAGAGAACCAAAGTCATTGGAGGCAATCTCTTTGGTAAGATTTAACACTCTAATTTTAAGGAACCCCTTTACCTGAAGGTATGCCAGTAAATGCTGTGCAGTCCCCATCTGGTATTTTTCCTGATGTCCTGCACATTCCACAAATCCTTCACATTTTTTATGCCATGTTCTTCCACTGTCTAAAGTGTTTAGAGTCTATGCCTTTTTCAAATGTCCCCATATATCCATATATTTTATATTTATCAGTATTTATGACTTACATACCTCGCAGGATCCTCAACATTTTCCGAACTCGAGTTTGGAAAATGTTTTTTTACAGTATAAATCAATTTCTGAAGTTATTATGCGAAGTCTCGTGAGACTTCGCGAAGTATTAACTTCGGCTCATCAGAGCCAATACGTTCTATTAGTAGGAAGCGCTCGCTTCGTACAGTATTGAAACAAAGTTTTATGCAAATCGACTTTGGATGTTTCATCCTAGGCCTTACTGTGCTGTGAGGAAACTTGTACATGGTGCAATTTTTGGTGTTATTCCTGTGCTATGCAATGTGGTGTACTTTACGCCTGTACCATGACATCATTGTTTAATTCCTACACTATATCATCACTGATTAGCATATCTCTGCACTTTGACATCACTGTGTGCACTATCCCTGTGCTATGTGTTAGGTTAGCTGTCTATGTCTGCTACTGCTGTGCTCACCCCTGCAGGCATGATAGCAGCGCTGCTCACCATACTGCTACCTCCATTGTTTTGCCTTGTGCTCCAGCCATCTGTCCCCTTAGTTCTGGATTGGAGTTCCAATCAGGTTCTTCACTTGACACCAGTGGCTTACTTTAGTTCAGTCTGTTCCTCGTCCTTCTATAGCTCTACACTCTCTAGAAGTACCAGTAACTTACTGCCATGGTCTCCGCGCCAATTCGCAAATCAACTTTCCTGGCCAGAGCTGGATTTTTCTTCAAGAAGAAGAAGAGCAAAAACATTGAAGCCAATGCCCTGTCAAGATCTCTGCATTTCATTACCCAGGAGATAAAGCCACAACATCCCATGGATTTTGCTAAAGTAGTGACTGTGGCTGTAGTTAGTTCTATGCATGCCGGTGAAGTCAAGAACATTCCTGATGTGAAGAGACTGTTAGGTACCCTAGGAAATCTCTGATGCTTCTCCTCTTGTGAAGAAGTGTCTGCTTAGATCCAGACTGAAGAAGATGGGGCATAAGGAAGGAAAAAGTACTGTTTGGTCAGCTGCCTATGTCTGCCTGCTCTCACCTGCAGGCATGATACCAGAGCTCACCATGCTGCTACTTCTATGCTTCTGCCTTGTGCTCCAGCCTCTGTCTCCTTAGCACCTGTATCCTTAGCACCTTAATAGGCCAGTGTGAACACTTCCAACTCCTTCCTCAGGTACCCCCAGCCTGTTTAGTTTTTCCCAGTCCATTGGCCTAGTCTGTATTCCTGCCAACCACTGAGCCAGCCCTGCCTATGTCTGGACTTCTACCCTGCCTGCCAGTCGATCCTTTCGTCTGCATTCATCTACACTTCCAGTGTGCTTCCTGGGTGTCAAAACCAGCACTGAAACCTAAGCAACAGGCTATAGCTGTGTTTTTTGTGTGTTTTTGGACGATTTTTGTTATTCTGATCTCCTGGTGCTTGCACCAGAGTCCCTGACACCATTGAGTCAGCTGTCAACTATACTGGAACTATGCCACGAAGTAGAGGTCTGGTTGCTTTCCTGCAGAGAAGTCTAGATTCCTGTAGAGGGGTTAAGGATTTAGTCCATTGCCAAACCAGTTAGTTGGCAAAGTGGATCCACACTCACAGATCTGTAACACTGTGATATCACTGTGCACATCATCTTACCATCAACATTACATCACAGTGTGCACTATCCCTGTACTGTGACATCACTGTGAACCTTCTTCCTGTACTGTGACATAATTTTGAACATCTCTGTGTGCATTATACCTGTACTGTTACAGGTAAGTAGACCAGTCATCAACTTTTAAACTTGGTTATGGAAATGGTCATGGTGGGAACCCATGGTTACTTGTTACGCCCCTTCTGGCTGATGATCTCTGCTGCCCTAGAGTCCTGGTTACCCATAGCACATAAGATGATTGACAGTCTTCTGTTTACGTACTTATATAGGAAACACTATCAAACATCCTGTGTATGGGGCAGGGTAATCGGGACTCTCACTGTTTCCCCTAGGAGTCTTGCCAGGATTTACTGTGCTTTTTACTCAAAAATTCTGCTCCAAAGCATATAACCTATTCAGACAGATCCCAACTTCTCTCCCTCTATCAGATAGGGCACTAATAATCATCTGAAATGTCACAATATTCGTTTCTGTTTCCCAAATTAATAAAAGATCTTTATTTTAACATGTGAAAAGTCCAATGTTGATCTATTAAATTTTTATTCAGTCCTTTTTATTAACACTCTCTTTGAAGACAAGAAGAAGCAGTAGTCCACTGTGTCTATTGATTGCTATCTTAATATAATTCTACAGTGTAATGGACTGATAATCCTATCAAGCATCCCACCCATGGTTTATAGGTCATTTCACACTTGGATATGTGAAAAATAATCCATATAACTTGCTTACTGAGCCATTAATTACTCCTCTCTAGCATTTGAATTAGGAGGAACGGGGTGAAAAGCTCTCTTGATTTAAACATTAAAGTTAGTCTATACGACTCGGTCTTCTTCATAAAACTTCAGTGTACTTTGTGCCTAGTGTTGTAAGACAGTTGGGGAGAAGTTTTGAAGCGCCAGTTATTACTAAAGGAGTTTATACTAGGTATGGAAATTTTTGCAATAGGTCAACAAGTCTGAAACATACCGATAAAAGTCAAGCTGTGAGACTTTATATCACAACGTGAATTCAGAGCTTGATAAATAGGCCCCAGATGGTCAGGAATGGATATACGGTACGTCTTGTTGCTTTATTCACACTGCAGAGCCTTAGAAATGGATTTCTGTCTGGCTTTCTAACAAGAGGAAAATGAGAGAGATACAACTCTTGCTGATAGCCTAGAGGCACTAACTTCTAAAGAACACCAATCACATGTAACCGTCTTCTTATCACCGTTCTTGCTTCTCCACATCTCCTTTCCTTGGCTCTTCTCTGATACAATGAATTTATCATCGGTCTTTAGAAGTGTGCATTCTTTCAGTAATCTCTAGTTTACGGAAATCATTGTTTTCATGTATTTGCCAGAATGTAATTTTGTTATGGAACAACTAAAGAACATGGCCTTCTCTGACCCATGGTAGAGGTATTCGGCTAGTGTGTTATATCTCCATGCCAAACAGTTTATAATTGATGCTTGACAATTAGCTGTGTTTATTGCAGGTTAATTACTCTGCTAGGGAATTGATCATCTCCAGGCATTTCCCTTCATTAGTTTTTCCTGCTGCTGGGGTTCTTGTCTTCTTGGTTGATGGTAGATGATCATACAGATGGACTGATGCTCTAGTGCTGGCACCTGCTGACCATTGACAAGGCTCATTAGCTTCATTCCAGGCCCTGCATGGGTTTTTCTGGTTAAGTAAAATAGTAATTAAAGGTTATAGAGTGACACTGGGTGAGATTCATCTTTATTTGGTTTTAGAGATGTGTTTTGTTATTCTAAAATCAGATTAAGGGTGTCTTTATTTTATGGTTCAATCTGTAAGGGTGCCTTTATTTTATGACCATATCCGTCATAGGCCCCCTGAAAAAATACATATATTTGTCCACAAAATGGTTCTATAATTTGCGGCTCGGCTGTGTGCTCTTTGAATTTTTTGTTGCCCCAAAGAAATGATTGGTCCGCGTGCGATCCACAAAAAATACTTATGTAATACCACGAACCATAATGGAATTCTATGACGGCATGCACCACGGAAGCCTATAAGAGGCATTCTGTATTGCATTCTGTCATAATAGAAGTCTATGCTGGCCATAGACTTCTATTATGGCAGAATGAAATAAGGAATGCCTCTCATAAGCTTCCATGGTGCATGCCGTCATAGAATAACGTTATGGTCCGTGGTAACGGAATACATTATGGGATTCTTAGATAACCCAAACGCCGAACTTGCAAATTGCAAGTTCACTTAACACTAGATGCGAACTGAATATACAGTTGTGCAAATGCTTTCTAACAGTAAAATTCACTAGACAGAACATGCAACATACTCCGTATAGCAGTCCAGGCCCATTTTGGTTTGGCTTACTACCATTCTGCTGCTCAGCTTTAAAGGGAATTTGTCACTAGTTTTATGCGGCCCTAAACTCTAAGTTCTCATAGCTCTTCTCAAGTCAATGAGTCCTGATATTCATGAGCTCCAGCTGTCCCTGCCTCTGATTGACAGGTTTTTCCTGGTGCACTCAGAGGCAGGTGGGTGGGGGAGAGCTGGGAGATCATGAACATGAGGACTCAATGGCATGCGTCAGAGCTATTCAATACAAGATTTTTGACAGATTCCCTTAAATTAATCTCCTGTCATATTTTGAAAGCTCTCCAAAACCATCTTTCAAACACGTATTCTGGTCCATGACTGGAGCAGATGAACTTCATCATGTTAAGTAAGAAGCATAAAGGTGGGCCGGGTGACTCCTCCAAAAACATGCTCGGCTAAGTGTACAAATTTATTTAATAAGGGAGGAGATAGTAAGCCACAGCAAGACACCTCTCATGAGATAAAATGATTGGGCATGTTGAAATCCAATATACGCAATATCTTCTTCCCTGACATCTGTCATCAGAGGGGAAATGTTTCTCATTTGTGTTTCGCTAGCGTTAGTACTAGTATAGTACTGATGGTGTAAGAGGTCTGACACAGCTTGAAAGGTGACAACAGCTATTCTGAGCCAGATAAAAGTTTGGAACTGTTGACACTCTTACTTCACCCACTGCGAGGGTTGTTGCTAGGGTCTTTAAAAATCCGGGGCCCAAGCCCTAATGAATATGGCCCAGTTCTCTAAGTCGCCCCCCTCCTCCCACACACACCGCATTTTGCTGTACTTGCTATATGACAGCACATACCTGTCAGATCCAGTGCCTCCCAAGTGACGTCTCCTCTGATGTAGATCTTCTCATCATCTTCTCCATTTGGTCCGTACAACATCTTTTAGCCGTGCCTCGTCTCTGCAGAATGTGACACACGGACATCTTAGCTTCCTCACATTTCTATTATCATCCCCCAACCTGGAGTCCCCACAATATCCTGCTGCTCGCTGTGCTCCCCAATACCCCAATACTGAAGTGGCCATTCTAAAGATAGGTGTGGGTCTCAGAAGTGCCTGAGCACAGTTATTTTTAGGGCACTGTGTACAAATAATTATTGACGGAGGCACCATCTGTGTGGTACTAGTATTTTCATGGGGAGCACAGTGGGAACAGTATTGGTGGTGGCAAGATGATTAAAAAAAGTAGGAAACTAAAATGTTTGTTTGTCGAACTCTGCAGAAAAAAGAGATGACTGAAAGAAATTATCACGGAGGTCTGGTCTAAATGGAGAAGATCAGGACAGGATGACAGAACAGTAGGGCTGGAGCGAAGGGTTAGGTTGAGAATTTGGTTTGGGGGCGAGGGATGCTTTGTTTCAATTTTCACCTCAGGCAGTAGAAAGGCAAGGTGCACCTCTGCCCCTTGCCACAAAGCACTTAAAGGGGTTATCCCATGACTAATTGTAAAAAATTAAAATCAGACATCATCTAGTACATGACAATCGCTAGAACCAGCCCTGTACCTCACATGGATTCAGAGATCTCCTTATTCATTGCTCTGCTGGATGTATATCAAGTTGGCAGCTCAAGGGGAGTTTCTTTTCTTCTGCCTGCAGATCAGGGGACGTGTCTCAGCTATCCCTATCACAGCTCAGGAGGCAGTTGAAGGATGAAACTGAGCATGTACGACCATCTCGGTGAGCCGGACAAAGAAATAGGAAAAAAAACAGAAAAATAACTGCAGGTGGCGCTATACAGGTACATTTTATTGAATAACTCAGTGGCTATAATACATTTTTAATGACATGCAATTACAAAAGTATTCAGATCCAGGTGCTGGTTTGAAAATTGTAGAATATTGTTTGCGGCACAACCCCCTTTAAGGACTGACCCTAACCACATTATTGAGTTCTTGCTCCTAGCCAGCACCATCGCTAGACTACACAAGCAGAGTGGCAAAGGCTGCCTAGAATGGATTGGCAGGATTACAGGGCATGTGATGGTATTGCAGCAAGCACGAATTGGCATTTCCAGACCAGATGTTGTTAGGGCATGCAGTATGGAAGACAGCCCAGGCCAAGTGATTTCAGGGACATGGGTCAGCTGTAAGCAGAACATGGGGCCTGTCTAAAGATCGTTGCGGGGTTGGCCTGCAGTTTGAGCGGAGATAGAACCAACAAGGTGTGTTGAGGTATGAAGTTGAAGGATGAAGTGAAGATGTGAAGGGGTATTAACGGTAGTCGGGCCCAAGTTGAACTCTTGCACCAGTGCCCATGAGCCTTTAGCTACACCTCTTTTTGTTTCATATAGTGTATTAGAAGGATAAAGATTTATACAGTGACCGGTCAGGGACAAACATAAGTCACACCTGGGCTCCTAAGTGGGACCAAAGGTTCTTCTGTCCCATATAAGAAGACCAGTACTAGTAAAGATCCAACATACTGCCTCTGTTTTCAGACCCAATTTTTTTTTATTTTTAGGAAATGAAAAAACATATACCCTTTTTTTGACCCTTGACACTGACGAAATGCAGAGTGTGTCGAGGATGATATTTTCTATAACATACATATTACATCATACTGACTGTTGGGGCAAAACCCCCTTCCTCTATAATTCTATAATCTTCAGCACTACATCCCGAAACTGAGAAAACAAAACATAACTGTCTTGGACATCAAACTCTGATAAGGGGAGCGAGGTAGCTGCTTACCTTGGCCTTGTAGGTAGAACATTTGGTTTAGTCACAGAACCCCCCCAAACCCCTTCATCCTTCACATCTCTCTCAGTAATTTTCCACATATGCACAAGATGGAGGACATGTTTATACAAAATGGATTCTCGTCCCTCATAATTCTCTCATTTTGAGATATCTTGGAACTGAGATCTTAACCCAGAGGTACTTCAGTTGGGATAGGCCCAACTGCGAGCCAGAGGCCAGATTCCCTCCTAGGTATCGATGCAGTTCCCAAGACCTCGCAATAATCTTGGTAGTTTCTGCTTTTGGTACAGAACCTGTTGGTGCACATAAACATAAGCTTAATCACAGCATATACTACTATTATAATCAACACTACTTGCATTATTGTTTCTCTTGCCATCAGGGAGCCTCCACCCACCCTGCTATGGGGAGAGCATCTACAGTGGGGTTATACTTTTGATCATGAGGCCCTGGTCTTCTTTGTGAGACAAACTGCCAACAAGACATATTAATAAGTTCTTTAAAAGTCAAAGATCCTATTTAGATATAGTAGTGGCGTAGCGAGGCAGCATGACACAGGTCACGTGACGTGCTGCGGCCCACCTACGAGCCGGCTCCGGCGCTCTTCCACATCTACTCAGTCTTCTTCGTCCCTAATCCCTCTGCGACTGCAGCGTTCTGAAGCTCTGAAGTGATACAGGCGAAGCATGAGGTGGGTGAAGCATGAGAAGTGGCCGCCAGCACCGTGAGTGGTGTGAGCGGTAACTCGGCTTGACTGTCTATCAGCTGTCCGCCTTCAACTATTTATGTACCCAGCTAGGAGCGGCGAGAGCCAGCATATTCAAAGTGCAGTGAGGAGCTGTGAAGGAGTAGAGGAGAGGGCTACCTCAGAACCCTGTGCTTTGGACGGATCTCCTTGAGCGTTTCTGATACCCCGTCGCTATTTGGGCTGTGACGCCGGCCTGGGATCCGTTGACCGTCACATCTTAGGACACATGCCGGCTTGGGATCCATTGATTGCCACACTTCAAGACACGTGAGACCGTTTGTTCTTTGTCTATTGGGAACTTTATGTGGAGGGCTTATAAAACTTCGCTGCTGTTCTCTTGCTTATGGACTGCCTTTAAGCTTAAAGCACTTTGTGATATGGTGTACTGGGACATTGGAACTAGAAATGGTAGCAGATCAAGCCGACCTGCCCCATCGGACGATACACATCCATGAGAAGTTTACTTGTTTTATCTGCCTTCTGTTTCCTCTGTTTTAATCCATCACAGTTACTATTCATCCCTGTAGCAGGGGGACTGCTCAATTAATGCCGCCAGAGAATTTGAGAGTACATACCTGTATAAAATCTCCTTATAAAAACAAAGTTTAAATCTGAAAAAAATTTTTTTTTATAGGTACATAAAATGCCTCCAAAATCCCAGAATAGAAAGTCATTGGGTACTACATCACCAAAAGGAGGTACAGTCCGCAGCCCTATGACTCAGCTTGACAAATATCTTAGATCATTGCCCCCTCTAAGTAAGACCAGGAGTAATCAGAAACAGTTAATGCAAATGGAGGGTCGCGATTAAACTGAATAGGGTAGGAGCAAGCAGCGCATTGGATGCGGATAATCAAATGAGCAACATTGATTTGAAACTAGCTGGTATATTAATCAGTCAATAAGCACCCTGACTGCTATGGTAGCAGCGGTACAGATAGACATTTCACTAATACGAGATGACTTAAATAAAATGAGGCATCGTGTAAGAGACTAAGGTCATGACGGCGGAGTCGCAGAAAGAAATTAAACTTATTAAAAACAGGATTGAGGATATAGAGGTGGATCATAAAGTTCTGAAAGATAAAATGGTCGACCTGTAGGACAGATCCAGGAGATACAATCTTAAATTAGTTGGTTTCCCGGAAGGAGTAGAAGGAGATGATTCTATGGGATTTATACAAAAATGGCTACTTGATAACATAGGAACTGGAGAAAAACCCTCAACATTTATAGTTGAACGAGCACACCGCATTCCTATTAGGAAACCACCGCATTCCTATTAGGAAACCACCATCAGGGTCTGTCCCTAGGCCTTTGTTAATTAAGATGCAAAGATCGGGACTATATTCTAAGACAGAAAAGAGAGATTCAAACGGCGAAAAACAATGACCATAATATTGAGATATACCCTGACTTTTCTAAAACAACGCAGGATAAAAGAAAAGAATACAGGGACATTAAGAAGAGATTAATACAAGCAAATATAAAATACTCCATGATGAATCCAGCGAAACTCCATGTTATTTACAAGGATGCTGTCCAATTCTTTTTCAATCCAGCCGACGCCTCAGGGTGGCTGGATTCTAAACGAATTTAATGAGATAGTCGAAATGTGATGATATGTAATATATAAGGAGGAATTTGGGAGCCGGCGATGGGGGGGGGGGGGCTTATGGTTAGAGACCTATGAGGATTTTTTTGCTCATGGGTCAGTATAGGTGGGTAGGCTGGGAGGGGGGTGGGTTTGGGAGTTGTCTCCGCTGGGGCCACTGGAATCATGGGTTGGTTCTTTTTCCTTCCTCTTTTTTCTTTTACCTTGTGTTGTTATATAGGAAGAACATGACAAGAATCTTAACTTGGAACATCCAGGGGTTTGTGGACAGAGTTAAAAGGTGCGCTATTTTTGATTTCGTTTCTAGATATCTGCCGGCAATAGTGGCCTTGTTAGAAACACACTTATCACATGAAAAGGCTGCAGCCCTAGGAAGAAAGAAGTGGGCCTCATATGAATATCACTCTTATTATTCCACATACTCTCAGGGTATTAGTATATATGTACATAACCAAGTAGATTATGACCCAATAGAACAACTAATTGACCAAACGGGATGTTACATTTTTCTTCACTGCTATTGGTATGGTCAAAGGAGCATCCTCGCATTTATCTACATTCCACCACCCTTTTCGTCCTCTGTGTTGGGTAAATTCATGGATTTTTTCTCTGCCTGGTGCTGGGTCATGGATGTAAGAACAGATAGGAAATCCGCCATTACTAATTATGAACAAACTACTAGATCAAGTACTTTATTGTACAGAATATGTAAAGAGATGGTTGATATATGGCGTTTTTTGTATAGTGACAAACAAGTGTACTCCTGCTTTAGTAATACATACAAGTCCATGTCTCGAATTGACCTCGCCCTTACCAGTGTCGGGTTTATCAATAGAGTTAAGAAAATGAAATATGAAAACCATGGCATTTCTGACCACTCCCCTGTTCTGGTGTTGATTGACACTTTGAGTAAAATCAATATAAATAGGAGTTTTAAGCTCAACCCCCATTGGATAGTATTATTAGGTGATATACATTTGATTAACACTGAAATCGAATAGTTTTGGATTAACAATGTTAATTCTACACATATTTATATGGTTTGGGATTAGCTAAAGGCCTATTTACGTGGCTTGTATGGCAACCAAATTAAGAAACAAAAGAAGATCTTCGCTCAAAAACAAAAAGATCTAGAGGGAAATATTAGTCAGTTAAAACAGGAAATCACGCATGTAAATACCTCAGATAAACAACTACAATAAAAAAATGCGAGAGAGGAATATAAACAATACCTATACAAAAAAAGGCCAAAGTAAAAAAAAAATTTTAGGTCAGAAAAACTTTTGTGAATCCGGGAAACCAAATAGACTATTGACCACATTAATAAAAAATCAAAGAGGGAGCAACAAACTTAACAGCATCAAGACTGGTACGGGGACTGTTTTATATGACCCCGATACTATCTTAAAGGAGTTTACTACATTCTTCACTAGATTATATCAGGCAGGCTCTGTAGATCACAGAGAGAAAATGGATCAATATCTCAATAACATTGCGATCCCTGAGCCGGATAAACAAGACACTGAATGGTTAAATAAACCGATCCAATTAACAGAGTTACAGTCCACATTGAGATCTATCAAGGGTAATACCTCTCTGGGGGCAGATGGTTTCCCATTTGAACTATATCGTTAGCACGAGGGAGTTATACTTCCTCGATTCCTGGAAGTATTAAATCAATCCTGGATAGTGGGCTCCCTGCCTCCCTCCTTGATTATTACGTTAGGCTGGCTTCACGCGTCCGTTAAACCCGGATGTGAGCAGTCCGTGGTAATGCGGGCTGGATTTGTTCTTTACAGCCGGAGCACACAGCGTCATTAGTTGCTATGACGCCATGCGCTCCCTGCCGCCTCTGCACCACAGTAATACACTGGTATGATCTATACAAGTGTATTACTATCCTTCAGCGGCGGCAGGGAGCGCACTGCGTCATAAGACACTGTCCAAACAGTCCATTTATTTGGTTCCAGCACAACATAAACTGTACAGAAAATAAACACCTTGCCCAGCTGGGCCCTAACTAAACATACACAGTGTCCCTACCTCGCTATTAGTCACAGTTCACAACTGGAACTCATGTGCCTTGTAGTCCTCCAGCCTTCGCAGGCTTACAGTTCTCCAGCCCCTAGGCTGTGCAGCAACAAAGTCCCTTGGGGGATTTGGGCTCACTAGTCCGCCTGACTAGGACCCATGCAACTCACTACCAGGCGTTGCTTCGTCCCCCAAGACCAGGCTATACCAAGACTCGTGGTCCCTCAGCCTTGCCCAGCTGAGGCCACCTCACAGAGCCATCCCAGGCCTCTGCTTCAAACTCTCTGCCAGAGCCTCCTTGGCTCTCTTTCAAAACATCTCCATTGAATGAGACAGAGGGAGGTGCTTTATCCCATCCTGATACCTCCAGCTCTCCCACCTGTGGTGGAATAGTGGTTTGGACAGCACTATCCACCCCTTCCTTACCAGTAACTAGAGTGAGATCTGTCATTGTCTCACACTGCACATAGCACTTTTTTGGACTTTTGTTATGAAATGACACAAAATAGTCCTGTTATATCACATACTTATGCAAATTAAGGCAAGAATATACAAAACAGATCACATTTAACCACTTGCCGCCACGCTAACGCCGATGGGCGTCAGCGCGGCGGCTCTCTCAGGTCTCAATCACGCCCATCGGCGTCATCTCGTGAGACCCGAGATTTCGCATGAACGCGCGCGCGCCGTGCGCGCGTGTTCATGAGATCGGAGCCGGGACAACTGAAACTACAGCCTGCCAGCGCTGATCATGCACTGGCAGGCTGTAGATGCAGAAAAAAACGCATTTAAAGCGCATATCAGACGCTGTTTTGTAAACAGCGTCTGATATGCCTGCTATCTGCTCGTCTGTTGGTCCCTTTGTCTGGGACCACCAGAGGAAACATAGGAAAAGTGCACCAATCACTACACACACACCCCCCCCCACCCCCCATCACTGATTAACCCCTGATCACCCATGTCACCCCCCCTGATCACTCCCTGTCACCCCCCTGTCACTAATCACCCCCCTGTAAGGCTCATTAAGACGTCCGTATGTGTTTTGCGGATCCATGGATCTCCGGATCCGCAAAATACGGACACCGGCAATGTGCTTTCCACATTTTGCAGATCCGCACATTGCCAGAACTATATAGAAAATGCTTTTTCTTGTCCGCAATTGCGGACAAGAATAGGACATGTTCTATATTTTTGTGAACGGAAGTGCAGACCCGGAGCGCGGATCCGTAATTCCGGATCCGAGCGGGACAAAGTCTGTCCCCATAGAAATGAATGGGTCCGCAATTCCGTTCCGCAAACAGAATTGCGGACGTGTGAATGGGGCATAAGGGTCCCTTATCACCGCCAGTTAGCTAGCTACTTGTTAGATAGTTAGCGCACAGCCCACCGCACCGCAGTCACTGATTTTGGCAGAGATTTTTTCATCCACATTGATCGATGCGAATGAAAAAATCTGTGCCGTTCATTTTTTTTTTTTTCAGCCCAGAGGCTGAACGGAAAAAAATAAAATCTCATTACCCGTATGCTCAATATAAGGAGAAACGCAGAAACTCCTAATGCTGGCCATACGTGTAATGATTGCGGACACCCTCAAATGCCAGGGCAGTACAAACACCTCACATGTGACCCCATTTTAGAAAGAAGACATCCCAAGGTATTCCGTGAGGGGTATGGTGAGTTCATGTAAAATTTTATTTTTTGTCACAAGTTAGTGGAATATGAGACTTTGTAAAAAAAAAATAAATATATATCAATTTCCGCTAACTTGTGCCAAATTTTTTTTTTTTCTGTGAACTCGCCATGCTCCTCACGGAATACCTTGGGGTGTCTTCTTTCCAAAATGGGGTCACATGTGGGGTATTTATACTGCTCTGGCATTTTAGGGGTCCTAAAGCGTGAGAATCCAAATGCGTAAAAATGGCCTGTGAAATCCTAAAGGTACTCATGGGAATTAGGGCCCCTTTGCGCATCTTGGCTGCAAAAAAGTGTCACTCATGTGGTATCGCCGTACTCAGGAGAAGTAGGGCAATGTGTTTTGGGGTGTATTTTTATATATACCCATACTTTGTGTGAGAAATATCTAAAATTTTTTATACAAAGTTGACAATTTACAGAGATATTTCTCTCACCCAACATGGGTATATTTAAAAATACAGCCCAAAACACATTGCCCTACTTCTGCTGAGTACGGCGATACCACATGAGTAACACTTTTTTGCAGCCTGGGTGCGCAAAGGGGCCCAAATTCCAACAAGTACAATTTTGCCCCGCCCAAAATGCCAGAACAGTAAACACACCCCACAAATGACCCCATTTCGGAAAGTAGACACCCCAAGGTATTCACTGAGGGGCATAGTGAGTCCGTCTGAGATTTTATTTTTTTTGCCAGAAGTTAGCAGAAATGGAAACTTTATTTTTTTTAACTAACTAGTGAAAAAAAATGAAATGATACATGAACTCACCATGCCCCTCCGCGAATACTTTGGGGTGTCTTCTTTCTAAAATGGTGTCATTTGGGGGGTATTTATACTATCCTGGCATTCTAGCACCTGAAGAAACATGACAGGTGCTCAGAAAGTCAGAGCTGCTTCAAAATGCGGAAATTTACTTTTTTGCACCATAGGTTGTAAACGCTATAACTTTTACCCAAACAAATAAATATACACTTATTGGATTTTTTTTTTTTATCAAAGACATGTAGAACAATAAATTTAGAGAAAAATTTATATAGAAATGTAGTTTTTTTTTTTGAAAAATTTTACAACAGAAAGTGAAAAATGTCATTTATTTTGCAAAAATGTCGTTAAATTTTTATTAATAGCAAAAAAAGTTAAAATGTCAGCAACAATGAAATACCACCAAATGAAAGCTCTATTAGTGAGAAGAAAAGGAGGTAAAATCAATTTGGGTGGTAAGTTGCATGACGGAGCAATAAACGGTGAAAGTAGTGTAGTGCAGAATTGTAAAAAGTGGCCTGGTCATTAAGGGTGTTTAAGCTAGGGGGGCTGAGGTGGTTAATATCCACTATCTATAAAGATAAAGAACAGAAATGCTATAAATGCCAAATGGACAAGGGAGACTATATACATCTATGATGGGAATGTTTGGGTATTAGGGAATATTGGTTTATAGTATTTAGGAAAATACAGCTTCCCTTTGAAATATGATGCCTGTATTGAATATGTTATTCTAAGCAACCTTCCGGAGACTAATAAGCAAAAAAAGAAGCAATTGCTCTGGTTTAGGGGGATTGCCCTTGCTAAGATTATAATAGTGAAGTACTGGAGTTCGGCTATATACCATACCTTTCAGGAATGGAAGGAGTATATGGACAAGGTAAAGGAATACGAATTTATTCTTGGTCAGACAGAAAAGAGAAGACTGACCTGGTCAATGACTTGGGGTAATAGGAATTAGGTGGTATTTGGGTTGTGACAGTGGCTCCAGCGGAAACAGGGTTTTTTGGGGAGGGATTGGGGGCTTAAAGATAAGAAAAAATTGAATGGTATGAAGTGTAATGAGTTGACATAATGGTGTATAATATTAAAAAAAGAAAAGAAAAAAAAGTCAAAGGGAATGCCAGATACGCATAGCTCTTGAACTCACGGGACTGTGAGTACAGATCCAACAGTCCTTAATTTTACTGTCAGTGTCATTGATTCGTCTAAACAGCACCTGGTGGTGTCAGATAAGTGCATTGTCCCAATCATCCTTCAGTTGTCGGTACAGTGCCATTGTTCCCAGGATTAGGGCGCCCATCACCAGGAGGATCCTTATCCTCGGGCGTCGGAACTTTCTTGCAGTAAGAAGCGTGTATCCAGTTAGGCTTTCCTTAAACTTTTACTGCTGTATGAGTAGTCAAGAGGACTTTGAAAGGACCATTAAATCTGGGATCCAGGCCTTTCCTCACATGTCTTTTTATCACCACCCAGTCTCCTGGTTGCAGACTGTGTGTTCTTTCTACTGAATCTGGAAGGGAAGCAAACACTTGTTTATGGGTGTGCTCAAGGCTCTTAGTGAGTGCCGCATGTAGCTTGTTAGGCTATCATTGTTCATTTGCAACTGTTGTGGAAAATACAATACTAATCTGGGGGCGCTTCCAAACAGAATATCAAATGGGGATTATCCTGTCTCTCTGTTTGGGGTGGTCCTGACTGAGTATAAGGCTAAAGGCAAACACTGTGGCCAAGGCCATTGAGTTTCCTGCATGGCCTTCTGAATTTTCAATTTGTGCGTGCCATTTAGCTGCTCAACGTGGCCGCTGCTTTGGGGATGGTATGCTGTATGGAAAGCTTGGGTGAACCCTAAAGCCTGCATCACTTCCCTCATTACGTCTCCTGTGAAGTGGGAACCCCTATCTGATTCAATAACTTCAGGGACACCATACCTGCACACCAGTTCACAGGCCAGCTTCTTTGCTGTGTTCTTTGCATTTGCCTTTGCTATTGGGAAGGCTTCCGGCCACCCTGAAAAGAGATCAACACACACAAGGACAAATTCATATACTCCTACCATAGTCAATTGTATATAGTCTATCTGCAGTCTCTGGAATGGGTAAAGTGGCCTGGGGGTGTGCTTGCTTGGAGTCTTCACCACTTGGCCGGGATTGTACAATGCATTCTTGTACAAACCAAGCAGTTACTGTAGAAAATCCTGGAGCAATCCACCCTGCAATAACCACACTTACCATGGCCCCTTTTGATAGGTAAGTGGGCCTGTGGGCCTCCTGAGCCATAGCTGGGTATAGAGGGCGTTGTGGACAAATTTTGTCCTAGTTTCTTCAAATTCCATATTCATCAGGTTTGGCTCCTTGTTTTGCCCAAAGTTCTTTTTCCTCAGGAGGGGCTTGTTCAAGCATTCTTTGAAATGTACTTACTGAAATGTCCTCAGGTCTCAATCCTCTCACAGGGGTGGCGTCGGGATTTAGTGACTGAAGTGCAGCTTCTTTGGCTGCCTTGTCTGCTCGATCATTGCCTTTTGCTTCCACCGTGGTACATCTTGTGTGAGCCTTTACCTTAATAATAGCAACCTCCTCTGGTAATAACAGACAGTTCATAAGTTCAAGTACAGAGTCTTTATTTTTAATTGGCTCAGTTCCGCCTCTTGTGGTGACATGTAAGGTGGGAGTGGTTCAGCTATCCCTACCTCATGCTGTGTGACCACTGCATATCCAGTGTGGAACTGGTTGTCCTCTCTCATAAACCTGCTTCCATCTACAAAATACTCAAATTCAGGGTTATCAAGGGGGTTTTCATACTTCCTCTGGGGCCCCAAAATCTACACTGGTAGTGCCATCGGGGTAAAAGTGTATTTGGGCTCCCGGTGCTTGCAAAACATCAGTCCCTAAAAGAGGTTCTGGCAGGTTTTCTTTAAAGGGAACCTGTCATCAACTTTATGCTGCCCATACTAACGGCAGCATAAAGTAGAGACAGATGAGTTGATTTCAGTCTGTCATTTAAAAGTTTAAAGTAAGTGGTTGCCGAGAACCAACATCACAATCATGCAGACTAAGCCTGGAAAAGAGTCATGGCCACTTGAAAAGAGCCATGGTTATTCATGAATTCCTGCTCTCCCTGCCCACCTGCTAGTTTTCTCCCTTTCTTTCTAGAAGAGAACTGCCAATCATCAGCAGATAGGTGAGAGTGCAGGAGATAATGAATAACCATGACTCTTCTCAAGTAGATTTGACTTTTTTAGAGCCCTGTGCTGCAATGATTATGATGCTGGTTCTCAGCAACCACTTACTTTTAGCCTATGAGTGACACACCGCTGAAATCAGCATTTCTGTCACTATTTATGCTGCTCTCAGCATAAAGTTGATGACAGGTTTCCTTTAACTAACAATTGGGTAACAACCGTACTGTCTTTTATCTTTATTTTAACTGGCTCAGACAGAAGAGGCTCTAGACTTTGTGAGACCTTAGGCGAAACGCGAAAATGAGGCCCCCAAGAACACAAGATACTTAGGGTGCTTTCACACTTGCGTTTTTACTTTCCGGCGTAGAGATCCGTCGTCGGGTCTCTACGCCGGAAAAAAAATTATCAGGATTATCCCCATGCATTCTGAATAGAGAGAAATCCTGCGCATTTGTCTCCGTCCAAAAATCCGCAAGACTTGCCGCAACGCCGGATCCGGGAATTAATGCCTATTGAAGTGCATTAATCCGGATCCGGAATTAAGCTAAACATAGTTTCAGCGCATAGCCGGATCTGACGTTTAGCTCTGCACATGCGCAGCAGCAGTTCCGATCGGGGCCCAGTGTAAGCTGGGGCTCCGATCGGTTACCATTGCAGCCAGGACATTACTGAAGTCCTGGCTGCCATGGTAAGTACTCCGCAGCAGTGTACTTACCTGCGCTGCGGCCCCCGGGCGCTCCTTCATGACATCACAGGTCCGGGTTGATCTATGCGCCGCGGGGACCTGTGACGTCATGAAGGAGCGCCCGGTGGCCGCAGCGCAGGTAAGTACACTGCTGCGGAGTACCATGGCAACCAGGACTTCAGCAGCCTCCTGGCTGCCATGGTAACCTGAAAGCATTTAGAAGACAGATCAGGATCCTGATCAGTCTTCAAATGCTTTCAGGCAACTTGCGTTCTGACGGATCCGGAGGGCCGGAAGTGCCTGCCGGATCCTCAGAACGCAAGTGTGAAAGCACCCTTACCTGGCACTGCCAGGCTCCCATGGTGAGGTCACTGCCTGATCTGGGAACTTATAGTCACCTTCCCCATGTACATTTTACTTATCTGGATGTTCCCGGTCCCGGTACTAATAAACATTATGCGCTCTGCGCACATGACCTACCACCTCAGCAGTCTCGTAGTCAGCATCATCCAACAGGCACTCTGCAGCCTTCAATCCTGCTGCTGCCATTCCACCTTCTTTTCAAACTTTAACCTTCACCTGGAGAGATGTCCTGCCCCCTCCCCCATCACTACAGAAATACAGTGCCCCATACCTCTTACATCCAGTGACGTCTCCTTTGATGTAGATGTTCTCTGTCCTCATCTTTTCCTTTCAGACCTTCAGACCAGACTACCATTTTGTCGCTATTTTCCGTATCTGCAGTTTGACCACACAAAAAAAAAAAAAAGAATCTTAGTTTACTACTTTCCCATCATCCTCCCATCTTCTGGACAAATCATCCTACTACCCTCAATACTGTGCTGCTGTGCTCCCCAATACTATACTGCAGAAACAGATAAACCCCCTGATTATACTAGAACCACACAGAACCCCCATATAAAATACCCCTTCTTTGTGGCCTCAGTAGAAGCCCCCATAGTGCCCTATAATAATGTGCCAGTAACAAGTGGCTCTATTCCCCCCATGTGCCAGTAACAAGTGCCTCTCCATGCCCCCCATGTGCCAGTAACAAGTGCCAAACCCCCCCATGTGCCAGTATCAAGTGCCTCTGCATGCCCCCCATGTGCCAGTAGCAAGTGCCTCTCCATGCCCCCCATGTGCCAGTAACAAGTGCCTCTCCATACCCCCCCATGTGCCAGTGACAAGTGCCTCTCCATACCCCCCCATGTGCCAGTAACAGGTGCCTCTCCATGCCCCCATGTGCTAGTATCAAGTACCAACCCCCCATGTGCCAGTATCAAGTGCCAACCCCCCCATGTGCCAGTATCAAGTGCCAACCCCCCATGTGCCAGTATCAAGTGCCAACCCCCATGTGCCAGTATCAAGTGCCAAACCCTCCATGTGCCAGTATCAAGTGCCAATCCCCCATGTGCCAGTATCAAGTGCCAAACCCCCATGTGCCAGTATCAAGTGCCAAACCCCCATGTGCCAGTAACAAGTGCCTCTCCATACCCCCCATGTGCCAGTAACAGGTGCCTCTCCATGCCCCCATGTGCTAGTATCAAGTGCCAACCCCCATGTGCCAGTATCAAGTGCCAACCCCCCATGTGCCAGTATCAAGTGCCAAACCCCCATGTGCCAGTATCAAGTGCCAAACCCCCATGTGCCAGTATCAAGTGCCAAACCCCCATGTGCCAGTATCAAGTGCAAAACCCCCATGTGCCAGTATCAAGTGCCAACCCCCCATGTGCCAGTATCAAGTGCCAACCCCCCATGTGCCAGTATCAAGTGCCAACCCCCATGTGCCAGTTTTAAGTGCCAACCCCCCCATGTGCCAGTATCAAGTGCCAACCCCCCCATGTGCCAGTATCAAGTGCCAACCCCCATGTGCCAGTATCAAGTGCCAAACCCTCCATGTGCCAGTATCAAGTGCCAATCCCCCCATGTGCCAGTATCAAGTGCCAAACCCCCATGTGCCAGTATCAAGTGCCAAACCCCCCCATGTGCCAGTATCAAGTGCCAAACCCCCCCATGTGCCAGTATGAAGTACCAAACCCCCCATGTGCCAGTATCAAGTGTCAAACCCCCCATGTGCCAGTATCAAATGCCTCCCCCCATGCCAGTATCAAGTGCCCAACCCCTCCATGTGCCAGTATCAAGTGCCAACCCCCCCGTGTGCCAGTATTAAGTGCCAAACTCCCAATGTGCCAGTATCAAGTGCCAAACCCCCCATGTGCCAGTATCAAGTGCCAAACCCCCCCATGTGCCAGTATCAAGTGCCAAACCCCCCCCATGTGCCAGTATCAAGTGCCAAACCCCCCCATGTGCCAGTATGAAGTACCAGTGCCCACCCCCATGTGCCAGTATCAAGTGCCTTCCACTCCCCACATGTGGCAGAAACAGATAGTCCGGTATTTAAAAAAAACAACTTATACCTACCTCCATCACATAGCGATGCAGGCCTCTTCCAGCCTGTGTCCCGTGCTGTACGGCTCAGGCGACTTGATGACGTCATCGCACCGCCTGCACCTGCCTCTGACAGCCTATCAGAGGAACATGGAAGGGAGACGCCTCTCAATGGAAGCATTCATCTCCCCATGACCTGCCACTGCCGCAGGCCCCCTTCCCGGAGCCAGAGTGAGGCCCCCACCAGTGCGAGGCCTTAAGCAGCGGCCTAAGTGGCCAAATGGAAGAGCCCCCTCTGGGCTCAGATTCACGGACAAAAACTGTTTCTCCTGTAAATCTGTACATGACAAGGGATTAACTGATGTGACCGCAAGAAACTCTGGTCTACTACTGTTCTGGCTTTACCCATGTCAACCAGGAATGGTACTGCCTTTCTGTTTCGGAGTATACAACAATCTACCTTCCACAACTTCTCCTCTACATCCCTCAGTTTCAACCTCACTAGCTACTTTTATCCATGTATCAACCACTTCTTCACATCCACGATCCTTTATCCAACCACAATGTGTTTTTCTGAATCTTTCCCAGCCTAGCTTCCTCTGAGCTTCCTCCCTAAATCAGGGTGCAACCGTACTAGTACTCCTAGGGTTAAGATTCCCATACTTCATCCTTGCCTTCTCCAACACTCTGTCCATATTCTTCAGACCCTCCTTACCAATCCTGGTCACTCACCAATGTTTTTTTTTGGCTGTCTTATAACCTTCAGGTATACTAAAATTATTCCCCATTGCTCTTCAACTGTACCAGAACAACTATAGAAAGTAACAAGATTCAGACGTCTGTTTGCCCTCAGTTTCCTCAGAGCTTCCTCACTATATCACCTAGTGTACTCTGTTACTGAGCCTCAGTTTCCTCAGAGCTTCCTCAGTATATCACCTAGTGTACTCTGTTACTGAGATTTCCCTTTCTATAATGTTCTGCAATTTTCAAAACACTGTAAAGAACAAAGCGTATACCGTGACTGCTAAAGCCAGATCAAAAACATCATCAATCAAAGTTACTCATGATCAGAAACTAAACCCAACAATCTTTGGTATTTTCAACTTTCAAGGTTTTTTATCAATATGGACTTGACTGTAAAAGGACTTTATACGTACGTTCCTTCAACAATCCCTCAAACCAGACAACCAGTCAGGGAGGCACAGATGTAATGTAAGATAAAGCCTCTTATCCTTGCAGGGCTGACTTTTATATCTATCCATTCAGGTCCAGATTATCCAAGTTGTCGGGAGATCAATAAAGTGTCCTTTAGTTGAGCGCCAAGTTTTGTTGGGGCAAAACCCCCTTCTTCTATAATTGTTTGGGTCCCAATTGAAGTGTCCTTATGAGCGCTCAGAGAGCTGACACAGAAACACTGCTCAATCAGATTCTCTACTTTATTCCACACACGTACACATCTTTATAATACTACAGATAATCATAGAGAAATCTAGCCCACCACCAAAGGGGTGTAAATCAAAAACTAATGATTTGATTAATTATTCATAAAAGGCAATACTTCCGCACTATACTAACAGAATTCTAATAATTGAAAAGTTTCTGCAGCATCTTATCTCAAAGTTGACATTCTTCAGCAGTACATCCCGAAACTGAGAAAACAAAACATAACTTTCTTGGACATCAAACTCTGATAAGGGGAACGAGGGAGCTGCTTACCTTAGCCTTGTAGCTAGAATATTTGGTTTGTTCCCCCCTCATCCTTCACAGCTGGCTCAGTAATTTTCCACAAGATGCACAAGATGGAGGACATTTATACTAAATGGATTCTCATCCCTCACAATACTTAGTTTAAAGTAAGTGGGGCTAGCATGTCAAAGGATATATGAGAAAATGCTAGATTTCTTATTTTTTTGGAACCTCCAGGAGGGCAAACCCTCTATCAGCACATATAACCAATAGGTGGAAGCATTGTGTGTGGTTAATGCATCACAGACGAATTAGTAGAAAACTTATTTAGGGCTCATGCACACAAACATGTGCTGGACGCTCTGTGCGTTGGGGACTGCAATGTGCCGTCCCCAGTGCACAAGCACCATCCAAGCAGTTGCTGCAGACAGATGTAGACCCATTCAACTTGAATAGGTCCATGATCTGTCTGCAGTTAAAAAAAATATTTCTTTGCAGTGCGGAGGCACTGAGAGAAACCCCATGGAAGCTCTCTGTAGTGCTTCCATAGGGTTCCGTGTCTTCTTTTCGCACCGCTCCTTGCGGATTGTGGACCTAATCAAGTGAATGGGTCCGCATCTGTCGTACGGTGTGCACATGGTCGATGCCTGTATATTGCGGACCCGTCAGATGAACAGAAAAAAAGGGAAAAAATTATTATTTTGTTATTTTGAACATCAGTTATGCTCAGTTAGAATCAGTTTGTACTGCAATGCCATCAACTGATCTCTGACAGAAGTGACACAAATTGATCATAACTGATGCTCAAAATAACGGATCCGTTTTTTTGTTTTATTTTTCAGTTCTTCTGACAGATCCCAAAAACGGAAAGATAAACAGTGATGTAAACTCAGGCATAAAAACAATTTGCAGGTCCCCTTGCTGTAAAGCAATGTATGCAAATGACTATAAAACTGCTTGCCACACTACCTAGAAAACAAATTATAACACTGACTATGAGGAAATTGATGCAGAATATGCCACTGTTTGCCTGGCTTAGAAAGCAAACTATAGTTACCCTATTAGGGTGTTCTCATAGAAGTTCTCAATCATTTAGCTGCAAAAGACAAAAGCTGGGGCTCATGCACAGTACCATATTTATTTTGCGGATGACATCCATATTGCATCAGTTTTTTTGCGCATCCATTGTAGCAATGCCTATCCTTGTCCGCAAAATGGACAAGAAAAGGACATGTTCTCTTTTTTGCGAAACAGCCATGCGGACACACGGAAACGTAATGCACACAGAGTCATTTTCTTTTTTTTTGCGGAGTTATTGAAGTGAATGGTTTCGCATACAGGACCGCAAAAAAAACCTGAATGGCCTCGCAAAGAAAACACGTTTGTATATGAGCCCTTGGGCCGAGTTCACACTAGTTAGGGTCCATTCACACGTCCGCAATTTAGTAATCCGCATCCGTTCCGCAAAATTCAGTATGCGGTCCGTGGTACCAATTGTAGTCAATGGGTCCGCAAAAATGCGGATAACATGCGGAAAGGTGAAATATATCATCCACATGTCACCCGCAATTGCGGATCCGCAGGAAATAGAAAAAAAATAGCCCCCCTACCCCCTGTGAAATTCAGAACCCAGGAAAGCTGAGTAGTCAGAAGGAGAAAAGAGAGTAGAAGTAGAAAATGTAATCTTTTGATGTAGAAAAGTTAATTGTACTGATACAGGAGCGCCCATCCCTATGGGACAACCGGTCAGAGGTGTTCCATGACCGTGTCCAAAAGGACTGACCATGGGAGGAGATCGCAAGAGAATTGGTACCTATAGCATGGCCTTCTGCTTCAATACAGAAAAAGAAAAAAATTGTGAGAACAGTGGGGGAAAAATAGCAGTGCGTCTTATGGGGCGAATGCTGCATTTTGCCGAACTTACAATGGTACACTGCGTCGTGAAGCCGTGCAGCGGGTGTATCAGCTGAGAGGGAGAAGGGGCTGGGGACCGGCATCTGCTTTTATAATGACAGCGGGGCCCGTGCAGTGACTGTATTCTACTACACGGACCCCGCTCACTGTATATAATCTTATCTATAATTGTAAGGATTGTTAATATATAAAAATCCTGGGTAATCAGCGAGGGCGAGCGCTGGCAGCATGAGTCACTACCTCATGCGCCCGTGCCGCCTGCTTCATTTATAAAGTGGGCGGCGCAGGCGTGTGACGTGGTAAGTCACGCTGCCAGTGCCCGTCCTGCCTGCCTCCCTCCTCTCTGCTACCGAGCGCTTGTAAGTAATACAGGCGCTGATTACCCAGGATTTTTATATATTAAAGTAGTGGAATACAGTCATGGGCCCTGCTGTCATTATAAAACCAGATGCGACCCCCAGCCCCTGTATTGGGGGTCATTCACACTACAGGGACACTGTTACGGGGGGATCTGTGGATGACATATAGCATAAGATGCTATATATGTGTCATCCACAGATCCCCCCCTAACAGTGTCATCCACAGATCCCCATAACAGAGCCATCCAGAGACCCCCATAACAGTGTCACCCACAGATCCCCCCCATAACAGTGTCACCCACAGATCCCCCCCATAACAGTGTCACCCACAGATCCCCATAAAAGTGTCACCCACAGAACCCCCATAACAGTGTCATCCACAGATCCCCCCATAATAGTGCCATCTACAGATCCCCCATAATAGTGTCCTCAACAGATCCCTCATAATAGTGTAATCCATAGACCACCATTAGTTCAAAACCCACCAAAAGCACACCTTTTGGATCAAAATATATTTTTTCTTATTTTCCTCCTCAAAAACCTAGGTGCGTCTTATGGGCAGGTGCGTCTTATAGGGCGAAAAATACGGTATATCAATTTATTAAAAAGTATAATGTGTATTTTAAAGTACCGGTATTGCTTCATACTTATGATCCATGAGTGCGCCATATATCCTGGAACAGCATAGATAGTGTACATTTGAGTGATACAGTAGTTTATATGCTTATTTGCACATATTCTATGCTTCTTCATGACATGTGCCAATTTACTTTTGTGTATATATTGTAAATTATATTTTTTTGTGCAAGAGGCCTAGTCTGAAAATGTCTTGCATTGCATACATTTAAAATTCCCTTCCTGCAAAGCATAACTTATTTCATAAAAACCAATGTCTTACATGTAAAAAAATATCTTTTTATACTTTAATAACCACATTTTATTCTATATTTCCAAATGTCTTTGATATGAATTGATAATAGGCCTCTTTCACAAATTTGATTATAGGGCTCATGCACACGGCCGTTGTGCAGCCGTTCTGTGCATTGGGGACTGCCATATGCAGCCCGCAATATGGCCATGGCCAGGCAACGGCCATGTGCATGAGACCTAAAACTAGAAGGATGTTTGTATCAGCCTCATACACACGATGGTATGCCCTCCGAGACATATGGTCCATGAGCGGACCATATGTCCCAAAACAGCATTGATCGTGTGCACAGGAGCAAAATTACACTTTTGTCTTGTAATTTTTAATTAATAATTATAAATTAATACATTTTATTTTTAAAATATTATTTTCTTTTCAGTAAAACAGATTAATAAAAAGATGGAATACCTGCAGAGACCAATTTAGAAGGGAAATTAACGCAAAACAGTGCAGTGGAGATGGTGGGTTAAAAAAAAAAAACTACATGTATACTAAATATCTGCTATTCTTGAAACCTATAATGGAATAACGAACGTAAGTAAATTTTATGTTATATATTTATACTTTATATAAATTTTAACATATTAAAAATTTATTAGACAATCTGGTTCAAGAAGAATCTGGCTCAAGACCTCACTCTACAGATGTGGAGGCAGATACACGGAAGGATATAACAGGAGAGGCGTCTGCAACTGAACCACTCCATCCTGAGCAAATTGAAGATTTACCATCAGCACAGGCGATTGCAAAAGACATTATAAAAGGCCAACGCAGAAAGGACCCCAGTTGGTGCAGCACCAGTTTGCCGTTCATTTGGCAGGTGAATGCGACGTCCTCTGATTAATTCTGATTTAGACCAGATTGATACTCCGGTTCTCGAATATCTAATTCGGAATCGATCAGACAGCAAGGAAAAAGTATCTTTAAAAGACCTTGCTCCTTCCTTGCGTTCTGTGCAAGATGAACGGCAAACGCGGTGCATTTCTGTCGTTGCGCTGTTAATAAATCAATTTGTTGGGCCTCAAGAGCCACAAGATGTTGTACATTTTTTGGAACATTCAAGAGATAAAATGTTGGACATTCAAACCCATCCATCACATCTGAACAGACCAGATCCCCTATTGTTGACACCCCTGGCCCTTTTTCTCACAAATATTTGATTTGTAATTTATTTATTTATTCTTTGTTATTATAAAAAGATTTTATATTGTTACCATTGTGTATGTATTTTATCTTTAAAAATGTATTATTTTTAAAAAAGTATGCTTGTTGTCTATATTGATGACCTATTTTCTGTTTAGGTCATTATTATTAAATAATATTTTAGAAAAAAATATTTTTACAATTATAATAAGGCCTTATGCAATATGCGGGCACCGGACGTGTGCACCCTGCATCACGGATGCGGACACATTAACTTGAATGGGTCCACTACCCGGAAGATGGGGTGCTGTGCGGAACGGAAGCACGTGTTGGAAGCCCACGGAAGCACTACGGAGTGTTTCTGTCCGTGCCTCCGCACCGCAAAATTAGAAAATGTTCTATTTATTTGCGGTGTGGTTCTATTTATTGAGGTCAAGTTGAATGGGTCTCGATCTGTCCCGGCCGCCACACGGACATTGCCCGTGCATTGGGGACTGCAAATTGCGGTCCCCAATACAAGGAACGGCCGCACAACGGAGAATCATCTATTTGATGATACGGTACATAATGACTACGGTACATATTTTTTTAATCACACCACTGCTTGAGCAGCATTGAGCTTGAGTAAACAGTAGAAGTTATCATGCCCCCTACCCTTTTAAAGCTCTGAAACCGGACATAACCATATTTTCACCCAGGCAGCCCTCCTGACAAGAGCATCTGAGCATTTCATGCTCCCATGCTCTCCCTTGCCCTGCTCTTCATCACACATGGAAAGGGCTCTTTTTGTTAAAACAATACACTGCCGGGCAGATGCTTCCGGCAAGCAGTGTGCTTGGTGACATTCCCGGCTCTGATGGGCCGGCTATAGCACTGCCCTAGCATTTTTACAGGCTAGGTCAGCGCAGAAGCTTGCACATTAGTGCGTGTCAGGAGGGCTGCCTGGGTTAAAATGATGATGTTATCTATAGAGATGAGCGAATCAAATCAGACAAAGTGAAATTCGATCTGAAATTCGTTTTGCAACGAATGCGAATTTCCTCGCACTTCGTGGTAACGAATCGCAATTTTTCCTAAAATGGCAGCCACACGTGTGAGGACTGAGGACATGGGGCAAGGAACTCTGGGAAGGCGGGATTACCAAGATTGACCTACATGCATGTAGTCAATCAGCAGCCAGCCAGCCCTGTGATGTCACAGCCCTATAAATACGGCAACCATTTTAGATTCTGCCATTTTTCAGCGTTCTGAGTGCAGGGACAGATGTGAGAAGGCGCTACGGACAGCAAATGGAAAAAGCTTATTGTGGAAAAAAAGGGTTAAAAGCGACGTATTTCTGTACTACAAGAAAAATATATACGCAGTTCACTGTTGCCGTTATTTGAGGTAAAAACATTTAGTGGCCTACTTCATTACAAGAAGAAGAATATATACGCAGTTCACTTCTGCAGCTATATGTGCTGAGAGCGTTTAGTGACGTATTTCTGTACTACAAGAAAAATATATACCCAGTTCACTGTTGCCGTTATTTGTGCTAAAAGCGTTTAGTGTCCTATTTAATTACAAAAAGAAAAATATATACGCAGTTCACTTCTGCAGCTATATGTGGTGAAAGCGCTTAGTAACGTATTTCTGTACTACAAGAAAAATATATACGCAGTTCACTTCTGCAGTTATTTGGGGGTTAAAAGCGTTTAGTGAGGTATTTCTGCACTACAAGAAAAATATATAAGCAGTTCACTGTTGCCGTTATTTGCAGTAAAAGCATTTAGCGGCCTACATCATTACAAAAGAAAAATATATACGCAGTTCACTTCTGCAGTTATTTGGGGTTAAAAGCGTTTAGTGAGGTATTTCTGTACTAAAAGAAAAATATATACGCAGTTCACTGTTGCCGTTATTTGAGGTAAAAGCGTTAAGTGGCCTATTTCATTACAAAAAGAAAAATATATACGCAGTTCACTGTTGCCGTTATTTGTGGTGAAAGCTTTTAGTGGCCTATTTCAGTACAAAAAGAAAAAAAATGTACGCACTTCACTGTTGCATTTATTTGTGGTGAAAGAGTTTAAGTGGCCTATTTCAGTACAAAATGAAAAATATATATGCATTTCACTTCCACAGTTATTATTATTTCAGTACAAAAACAAAATATATTCAGCGTTCACTTTTGCAGTTATATGTGGTAAAACCTTTAGTGACGTATTTCAGTCAAAAAGCAAAATATATTCAGCGTTCACTGTTGCAGGTTTGTGGCAAAACCTTTAGTGACGTATTTTGGTCGAAAAACTAATTTTGTTTAGCGCTGTAGTTATATAAGGTAAAACATTTGTGACGTATTTTGGTCGAAAAACAAATGTTATTCAGCATTCAGCGCTGCAGTTATATGTGGTAAGCTCTTTATTAACGTATTTTGGTGGAAAAACAAATTTTATTCACCATTCAGCGCTGCAGTTGTATGTGGTAAAATCTTTATTGACTTACTGCGGTCGAAAAACTAATTTTATTCAGCGTTTAGCGCTGTAGTAATATGCAGAAAAATCTTTTGTGACATATTTCGGTGGAAAAACAAATTGTATTCAGTGTTCAGCACTGCAGTTATATGTGGTAACATCTTTATTGAAGTATTTTGGTGGAAAAACTAATTTTATTCATCGTTCAGCGCTGTAGTAATATGCAGTAAAATCTTTCGTGACTTATTTCGGTTGAAAAAGAAATTGTATTCAGCGTTCAGAGCTGCAGTTATATGTGGTAAAATCTTTATTGAAGTATTTCGGTGGAAAAACAAATTGTATTCAGCATTCAGCGCTGCCATTATATGTTGTAAAATCTTTTGTAACATACTTCGGTGGAGAAATAATTTTATTCAGCTTTCAGCACTGCAGTAATATGTGGTAAAATCTTTATTGAAGTATTTCGGTTGAAAAACAAAATTAATTCAGTGGTCAGCGCTGCAGTTATATACGGTAAAATCTTTATTGAAGTATGTTGGTAGAAAAACAAAATAATTTAGTGGTCAGTGCTGCGGTTATATGTGGTAAAATCTTTATTGAAGTATTTTGGTAGAAAAACAAAATGTATTCAGCAGTCAGCGCTGCGGGTATATGCGGTAAAATATTTTGTGACGTATCTTGATGAACTTCGCGACTCTTCCGGGCTCAAAGCTATCTTGACGATTTGTCTTCTCATTGTCTGTAGCTACTAGAGGCCTGTTCATGCCAGACAGGTTCCCCCAGAAGTATCTTGGTCGATCGTCACTCTGTGATTGATCTCCTGATGCTGCTGCAGACACCTCCAGACTCTGTCATTGTGCTACTCTGTGGCCTACTCATGCTGCTGCCACCTCCAGACTCTTTCATTGTCCCACTTTGTGGCCTACTTATGCTGCGGCCACCTACACACTCTGTCACTGTGCCATTCTGTGGCTTCCACATGCTGCTGCCACCTCCAGACGGTGTCATTGTCCCACTCTGTGGCCTCTTCCTGATGCTGCTTCCACCTCTAGACTCTGTCATTGTGCCACTCTGTGGCCTCCTCCTGATGCTGCTGCTGCGGACACCTCCAGAATCTGTCATTGTGCCACTCTGGCCTACTCATGCTGCTGCCACCTCCACACTCTGTCATTGTGCCACTCTGTGACCTCCTCCTTATGCTGCTGCTGCCGACACCTCCAGAATCTGTCATCGTGCTGCTCTGTGGCCTACTCATGCTACTGCCATCTCCACACTATGTCACCTTGCCACTCTGTGGTCTACTGATACTGTGGCCACCTCCACACTCTGTCATTGTGCCATTCTGTAGCTTCCCCATGCTGCTGCCAACTCCAGACTCTGTCATTGTGCCACTCGGTGGCCTTCTCCTAATGCTGCTGCCGCCACCACCTACAGACTCTGTCATTGTGCCACTCGGTGGCCTCCTCATACTGCTTCCACCTCCAGACCCTGTCATTGGGCCACTCTGTGGTCTCCTCATGCTGCTTCCACCCCACCACTATGTCATAGGGCCACTCTGTGGATTTCTCATGCTGTTCTCACTCTCCCCACTTCATGACTGGTCCACTCTTTTGGCTTTCGGCCTGGCTGACATCATCATTTATTTGACACTTCTTCTGATCTGTCAGAAGGAAGGAAAAATGAGATGCACAATGGATTCTGTCTGTGTAGCAGCTTTAAGGCCTGTATGGTCCCATCAGAATTGGCTTATGATTTGGTAGCCAAAAGCAGGAGTGGGTAGAAAACAGAGAAAACATGCAAATATTCCATTCGCGTGTCATCTCTGTTTTAGATCCACTCCTGTTTTTTTTTGCATTAGCAATACTGATGGGTTATTAAGCAAATGCTGACCGAGTGAAGGCGTATGCTCCACAGACAGGATCAGTTTTTTTCTGGGTTATTGTTCTGATGGATGAGAGAATGGAGAAAATGAATCAGTGACGTCAACACAAACTTACTGCTGACACCCTCTCCACTCTGTCAGAGGGGCTCTACTTGTATAAGCGTTTAATAGAACAGGTTCTGTAGACATCTATGTGGAATCAGCTGACGACGATGTAAAAGGATTGTGCTTCTTCTTGACGCTAACATCTACCTGTAAGGCTGAGTTGATACTTCAGTTATTTGGTCAGTTTGGCCCCGTGACTGCCCAAATAAGTGAAGTATGCAGTGATTCTAAGCATGTCATACGGACTAACAGTATTATTTCACTACCACAGCAGACTTTCTATGCGTGTTACTGCAAGGCACAGTGTTCTACACCACTATAAAGGCTCTCTGCAGCCCGGAAATAGACGTTTTTTAACGCGGCCAAATCGATTTTTTGAAAAATTCGCTCATCTCTAGTTATATACTTACCTTTTCTACGTTGAAGTTTATTCTTTGTGGATTGCAGGCAGGCTTGATTACGTCTGGTGTTATCCTTTTTCAAAGCTGAACGCAGACATATCCCATTTTTAATTATAAAAATGGGACATAGCTGTGAAGCCATACACAAATTTAAATTAATATTAAAATTATTAAATAACTTTTTCAAGACGTAATTAGAAATGAGGTATTAGAAGGTATTTATACCAAATTTGTAAAAAATTTAGGATTTTACAAAATACCTCAGCCCGCAAGTCCACGTCAAGGTTCCTTACTCTTTTGCGACTCCCTCATCTAAACTAACAACAGGGAATCTAACTTAACTAAGAAAAAAAATGTAAATAAAATTTTAAAACATATTCCAGCTGAATTTAACGACTTCCACGGGTGGCTTCCAACTGCCACAACAATGCCCCCACAGGACTGCAGAAGTAGTCTGCATAGAGTTCCCGAACAGCTAGTCCAGCCATTCCAGAGTGTCCAGGCCGACTCAGGTCTGAAATGACAGAAGATGTCATACTTATGCTCTATTCTGCATCTGTGGAGGCATCGTGAATCCTGGTGAAGTTGTGTAGCAGTACACAGGCTTGTATCACCAGGGTGGCATTGTGCGGATTCATCCGTATGGATGACATGAACACTCTCCACTTTGTGGGCAGTATTCCGAAAGCGCACTCCACATACCGACAGGCGCGAGTCAATCGATAGTTGAAGATGTGCTTCCGGTCATCCAGATCGCGTCTAGGGAAGGGCCACATCAGGTGGGGTGACAATGCGAATCTTTTATCTGCCACGATCACAAATGGAGCAGGCGGACCTGCAGATCCGGGTAGTCTACTGAGCTCTTGGAGGGCAAGCTGGTTTCTCTGAAAGTTGACCCATTCTGGAAGCACTAAAGATGCGGGCACCTGAAGTGCTCCCATAGGACCTATAGGATTTTTTGCGGTTCAGGTGCGGATCCATTCACTTCAATGGGGCCGCAAAAGATGCGGACAGCACTTACACATGGACGTCTGAATGGACCCTAAAGCATCTTTTTTTTTTATACCCTAGCAACATCTATTCCTCCTTCAGTTTTTTGGGCGGAAACATGGAACGGATGCGAGTGCACATTTGTAAAACTCTGAAGGTTTTTGTGGAAACACGGATCCGCAAAAAACGGAACAAAAATCAGGAAAGGAAAAATGCGGACGTGTGAATGGACCCTATTTGGTCAGTTATTTCCATCAGTTATTGTGAGTCAAAACAAGTAGTAAAGCCTACTCAGAGATAAGCTATAATCAAAAGATTTGCTGCTGTTCTGTGTCTTTAACCCGCACCTGGTTTTGGCTCATAACAACTGGTGAAAATGACTGACCAAATAACTGAAGTGTGTACTCAGTCCTAGGGCTCACCGTATTTCTGTTTTTTTTTTTTGTTTTTTTTCAGCCCGTAAGTGGAACCATTCACTTGAATATGTCTGCAAAAAAAAAAAGTCCTATTCTTGTCAATTTTGTGGACAAGGACAGGCATTGTTACAATGGATCCCCCCCCAAAAAGGATGCAATACAAACATCACACGGATGTCATCCTTTTTTTTGCAGCTCCGTGTTTTGCGGACCGCAAAATACATGCGGTCGTGTGCATGAGCCCTTACCAAGAGAGCATCTCTGGAGGACCCTACCTGACCATATAGCAATGGGGACCACAGCTGGCACAGTATTGGGAATGATTGCAGGATGAGCAGTTTGTATTGAGAAGATGTGGAGTTTGATGGAAAAGTGAAGAATCTAAGATGTCTTTGCAGAGACAAGACTTGGCTGAAATAATTGCATTGCATTGTGTTATTTGGTACTGCTGTGACAGTATATCGTGCTGTAGTGTGGTATCTGGTTCTGCTGGGGGAGTATATTCTGCTGTACTCTGGTATTTGGTTCTGCTGGGGCAGTATATTGTGCTGCACTGTGATTTTTGATTCTGCTGGGGGAGTATATTCTGCTGCGCTGTGGTATTTTATTCTGCTGGAGTAGAATATTGTGCTGTACTGTCGTATTTGGGCCCACCCACAACATGGGGCCACTTTTAGCTTTTTACCTGGGGGTATTTTAAATTTCCAGTCCACCCGTGCCAAGTTGCAAAACAAAGTCTCAGCAAGAAATCCAGAGGATGGATGCCTTCCAGCGATCATCAACTCCACCTCAGCATTACTTACATATCATTCTGCTTTGTTTTTCTCTCCAGAGATATGATGGAAATTATATGACCTTCTAGGGATTCTTCAGTGAGTGGCCTATCCTCTTTAAAGCTCCTGCACAATTTTCCTCTCATTCTGCTAATCCTTTTCCTCTAAACACAGCAGATGTTCACAGAGAAATAAAACTCAATATTTACTGTATTATCCTGATTCTGCGGTTTTTAGAAATATCCCACGTTTGGCTCTAGTATGCTACTTGACTCAAACACAAGCCTAAGAAATAAAGAAGTGCCTTATGTATTTTGGGGTCTCCATTTTTTTAGATGTTTTTCTGTCACCATTTCAGCTTTGCAGAGCCTTAAGGTGCTAAAACATAAGAAACACCTCCAAAAGACACCATTTGTGAAGCTACACCCATCATGGAATTCATCTACAAGTATAGTGACCACTTTGACCTCACATGTGTTTCAAAAGTGTATTACAATTGAGCTGTGAAAATTAACATTTTTCATAAGAGGTAAAAGGAGAAAAAGCACCTCATAAAGTGTTACACAATTTTCCTATGTACAGCAATGCCCTAAATGTGGTCATAAACAACTGTCTTGGTACACAATATATTTCAAAAGGGAAGGTACTTGGGTTTTGGAGCATGGATTTTGCTGTGTTGACAGTTTTTTTGTTTTTTGGGGGGAGGGGGAGTAAGCTATAATTTTTATTCGTACCATTAGGTACCTACTGATAGGTTACTATTAAAGATAAATGAATTAATACGTAACAAATTTCACAAAAATTCATCTGCCAAACAAACCCAAAGATTTTTAGGTTCTCTTCGGATGAATCCAGTAAAAATATTGCACATGTTGGCAGGCAAAACCATGGGGGAGGAAGAAGAATGATGCTCACATGTACCAGGGAGGAAATGGGGTGAGTGCTTACCCTGTTTGCCTCACAGACAGACAGTCTGGATGAGCCAATCAGTGGGGCAGCAGACAGGGCAATGCGTGTACAGAGCAAGCAGAACCTCATTCTGTGTCCAGCTGTTAATGAGGGTGGATGCTGTGTTTGGCAGAAAATCTTAACCCCTTCCCAACTGCCATACGGCTATTTACGTCGGCGATCGGGACTATAAAGATGGCGCCTGTTCCTGAGTGGAGCATGCAGCATAGCCGCCAGGTGCCTGCTGTTTCCCACAGCAGGCACCCGCGGCAATGCCGATTGTGGACACTTGACAGTTCAGATGCCTGACAATGGGCAACTAAATGCTGAAAACCCAGAAGCGTGCACTTCATGGTGTGCTCCAGCTCCCCTTTATGGGAATCAGGGGAGTGGGAGCTTGTTATAAACAGCCCCTGTCTTCCTGTGTGACAGGAGGCTGCTGCTTAGTAAGCAAAAAACATAAAAATTAAAAAATACAGGTATCCCAGCATACAAAAACGCCTGTAGTACCAAAAATGGTATCACTGAAAAGTACAGATCACCCCGCAAAAAATGAGTCTTTACAAAGCTCCGCACACATAAATACAAAAAAGTTATAGGGGTCGGAATATAGAGACTAAAAGAAAAAATGAATTTTTTTCAAGGTTTTTATTTTTTTTTCAGTATAAGAATGCAATGCCACTAATATGATAACCAGATCAATAGTTTTAATATTACGAAGAGGGCAAAAACATGTAAACTGAGCCACAAACAAATTGCAATGCCACACTTCGTGAGAAAGTGATAAATAAAAACTTTATTAAAGGTAAAATATTACGATACAGTACATAAATAATTGTTTTAAGACCAAGGAGGAGGCTGAGGGGTCAGCACATATGGGACACTGTGGACAGCATGAAAAAAGCAAGTATCCACATTCAGCTGTCTGTAAAGTGCAAAAAACTCCCCGACAATACCAAGGAAAAAGGAAAAGAGCAATAGTGACACGTGGAAAAACATAAATATAGTAAATACTCGCCGTGTGCTAGCTCCTCAGCCGCCGCCTCCCAACGCCGTTTCGCCCGACACGCTGGCCTCTTCCGGGGATGAAGAAGTGTCACTATTGCTCTTTTCGTTTTTCCTTGGTATTGTCCGGGAGTTTTTTGCACTTTACAGACAGGTGAATGTGGATACTTGCTTTTTTTCATGCTGTCCGCAGTGTCCCGTATGTGCTGACCCCTCAGCCTCCTCCTTGGTCTTATCTCCTCCATTTTGTTATGGCTGCTGTATAAAACAATTATTTATGTACTGTATCGTGATATTTTACCTTTAATAAAGTTTGTATTTATCACTTTCTCATGAAGTGTGGCATCGCAATTTGTTTGTGGCTCAGTATAAGAATGCAATAAAAATATACATATGTGGTATTGCCGGATTCATACTGACCTGGAGAATGAAAGTGACTGGTCAGTGTTATGGTATAGGGAACTCCATGGAAAAAAAAAAAAAAAACTGTTGTGGAATTGCATTTTTTCCCCATTTCACCCCATTTATAATTTTTTGTCCCGCTTCCCACCACTTTGTATGAAACCATAAATAGTGCCGTTACAAAGGGCACCTTGTCCTGCAAAAAAACAAACCATCATGCAGCTATGTGAACAGAAAAATTTAAAAGTTATGGCTTTAGGAGGGCTGGAAGTAAAAAACGAGAAAAAAAGGGTTGAACAGTATACAGAGTCACAAGCAAACATCTCTTCTAGTGTAGGGAAAGAATAGAAAGAAATAACTGTGTAATAGAATCTTTAATTAGGAAAAGCATTTAGGAAGTGAAAGGCTCTGGCAGAGTGCTTAATAATACAGCTGCTGCAGAACCTCAATCTAGCAGTTTTATGTTACAAAATCAGCCGCCTGCAAGAAAAAATATATTTATTTACTTGAACAGAGATACAGCTTTTTTTTAAACCTGAAGTTTCTAGATAGGCTTATTGCCAGCACAGCACCCCAAAAGTATTCTGCTTCTTTTGCAAGTGCTGATCAATTGCACCTTTTTTAGTGTATAATATCCATTATTATTAAACTCATTGCATTATAGCAAAAGCATTTACGGCAATAGCACCATTTTTTATCAGTGAAATTAAATAAATTACACTGAAAAATTACCGCCTTTCCTGCATCTTTATATTAGTGGTGGAGAGTGGGGGGCATTATCACATTACAAGTTTTCAACATTTGATTTATACTACAGAGATCTCTTTTTTGACCCAGCATTGTGAAACGCAGATTACACAGCAGACAGAAGTATTACCAGCCATTCCTGCATCATTGTATTGGTTTTAGGGGGAAACAATCGAATTGCAAGTTTGCAACGTGTTTTATTCTAAAGAAATCTCTTTTTTGATTCAGTGTTGTGAAATGCAAATTACACAGTAGACAGAAATATTATAGGCGCCAGTATTGCATTATTCACAAACTAAATTGTCAATAGCAGTGTGCAGTGTATTTGTAGAAGCGGAAGGACATTTAATTGCACCTCTGTCTTTAAATTACAGAAAAGACACTTGCAATTTTGCTATAACCATTCCATGACTGTTTACCAACCAAACTGGTGACTTTTTATTTAGAAAAACTGTGAGTTTTCATTAGGCCTCATAATAAAACATCTGGAAAATGGAAGAGTGCAAAACGAAATACCCATGCCTCATTATCTGAGAGTCAAAATTTGTTTATTAGCAGCACCAGCCATCTAGCCAGTAGTAGTGGCACTTGTAGCCACAGTGGTGGGGGTAGGGGCAGTGGTAGCAACAGTGGCAGTCTGATTAAAAGCAGAGAATCGGCAGAGGGGGCCAAGGAGACCACAATGGACAGACACAGTCTGCTAAAAATGGTGGGTAGGGTGAGGACTTTGATGGTCATTGTGTTTTGGACAGCAGCTTGGAACCGGATAAGAGTGGTGAGGAGGACGAGGAGACATTAGAAGAGAAGGTTGGTGACTGAGGTGGAAATAAAGAGTGGGGGCCATGTACAGTTAAAACCTCCAGAAGAACTGTCAGTTCCAGATCTGCATATACTGCGGTCAGCTCTGGAACTGGTGATGCCACAGATACTGTGGGCACGGACTCAAAGTGCCAGCCCTAAGCCAAGCTTGACTGTCACTAGCTCTCTGTGCGCAACTCTCGCATGGCGTTTTTTCTCCACAAGACCGACATACAAAACCACAGCCGTGTGCAAGATCTGCAGGATTAAAATAAGCTGTAGGGGTTCAAACACGAACGTATGTACCAGGGCTCTATTGCAGCATATGAAGTGGCATCACTGGATCATTTGGGAAAATAGAACTGGCAAGCATTCCAAATCAAAACAAGTCTGTCCATTTCATCACCATCAGCTTCCTCTTCTCCTGCTCAGAGTCCTCCTGGCAATCTGTGGTCACGTGAAAACTATTCGTGACCAGAAATGGACTTGTGTACAAGGTGAACCCCAAACTGGCCAAGTTGCTGGCAGTGCAGTTGCTGCCGTACCACTTAGTTGTGCTTATGGTGGCACAGTTCTGCCCCTTCACCAAAATGTCATTCTGCTATATGATATTCATACTTCCCAGCTATACTTTTTGTTTCAAAACAATTGTTTAAAATTGCAATTCTCGCTGTGTGACAAGGTCCAGGACCAGCTGTTATGGGCAGAACAGTATATGTCTTTCACGGCCACAGGGTCAATGTTTTTTGCAGCAGCGGCAAGGCAACACCCCAGCAACAAAGCCAGGTCCCGCTGACAGCTCCAGTCTCCATCAATCTGGTTCCCACACCAGGAGCCTATCCACCTCCTTCTCGTCCTCCTCCATGGAGCTCTTGCCATTCTCAACAGCAGCAGGGAAGAGTGTTGCTCCCACTCCCCCTCCCTCATATCATATATGTAAAGTGAAGCATTGCCATGGGTAAAACTGTGAATGATTCTGTAATACATCAGGCCACCTCAGGAAGGAACATGTGCCTTTTCGAGGTCAGGCATTCATGTACTCAAGCCCTTCAAAGAGGCCACAAAATGTGTCAGAAGGGACAGCTGCAGCATGAACGATGTCATTTTTCTTAGAACAGATGCTCACATTCATGCAACAGGGGACGACAGTAGAAGAAGAACAGCTAATGCATCTTGCTGGACGTCCTATCGCTGTTGGGGACCAACAAGTAGAAAGTTCCATGGAGGATGAGGAGCTGCCACTGAAGGAGGAGTCGGAAGTGGAGGGGCAGGAGGATGAAACTGGACACGACATCGAATCATCTCAGTGGATGGCAGAGCCATAAAGAACTGGTTCCTCAGGCATGCTGGCCAGATTGGCGAGCTGTATGCCTGCTTACGCACTGACAGGCGTATCTTTCAAGCAGTCTGATGATTACTGGATAGTAGAGTTGAGCGAACCCGAACTGTATAGTTCGGGTTCGTACTGAATTTTAGGATGTTTAGGACACGGACCCGAACCAGAACATTTTCATAAAAGTTCAGGATTGGGTCCGTTGTTCGGCAATACTTTCTGCTTTTTGAAAGGCTACAGAGCAGCCAATCAGCAAGCATTTTACATCTTTGCCCTAAGAAGCCATCACAGCCATGCCTACTAATGGCATGGCTGTGATTGGCTGAGTGCACCATGTGACCCAGCCTCTTTATAAGCTGGAGTCACGTAGTGCTGCACGTCACTCTGCTGCTCTTAGTATAGGGAAAGGTTGCTGCCAGTGCTCTCAAGGAGAGATTAGGAAAGAAATCTGTTGAACCTGGTGGTGTGAAATCTTTCAGCTACAGCAATTATTGAGGGAGGGTGCTACTGCAATCCTACATTTTTGTACCCAGCCCTGAGCCCAGTGATACTGCAAAGTGTTTTCTTTTTAATCCATCTGTTACTGAGGTGGAGGTCGGCGGCAATTTTAGCCACTGCAGTGTCCTTGGAACTGCATGTGACCTGCATGTGTGCCAGCCTGCCAGGGACATCAGTCTAATCCTTTTTGGTAGCTCAGTGAAGGAAAAAATCCTTTTTTCTGGCAGGTCAAGTCCCCTACATTACCTTTTGTATAATTTATGGGTGACATAGTCCATTTCTGTAGTCTGGGGCAAAAATCAGTATTGTGGTGCCATAGAGCACTTGTGCATACAACGCACCCAAACGTATTTTCAATTTCAGCAGTGAAATAGTGCATCAGTGTATTCCTGGTCCACAAAGCAGTTTAAAATACACCGTCCAAATAGCTATTTTACATTTCTGCAGTGAAATAGTGCATCAGTGTATTTTTTTGGGGGAAAAAGCGGTATTTCTGGTCCACAAAGCAGTTGTGCATACAGCGTACAAATACCTATTTTAAATTTCAGCACTGAAATAGTGCATTAGTGTGTTTTAGGGGAAAAAAAGCTGTGTTCTTGGTTCACAAAGCAGCTGTCCATACAGCGTACAAATACCTACCGTTTAATTTTCAGCCGTTAAATAGTGCATTTGTGAATTTTGGGGAAAAAAGCCATGTTCTTGGTCCACAAAGCAGTTGTGCATACAGCGTACAAATACATCTTTTAAATTTCAGCACTAAAATGGTGCATTAGTGTGTTTTAGGGAAAAAAAAGTGTTCTTGGTTCACAAAGCAGTTGTGCATACAGCGTACAAATACCTACGTTTAATTTTCAGCCGTTAAAATAGTGCATTTGTGAATTTTGGGGAAAAAAGCATTATTCTTGGTCCACAAAGCAGTTTAAAATACACAGCCCAAATACCTATTTTACATTTCTGCAGTGAAATAGTGCATTAGTGTATTTTTTGGGAAAAAAGCGGTATTCTTGGTCCACAGAGCATTTTTATGACATGGGCACTGCCTTAGTGTTAATGAACTTAATTGTTGACTATTGGCAGTTAAATTGACACTGGAGATAAACCATCTGTCAGCTTGGTGGGTGAACGCAAATAATGAGGAGAACATCAAATACGGGACGTCGGCATGGTCGTTATAGTGTTGGTGGAGCTCCTGTTGCTGGCAGAGGACGTGGCCGTTCAGCGCCAACTACAGGTCCAAGTGAAACACCTTCCTCAAGTGCGAGTAGGCGACAGAACCTGCATCGTTATTTGGTAGGCCCGAATGCCGCTCTACGGATGGTGAGGCCAGAACAAGTACAGGCGATAGTAGATTAAGTGGTTGACGGTGGCCCCAGTACCTTCACAGTATCTCCCACCCAGTCCTCTGCAGAAAGCTCAGAGTTGGCACCTGCAGCCCATGCCCATCAGTCTTTCACCTCACCCCCTTGCAAAGCAGCCAAGCAGCCTAAGCACCAAGTCATGCAGCAGACTCCTATGCTTTTTGATGACTCTGCTGGCAGGGTTTCCCCAGGCCATCCACATAGCCCTACCCAAGAAGTGGAAGACATTGAATGCATTGATACCCAACCACTTATGTTGCAGGATGAGGACATGGGAGGACCACCGCAGCACGTCTCTGATGATGACGAAACACAGGTGCCAACTCTGCAGTGTGCAGACTGACGAGGAGGGCAGGGGTCAAGAATGGGTGGAAGATGATGTGGAGGACAATGAGGTCCTAGACCCAGACTGAACTCAAGTTCATGCTAGTGATGTGTGCAGTTCTGAGGAAGAGGCGGTGGTCTCACAGAGGCAACAGCACAGCAAAAGAGGGAGGCGGCTGCAAAAGCAGAGCGGTCGTCCCCGAGACAGTATGCCTGCTTCTGCCCACCACACCCAGGGACCTAGCACACCAAAGCCAGCTCCAAGGAGTTCATTGGCTTGGCAGTTCTTCAGACAATGTCCTGACGACAAGACTCGAGTGGTTTGCACGTTGTGCCATCAGAGCCTAAAGCGAGGCATAAACGTTCTAAACCTGAGCACATTTTTAAAGACAGGATTCAGACCGCGCGTTAGAATAGATGATCCCAAAGCAGTTTTCCTACCCCTTCAGAGTATACCGAGGTCTGCAGATATCCTATTGTCAGATATCCTGCAACTTATTAAAAGACAACCAATAGTGAAATTCCGTAAGACTGTATCACCCTTTTCTGCACAGATTATACTCACAGAAAACTAATTGATTGCAGGTGCATCAAAAAAAGTCCTCCGCAACTTTGTAGTCTCCTGAGTTGGAGGTTCTCACTACCGCACTGGCAGGAAGGGGTCAGCCACGGATTCAATAACACATCAACACCGAGGGGAGCTTCTTTTGCCTCAGAGACTTCTTATCACTCAAGGTAGTCTGTGGATGAGAACCGCTCCCACCATAGTGAAGTTCCGATAGCTTTATATTTATTTTATATATACTCACAGACAGACTCTTTTAAAATCACAATAAAAATCCCAGCGTCTCTCCTCTCGCCCGACCCAGGTTTCGCTCCCAGAGCTTCGTCAGGGGTACACGTCATCATCACCGTCCTCCTTCCTTTTTTAGCTGGATAGCACTCTTCACACACCTGTTGTATTCATTAATCACATTCTTTTCCTCTTTTTCATACAATTCTTACTAATAGAGTAAACTAACCTTTAATTCAAATCTCCCGCATCAATACCAAAAACTGCAGGGCTGTAAGACCTCATTCACATGCAATTCCCATATTACCAACCAATAAGACTAGAACTGCCTGTAAATCAAAATCTACATTTAAACCCCATGGTTGCAGCGTTTTGAGTTCATAAATCCACTTACTTTCTTTTGTATTTATTTTTTCCAAGAAATTTCCTCCTCCCCAATGGCCTTTTACTAATTCTACCCCCATAAATTTTAATCCTTCTGGACTCTTTTAGTGAAATATTTTGTAGTGTGCAGAAACTCCAGGCTCTCAAGCCCCTTCCTAATGTTTCTTATATGGTTGTCTTTTAATATAAGTTGCAGGATATCTGACAATAGGATATCTGCAGACCTCGGTATACTCTGAAGGGAGAGGAAACCTGCTTTGGGATCATCTATTCTAACGCGCCTGAATCCTGTCTTTAAAATTGCAAAAGTGTGACTGAACCCACTACACTCCTTGGACTCGCGGTGGACTGGTGATATATTACTTCTGGTTTATTGCTTTAAACCGGAGCACAACCTGCATCACCAGGCATCTACATGCAAAGCACGAACTGCAGTGGAGTAAACACCTTAAAAACTAAGAAAGTTCTCAGGCTCCTCCTGCTTCCTCTTCTGCTGCTGTCTCTGCCTCTTCCTTCACCTCTGGAGTCACAGTGGCACCTGCCACCCAGCAAACAGAGCGTGTGCCACCCACACCACCACCTCCGTCATCACCCAGCATCTCCACCATGTCACAAGCAAGCGTTCAGCTGTCCATCTCCCAAACACTGGAGAGAAAGAGAAAATACCCACCTACCTACCCTCGATCCCTGGTCCTGAATGCCAGCATTTCAAACTTACTGGCCTTTAAAATGCTGTCATTCCGTCTGGTGGAGACGGACTGTTTTAAACAGCTAATGGCGGTGGCTGTCCCACAGTACATCGTTCCCAGCCGCCACTACTTTTCCAGGCAAGCCGTCCCTTCCCTGCACAACCAAGTGGAGGTTAAAATCAAGTGTGCACTGCACATGGCCTGAGCTTGCCCTTTATGCCTTGGAGGTGCTGGCCTGCCCTGCAGCCAGTGTATTGTCTGAACGTGTATTTAGCGCAGCAGGGGTGTCATTAGAGACAAACGCAGCCGCCTGTCCACAGCTAACGTGGACAAGCTCACGTTCATTAAAATGAACCAGGCATGGATCCCACAGGACTTGTCCGTACCTTGTGCAGAATAGACAATTATAACTGCCTCAACCATACATTCTTGTACTCCAGTGCACTTATTTATTGAATCCTTTTTTTTATTTGTACCATTATTTTTTATTTGTTTTATTTTATTTTAAGTTATTTCCCTATCCACATTTGTTTGCAGGGCACTTACCCACATTTTGCTGCCTTTTGCAGCCCTATAGTCCTTACCAGGACTTTGTTACATCCATATTTGTGCCCAAAAGTTCGGGTACACGTTTACTTCATTGGTGGGTGACATGAAGCCTGAGTTGCAGTGAATGAACCTCTCCTCTGTCTGGATGCCAGGGGCCTACATTATTGACAATCGCCTGTTGCATTGGTGGATGACATGAAGCCTGTTTTGCCGTGAATGAACCTCTCCTTTGTCTGGGTGCCAGGGGCCTACATTTCTTGAAATCGCCTGTTGCATTGGTGGATGACATGAAGCCTGTTTTGCCGTGAATGAACCTCTCCTTTGTCTGGGTGCCAGGGGCCTAAGTTACTGAAAATCGCTTGTTCCATTGGTGGGTGACATTAACCTCTTTTTTCCGTAAATTAACCTCTCCTCTGTCTGGGTGCCGGGGGCCTAACTTAATGAAAATCGCCTAATCCATTGGTGGGTGACATTACCCTCTTATTGTCGTTAATAAACCTCTCCTCTGTCTGGGTGCCAGGGGCTTACATTTCTGAAAATCGCCTGTTGCATTGGTGGGTGACATTAACCCAGTTTTGCCAGTTATAAGCCCCTGCTGTGCATTGCTGGCAGGAAACCAAATTTTGTAAAAACGTCTGTTACTGATGAAAAGATGCAAAACTACAAATGCACGCTGGTAGACGCATTGCTGATGGCATTCACACCTAATGCCTCCTCAACCTCCCACTCCACATCCACCTCCTCCTCCGAGTTGCCAATTAATAATGTTTAATTTTTATTTATTTTATTTTAAGAAATTTCCCTATCTACATTTGTATGCAGGGCATTTACCTACATTTTGCAGCCCTCTAGAGCTTTCCAGGGCTATTTTACAGCCATTTTAGTGCCCAAAAGTTCAGGTCCCCTTTGACTTCAATGGGGTTCGGGTTCAAGGTTAAGTTCTGATCCCAAACTTTTTTGTGAAGTTCGGCCGAACCCGTCAAACCCGAACTTCCAGGTTTTCGCTCAACTCTTCTGGACAGCCATGCCTTTAGACCTTCACTATCAAATCAAAATGGGGGGATGTTTTCCTCCTGCCAAAAGGGAGGGCAAATAACTTTAATACCAGGAAACACTGTGTATAAAGCTTGGCGACGCCTGCCACCAGCATGTGTGGAATGGGGGAGAAGGGAGATAAAATGCAAAATATCATTAAAAAATTAACAAAAAGAGAACATCTTTTTCGAGTCCTAGTAGATGAGAGGGATTGTCAGGGCAACTGGAGCAACTTTGATTTGGGTAGAATTGATTCAGGTCTGAACCAAACTTTTTTTAAAATTTGGTGAACCTGAAATGAACTGATTCTCCAAAGATTTGCTTATCTCTGGTTACTGTCTTTCTAAAAATGAAAAAATGAGAATTTTAATGTGACATAAGTATGCAATTTATACATTCACTGATGTGAAGTTTTATTAAAGACGTACATTAGGTTACACATTTTGCACTGGAATGGCAATTAGCATCTGAATGTCATACATCAGCATCTCTATCCCTGACCTCTATATAAGCATTAGTATAACATTGTATTATGATGGTTTCAACCTGTCAGCCTTATTGCTAAGTATTAACTATAAATGTAGCCAATCTACACTGTTTCATTACATTCAATTACATTTGCTTGAACGCATTAAATAGAGTTGTGCAGAAGTCTATACTTAGTAAATCAATGTGATAGCTTTTAGAATCAATGGCGCTAGTAATAATGCCACTGCACAATGAAACATTTCATCTTTGCAGATACATATAAAACACTCATGTACAATATCGCTAATACTAAAATTACAGTCAGCCAATACAACTAGTGTAATATTGTTCCGGACCTAGACATGAAGTGTCTGCAATATATTGTTTTATTATTACAATATATTTAAAGTTACTCTTGCATGTGCAGTGTTGGATAATACAAGTTTTCCTTTAAGAAACAGCAGTCAGTGACTGACAGCTCCAGCCAGACAGATTGCCAGCTCTGCTACACAGTGCACCATTAGGGTACTTTAATGTACATGAATTTAGCTCTGGTGTTTTTCTACCAGTAAAAAAAATGACAGAATAATAGCATAATCACAAGCTTTTTTTTTTCCACTGTGTTTTTTTGGCACTTTTTTGTGGCAGTTTTGCTAGCATTTTTTTGCCAACAGTGAGGGTCATTGATTATGACCCCCTATGTCAGAGTCTGTGAATGCCTTTGCACCTAAATTTTGATGTAGGCAATGTTTCTATGCCACCTTCACCACTATGGAGTGGTAAGGTCGGGTGGGGGCGTGATATGGTCGGGGACATTGGCTGTAAGGGGACAGGCGTAAATGATAATTGAAAACTTGTATAAATGATCATTCAAAGAAAATTTCCAGCTCACCCATATGTTGATTTCAGCGTGCACGGTCGTTCAGAAAAGCATCTGAAAAGTAGTTTCAAGAAAAAAGGGATGTCCGGCACTGCTGGATTGTCTGGAGCAATTTCTTCCTGTTATTAACGTGGTAACAAGGATTGTACACACACACTGTACAGCGGTAAAATTTACGCGTTTCGGACTGTAAAGTCCTTAGCCGTTACGACTAAGGACTTTACAGTCCGAAACGCGTCAATTTTACCGCTATACAGTGTGTGTGTACAATCCTTGTTACCACGTTAATAACAGGAAGAAATTGCTCCAGACAATCCAGCAGTGCCGGACATCCCTTTTTTCTTGTATAAATGATGACTGAAATCTACTCGAACTACCAGCTAGAGTAGATTTCAGTCTAGGAGCACGGACTGGCAGATGAGGCCTGTATGCAGCAGCACTAGAGATATAAAAAAGACTAGTGTGTCTTACCTCTAGTATTTCCTTCAAGATATTTTTCCCATATAGAGAAGGTGATGTGAAAATGCCTGAAAAGTTGCCAAAAGCTCTAGTGGCACCTAAGGGGTTAAGTGCCATGGTTCGGCGGATCGCTGCGCCCCGTCATTGAGGCAGAGTGCTGGGTATGTCATACAGCCGGGACCCGCAGCCGACATTTGCATTTAGGGGAAAATTATATGCATTGGTGGTGCAGTGGCCACAGAACCCCCCTCCCCGCCTCAGTATTAGGGCTCATGCACATGACTGTTGTAGTTTTACGGTCTGTTTTTCATGTTGTTCCGCATCTGAGGTTTTTTTTCCTCTGATTTAAGTCCTCTTCCGCAAAACATATCCATATGGTTTCCCTATGCGATCAGTTTTTTGCGGATCGGAAACGCAAACAGTATCTTATTAATCACCAAACACATGAGCAAAATAGGCTGGGCATAGCATTTCTACAGTATGGATCCGCAAAATACGGATGACGTACGGATGTGTTCCGTGTGCGTTATGCATTTTTTGCGGACCCATTGACGTGAATGGGGCCTTGGACCGTGATTTGCGGACAATAATAGGATATGCACTACTTTTTTGCATAACGGCCATGCGGACAAACGGAAACAGAATGCACACGGAGTAACTTTTCAACAGCCTCATTGAAGTGAATGGTTCCGCATACACGCCACACAAACAAACGTAACGGAAGTGTAAAGAAAATATGGTCGTGTACATGAGCCCTTATAATCATGTTCATTATATTCATTAATAGCGCAGTGCCCCACCCCACCCCAGTATTATAATCATTGGTGGTAGTGGCCACAGGGTCCCCTCCTCCTCAGTTGGTGAAAGCTTCCAATCGGAGCCCCAGCAGTGAAATCGCGGGGCTCTGATCGGTTACCATGGCAGCCTGGACGGAAGCCATCCATGGCTGCCATGTAAGCTCCCTGCTGCTGTGTGCACGGAGCACAGGGCAGTAGGGACAGTGTAAAATCCTATTCACCATAATAGATCTCAATTAGGGTGAATAGGACAAGGGTTCTAGCCTCCAGGGGGCTAAAGAGTTATTAAATAAAAAGTAAAAAAAGTTTAAAGAAAAAAAAAAAACTTAAATATTAAAAGAATGCACTTTTGTGTTTTATTTTTTTCGCGTGGTATCGATTATCACAAAACTTTTTTATGGTATCGAAATCTAATCAAAATTTTGGTATTGTGACAACCCTTATTCAGATATTTCATTTTCCTTTTCGTTTCTGAAATAAAAAGGTGTTCTGCGACTTTTTACTCACCCTGAACTACACCACACAGGAGAGCTGGCAGGTCCTCCACACTATATCACATAGGAGAGCTAACAGATCATTGATACTACACCACACAGGAGAGCTGCCAGGTCCTCCATACTACACCATACGGGAGAGCTGGCAGGTCCTCCACACTATATCACATAGGAGAGCTAACAGATCATTGATACTACACCACACAGGAGAGCTGCCAGGTCCTCCATACTACACCATACGGGAGAGCTGGCAGGTCCTCCATACTACACCATACGGGAGAGCTGGCAGGTCCTCCATACTACACCATACGGGAGAGCTGGCAGGTCCTCCATACTACACCATACGGGAGAGCTGGCAGGTCCTCCATACTACACCATACGGGAGAGCTGGCAGGTCCTCTATACTACACCATACGGGAGAGCTGGCAGGTCCTCCATACTACACCATACGGGAGAGCTGGCAGGTCCTCTATACTACACCATACGGGAGAGCTGGCAGGTCCTCCATACTACACCATACGGGAGAGCTGACAGGTCCTCTATACTACACCATACGGGAGAGCTGGCAGGTCCTCCATACTACACCATATGGGAGAGCTGGCAGGTCTTCTATACTACACCATACGGGAGAGCTGACAGGTCCTCTATACTACACCATACGGGAGAGCTGACAGGTCCTCTATACTACACCATACGGGAGAGCTGGCAGGTCCTCCACATTACACCATACGGGAGAGCTGGCAGGTCCTCCATACTACACCATATGGGAGAGCTGGCAGGTCCTCCATACTACACCATACGGGAGAGCTGGCAGGTCCTCTATACTACACAATACGGGAGAGCTGACAGGTCCTCTATACTACACCATATGGGAGAGCTGGCAGGTCCTCCATACTACACCATATGGGAGAGCTGGCAGGTCCTCCATACTACACCATATGGGAGAGCTGGCAGGTCTTCTATACTACACCATACGGGAGAGCTGACAGGTCCTCTATACTACATGAAACAGAAGAACTGACAGATCCTCTATACTACACCACACAATCATCACGTCACCTGAGCTGGGCCACTAGCTGCTTAGGATGCAAGCCAGGAGAGGCCTGTGTCCTGCACCGCCTCGCTGACAGCAACATGGAGGTATTTGTTATTTTGCTTTGGCAGCAGACTGTTGGCCATTATGGGTGGGACTATATAGGGACATTTGTTCTACTGGCACCCATTATAAGGGGGTATTGGTATTAAAAGGGGCATCAGTACTACTTGGGGCACTATAAGTGGGCATTATCACTTCTGGGGCATACAAAAAGGGGGCATATTTACTACTGGGGCACACTGCGGGGGCTTTAATACTACTGAGGGCATTATGATGGGTTTATAATTACTGAAGGGCACTAAAGGGGGCATTACTACTACTGGGAGAGGGGGAATTACGGTGGGCTTTTTTAATACTGGAGGACCATGGGCACATCATTACTATTGGGTGAATTGTAGGGGTACCATTACTACTAAGGGCACTCTGGGGGAAAATTATTACTATTGGTGGCACCTTTGGAAGCAACTATTCATTTGGGTTCACACTGTCAAAGTATCAGCTTAGCACAATTATTTTTGCAGGACACTATGTTTGTAGCACGATTACTGTCTGGGGCACTATTTTCTGGGTGCAATCATTATTGAGGGCACGGTGAGTCATAAATTGTTGAAGGAGGCACAATCTGTTTTGTACTAGTATTTTCAGGGTGACGGTTTCTGCAGTATAGTATTAGGAAGCACTATGGTAACTCTAGAGGTGGCTAAAAGAAGTCATCATGGCAGTGTGGTCTAAATGAAGAAGATGAGGAAAAAGAACATGTATATCAGAGAGACATCACTGTAATGTAAGAGGTATGTGGTGCTGTATTCTCCTGTATGTTTGGTAGTAGGGAATGTTATTTAAAAAGTAATAGTGATCCATCATGGGTCCTAATGTGGTGTCTGTCATTTTGACAGTAAGTTTAGTGCTGCATGCTATGGTATTCTTCTGTCAAATCTGAAGGAACTTCTGACTGAGGCTTAGAACAGAGACTATGACAGTGGGGTGAGAATAGGCTTACTTTGGTAACATACTCACACACACACATACTCAGCACACATAAACACAATACCTTACAACTTTTTAAAAGCTCACCAGCAGTGAGCATAGTGGCAAATGTTTTTGACACTAAGCCAAGCCTCTAACTCCACCCAATGCCTAGCTATACATTCCCAATGCCGCCCAGTTCCTCTTCGTGCTCCCACACAGTAGTTATGCCATCTTAATACCCCCACACAATGGTTATTCTCCCTTAGTGCCCCTATGGTTCCCTTACATAGTAGTTATGCCCCCAAAGTGCCCTAACACCAGAGGTATGCCCCCTAAGTGCCCCCACACATTATGTATGCCCCCATGGCAGAGAAGTTAGTACTGGGGTCCAGCATTAAAATCCATTCAATCTAGATGGATACTAGATTAATCTAGAAGAATACCGGAGTGTAAGACCTTGTATCTACAAATGGAATAGTGCGCACTTATTGCCGGCAAAAGATAAACTACCATTCTGTGAGTAGTAGCTACCAACTCTTCATCTGGACCTCAACTGCCTGCTAGTCACGGGGGCTCTTCTCGTGAGATCTCAAACACATCGGTCGAAACTGAGCAACGCGGAGTTCGGCGTGGGACGCCATAGCCTCTCCGAATATTGAAGCTCATATCGGTAACAGTGAGTAACCCCCGACAAATGTGACATTATATTCAGCTTGTCAACACCGGTCAGCTCATACGTACAAACGGAGCTACGATCAGTGTGTATCATTTACAATCAAACGGTATTACCTATATGAACTCAATAACTGAAAAGCCTGTATATGTATTGGAGGAACGACAGCTGTCTCAAACCAGCACTTAACTACCATTGTTGTCCTAACAGATGAGTGGTTGCAACTTTAAATCGACATAGAAGCCATTACTGTTGCTATATCAGAGGAGCGGTTGCGGTTATATGTCAGTAGAAAGTAATGAGAACTTGCTAAATCCCATTATATATGGTTGGAGTCTATAACAGCAAAACGCTTGCTACCTTTAGTGGACTCTATTAATTTTGTTTCATTTTAAATAGCGATGTCAGTCTAGTACTATCTAATCGCAGATGTACTTCATGTTTTCATGTATTTTAATTTTATGTTTTAATATGTTTTATTAAATATTGTGTTTCAAATTTATATTCCCAGTATTGCATCCTCTGCATATTCCGGGTAAGGAGTGCCCAATACCTGCAATTTACTATACAATGTATGGCGCTGTGCTTGGTGAGCATCGAGAAGGCTGCAGCACTCGCATCAGTGCCGGTGCCTTCTCAAACAGCTGATCGGCAGGGGTACTAGACCCCCACTGATCAGATACTGGTAACCTATCCAGAAGATAGGTCATCAGTAAAAACACTTTAGAATAAAACTGTTTAGAATTTATGAAATATAGTATTTAGAAAATTCTGTTGCAAAAAAAAAAAACTATGTGTGCAACCACCTTTTGGGTGGTTATACAGAATGCCTTTTTTGCTGCATTGTATGATGGCCATAGGAAATTATAAAACTCTCTATAAACACTATTCTGTAGTGGCATTTTGAGAGTTTCCTTTTAATATTTCTCTCTTGGCATCTTTTTTCAAATCACAATATGTGGCATTTCTTTTTGAGTAAAAAAATTTAAAATCAAACATCAGAAAAAAGGTGTGGATAAAAATTGCCACTCCGAAAAATGCCAGAATTTTATGATTTTTTTACAAGCCCGAAAAAAAAGGAAAAGCCTGAGACAAGAGAATTAGGTCTGAAACTAGTATAAATGATGATAACGATCTCAGTACAGTGCTGCGGAATATGTTGGTGCTATGCAATATGTGAACTGAGGGGAGATTTATCAAACTGGTGTAAAGTAGAACTGGCTTAGTTGCAACCAATCAGATACCACCTTTTATTTTTCACCGCTCCTTTGGAAAATGAAAGGCGGAATTTGGTTGGTTGCTATGGGCAACTAAGCCAGTTCTACTTTATATAATTTTGATAAATCTCCACCTAAGTGCTTGGTCACCTACAAATTACAAAAAAGCTTTTATAACATCCAATTCTGAATGGATAGGCTTTAATATGGGGTTGGTTCCCCCCTTCATCCCTTTGCAGCTAAACAGCTTCCACTCTTCTGAGAAGGCTTTAGGATTTCGGAGTGTGTCTGTTGGAAGTGTATTTTTGAGACCAGACACTGATGTTGGATGAGAGGGCCTGGCTTTTAATCTCTTTTCTGCTTTATCCCAAAAGTGTTTGAGGTCAGTGCTATGTGTGGGCTAGTCATGTTCTTCCTCACTGAACTCACCCAACCATGCCATTATGGACCTAGCTTTGCGCACTGGGACACAGTCATGCTGAAACAGAAAATGGGTCTTTTACAAACTGTTCCCACAAAGTTGGAAACAAGCAATTGTCCAAAACGTCTTGGCTTGTTGAAGCATTAAAGAGATTTTCTCATCTCACTGTTATGGCTTGTTCACACGAACGTGCCGTATTTTGTGGTCCGCAAATTTGTGGAACGGAACGGATGGCCCTTTATAGAAATGCCTATTCTTGTCCGCAAAACGGACAAGAATAGGACATGACTTATAGTTTTTGCGAAACCACTGAACGGAGCAACGGATGCGGACAGCACACGGAACACAAGTGAACCAAACCACGGTCGTGTGAATGAGCCCTTAAGGCGAGATGGGAAATAAGCCCTGACCACCAGGTGGCTGGGACAGGCAGTCACCAAACACAAATCTCGGCTATCAGACTGCCAGGTAGAGAAGGGCGATTCGTCGCTCCACAGAACACGTTTCCACTGCTCCGTAGTCCAGTGGCAGTGTGCTCTACACCACGCCATCCGATGCTTGTACATGGTGATGTAAGGCTTGTATGCAGATCCTCAGCCATTGCCACAGGTCCCATTGCCACAGGTGTATAAAATCCAGCTCCTAGCCATGCACTCTGCTTTTACAAGTATCTGTGAGAGAATGGTTCCTCCAGAACTCGTTCTAAAGAGCTCCCTGAATTCCAGCGTAGCTCTGAATGCAATGATGAAGTGTGTCCCAATACTTGTGCCCATATAATGTTTATGAACATTAGTTTTCTACCCCTTTCACACGAGCGAGTCTTCCGCCCGGGTGCAATGTGTGAACGCATAGCACCCGCACTGAATCCTGACCCATTCATTTCAATGGGTCTGTGTACATGAGCAATTTTTTCCACGCATCAGTTTTGCGACCACAGCACTGAACAGTGAAGTCTCAGAAGCACTGTACTCCCAGAGCCCCAATGGCTCCCTTATGCCATGATCGAGGGGGCCGTTCAGTTGTTGTGACAGCCTCAGGCCCTCTGAAAGCTCCGAGGCTTGTCACAGCTTAGTTACTGTGAAGCTCATAGGAACATAACGATTCTCCTATATGTTAAATCCTTGAAGTCTATAGGAGAAGCAATCAGACGATTGCATGTTAAAGTCCCCTAGGGAGAGTTGAAAAAAAGTGTAATATAAAAAATCTAATCACCCCTTTGCCCCATATTATAAACAAAATTAAACAATAAAAATAAAGATTAGTTACATCGTCACATCCCAAAATACATGGCAGAACTATTAAAATATAAACGTATTTATCCAGTATGGTGAATGCCGTAATGGAAAAAAAAAATGCAGTTTTTCTTAGTCTCTTAACCTTCAAAAAAATTGAATAAAAAGTGATTAAAAAGTCATATGCATCCAAAATGGTAACAACAAAAACTACAGATCGCCCTGTGAAAAATAAGCCTTCACAAAGCTCAGTAGACATAAATCTAAAAACGTCACGGGGGTCAGAATATAGTGATTCAAAGAAAAATTGTGTTTTCCATAAAACACAATAAAAACTATAAAAATGTGGTATCGCTTCCTCACAGAATGAAGCTAACAGGTCAGTTTCACCACATAGGGAACTCTGTAAAAACTAAACCTGTATAACTACGGTACAGCATTTTTTTTCCCAATTCCACCCCACATGGAATTTTTTTTACCAGCTTTCCACTACATTGTATGCAATATAAAATGATGACATTAGAAAGTACAATTTATCTAATAAAAAACAAGAATTTATATGACTATGTGAATGGAAAAATAAAAAAGTTATGGCTCCAAGAAGGTATAGAGTAAAAGATGAAAATTGGCCCTGTCCTAAAAGGGGTATTCCCATCACGCAGGTTCATACTTACCTGTTCCCGGCGTGCCATCCATTTCCTGGTTTCGGCAGGGGGCGGGCTTTTATCTTGATTGATAAAAGCCCGGCCGGGCTGCACGCTGGACTGAACGCGCTCGCCGTTGCGCATGCGCAATGGTGACTTCTTCCTGGCAAGTATACTATACTGGCCAGGAAGAAGTCACCATAGCGCATGCGCGGCGTCGATGTGCGCTTTCAGGACCGCGTGCGGCCCGGCCAGAAGAGAAGAAGTCTTCTGCGCAAGCGCGGCCACTGTGATTCCAGAGAAGAGCAGTGGCCATAACCAGGGGAGACGGAAGACAACAATCAGGTAAGTATAGCCTAATTTTCTTGTAATGGGTAGGAATTGGTTAATTAAATATATTTAGAAAAATGATCACTGTTAAATCACTAACACAGGCGTGTGGAAATTGTATCGCCCGACGCCCGGGAAGTGCAGTTCCAGGCGCCGGGCAGGTAGTTTGTTCGGTAGCTTAGCCCTGCTTCGGGCAAGTAGCAGGGCTGACCGTGGCTGCCTTAGGGCGCAGAGATGCCGGGCCAAGGGAGGGGGAGAAAAAACTTAAATAAATCACTTGCACTCCTCTGGCTGGCCGCGGCTGTTCTCCTCTGTATGAGGATAATATCTTGAGCTCCCAACAAGTTGTTTAAGGACCTCGGAAAACTCGGCCAATCAGTGGCTGCAGCTGCATCACATGTCAGGCCAGGGATTTCCTGCTTAGCCAATCACTGGCCTGACACATGACACAGCTGCGGCCACTGATTGGCTGAGTTTTCCCAGGTCCTCAAACAACTTGTCGGAAGCCCAAGATACCAGGATTATACAGAGGAGAAGGGGAGTTGCTGCGGACGGGACCAGGTGAGTATTATGGCTTTTTACACATTAACAGAGGGGGGAGGGAGAGGGGTGAAATGTGACATGAGGGGGGGGGGGGAGTGGTGTGACATGGGGGGAGGAGTGATGTGACATGGGGGGAGTGATGTGATATGGGAGGGGAGTGATATGACATGGGGGGAGTGATGTGACATGGGGGGAGAGATGTAACATTTCTCCCCCTCCATGTCACATCTCTTCCTCCTTCATGTCACAGTTCTATTATTACTAGGGATGTCCCGATACCATTTTTTTAGGACCGAGTACGAGTACCGATACTTTTATTTAAGTACTCGCCGATACCAATTACCGATACCTCGTATAAACAGCGCCCCAGTTACTGATAGCAATGAAAAAAATTAAAGCTGGAATTTTGTTGATGTGGCTTTTCTTTTCCTTTGTACAAGTGTTAATAAATGGGAATATAATAGTGTTTTCCAACCAATGTGCATCCGGGGGGATCTGTTATGGGGATCTGTGGATGGCACTGTTATGGGGGATCTGTGGATGACGCTGTAATGGGGGATCTGTGGATGACACTAATGGGGGGGGATCTCTGGATGACACTAATGGGGGGATCTCTGGATGACACTAATGGGGGGATCTCTGGATGACACTAATGGAGGGATCTCTGGATGACACTAATGGGGGATATCTGGATGACACTAATGGGGGGATCTCTGGATGACACTAATGGGGGAGGGATCTCTGAATGACACTAATGGGGGGGGGTCTCTGGATGACACTAATGGGGGGTGGGATCTCTGGATGACACTAATGGGGGGGGGATCTCTGGATGACACTAATGGGGGCTCTCTGGATGACACTAATGGGGGATCTTTGGATGACACTAATGGGGGATCTCTGGATGACACTAATGGGGGGGGATCTCTGGATGACACTAATGGGGGGGGATCTCTGGATGACACTAATGGGGGATCTTTGGATGACACTAATGGGGGATCTCTGGATGACACATATATAGCATATTATTCTATATAAGTGTCATCCACAGATCCCCCATTAGTGTCATCCACAGATCCCCCATTAGTACCATCATAGTGTGGGGAGGGGCAGTTTACACTCGCAGGGGCCGGTGTAGCTTGACTCTTTCATACACCGCAGCTCCTATACACTATTGACGTAAACTTAATCTCTATTAATGTGGCTGGAATTACTAACTATTGATGCGCAGTCTCCCTCAGGTTAGGCGCTCAGTCCCTCCATTCTCCTCCTGCCCCGCCTGCCTTCTTCATTCATAAAGTGGGCGGAGCGCGCAGGGGGGACGTGAGGTGCTTGGAGGAATCGGGCAGCTTGAGCTCTCAGTTCCTCCATGCGCCTCATGTCCCGCCTGCCCGCTCTGCCCACTTTTATGAATGAAGGCAGACGGGGCAGGAGGAGCATGGAGGGACTGAGCGCCTGACCTGAGGGAGACTGCGAATCAATAGTTAGTAATTCCGGCCACATTAATAGAGGTTAGGTTTACTTCAATAGTGTATCGGAACTTCCGGTATCGGCAACGGTATCGGCGATATTTTCACGAGTACAAGTACTCGTGAAAATGCCGGTATTGGTCCCGATACTGGTATCGGGACATCCCTAATTATTACATTATTTTTTGTATCAGGACAAGTAGTTGTCATGAGGGGCAAGTAGATCAAGCCCCCACTTTAGTCCTTCGAAAAGTAGTTTTTTTAAAAAAAAATCCACACCCCTGTAACAGATTTAACAGTGATCATTGAGATGGGAATACCCCTTTAAGGGGGTTTATTACAGGGGTTATTCCATGACTAGTGTAAAAAAAAAAAAATCAGAGATCATCTAGTACATCAGTGTTTCCCAACCAGTGTGCCTCCAGCTGTTGCAAAACTACAACTCCCAGTATGTCCGGACAGCCCTTTGTTGTGCGGGCATGCTGGGAGTTGTAGTTTTGCAACAGCTGGAGGCACACTGGTTGGGAAACACTGTAGTACATGACAATCTCAAAGGAAGCTAGAACCAGCCCTGTACCTCACATGGATCCAGAGATCTCCCCATTCACTGCTCTGCTAGATTTATTTCAAGCTGGCAGTTCAGGGGGAGTGTCCTTTCTGCTGCATCTGGTGACAGTTGAAGGATAGAACCGAGCATGTACTTCCATCTCAGTGAGCTGGACAGAGAATTTACAAAAAGAGCAAACAGCAGGTGGCGCTACATAGATTTCAGCGAATAACCCAGTGGCTATAATAATAACAGCATGCAATTACCAAGGTCCAGGTGCTGGGATGAAAAATGGAGAACTTTTTGGGGTGGAACAGCCCCTTTAATAACAGTAGGTGTCTAATAGGCCACCCAGGGTTCCTCTGGGAAAAAAGTATGCAAATTAGCTCCCTGGTAAGACTGCCTGCCTGGTGACCGGTAATCGTGCCTTCCGGATGCCTAGGCCTCAGCCTGGCACGTCTGTGTGAGGGACGGTTTCCTGCAGTGTCCGCCCTGCCCTGGTGAGTCCGGCACACAAGGGGTTAGCCGCGAGGAATGCGGGAGTGTGGAATGTGCATGCAGATGAGACGGATGCTAATCTCATGCTAATGAGCCTGTGGCTGGGAACAGGCCGAGGTTATTGGCTTCCCCGGATCCTAATCCAGACGGCTCCTTGCTGCTGAAGTCGGAGCCGCCAGGGTCCCCTGATCGTAGCGCAGCCCCCCGCCCCTCCCGGACATGCTGGCTCGTGGAGCGGAGGACTTCCTGCCTGCTGGGCGGCTCGGTGCCCTGCTGTAGGGGCCGCGTCTCCGCTGCTGAGCCCCGGCTGCTCCTCTCCAGCCTCTTTCTGTACTTATGGAGGAGTTTGCAGGGGCTGATCATGCCTAGGAAGGGGAATGGGCAGCTGCCTTTACCGGATGGCTGGGAGGAAGCGAGAGACTACGACGGGAAGGTGTTTTACATCGACCACAACACCCGGCAGACCAGCTGGATCGACCCCCGGGACAGGTATGGTGACACGCGCCCGCCCCCATGTGTAGTGAGCACCACTGCCGCCGGGCATGGCGGTACCGCGGCTTATACCGCACCGGACAGTGGGGCTGGAGGACAATGTAGCAGCTGTTGTACGGTGGTGTTGTGTGTGAGCCTGGAGGGGGAGGGAGCTGGGGAAGAAAGACGGCCGGGGAGCGCACACCGAGCAGTCACTTTGGGTAATGAGGGGGGGAGGAGCCAGCTGAGGAATGCTGGGCTCTGTGAGGGAAAAATGTGGTGAGGCAACATGGAGCAGCTCAGAGGAGGGGGCGCAGCTTTCCCACACTCCCTAAACTGCTGTGCTGCCCCTCACCCTCCAAGGGGTTAATAATCCTAATATTATGGGTCCAGTATGTAGTATGGCTCCTGGTTGTCTCCAGCTTGGACCTAGGCCCCAAAGTTGTCTCGCAGGAGGAAAGCACCTACCACAGCTATTGGGGTGAAACTCTTCCAAAAACGCCACAACGACAGGCAACCTGTCAAGGTGCGAAAACTGCTCCTTCCCGCCATTGTTGGACTGCACCGCTGGCGAGTGAAGCCTGGCGCCAGCTCAGCGCATAAGTGGCGGTGCTACCGGCCCCAGAGTCCTAGTCCTCACATACTGGCCCTCCAGCATTGCTGTAAATGTCAGTAATGCGCCTTTGTCACTACACATACCAGTGTCACAAGATTCCTCATTGTGCTCGAGCTGCTGGCATACCACTGTCACTTCTGGTTACCGGAGGTGGGGGCCATAGATGCCCGTCTCTGAGGAGATTACTGTAGTGGTGCTCTGTGGCCACCAAAAGTTGTTTCTTCTATTGTCTGATGGAAAAGATATGTAATTATTTTGGTCAGACCTTGTCATGTTGTCTTTGGAGATACGGCAGTTCAGCTCCAGCCATGTTTGATCATCCTCGTTGGCACCTCAAGAAGTGCGTTCGGTCATAAATAGGGTTGAGAGAACTTTGTGTTTTCAAGTTCGGCATACCGTTATGGATTCCGCTCCCATTACTTATGGTCCGTGGTGGCGGAATCCACAACTGAATTCTTACATAACCCCAACCTTGTACGCCGAACCTGAAACGCAAAGTTCGCTCAACACTAGTCATAAGTATTAAAATCAATTGGAATACCGTATTATCTGTATGGTAATCTACGGGCTGACCAATGACATTGCTTGCTCTAATGGGTATGAATATTTCTCATCTGGTAGAGAAGTCTCATGTCTTTGGCCTTCACGTATCAGAGCTTCTCGGGGAAGAAGTGGCCGCCTCTCTGGTTGTAGTGGGTAAGAAGGCCTCCTTCTGAGTTTTGACACCTGAGGCCCACCTTGTGAGTTCACCATACTGTACCTGCATATGAATGGAGGATGGGCCTAGCTAACGAAGAATAGAAAACCCTGTCATTTTCATGTATCGACTTTCGCAAAACCAAGCCACAAAGACAACCTGTCCTGTGAGGTTAAACCGCCACCAAACAGTTGGTGGATCGAAACGTTTTTACATTGCTCCATCGGTAAGGTCACTAGTGTTGATGGAATCAAGCAAAGCCGATTCGGTCAAACACTTCGATTTTAATACCATCTCGGTACAGCATTAAAATGTATTGGCTCCATGGAAGCCAAACCCGACTTCGAATTCCTAATTTTAAATGTTCTTAAAGATGCAGAAATGAATAGCGAATTAAATCGACGAAGTTTGGCTCCACGGAGCCAATACATTTTAATGTCGTACAGAGACAGCATTAACATCGAAGTGATTGACTGAAGCCTAAAGGTGACCATTTGTATGTCACATGAATCATAGCGGCATTTATATGATGAGTTCTGGACAAGGGACATTTACCCAGAACACCCTCAACAGTTTTGATCATGTGTATGATGGTGTGTATATAATGCTCGGCTATATCTGGAATTCCCATAGAAATCAACGCATGCATGCCTGGCCGCTCTGTTCATTTCAGGAGGGCTGCAGGGATGGTAGACCGCACGGGCACTTAGGTGACAAGCGCACGCGAGAGATTACTGTGTGGCCTCAGGGTGATGTCTGAGGAACTAATAGGAGACTTGAGGATCAGGGGAGGTGCTGGGCTCATTCGAAATGTGTGCAGCTGGGCTCCACTGATGGTTAGGAGAACCCCTTCAGATCTTTTCACAGGTGATCTGCATATATATGAAATAATTTTTTCCCCCAAACTAAAGCAATTATTAGGATTTGAATGTGGCGGCATGACGTAACTGGTTCGTACCGCGCTCCGTACCACCTCACCCGCCCGCTATGATGTCCGGGATTGCGTCCCGCCTTTGCTTCTAGCCGCTGCATTCGCCCCATGCTCCCTCTGATGACTGGTGGCGTTCCTTGGTCCTGGCTTCCACTGATGGTTGGCAGCGCAGTGCTGTGTGATGGGATCTGATCAGAGGCACGCTAAGGTGGATAGCTGAGGCCTGATCCAGGGCCCGCCACCATAAGAATCCTCTGCCTGCCTGTCCCTCGCTGGGTCTTACCATCTTTGTCCAGCTTCTGTGTTGGCTTCGGCCACGATTCCAGCAGCTCCCGTCTGTGCCGGAGAAGGCAGGAATTTAAAAGTGACGGTAGTGGTTGGCAGTTCGGAATGCCCGGTGTAAAGAGGGGTCTGTGCCATCATTTTTGAAGTCTTCCTCATTCGGACTGTGCTCTCAACTTCATGTGAGTGAGGTGCCTTCGACTTGTGTAGTCTTCCACCTATGGAGCGGTGTATACAGATTTTGTAAATTTAATAGCCGGAAAGCTGTGAATATTAAAAACCTCTCCAAACTATATTTATAAGCTGGCTGACAGAGTATGGCCCCTAAAAATAGTAGAAAATCCGGTGAACTGTCCTCTCCAAAGTGTCGTTCAGGGGGCAGACCAGAAGGGGGTCCCTCCAAGATTGACAAATGGCCAAAACCAGGTTTGCCTCCAAGGACATCCAGGGGATTGCACTAAAGGAAATAATCAGGACTACTTTGTTGAAGGAGAAGCCGTGGAATTGGGGCCGTCGGGGTATTATCAGTTACCTCTACTAATTCTGAAATTTTCACATGTGTCAAGAGAACCAATGAGGCCTTAGAGATTCTAACAACACAAATGGGGTCAAGTAAAAACTGATATATCGCTTATTCGACATGATCTAAATAAAGTGCGATCCAAACTTCAAAAACTAGATGCTGTTACTTCAGATTTGAGATCAGAGATTGATATTATGAAACGTGATATCTTGCTTTTAATGCAGAAAGGGGGTCTTGAAAGCTAATAGATCAAGACATTGTAGTATTAGTATCATAGGGCTTCCAGAAGGAGCAGAAGGCAAGGGCCCTGGAGAACTTGGGGAAGGATTATTTTTATTTTTTTATTTTTTTGGGAGTGGAACATGCACATCGTTTGCAAGCTGGAAAAAACCTTGGGTCCTATCCATCCGTAAGTCAAATTTTCTGAGCGCAGCACCGCCCCGCATCCTCCGAATCTCCTCCTTGCTGGCTGACGTCAGAGCTGGAGCGCCGAAATCTCGCGATGCGCATACATAGTTCGTTCCCTGTGCTGATGCCAGCACAGGGAAGGAACATGATGCTGACACTGCGCATGCTTTAGCTCGCGCATCGAGAGATTTCGGCGCTCCTACTCTGTGATATCGGCCGGCAAGGAGGAGATTCGGAGGATGCGGGGCGGTGCTGCGCTCAGAAAATTTGACTCCTCTCCGGACACAGGAGTCATGTCAGGTTCTTTTGCATATCTCTAAAATCCTTTTTTTTTTTACGCAATAAAAGCACATAGAGCTATGGGGACTGGGTATTGCAGATGTGCTAGCGGCCATCTAGCAGCTCATGTCCCCAGCTGTATACACAAAATCCTGGTGACAGGTTCCCTTTAAGCTCCAAAGATGGGGATAGGATCCTGAAGAGAGCGAGGGAGAAATCGGATTTGTTATAATGTTTGTAAGATCTCCATCTATCTGGATGAGGCCTCATGCACACGACAGTTGTTTTTAGCGGTCTACAAAATGGGGTTCCGTGTCCGTTTTTGGTTCCGTTTTGTTTCCGTGGTCCGCCAGAAAAAAAGGAAGGAAAAAAAAAGTGTCATTTAAATATCTCCACCCAGGAAAAAAGACACATCTTTGTGGCTGTCAAAAAAAAATAATAAACTGGCACAGGCTAACGTTAAGTATTCTCTTAATTCTGCTTCTAGATTGCGGGTTGTCTTTGAGGACAATGTTCATATTTTTGATATGCCGGAGGAGGCTGCAGAATGGATGGATATAAAGGGACTTAAATAGTCCTATGGACTTGTGAAGGCTGCAGCCCCTTTGTTTATGATGGTGTGCGGTGGGGGTTGGGGGGGGGGGGGTAAGGAGTAGTTCCTGGAATAGAGTTCTCAGGTTAATATTAGCCAGCGGACAAGTGGTGGGGTGAGGATGGGGTGGTGGGGTTGGGGGAACTGGTGGAGCGAGGGTTTATTTATTTATTTTTGACCCAGTTCATCGGTTAAGATATTAGCATGGAATATATGGGGGACAAAGTTGAGAAATGTGCCATTTTCAATTTGATTCATAAACATCTTCCAGGCATAGTTGGTTTATTGGAAACGCACCTGACTAAAGACACCACTCATTTAACCAAAAATAACTGGATGAGTTCTTGTTATCACTCAGTCTACACTAGTTATTTCAGGGGGGGTTTCTGTATCGATACATAGACAGGTTGACTTTAAAGTGTAACCGTCATAGAACAGGGGGCCCCATGTCTCGTATTGACTTGGCGCTAATTAACCACGGATATGTGGGTAGCGTGGTCAAAATGTGTTACGAGCCAAGATCGGTCTCCGATCACTCTCCTTTGTTGGCGAACGATCTTGGCTGGGGTAGAGGGTGTGGAATTTGTCCGGTTAATCTGCATTGGTTGAGCCTCATTGAAGAACATCAATCCATTCAGGAGGAGATCATCGCTGTCTGGAATATTAATAATGGTTCTATGAAAATGTATTATGTCTGGGACGCTATGAAAGCCTTTATTAGGGGAATCCTAATGAGGAGGATAGCATTTATGAGGAGGGACCTTGCTCTGAGAGAGAAGGAGCTTAAAGAAGAGGCTAAAAAGAGCAAGCGTATTATGAACATCAGACAGACGTTAAGAGAGAGGATATGATAGAGGCACAACAAAAATACGGGGATTTCATGTATGAAAAAGCTCAACAAAGGAACTTTTTCTGGCTATAATGCTTTTAGAGAATCGGGGAAACCTGATAAGCTATTATCTGCCATTGTTAAGAACCAGGGTAGTGCCCCCTCTATATTTGCATTAAGATCATCACAAGGTAATATTCTTCAGAGTCGGGAAGAAATTAGGAACACCTTCCAGTGTTACTTTACCGATTTTATATAGAACTGAAAGTAAGGTATCTGAACTGGAGATAGAAGACTACCTAAACCATATTACATTCCCAAGGTTATCTGAGGAGCAGAGATCTGTGACTGATCTACAGAAGGCCTTGGATTCAAGGTAACACTTCTCCGGGCTCAGATGGGTTTCCATTTGAGGTCTATAGCAGATACCGGGATGCATTGCTCCCCTGCCTGGTGGAGGTCATTAATGACTCAGCCCGGGTAGGGAAACTACTGAGATCTATGATTGAGGCTATTATTGTGTTAATAGGAAAAAAGGGAAAAGATCTCCTGAAGGTCGGCGCATACAGACCTATATCTCTGCTTAAGGGTCATGGGGTTGGGGGGTGGGGGGGCCTCACTCCATCCTGTCATTGAATGCCACTAAGGCTTCTGACAGGGTGGAGTGGGGCTTTCTCTGGACAATAATGAGGTATTTTGGAATTGGGGACTATTTAATTAATTTGACACGAATGTTCTATACAAACCCAACGGCTCGAATTAGTGTCAATGGTGTGTTAACCCCTTCTGTCTTACTATCATGAAGTATGCTTCTGGGATGCCCGCTGTCCCCTCTTTTATTCAATCTTTTTTTAGAACCTTTTGGCCTTAAAGTTCAGGCCGGATGGCTCAATAAGGGGTTTTGGAGGAGATGGGAGCGTACGAAAAGTGTCTTTATATGTAGACAACATTCTTTCATGTTTGGGGGGCACCCCGAATACACTACCGAATATTATTCACAATGTGGAGGAGTTCGGAGGTATGTCGGGGCTAGAAATGAATTGGAATAGGACTATTCTGTTGCCTCTAGAGGATATGACCCTGGTTAATACAGGGGGAGTGAGGATACTTGGACCACATTAGAGATTAGAGTTTCCTCCTCCTTCGGTTGGTTTTATTCCACTTAATATTATTCCTCTAATTAAAAACAAAAGCTAAGATTGGGATCTGGTCAAAACTACCACTATCGATGGCCGATAGAATCTCACTTACAAAAATTGAGGGAGAATAATCATTTTAATATCTGTTCATGGTTGCACCAGTCTGGATTGATAATAGCACGTTTTCACTTATCAATAAGTTACTAAATGAATTAATTTGGGGGAGAAAACGTGCTAGAATGAAATAAAATATCTTTATTATCCTGTTAGTTCAGGAGGATTGGGTGTACCCTTATTCTGAGGTTATTTGGCAGGTCAGCTATAGAAGATAAGGGAATGGCAGCTAGACCCTGTGCTAAAGGATTTGGTTCATAACTCAGGATATAAAACGGGGCTTGACAAATTAACTTGGAATTCAGGAGCCAGCTAAAAAAGTTTGGAGCCAGGCGGAGACGCGTCTTAAAGCCCCCGGTAGATGCCCCCATAGTGCTTCCCCCCCCCCCACACTTCTCCAAAAACCCCTCCAATAATGCATGCCAGTACATAGGGCCCCCAGTAGATGCCCCCATAGTGCTCCTTCCCCTCTTCTCCATAGTGCCCCCCCATAATGTGCTAGTATATAGGACCCCTGTAGTGCCCCCCATAATGTGCCACTATATAGGGCCCTCATAGCGCTTGCCCACTTCTCCATAGTGCCCTGCCATGTTGTGCCAGTATTTAGGGCCCCCGTAGTGCTTTCCTCTTCATAGTGCCCCCCATATTGTGCCAGTATATAGGGCCCCCATAGTGCTTTCCCTCTTCATACTGCCCCCCATATTGTGCCAGTATATAGGGCCCCATAGTGCCCACCCCCCCATATTGTGCCAGTATATAGGCCACACCCCCTTCTTGCCACAGTATACTATAAATAATAAAAACAATAAGCTCCTATAAGCCTTATTCTGTTGCCAGTGATGCGATGCAGGCCTCTTCCGGCCTGTGTCCCGCACTGTACGGCTCAAGCGGTGCGATGACGTAATTGCACTGGCCTCTGATAGGCTACGGGCAAGGGAGACGCCTCTCCCCTGCACCATTTATCTGTATCGCTGTCCTGAGGACGGCGATACAGATAAATATGGAGATGACCGCTTCCACAATGGAAGCCTCCGGACAGAATAGGCCCCCCTCCGGCGCTCTGCAGCCATCGCCCCGGGCACCTTTGAAAACTGGCTGACAAATACCCAAGCGCCAGGACCAAATTCCTGATCGCCATGGCGACCTGGCGCCTGGGACTTGTCGAGTCCTGATATACAAGCATATTTGTGTTGCTTGAATCTGGATCTAAATCAGATGAAGGACCCTGCTTGTCCTGCCATGGTCAATCTTATGGTGTGGGACTATATGAGGAAGTTATTAGAGGTTACTACTGCACATGATTTCACACCACTTTGGGGAAATGTTTATTTGGGTGATTTTTTTGAATATGTCACAGGATAAGTTCTGGACAAACTCGGGTATTAATTATCATTCTTATTATTCGGTCATTCTTATATTAGATGAGATTTCCTATTTAGAAGGGATTAGCAAGATTAACTGGTTTAGATACAGACAACTCTATTCGGCTTACTCTTCCATAGGCCAATTTTGGTTATTTACAGTGGAACATAATGCATTAATATTCTGAAGAAGGCATGGGGGGGGGGGGGGGATTGAATTATCAAATATATATAGGGGATTGATCCATGGCCTAAGTAGGGTGTTTTTTCCTAATTGGCTGAGGTGGAGATGTGAGGCTCCTGGACTAGTACAGATAGACTGGGTCAGATTTTATAGACATATGAGTAGATGCCCAGTGAATATACAAATCACACTTTATTGCAATTTCACTTTGTACGTCGGCTAGGGGGGGTCCATGAGTTCGCCGACTTCATGCATCTTTGCTGGTACTGCAGATATGTTCAGGTATTTTGGCAAGGTGTTTATGGAATTGTTAAAAATAGGATTGGGGTCCAGGGGGATTATGGGGTTATGTTTAGGAGTTGGTTTCTATCTGCCAGGGGGTTTAATTGAGTAACCAGATGTTTAATATATGTGATATAACTCCACTGCTTTATAATAAATAAGGGGGGGAAAAAACCTACAGCAATCATAAGTTACATAATGGTACATTTCTGACATGCTATAGTAGACCTCCAAAAACATATAATCAGGTCTACATGTGTAATCTTGCTGACAAAATCCCCTTAATTAGCACCCGCTGTGACCCTTTCAGCCACGTGGTACTGGAACACAGCACGGCCGTGTCACAACCATGTGGTCGTACCCAAAGAGTAGGTCAGGCTTGGAATACACTTCCAGCAGATGTGGTTGGGAACTCAACAGTAACATAGTACCTAAGGCCGAAAAAAGGTAGAAGCCAATTTTCCCCACTTAAGGGGAGTAAAACATTCCTTCCCGACTCCAATCAGAATAACTCCCTGGATCAACGCCCCCTCTCTAGTAGCTATAGCCTGTAATATTATTACACTCCAGAAATACATCCAGTCCCCTCTTGAATTCCTTTATTGTACTCACCATCACCACCTCCTCAGGCAGAGAGTTCCATAGTCTCACTGCTCTTACAGTGAAGAATCCTCTTCTATGTTTGTGTACAAACCTTCTTTCCTCCAGATGCAGAGGATGTCCCCTCGTCACAGTCCTGGGGATAAGGACTAATTTAAACATGCCTGGGCTAAACCTATATCTTTCTTAAGATAAGTAATACAATAAGGGCGGACTAGATGGACCATGTGGTCTTTCTCTACTATCAATCTTCCATGTGTCAGTGGTAACTCTTCTTGCTATGTCTACACAGTGCTCTCCTCCTTTACTGTGTGATCCAGCCTTCAGATTTTCCTTTTAAAATGGATACTTTTAACTGTTGGGCCTTATTCATATGTTCATGATGACCTCTATGACAAGATGGTCATTGGTTCATCCACGAAGGATCTGTGGCTTGTCCATGTGTCTGTTTTTGTTGCCCTTTATTTGTCATCTGTATTTCCATAGACACTGCTAGGCCAAAAAATAATTTCCAGTGCATCTCCTACCAATGGTCCAGGAAAACCACAGATGGCATCCATTTTATGTCTGTGGTTTTCACAGACCCATAGCCTATAATGTGTGTGAGGTAACTGTAATCACAAACAAAATAGGACCCTATGGTCTGTGGAAAACCACAGATGTGTGGCTAAACACAAAGTCAATGGATGCATGAGTGGTCTTTGAAGACCACGAACAACATATGTCCATGATTCACTGACATATGAAAGAGACCTTACTTGTAAGAACTTAAGAAAAAGAGTCATTGACCGGGCTGCATAATAATCCGTAGTACCAAGCAGAAGAGAGAGACATGGCTCTAGACACAAGCATGTTCTGGATCCTGAAAGTCCTTATCAAAAAGGTTTTATTTGGAAAAGGATTTCCTGATTTCTTAAAATGGGAATTGATGACATCCTTGGATCTAAAAACATAGCTTCTGAACCAGGGGAGTCCTCTCCTGCATAACGGAAACGGGACGGATCTGTTATGCAGCCCATAGACTTCTGTTATGACGGAGTGAAAGGCATTCCATCATAGAATTGCGTTATGGTCCGTGGTAACGGAATCCATAACGCAATTCTGCTTTTACCAACAAACTAAGTGTGAACGAATTTCATAAGTAGGAAATTCGCTCATCTCTACTCACCAGTATTTACTAACCCGGTTTTTGTGTGAGTGACAATTATTAACTCGGACACTGGAATCTCAAGATCTGACTCACGATCTCATGCTACATATTTGTAGTATGGATATAATAGTAAAATGTGGGTGTGTATGTCATGGCGGAGCAAAATCAATCCATTTAGTCTAGATCAGGGGTGCACAACCTGCGGCCCAGGGGCCACATGCTGCCCTTGATACTATTCTGTACGGCCCCCGACCATCTGGTAACAGGCATGTATGTCTATGTCTTGTGGCTGCTCACATGTATTTCTCCCATTGGATGGGAGTCCCGGAACTGTAACCAGACAATAATGGTATATACTGTTCAATAGGCCATAAATGCAGTATTTCAGTTGTTCATACCCCTTAAAATTTTATTTTCGGCCCTCGACCTTGGTTCAGTCTGGCAATGTGGCCCCCAACCAGAAAACGTTGTGCACCCCTTGTCTAGATGCTGCATCTATGCCTCAAGACTCTGGCTGCCCCTGATGTAGGGCAAGAGTATGTTTTCACTATATCAGCAAAAATTTTGGGACACCTACATGAGCTTTTATAGCATCCCATTCTAAATCCATAGGTATTAATATGCAGTTGGTCCCCTTTGTAGCTAGAACAGCTTCCACTCTTTTAGGAAGTTTTTATACAAGATTTCGGAGTGTCTGTGGGAATTTTGAAGTCTAACTCTGACTTTGGGTGAGAGGGCCTGGTTCTAGTGCATCTCAAAAGCATTTGAGGAGGTTGAGGTCAGGGCTATATGTGGACCAGTCATGTTCTTCATTACCGAACTCGCGTTTCCACTGCTCCAGAGTCGGCATTTTTCATACCACCTCATCCTGTGCATGGGGTTTTTCAGTTATTGAGTCAGCAGAGTGTTGGTATTGGGTATGTTCACACAGCGATAAATCTGTAGCAGATCAGTAGCTGCAAACGGGTCGGTTTTGGTGGCAAATTTGTAACTTCTGCATCAAATCTGGTGGTTTATAGGGTACCTGCTCACGAGTGCAGATTTCAGAACAGAGAATTTGTGTGTGTTTTTTTTTGGCAACTTTTGTTTTCGCATCATAAACCCTGTTACTTGCAGTTTTTGGTGCAGATTCTCCTTAGATCTCACGTTTTTGACGTAGAGCACATGAATTTCTGCAGGCCCCATTCAGATGAATGGAACAGATTTTGAGTCACAAAATCTGCAGCACGTTGAATGCACTAGGGAGAAGATTTATCAAAACTGGTGCCACTGAAAACTGACTTGGTTATCCCTAACAACTAATCAGATTTCGCCTTTCATTTTTCAGAGCTCCTGTTTCTGTTTAGGAGCACAGAATGCCAGAGGATGCACCGAATTTATGATGAGGCTATTTTCACACTAGCGGCAGGGGCGTTCGTTAGGCTGTTCACCCGGCGGATCCGTCCTGCCGCTAGTTCACGTGTGCCCCTGGACTGCCGCTCCGTCCCCATTGGCTATAATGGGAGCGGGGTACCTGCGGCAGCACGGCGAGAGGCAGCCGGACTAAAAGTACTGCATGTTGTACTTTTAGTCTGGCGGCCTCTTGCCTTGTGCTGCCGCTGGAAATCCGCCCCCGCCCCCATTATAGTCGATGGGGAGGGAGCAGCCTTCAGGTATGCAGTGAAGTCACATGGCCTAGGGGCAGCTCAGTCCTATTCAAGTGAATGGGGTTAGGCTGCAATACCAATGCCAGCCACTATCCAATGGCTGGCGCTGTGCTTGGTAAGCTCTGAGGAAGCTGCAGTGCTCAGATGGCATGTTCTCTTTAGACCGCTGTTCACCAGGAGGTGCCGGAAATTGGACCCCTACCGATTTGACATTGATGACCCATCCTGAGTGATCAGTGCACAATCCCTTTAAGCTAGGCCTACACCTGTCGCGGCGAGGATTGCTGAGTAGTGATGATCCCATAGAAATGAATGGGATCGCTGCGGCATTTGCAAGAAATCCAGCCGTGTTGGATTTCTTGCGACTGCCGCAGTGATCCCATTCATTTCTATGGAATCAATGCTACTCAGCGATCCTGGCTGCAACTAGTAGCCCTAGCCTTAAAGGGGTTCTCTTTGTTTAAACTGATGATCTATCCTCTGGATAGGTCATTAGCATCTGGTCTGCGGGAGTCCGACACCTGGGACCCCCGACGATCAGCTGTTTGAGAAGGCAGCGGCACTCCAGGAGAGCTGCGGCCTTCTCGCTGTTTACTGCCGGACCCGTGACGTCATGACTAGTATCAGCTGGCCTGGGCGCAGCTAAGCTCTGTTCACTTTAATGAAGCTTAGCCGCGCCCAGGCCAGTTGATACTAGTCGTGATGTCACTGGGCCGGCGGTAAACAGTGAGGAGGCCGCTGCCTTCTCAAACAGCTGATCGGCAGGGGTCCCGGGCGACGGACCCCTGCCGATCAGATGCTGATGATCTATCCAGAGGATAGATCATCAGTTTAAACAAAGTGCAGAACCCCCTTAAGTGATCAGCTCTCAAATGGTCCCTTTAGGTCAGGCATGTCCAAACTCTGGCCCTCCAGGTGTTGCAGAACTACAACGCCCATTATGCTCTTCTGTAGGTTAATAGCTGTAGGTTGTCCAGGAATGATGGGAGTTGTAGTTTTGCAACATCTGGAGGGCCGGAGTTTGGACATGCCTGCTTTAGGTGATCAGTCGGCTAGTAGCCGGGCTACCTGTCTAAACTCAGCAGCCGATTTGAATATGTTCACTTCATATTAATACAATATTTCTGTAACTTGTCATAATTTCCTTGTATGTTACATTATATACGTGGAAACATATGGCTTCTCTGTTTTGTAAGCTTCCAGCTACATGGCAGTTCTTTTAGTATGCGGATGCTTATCCTAATGTTTAGGTGAGACACCTCATCTGATATGCCTTGCATTCCCAGCATGTGACACAGCCGGGTAAACAAGCTGCTATGTGTATGTTGTGGTTACACGGGATAGGCGGCAGTGTGTCAGTGGAGAGGTGACATACCTGTGACAGGAATGTGCTCTGCTAACCTTACACTGCACTATGACCGTATATGTAGTCACCGTACCTGGCCCTTGGAAGAAAGTTTTTTTTTACTTGGTTTAAAACCTCAATTTGCCACGTACGTTGGCTATCAAAATGATATAGAAAGTATTAGATATGTGGTGTTAGTGTAGGTGAAAGCTTAGGTAAAACTTTGTGCATGTGCGGCAAAGCTCTGAAAATCTGCTCACATCTGAATGGGGTTTGTTCTTCGTAATAGGCATTTTTACTAATTCCACAAAGTGGTACAGTTTCAGCAATTTCTGGAACATATCTGCCAGGTTTTGACGTAGGTTTAGACCTATGATGGCTAACCTCCGGCACTCCTGCTGTTGTAAAACTACAACTCCCAAGATGTACACTTGCTTGACTGTTCTCAGAACTCCACAGAAATGAATGGAGCATGCTGGGAGTCGCAGTTTCACCACAGCTGGAGTGCCGGAGGTTAGCCGTCACTGATAGCCGAGACATGGGGCAATTATTGGGAATGGGTGCTTGTAGAAACGATCGTTCCCGATAATTGCCCACTGTAAAGGTGCCGACTACCACCCATTGAGGGAGCAAAAGTTCATTGGGTGATCATATGTTTGGGCTGGCACCCTAAGGCCGCTCCTCGGCATAAATGCAGGGATGCGGCCAGACATAAATTGCTGAACGCCACAGTTTTTTTCCTGCTGAATCCCAGCGTTTAAGTCTGGTGGGCAAGCGGCACTTTCGGCTATGCCGGATCTAGAGAACTCGGGCAGGCTGTAAACACAAGGGCAACGTCACTGACTACTACGGCTGGCATTTGTATAGTGCAGTTGAAAAATAAATTAAGTATACTATATTAACAGATATTTTTTTTCTACTGACTCCAACTCCATCCAAAACTAGTTCCGTCTCCAACTCCCTAAACCTGTGTCCTTGGAATTCTCTTTCCCAATAATTGCACCCATCATCGGCCTTTGTAAAGGGGCATTTAGACTATCCATGATTAGACGGCCGCCATTGTTTCAGATAGTGTTTTGTTTTTCCCCCTTTGGTTGAGGAGATCACAATCTGGACCACTAGCTATACGTCGTGTTTTTTGACACTTATTGTTTCATGTCTCACAATGGCGTCGGTATTATCACAGTTTTGATGGTGACTGAAAACTTGTGACGTGTTACATTGGACCGATCGAGGTGAAGTGAGAGGCGAGCCTATCGGAGTCCTGCACTGCCATACTGGCTCCCTGCACACAGCCCTGCTGTATGTATAAGCCCGTATGCCATAGGCTCCTTCCCTTTAAGTGCATTGAACTTTTAAGCATTACACTAACAGTACTGTTTGGTTTTGCCTCATAAATGACTTGCGTGAATACACAGGTGTTCGCAAGGAATCTTTTATGTGGCACGTTTGTGTGTTTTATGTCTTTATTATCATTGTCCTAATCACATTTTCCATTACTGTGCCATTCTACATGCAGAGAAATCCCCATTAAAGCCTCATACACATAGGCATTGGAAATAAAAGCTTGATAACCTTGTGTTTGCGAGTCTTAACCAAGCGTTGGAAATGGCGTTCTTTACCGCCACAGAGTAAGAGCATGCCTGGGAACTGCAGCTGGCAATCCTTCAGATTTGGAAGTCATGCTATGGAAAGTTTCCATGTAGCTCAATAAGGATATGGCCACACGAGATGTATACGCCAAAGATTTTCCGTGGCGTAATTTCATGCAGAAAATCTGTAGTGCTTGCAGTGGCAGCAAAAAATAAAATAAAAAAATCCCATCCAAGTTCTGTGAAAAGTTATCACATTGGCACCTGCACACGATTCGGCATGCGGTTTGGATTTTAAATCGGTAGCATGTCAATTTATGCTTTGAGTTTTCGCCACAGATTTCACCGTTTATAATGCAGATAGTAACATCTGCAGCCAGATCCATGTCAATATTTCCCAGGTAACTCGTGCATATTTTGTTGATTTGTTGGTGTTTTTTTCCACCAGAATGCGTCCGTGCAGTTGTACCCTAAGGCCGCTTTCAGACGAGCGTATTTGCAGTGCGTATATAGTCCGGATTTTATGTTCTGGAATCTGCTGCTGATGTTAATGAATAGAGCTATTCACATGGGCGTATAACTTCCGTTAGTATTTGAAATGCACAGCATGTCCGTGTTTTTATGCGTATTTGTCCAAATACGCACATTACAGTATGTGCAGTGCATAAGGGTACTTTCACACTAGCGGTATTGAGTTTCGTCCTAGGGGCTCAATACTGGAAAAAAACTTATCAGTTTTGTCCCAATGCATTCTGAATGGAAAGGAAACTGTTCAGTGTGCATCAGGATGTCTTCAGTTCAGTCCCTTTTACGGTATGTGGACGGAGAAAATACCGCAGCGTGCGGCAGTATTTCTTCTGGCTAAAATTCCGGAACACTTGCCTGAATGCCGGATTTGGCATTAATTTTCATTGAAATGTATTAATGCCAGATCCCGGTATCAAGCGTTCAATTTTTTCGCATGACACTGGAAAAACGGATCCGGTATTGCAATGCATTTGTCAGACTGATCAGGATCCTAATCAGACTGCAAATGACATGCGTTTGCATACAGTTTTCCTGATCAGGCAGTTCAGGTAATTGAACTGCCTGCCGGAATCAAACAAGGCAATTGTGAAGGTACCCTAAATAATTAAGGAAGGAGGAAATACGCATGTAAATCCTGATGACAATGCTGATGGTATTATCAGGATCCTGAGCCAGAATGGATTTCAATACGCTCGTCTGAAAGAGGCCTAAGGCTAATGTCACACGGGCGAGTTTTCTGTCCATTTTGCGAATGGACAGAATCCTGACCCATTCGTTTCAATGGGTCTGGGGACTGGAACCTTGAAAAATTGCAGAATGTTTGATATTGTGCATTTTTCGTGCCCCATAGAAATTATTGGGGCTGCATGAAAAATAGAAGTCATCCAGATGCAATGTGTTTTTCACTAACTGTTGCTAGATGTTGAGCGTTGTTCTTCAGTTTTTCTTCTTGCGCAGGAAAAACGGATGCTCTCTGGACGAAAAAACTGAAACCCTGAACAAAGTCGCAGATAAAACTGATTGAACTTGTGTGAAAATTAGTTTTTCACTGAAAAGAGCCTTACATTTTCTGTATTGCTCATGTGAAACAGGCCTAATGGTTCAGTCAGTGTTGGTTTGGGCACCATGTAGCACATGGCGATGCCTTATGTGACTGCGTATGTGGATCTTCATTCTGCACACAGCCGTAGTGTGATGCCCATACAATTGTATGAGTTTTTACCGTACCGTACCTACATCCAGCAGCATACAACGTTTTTTTTTTTCTGTCTGATTCCACACAAATTTACGAAAAGTATTTTTGGGGCATGCCTCATTGAATGCCGTATGTACAGAGGTGTAGTCCCATAAAAGCACAGTTTTTTGGCCTCAGGAGGGCAGGACATGGAAACCACAGGACTTGTTAAGGGGCCTGACCAGTGTGATTATGGTGTTGATGAAACTAATGAGAACTTCACTGAAAGTTTGGAATAAAGCATTGTGTCGCTGGTCTTTCAGCCTCTCATCCCACCAATTGGTAACTATAGATTTTCCAGCTTTTGCTTTTATTGGTACCACAATTGTCCTAACCGGAAAGTCTCCTTAGGTCAGGGAGATGCACCCAACACAAGGACCATGTTTCCGATCACAGTTGTCTGGATCAGCCCTAATTCAGGGACTGGTCATCCTACAATCATTCTATGATGTCCTTAGACTCAAGGTCCTGTTGGGATTTGCCACCATAAGACAGCAAAATCATTGGTCAGCAAAATCATTGGGTCCCCTCATTTGGTGGACCGCTGTCCCTCCTGGCTCGCCTGTGCACACTCTGTTCGGCCGAGTGCATATTTGTTCTCAATGGGGAAAAGGGAGGAAGTTGCTATCGGACACCTCTGGCAGCAGCTTATCTCCTAGGAGAACAAAAGGACCGTGTGTTAAATTTCAAAAATCGTATTACCATGTCTCCACTGAAATTACATGCACACCCAGCTGAGTTGAGGTTAATGGCTATGACTTTTATGCACCTTATGCACACAGAAATTTGGAATGGGTGTCACTCAGTTCCCGAAAATGGCATTCATAAAATTTAATGGACTCCTACTAAGTACATCTGTGCTTTCAATTTTACCTCATGGATTCAGTAAAAAAAAAAAGTTTCAAGTGAGTCCAAGTATGCTTTGTAAGCAAGAACACATGGCTTTGCTGAGGCACATGGAGTGCACTGCGGAACCAGTGTGTGCCGGACACTGCCTCCGTGCACCAGCCATGAGCAAGAGGAGTAGGGAATTGTTGCATATCATCTAATATATATGTCAAGGCTACTCGAAGGCGAACCATAGATTTCAAGTGAACCTCATAGTAAACCTCTGATAATACACTCACTAGCAAGCTGAAGGGATCTTCAGTAAGATGGTACCAGAGATTACCTGCGTATCATGAACTTTGTTGTAAATTCTGATTGGCACAAACATTATTTCTTCCTCTCTCTCTACATAAGGGTGGTATTACACTGCCCGATGTTCAAGCAGTACGAGCGCTGATCTATGGTCTCCCGGCACCGGCCAGATTACACAGGCTAATGCAAACTGAATAGAGAGGAAGGATTGACACTGCAGTCGCTCCTCCCTCATTCTGTTCTTTATCAGCAGCACATTCCTGATCACACAGGGAGATGTGCTACTGATAATCGGGCATCTTTCACCCTCATGGAAAATGCCATCATCTGACAAAGGAGCGTTCTCAGCCGATTGACTGCTCACGTTTACCAGCCAAATAACCCAAAAAGAGCATTTCTAAGAACACTTGTTCCTGATAATTTTCCTGATTAACGTGTGGTCTAATAAGGGCTAAAGATGCTTTTACACACCAAGATGAGCACCTTTTGATTGTAGAGGATGCAGTGTATGGTGATGGACTCGGGGTGTGAGTCTTTCCAGTGCTGTTTACGCCCTTCACTTTCTGCTAATGAAGTGTGCTCACAGTATTAGGAGACGCTTCCTTTGTTCTCACTATTTGTGCTCCCTGTGGAGTATCAAAGCTAGAAGTATTACTTCCTAATGGTGACACAAGGATAAAACGGCATAGATTACCATGTAAACAGGGCTCCATTCCAAGGCATGCTGCTTCTGTTCAGTAACATCTGTTACTATATCGCCACCTTATTCCAGTGCACTGTACAGAGGATGCACTCGCATCGTCCCAGTCTCATTTTCCTGTCTATACAATAAAAGAAACTGTCAACCAGTTCATCTATGACAGAAACCGGGCTTACGGATAAATGAGCCATCATCTCTGATGTCCGAGCAGCCTACATATGACCATATGTCTGTCCTTTATCCCAAGACTAAACTCATCAGGGTCTTAGTCCAGTTTGGACAAGAACAGGTTGTCTGGCTCTGGGGTATACATATGGCTGTCATGTAGCCTGGTGTTTTTAGGACAAATCCCCTACACAGACTCCTTTATCTCTTTTTTACTCTACGTTATTAGCTAAAATGACTGAGACAACAGACGGCTTATTACCGTGGATCAGATCAGGCATCTTTCATTGTATTATTCTTTTCTTCCCCAATGGATCTGGATTTTGGTAGCAAACAGTTGGTAACATGGGGTGATATATAAAAACAGGTGATTTCCCCCTGTACTCCCAGGCAGATTCCTAAAAATGTGTTTCTGATACAAGAGTTCCTCTAAAAAGTGTATAGGAATAGAATTTATTTTTTATGATTTTGTTTGTTAGAATATATCTGACTGTCCTTTGGGTATTTAAAGCGTAAGGGCTCATTCAGACGGCCATATGCTGTCCGCAAAAATGCGGATCCGTTTTGTGTGGATTAGATGCTGTCCCATTCACTTCTGTAGGGCCCTTTTTTTTTCGATTGTACAGCTCAGCAAAAAAAAGAATGAAACATGTCCTATACTTGTCAGTAAAAATCAGGACACAGCCCTATTGAAGTCCATGGATCACCAAAAAAACGGGATGCAATCCGTTTTTTTGCGGACATGCTGAACTGTCTGCAAAAAAAATGATCCGCATTTTTGCGGACAGCATACGGCCGTCTGAATGAGCCCTAAGGCCTAATTCACAGGTCCGCAATCTTCGTCCGCACTCGTTCCGCAAATTTACGGAACGGGTGCGGACCATTCATTTTGAATGGGTATGTGATGGATGCGGAAAGCACACACTGTGCTCTCCGCATTTGCGGAGCGCGCCGCCGAATTTCCGGACGGCGGCTCCACAAAAATGTCGAACATGTCCTATTCTTGCCCGCAATTGTGAATGTCATGGAGGAGATCCTGGCTCCCGAACCAGCCCATACGTCCATGAGTGGCCGTTCATTTGGCTGGCGGTGGTGTAATACCACTCTTCAGCCGATGCAGGAGAAATGTTTCAGCCAGATGACACAGGTTCAGGCTTTTTGATAGTTTTTGAAGGTGTGGATCATAGGAGGAGAGCAACAACTTCCACTTTTTTTTTTAGTCCGCTCCTGGTTTTGACATAAAAAAGCCTGAACGTGTGTCAGCAGCCTCAGGCTTCCCAGTTACTGCCATGGATTAAAGGACCAGCTTTCTTTACAGAAGTGGTTGTTTTCAGTGGGCTGAACACCTCGTAGCCGGGTTCTCGAGCTGTTGAGAAATTGTCTTCTTACTCAGCAGTCCTGCGCAGGGAAACCCATCATATAAAATATAAAAGTCTAGTATTGTGTGTTTAACCTTTCCACCATAGAGTAAAGGTGTGTTGGAAATTATTAAAACATCAGACGGACTTGAAAGTGAGTTTTTCCAGAGTCTTGTTTTTAGCTGGGTTTATTGCCCCTCTGGTTATATTTATATATGGGATTACTTTTATGGCACACGTTATTCTTTGAGGAGGAAGCGCGTCCAGCTTTGTTCTATATGACACACGGCCCGAGTCCCGCTGCTACATGCTATATTTCAGCTGGTGAATATTTTAAGTTTCACATTGATGGAGGTGGATACGCACACTAGTCAACTTGTTGGGGCGTGTAAGGGGCTACTGGACAATCCCGGTGACTGCCAGGAATAATGAGCTTAGCCAGTCGAGAGGGGCGAAAAAGTGGCGAGAGGGTTGGCCATATACATTAGTGTCTAGCAACCACAAAAAAGAATGGGGCAGGTTTAGAAAAATTAACAAAAAAAGAGTCTTGCCCATAGCAACCAATCACAACACAGCTTTCGTTTCGTATTCTGCCCTTAAAAAATAAAAGCTGCACTGTAATTGATTGTTTCCAACATCTGTGCCATTCCTTTTTGTTGTTGCTGGATTCCACAGAAGACGCTAAAAATACAATACTTTATTGATCTACTCTTAAAATGAGCTGTCTGCCCTAAGGATAACAATATCAGGCGTAAGGTAGGGGTACCAGAGTGTTTTAGGTGCCCCTAATACAGTAGATGACAATAGAGGTATGAGGAGGGGTCACATAACAAAACTGTACAAGGTATGACCACCCAGAAATGCAGGGTCAGAACCGTTCACCCCTGATGAGGGTCTATCCCGAACTGTCTGGATGCCATAGTCAGTACATGGAGAGGTGATACACTGCTCAAATATGTATGCAGCACGTTGCCATGTGGAGCATCTGTGGTTTCAACACATTTACTTTTGCTGGGTGCGAATCCCTCAATATGTATAAAAACAGTTATTTAGCTAGTATGAGCTAACAGCTCAACGCGTTTCTACGTTCTGGTAGACAGAGCAATTCATCAGGACCATATTGGTGATATTAGGTAAGCTAATAGTAAGATGAATGGTAAGATAGCCCTCCCCTGCTATGGCCGTCTGTTTTCTCTGTTGAAATCACAGAAGCTCCAGATGGCAACAAGCATATGTATTATGGGGTCTCTGAGTTCAAAGAGGACATTTCATGTTAAAAAAAAAAAAAAAGTATGAACTAAGTATCATGATATGTAGAGCGGTGCCCAGGGATCTCTCTGCACTTACTATATCCCTGGGCGCTGCTCCGTTCTCCCGCTATGTCCTCCGGTATCTTTGGTGACTCGGTAACACTGGGAGGAGCCTGCCCCTTTTTGTCCTGGGCGTCTCCTTCTCCCAGGCTGTGAGCTCTGTGCTGTGATTAGACAGAGCTACAACCTGGGAGAAGGAGACGCCAGGACAAAAAGGGGCAGGCTCCTCCCAGTGTTACCGAGTCACCAAAGATACCGGAGGACATAGCGGGAGAGCGGAGCGGCGCCCAGGGATATAGTAAGTGCAGAGAGATCCCTGGGCGCCGCTCTACATATCATGATACTTTTTTTTTTTCACATAAAAGGTCCTCTTTAACATAGACCCTCATCAGGGGTGAATCACTAAACCCACTGTTCTGACCCCACATTTTTGGTTGGTCATACTTTTTACAGTTTTTTTTTCCTGCCCCTCATACCTATTTACATTACATTGAGGAGAAAATTACGAGGTAGGTTTGGCTACCACAATCATCTATTGGGGCACCTCCAACACTCCGATAGCCCCACTTTACGCCCGATATTGTTATCCTCAGGGCAGACAGCTCATTTTAAGTGTATTGTATTTTTAGCGTTTCCTTTTCAGGCAGTAAGTGAATGTATACAGTCCTTTTATTATTTCACTCAATCTTCTCCTTGGATTCCTCACCGATTTTATTTGTTGTCAATTTCAGTTTTTTTTGAATATTTGCAAAATATTTTATTTAACAGACCAATTTGCCTTGTACACCCTGTGTGGTCATATCCTAAAGGAGTTTTCGCTGTAGATTAACAAGTATGTACGTTATAGTATCTGTGAAGAGCTCCATAAAATACCCTGGTAGGTATAAGGCAGATAGTCGGTTGCTAGATTTGGCCCTGTATCTAAGCTTGTGAGCATTGTATGACCAGCGCATCATTTCTTCTTTCATTATTTATGGGATGTTGTAGAAGCCAATAGATTGTAGTGGAAAAACTACTGAGCTGTGTCTTTACTAGAACGAAGAATTGAAAGTGACAGGACATCAGGTTTCAGTGTACAATGTAAAATTGAAAGGATTACAATCCATGTTCTCATTTTTTTGTGACTTTGTTTTTCCCTTCTCTGAAGATTCATTGAATCTTGTTTTCTCAGAAGGACAACGGCTCCTAAGTGTAGTCTTCACTGCCGCTTCTTGTCTCTGATGCTCCATGACGCTCTGGTATTAGCTGGCAGAAATGCGTCAGACTAATGTTATTCCCTGCTGTTAAAAAGGGCAGATTAGCGGTTTCGTTTACGGCAAAGATCTGCACTGTAACCATATGAGAGAGAGAGAGATTACTGAAGGTATTCCTGTTGTATCCATTCCCCGCATTGCCAGACTTTTCTGGGTTGTGTTTTTTTTCTCTCTATTTTTCTTTCTGAACCCCATTCAGATTGATAATGTTAAGGGGCATCTGTCAGCAGATCTGTCCCTATGACACTGGCTGACCTGTTACATGTGCGCTTGGCAGCTGTAGACATCTCTGTTGGCCCCATGTTCATATGTGCCCGCATTTCTGAGAAAAATGATGTTTTAATATATGCAAATGAGCCTCTGGGAGCAACAGGGGCGTTACCATTACACCTACCGGCTCTGCTCTCTCTAACTGTCGCACTCTCTGCACTTTGACAGGGCCAGGCAGTAGTAACAACACACCTGGCCCTGTCAATAAAGTGCAAAGGATGCGGTAGTTGCAGAGAGAGCAGAGCCTGTAGGTGTAATGGTAACGCCCCTGTTGCTCCCAGAGGCTCATTTGCATATATTAAAACATAATGTGAACACATGAACATAGGACCAACACAGATGCCTTCTGCTGCCAAGGGCACTTAAAGGTCAGCCAGTGTCATAGGGACAAACCTGCTGACAGATGCGCTTTAACGAAAAAGTTGCCGTGTTAAAAGGAGTAAATACACCAAAAAATTAATTCAACATCCCAGCGATTCCTCCCTTCATATCCTTCTGTTCTTTGATCCTGTTCCCTTTCGTACTGCAATCAACACTAGGGATTATTAAAAAAAATTCTTCTGTATGTATCCCAGGAGATGAGGCAATTTTGCGCACTCCTTTTCACAAACCGGTCTCTGGTTTTATGGACTCATTTTAGCACTGACGTTATTCCCAATACTTAGGTGCACTGTGGTTGCACTGAGCCGGTCTGAGATCACTGTACAACCCAGTGCAAATCTCCGAACAGCTCTGGGTATTGCGGATGTAATGCCACCACTAGGGATGAGCGAATCGACTTCGGGTGAAACAGGCGCTCTGTAAAGTATTAGAATGTACCGGCTCCGATGAGCCAAAGTTATTGCTTCGCAAAGTCTCGCGAGACTTCGCGTAATAACTTCATCAATTAATTTGTACTGTAAAAAAACATTTTCCGGACTCAGGTTCGGTTCCAAGCAATAACGTCGGCTCATCGGAGCCAATACATTCTAACACTGTATGGCGCTCCTGCTCCTTACAGTATTGGAACTAAGCTTTATGCGAATGGATTTCTGATGTTTCATCCGAAGTTGATTCGCTCGTCCCTAGCCACCACTAAGCACGGCTGCGCTGCGCCATCTGCATTCAGAGACTGGATGATCCGCTCCTCCCTTTAACTAATTCCTGCCTATTCAGCCGGTCAGCAGATAACGGAAGGGATCAGATGGAAATTCACACCTGTTTTGTCTGCATGTTTTTTTTTAACCAGGGCATGTAGAAAATCTCAGACTGACAAAACACTGTTGCGTTTTTTTCTTCTGTCTACCTTTATTATTCTTAGGTTTAGTGTTCTTTAAAGGGAATCTGTCACCACATATCTTGATATGAATTCTTAGATGTGCGCTGATCCCTTCAGTAAAATGCTGTTTCTCCCATCCACATTGTCGGCTGCATTCTGTAGGAATTGACTACTTTTTATTATATGCAATATTATAGCCCGGTGCATCACTAAACCGCGCTCCTTAGTCCTGTCCACCCAGCCACCCCAGCTTTGAATGACGGGTCTGGGCAGTGATGTAGTCGGCTGCATTCTGTAGGAATTGACTACTTTTTATTGTATGCAATATTATAGCCCGGTGCATCACTATTGCACTGTAAACCGCGCTCCTTAGTCCTGTCCACCCAGCCACCCCAGCTTTGAGTGACGGGTCTGGGCAGTGATGTAGTCTCATCTAGCCCTATGTTACCGAGCGTGTGCTGTTGCTTCAGTAATCGGCACATGCACAGTACAACCCTGATGATTGCCAGGTCTGTAGTAATCTGTACTGCGCGTGCACTGAATACCGATGTGATAGCACACACATGCGCAGTATAGATGGCTAAAGCCCTGGCAAGCATCAGGGTTGTACTGTGTGTGTGTGTGCCGATTACTGAATTGCACGCGGAGTAATGCAAAAGTCAATTTCTACCGAATGCAGCCAACAATCTGGATAAGAGACACAGCATTGTAGAGGAGGGCCATCGCACATCTAAAAATCCATTTGGATTCATACCAAGGTAAGTGGTGACAGATTGCCTTTGAGGGGGTTGTTTTCTTCTTTAATATTGACGATCTATTGTCGGGATAGGTCATCAGTATCAGATCCGCGGGGGTCCGACTCCTGGCACCTCCGATGATCAGCTGTTTGAAGAGAAAGCAGTGCTTGTACTAGTGCTGTCTTCTTTTCAAAGTTTACCTTCTTGCCATCGACATTGCATTGCAGAGCAGGTGTAATTACAACGACGCTGTCCTATTCACTTCAGTGGGATGGCTCCTTCCTGTTCAAAAGGGACGGGAGAACTGTAATTACACTGCACACAGCAGGAACTGATGTGGACCCAGAAATATGGTCGGTTGAGTGGACCCTAAGGGCCTATACTTCCATACCTCAAAACTATTTTGGCATCTTGTTTTGAAAGAAATAATATATAGAATTAAGAAAAAATATTTGTCCCCTATTGCAATTAAACTTATTCTTTGTCTGGCTGTAAGACAGCTGACAGCAACACTGCCCTTTCCCTTCTGTCAGCAGTAGGACACAGAAAAGCGGCAAGCTCTGCCCTTTACCAAGATCAATTTCCTTTCCCCTCCGTCCAGTTTATCTTCTGCTTGCTTTTGCCATTTCTAAGTTTAGTGTTCTTTATGGGTCAATTGTCCTGTTTTACCAGACTGTCATTGTTGTAATGGCGGTTATATGTCAGCTACTAAACAGAATAGTTAGCGGCTTCGTGAAGGATATTCCTCAGAATTATGAAGGTAGAAAAATAGAGATACTGCTAAAAGGACAAAATAGAGCAAAGACCTGTGAATATTCTTGTGCTTTCTTATAATAACTTTTCAAGGAAAAGCAGTAGCCTGGCGGTATGGCTGACTATATAATTATGACATTAAGAGATTTGCTGGAGAGCGCGGTTCAAATCCCTGTGTGAGCTACTTCTGACCTTGCAAAAGTCACCTTGTCTGCCTGTGTCTGAGCGCAAAAATGGACTGTAAGCTTGACTGAGCAGGAAAAGTGCCTGAAAACGAAATTCTTTGTACTGTGTCATGTAAAACGGTATGCTCATTGTGATGGTGTCTTAAGATATAACAGGAACTTTCTCCGGGGATCTGAAACCATAATAGGTATTTGACCAGCCGCTAAACCCCAGGCATGAAACTTCCCTAAGTAGACATTGACTGTAGATGCAAGGATAAGACTGAAAATCTTAGACCACAGAGGTGCTAAATGGTTTATCAAGACAAAACTGGAGAATATTACGTGTAGCTATTTCTGTAAGTTTTTGCAGAAATTCCTGTGTCTGAAAATCAGTTTGTGATTTGGTGGCAAGCTCATAGTTTTCTGCAAGCCCAGTTCAGATTTTCCATCGCTACAATTTCTGCATCACAATCTGCTGCGTGTGAAGGCCTCCTAACCCTTTTCACTATATGAACTGCCTGAAATCTTTTTTTTTTTACACACAGGGGTGTGGAAATTTTAAAAAAAAACTACTTGTCGAAGGACTAAAGCGGAGACTCAATCTACTTGTCCCTCATGACAATCTACTTGTCCTGAACTTCTACTGTATGGGGCGGGGGCCACAAGGAGATGTTCTACTGTATGGGGGCAGGGGCCACAAGGAGACGTTCTACCGTATGGGGGCGGGGGCCACAAGGAGACTTTCTACTGTATGGGGGCGGAAGCCACAAGGAGACATTCTACTGTATGGGGGCGGGGGCCACAAGGAGACATTCTACTGTATGGGGCGGTGGCCACAAGGAGACATTCTACTGTATGGGGCGGGGGCCACAAGGAGACGCTCTACTGTATGGGGCGGGGGCCACAAGGAGACGCTCTACTGTATGGGGTGGGGGCACAAGGAGACGTTCTACTGTATGGGGCGGGGGCACAAGGAAACGCTCTACTGTATAGGGGCGGGGGCCACAAGGTGACGTTCTACTGTATGTGGGCAGGGGCACAAGGAAACGCTCTACTGTATGGGGGCAGCCACGCCATACTTGGGCAGTGAATCCCTTTAATGTATAATATATACATTAAAGTGATTCACTGCCCCAGTATGTCATGTACATTAAAGTGATTCACTGCCCCAGTATGTCATGTACATTAAAGTGATTCACTCCCCCAGTATGTCATGTACATTAAAGTGATTCACTGCCCCAGTATAGTATATACTATATTGCATACTGGGGCAGTGAATCCCTTTAATGTATATGCCATACTGGGGCAGTTCGAGCAACCCCCTCCCTCCCCCGGGCGACCCGGCAGCTCACCCAGGGAGTCACCACACACTACCTGCTGGGCTACACACTACACACTACCTGCTGCCACCATGTGAGGAGACAGGAGCTCCCACTACTGGTTCAGCCGCTGACTGCCTGACTCGCTCTTCTGCTGGGAGCTGACTTCCGTCCCGCGGCGCACTCCTTTGATCATGACTTCCGGCCTGCACAGGAGCGATGTTCACAGAGCGGTAAGCAGCCCGGACGTGCTGCCGGGCTGTGTATAAGAGGAGAATCCGGCGCCACCCTAGCCCTGCTACTTGCCCGGAGGACTAAGCTACCTGCCCAAACTACCTGCCCGGCGCCCGGAACTACATGTCCCGGGCGTCGGGCGATAGGAATTCCACACCCCTGTACACATTTGATGCAGATAAAACCTTAAAGGGGTTGTCCAGCTTTGTGGCTTTAAACTGTCCACCTCGGCCTGTTTTACCTGCTGAAAGTAATCACCTGCTCCCCACCGCTCTGTCCTAGCTCTCTGGCCCCTTTCAGTGGTCTTCCAGGCCCCATACGGTAAACTTCTGAACAGATAGGGCCATGCGCACTGGTGCAGCCAGTGACTGGTCTCACTGGTGAAGTGCTCCCATTTGGCTTGTGACCCAGCAGAGACAGGCGGCTTGTGGACATGGCACCATGAAGGACATAGCGGCCCGTATAACCTTGCACATCGGAAGTTTACAGGAAAGAGACTGCAAGGCCGCTGAAGGGAGCCAGGGAACCAGAATGGAGTAGGCGAGTATGATACTGCTGCGGACAGTTAAAAATGTCCCTAAGGTCTTTTTCACATTTCCGTGTCCGTTTGACATCTGTGAAAAAATCCTTACTCGTTTCATCCGTGAAGGATCCATGTGTCCATTTTTTGCCCTTTGTGTGTTATCTGTATTCCACGGAAAATGCTGAACTGAAAATTTAATTTCCAGAGCATCTCCCATCAGTGAAAAGTGGTCCAGACACAGATGCCATCCGTGTTCCAAAGTAGACCAAAGTAGTGCATGTCTCCATGATTGTTTTCATTAAACCGCGGTCAGTGAAAAACAACTGAACTATGAACACACACATTAAAATCAAGGGGTACATGTGCTTTTCTTGGAAAATGCAGACAGCACACGTTAGTGAAAAAGGGAAGTGTGAACGAGGCCTAAAGCTGGACAACCCCTTAAATATAAAATGATAAAAATCATATTTTACCCCCACATCTATATATCTTCTGGCAGCAGACACCTGTCACATTGCAAAAAAGAAGAGACACCACTCAAAAATAAAAAATCCATGTGAATGCATATTTTATGCTTTTGTAAAATAAATGCATAGAAATTCATATCTGTGGCTAAAAGTGATTTTAAAAGGTTTCCCTATAAAAGAAAGAAAATCTCAAACTGCCCAGATTGAGTTAAAGAAAAAAAAAGAAACTAAGAATATACTCAATAATCCTGCTATGGTCCTGTCCCATTGCCTACCAGGTCCCCGTTGGTCTTTACTTCCTGCTCCCATCTCGACATAGGACATACATGAAGATACTTGCTCTGCCGACATAGGACATACATGAAGATACTTGCTCTGCCGACAGAGGACATACATGAAGATACTTGCTCTGCCGACAGAGGACATACATGAAGATACTTGCTCTGCCGACATAGGACATACATGAAGATACTTGCGCTGCCGCTCTTAGCTGAGGTGTTCCACCGCTGCGGCCAGTGAATGTCTAAGGCCTAATTCACACGTCCGCAATCTACGTCCGCACCCGTTCCGCAAATTTGCGGAACGGATGTGGACCCATTCATTTTGAATGGGGACGTGATGAATGTGGAGAGAACACACTGTGCTCTCTGCATCCGCATTTGCTTCCGGGCAGCGACTCCGCAAAAATATAGAGCATGTCCTATTCTTGCCGGCAATTGCGGACAAGTATAGGGATCTCTATAGGGCTGGTGGCAAGGTGTTTTGCGGATCCGCAAAACACTACAGACGTGTGAATAAGGCCTTAGAAGGTGTTTTCCTGTGTATTGAGACGGGACCTGGAGGCAGAGACCAAGTGGGACCCATTAAGTGTCTGAACAGGAGCAGTGGGAAATCAGTGGGGTGAAATATATATATATATATATATATATATATATATATATATTTTTTTTTTTTTCTTTAATCTTTTAACTATTTGAGAAAAAATTGATCTCTGCTGGACAACCGATTTTAAAGGGTTTGTCTCCCTTCAGCAAGGGCCATTAATTATGTAGAGAAAGTTAATACAAGGCACGGTGTTTTATTGTTATTACCCATATTGCCTCATTTTCTGGCTGGATTCATTTTTCCATTCCATTATGTACTGCTCGTTTCCATGGTTACAGACCACCCTGCAATCCATCAGCTGTGGTCGTGCTTGGACACTACAGGAAAAAGCATTTGCCTATGTGTGGCCCCACGGTCCCGGCTACCAGAGAGGCCAGCAGTTTTTCTTATAGTGTGCAAGCACGGCCACCACTGATGGATTGCAGGGTGGTCTGTAACCATGGAAATGAGCAGTGTATAGTGGGATGGAAAAATGAATCCAGCCAGCAAAGGGGGCAATGTGGACAATCACAGTGCATTAGTAAGTGCCTTGCTGAAGTGAGACAACCCCTTTAAGCAAAACTTTGAAGACCGTACACGGTGTGCTGCTGTCTGCATTTGAAATGCATTGAAATGAATGGGTCCGCATCCAGTCTGCAAAAATTGCGTGTCGGATGCAGAAAAAAGATTATGGTTAAAGTTTATGATCTGTGCTGTAAATTACATGCTGGGGTGAAGGTATGCTTTAAAGCAGGCCCTCCAGCTGTTGCAAAACTACAACTCCCATCATTCCCGGACTGCCTACAGCTATCAACTTACAGAAGGGCATGGTGGGAGTTGTAGTTTTACAACAGCTGGAGGACTGCACTTTGAGCATCCCTGCTTTGGTACCCTGTACCCATGTGCTCCTGCTTCTGCCGGCTCCGCTAAGCCAAGAGCCGACAAGTTTAGATAAAGGTTTAGTTACTCTGTATTATTATATGTGTGTGTCTTATAGATGGAGATATATAGATATATATGTATTTTTATTTTATTTTATTTTTGATGAGCCTAGATGCCATTGTTCATGTCAGCCGGCACTCATTAGTGGGATCCTGACGGCTGAGAACGGGTGCCTTTACCCGTCAGGTGGCATCGCGGCTTACAGTCCGCACTACAGGTTTTCTGCAGATTGTAATTGCAGCTGCTCACCGGAGCATACAGGAAAACAAAATTCTTTAAGTCACATTTTGCTGCTTTGAAAGGAAACTATTTGCTAAATCTGATTACTAGAAGATTGTACGGTTACAGTCTAGAAATGCCAGCTAGTAATGTGTGATTAATCCCCTGTCACCTTCCACATAATACACCGAGCAGTTTTACACACAAGCCCATTGGACATCGTGCCAACGATCTGACCTAAACCTTTCATCTTAATGCAAGATAAATCTTGTAGAAGAAGGCAAATATACAAGCTGCGGCTTTGGTTTAGAAATTGCTTACCTACCGTAGCTGGTTTAATTGCTTTCAGAGTCAGAGCTTCTTGGTCTTTGAAATTCCCCTTGTCTTCAGACCTGTAAGCAGGGATATTTTCTGTTTCCAAAATTCACCCTCAGTGGCAGATTATCTGCCCCCATAGATGCTGACGCTGTCGAATATGTCCTCCAAGATGTTAAGAAGTAGTCCCAGTAGTATTTTACTCATCTCGAGTTGTGAACTGTAGCTGAAGGGCTGTCCATTCCTATGTGTGGTTTACCGCATCCTGTCTACGTGCCATGAGTGTGGTATTGTGCCGTGGAATATGCTGCCGCTATCTAAGCAGCGGTAAATAATTGCCTTTGATAATACACAAACCCACTTGCTGTGGTGCCCAGTTACAGTTACAAGTTGCTGTCGGAGGAATGCTTGTTTGTCTGACAGCCATTGTTCCAGCCCCCCCGTATATGTGCACACTCGGCTCAGGTGAGCATGCTTGTGTTTTCAAGGGGAGAGGAGATTAGGATTTACGCTGAGAGGCGCTTTTTGGCAATGGGTGCGCCATGCTTCTACTAACTGTTGTTTCTGTAATATATGGTCCGTGATCAAGGTCCGGGACCACCACTGGTGTCAGCCCTTATACTGTAATATGTTGGGCATGTCAATAAAAGAAAACATTGCTATCGACGCTATACGAGTGCTGTGGTTTCCCTCAGTCACATTGGTACGTCCACATTTCCGTCAGCGACACGTCTATGAAAAGAGCGTCCGTGTTTCATCCGTAAAGATGTCCGTCAAGGATTCGTGGTTGATCCGTGTGTCATCCGTAATTCACTGACATTGCTCAGCTGAGAATTAATTTCCAAAGAATCTCCTATTAGGCCTCTTGCACACAGCCGTTGCCGTTGCATACGGCGCGTCCGCAATACACGGGGCACCGGTCGTGTGCCTTCCGCATCACGGGTGTGGACCCATTCACTTGAAAGGGTCCGAAAATCCAGAGATGGGGTGCGGAACGGAAGCACTATGGAGTGCTTCCCTGGGGTTCCATTCCGTGCTTGTTCTATCTTTTTGTGGAACGGACGGATCGCAGACCTCATTCAAGTGAATGGGTCCACGATCCGCATGCGGCTGCCCCACAGTTGGTGGACCGCAATTTGCACGGGCCGGCCAGCAGTTTTATTCTCCAGATCAGTACAATTATGACACTGCTACATATGTATAGTTTTTCTTGGGTTTTAATACTTGAAAAAAGAGTTTTCTTTTCATCGCCATATTGTGATCCCTATAACTTTTTTGTAGTTATTTATATGGAGCTGTTTGAGGGCTCATTTTTGGCAGGGCAATCTGTACTTTTCATTGATACCATTTTGGGTTGTGTATGACTTTGATCACTTTTTATTAAAAAAAAATTGTGGGAGGTGAAATGACCAAAAATTGGCGAATTGGCCATTTTTATAATTTTTTTTTCATCCATTTCACAGTTTGCCGTATGGGATTAATATTTTTATATCTCGATAGTAAGGGTATTTTTGCATGTGGTAACGCCCATAATATGTGTTCTTTTTATTGCTTATGTGTTCGGGTGTCTGCTGTATGAAGCGGAGAGGGCGCCATTTTTAAAGACATCACATGTCGGGAAGAGGTTGAGAGCTTCTAGTGTCACAAGCTGGTTATAAAATCAAAAGAGCTGATTTACTCATACGGCAGTCTAAAAATGTTGCACTGGATTAAAATGCGCCAAATTTATGAAGAGGCAGCGTAATAAATTTATCGCCCCTTTGGACTGTCCATGCGTCAGAAGCTGAAAACCGTACTAGCTATGAGCTGGTGTATATTTCAGCTATAATTTACCCCATTCAGTGCCCCTCCCGCTAATCCCCGACCCTTTTGTCACCCGTTTTTAATAGTGGCAACAAGCTCATAAAGTTGCGAATGCCAAAAATAGTTAGCCATAAATTGCGACTTTAAACCCACAAAAGTGGCATAAATGCTTTAATAAAGCTGCCCCAAGGTATTCTACTGACTAGTGTCTACAGCGTACACATCAGGTGGTAGGAGACACTGCGCTGTACACAACTACACGTTATACACCACACAACACGCACCACAATATGGTTTTCAATTGAAACTATATATTCCAGAAAACATGCTCTCTTTGGATCAGCCACATTTAGTGAAGCCTTGAATACTTTTTTGAGAGGTTGAGACGGACCCTCTACAATTAGAAGACCTTTCCTACATTGTAGGTGCAGGCACCCACGGTCCCATTAACGTGAAATGTTTTCCGGAGTCGTGTGCACTGTCACGCTGCTTATAATTTATGAATGTCCTCCTAAGGCTCTAGATTTTGTGGTTGGACAGTGGGGCAGTGACTGGAAAGCTGATTCCTAGCTCCGTAAAGTAGGAATTATTTATTTGTTATTGAATTCATGACCCCGGCCTGAACCTGAAATATTTGGTGGATGCTGTAACCCTCCAGGAGGTTGCACAGGGGCTGACTATTTGCTGAAACGTTTGTGTTTTAAAAAAAAAAGAGTTTAAAAATAAAAAGGTTATAATAAGGCTATTCAGGTTAACTTTATTGTTAGCAGATTTTAAGAACCATTTTTTTTTCCTATATGAATTTGACACGTTAAACCTTTGTATATGTTCATCTGAAATTTGAGGCGTACAGAGGTGAAATATGGCCACATGTAAGTCTGTGGGTGTCGGATTATGGCTTGGGGGTTATACAGAGCACATGAGCTTTAGTCATGGTATGGCCACACATGGCAGATTCTCTGAATTACATTTACCTACATAAAATCTGCTTCGGACCAAGTCTGCCTGGCTAGTTTCACACCTGCAGTAAATCTATCCGGCAGGCTGCCAGAGTTTGCCATATCCGGCGTATCCTGATACTGATGTTCCCCATCAGTAATGGGATTCGGCTGGCATCATATGCAATATTAAATAGTTCCTTTGGAAAGTACAACTTGTCCTGCAAAATACAAGCCCTCCTATGGCTATGTGAACAGACCAACAAAAAAGTTATGGCTCTGGGAAGGCAGGGAGCACAAAACGAACACGTAAAAAACAAAAAACCTCTGGGGTAGAAGGGGTTAAATAAGAGGCCGCCAACTCACACCTGAATATCCTCCCGTTCATTGAAAACACATGACCAATTTCACCTTCAAATTATCTACTATCCTAAGGCTACGTTCACACGACGACATTTGTCGCGCGACAAATAGGGCAAAACTTCACTGCAACATTTGTCACGCGACATTTTGTCGCACTGTTGTCGCGCGACAATTTTTATAATGGGAGTCTATGGTGTCGCATTGCGACATGCGACCTGCTGTGACTGCGACGCCACAGTCGCAGAAAAACCCATCTTGAATGGATTTTTTGCGACTGTCGCAGTCGCAGCATGTCGCAATGCGACACCATAGACTCCCATTATAAAAATTGTCGCGCGACAATAGTGCGACTTTTTGTCGCGCGACAAATGTCGTCGTGTGAACGTAGCCTAATAGGTTCCCATTCTTTTGCCACTCACAGACATACTATATTGGATCATTTTCCTCAATAAATACATGACCAAGTCTAATATTTTTGACTATTTTGTTTTCATTATCTTTATCTACTTGTGTGAAAATGTGATGCGGTTTTAGGTCACATTTATGCAGAAATCTGGAAAATTCTGAGGGCTTTAAAAACTTTCAAGCACCACTGTATGTGCTCAAAGATTGTCCACGGCATAGTCTCAAGTAGTGCCCGAGCCTCGCACCTCCTTGTGCCCGGGGCATCTTCTAACAACATAAATAAATACTTTGGCTGGTTTATTTTTACTGCGCATTAGAAGGAATGATTAAGCCAAGACGTTCATTGATCCCTGAGCTCTGGAAGTCATTCTCTGAGCAGTTTATGTACTATCCTAAATCTGCATGGAGTCGTTTAGCCACCGAGTGTTTTATACACTCCCCTGCCAGTTTATGCATGGCTTTTGAAGTACAGGATGTGAAATCTGCGGGTTTATTATTGTAAAGTCTTATAACTCGGCAGTAATTATTAGTACATTTTAGATTCTATCAAGTCTAATAAAATGGCCGATTAATATCTGGCCGATGAAGGGCTGGCAGCGTTCGTACATGGGGAGACCAGACCATAGTGCTGTAGTTGAGGATGCATCCACTAATCCATAGAGACGGGGGGGGGGGCTCGTTGGTGCTGTATTTAAGGAAATAATCCTAGACCACATCTAAGCCCCATATTAAACATTGTGGCAGCATGCCTTCCTAATGTCTATATAAATGCAGAGAGACATTTTTCTTTTTGTACACATTAGGTCAATTTTTCATATTTTTATTGTGTGTTTTTTTTATTTTTTATCCCATTTGTAATTTGGCCGCTAACCTTGCATCTTTCAACTGAAAGGCAATGAGCATGGACCAAAAATTTGCTACTGGTAGCCGTTGGCAGTGTTATACAGTGGTTTTGCCATGTAAAAATAGAGCTGCGGCACTTTTTTTTTAAATTTTATTTTTTCAATAAGGTAGAATGCAATGGTGCTATTGTGCATGCGTTTTTATATACATGGTAGGCTTTTGTGATCTATTAGTACTCATTCAAACTTCATTTAATTATAATATCATGGAAATTCTATGTTTCTGTAACTGGAATGTAATTAAACTGATTTAACACGGCAGCACCTGGTATTTAGCGTTAATAAATGCGTGTCCTTCGACCTTTCTTTCCAGGCAATTGCAATTATTAATGTTCTGTCTAGATAGATCTGATATCCGATTTCAATCAAAGGCAGCAATTAAGAGGATGCCTCATTTAAATAAATAGTGTGTATAATTAGTAGCCACGCTTGTCGTTTGGGCCCCTGCCACACTGACAAAAAGCGATGCTCTTAATCATGGTTCCTCACTGACCTTTGCCCCCCAGGTTCATAATAATGGGAAATAAGTGTGTTAATTACATGAGGCAAAGGATCGGAATGAGACATGGGCTAATTGTTTATGGCTTACTTGAGAAATTAAATTATTACTTTTTCATTTTTTTGTATTATCGCAATGTTGAAAAAGCATTTTTTTTAAATTTATTTAGCTTTTCATAAATTGTAGGCAAAGACTCGTATGACTAAGCTAAACTTTAGTATGGTGCTGGCTTATTTAGGGGGCCCATTCAGACGACCGTATGAATTTTGCAGAATGGGTGCAAACCCGTTCGTTTCAATGGGGCCGCAAAAGATGCGGACAGCACACCGTGTGCTGTCCGCATCCCTAGTTCCGTTCCCGCGGCCTAGCAAACAAGATAGAGCATGTCCTATTCTTCTCTGGAATTATGGACAAGAATAGGCATTTTCTATCATAGTTCCGGCCATGTGTGGTCCGCAAAACACTACGGCCGTCTGAATGAGCCCTAAGCCTGGGTTCACATCTGCGTCCTTAACGGGGGAACAGACTGCCAGAATTCTGCTACGTGCAGCATTTTTTTGTCCGTCCCAAAGCCGTCACATACGCTGGTAAGCAGCCGGATCCTATTACGGTGAATGGGGATCCGGCGGTGCTCGGTGGTATCCGGCTAGTTGCAAAAAAAGCAGAGCCTCTAGCTGTAATGGCAACACCCCCATTGCCCCAAGATTTTCTCAGGAATATGGGCACATGTGAACATGGGACCAACACAGATGCCGTCAGCCAAGTGCACATGTAACAGGTCAGCCAGGTTCATAGGTGCAGCACGGTGGCTCAGTGGTTGGCAGTGGTGTCTTGCAGCACTGGGTTCCTGGGTTTGAATCTGACCAAGGACATCATCTCCATGGAGTTGTATGTTCTCCCCGTGTTTGTGTGGGTTTCCTCCGGATTCTCCGGTTTCCTCCCACACTCCAAAGACTGATAGGCAACTTAGATTGTGAGCCACACTGGGGACAGCCGATGCCAAGGTGCGGAATATGTCGGCGCTGTATAAATGATTATAATAAATGGAAACAACTCTGCTGACAGATCCTATTTTAAGGAAAGAATCTTTGTACCATCATCTGCATCATGTGAGTACAGGACAGTAGACTCTGTCATGCTTGAACTCACAGCATCGTAAATCACCATGATGTAGTGTGTTTGGGTCAGCCAAGCCACTGTCGGCCCCGGACGTTTGCCCATCACACGGACAGTATGTCCCGGACCCCACCCGCTCATGTGAAACCGGCCTGATTGAAAACACAATGACAAACTGCAAGCTGTCAGGACTGGTTACTACTCTATGGTGCCCGCATGCTTGGTTCCAGCATAGGCCATTTATTTCAGTACCTTCAACCCCCCCAATTTATTTGGGATCAACACTAGGGTGTAACAGAGCAAGGCTTTTGTGGCGATCTGTATGAACTTTTTACTTTATGATCTTTGAAGATTTTCTATCATCAGTGCTCACAACCTTTACCCTTATACTTTTGGGTGCGGTAATTGTAGATTTTCTTTTTTTTTTTTTTTTTTTTAAGCATACCAAGCTAAATTGTAATTTAGAATATGAAATATTAATAGGTTAATCTCGTGTGTGAACATCCTAATTTCTTCCCCTGCACACACCTCGATCAGGATGTGTGGTGAAAAAGAAATGTTGATGTTCTCATTGCCAGATGCTGTGCATCGTCTTGAAGCCTGGAATGGATCTATTAAATCCAGAAAAGTGGCTAGTTGGCTGTTCACTTTTTGCATTTATTTTCAGAATGTTGATTTTAAGTATTCCAGATACATAACCTATAATGGTGGTAATGAGTCGTGGTTTCCATTGAGCCCAACGGTAGTGAAATGAAGCATGGCACAGTGCCCACTGAAGTAATTTGTCAGATTGCAAGAGTTTTTATTACTTATTTATTTTGCTTACTTGTATAGCGCTGACCTATTCCGCAGCGCTTTACAGACATTGGCATCCAACTGTCCCCAATGGGGCTCACCATCTAAGGTCCCTATCAGTATGTCTTTGAAATGTGGGAGGAAACCCAAGCAAACACGGGGAGAACATACAAACTAGGATTTATATGAGTGCCACTTGCATCGGTCACATTTCGGTGTACATTTTCATTAGCATTTTATACAGGAACTGAAATACAGTCCCATTGAAATGCAAGAAGTGGGGCGATGGGCCCTGTATCGTATAATGGTGACTGTTTGGGAACAAACTCGAGTAAGTGCTTTAGTGTATTATTATCAAGACACTTCCCAGGACTGAAACCCTGAACATAGTTTGGCAGGTTCTGTTTGCTGGTGTTGAGTAAGAAGGCCTCTGGACTAATGATTGGTATGTGAGGAATGGAGGAGATAGTGCACATCCAGGATTCCAGAGCGATAAGGGGCATGAGGTGTAGGGCAGTAAAACCTTCACTTATTAAAGGGCAGGAGGTGGCCGTAAAAATGCATCTGTAGGAGTTACACATCTGTGCTCATGGGAGTTATATTGTGTAACTGACTTTTAGCATCTTTACATTTGCTGCATTAAATAAAGTGGCATTAATGGCTATTATTCATAATATTACTATTATAACAAGGATGAATTGAATTTATGTCAAATCCTACACATCGTGTGAAATGATCGACGGCTAAATCTTGAAAGTTTCCCTCATTGGCCCTAAAGGTAATGAATTATCGAGCAGTCCGAAAGAAGAATGAATTACTTCTCTACGGTCCACAATCATATTGTGCTTTCATAAAGGGCTGAATATTCCACCAAACCAAGTCATTTCTTTGTATTTCATGGGGGTCTTGCATCCGAACCGTTCTGCAAATAATACAGCTGACCATAAAATATTAAGGCGCATTCCTGTGCGTGTGTCTAGAATGGCTCATTAATATTTCAACTATTGTGCAAAGAGGAAAACCTTTGTGAGCCATTTCTATTCTTTGTCTAGTCAGGGTGAGACCCACTTCAATGGCTAGAAAGTGACAGCCTGTGATCACGAAGGTTATGGGGCACATGGCTGACCTGTGAAGGGTTACAGCACCAGAGTATCAGGTGTTCCCACCAACAAAGTGGTGCAGTTTTACTGGTGGGTTGGCTGCCAGGGTTGCCAACCGTCCTTAAATTTCTGAACAGTACATAAAAATAGGCAATTCTTTTCCTGTATTGGTGGAAAAAAAATATAGATGTCCGCAGTGCTGCATCTCCATCTACCACCCTACTCGTGCTCTCCGTTCTGTTAGCGCCCTAAGATTAACATACTCCATAATTCGTACCTCTCACTCCCATCTTAAAGACTCTGCCCCGGGAAAATATCAGGTCAATTCACAACTTCTCCACCTTCAAACGGGTCTTAAAAACACATCTTTTCGGGCAGGCTCGTCAAGCTACCTAAAATGCGATCTATGCGATCACGTGATCCATGGGCATGGGGCGCCCTGACGTCATTCTGGAGCACCCCGGGAGCCGCACGGACTGTAAGTATACCGCTCCCCACTACTACTATGGCAACCAGGACTTTAATAGCGTCCTGGCTGCCATGGTAACCTCAAAGCATTTCGAAGACTGATCAGGATCCTGATCAGTCTTCTAATGCTTTCAGGCGACTTGCGTTCTGACGGATCCGGCGGGGCGGAAGTTCCCGCCGGATCCTCAGAACGCAAGTGTGAAAGAGGCCTTAGCTGGCAGCCCTAGTCCATCTTATCTTATCAGACCGGGACTGTGGGAAAGCTCTCGTCCTTCTGCCATGGCCATCACATGTCTCGAATAAAGGTTCCCCTTGCCCCTCAATTAAAAATATACTGTAAAAAAAATTATATATGTGTGACTGTGTATATATAATTATTATTTTTTTCTTATTTGTTTTGCCCTGGTATTTGAAGTAGTATAAAGCTTTTTGTTCCATTTTGTGCTATTCAGAATCATCTATGCATGCGCTGGTCTCGAAGATACTGGTGCACGTGCAGATAATTTAATGTGGAGTCAATACAGTGGAGCCGTTTTGAACTGAGTAGACTCTGAGTTTTGTTGCCTTTGACACTTTTCTGCTAGCCTCGGATGGAGCAGTTGTGGATCTTGGCAGCACAGTGTAGGTAGTAGCGTGGCATAACCAGCAAACCTACAGCAAGGGGATGGATGTGTTAGGCCGGGTTTTCATTTTCTGTTCTTCTCCATTAGAGGCACAGAACAATGAAAATTATGGAAGGGTGTAAAACACAAAAAAAGTATGTGTCCATGTGGTGTCATTTAGAGCGGCTGTCTACAACTGCAGATTTATCACAGGCGCTCGGGCTGGATGAGAAATCTGGTGCAGGGATAGACACTTTTCTCTGACTGCTGACTTTCAGACTGATTTTTATGCTAAAAAATGCAATACTAGGCCAATGTTTTTGGATGACTTTTTATTTATTTATCTTTTACAGTGAAAGTGCAAACTGTAAAAAAAAGTTTGGACGTTCTAATTCACGCTTGAAGAATTTTGAAGCATTTAGTACTCAACCCAGTCCTTCCTATATAAGGTCCATAGGTCAGCTGAATGTTGTGTGATGACCTCTGTACCTTGAGTGTTTGCCAGAAATTCCAGCCATTTCATTGCCTGTGTAAAGGTGCTTCCTGAAATTAACTTTATGATATGCAGCCTCAATGATTTGCAAATGTAACATGCCAACCTGAATTATTCATATAATTGAGGATCGTGTACTGGTTACCCTTAGACTGTGTTCAAACAGTGCAGATTTATGCAGAAGTTTTGCATGCAGATTGAGCTATCTCCAACTGTGTGAATTGCTAGTCCTGGAAAATACTTTAGAGGGGTGTCCTGGTTGTTTCAAGTACTGACCGGCTACTCCGTTTATTTCACGGGGGCTGCATTGGGTACCAGGCCCCCGTTCCCTTGATCAGTGGGGGTCCCACCAGTAGGATGTCCCGTTATCCGTGTTGCTCCTAGATGTTCATTTGCATATAGTAAAACCTAATTTTTTATGCAAATGCGGGCACATATGAAGATGGGACCAACACAGATGCCTTCAGCTGCCAAGTGCACATGTAACAGGTCAGCCAGTGTCATAGGGACAAATCTGCTGACAGATGCCCTTTAAAGGGAACCTGTCACCTGAAACAGCAGTCCTAAACCAGGCTTGAAGTCAAGTGGGCAGCGACCTTCTTGCTTCAAGTCGCGGTGACCACGCCCCCTTCTCAGCCCTTTCGCTGTGACTGACAGCTGGCTGTTCTGAGAAGCCAGCCGCATAAGTGCTGTCAATCAAAGCGAAGGGGCCGGGAAGGGGGCGTGGTCACCGCGACTTGAAGCAAGAAGGCCGCTGCCCCCATGACTTCAAGCCTGGGCAGAGAGTCGCGCCAGCCGGGGATTAAAGATCGATTTTCTTACTACTGCCGCATCGGAATTTAGTAAGATACATGTGCTCAGAATCCCACTGCTGTACTCTTGAAGGTCCTGCCGGCGGTTTAGGACCGCTGTTTCAGGTGACAGGTTCCCTTTAAGACGTAAAATGTGACTTCTCGAGTGTTTTTCATATTGGCTACTGTAAAAAACTATCATATGTAGAAGATGTGCACATGGTTGTTTTTTTACATTGACGTCAATGGGAAACTGTTGGAGTTTTGAATGTGGATTTAACAGTGGAAAACGCCTCATTTCAGCCATGTGAGCGTACCATCAAGAAGTTATTATACTGGTGTCAGCCCCTTTATAGACAGTACAGCAGTGTGTGTTTGCTTTATGGCAGCTGCAATGAATAGAAGTCAATAGTCAGGAAACTCTGAAAAGACCAGCGGCGCATTTACACCGACTGACTGAGCACGCAATGATCCGCAAAGGACCAATCCTTCCTGATAGTTGCCTGACAGAACCGTTATGTGGCCCATATACTTCTATTATGACGGGTCCGCTATGTGGCCCATATACGTCTATTATGACGGGTCCACTATGTGGCCCATATACGTCTATTATGACGGGTCCGTTATGTGGCCCATATACTTCTATTATGACGGGTCCATTATGTGGCCCATATACTTCTATTATGACGGGTCCATTATGTGGCCCATATACTATTATGACGGGTCCGCTATGTGGCCCATATACTTCTATCATGACGGGTCCGTTATGTGGTCCATATACTTCTATTATGACGGGTCCGTTATGTGGTCCATATACTTCTATTATGACGGGTCCGCTATGTGGCCCATATACTTCTATCATGACGGGTCCGTTATGTGGCCCATATACTTCTATTATGACGGGTCCGTTATGTGGTCCATATACGTCTATTATGACGGGTCCGTTATGTGGCCCATATACGTCTATTATGACGGGTCCGCTATGTGGCCCAAATACTTCTATTATGACGGGTCCGTTATGTGGCCCATATACTTCTATTATGACGGGTCCGTTATGTGGCCCATATACTTCTATTATGACGGGTCCATTATGTGGCCCATATACTTCTATTATGACGGGTCCGTTATGTGGCCCATATACTTCTATTATGACGGAATGCCTTGGTGTTGCACTTCATCATAGAACTCTGTTATCGCCCCTGGTAACGGAATCCATATTGAAATTGCCAGAAAACCTGAACTTCAAAACATGGAGTTTGCTCATTGCCAGGGCTGTCTCTGTCATGTATCCCCCAACCACAATGGATAGAAAGGCATTTATTTATTTTACTTACGCAGCGCAAATGCCCCTTTGCACTGCTCAATGGAGCAGATGAATATCTGGAAGCGTTCCTTCTCGACAATCGCCAGGAGACAGCTGCATTTTGCTGTCCCCAAACAGAATCGTTGTTTTGGGTAGCAGGGCACTGTTTAGACATCACAGCAAACAATAACTTAGGCGACCACATAAAAGATCCAATTATCTGATGAACGAGCGCTTTTCTCGCTCATTGGTTAATTGCAGGCACCTTTACGCTGTCAGATTATCGCTTACGAACACGTGTTAGTGATGATGTGCCCGATGTTCAGGCAGTGGGCCTTAGGCCTCATGCACACGACCGTATTTTGTTTCTTTGTCTGTTCCGTTTTTTTTTTTTTTTGTTTTTTTTTGCTGAAAGAATCCGGCCCCATTCATTCCAATGGGTCCGCAAAAAAATGTGCTGTCCGCATCAGTATGTCCGTTCCGTAGCGCACCCCCCCAAAAAAAAAAAAAAAATAGAGCATGGCCAATTTTTTCTAGTTTGCGGACAAGAATAGGCATTATTACAATGGATCAGCAAAAATACCGGATCCGCAAAAAAAACGGATGCCATACGGATGTCATCCGTTTTTTTTTTGCGGACGGCAAAACACATACGGCCTTAAAGGGTTTATCTGGGAAGTGCTAGTGATGCCCTATCCTCAGGGATCAGAGCTCCGGTGAGCGTCGTGGGCTCCTGGCAACTTACCAGCACAGCAGCGTGCATTGTATAGCTACTGAGCTTGGTATTGCAGCTCAGCCCCGTTGACTTAAATGGGGCTGAGCTTCAACTAGGCCATGTGACCATTGTACGGGGACGTTGCTGGCCTAGAAAGAGGCCGCTGATTGGTGGGGGAGTCGAGATAGGTCATCGAAAGACACCTGTCGGGCGGAGAACTCTTGCCTGTGGTCAGCAATACGATCCTTGTATGCACATCGCCGCCGCAAGATCTCAAGACTATTGCTTCATTAGTCCTAACTGAGGCGGTCGGCCACATATAGTACCACTATTTTAATGAAGTGTCATGGTGATATGATACAGTAGATCTTATGGAATGCATCATAGCAACTGCCGGTAGCAGGCAGATATGTCGGGCTGGTCCTCTCTCTGAGTAATGTGTTTGCTTTTTGTCATGGTTTCTATTCTTACCTTGTCCGTGGGCTCACAGAGGATACTTCATAAAGTACATAGTTTTCAGACTATATGGTCACTATGGCACTTGTTCTAGATATGCAAACCTGTAATCATTCCAATTGAAAACTGGACTGGTCTGCCCCTTCCCTAGTTCTCTCACATTGGTCATCATCGAAAACGCCATATAATGGGCACATTGTGGAAAGGAAAATATGCCGTAGCTGAAATGGTGTACAGACCAAGCAGAGGGGTTATTGGATCTGCGAGGAACGCTTTCCATGAGCTCCCAGCAAACCTCTGATATTGCTGGCGGGGACGGTGCTGTCGGCTGCAGATTTGCCATGCAGGGGGCGCTCTGCTGCGGAAATGTAGTATTTTACGTGTAATATGCGAATGGCTCACGACTGTTGCAGTAAAAGCCACTGCTTGGGAGCAGCTTTCCGCTCTTATTTGTACAGGGGGGTACCAAGAAGGGAAACCCCTCATAGCGTATATATGGCATATGGACAGCTGTGACTGTGATTCTTTTAAAGTTTTTGTAGACTTTTATTGAATTAGGAAAAAAGGACATTATGCTGTCCCAGATGTTTCATGCATGCAGTTAAAAGCAGGGTACAGTAGGAAATACCAGTAACTGTGCCGGCAGCAGGTCATGTCCACACAGCAGCATCTGCCGCCGGAAATGATAATTTTTATTTTTTTTGCGGCCTTATGATCGAGATTACCTGATGAACGAGCGTTTCGCTTGCTCATCGGGTAATCGGTTGCACTTTTACACCGCCAGATTATCACAGTGGCGTAACTAGAAATGACTGGGTCCCACAGCAAATTTTTGATCGCTCTCTCAGACGAGGCCATGCAGTCGCTCCCTCCGGTTCCTACAGTGTCTCTGTATATGGCATTTTATAATACTGTGAGAATAAAATCTTTTAGTCTTCTTCCTGGGTGGGCCCCTTCTGAGTACCGGGCCCAAGGCAACTGCTTTCCCTATAGCTACGCCCCTGATCACTGATGAGCGTTCCTATTAGGTGTGAGTGAGAATCGATTTTGTCCAATCAGCAGGGCTTATGCAAAGAAGAAGCCCTGCTGATTGGACAGATTGATTCTAGCAGCTCTGCTGATTGGACAGATTGATTCTAGCAGCTCTGCTGATTGGACAGGTTGATTCTAGCAGCTCGGCTGATTGGACAGATTGATTCTAGCAGCTCTGCTGATTGGACAGATTGATTCTAGCAGCTCTGCTGATTGGACAGATTGATTCTACCAGCTCTGCTGATTGGACAGATTGATTCTAGCAGCTCTGCTGATTGGACAGGTTGATTCTAGATGCTCTGCTGATTGGACAGGTTGATTCTAGCAGCTCTGCTGATTGGACAGGTTGATTCTAGCAGCTCTGCTGATTGGACAGATTGATTCTACCAGCTCTGCTGATTGGACAGATTGATTCTAGCAGCTCTGCTGATTGGACAGATTGATTCTAGCAGCTCTGCTGATTGGACAGGTTGATTCTAGCAGCTCTGCTGATTGGACAGGTTGATTCTAGCAGCTCTGCTGATTGGACAGGTTGATTCTAGCAGCTCTGCTGATTGGACAGGTTGATTCTAGCAGCTCTGCTGATTGGACAGGTTGATTCTAGCAGCTCTGCTGATTGGACAGGTTGATTCTGTAGAATCTTTTCGCTCATCTCTAGTTCCTATGAGCGCTTGTTAGAGGTTTATCCTTGGGATTTTCAGCCCATGTAAAGGGCCTTTAAAGGGGTTGTCTCATTTCAACAAGTAGCATTTATCATATAGAGATATTAAATACAAGGCTCTTACTAATACTGTGATTACCCATATTGCTTCCTTTGTTGGCTTGATTCATTTTTTCACGATATTATACAATGATTGTTTCCATGGTGACAACCACCCTGCAATCCAGCTGTGGTGGCTGTGCTTGCACACCATAGGAAAGCTATGTGATCTCCTTTGGTCCCAGCAACCAGAGAGGTTTGCAGGGTGGTCTTAAACATGGAAACGAGCCGTATATAATGTGATGGAAAAATGAATCCAGCCAGCAAAGGAGGCAATATGGATGATAAAAATAAATTAGTAAGTGCCTTGTATTAACCTTCTCTACATGATAAATGCCATTTGCTGAAGTGACACAACCCCTTTAAAGAGGACCTTTCACCGCTCCTGACAGGCCTGTTTTAATAGCTTCATGCATTCCCCATGTAATAACTAATTCAGGAACATCTATTCTTATGGCTCTGTATTGTGCCGTTCCTTTATTATTCCTGAGAGAAGTTATGAATGAATTGCTAGCAGTCTGCAGTAAGGGTACAGAGGGGTGGTAACCAGTTGGGAAGGGGAGTGTACCTGCACAGGCTCAATCTATCCAATCAGTGCTGTCATTTTGACTCTTAAGGTGCACACCCCCAACTGGTTACCTCCCCTCTGTACCCTTACTGCAGACTGCTAGCAATTCATTCATAACTTCTAGTAGAAATAATAAAGGAATGGCACAATACAGACATAAGAATAGATGCCCCCGAATTGTTATTACATGGGGAATGTATGAAGCTATTTAAACAGGCATGTCAGGAGTGGTGAAAGGTCCTCTTTTAGCTATTGGCTAGCTATAACTAGCCCTTGATCTTCTTGCTGTTATCGCAGTCTACAGCAGCGGGGGCCAAATCCGTTCCGCAAGACTACCAGTGTTTTTCAGTCCTCTTCACAAATTCACAGCTGAAATCTTTGGTGTTTCACCCATACAGGTAACTAAATGTAGTTAGTAGATATTGGGGAACAAGATTGGCCACCATTGACCCACAGTATCAGACCGCTTTCAGTCAGTCAGTGTTTGGTCAGTGTTTGGAGCCAAAGCCAGGAGTGGAGGGTACACAGAGAGGAGGTATAATGGATAGATTGCTCCTGGTTCACAGTCTGTGATAGAAATCACTGACCAAATACCGACTGTGTAAAGCATCCCTAGGGTTGTATTACCTCACACATCAGTGGCATTTCACTGGGGTATGCCACCAATGCCAAATAGTTGCAGGTCCCACCTCTGGGATACGACCAGAGCTGTATGGCAGACTCCCTGTAGGCACCGTAGATATAGTGCCAGTTCACAGCTCTGTCCTACTGGAGCTTTGGCAAAAAGCAGCCAAGCAGCAAACACATAGGAAAATATTGTATATAGCAGGTTATCATCCTCTGTAGACACTGACTTGCATATTATGATATGTACAGCGCTATGGAATGAATGGCGCTCTAAAAATAAATAATAATAATTTCTGATGTGATGGCTGCCCAGTCACTGTATCATCGTTGAAGATTATTGTCTAGGGCCAATTGACGTCCTTAGGCCGGGTTCCAGCATGCCATATCTGTGATAGGTTTGTTTCCCCATAGCTTTCGGGCACAAAATGCACCAAGGCCTCCTCAGTGTGTGAGCCTGACATTATGTTTTGGGGAAATTGGAGTAACACCAGAAGGAAGGCCATCATAAACAAGGAAAGAACATGCACAATCCAAGCTTCTGCTCATTTAGGATTATTCTCAGTAATAGTTATTCTACATCTCCCTCATCAAAACTGAGCCTAGAAATGAATGCTGAGAATCTGGAGCAGCATCTTGATCTTGTCAGGTCTTTGCTAAAAACAAATCCTCGTGATGCTAATATCATTTAGTGTTGCTTGCAAACTCATTATTTTTGGGATTCACAACAGATTTGATATGCATTCCATCACCGGGCTCTCTGTATTCCAAGCACTCCTCAGCACAAAGAACTGCAAAAAGAATGAGCTTGTTTTCCTGGCCTGACAGTTGCCATACTTCATCAAGATTTATCGTGCAAATTACGTCTGCTTCATTTTATGTTCTGTCAATAACTTATGTGAAATGTAGAAAATATATATATATATGTATAAATTGTGCATTTACTGTAAAATGGAAACAAAAATAAGTGTCTGTGTGTATATGTGTGTATATATATATATATATATATATATATATATATTTATGAGAATTGATTATGTATTAGGCAGTCATTTTTACAGCCACTGTATTTTATACCTTGGGAAACAAAAAATGTTTTTGGATCAGTCCCTTTCACCAGAACATCTAATATCCCCATTTCTGATTCATATACTTACCAGGGATAGATTTTATAGGAGGCCTATCATCATTACTACAAATGCTCAGTTATGTTTTCATCAATTTATTGTCGTTCTAAATCTAATATCCGGTGTTTTTTTTTATATATTTTTTTTCCCTGTAGGTTGACAAAGCCGCTGTCATTTGCAGACTGTGTCGGTAATGAGCTTCCATGGGGATGGGAATCTTGCTATGATCCACAGATTGGAGTTTACTATATTAATCATCTTAATCGTAAGTGACTCCTTTTTTATTATGCTATAGGACTGGGGTGCTGGTTGTTTGGGTGCAGTTTCGGGCAGGCAGAATGAAGCCACATTATAGTATCTCTATGATGAATCCTAAACCCGGACCTCCTGCACTTCTGCTCATCCGTACTAATAGCACCAGAGAACCCTTTGGTGATGTAAGTGCAGTCCGGTAGAACCACTGGCGGTCTGGGTATTGCAGTCGTAACGTGGACGCTAAAATATGGCTTTATTACATTTGTCTGAAATCAGCCAATTACTACCAAACCGAGTTGAATATTAAAATATGTCTATTTTTCTTGAATGAGCAACTCGCTCGATCCACTGTGGATCTGCTTTTTGTGTGTCCTCGTAGTTGAGCAGCGCTCTTATGTTGTCCTCTCTGAGGGCAGCACAGCATAGTGTCAGACATGCTGATTGTGTGTTAACGTGGCGTCGTTTTAGAAAACTTACACCTGAAACTGTGTGGCACGCGGCCAATGATGAGTCCAGTGACATGCATGATGTTCCCATTCACCAGTCGCTGATTGACAGTTTTCTCCCTATTACTGCACATATGGAAAAAATAACAGTTTCGTAAATTGCCGTTCTTAATTTTCCCAGGGTAGAAAAATAGTTATTACCTGTCCACTTTGACAGTGCTGTGTCGGTTCTATTGAAATGAATGGAGCACTGGACAGATATGTGCACCACCGCTCTGGTAATAAAAAAAAAATATATATATATATATATATATATATATATATTTATTATATATTTTATTTATTTTTTTATTTTTTTAACAATGGAACTCTTTGGTGAACAGATGCCACTGTATGACATGAGAACTAGATGTTTCTCTTTAATAAGTCATATTACTAAGTTTCTTAGGGTCACTAGTACTATTACTTTATGCAAAGTTGTGTGAAAAGTTACGGACCATTTAGCTATATTTATGGTTTCCCATTGCTTTTATAGTACTCCAAACTACAGATATGACTCAACCATTCATTGAAATGATTTGTCTACCCCTAGAAAACTATATACCTTAAAAATAAGTTTTAAAAGTACAACATTAGGCTGGTCGTAATATGAAAATAACTGCTTAGGCAAGTGGCAGACTTTTAATCTTATTGAAAACATTGGCAGTTATCCAAGGTTGATTGACTACGTTTTTATTTCCATTTTATATACTGTCCAACTTCAGAGTTGACTGTTTCTGGGGTCTATACTGAAATCTAGATTTGCTATGGTCAGTTGTCAGCATGATCAACCTCCTTGAGCTTTAGTCCCCTCCCTTCCCCCTGGATTGACAGGGCTAGACTTCTGAACTAACCCAGTCTTGTGCCTGCGCTGTGTCTCCCTGTCTCAGCGCTGCTTGGAGACCGGGAACTTGGCCGCTGATGGAGGATCCTGTCAAGAGCGACCTCCATTCATTTATACTGGAGACGGACAAGGGAAATAGCACATGCGCAGTCCTTCCCCAGTATAATTGAAAGGAGTTGCATTATTCTCCGTATTTAAAGGGGTTGTTCAAGTGTTTAAAATTGACTGCCTATCCACAGAATAAGTCATCAATATCTGGTTGATGGGGTCTGACTCTGGGCACCCCCGCCGATCAGCTGTTTGAAGAGACTGGGTGACATGTCCTCTTCCTAGGCCAGTGACATTATGTTCATCAGTCACATGGCTTAGGTGCAGCTTAGTCCCATTCAAGTGAATGGGGCTGATCTCCGGTACCAAGCCCAGCCGCTATCCAAGGGACGGTGCTGTGCTTGGTAAGCTGCACGGAGGCAGCAAACTACTGGTCGGTGGGGGTGCCAGGGGTCAGAACCCCACTGATCAGATATCGATGACCTATCCTGAGGATAGGCCATCATTAATAAACACTCGGACAACCCCGTTAATTTCCTACTTATTTCTCCATATTTATTCCATCTTATTTTATAAAAATATATTTAATTGATGTTTCTTAAGAAGCCAAATCCCGCCAATTAAACATGTTTCATATCATGAAAATTACTGCACGTTTTTTGTAAGCATGTTTTATTTCATTTAGAAATTCCCCCAAAAAATAAAAATGTATTGCATCACACGGATTTTATATTGGTGGTTGAGTCTGGCAGGAGCTGCAAATATACAGGAATCTTGTAAAGGGTTTAATTGTTTTTTTTTCTTAGTTTTTTTTGTGTAGACGTTTATTGGCGTTTAAAGAAAGGGAGCACTTAACAAAAACATGTAGGCATTGTTGGATGCGATGCCAGACAGATCCCTGGCATTGAATTTCGGAGTGCATAAACTGTGATAGTTTGACTTGAACGATGTAGTCCTGAAAAGTCTATTCTAACTGAATATGCCTGTTTGTAGTGCAATAGTGTGGCATTGTGCCGTGATGCCCATTTCTTGTTATTCCATTTGATGAAAGTATTCGTGTGAATTAAAGTGAAGATTCGCTTTTCTAGATTCTTTAAAGCGAAGGTTCACCTTTGATCATTTTCTGACATGTCAATTATATGTGTCAGAAGACGTAATGGGTGTGGGTCTGCGCACTGGGACTGCTTAAAGTCTTGACTTCAATCGGAAATCCGATGACAGGCTTGGAGATCTAAAGAACTTTGAGTCAAAAAATTATGGGGCACGGTGATTGGAGAAGCATTGCGGCCACTCCATAATATTGTGGCGGTCTGTACACAGAAACACATTGATGATTTCTGACATGACTTAAAGGAACACTAAACATGTGAAATTCACTTAAAAACAAGCAATTTTTTTCTACTTTCTTTTTCCCTTCAACCATATTCTGTCTAATGTTGCAATTTAAACAAAAAAATACATCTTCTTTACATGTCTGAGGAGCTGAGCCTTGTCCTCCTACTCCTCACTGACCTATGTCTGGGTTGTAAGACAACTGGCTGCAGCAGTAGCCTTCCCCAACCATTTCCAGTACAGCGGCTTAGTGGTTGGCACTGGTGCCTTGCAGTTCTGGTGTCCTGGGTTTGAATCTGACCAAGGACAACATGTACATGGAGTTTGTATGTTCCCCCCGTGTTTGCGTGGGTTTTGTGTGAGTAAAATACATTTCCTGCATAACAGGCCAAATACATGGACTTATTCGCAGAAAATTGGTTGACTGATATTTTGTAGATGTCAAACCACATTTGTACTACCCCAGCATGAATGTCATCAGTAGAACTCTAGATTATTTTGGCGTAATAGTTATCTTCCTCAACACAACATTAAAGCATAGCTTTTTTTGTGGACCCATTGAAATGAATGGTTCTGCATATGGTCTGCAAAACCCCTCCGGAAATTACTCTATGTTTCGTTTCCATATGTCCGTTCCACAAAAAAATTTAACATGTCTTATTATTACCCACATAACGGACAAGGATAGGACTGTTTTATTAGGGGCCAGCTGTTCCGTTCCACAAAATACGGAATGCACACGGACATCATCTGTGTTTTTTGCGCATCCGTGTTTTGTGGACCGCAAACTACATACGGTCGTGTGCATGAGCCCGTAGTTTTGCTGTGAGGGGAATGTCTCATTCTGGTATGCGAACAAACTGGCATGCAGAAGTCACAAATCTTGGTGCAAGTGCCGTTTTGTGCCGAAATTGGTGACTTTAGATAATCTTTGCTGCTTTTACAAAAAGAGGGAGGGGTTTGGCCACAGAGATCCTGTCTGTGGTGCACCTCCTCGCGCCCCCCATTTACAAACCCATGTGCCAGAAAACGCTTTCTTCGCTCCCTTTCGTCTCGCTCTCTTTTTTGGCTCACAGATCTCAGCCAGTATTATTACCTCTTACCTTATTCTGGCGCTGCTGATCAGCAAGTTTTGCTCTTAAGGATGGTGTACAATATGCCAGTCCTAATATCCCCCCCCTGCAGATTTTTTTAATGCAGTTTTTTCATACAAAGTCAGAAGTGGATCCAGAAGAAAGATGCAGGATAATCACTTCCTTTATTTTTCTCATAGCATAGCTAGAAAAAGTTGTGTTTGATGCCGTAAGATATTCACCTTAGTGAGTACCTTTAAGATTCCATCCTGGAATTATAACACATGTGCTCTCTGCAATTTATTAGTATTAGCTGCTTTCTCTCGCAGTCTGCACTCTCCATTTTACCATACGGCAGAGAACAGGGCGACCAGATTTACTGCAGATGTTTATTTCTTCTCTTCTGGAGACAGAGATATAACTAACTGAAATAACTTGAATATATTACCCAAATAGGGAATTGCAAGCTGTCTATAGAGGGAACCTGCAAGCTAATAAACTCCTGTGATTATAGCAGCCTCTGCAGGTGGGGGAGTGGTAAATGTAATGCGAGATAGTGACCATGTCAGGACTGCAGATCCACTGTATCTGTAAAGGCTCATTTAGACAAGTAGATAATCTTTACAATGCAAACTCTAGCAATTCATGGTGGACGATAATTGTTTAAGGGTACTTTCACACTAGCGGCATAGCTATCCGGCAGGCTGTTCTGGCGGGTGAACAGCCTGCCGGATCCGCCATGCTGCAAATACCCGTGTGCTGCCGCTCCGTCCCCATTGACTATAATGGGGTGGGGGGCGGAGCTGAGGCGCAGCACGGCAGAGATTGCCGGATGAAAAAGTCGAACCTGCAGTACTTTTAGTCCGGCGATCTCCGGCCGTGCATTGCCGTGCTGCGCCGTAGCTCCGCCCCCGTCCCATTATAGTCAATGTGGACGGAGCAGCAGCATTTGGGTACTTGCGGCATGGCGGATCCGGCAGGCTGTTCACCTGCCGGATAGCCATGTCTCAAGTGTGAAAGTACCCTAATGTGAATGTATGTAGCGACTAGGGTTGAGCGAACTTGTATTTTAAGTTCGGCGTCCAAAGTTGGGGTTCGGGTTATCTTAGAATCCCGTTATAGATTCGCTACCACGGACCATAACGGAATTTGGAATCCAAGTTCGCGCAACCGTCCTTCACTGCTCTACTTCCTTCTTCTCCTCCACACAGAGCACAGGAGCTCCGCCCCTCATGTCACCTGATCATTATACTAGGCCCTTTACCACCTCTTATCCAATCCAGTACTGAGCCACGCCCCCTGCACTGATCACATGACGGTGACGTCACCCCAGGTCCTTAGTGTTGTCCAAGGTTCGGCTTCATCGAAGAATCCCCTTATGGATTCCAAATTCCATTATAGTCCGTGGTAGCGGAATCCATAACGGGATTCTAAGATAACCCGAACTTTGGACGCTGAACTTAAAATACAAGTTCGCTCAACCCTAGTAGCGACTGAACAGTTTTGGTAAAAACGCTCATTCAACACTTGTGAAATCGTTCATGTGAATAAGTAAATTATCCCTGGTCATTAATGAATTGTAATGTAAATGTGCATCATGTGACTTTTCGCCGATTGACGTCTGAACACAGTCAACGATCATCGTTTAAGAGAGTAACCGACCGAATATGTAAATGCTTGTCATTATCACTGGCGTGTCTGTAGGTCACTCGTGTCGTCAATCGCCTAAACAATCATCTACTTGTCTAAATGAGCCATAAGACAGCAGAGCGCCAACACCTACACAGTGGGCAAGGCCTCCATCTGCTGTATCGGCAAGCCCTCACTGATCGGATTTTTATTATGTATCTTTAGCATAGGCCACCCATATCTAACACCCCTTTTAACCCCTTCCCAACCACGTCATGTAAATTTACCGCCCATACTATTAAAATATAAAAATATTTATCCCCCTGCGGCAAATGGCGAAATGGAAAAAGCCAAAATGGCTGATTTGCCATTTTTTTTTGTAGCTTCACCTCTGACAAAAAAAAGCAAAAAGTCATACACACCAAAATGATATCATAAAAAAACTACAGATTGTCCCGCAAAAACAAATTGTCCTCGCACAGCTCCGTACACATAAAATTAAAAAAGTTATGGGGGTCAGAATATGGCGATGCAAAGAGAAAATAGAAAATTTGATTTTTTCCAAGGTTTTTAATTTTTTAAGTATTGAACTGCAAGAAAAACTATACATATTTGGCATCTTTATTGTTGTACTGAATGATGATAATTCCACCCCATTTGGATATTTTTTTTCTCGCTTCCCACTACATTGTGTGCAACCATAAATGGTTTAATTAGAAAATGTATACATCTTGTCCTGCAAAAAACAAGCCCTTATATGGCTGTGTGAATGGAAAAATAAAAAAGTTATGGCTTTGGGAAGGCAGGGATTAAAAAACAAAAATGAAAGAACGTAAAATCATTTTGAAGGGTTTAAAATGGCTGTTGATCAGTATAGTTATGTGGATTTAACATAACCATAGATGTACCCATTCCATTTAAAGGAGCAGTGTACTTTGGGGTTATCAAGTTGGTGCCCCTCGGATGTTTTTTTACACAGATACCCTCAAAGTAGGGCTGGGCGATTAATCAAATTAGTTTGATTTAATTTGATTCATTTGCCTTTTGAGGCCTCTGGTGATTCTGTTTTTTTTTTCAGTTCGAGTTTCATAATAGTGCTGTCGGGCTGTCTCCTGGCCCGCCTGTGTGAAATCCGTTGCCCTGATCCGTTTGATCAGGACAACGGATTTCACATTTAATGCCATCCATCGGCGTCCGTTGCCATCAGTTAGTTATGTAATCAGTTTTTATTTGGGGAACAATAAGCGCCAGTCTTGCAGGACTCTTTGTACTTGGAAACAAAAAAGATTACACACCTAAATTATGGCAACGGATGCAATACCATCTGATGCCGACAGACGGCATTAAATGTGAAATCTGTCGTCCTGATCCGAACGCATTAGAGCAACAGATTTCACACAGGAACTGTGTACAAAACTGTGAAGTTACATACAGTAATTCTAGTAATATATGTTTAAAAGTTACTTTTATAAAGAAAATAATTTATTGAATTGTGTTTTGGTATTTTATTCCGTTAAAGGGGTTATCCCATGACTTGGGGTACTTTCACACTAGTGTTAGAAGAATCCGTCAGGCAGTTCCGTTGCTGTGACTGCCTGCCGGATCCGGAAATCCGTATGCAAATGGTTAGCATTTGTTTCCAGGTCCGGATGCGGATCCGTCTGACAAGTGGATTGAAATACCAGATCCGTCTCACCGGTGTCATTCGGAAAAAACGCATCCGGTGTATATATTTTTTTTTTCCACATCTTTTAAAGGTCTGCGCATGTGCAGACTGGAGAGCCGGATCCGTTTTTTTCGGAACACTTGGTACCCGGATCTGGCATTAATACATTTCAATGGAAAATGGCACGTGTTCTGAAAATTTTGGCCGAAAAAAAAACCCGCAGCATACTGCGGTATTATCTCCGGCCAAATACCGTAAAAAGGACGGAACAGAAGACATCCCGATGCATACTGCACGGACTGCTTTCCATTCAGAATGCATTAGGACAAACTGATGTGTTTTTTCCCCGGTATTGAGCCCCTATGACGGAACTCAATACCGGAAAGCTTTTAATGCTAGTGTGAAATGACCCTCATGTAAATAAATCTAAATCAGACATCATATAGTACAGGACAATTTGTTTATAACAAAGCTAGAACCAGCCCTGTACCTCACGTGGATCCAGAGATCTCCACATTCATTGCTCTGCTAGATTTATATCAAGCTGACAGCTGAGAGGGAGTGTCTGCTCTGCTGCAGCAGGGGGCGTGTCCATGCTCTGCCTATCACAGCTCAGGGGGTGTGTCCATGCTCTGCCTATCACAACTCAGGGGCGTGTCCATGCTCTGCCTATCACAACTCAGGGGCGTGTCCATGCTCTGCCTATCACAACTCAGGGGGTGTGTCCATGATCTCCCAATCACAGCTCGGGAGGCAGTTGAAGGATGAAACTGAGCATGTGCGGCCTTCTCACTGAGCAGGACAAAGAAATATGAAAAACCAACAGCAGGTGGCGCTATACAGATACATATTATTGAATAACTTTTTAATTCCATGCAATTAAAAAACTGTAGTTACATGCAATTGCAAAAGTATTCAGATCCAGGTGCTGGTTTGAAAACTGTAGAATATTGTCCGTGGGACGACCACTTTAATAAGAAAATGAAGATTCAAATCGAAAATCATCCGTAGGGTTGAAAAAAATCTAGATTTTGTTTTTTAGCAAAATCGCCCAGCCCTACCTCATAGGAATAAAATGGTAACACAGAAGTGTCGCAATATAAAATGACAGTTTTACCCAGGGAATAACAAGTGGTTTACATCAGCTCAGAAAGGCAAACCTGTGTGTATATGGGTGTATGTATGATTTTCTGTACACAAACACACACACACTAGTTTAATAGAGAAAACTTAGATGTGGAATTTTTCAGCTTTCTGCTATCTGTAGAACTGCTGGAATGCGGCCTCCTGCAAGGTACATGACATCTTTATCACAAGTTGATTTAGTGCATTCTGCATATTGCAGATAACTTGACGTATGATGTGTTTTAGGTGTGTGTTCTCTCACAGCCTTATCAAAACACTTCCATTGAACTTTTGCCAGTTTCCTATCAAAACGTTTTTTTTTCCACGGTAGGCAATGAGAACAAACCCAATGCGGGAATTCACATATCTTTTCAGAAGTCGCGTTTGCTCAAAAATGTGCCACTTTTCGCCATTAATGCTTTTATTGACACTTTTTTGAAGGGATAAGAAAAATGGGCAGGGTTTAGTGGGATGGGCGTTGGCTCTTGCTTACACTGGGGCCCCAATCGGAACTGCTGCTGCTGCACATGCGCAGAGCTAAATGTCTGATCCGGCGATGCGCCCCAACGACGTTTAGCTTAATTCCGGATTAATGCACTTCAATGGGCATTAATTACGGATCCGGCGTTACGGCATGTCTTCCGGATTTTTGGACGGAGACAAATCCGCAGCATGCTGCGGTTTTGTCAACGTCCAAAGAATGTTCACATACTGAACGGAAGACATCCTGATGCATCCTGAACGGATTTCTCTCCATTCAGAATGCATTACGATAATCCTGATCAGTATCTTTCCGTCCTAGAGCCCCGAGGACGAAACTCTAGGACGGAAAGGAAAAACGCAAGTGTGTAAGGGGCCTTACTTGTAAGCTACTCTGGTTTTTGTTTATTAGGTGGCTTTTCTTGGGTCTTTGTGTGTGTGTGTGTGTGTGTGTGTGTGTGTATATGTAACTGAATATATGATACATTGCCATTAATGGTACAGGTTGACATTGAATACATTTCCATGCTATTGAATTGCTATTAACTTCCAATAATGTTTATTGATTTAAAAGGAAAAATCGTATACAACAGTAAAAGGACAGATATGTCCCAGGAGGTACAATAAAACTTCAGCTTACATAGGCTTTTCACATTGTATATGCAGGAGGAGAAACGTTTCACTTTAGCAGAGTAAATTGCCGTAATAAAACAAGCAGACAAATTACCCAGGCCTCCCGGGTTCATGGAAAAAAATAGGGATCTCAACCTACCGGCCCAGACTCCCAGTGCAGACCCCCTAAAATAAGTTAGCAAAAACTGCACAAAAAAGACAATCGTAAAAACCAAGAGACTGAAAGCTACAATAGTTGCTTATGTCTTGGGATGTACGCAGCTCCTAAGACATAAGCAACCAGAACAGAAAAAAGAAACAGAAGCAAAGACAAAAGCTGGGGCACGAGACGGACTACGGAGATGGTGGAAGGGGCGAGTAATGATTAGAATAATAAAGTAAAAAAGAATATAAAAATGGGGGGGGGGGGTTAAAAGGTTGGCCGCCGTTTTTTACAAAAGCCCATTATGAGAACTAAGCATGCACAACCCCAAGGCTCACTAGTCCCTTCTTTTCAACAACTGAATGAGTCCGTCTCATGGTCTGAGAATATTGGCATCGGGAAGACCATGTTTGTTTGAACAACTCCTCTTGGTCTCCAAGGATCGTTTCAAGTTTCTCATTAAAGGGGTTGTCTCACTTCAGTAAGTTGTATTTTTCACGTAGAGGAAGTTAATACAAGACACTTACTAATGTATTGTGATTATCCATATTGCTTCCTTTGCTGGCTGGATTCATTTTTCCATCACACTATACACTGCTCGTTTCCATGGTTACAGACCACCCTGCAATCCATCAGTGGTGGTTGTGCTTGTACACTATAGGAAACCGTGATCCTGGAAAGCTTCAATTTGACCAAATCAAGGCTAACAGGAAGGGTCCTCCAGGAGCGTGCTATAATTATTCTGGAAGCAAGGAAATTCACCTAAGAGTGGCCGTAGAGACATCTGGAATCTGACACCTTAAGAGATCCTCCCATGAGGATCTGTGTAAGGCTACTTTCACACTCGTTTTAGGCGGATCCGTCATGGATCTGCAAAAACGGATCCATTACAATAATACAACCGCATGCATCCGTGATGAACAGATCCGTTTATATATGTAACATAGCCAAGACGGATCCGTCGTCAACTCCATTGAAAGTCAATGGGAGATGGATCCGTTTTCTATTGTGCCAGATTGTGTCAGAGAAAACGCTTGAGGAAACTGAGCCAAATGGATCCGTCCTGGCACAAAATGTAAGCCAATTGGGATGGATCCATTTGGCTCAACTTCGTCAGGCGGACAGCAAAACGCGGCAGACAGCGTTTTGGTGTCCGCCTCCATAGCTAAATGGAGACTGATCGGAGGCAAACTGATGCATTCTGAGCGGATCCTTATCCATTCAGAATGCATTGGGGCAAAACTGATCCGTTTTGGACCGCTTCTGAGAGCCCTGAATGGATCTCAGAAACGGAAAGCCAAAACGCCAGTATAAAAGTAGCCTCAATTGACTTTACAAACTGTATGAATAAGACTAGGCTCGAATCCAAAACCTAGTGAGTTTTGGACACTTCCACCGTATGTGGAGCATGGACCTGAGCAAAAGCCCCAAAAGCACAAACCTGAGATTTTGGTACATATGGGAGAGTCTCTGGGGAGTCCGATACCAACACCTCAGAGCCGTATACCCTGCCTCAGAATAGGAAACATGAACTCGAATCTTTAGGGTGGCCACCCCCACATCCTGCTGTACTCAAAGGGTCTTCTGTTCTCCTAAATCCTCCTCCTATTGCTTCATATGTGAAATGTGGATTGAATGACATGTGAAAAGATGTGTTATGCGCTTTCTTATTTGTACTTGTTTATACAGGAAGACATTATGGCAATACTGGAAAGCTTATTGCAGTAGCATTGATTGAACAGCAGAAGCCTTTCTCTTGTAGAAGGTGTACAATGGACATATCTACTGTTCCATAAATCATAATCAATCATAATTATAGTAAAATCTTAACTACAGCTGACCTATATGACATGGCTGTGACTCACAACACTCGTACATTCATACTTATTTGTTAGGTAATCAGAACAGATTATATTTAACATATGCTGGAGAACAACTGGAGGAACGTGTAACTGTGATCTGTAAGGGTACTTTTACACTAGCGGCATAGCTATCCGGCGGGTGAACAGCCTTCCGGATCCGCCATGCCGCAAGTACCCATGCACTGCCGTGCTGCTGCTCCGTCCCCATTGACTATAATGGGGCGGGGGGCGGAGCTAAGGTGCAGAGCGTCTGTGCACGACAAAGATCGCCGGACTAAAAAGTCTGACCTGCAGTACTTTTAGTCCGGCGATCTCAGGCCGTGCACTGCCGTAGCTCCGCCCCTGCCCCATTATAGTCAATGGGGACAGAGCGGCAGCACAGCAGTGCATGGGTACTCAGGCATGGCGGATCCGGCAGGCTGTTCACCCACCGGAACAGCCTGCCGGATAGCTATGCCGCTATGCCGCTAGTACCCTTAGACGTAAAGTGGTATTCCCATCTTCAGCATTTACATCCACAGTCGTTCCTTAAATTTATTATAGTTATGGGTTCAGCCTTGGAGACCTTCTCCTTTTGGGAATATGGGGTATTGGGACCCCGGATGACGATTGATAGACACAACACTCTACATACAGTTCAGTGGAGATTTGGGCAAGCCCTGCTTTCTATGCCCTTTTCTTACCTCCTATAGACGTCAATAGAGGGGGCCACACTCAAGCATGGGTATGCTTTAAATTCTTAACATGGGAATACGCCTGTAAGGGAACCTGTCATATCAGAAATCTCTTTAAAACTACAGTAGACGGCTAATAGTTAGCGTAGGTTAATCGGAATCTGTAAATTTGATCTGAATACTCACCCCGTTCCCCTACAGTTTACTCACACACTGGCACTGTAATGCATTAATGCTGGCTATAGACATAATATTTGGCCAAACCAAAGTTAATGGCAGAGTGTGGAGAATACCTTGGAAAGATTACAGCCTGTCGCTGGTAAGGTTTGGTGTGATATGTGGTCAGGGAAGTCAAGTGTATGGTATGCTGGGACTTATATAACAACTACTGTGATTGCCCTATACATGACATAACATAATGATGGGCCGTATCACCATCGATCAGTCATTCATGGATGATTGCTCCTACCAACAACATTTCTGAGAAAACTGGCCGAGCAGTTTTTTGACGACTCCCTAGCCAAATTCAGCCGATCATGCCATACACATGTAGTAGTTGGCAGAAATGTTCCAACCTGGCCGGTCACGTTTCCAGCAGACAAAAGTTTGCCATTGTGTATGAACGACGACAGAAGTTGGCCATATTGGTCGACTTTTATCTCGTGTGTGGCCAGTCTTAATTATTGGTTTATTTCTTATAAGTGTAGACCACCATGTGCTCCAATGCGTGTTCATTTTCTCTACTGTTGGGTAGACTGTGCGCTGCAGCCGTGGTTCCTGTATGGTGTAAGAGCGTGATTAATATGTATCTTAGGTTGACTGTAAGCCGGTTGGTGTGCTTTTCATTTCTTGCATACTTATGGTTTAGAGGATAGGGATGGGCTTTACAGAAACTCCTCTGGTTGACCTGATGGTAGGTGAATATGTCTAGTGTTTATTGACCGTGGTTGAGCTGTTTATAAAAACAGAAACTGCAAAGAATGTCCCTCATACATCTGCTAGGCCTCAGTCACCTTCTGCATAGGTGCCAATCTGGGCTGTTTTCTGCATATTGCGCCTCTACTGGTAGGACAACAAGATTTTGGGACACCAATCAGTGGTTGATCTTATATGAAAGGGTTTTCCTGTTTAGAAATCCCAATTTTATATTCCCTATTAGGGAATTCTGTGTTAGGCTCCATTCACACGTCCGTAATTCTGTTCCGCATTTTGCAGAACGGAATTGCGGACCCGTTCATTTCTATGGGGACACACTTTGTCCCGTCCGGATCCGGAATTGCAGATCCGCACTTCCGTTCCGCCAAAAAATAGAACATGTCCTAGGCATTTTCTATAAGGGTGAGTTCACACTTCAGTTATTTCCATCAGTTATTGTGAAGCCAGACCCAGTAATGAAGAAGCCAACTCAGAGATCAGGTATAAGGGAAGGATCTGCACCTGTTCTGTGTTTTTGACCTGTATCTGGTTTTGGCTCACATCACTGATAGAAATAACTGAATAAATAACTGAAGTGTGAACTCACCCTAAGGCCCCTTTCACATCAGCGTTTTTGCTTTCCGTCCTAGAGTTCCGTCCTCTGGGCTCTAGGACGGAAAGATACTGATCAGGATTATCCCCATGCATTCTAAATGGAGAGTACTTACCTGCAATGCGGCCTCCGGGCACTCCTTCATGACGTCACAGGTCTGGGCGGCGCATTGATCTATGCACCGCAGGGACCTGTGACTTCATGAAGGAGCGCCCGGCGGCCGCAGCACAGGTAAGTACACTGCTGTGGAGTACAATGGCAACCAGGACTTCAGAAGCGTCCTGGCTGCCATGGTAACCTGAAAGCATTTCAAAGACTGATCAGGATCCTGATCAGTCTTCTAATGCTTTCAGGCGACTTGCGTTCTGACGGATCCGGCGGGATAACAAAAGGAACGCAAGTGTGAAAGAGGCCTAAGATTGCCGGCGATGTGCGGTCCGCAAAATGCCGGTGTCTGTGTATAGCGAACAGATATTTCCAGAACTCCCATTCAGATAAATGATGCGATGGTCTGCATGTCTGATCTGTTGCTGTGTTCATTTTATGGGGCTTTGAGCGATACGGGGTCCCCGTTATTATGATCAGAAGGGAGCGGGGGTCCCATTGGTAGCACCCCCACCGATCTGATAGTTATCCCCTCTTCTGTGAATGCGAGTTAACTTGTACTCTATGGGTACTTTCACACATGCGGCAGGACGAATCCGACAGGCTGTTTACTTTTATTTCACCTGTGGTGGTGCTGCAGGGAGATTAAACACTAAGTATAATGTATGTATCCTCAAGCACGACCACCGCTGCTGGATTCCAGGATGGTCGTAACCATGGAAACGAGCCGTTTATAATGCATTGGAAAAATGAATCCAGCCAGCAAAGTAAGCAATATGGAAAATAACAATACGTTAGAAAGTGCTTTGTATTTAATTTCTCCACATGTCTGATCCCACTTGCTGAAGTGAGACAACCCCTTTAAGTTTCTAGACTTCTCTCAGCACTTCAAGTGGGTGGGGCTTAGCAGCAGGCCGGGGCTTCAATAAACTGTATTATTTAGAAAACACTCCAGAGACCCAAGAAAGGTCTTGTGTTTTTACCGTAACAAATAAACAAACACCAACGTGCTAAAAAATGCCAATAAAAACCTGTGTGTGAACCCACACTAATAGCATCAAAATGCACAAACAGGAGCTTAGAAGAATCGGCATGGACAGCATCTCCTCTGGGAGTCAAATGCAGTGTATCCTACTGGCCCAAGGCCAGGGAATATCTTTGTGACTGTAGAACCATTCTTTAAATATTATCACCACTATAAACATAATGTGTAGATTTGTAGATAATGTGTAGATTTCAGTTTGACTTTTTTTTGTTATATATATATATATATATATAATTTATTTTATTTTTTTAAACTATGATCCCGTTCTTTACTAAAGGACCCCCCAGTATGTAATAAGCTCCCATGCCACCTCTAGTGGAAGATACTACAGTCTGTATATTTTATGTTTAGGTGTTTGGAGGGTATTTTGAGCTCCGTATCAGAAAATCGAGCTCCATACCCTATAAAGATATGTTATTAGCACAGAATTTAGGAACTGAAATAATACAACCGAAAAGGTCAAGATTCATTAATATTCTGATGCGACTCTGAGAGCATCCTATAAAATGCTACTAATATCGATGCCACTTTGCACGTGCGCTCAGTGAATGTATAGGTTGCTGTTTATATGGTGCAGTTCACATTCCTGATATGTGAAGCCACAGAAACTTGGACATATTGACTCTTCAGTGGCATGAAGTGCAATGGATTCCTAGAAACCTGTAATTCAAGTTTGTTTTTAGCTTGTTGGGTTAGTGCCTTTTGCTGTTCAGTTTATTTTATCCTCTTGAATTTCAGTAAGAGGAGTGAGAAAATTCCAGCAGATTACAAAAAATGTCTGTGCCGATCCTCCTTATTCTTTACACGGCTCTGTACTGCACAGCTCCCGATTGGTCCTAGTGGTTGTGCCCAGTACTGCAATGCTCTACAGCTTCATCCCATTCCAGTGGGACAAAGCCATAACATCAGAAACTGCTACTAAAATCAGGAGAGCCCCCCTTAACCCCTTGATGACCAGTGCCGTACATGTACAGTCAATGTCATCAGTTTAAATGTGGCACCTGCTCCTGAGCGAAGCGGGATGATGATTGCGTGGTATGCCCTTGGGGGCCTAACAGTTTAAAAAATATATATATTTTTTAAATGTATGAAAAACAAAAATTTGAAATCACCCCCCCTTTCCCCAAAATAAAAATAAACAATGAAAAATAAACACCTTAGAAATGCTGCTTCTGAAAACCCCAATACTACTCAAATATAAAAATATTTATCCCATATGGTGGGAATAAAAACAAAATGGCCAATTCGCCGTTGAATCGTCACTTTACTCCCCCACCCAAAAAAATAATAATAAAAAGTGATAGAAGTCATACACACCCCAAAACGGCATCAGTAAAAAAAACCTAGATTGTCCTGCAAAAACTGAGCCCTCACACAGCGTCGTTGTCAACTATAAAAAGATTAAAAAAATAACATTTTTTCTAAAGTTTTTAATTTTTTTCAGTATCAAAATACAATAAAAACTATAAAAATGTGATATCACTGTAATCCTACTGAGCCAGAGAATGAAGGGAACAGGTCAGTTGTACTGCATAGAGAAAGTTGTGAACCCCATAAAGCTGTGACGGTGAATTGCATTTTTCCTGGTTCCACCCCATTTGAAATTTTCTTCCTGCTTCCCACTACATTGTGTGCAACAATAAAGGGTGCCATTAGTAAGTACAACCTGTCCCAGAAAAAAACAATCCCTAATATATATGTGAACAAAAAAATGAAAAAGGTATGGCTCCGGGAAAAGGGAGCGAAAAACTAAATACAAAAATGAAAAATCCGCCAGGGTTTTAAAGGGTTAAAAAGAAAGCCTAAAGAGGTTTTGTCACTTCAGCAAGGGACATTTGTCATGTAGAAAAAGTTAATACAAGGCACTTACTAATGTATTATTTTACCCATATTGCCTCCTTTGCTGGCTGGATTCATTTTTCCAGCACATTATACACTGCTTGTTTCCATGGTTACGACCACCCTGCAATCCATGGCCGTGCTTGCACACTATAGGAAAAAGGGCTGACCTCTCTGGTGGCCGGGACTGTGGGAACTTGCATAGGCTGGTGCTTTTGTCTATAGTGTGCAAGCACGGCCACCACTGATGGATTGCAGGGTGGTCGTAACCATGGAAATGAGCAGTGTATAGTGGGATGGAAAAATGAATCAACCATCAAAGGAAGCAATATGGACAATCACAGTGCATTAGGAAGTGCCTTGTATTAACTTCCTCTACATGATAAATGCTATTTGCTGAAGTGACAACCCCTTTATCTTTACTCCCGACATTTGTGGAATGTAAAAATCTGGTACCTCATTTGTAGATTTCTCGGAAGAGAGATCCCCTCTCTCCAAATGACAATCACCCATCCCTCAGTTATTCTCTTCTTAGGCCTCATTCACACATACGTGGATTTTCACAGACCACGGTCCATGAAAACCCGTCCTGCTGAGTGCGCGAGCGCATGGCGCCATTGGTTGCCATGACGCCGTGTCCTTTGTGCCACCGCCGCTGTACAGTAATATACTCGTATGATCTATACGAATGTATGACTGTACAGCGGCACAAAGCGCACAGCGTCATAGCAACCAATGACTCCATGCACGCAGCAGGATGGGTTTTCACGGACCGCGGTCCTTGAAAATCCAAGTATGCGTGAATGAGGCCTTACTAGATTTTTGATTTTGGAAAGAAAAGGACGTTCCTGCTTCTCCAGAGTGACTGACGATTTTCATGGTGCTGTCATTTGAAAAGATCAGATGGTCCTCCACCAGTTGTGAAAAGATCTGAAAATTTGCAAAAATGTGTCTAAATCCTTGACCCGGATTTTATTCACCGCCCTGGTTGCATTTCTGTACATTTTTATGACCTCATTTTTCATCGTTATTTAACGATAAACCCTCCTACCCCTTCCCTGGCCCTTACCTTACAAAAAAACCAATAGAGTTTACAAAGAAATGTGCTGTTTTTTATGCCGGTAAAAATGATTTTTTAACTTTATGCTTCCAATACTATCTCCGGCTACTGGCTGGTAAAGTGAAAGGCAGTAGCTGGAGGTCACTGAATTAACGCAACCTATAGCTAATTTAATGTCGGTTATCTTTCCCGTGTTGTTCTAGCTATTTCTTTGCCGCCTTTGTGCAGCAGTTTTCATTTTACACCCACAATGTGGCGTGTGATTACTGTCTTTACTGTCAGTATTCTAGTGTAAATCACTAGACCTCTGCGTGGATCCCGTAATAGAGACGGATGTTTTGTGGAGCCCTGGGGTATTCTGCGTCGTGCTCTATGGGGAAACGCGTAGCTGTGATTGCTTGCTGAATACCAATCTAGACAGATTAGCTGATCTTTTTTCTTTACTGCTCATGGAATGGGATGGAAATGGAGGGGCCTTTGTATTTCCTTACCTTACATCCACTGTTCTTGGCCTATAGCCTGTAAGGCCCTGCCGACTCAAAACAATACTTGCACGCTGTAGCGGAAAAGGGGTCATTTTTAATTACACAGATTTAATTTTTTATCCCGTAGACTTGTCTTCTGTACATTCTGTATCGATGGAAAGGGGTTATCCCATATTTAATGTAAAAAATGAAAATCAGACATCATATAGTCCGACCCTGTACCTCACTTGGATCCAGAGATCTCCCAGTTCATTGCTCTAGATTTATATCAAGCTAGCAACTCAAGGGGAGTTTTCTTTCTGCTGCAGTTCAGAGGGCATGTCCTTTCTGCTGCCGCTCTCTCAGAATGCGGTTGAAGGAGTCAGAGAAAGTAAGAAATAAGAAAAAACAAACAGCAGATGGCGCTATACAGATGCATTTCATTCAATAAAATGCAATTGCAATTTTTTGTTTCTACTATGGTATAAGATTTCAAATTCTTTTTTACCCTTGGAGATGCTTCTGTGCCCCTTGTTACCCCTGATGATCAGTACTTTTTTTATGGCCTGTCAAGCAGATTGGGGCAGGGGAGTCATCATTTATGACCTTTTTGATATGTTTTTGATGAACCAAGCTGCATGCCTTTATGCCCGAGGACTACCTACCACAATGCTGCGCCCAGTGCTTACTTGCCAACATTGTAGTTGGTAAATTCAGGACTTTCAGGCCCCGTCCCTGGAATTCCCAAACGCACAGGGACTAGCCACTTATGGGCCAGGCTTACAAAAGCCCCACCGATGTTTTCCCAGAAACGGTCCAAATTTGCCAGGACTGCCTGTGAAAATTAGTCCTTGCAAATACTAGACGGTGGAATGCCGTGTAAAAAGCCTATGGCCGTGAAGCAGGCGCACAGATTATGTATGGAGATGTGGTCTGCGTATGCTCGAGTCCATTAATATACCAAGACAGGAACGTAGATGTTTTAGATTCTTTTCGTGTCTGTTTCTGCTGCTATCCCTTAGAACCCCGTAATGAAGAAAATATTTAAATAAATCATTTTATGACCTAATTAGAATTTCATGTTTTTCTGTAGAAACCACACAGATAGAAGATCCACATAAATTATGGCGGAAAGAACAGGAGCGGATGCTGAAGGACTACCTAATGGTGGCACAAGATGCTCTAAGCACTCAGAAGGAGCTCTACCATGTGAAGGAACAGAGGTTGGCACTTGCCCTGGATGAATATGTGAGACTCAATGATGCCTATAAAGAGAAATCTAGCTCGCGCACTAGCTGTAAGTATGTCTGGTATTGGCTAAATATTGTAAAATGGCGAAATACTGCCCTATTTAGCCAGACACAAAGCTGGAAGGCAAAGAGAAAACTGATCATCAGTCAGTATGTAACTAGACATGGATCACCCTCATCCAGGCCGTCGCTAGACTTCTGTCGCTGGCCTTATGTGTATCATAAAGGGAAGAATTTAGGAGTTAATACTTTAAGGGGAAAGAGTGTTATTATTGGGGAGGCGTCTCCTCTCAGGCCCTGTCATCGAGATGGCTCTTTCCTCGTAGGGGAGCTAGGCAGGCAAAACGGACAAGAATAGGACATGGTCTTATGTTTAGTGTATGATGTTGGATAAATGTAAAACTGTCTACATTTATTTCTGCACGGGAGATATCAGCCCCATAACGTTATGTGGGCCTGTGCAATATATATGTGAATTACTGAAAAATTCCTACTCCTCCTCAAAATTGTTAATTCAACATTAATGTAATGTATATGTAATTATTCTGTTTATTCTGTGATGATTATGGCCCCTAGGCCCCATTTACACGTTCACAATGTTTGTCCGCACCCGTTCCGCAAATTTGAATGGGGACGTGATGGATACGGAGAGCACACACTGTGCTCTCCACATCCGCATTTGCGGAGCGCGCCGCAGATCTTCCAGCGGGCGGCTCCGCAAAAATATAGAGCATGTCCTATTCTTGCCCGCAATTGCGGACAAGTATAGGCATCTCTATGGGGCTGGCGGCAAGGTGTGTTGCGGATCTGCAACACACTACGGACGTGTGAATGGGGCCTTAGTGGATTGTTTTTTTTCATTTCTAGTTCTGCTTCTTTGCTGGCTCACTCTGCACCTATTTTTTATCTAGCACGCCACACGTTATATTTATGACTGGATTATGCCAGTGTCTTTTTCGTTGTGGCTCTGATGGCGTAAGTGTCCAGCTTGGCCACATCCTTAACTGTGACTATTGTTTTCCCCTGCAATCAGATATGTGATTCTGTATATTTATGTATTTATCACAATATAACCTAAAAAGAAAAAATACACCTGCAACAACCTGTGGTTTAGGATCTGTACAGGAAGACAAAAAACATCCATGCCTCCTGATACTGCAAGAAATGTAGATATAATCCTATAGCTGCCACCCTTAATTCAAGGTTGAAAGGTCTCCCGTAGCACCAGGCACCACTACTAGTGATAGTATGGGCCAAATAACTACCAACACCTCAAGGAGCAGGAGAAAAGCAGTGTGGACTGCATTCCAAAGAGCTTATTATACTCACATCTCGTAAGAAAACAGATGTTTATCGCAAACCTTAACATCAGCACATCTCTCCACCTGAACTAGGTTTTCCCTTCTGGGTTAGGGTACTTTAACACTTGCGTTGGTGCGGATCCGTCTGTTTATTTGCACAGACGGATCCACACCTATAATGCAAACGTTTGAATCCGTTCAGAACGGATCCGTTTGCATTAGTTTTAAATGAAAATGACAAAGTCCAAAACAGATCCGTTTTGAATTACATTGAAAATCAATGGGGAACGGATCCGTTTTCAAATGCACCATATTGTGTCATTGAAAACGGATCCGTCCCCATTGACTTACATTGTAATTAAAAACGGATCCGTTAGGCTCCGCCTCTTCAGATGGACACCAAAATACAGCATGCTGCGTTTTATTGTCCGCCTCCAGAACGGAATAGAGGCGGAACGGAGCCGAACTGATGCATTCTGAACGGATCCTTATCCATTCAGAATGCATTGGGGCTTAACTGATCCGTTTTGGACCGTTTGTGAGAGCCCTGAAACGGATCTCACAAACGGAATCCAAAACGCTAGTGTTAAAGTACCCTTAGAATCCAATCTACATGTACAACGACTGCTGATCAGGTAGATTATCAGGAACTAAGCAAATGTTCCCGATAATTGCCTGATCTTCAGCAGAGATGAAAACTGCCTTTAGGCTACATGCACACGAACATATGTGTTTTTCGGTCCACAAAAAAAAAAAAAAAGGTTATCGCCGTATGGCATGGTTTTTTCTTTTTTTTTTTTTTTTTTGCTGATCCATTTTAATGGATCCACAAAACAGACAAGAATAGGACAGGCTCTATTTTTTTGCGGGGCTACGGAACTGACATACGGATGCGGATAGGACATACGGATACGGATAGGACACTGTGTGCTGTCAGCATTTTTTGCGGACCCATTGAAATGAATAGGTCCGCATCCTATCCGAAAAAAACGGAACGGACATGGAAACAAAATACGTTAGCCTTACATGCAGCACTCCCCTTCGCTGCACAAGCAATCGATACAACAATCTCTTGCCCCCCATAGATATTCCTTGTTCCTGCGCAACAGATCCGCGTTTAGACAGTAGGATCTGCTGCACAGAAATGATGATTTTTGGTGTCGTCAAAATGGCACAATCATCCAGTGAACGAGCAGTTAACCCTTCATTGGGTGATCTCTGGCACCTTTTATCACAGGTAAATCTTTAGGAATATGATAACCTGCCTGTGTAAAAGGACCTTTACTTTCTAAATACTTTTCTTTATCCTGTACTGCTCTCCAGCGATATCACCATGGAGGGGTCCACTCTAGTTAAGGTACCAGTCCGTCAATCACCACCAGCCCCCTGAGATCACCATGGAGGGGTCCACTCTAGTTAAGGTACCAGTCCGTCAATCACCACCAGCCCCCGAGATCAGTCTGTGCATTAGGTGGATATTCAGAAGATTCCAACTTGCCTATGTGTTTAGAAAGAACAGTGCTGTACTCATTGTATCATTGCAAGTTATACTTCAATCATTTACTGATGTCTGCTTTTACACTAGGTGGTATTGCCATGACCTTTACTCTGGGACACCCCACCCCATTTCTTTATGTGTGTTCAATGAGTTGTGCAAAAACTTGGCCCCACACAACTATTGTCTGAAGATTTAATTATTTGGTCCATTGTTTAAGCTGTCTGGTGACAAATATGGATATGAATGAGATAAAAATGAGTACATCAAAGTGAGACCCTACTTCTCCCATAATGACTTCTCACCTTGTGTGATCAGTGACATCATCATCCTGGAGACGCATCATTTTCTGATCCAGCAGACGTTATACTGTTGACTCCAGGGAACCACTCTGTTGTACGGTTACCATTACTGTGCTGTAAATACTCCTCTCTGTGTCTGCGGTTTCGATGTAATAGGATGTGACCTGTTATGTTTTATAGTGTAAGCTCGCAGGACACGTTTCTACAGCATTTACCTGTGTCTGATCTTGTTTTATTTTGCAATTTAGTATTTTCAGGTTCATCCTCAAGTACCAAGTATGACCCCGATATTCTTAAAGCAGAAATCTCCACCACGAAAGTCAGGGTAAAGTTTCTAAATGTATACGTGTTTGCATTGATTTTATGCTGTTCTTGTATAACATAAGTATATACAATACTACAAAGTATCAATCACACATTGTTTGGAGCATATGATTCGGTATAGGAGCTGCTCTCTTCACTCCAGGGAACCACTCTGTTGTACGGTTGCCATTACTGTGCTGTAAATACTCCTCTCTGTATTTGCTGTTTAGATGTATTAGTATTTGACCTGTTACGTTTTATAGTGTAAGCTCGCAGGACACGTTTATACAGCATTACCTGTGTCTGATCTTGTTTTATTTCCAATTTAGTATTCTTGTATAATATAAGTATATAAAATAATACAAAGTATTAATCACATATTGTTTGGAGTATATGATGTGGTATAGGAGCTGATCTTAGGGATTGTGACTGCAGAGAAGAGGGATTGAGGGCTTGTTTGCATGTACCGTAATTCTTTTTATGGCCAGCATACAGACTGAAATAATTTTGGACATATTCTACTTCTATAGACGATAGCATGTTAACCGCACACTACAGCTACACAGTTTGATTCAAGATATATTAAAGTCTATATCCACAGGAACTTTTGGGTTTTAATAACATTTTCCACATACCCAAATTCCTCCTTCTGCAGTCTTACTATTCTTGAAAGTTCAGAGGAATGCCTTCTTCCGTCAGGGTACCTCCAGGCTAATGCCCTGAGCAGTTACATATAGGGGAAATATTGAACACTTTTTTTTTTCCAATTCATCAACTTGATAAAGCTAATCTGTGACCACCTTGTTCTTTGCATGTCGGTGCTGTAGGACCTGGGACAGGAGAAGCAGATTTCTGTCAGTATGGGTTAAAGGGGTTGTCCAGGATTTAGATTTTGATGGCCTATTCTAAGGACCCCTACCATTAGCTGTTACCTGTAGCTTCAGAAGTCAGTGCTAAAACAACACGGCTCCATCCATCGTGTAGTGGACAGGGCACTGCTCCCATTCATTTCTATGGATGGAAGCAGCACAGCACACTGAGCAGCTCTACACAGTGGATCGAGCTGTATAGTTTCGGCGCTGACTTGCAGAGATTTCTGGAACTACCCTAGAGATGAATGGAGTGGCAGTGTGCATGCTCGACCTGCTGCTCTGTTCATTTCAGGGCGCTCTGAGGCGTATGGGGTACCTTCTCGTGATCGGTGGGCGTCCTAGCGATCGGACCCCAACCAATCTAATAGTTATCCACTATCCTGGGAGTATGAAGGCTTGTAGGCCAAACGGGACAGAATCAGACAGGAGGTACATGATGGGAAGAGTCCTGTCTGACCTACTACTGTACATAAGTGTTCTGAACTTTAGTGAACGGAAAAAAAATGTCACTGTTTCTTCTCTAGGTAAAGAAACTGAAGCGGGAGCTGTCCCAAATGAAGCAGGAGCTCCTGTACAAGGAGCAGGGTTTCCAGACACTGCAGCGGTGAGTTTCAATAGAAAACCTTGGACTGTCAACACCTCATTCAGCGTCTGTTCACGGCGCAGTGCTCCCCTTTCTCTCTACACTTGGCATAACCTTTTACTTTAAGGACATGTAGAAAAATAAGCATGTTTTCCTTCAGAAGTCATGAGATCCTCTCGCCCTTTTTTGCCTGGAAGTGATAATCCTCTGCTTGTGACATGACACTTTATATGCAGTAACAGAGTGCACTGAGAGAGTCAATAAAACAAAGCTCCGTTCTGTCTCTGAAGCCTAATCCCCCACCTATCTCCTGACATTAAGACAGTCATTTGTAGAAACCGAGAAGAGATGGTGGCGGCTTTCTACTGCTTAATGATTGGCTTTTTTTGTTCGGCTTGAAGTAAACTTTCATTTTTCTTTTCTTGATATCTGAACAGATGAATAAGGCATTGGCGACAAGTCTTTCAGACACCTAGCCTGCATTAAAAGTTTTTTGGGGTGGAGCACGTTTTCTCACCGAAGTCCCTTTATAGGCTGAGGACCAGTGTCTCCTGACGCTGTTTGTGCTGCAGTAAACGAAAAATCAGTTTGTCGATGGCTGGGAGGCTCACGCTGCAGCCAGCTTGTGAGAAGGAGGGGGCATGGATTTCTAGGACATGTAAAATCACTGTCCTCCTTGTCACCTGCAGAAATATTTACATATGTGTGTGTGAATTATATTTACAGGCCCTTTAAGATAGTCACCCACTAGGAAAGCTGTCGAAGTGCCCTGCCTTATGTTTATTTATAGCCTATTAAAATAATGTCCTGGAGTTTTTACACTATTCTTTAATGGCCCTTAAATAAACAGTATCGGCAGTGTTTAGGATATGTCCTTCATTGCATGCTTTGCTTTAAACTCTTTCATGATAAGTTATGTTTTGGGCCTTGCCAGCCAGAGTAAAAATTCCCCTTTTTGGAATGATATATTCTAAAAGTGTCCCCCCCCCCAGTAGTCTTGCCTTAAAGATGTCTGCCAATAATCCATTCAGCTCTGTGGGTACAATGGAGCCGCAGACTCCCAGATTAAGGGGGTTATCTGGGAGTTTAATATTGATGGCATCTCCCCAGGATAAGTCATCAGTATCTGATCGGTGGGGTTCAGACACTCCACACCTTCACTTATCAGCTGTTTGAAGAGGCTGTGGTACTCAACACAGCTGATATCCAATGGACAACAAACTTTAAGGAAGTCTCCTCAAACGGCTGTTCTGCTGGGGTGCCAGGAGTTGGACCTTCACTGATTAGATATTGATGACCTATCCTGAGGATAGGCCATCAATATCGAGCTTCCGGAAATTCCCTTAAAGGGGTTGTTCACTTCGGGGGGTCTTTCTGCCAAATCGCCCCACATGGCTGGAACTGTGGGTTCCGGCTCCTTCAGGCACCTCGCTCTGGTCTCTTTGTTTCAACATCATGTTCTGTACGGGTCACGTGGCCACTGCAAACAATGACTGGCCACAGTGGTGATGAGTTTCTCATGCGTCACATGGCCCAGTGACATGACACTTTGGTGACACGTCACCGTTGCGGCCATTCCTGTGCATACAACTGTATTTTTCTCCTGTGTATTATCCCTTTTTAAAACAAATGGCATACTGACCTATAACAGTCAATGGAGCCAGTCACATATTCAGTCATTCTACATATATATATATATATATATATACAAACCGGATTCCAAAAAAGTTGGGACACTAAACAAATTGTGAATAAAAACTGAATGCAATGATGTGGAGATGGCAAATGTCAATATTTTATTTGTAATAGAACGTAGATGACAGATCAAACGTTTAATCCGAGTAAATGTATCATTTTAAAGGTAAAATATGTTGATTCCAAATTTTGTCAACAAATCCCAAAAAAGTTGGGACAAGTAGCAATAAGAGGCTGGAAAAAGTAAATTTGAGCATAACGAAGAGCTGGAAGACCAATTAACACTAATTAGGTCAATTGGCAACATGATTGGGTATAAAAAGTGCTTCTCAGAGTGCCAGTGTCTCTCAGAAGCCAAGATGGGTAGAGGGTAAATGTTATCGTATCTGTGAGCCCCATCCAAGAACCTCCCTGCAGATCCTATTCTTGTCCATATTTGCAGATGAGACTAGCCTTTCCTGTTGATGAGATTGAGAAAAAAGCGGGATGTACATGGAAGCTATGCATTTTTCAAGGATCCATTTTTGCGCTGTGCGTGATTCCTGGTAGAGAAATTCAGGAATCCTGATAAATTCAGGATCCCAGTCTTCTTTTACTGGTTCGGTCTATACTTTCTTCTCCTATTAATCTTTTATTTCACGCTATTAAAAAGAGGATGGTGTCTTATTATCTGCTATTTACGTCCCTTTCTCTAACTTGCGCAGAGTGCCCCGGGCAGGAGCAGTTGAGACCGCTCTGCCCCGTCTCCAGTCTCGCCAGCTTCCTACTATTAATATAAAGGGAGTCTTTCACCTAACCTGAGCATTTTAGACCGCTCAGATCCGTTATAGACTCTTTGCCCCTCATTACTACAGTACCTTTCTTTTATGTATCCCTCATCCAGATGATGAAAAAGACACTTTTAAAACGTATGTAAATGAGCTTCTGAAGGTGCCCAGGGGCGGCGTTACTGGGCGATGTGCCCAAAAAACACCTCTTTCAGCCATCTGGCCCGCCCTCTGTCCTATTACCTCCTCCAGCGAAAGTCACAAGCGTCTGGACGTCTTTAGTTGGCTGGCGCATGCGCAGTGCTCTGCTCATTATGGGCAGAGGAACAGCTATTTATATTGTGCATGCGCAGGCCAACTAAAGACGTCCAAACCGCCGTCTTCTGGTGCCGCTTGTGACTTTCGCTGGAGGAGGTAATAGGACAGAGGGCGGAAAGAGGGGTGTTTTTCAGGGCACATCGCCCAGTAACGCCGCTCCTGGGCACCTTCAGAAGCTCATTTACATACGTTTTAAAAGTGTCTTTTTCATCATCTGGATGAGGGACACATAAAAGAAAGGTACTGTAGTAATGAGGGGCAAAGAGTCTATAACCTGATTTGAGCGGCCTAAAACGCTCAGATTAGGTAAAAGACTCCCTTTAAAGCAGTGAGCAGGATTTGACGCATGTCACAGCTCCCGCCAGTCAAGTTTGGTTTTGCTACTTTCCAATACAATAGACCGTAACAAACCAGTACAGTGCACAACTAGTTGGCAAAACCTTTCCAGTCTTTTTTATTGGGGCCCCTCCATAGCTTACATGTCACAGTGCAGAATCAGACTGTCAGTGACAGCCCAATCATTGTGGTGGCGCTGTGTGCAAGATTGTGCAGTGCCGTCAAAGAAACCATTAAATGAACTGGTTTCTGGCACAGGGACCCTGCCGTTTCCCCGAACTGGTTAATGGCGAGCCACCAGACAACTCCATAACCATTGATAGCTATTGTGTTTTAATCCTGCTAAGATAATGTCACCCTTCTCTCTCCAAACAGGCCTGCTGATGAATATCTTCCATTTAAAATGTTTCTGTGCTGGGGTCAGGGGAAGCCAGCAGGACTGTTTCTATGGCCTAGATTTTGGGTATTTGATTCAGGCTCATTATAACTTTACCGCTTGTATCAAGCTAAATATATCACCACTTTATGTCTAAGTTCTTTATGTCCTGCCTTTGGTGGTAGCCTAAGGAAGCGCTTCCTTTGAGACGGGTCACAAAGCTTCGTACGCGTCAGTGTTGAGCTCATTTCATGAAATGATATTCATTAGAAATGACACTCATTTTCTCTTGTTTGTCTTGTATAATTTAAGAGTATTGCTTCCTAGCGTGCAGCATGGACGGGGCATCTTGTCTGGCAAAGGGATTGAAAGAACATGCTTATAACTGTGTGTAATAAATATATCCATCCATATACTCCAACTAGACCAGAAATGGTTTATTTTTCCTCCTTTCCGTACCTTAAGTAATCACGACACTGTGCCAGATTATAGGTTAGCCAAGCAGTCTGTTATTGCATTCATACAACAACGCCTTATTGTTTTAAATCAGCTTGCTTGCAAGCAATTTTGATAGGAATCCAAAGCATGTTTGAGAAACTGACAACAACATACCACAAGGAAACAATGGGCAGTTGTTAAAGAAACCCAGACGTGCCTTGTGCAGGGAGATGGAAGCACATGTGGGGCTACACCCCGGAACATGTTAGACCTTACCACACACAACTAGTCTGCATGTCTTCAGATAATATCTTCATAAGCTCCTAAATACTACAGTATTCAATGTCCGTCAGTACTTGATACGGTTCCAGCTTTGTTCTGTGGGTTTTCCGACCTTGGCAGCCGGAAATCATAAAAGCCAATTCCCTCATTGGATGTATGAAATGATGCCCCTCTTGACGCTGTAGAGCTATATGGTTAGTCAAGTAACATAAACCCAACTTTATTTGGGAATTTGTAGAATATCTATCTCGTTCACATTTGCATTCAGGTTTCTCTCTCCTTTATTGGGGCAAAAATAGTGCCGCCTGCTATTATTCCCATCAGAAATACCAGAACCCCAATGGATCTCATCAAAGGGGTTATCCCACAGAAAAACATTTACCAGCTACACACAGGACAGGGCTGTGATGGTAGAACTACAACTCCCAAGATGCACACTTGCTTGGCTCTTCTCAGAACTCCATAGAAATGAATGGAGCATGCTGGGAGTTGTAGCTAGAGTTCCGGAGGTTAGCCATCATTGTTAGGTGATGCATGTGTGATCGCTGGGATTACTAGAATGGGGGTCTCAAGCCCCTGTTCTGAAGGGATTTGAATGGGGTTGTGGTCACACATTTGCCTTGCCACTCCTTTCCAAATCTATGGGACGGACAGATAACCAAGCGCTGTACTTTCTCCATTGGTCACGTAGATGGTGAGTGGAGCAACAGGACACGTGTTACCACCGCTGCATTTAAATGGCTGTGGTATAGTGGGGGGTCCCAGTGATGGGCCCCCAGCAATGCTACATTTGTCACTATTATTTCAAACTCCTTTAAAGTCAATGGCAGGAATGTATTAAGAGCTGCGTTTCATATGCCGGTCGTAATTTAAAGTAAGATGGAGTTAACGGCAAAAAAGTCGCTAATTTGGCTTGCAATAAAATTTGCAATTTGTAACCAGAAAACCCATGTTAGTAAATTCTCTGCGAGCATTCCCTCCTACCCGCTATCAGATTTGGGTTTTGAAGGTTTCCAGTCTCCAGTCTGTGTGAAATGTTGATTTTGATACAGAAAATCACTTTTATGTTTAGATTTTAAGCTTCGATGTTTTGCATAGTTCAGGTTTTTCAGACATTGAAATAACACCTGAAAATATATCTTTTTCCTTCTAGTATTGACCAAAAAATGTCAGGAGGGCAGAGTGGTTATGAGCTTCGAGAAGCAAAGGACATCCTCTCCGAACTAAAAAGCATAAGAAAGGCAATCAGCAGTGGGGAGAAGGAGAAGCAGGATCTCATGCAGGTTTGTGGGACCACTGATGAATAAGTAATGATACTGTCTTATGTGGAACATCTGTGACTATGACAGGGCTATCTGTTATACTGATGGAGTGTTGGAAGCACACAAGCACGCAGGTATGAAATGCTTTAGAGGATCCAGTCTCCGGTATCCTTGTAATCGGCAGGAAGCAGGAGGACGCCATTCTCCGCTGTCACTACTGCATTTTCAGCCGAGCTTGAAATGTCTGTTCATGTTGTCAGTCATCTGGTTTTCAACTTTTACAGTGTTCGCCAAATGATCTGGAGACCTGGTAAAAGCCTGGTACTTACATGGTTATCGCTCTACACTGTGAAAGGGGTGATCCCACGTTTAAAGGGTTGTGCCAACATTGGATGTTATTTCATTAATATTCTGCATGAAAAACTAGTTACTTTTGTGATTTACTTAAGACCGCATTACACTGGCAGATTTTTTTTCTTTGGCCGATTATCGATAACGAGCGTTCGCACGAAAGCTGATTAGCGATCATCTTGCAGTGTAATACTGCCACCGATTGCCCAATGGACGAGCAAGCGCTCATTCATCTGGCAGTTCTGATTCTTAAGCACACGGTTGCAGATTGTGCTGTCTAGTGTTTTGCCGGCGGAAGATTGCTATTGGACAGTATGGGGATGAACGATGTGGAGGAGATTGCTGCATGTAACAGCTGTGTTCTCCTCCGCTAGTTAGCAAGCGATTTGCAGGGAGAGAAACACTTCCCTCCCGACAAAATCTTGCTGTCTGCCTGTGTAATACAGACTTTACTGTTGTGAGAAGTTCATGATAGTTCATTATAATAGCGCCCCCTGGTGTTAAATCTCCGTACTAATCTGCATGTCTACCTAATGAGCTGGATGAGTTCGGTATCCAACAACGCTAGAGCCAGCCCTGTACCTCACGTGGATCCAGAACTGTTCCTATCCATTGCGCCAATTGCTGTGCCATATTATCTTCAGGCTGGCAGCTCAAGGGGCATGTCCCTTCTGCAGCAGCTCGCTCCCTGGAACAATCACCTCTTGCAGAGGCAGATTGTTCTATATTATTGCTTTTGCCCAGCATGTGTCAGTTAAAGGTTAGAACTGAGCATCTGTTACCTGCTCATTCAAGGTGCAAAACGTGCACATTACTATACAGATTGAGCACCAGGGGGCGCCGTTATGATGAAGTAAAGGAAATAGCTCACAACTACTACTCTCTTGTAACAGGCAAATGTTATTAGTTTTTCATGGTAAATTCTATAACCATGGGATGTTATGGTGATGACTTTGTGGAAATGCTGCTTGCTTGCTGTGCATCAAATGCATTGAAATCTTCCTTCCAAAATTATGTAGGCATTAGCTGCTGTAAAAAGGTATCAAAAATGGCTTTATGTACCGCAGGCTTGTATATATGTCTTGTGTAGAGTATGTATCCCTCTAAGATAGGGCAGCAATACATTGCAATTGATGAGCTGTATCACTAAGTGCAGCTTCTACAATGTGTCCACGGGCAGGCCACTGAGAGGACTTTGTTGTAGTGCTTTTTATGTGGTTTCTCTCTACACCTGAAAGGCATAGGCCAGTGATGGCTAACCTCCGGCTTTCCAGCTGTGGTGAAACTACGATTCCCAGCATGCTCCATTTATTTCTATAGAGTTCTGAGAACAGCCAAACAAGGGGGGCATCTTGGGAGTTGTAGTTTTACCACAGCTGGAGTGCCAGAGTTAGCCATCACTGGCATAGGCCTTATGTGCCATTGTGTACTAGTAGGCATGGGTGTAGGAAGCCCCAAAAATCTGGGGGGGGGGCAGCACTTATGGGGCCCGTGTCCCCGCCCACCCTCAAGCCACACCCACATATCTCTCCGTCCCCCCCCAAATGCCAAAAATCTCTCTCTCTCCCCATTTTTACATACCTGTCCCCCCCGCATTATTTCCTGGGGGGATTCGTCCCCCCCGCTTCCTACGCCCGTGCTAGTAGGACACACTAGGACTACGTTATCGGCCAATACTTTTTACCAGGTTTCTTCTGTCCCTACTTGGTCTGCTCTGTCAGCATTCAGTAGACATCTTCTCCATGTTTATTTCTGTTTCTTTTCCTTTATATTGCCATTGTAACTTGTGCGTTCCACTTTGTTTTATTAGAGCCTTGCAAAACTGAAGGAACGATTTCATCTGGAAGAAGGCACAGGAAGGTCAGAGCCGGATCTTACATCTAGCCTCACCAACTCCCACTTGTCTCTGTCCAGACAGACGCTGGACGCCGGCTCACAGACTGATATTTCTGGGGATGTAAGTGTTGTGCTGGGTGAATTAAAGTGAGCGACAACATCACAGCTCATACATGTATGTATACAGACTTACAGTATTAGACGTCCTCCTGAGGCTCACAGACCAGTGTCTGTATGCCAGATGCAGAATTCTAGGCTCAGTTCCGATAGACCAACCCTTAGGCTACTTTCACACTTGCGTTATTCTTTTTCCGGCATAGAGTTCCGTCGTCGGGGCTCTATGTTGAAAAAAAAACTGTTCAGTCACATCCCCATGCATTCTGAATGGAGAGAAATCCATTCAGGATGTCTTCCGTTCAGTCTTTTTGACATTTCAGGACATTCCATCCAAAATTCTGGAACACATGCCGGATCCGGCATTTTTTCCCATTGGAATGTGTTAGTGCCAGATCCGGCATTCAAAATAGTGCAATGCTGGATCCATCCTTCGGATTGGTTAAAAATGTGAAAAAAATATATAACGGATCCGTCTCTCCGCATGACCAGCAGAGAGACGGATCCGTTCTTGCAATGCATTTGTAAGACTGATGCGGCTCGGGTGTTGGACCCAAATGACTCAGATGCTTATAACCTATCCAGAGGATAAGTCATCAGTTACAAATAATCGGAAAATACCTTTAAGATGCCCATACATCTTAGCCTAAGGTTGAACAAAATGGCCTTTTTTAAACCAAAACAATCATTCATCTGGTGAGATTTTTTATGCCAACTGATGAGAGACTGTCGTTATCTGACAAGACGTTTCCACAGTCCCACGGACCCGATAGTCCGAAGACAGATCATTCATCCTTTGCCCAGAGTCATTTAATATTTTTGGTCCGTTTGAACTACTGTAATGCCGGTATGGACTTAAAGTGTATGGCTGTCTGTGAAACGCTGATGGTTCAATCAGTATTTTTTCAGCCATCACCGTGCTTCTGTTTAATATGCCACGTACTTCGAAAACCGAGGCAAGAAATGTGATGCATTATAATAAAGGACCATTAGATTCTGTGGAGGGTCACTGTGTTTGAACCAGTCTGCAGACCCTTCTCTTCACTCAGTATTCAAGATTAAAAATATGGGAAAATATGCCATTTTGGCTAAAGATAAGGCTTTTTTTTGGGGGGGGGGGGGGCAAGAGTGTCCTCTTGACATAGGGAAGAATGTCATTTTCAGTACTACGTATCTATTCTGATTATACCACATACCAATGTTTTTCATTTAGCCATGATCAAATATGTTCTTTTCAGACTGTAGAACCGAGTTATTTCGAGCCCTTTATTATTTGTATAACCTCTTTCAATAATCTCTTTACTTTCCTTGGCCGTTTATTCAGCAAAGTTCTTTTCAATCTTGCATAAAAAAATGCGTTGGAAAAGCTGCCATGCAGTTGTGGTTTTTACAAGGGAAACTCATTTATTTAACACTCTTCACCTGTAAAAACCACATTGAAAACCGCATCACAACCACTTAACTTTTTTTCCCATGCGGTTTTAACTGCGCCTCAACCACTATGTGAGAGAAGCTGCAGAAACTACAGTGCGACACAAGGAAATATTTAAAAATTGAGCATATTGCAGTTAAATATCTTGGAAATCCATAATATGCTTTATTATTTATTTCCCAATTTCAACTATATAGCTCCATCTTATTCTGCAGCGCTGTACAGACCTTATTATTCTCATAAGCCCCTGACCCTTTAAATGTTCCTTATTCCACATACCCATAACAGGTCACCTTGGGATAGGTTATCAATATCATAGGGGGGTCCGACACCCCTGCCGATCAGCTGTTTGAGGAGGATGTGGCCCCACAGCCTCCTTGCAGCTACCGTGCTTTGTATCACAGCTCGGCTCCATTCACTTCAATAGGACTGAGCAGCGCCTAGGCCTCGTGACGTCACTGGTCTTAGGTAAGCGGCGAGGCCTCTTTAAAGGGGATGTGCAGGAATCTTTTTTTTTTTTTTTTTTTTTTACGCCCATATCTCCACCCCCCCAATACTTTGCCGGACCTGTAAGCGAAGATTACGTACCCGCTTCACGGCACTGGTTGTTCACCCCTTCTCCATTCCATCAATGCTCCCTAGTTGTAAACATCCCATTTAAACCTGGCCGCAGTAGTGACCGGCTTCCCTTACGTAATGGCAAGTAGTCACATGACACAAGGGGCTACAGTCACCACCGTGGCCAGTCAATCTGGATGTTTTACAATGGGGGACCCCAGTGAAGCATCACAGGCAGAAGCAGCGGGAAGCAGGTAACTAATCTTTCCATTACAGGTCCACCCAAGGGTGGGAGCTGCACAACCCCTTTAAGCAGTTTGTCATTGGAGGTGGCGGGAGTTGGACCTGCACCGATCATATACTTATAACCTGTTCTGAGGATAGGTTGTCAGTATAAAACACTCTGAAAACCCCTTTAAATATGTGCAAATCTGTAATGTGACGTTCCCATAGCTGAGCCTGCCCTCTAAATATGTTCTATATTGAATAATTGCTTTTCCCATCTGTGCTGTGTTCTTTGGGCAGCAGGAGGCCAGTGTTTTTCGTTCTCATATATTTTGTTCCCTTCTGCTCCCATACATACATACATTTATTTCTATACACATTTACTTTCTTCATTTTGTTTTCTGCATTTATTATTATTATCAATAGGATGCAGATCCGCACCTGGATCGAGCGAGCTTATTACTCCGCTGCGCATTTCCAGATTGCTGACTGTAGCTATTTTCTTCTTTATAAGACTTGTCTCGGAGTCTCATTGTGTATTAACTTCAGCCGTCAGAATAAGACAATGGTGGACACGTTTAATTTAGCCATGTAAAGTCACTTTTTATCTAAAGTAGAAAGTTGTCGTTGTCTGTTTACTGTTTCTCGGTCTGGAGGACCTGGCATGTCCATGGATTACATGGCCAGACCATTGATTTTTTTTATGAGAACTGTGCAATGCTTTAGTATTGTTCAAAGCTTAGAAAGCATTGGTTACATTTTTCCAAAAAATGAATAAATACATGAGTGACGATGCATAAACTGACGAGTTTGTGTCAGTATTCCTAACCATTCGGGACACGTTTGACATTGGCTTCAGTGAGCAGTACTGTATCATGGCTGATGTGTTAAGTAGTACATGTCCATAAGGGTTAAATCTTGAATCCGTAGTTGCAGATTGATATCATTTTATTTTTACACATGGTACACGTTTGCTCCAGCACACATCATATAGCTACCAGGAGCGACCTTGAGTCTGCAAAGCAGTTTATAAAACCGTTTATTGCTAGTGATGCATGGGACAGGAACGTGCCTATATGACGAGATCAGTGGTCTACAACCCGTGGCTCTCCCGCTGTAAATAACTGGCCACAGCTCATCTTTCCATTGCAAATGCAAGAAATTGATGTAGACCTTTCTGTGAGTCGTAGCAAAGTAAAATCGCCATCACTATTAACTGTGCAACCACTGGTAAACTGGGTAAATCAGTAGAAATGTTGTTCGTGCCCAGGCTGTGGTAAAATTCTATGGCCATCTTTGCAGCCATTTTTATTGCTCCAACACTTCTAGAATAAAAATGAAGCATGTGGACAAATGTGAACAGCACCCTACTTTGTAATGTACGTTGAGAAAGTTAGCAAGGAGTAGAGGAGAGAGAGAAGGGAGTATGACTGCAGGGTCAGACTACACAGGATTTGTTTGTAGTCTGTAACTATGACGACACCTTTATCTGCATAGGTGCTGTAAACAGTACTTAATAGTAGGAGACTTGCACCGTATCTGGACTGTAATGGCTAATATCTGCGGTGCCCATTATCTAGCCTGAGGTGATTCAGTGGCTAACTTTATACCTGGAGACAAAATATGGACGTGCAGTATGGCTCCTGTTGTTGTTTTACCAGGAATTGACCATGTTGTTCACTTATGGTTTTGTATGCCACATGTAACCGCACCTTGGACTTTCTGCTTTGAATAAGGGTTCACTCACACAAAAGTGAGAAATGGACGTGTGACAGCCATTTTTTTATGACTAGTGAATACCATCTGTCCAAAAATAGGACTTGTAGGACAGACAGATCCCATTGAAATAAATGAGCCTGTTAGACAGAACTGCCCCCATCTAATAGCCATTAAAATGGGTACAGGGAGTAAAAATAAAAAAACCGTCCTCACGACAGGCACGCTTATTCTGCACGGGAAGCAGCAGGGCCTGTGCCTCTCAGCATCATGACATCACATGAAGGGAGTATATAGTAGGTGTGTGAAGCAATATTTTAATACTGGGGGCACGAGAGTGGCAAATATTCATACTGGGGGCAATATATTTATACTGGAAGCATTATGGTAAAATATATTTGGGGTACATTCACATGACCATGCCGTTTCCACAAATAGCGAATCTGCAAAAAACAGACACCGGCTGTGTGCATTTTGCAGAAGGGACAGGACCGGCGCTGTACAGAAAATGCCTATGCTTGTCCGCGAAACGTAACTACAGATGCGGGAAGCACACAGTGGATGTGGACACATTCAAAAGGTCGTGTGAACGTACCCTCTATACTGGGGCTGCTATGAGGTAAAATATTTATGTTGGGGCCCATTATTATCTTTCTATCTATTTATATTTCTATGTATATGTGTGTGTGTGTATATGTATGTATATATATATATAAACAGAAGGACGTATGTATGTCCTGCGATCAGTCAAAAACGCAACCATTTCAACAAAACTTGGTATACACGTACCTTGCTACCTGGTCACACAGCCCTTATCAGCCAAAAGAAGCTCGCAGGCCCTTAGTCTCCACATACACACAGTTTTACTCCAGGTTTCCATAACAACCCAGCCATTTTTCTTCACTGCTGTAGGTCAGCTTTAGGCTAGGGCTACACAACGACATGTGTCGCACGACAATAAGTCGCACGACACATAGGGCACATCTACGCTGCTACATGTGTTGCGCGACATTGATGTCGCACGAATGTCACGTGGCAATTTTTATAATGATAGTCTATGGTGTTGCACTGCTACGTGACGGTCGCAGAAAAATCCACGGGTTGGATTTTTTGCAACTGTCATGTCGCAGTGCGACACCATAGCCTATCATTATAAAAATTTAGACAAAATGTCGTGCAACACGTTTTCTTGTAGCCCTAGCTTATAGCCCTAGCATTAAAGGGGCAGGGTGCTATGGAGGTCACTGTTAAAGGGGCGGACACTGTGGAGGTCACTTTTAAGGGGGCAGGGGCCACTATTAAAGAGGCAACTGCTGTGGAGATCACTGTTAAGGCAGCAGGGTACTTTTAGGTCATTGTCAAGGGAGTGGGGTGCTGTGAAACTCACTGTTAACTTCTTCCCGACCGCCGAACGCACGGATGCGTCCAGGCGGCGGCAGGTTTATTCCTCCTGGACGCATCCGTGCGTCATCTCGCGAGAGCCGAGATCTGCTGTGAACGCGCGCGCGTTCACAGCAGAGCGCGGCTCTGCAGTTGTACTACAGCCTGCCAGCAATGATCAATCGCTGGCAGGCTGTAAATGTAAAATAAATGAGATCAAAGTGGTATATCAGACGCTGTGTTGCTAACAGCGTCTGATATACCTAATACCTGGTCCTCTGGTGGTCCCATTTACTGGGATCGACCACCAGAGGACCAGGTAACAATGTAAAGTTGCACCAAACACTACACTAACCCCCCCACCCCCTCACTTTATAACTACTATTAACCCTTTGTTAACCCCTGATCACCCCATATAGACATCCTGATCACCCCCTGTCACTGATCACCCCCTGTAAGGCTCTATTCACATGTCCATATGTGTTTTGCGGATCCGCGACGCGGATCCATAAAACAAGGACACCGGCAATGTGCTTTACGCATTTTGCAGATCCGCACATTGCCAGAACTATATAGAAAATGCTTTTTCTTGTACGCAGTGCGGACAAGAAAAGGACATGTTCTATATTTTTGCGAACGGAAGTGCAGACCCGGAAGTGCGGATTCGCAATTCCGGATCCGAGCGGGACAAAGTCTGTCCCCATAGAAATGAATGGGTCCGCAATTCCGTTCCGCAAACAGAATTTCGGACGTGTGAATGGAGCATAAGGGTCCCTTATCACCACCAGTTAGCTAGCTACTTGTTAGGTAGCTAGCGCCCAGCCCACCGCAGTCACTGATTTTGGCCGAGATTTTTTCATCCACATTGATTGATGCGAATGAAAAATCTGTGCAGTTCATTTTTTTTTTTTTCAGCGCAGAGGCTGAACGGACAAAAAAATCTCATTACCCGTATGCTCAATATACGGAGAATCGCAGAAACTCCTAATGCTGGCCATACGTGTAATGATTGCGGAGGCCCTCAAATGCCAGGGCAGTACAAAAACCTCACATGTGACCCCATTTTAGAAAGAAGACACCCCAAGGTATTCTGTGAGGGGTATGGTGAGTTCATGCAAAATTTTATTTTTTGTCACAAGTTAGTGGAATATGAGACTTTGTAAAAAAAAAAAAAAAAAAATCAATTTCCGCTAACTTGTGCCAAATTTTTTATTTTTCTGTGAACTCGCCATGCCCCTCACAGAATACCTTGAGGTGTCTTCTTCCACAATGAGGTCACATGTGAGGTATTTATACTGCCCTGGCATTTTAGGAGCCCCTAAAGCGTGAGAATCTAAATGCGTAAAAATGTCCTGTGAAATCCTAAAGGTACACATGGGAATTTGGGCCCCTTTGCGCATCTTGCCTGAAAAAGTGTCACTCATGTGGTATCGCCGTACTCAGGAGAAGTAGGGCAATGTGTTTTGGGGTGTATTTTTACATATACCCATACTGGGTGAGAGAAATATCTCTGTAAATGACAACTTTTTAATTTTTTTTATACAAGGTTGTCAATTTACAGCGATATTTTTCACACAAAGTATGGGTATATGTAAAAATACACCCTAAAACACATTGCCCTACTTCTCCTGAGTACGGCGATACCACATGAGTGACACTTTTTGCAGCCTGGAGTGCAAAGGGCCCAAATTCCAACGAGTACCTTTAGCTTTTACATGACTGCTCACAGTTTAGCCCCGCCCAAAATGCCAGAACAGTACAAACACCCCACAAGTGACCCCATTTTGGAAAGAAGACACCCCAAGGTATTCACTGAGGGGCATAGTGAGTCCGTGAAAAATTTAACTTTTGTCAAAAGTTAGCAGAAAGGGAGACTTTATGAGAAAAACTATAAAAATCAATTTCCGCTAACTCGTGCCAAAAAAAATCTTCTATGAACTCGCCATGCCCCTCATGGAATACCTTGGGGTGTCTTCTTTCCAAAATGGGGTCACATGTGGGTATTTATACTGCCCTGGCATTTTAGGAGCCCTAAAGCGTGAGAAGAAAAATGCGTAAAAATGCCATCCTAAAAGGTACTCATTGGTTTTAGGGCCCCTTTGCGCATCTTGGCTGCAAAAAGTGGCACACATGTGGTATCGCCGTACTCTGAAGAAGTAGGGCAATGTGTTTTGGGGTGTATTTTTACATATACCCATGCTGGGTGAGAGAAATATCTCTGTAAATTGACAACTTTGAATAAAAAAATGTAAAAAGTTGTCGTTTACAGCGATATTTCTCACACCCAGCATGGGTATATGTAAAATATACCCCAAAACACATTGCCCTACTTCTCCTGAGTACGGCGATACCACATGTGTGCAACTTTTGCAGCCTGGGTGCGCAAAGGGGCCCTAAAACCAATGAGTACCTTTAGGATTTCACAGGGCATTTTTACGCATTTGAATTCTCACGCTTTAGGGGCCCCTAAAATGCCAGGTCAGTATAAATACCCCACAAGTGACCCCATTTTGGAAATAAGACACCCCAAGGTATTCCGTGAGGGGCATGGCGAGTTTACAGAATTTTTATTTTTGGGCACAAGTTAGCGGAAATTTATATATATTTTTTTTTTGTTTTTTTTTACAAAGTCTCTTATTTCACTAACTTGTGACAAAAATAAAATTTTACATGAACTCACCATACCCCTCACAGAATACCTTGGGGTGTCTTCTTTCTAAAATGGGGTCACATGTGGGGTATTTATACTGTCCTGGCATTTTAGGGGCCCCTAAAGCGTGAGAAGAGGTCTGGAATCCAAATGCGTAAAAATGCCCTGTGAAATCCTAAAGGTACTCATTGGTTTTAGGGCCCCTTTGCGCATCTTGGCTGCAAAAGTGTCACTCATGTGGTATCGCCGTACTCAGGAGAAGTAGGGCAATGTGTTTTGGAGTGTATTTTTATATATACCCATACTTTGTGTGAGAAATATCGCTGTAAACGACAACTTTTAAAAAAAATTTATACAAAGTTGTCAGTTTACAGAGATATTTCTCTCACCCAACATGGGTATATGTAAAAATACACCCCAAAACACATTGCCCTACTTCTTCTGAGTACGGCGATACCACATGAGTGACACTTTTTGCAGCCTGGGTGCGCAAAGGGGCCCAAATTCCAACGAGTACCTTTAGGTTTTACAGGGCTGCTCACAATTTAGCCCCGCCCAAAATGCCAGAACAGTAAACACGCCACAAATGACCCCATTTCGGAAAGTAGACACCCCAAGGTATTCACTGAGGGGCATAATGAGCCCGTATGAGATTTTATTTTTTTGCCAGAAGTTAGCAGAAATGGAAACTTTATTATTTTTATTTTTTCCTCAGAAAGTGTCATTTTCCGCTAACTTGTGAAAAAAATGAAATGATACATGAACTCACCATGCCCCTCCGCGAATACTTTGGGGTGTCTTCTTTCTAAAATGGTGTCATTTGGGGGTATTTATACTATCCTGACATTCTAGCACCTGAAGAAACATGACAGGTGCTCAGAAAGTCAGAGCTGCTTCAAAATGCCGAAATTCACTTTTTGCACCATAGTTTGTAAACGCTATAACTTTTACCCAAACCAATAAATATACACTTATTGGACTTTTTTTATCAAAGACATGTAGAACAATAAATTTAGAGAAAAATGTATATAGAAATGTAGTTTTTTTTGAAAAATTTTACAACAGAAAGTGAAAAATGTCATTTTTTTGCAAAAATGTCGTTAAATTTTTATTAATAGCAAAAAAAGTAAAAATGTCAGCAACAATGAAATACCACCAAATGAAAGCTCTATTAGTGAGAAGAAAAGGAGGTAAAATTCATTTGGGTGGTAAGTTGCATGACGGAGCAATAAACGGTGAAAGTAGTGTAGTGCGCATTTGTAAAAAGTGGCCTGGTCATTAAGGGTGTTTAAGCTAGGGGGGCTGAAGTGGTTAAAGAAGCGGGCTGCTGTGAAGGTCAAAGTTAAGGGGATGTGCTGCTGTGGAGGTCCCATTTTAAAGTGGCGGGACACTGTGGGGGGTCAGTGTTAAGGGGTGGGTGACTGTGGAGTTCACTGTTAAAGGGACGGGGTGCTGTAGAGGTTACTGTTATGGGGGATACTGTCTATCTTTTAACGACAACATTAAATGAAATAGATAAAATATACCCATGCGAAGCCGGGTCCTTCTGCTAGTAATAATATATAGGATGGTACTGTAGGGTTTGGGGTTAAAAAAAATATAAACAGCCAATGAAATTCATCGGTTTTTAACAGCTGTTTAAAAAGAAAAGAAGGATGCTAAATGGACGTTAAAAACATATATAGACGTGCAGAAAATGGTTAAACACACTGATGCAAAATGGCCATGAAAAACTGACAGTTTATCTGTTTTTCACAGGCCTTTTTTCACTTTTGGTGTGACTGTAGCTGAAGTCTGAGTAAACCTGAAATATAACAGATTTCTTATTGATCGGACTGTGGTACAGCTGGATATTTACCTCTTCCAGCTCAGCCGTCGTTCCCGAACAATATTTGCCGTATTGGCTGTAACTGGGAAAAGGTCTTTAGTAGCATCTTATGATTTAAACTGGACCGTTTCAGTTTTCATCAGCCGCATTAACCACATCTTGCTTTATTATATTTTATTTACAGATTGGAATGAGGAGCCGAGCAAATCTGGCAGAAAAGGTCAGGCTGAGCCTACAATACGAGGAGGCTAAAAGAAGGTAACATTAAGGATGCTGTAAACCCATGTGTAATGCAGCTAATCTTGTCTTTTGGTGCCCTCTAGTGGCCATGTCTACAAATTGCTAGCATAAACTTTACTAGATTTAGGCTACAAGTGCATGGCAATGTACGTGGATTTGACATGCTACAGGGCTTTTTTTATGTGAAAATTTCTACAGTGTGTAGAATTATATTTTTAAAGTCTCACATACGGCCCTCAAAACCATTCTGTGCGGCCCCCAAACATCTGGTGAAAGACATGTAGGTCTATGTCTTATGGCTTCTTACATGTATCCATCATGTACTATCCTATTAGATGGGAGTCCTAGAACTGTAACTAGACATTTATAGATTATACTGTATGTTCAATATGCCAAAAATACAGTATTTAAGTTGGTAATACCCCTTTAAGTTTTATTTTTGGCCCTTGGAATTGGTTCAGGCTGACAATGTGGCCCCCAACCAGAAAAAGGTTGTGCACCCCTGCTTTAGGGTATGTCCACATGTGACAAATGCTTTTCCCCATTCAGAATTATTGTTTCTGGGCAGCAGATTGTGCTGTCTGAACAGTCATAACGATGATTGATATGTCTGCGCCAAAAACAGGATCACCTGACGAACGAGCGTTTTGCTCGTTTGTCGGGTGATCGACAGCACATTTAGATTGCCAGGTCATCGGGAACAAGCTTTTTGCAGAAACAGTTGTTCCTGATAATCTGGACAATTATTGATTCGTCAAATTACAACTGCTTTTACATGCTAATTTTGTTCCCAATCTGATTGGCTGCTATGGGCAAGTCCGTTTTTATTTATGCCAGTTTTGATAAATCTATCAAGCCGCATCCCTCTGCCTGGCCTCACACATGCCGCGATTAGTGTTGAACTGCCAATGCGAAGGATGTTTTTCACTGTCGTTTGAATGTAGCCGTAGGCCGGGGCTACTTCTAGACTTTTTGTACCACTTCTAATAGTTAAAATCTATCGCGTGACAGCTGTAATCCAAAGCGGTCTTCATGTTTGATGGACAAGTGGTTTTTCTGATATTATGCAGCCTTTAACAATGATGACCAAATAAACAGTGCCGTACTTATTAGTTAACCTGAGCTCACTACAACTCTTACAGCCGTGTGGCCATATCTTTAGGGCCTATTCACACATCACTCACACCCATATGTGGACAGCACTTGGATCCGTTGATTTTAATGTGTTCATTCACAATGCCTGTTTTTCCACCGACCATGGGTCATTCATTGGCAAAGCAACTAAAGTATGTGGTACTTTGGTTCAAAGGAAAGCTCGTTGGCTATTATCTGGCGGTGTAAGAGTGCCGCATATTATCCTTTGAACAAGTGAAACGCTCGTTCATCGGGTAATCACATCTTTCATGCGGTCACAATAATCGTCTTTTCCCGGCAGCAGATGTAAACACTCTGTCAGTATGGGGACGAGCGATGGCATTGGTGATCACTCCTCCACAGTTTGGAGGAGGAGGAGATCGCTGCATATAAATGCAACGGTCTCCTTCACGGACGAGCGGGCGATTGCCAGGAAGGAACACTTGCTACCCAACAATCCCCTGCAAAATTGGCCGTGTAAAGGTTAAAGGGGCCTTTAGGAATGAAATAAAAGTAGGGAAAATGAGCAATGTTAGGCGATAAAAAAGCCCTCACATGAAAAATTAGGACGTTGCAAATGGGGAAAAATGGCATAATTGCATTCGATGCTGGAAGTATGCAGTGGTTTTCACTTATCAGAATAAATAGCAGCAGAACTTCGGGGGAGAGCAGATGTTATAAATATCTAGTAATACACTAGCCATCTGCAAGGCGTATGGTGTTTACCCTGTTAACAAGTTTATAATCACTGCAATCAGTTTGTGTCGCACATATCTGATCAGTAGCCACAAAGCAGTGATAGAATTAAAAAAAAATTACTAAAGTTTTTTTTTCTTTCATTGAATTTGCCCAAATTGGTTATTTATGGACAAAGCTGCAAATCGTTCAGAATAAGTGGACATTTTTTCATTGCTTCTCTGTTCTTATTGTTCCCGTCCTACCGGCTCTTCTCAGTGATATAGCATCTTAATTGTGTTTTTTTAGCTAGATAATTGGATCATTTCTGCTGTTTTCCTGCCTTAAGCTCGCACTATGGGCAGAAAAAGAATAGCCTACTAAGTTTCCTTCCATTGTGTAAGCTGGATGTACTTTACTTAATTGTTGTGTTTTGTTATTTGGTGTGCTTTTAACAGCTTATAGTTTGCTTTGTGCCTTTTTTCGTTTTTATTTTTTGTATCCTTTGCGCATTTGATGATTTTATATACAGCTTTATTGATTTTTTTTTTTTTCCGTGAGCTGAGAGCACACCAAAGATATCCAAAAATAGCTGTCCCCCATAGCAGTGAATGGACAGCAAAATGTACAACTGCGACCTCCCCTTCATTCCCCACCATGTGACTTGCTTAAATGTCCAAGACGGATCTCGATTTTTTTTTTTATTTTTTTAAGTCCCATAGCAGTGAATATAGCGGTGGCCGTGCATGCGTTACTTGCCCTGTATCCCCTTTGGGGCCTCCTCTTGAGATGGGAGAGTTGGGTCTGCACCTATCGAACATTTAAGATCGGAATTGCCCTTTAAAACTGGTCCAAGTCCAGCTTTTTAGATGCAGTTTTTTACTACTTCGGTAGAATTTAAAAAAAAAAGACTATGGGGGTCATTAACTACGCTGTTGTGATGCTATCTGCGACTTCGCCCCGCTCACACCAGTTCTAAAATGATGGGTGGGGAAGGGAACAGACTGGCAGGCCCGTCTCATTTTACCATTTCCTACACCTGTTTTAGAAGTAGAAAAAGGTCTAAATGAAAATCAGCTAGGAAGCTGTCTTACATTTAGAACTGGATGCACCGAAGTTATGGAGAGGCTGTTTTAATAAATATGCTCCTAAGTCTTTCCTTCCTGGGTTTGGCATCAAATATTGCATTAAAAAAAAAAACTGAACGTGTAAACCCATCCTGCAGGTGCTTCATCTGAAGACCCCCCTCCTTAAATAAAGACTTAAAAGGGGTTGTCCTGCCATTTTCTATTGGAGCTCAGCCTTCTTTTCAAACAACTGATTGGTGAGAACGCCAGGTGCCTTACCCCCGCCGATCTAATATTGATGACCTGGCAAACAGCCAGTGAATGGAACAAGCACTTGTAATCACACTGCGCCGCCAAGACTTTCAAGATGACGTAATCTTGAAGAGGAAGTAGTGCTCCTACAAGAGTGATCTTCTCTTTAAACAGCTGATCGGCGAGGGTACCAGGAGGCGGACCACCACGATCTGCTATTGCTGCAGAAGATATGTAGTATTACAAGGGCAGCCATGTAATACACAAGTCCCCTAGTTGGAGTTTGGCTAATGTTGTAATAGGTGTAGCTAATATGTTTAATATATTTTGGCATTTGTACTGTGTTTTGTTTTTTTTTTACTGATGTTTTAACTGCTGTCAGTTCTGAGATTTTAAGTGGCGCTAAGCCTTACCCTTTTCCTGTCCTTTCAGTATGGCTAACCTAAAGATAGAACTCTCCAAGTTGGACAGCGATGCCTGGCCAGGAGCACTGGACATAGAAAAAGAGAAACTTCTGCTAATTAATGAGAAAGAGGAACTTTTAAAAGAACTTCAATTTGTAACTACCCGAAAACGCACTCAGGACGAGATGGAAAGACTGGAAGCAGAAAGGAGGCGTCTAGAAGAGGACCTCTTGTCCGTCAAAAGCACTCCCAGCCAAGCACTTGCCGAAAGGTAATCTTCCTTATTCTGCTGTATTCCACTGGTGAGTAACAAAGTCACCCACCTTGACTCTTTAAAGAGGACATTTCACGGGATTTTTTTATTCTAGATAAATACCTTTACTTGCTGATGCTGCCATCCTGAATGTTTTTTTTATTATCGCTCCTACGCGCCTCTGTGCCCCCCTGTAGTTTTCCTGCTCAATATGTTAATACTGAGCATTGATACAGGGAGGAGGAGACGCCAGGGTTTTTCAATGGGCATCTCCTTCTCTCTGGCTGTGCCGCCATCCAATCACAGCAGAGAGCGTCAGACAGGTGGCGGCACAGCCAGAGAGAAGGAGAGGCCCATTGAGAAACCCTGGCGTCTTCTCCTCCCTGTACCGATGCTCAGTATTAACATACTGAGCGGGAAAACTACAGGGGGGCACAGCGGAGCGTAGGAGCGATATTTAAAAAAATAACATTCAGGGTGGCAGCATCAGTAAAGGTATTTATCTAGAATAATAAAAATCCCGTGAAAGCTCCTCTTTAAGTAAGAACCTCTGTGATGCAGCATAGTGTGATCATCTTAAAAGACCACAACAACCTACAGAACAATCACAAAACTTGTCCTTGATCACTGTGTGTTTCATTCAGGTTAAAGGTTCAAGAGAAAAAGAAGGAGCTGGTGAAAAAGCTGGAAGAAACCACAAAACTAGCCACTTATTTGCATTCAGAACTGAAAAGGTAGGTCATGGACCTGACGGTAATTAGCAGCATACAATTGTCTTCCCAAGTGCCAAGAGTTCTGTCCAGTGTTATGAGAAGCGTGTCCTTGAGCATCTAAAAGCATTTCTGGCACTTAAAGTATAAAGCTGGTGATGTGTATATATCTGCTAGGCATGCGAGGCAATGTGTGTCATTCGGATGGGCTCCAGTTCATGGCCTTTAAGCAAACTGTAATGCACATTAGAAGTTTTAATTCTTACTCCGTTTATGTGCTCAAAAAAATCAGCATTTGTAGAAATAATTGGAAAGTTTATTAATGTAATGTTAGGTTAAAGGTGTCATGGGGTTCAGCGCTCAAGACCATAGACTGTAGAAGGTATTAGGCCTGGGTGCTACTGATTGATTTTAACTATTTAGTTGCAGCTACAGTCCACAAGATTGCATCCAACTAGTGAATATCAATCAGTTGTGCTACCAAAAGTCTCCACGTAGAGCAACCAAGGAAGAACCAGATGGAATGCAAAAATACAGTCCGTAGACAGAAAATATGTTAGAAAACTGTATACTTCTATTATAATGTCTGCATACAGACATAGACCAAAACAATTAAAAACGTTTATAAAGGCACACTTGGTGCATACATACAGTATAGTGCAAAAGTTTTAAGTAGGTGTAGGGAAAAAATGCAGCAAGGTAAGAATCCTTTCAAAAATAGAGAGGTTAAAAGTTTATTTTTTGTCAATAACCAAAATGCAGAGTGAACGAACAAAAGATAAATCTAAATCAAATCCATATTTGGTGTGACTAAAAACAATATTCAGCCCTGAGCTTAACATCGAGTTACATGAGGAGACAGAGCGATTTAAGCAAGCCTACATCCACAGATAATTTGTGGTTAGTTCTCCAAGATGTGACTTCAAAAACCTAGAAGAATTGATGCTGTTTTGAGGGCAAAGGGTGGTCACACCAAACCTTTATTTTAACCCCTTCCCGACTAGCGCCGTAATAGTATTACGGCGTGCTGATCGGGCAGGTGCAGAAGCTGCAGGTGACCGGCTGTTCCCGTTAGCCGGCATTGGTGAAAACACTGATGCCGGCGCATTACCCCTCAGGTGAATACTGTAAAAAAAATTTTTTTTTATTTAAACTACACCAATACAGCCTTTTTTTTTCACCTTGCCTCACAAAGTGTAATACCAAGCGATCAAAAAGTCTTATGTACCCTAAAATGGTACCAATGAATAGTCGCCTCATCCCGCAAAAAATGAGCCCCCATATAAGACAATCACTCAAAAAATAAAAACCGATGACACTCGTAAACCAATCCATCAAAATCTGCGCTGCAAAAGTCATGTGGTGCTCCTTCCGTTCTGAGTCCTGCCATGTGCCCCCACAGCAGTTTACTGCCACATGTGGGGTGTTGCCGTATTCAGGCGAGAATGGGTAACAAATTATAGGGTGCTTTTTCGGCTGTTAGCCCTTGTGAAAATAAAAAAATTTGGGGCTAAAGCAACAGTTTATTGGAAGAAATGACACTTTTCATTTTCATAGCATAATGATTTCAAATTTCGTAAAATGCTTAGGTGGGTCAAAGTGCTCAGTACTCCGCCTTATATATTCTTTGAAGGGTGTAGTTTCCAAAATGGGATCACTTTTTGAGGGTTTCCACTGTAGCGGTACGTTAGAGTCTCTACAAATACAAAATGGTGCCTCCAAAATCCATATGGCGCTCCTTTCCTTCTGACCACTGCCATGTGCCCATAGAGCAGTTTACTACCACATATGGGGTATTTCTGTAAACTGCAGAATCAGAGTAAGGGCTCATTCAGACAGCCTTATGCTGTCCGCAAAAATGCGGATCCGTTTTTTTGCGGATTAGATGCCATCCCATTCAGTTCTATAGGGCCTTTTCTTCCACTGCACAGCTCAGCAAAACAAATGAACCATGTCCTACACTTGTCAGTGAAAATCAGGACATGGCCACATTAAAGTCTATGGCTCAGCAAAAAAACAGAATGCAATGCGTTTTTTTTGGGGACACGCTGAACTGTCTGCAGAAAAACAGATCTGCATTTTTGCAGGTAGCATGCGACCATCAGAATGAGCCCTAATGCATATTGAGGTTTAAAAAAAGACGTAACATAACTATGTCATATGATAATTAATGCTACACACGTAGGTAGTTAAACATCTAGGTTAAACGTGCTGTATTAAAAATACCTTTAATTTTTACATGGGTAATAGGCCAAGAAAAGCCCTAACGTAAATCATATACACAGACGAATACCGTGTCAGATACTCTCACAGACAAACAAAACATTTTTGGTTTGTCTGTGTGAGTATTTGACATGGTATTCGTCTGTGTATATGATTCACGTTAGAGCTTTTCTTGGCCTATTACCCATGTAAAAATTAAAGGTATTTTTAATACAGCAGTTTAACCTAGATGTCATATTGAGGTTTAGTTTGCTGTTGACCCTTGCTGTGTTGCAAGAAAAAATTGATTAAGGCCCCTTTCACACGGGCGAGTTTTCCGCGCGGGTGCAATGCGTGAAGTGAACGCATTGCACCCGCACTGAATCCGGACCCATTCACTTCTATGGTGCTGTGCACATGAGAGGTGATTTTCACGCATCACTTTTGCGTTGCGTGAAAATCGCAGCATGTTCTATATTCTGCGATTTTCACGCAACGCAGGCCCCATAGAAGTGAATGGGGATGCGGGAAAATCGCAAGCATCCGCAATCATGTGCGGATGCGTTGCGATTTTCCCGCATGGTTGCTAGGATACGATCGGGATGGGGACCCGATCGTTATTATTTTCCTTTATAACATAGTTATAAGGGAAAATAATCGCATTCTAATTACAGAATGCAATGTTCCCCGGGCTTTAAAGGGTTAATGAAGGACCTGCCGTGATGTCACAGGATCACATGGGTCACATGGTCCACTCAAATGCTTCTATGATTGGACCATGTGACCCTGTGACGTCACCACAGGTCCTCAAGCATCCAAACTATCAAGAGAGAAGACGTTCTGGGGCTCTGCGCGTACAATGGGAGAAGGTAAGTTAACTCTTTATTATTTTTAACCCTTTAAAGCCCGGGGAACATTGCATTCTGTAATTAGAATGCGATTATTTTCCCTTATAACTATGTTATAAAGGAAAATAATTACACATACAGAATACTCATCCCGAAACCGGACTTCAGTGATGAAGTCTGACTTCGGGTCTGGGTACCAAGCATGCGGATTTTTTCACGCGCGTGCTCAACGCACTACAAACGTTAGCACACGCGCGGAAAAATCGCGGCGATTCCCGCAACGCACCCACATCTTATCCCGGCGTCAAACATGACGCCCGTGTGCAAGAGGCCTAACATGAAAAATCTGCATAAAAAATAAAATTTTGAAATTTCACCTCCATTTTCCTTTAATTCTTGTGGAACACCTAAAGGGTTAACAAAGTTTCTAACATCAGTTTTGAATATGTTGAGGGGTGTAGTTTCTAAAATGGGGTCATTTATGGGTGGTTTCCATTATGTAAGCCGCTCAAAATCACTTTATAACTGAATTGGTTTTGGAAATTTTTTTTGAAAATTCGAAAGATGGCTTCTAAACTACTAAGCCTTCTAACGTCCTAAAAAAATAAAATGACATTTACAAAATGATGCCAACATAAAGCAGACATATGGGGAATGATGACTGGTAACTATTTTATGAGGTATTACTATCTGTCTTAAAAGTTGAGAAATTCAAATTTAGAAAATTGGGAATTTTTCCCAATTTTTGGTAAACCTGGGATTTTTTTTTATAAATAAAGGAAAAATATATTGACTCAGATTCAGCACTGTCGTGAAATACAATGTGTCATGAGAAAACAGTCTCAGAATGGTTTGGACAAGTAAGTGTTCAAAAGTTATCACCACATAAAGTGACACATGTCAGATTTGCAAAAAATGGCCTGGGCTGGAAGGTGAAAACTGACCAGGGGTAGAAAGGGTTAATTACAATTTTGTTTATTCACTTTGCATTTTGTTGAGAAAAACAAACTCTTAGCACTTTTTAGCACTTCTATTTTTTAAATTATTATTTTTTTTTTTACTTTGCAACGTATTTACCACACCTGCTTAAAACCTTTGCACGGTACTTTATTTCATGGGAATACAGTTCATGAGAAGATGCAAATACCTGGACCTAACTTCAATGATTGAATCCCTGACAAAGTGCAAAAAAGGAATAATGAAATGTAGAAAACATGGAAAATCACATAATAGCCCGTAGAGGTATAACCTAAGAGCAGTTCCAAGCCAGGGAGTGCCCAGATCCCATGACATCTCCTAAGGATGTAATAAAAAGTAGTAATAATGCAGAACTTCCAAAATAACATCTATAATTTATTTAGCAATTCCAGAAAACACATTCCAGAAAAAAATTGTGAGTCGCGTTTAGGTGTAAGGTGGACCTCTCATATTATGATTAAAGGAGTTGTCTCATGTTCGTATATTGATGACCCATCCTCAGGATAGGTCATCCATATTAGATCAGTGGGGGTCTGGCCCCCACCACCCCTGCCGATTAGCTCTTTGAAGAGAACAAATCTCTTGTGCGAGCGCTGCCTTCTCTTCACTGTTTACCTGCTCGCCGTCAACATCACAGCAGCGAGCAGTGTATTTACGTCTCCTCTGTCCCGTTCGCTTCAATGGGAAGAAGCAGACAGAGTGTAAATGCTTCTTGAATCCTTGAAGTGAATGGGAGCGGATAAGCTGTAATTACACCACTGCGATGTCGAGCAGGTACTGTAGAGAACAAGCGCGCCTTCTCTTCAAGCAGCTGATCAGTGGCGGTGCTGGGTATCGGACCCCCATCAATCAGATATTGATGACCTATCCTGAGAATAGGTCATCAATATAGGAAACTGGATAACCCTTTTAAGCTCGCACTGCTGTCAAATCTTGGTCCTGCTATTATGGTAATTAGGGTTAAGCGAACTTGTATTTTAAGTTCGGCATCCAAAGTTCGGGTTGGGGTTATTGAAAAATCCCGTTATGGATTCCGCTACCACGGACCATAATGGAATTTTGAATCCATAAAGGGATTCTTCGATGACCCTGAACCTTGGACACCACTAAGGACCTGGGGTGACGTCACAGTCATGTGATCAGTGCAGGGGGCGTGGCTCAGTACTGGATTGGATAAGAGGTGGTAAAGGGCCTGGTATAATGATCATGTGACATGAGGGGCGGAGCTCCTGTGCTCTGTGTGGAGGAGGAGGAGAAGGAAGTAGAGCAGTGAAAGACGGTTGCGCAAACTTCTTTTTTTAAGTTAAGCGTTCGGGTTCATTGAAGAATCCCCTTATGGATTCCAAATTCCGTTATGGTCCGTGGTAGCGGCATCCATAACGGATTCGTCGATAACCCGAACTTTGGACGCCGAACTTAAAATACAAGTTCGCTCAACCCTAATGGTAACATGTAATCCATGCCAGATGATCTATATATTAGTCAGTGTTATATGCTCAATAAGAGGTGAATTTTACTGTACTTCAGGCAAACGCAACAAGTAGACAGCATCCACTGGATTAGATTTTGCCACACGTTTTTTTGCAATTACTTAATAATTACAGTTTTATATTTTGATGTGCTGTATTGTTCCAGAAAGGTGGCTGCTGCTTTCATCGCAAACCGAGCACCTCCCATTTCCCAAGCCTATTGTTTTAGCACTCGAGAAGAGATAAGATATATGCCTCCTGGGAACATGATTAAAACATGCCTCCAATTTATACAGAAAAACGATTAGCACTTCATATTGTCTTTTTTTTATTATTATTATTTGATTAAGCAATTCTATTTTTAATGAACAGCACCGAGCGCTCACAGCTTCCCTCTGTGTCCCAGCATCCTGGCCTTTGTATGCCAGCTAGCCACAGTACAGATTATGGCTTTAGCTCCCATAGTGAAGACGAGAACAGGAACCTCTGCCTCCTACTGCATCAGTAAAAGCAGCCAGCAGTGATTGCTGCTCATTAAAAGTACAATTTGAAAAGAAAAAAAAAGTTGAATTGTTTAACCCGCTTCACGACTGCCTTACGGCTATGTACGTGCTATCTGCACATACCCCGTACAGATAGCATGTATATAAACGTTATGGGACCTCTTTAATCCAAGCGCTGCAAAGCACTTGGATTAAAGCTTCTGCCCCAGCACTGCTGCTGTCAGGGACAGTGCAAAGCCCAGTAATGCCGGCAAGGGACCATTTAGAGTGGTCCCTTGCCGAAGATCGCTCCGATTTGGTAAATCTGTGCAGATTAACCAATCGGAGCACGGCAATGTTAAAATGCTGGTTTCAGGCTCTGATCTACACTCTGCAGATCAGAGCCTGAAATCAGGCATTAGCTGATCTCTGCCCCCTGATGTGTCCTCTTCCCTGATATGTGCCCCCTGATGTGTGTCCTAATATCTCCTGCCTCCCCGGTCTGTACCCTGTGCGCAATACCTTTATCTTTGCCGGCCGTGCTCCGCACGCGCCGGCCCCTTTCTTCTCCTACTGTGCTGCCTGTGTCCCTAACTATGCCGGTCTGTGACCCCTGCCCCCATATTAACCCACTGCCCCCATCTGACCCCCCTGTTGCGTTCCTCCTGAATTTGAAGGCGGCGGCTCAGTTCCATCAGCAGCAAGTGTCAGCTATATGCTGACACTGCTATAACCCCTTAGATGCCGCAGCAGCGGCATCCATGGGGTTAATAGAGGGGGCTCCCTCTCTCAACCATCTGGCTGCCGCGCTGCGATGGCAGCGGCCCGATGGTTGCCATGGCAACCGGACGTCTTGCAATGGCGTCCTGTGTTGCCATCTACCAGGAAACCTGATAGTACTATACTTTGCAATGCAAGAGCATTGCAAAGTATAGTTAAGCCATCAGCCCCACTGGATCTTCAAGATCCAAGTGTGAAAGTGTGAAAATAAAAAAAGTTTAAAAATAAATAAAAATGAAAAAAGAAAATAAATAACCTTTTCACATATTTACTCATTTATAAGAGATTAAAAAATAAAACAAACTACTCATGATTTGTATCGCTGCGTCTGTAATGACCTGATCCATAAAATGATTATGGTACTAATCCTGCATGGTAAATGCTATAAAAATAAAAAACAGTTTTTTTTTGCCCCACCTCCCCCAAAAAATGAAAAAAAAAAAAAAATGATTAAAAAGTCATATGCATACCAAAATGATATCAATAAAAACTACAGGCTATCCTGCAAAAAATAAGCCCTCATATAACTATGTTGACAGAAAAATAAAAAAATGAACGGTCTTAGATTTTGGTGAAGTGGTAGAACATGGAAAAAAAAACCATACAAATTTGGTGTTTCTATAACCATATCAACCCACAGAATAAAATTATCTTATCAAATATACCACATGGAGAACCTCCCAAAAACAAAGCAAAAAAAACACTAACAGAAATGCTATTTTGGCCTGCTTCATCTCCTTAAAAATGAAATAAAAGTGCTCAAAAAGTTATATAGACCCCAAAATTGTACCAGGCCGTCCTGCAAAAAAAAAAAAAAGCACTCACACAGTTGCATTGATGGAAAAATCAAAAAGTTATGGGTCTTCAAATTGGTGATGCGAAAAAAAAAAAAAAAAAATGTAATAAAGTGTGGTTTTATGAAAGTGGTAGAACATAAATAAAACAATATAAATTTGGTATTGCCATAACCATATCAACCCACAGAATAAAATTATCAAATCATATATTCCACATAAAGAACTTATAAAAAAAATAGCGATCAAAAATTCATATGTACCCAAAAATGGTACCATTAAAAACTGCAGCCCATCCCGCAAAAAATGAGCCCCCACACAGCTCAATCAACAAAAAACTAAAAAAGCTATGGCCCTTAAAATCTATTTCAGCAAATTCCACTTTAGAAAATGCAGGTGCTGCTCCTTTCCTTTTTTAATTCTGCCGTCTGCTCATACAGCAGTTTACGACTATGGGGTGCTGCCGTATTCTGGAGAAAATGGGGTGCATTTTCTCCTGTTGGGGTCCATTCACACATCCGTGAATGTGTCCGCAACTATGCGGAACGGGTGCGGACCCATTTATTCTCTATGGGACAGGAATGGATGCGGACAGCACACAGGAGCGCGCCCCCGAACTTCCGGTCCCCGTGGACCAGAATAGGCAGTTCTATGAGGGTGCCGGCCGGTTGTATTGCAGATCCGCAATATACTACGGACGTGTGAATGTACCCTTATCCCTTGTTAAAGTGAAAAATTTGGGCTTAAACGACTTTTTCTTGTAAAAAAATATAATTTTTTCATTTTCCCAGCCATGTGTTTCTAAATATTATGAAACGCCTGTGACGTCACAGTGGTCAGTAAACCTCTCGATAAATTATTTGAGGGGGATTTCTTCTGTAGGGGTGCATTAGTGTGTCTTTAAATATGACACAACACCCAAATGCGAGTCCAGCAAAACCTGCTCTCCAAAAACCATATGTTGCTCCTTTCCTACTGCGCCCTGCTGTGTGCCCATACAGCAGTTGGAGAATAAGAATATAAGTGAGTAATATAAGAGAGTAAGAATATAAATGGCGTGTTTTTGTAAACTGTAGAATCAGGGTAAGGCCTCATGCACACGACCGTTTTTTTATGCTGTCCGCAAAAAGGGGTTCCGGTGATCCGTGTCCGTTTTTGCCTTCCGTTGTGTTTCCTTGTGTCTTCCGTGTTTTTTTTAGCGGACATCACCCAAAAGATTTTACCAAAAGACAGGCTGACAATTTTTGTCAAGTGCCTGCCAAGGGATCTGCAAAAAAAACGGATGCAGGACGCGGATGACACACGGATGGCCATCCGCATTTTTTCATGGTCCTATTGACTTGAATGGGTCCGTGAACTGTTTTTCACGGACAAGAATAGGACAGGTTCTATTTTTTTGACGGACTGGAATCACGGACGCGGAGGACAAACTGTGCATTTGCCCAGTTTTCCACGGACCTATTGAAAACCAATGGGTCCACAGAAAATCACGAAAAACGGCAAAACGGACACGGAATCAAACAACGGTCATGTGCATGAGGCCCTTATAGAGGGTGAGGTTCATTTTTCTGTTAACCCTTGCTGTGTTATAGGAAAAATTGGATTAAAATTTAAAGGGTTTCTGTCATCAAGTTTTGACATTATAAGCTGTCTGACATTAGCTATGTGCTAATGTCAGAGCAGCTTGATAATGTCTTTTTTATAAAAATCCGATGTATATTTAGGCTAAAAAACGTCTTTTTATAATATGTAAATTAGCCTCTAGGAGCAGGGGGGACGTTGCCCTGCTCCTAGCGGCTCCGTGCGGCAACCTGCTGGCACGCCCCTTCTTACTTTGATTGACAGTGCCGGGCAGCGATCCTCTCCTGCCTCCGGCACTGTCTCCCTACTAAATCCTGCGCCGCCGCTCTGTATTCAGCACAGGCGCGGTGAGCTGAGGACGCTGGTGCCTGCTGCCCCCCCTGCTCCTATAGGCAAATTTACATATTATAAAAAGACGTTTTTTAGCCTAAATATACATCGGATTTTTATAAAAAAGACATTATCAAGCTGCTCTGACATTAGCACATAGCTAATGTCAGACAGCTTATAATGTGTAATCCTGGTGACAGAAACCCTTTAAAATCTGCACAAAAACTGGAAATTACAAATTTTACCTCCATTTTCCTTTCTATTCTTGCGGAACACCTAAAGGGTTAACTTGGTTAGTGAAACCAGTTTTGAGTAATTTGAGGGGTGTACGTACTTAAATGGGGTGAATTATGGGTGGTTTCTATTATGTAAGGACCTCAAAGTGACTTCAGAACTGAACTGGTCCTTGAAAAAGTCAGTTTTAAAAATGTTATTGAAAATTTGAAAAATTGCTTCTTAAATTCTAACGTCCTAAAAATATAAATTGTAATTTTTAAAATGATGCCAACATAAATTAGACATATAGGGAATCTTAAATAAAAACTACCTAATGAGGTACCACTACTATCTGCCTTCAATGTGTAGAAATTTTAATTTAGACAATTAATTTTATTTTCAAATTTTTCGATAAATTTGGGATTTTTTTATTATATTAAGGTAAAAGTTATCTACCCAAATATACCCTTAACATCAAGTATGAGATGTCACGAGAAAGCAATCTCGGAGTAATTACAACTATCGTAGCATCGACTCTGAAGAGCTGAGCGTTCTGCCTGTGTCTTTTGATGTGAGTGGACTGAACAATCAGACGCTGTAGGGAAGACGTTGTGTACCTAAAAGTAATTGTGAGCAGAACTATTTGTTTTAATTAACATGATGTGCTAATAGCGTAATAATGATCCATTCTGGGGGCGGCTTCTCACATACAGCAAAATAAACAAATTGATAATGTTTGGAGAACTAATTAGGTTTGACAAACATCTTCATTACAGGCTGAGAATAATCACTGGAGTCTTGTCAATAAGAGGCACTTTATCTCGCTAAGTGCTCCTTGCAGCAGTATTCAGAGGGGGCAAATTTTTCATTCTATAGCATGTATCACTGCTAAAATACGTGGTGTCAAATTTACTCAAGACTAAGAAAGTGTTAACCATGGGAAGGAAACATTCTGTATTATCACGGATTTATGGAAGGTGATTACATTAGAAAGTAGGCTAAGTTCAAACCTCCGGTGACCTGATCAGGCAGAGAACAGCCGGATCCGGCATTGTCAGATACTGCTGTTCACCACATGACCCCATCTAATGCAAGTTTTTGTCCAGATGAAACCAAGCGCTTATGCCAGAAAGCAGCCGCTTAGCATTAAAGCCTGTGGGGTCTGATGATGAACTCCACTATCTGGAAGATCTGGTTACCGAAGATGTGAACTTGGCCTAAGCTACTCAGGTGCAGTGTGTTTGGTTCGGAACGGCAAGAGCAATGAACGTTCTGATAACTGTCCAGCTTAACCCAGTTGAATTTTTTGGGTGGGTTCACATCACGGTTTTGCCATCTGTTTAACGCTAGTTGCACACTAGCACTATACATCCAACAGGCTTTTCCAGCAGGGAGCAGCCTGCTGGATGTATTTGCATGCCGGCATTGTCGGAGGTTTGTAAATCCCTGTCCGGCCCCATTAACCATAACGGAGACCAGTGGAGATCCAGCCACATTCCGGCAAATTTGCAAAGAATCATCCGGAAGAAAACCAGTGCGCGCTTCCGTTTTCTTCCGGCTGATTCTCAACATATTTGCTGAAATGCGGCCAGATCTCTGCCAGTCCTCATTATAGTCAGTGGGGCCAGACAGAGCCTCACATACTTCCGGGCAATGTCAGAGTCCGCAGAGTTCTCTTCCGCTAATGTGAAACAAGCCTAATGTATTCAAAAACATATATGTTAAGCAGATGCCTCAGATGTCGTACAGTGGGATCCGGCAACATTGAGTTACGTTGTAACTATATACCTTTTTTTTTACCTGACTCTGCAGGATAGAAAAGCTTGGTGTGCTACGCTTTTGTATCCTTTTTTTTCCAACTTATACGTTAAATGGATGGAAAAAAACATGATGCCAACCGACCCTTAGGAAAATGATAGCGGCACATTATTTGTGTTGGTAATGGTAACCCTCTCTCAATTGCTGGTCATAGAGCCGAATTTTACCAGTTTAAAAATAGGCTGTGGGTGAATAGTTGCTTCTCAAATCTAAAAGTGGCAATACACAATAATTTAGATGAATGTTGGCTGAACCTACTGCTTTATGTGGAATTTCCTAACCATGTAATGTGTATGAAGGTGTCTCTGCATGTAGCCTTACCCCTCTCCCTAGTGCGTGTGGTCAAAAAGAATATCTGTCATCAACAAGCTATTTAAGATGTTGGGCCACCTTAACCCCTTCCCGACATGTGACGTACTATTAGGTCATGGAAGTCAGTGACTTCCCGCATTTTGACGTAATAGTACGTCATGGTGATCGGTCAGGCACCTGAGCGTCCGATCACTGCAGGGGTCCGGTTGTCCCTGGTAGCCAGGCCCCTGCTGTAAACAGCGAGGCCGGCGGGTTAATCCCTTCTATGCCGCGGTCAGCGCTGACCGCGACATAGTGGTTTGCGGCAGTTGAAGGAACGCATCGAGTCTCCGCGCTGCTGTGGTGGGGACCCGATGCCTTCTACGGGTGCCCAGGAGATCCAGCCTCAAGCTGGGTCTACTAGGCAACCTCTTAGGCCTTATTCACACATCCGCAATGTAGTCCGCATGTATTCCGCAATTTTGCGGAATACATGCGGATCCATTGACTGTGAATGGGGCCGGGAATGATGCGGAGAGCACACACTGTGCTCTCCGCATCCGATTTTGCGGAGCGCGCCGCCGATTTTCCGGTCCGCGGCTCCGCAAAAAAAATAGAGCATGTCCTATTTTTGGCCGCACTTGCGGACAAGAAGAGGCATTTTCTATGGAGTTCGGGCAATGTGCGGTCCGCAAAAATGCGGAATGCACATTGCCGGTGTGTCCGTGTTTTGCGGATCCGCGGCTCCGTGGATCCGCAAAACACAACGGATGTGTGAATAAGGCCTTAGTGTATGACTTAGTGTCATACACTAACAGGAAATGCATTACAATACAGATGTATTTTAAAGCATTGCAGAGGGGATCAGACCCCCCAAAAGTTGAAGTCCCAGAGTGGGACAGTAGTAAAGTTTAAAAAAAAAAGTAAAGTGTTTTTAATAAAAAAAATTAAGTTTCAAGTAAAAAAAAATAAAAAAAAGCCCCTTTCCCCAGATTTCATAATAAAAAAAAAAAAGGAAAAACGCACATATTAGGTAATGCCGCGTCCATAATGACCGGCTCTATAAATATATCACATGATCCACCCCTTCAGATGAAAGCCATAAAAAAAAAAGTTTTAAAAAAGCCATTTTTGTCAACTTACATCACAAAAAGTGCAGCACCAAGCGATCAAAAAGGCGTATGCCCCCCAAAATAGTACCAATCAAACCATCACCTCCTCCCGCAAAAGATAAACCCTACCTAAGATAATCGGTCAAAAACAAAAAAAGCTATGGCTCTCAGACTATGGAGACACTAAAACATCATTTTTTGATTTAAAAAATACTCTAATTGTGGAAAACTTACATAAATAAGAAAAAGTAGACATATTAAGTATTTCCACGTCCGTAATGATCTGCTCCATAAAAATATCACATGACCTAACCCCTCAGCTGAACGCTGTAAAAATAAATAAATAAAAACTGTGAGAAAATTAACAATTTTTTGGTCACCTTGCCCCATAAAGTGTAATGAATGATCAAAAAATCATATGTACCCAAAAATGTTACCAATAAAACTGGCACCTTATCCCCTAGTTTCCAAAATGGGGTTACTTTTTGGGAGTTTCTACTTTAAGGGTGTATCAGGGGGATTTCAAATGGTGCATGGCATCTAAAAACCAGTCCAGCAAAATCTGCCTTCCAAAAACCATACAGCACTCCTTTTCTTCTGTGCCCTGCCATGTGCCCTTAAATCAGTTTACGACCACATGTGAGGTGTTTCTGTAAACCGCAGAATCAGGGTAATAAATATTGAGTTTTGTTTCGCTGTTAACCCTTGATGGAAAAAATGGATTAAAATGGAAAATCTGCTATTTTTCTTTAATTCCTGTGGAACACCTAAAGGGTTAACAAAGTTTGTACAAATCAGTTTTAAGTAACTTGAGGGGTGTAGTTTCTACAATGGGGTCATTTATGGGGGCTTTTACTATGTAAGCCCCACAAAATGACTTCAGACCTGAAATGGTCTTTAAAGAGGTGGGTTTTGGAAATTTTCTTAAAAATGTTAAGATTTGCTTCTAAACTTCTAAGCCTTCTAACGTCCTAAAAAAATAAACTGACATTTACAAAATGATGCCAACATGAAGTAGACATGGGGAATGTTAAGTAATAAATATTTTATGAGGTATCACTTTCTGTTTTAAAAGCGGAGAAATAGAAATTTTGAAAATTGCGAAATTTTCTAAATTTTGGGTAAAGTTGGGATTTTTTCATAAAGGTGAAATATATTGACTCAAATGTATGACTATCATGAAGTACAATGTGTCACAAGAAACCAGTCTCAGAACGGTTTGCATAAGTAAGTGTTCCAAAGTTATTACTACATAAAGTGACACATGTCAGATTTGCAAAAATTGACCTGGGCAGAAGGGCGAAAACTGGCCCGGGATAGAAGGGGTTAAGATTATAAGAAACACATCATATAGAGTGGTTGTCTTATGTGAGACACTGATGACATCTCTAGGACACACCATTAATATCTTATTGGTGAGGGTCTGATTCCTGTGACCCCCACTGGTAATTAAAATGAAGGGGTATCTGCTCTATGATGGCTCTTGTTCCATCTTGATTTTTTTTTTTTTTGGAATGGGGATCATTTATCATAGCCAGGCCAAAGAGTTGTCTGAAGAAAGTGCAGCAAGAGCACAGATGTAGAACTTCATTTTGCATGGTTCTTTTAATTAGTACTGCTCAGATTACTGCAGGGAGCAGAAAAGCTCAAACCGACAAAAAAAAAAGCCAACAAAAGAAATGACACAGATATTTAGAGCTCTGAACTGACCGGTAAATAGAAATATTTCACCCATTGCCCTCTGTCTAGCTGTTTACAGTCCCATACAGCCGTTTCTTCATTATTTGTATGCTTCGGTGAATGTTTGGTGATATTATGACCTCAAGAATGGCTTTCACAGACTTTCTTCTTCCTATAGTGTTGCTCAGGCAGAGTTTATTTCAGGTTCTGCTAAAACTTTTAGATGTTATCTAGTTTTACTGTAAAAAACAAAAACAAAAAAACTTTTACCTTACATCTTCCATACATTAAATGCTTTTTCAACCAAGATCTGTTCCTCCGCCATACACTTGAACGCTCGACCCAGCCGAGCATGTATTTGTTTTTAGTAGGAAGAGGAGAGTGAGCTGCTGCCAGACACTTCTGGTGGCAGTTTATCTCCTAGGGGTAACAAAGGATCAGGCATGATGAAATTCAACATACCCTATCCTCCTCTCCTCCAAACTTATTTGTCAAGGAGAGTCTACATACATATGATAGAGATGCGCACACCACATAGCGTATACACCAAACATTGAATTGGAACGGTAAATGGAATTCTCAAAATTTAAAAATGGAAATTCTGAAATTGCATTTTAACAACTTAACTGCAGAAGAAATGAATATGTGCTAGGGTTATTTTTTTTATTTTAGTTGAATTTGTTGCTTAAAGGCGTTATCTGAAAGTAGAAAGTAGAAACAACCCTCACAATGCCCGACCCCTCATATAGACGATACTTACCCGGTCACCGACACCCGCGTCCTTCCGATCCGTGCAGGCATCGCAGTTGCTTTTCCCGATGGCCTGCTATTGGCTGCTCCCCTCCCAACACCCCCATTGCCGTGGGGGGTATTTCTACTATTGGGTAACCCCTTTAAGATCGGAGTATGTTTTTCACTAATTTTGATTGGTATGCAACTAGCATTGTTTTCTGAATCTGCAAGCAAGATTCATCCAGCTAACCAAACACTAATCTTTGGTCTTTTAATGCGGCTGTTGTCTGTAATACTGCCAACATAAGGGTACACCTACATGGGGCAGAATTTCTGCTGCGGATTTTGCAGTGTTCCCACAGCGGAATTTCCAGTTGAACTTGTTGCCCGCCTGCTGCTGATTTCACCTTATACTTTGCAAAGTTCTAGGTTCCTCGAGCCATTTTCCACCGTGGGTTACTTTTGCAGCAGGTAAATGAGATTGGTTAAATCTCATGTATGTTGGTACTGGTAATGAAATTCTGCTGCAGAAGAGTTGTAGGTTAATCAAAGCTGTAGTCTTTATATATATATATATATATATATATATATATATATATATATATATAAAGTGTATAATTCATAATTGTGGTTTAACTAAAACCGTGTCCTTCTTTCATATATACAGCCTGTCTGCCAGCACATTATCTGTTTCATCGGGAAGCAGTCTTGGCTCCTTAGCCTCCAGTCGTGGGTCCTTGAACACTTCTAGTCGAGGTTCTCTCAATTCCCTGAGCTCTACAGACCTGTATTACAGTCAAGGAGACAGTGGATCAGACCTGGACTATCAGTACAAGCTGGACTTCTTACTCCAAGAGAAAAGCGGTTACATTCCAGCCGGGCCTATCACTACCATTCATGAGAATGAGGTAGTGCATTCCCATGGCAGGCCAGAGTATACCAACCTGCCCACTGCACAAGAGGACTCCCAAGAAACCAAACCTCCAAAGTCTGTAACATCACTCTCTTCCCTATCCTCCCTGTCATCATTGTCCCCACCAGGCTCTCCTCCAGTGCTGGAAGGAGCTTTCTCTTTGTCTACTCAGGATACCATTGGTACAGATTTTGAGAGTTATGACTTTCCTGGAATATTCTCAGAAATGAGCATCAGTGAAAATCAGCATTTATTGGACTCTTGTCTAGAGCAATCTCCAGCCTTCTCTGAGGAGAAAGGCATAAAGCATGAGACGAATGCACCGTTGCCAGCAGAAAGCACAGGTAAGGACCAAAGTAACATGTCCTGATAACCTGCAGCCAAATGCAGTGCAATCTGCAGGCAGCATATTATACAGCAGGAGGAGCTGAGCAGATTGATATGTAGTGTTATCATAAAAGATTCAGTAAAACCTGTAATTTATACAGTTAAATCTCTATTTCTGACCATTTGTGCATGGGGAGATGTTATCAGTGATTGAATGTCGTGATGAGCAAATCTGGTTCTTCCTGCTGTGGATGAACCCAATGAGTTCATTTGCATGAGTCATATTCTTTATTATTCCTATCTTCGTCTAAGCATAAAAATGTATTGACTCCAATGAGACTCTTTCAAGATGGCCACCGTTACCGCCAGACTTCATTAGTCTCCCACATGCGCTGTTACATTTATGTATGTGTCTCTACTTACAGTATTTCATAACTAAGCCGAACCCAGATTGGTGGCGCGCGCCACAATCATTAACAAATCCAGGAGTCACACGACCGCTATAAAGTGCAGGAAATATGAGGGCATTAGTGTACAACCACACAGCGCTATACTGATGTTCGAGTACCTCTCATGGCCGAAAAGGCCACAGCTAGCTAGATATAATCATTTTTCAAATGTAGCGCGGCTGCATCTCAACCTTGCCATGTGTAGATAAGCAATCGCTATTAGTAAGTGATAACGTGTTGTTTCCTGTCAGTTGATGATGAAAATTGCAAAACCAGAATGCCCTTTTTAATAGTGTTTTACTTCACCCTAAGTGCTTTATTCACATCAATACTGTTCAGTACTTCTCTATAATGTCCCATATAGTAATTCTGAGAGAGAAAATGTTAGGGAGCATAATCTTCTGTTGTGTATATTTTGGGGGGACATCATCATAGTAGCTAGTCTCCATCCATAGATGGAGTCTCAAGATGATGCTCAGTAGACAATCCACACAATATTGTAACATTCATTAATTATCTTGTATTTCAGAAAATGTCTACATATTCCTAATGCCAATTTGTAGTTGAGCCATTGGGAATCTCCTATGGCTATTTTCACACTAGTGGCAGGACGGATCCGACAGGCTGTTCAGCCTGTCGCATCCGTCCTGCCGCTAGTTCGTGTGTCTCCTGACTGCCGCTCCGTCCCCATTGACTATAATGGGGGCGGGGGCAGAGTTCCGGCACAGCAGGGCAGTGCACGGCAAGAGGCCACCGGACTAAATGTCGGACATGTCGTAGTTTGAGTCCGGTGGCCTCTCGCTGTGTGCTGCCGCACTGCGCCGGAACTCCGCCCTGCCTCCATTATAGTCAATGGGGACGGAGCGGCAGACCGACGATACACTTGAACTAGCGGCAGGACGGATCCGACAGGCTGAACAGCCCGTCCGATCCGTCCTGCCGCTAGTGTGAAAATAGCCTATTTCAGACACCGACCTGTGTGTTTTAGAAAGGTTTTGTTGGAGACTCTGGCCTTTGAGTGTACGGAAATTCTGTACGTCTTGGACTGTCATTTAAATTTGCTTATCTAATGATCTAATTAGAGGGGAAATAGCCGAGGTATGTGTTCTTTCGCAAATACAAACAAAAGCAGACTTGGAGACTGTGGGCTGTTCGTGCTTATCGCCTGCCAAGCAGCAGTTTTGAAAATGTGCATCACTTTGAGATGAAAAAAAAAAAAACTGCAGCTTGATTTCTCATTGAAAAGACCCCCTACTGCATGGAAGCAGTGTGAATTTAATACTCGAGCTTATTTGGGATAATTTGTGTCTTCACGGAAAAAAAAGGAATCCAAAAAAAAAACATTTTTTTTACTTCAATGTATTTGCTGTATCACCCTGCCATCTAGTGGTCAGCATGTAGAAATGCAGTTTTCTACTCCTAAATACCAATTTTCGAGGAGAATGTCAGACCAGCCTCCTGTCCTTTTTTTTTTTTTACCGGAAAAAACTGATACCAATCTATATTTCAGTCAGAGTTTAGAGGTCAGTATTGAGATAGCCATACACAGGTAATGATTGTCCTCCGTATTGCCAAGTAGTCATCTGTGGGGTCATTCGTACAAATCATCTCACCATTAGGCCTAATTCACACGTCCGTAGTGTGTTTTGCGGAAACACGGACGGCTGAAATGGGCATTCCGCATTTTGCGGACCGCACATTGCTGGCACTATATAGAGAATGCTTTTTCTTGTCCGCAATTGCGGACAAGAATACGACATGTTCTATTTTTTTGCGGAAACACGGATGCGGACATCACATAGTGTGCTGTCCACATCCATTCCTGCCCCTTTGAAATGAATGGGCCTGCAACTCTTCCGCAAAATTGCGGATGGGATGCGGATCCATTTTGCTGACGTGTGAATTAGGCCTTACCTTGAGAGACTTAAATCAGATCTAGTAATTTTTAAAATAAAAAACAAAATTGCTCACTTGTGTGTGCAAAGTGAGTAGAAGGGATGTAAATGAACTCTTAACAAGCTCTGCCTTTGATTGCACCAGATGTAAGGCAGCTATCCTATTAGTCGGGGGTAGGCAAGCCCCGGCACTCCAGCTGTTGTGGAACTACAACTCCCAGCATGCATACTTGTTCAGCTCTTCTAAGAACTCACATAGAAATGAATTGAGCATGCTGGGAATTGTAGTTTTGCAACAGCTGGAGTGCCGAAGGTTGCTGATCCCTGCTATAATGTTTGACCCTTTAAAAAGACCTTGAGACGTGACTCGGATATTAAGCCAGCACCTCATCTGCAGACAGCTGTTTCGAGGTGATTGCCCCTCATCAGTGCTGAGCAGAGAGTATTGGGTAGGAGGGCTAGGTCAGGATTTGGGGGTACTATATCTCCTTATGAAGAGTGCTTTAATCTGTGTGAGGAGGCTAATAGGCTATACATGCACCTCTGGAATTCTGGGAAGAAGTTATGCAAATGAGCAAATAGCTTATTTGCATACATTCTTCCCAGAATTCGAGAGGAGCATGTATAGCCTATAAGCTTCCTTACGCCGATTAAAGGTGCTCTCCATAAGGTAATATGTATAGTGGCAGAGGATTGTCTGACCATTGATGAACGTGCTTCATTAGAGATTTTGATAGAGATGCACTTCTAAGGCCTCTTTCACATGGGCGTCATGTTTGACGCCCGGATAAGAGGCGGGTGCGTTGCGGGAATATGCGCATTTTTCCCACGCGGGTGCAAATGTTTGCAACGCGTTTTGCACGCGCGTGAGAAAAAACGCCATGTTTGGTACCCAGACCCCAAGCCGGACTTCATCACTGAAGTCCGGTTTCGGGTCTACTGGAGAATTGATTATTTTCCCTTATAACATGGTTATAAGGGGAAATAATAGCATTCTTAATAAAGAATGCATTGTTAAAGGAAGGGGTTAAAAATAATAAAAGTTATCTTACCTTAGCCACTTGATCGCGTAGTGCGATCTCTCCTCTCTTCCCTGCAGCATCTAAGATCTAAAGGACCTGTGATGATGTCACATCACATGGTCCATCACCATGGTAAGATGGACCATGTGATTGGACCATGTGATGTGACGTCATCACAGGTCCTTTAGATCTTAGCTAATGCAGGGAAAGAGAGGAGAGATCGCGACTACGCGATCAAGTGGCTAAGGTAAGTTAACTTTTATTATTTTTAACCCCTTCCTCTTCATTTAACAATGCATTCTTTATTAAGAATGCTATTATTTTCCCTTATAACCATGTTATAAGGGGAAATAATAGAGATGGGGTCCCATTGCTAAGCAACCATGTGGGAAAATCGCAACGCATCCGCACTTGCTTGCGGATGCTTGCGATTTTCCCGCAGCCCCATTCACTTCTCTGGGGCCTGCTTTGCGTGAAAAACGCACAATATAGAGCATGCTGCGATTTTCACGCAACGCAGAAGTGATGCGTGAAAATCACCGCTCATGTGCACAGCCCCATAGAAATGAATGGGTCCGGATTCAGTGCGGGTGCAATGCGTCGTCCTCACGCATTGCACCCGCGCGGAAAACTCGCCCGTGTGAAAGGGGCCTAAAGCCCCCAATCGGGATTTTGAGGTTCTGCTTAATGGGTTTTTTACAGCCTCATGAAACCCTATAGGGTTGTTGCAAAAAACACATGCATTTTTGGGTGTGTTTTTGTCACGCCAAAAACGTAGCACAGCTGTGACGTGTGGCAGCACCAAAACATGGGTCAATTATCAAGAATGAGCATTTCTACAAACTCTCATCCCCAATAATTGGCCTCATCAGTCTCCTGAGAGACCAAAAGGATCAGGCGTTGAAATTAACTAACCCAATCCTTCTGTCCTTGACATCATCTGTTAGTGGAGAGTAAGGAGCTTCTCATACACATTAGATTGTCAGCAGCTCCTGAAGAAAACAGCAGCAACACAAACTAACTTATCGTAATTAGCTCTTGTAATAATTTGCCTGATTTCCGGAGACTTGTACAGAGCAAGACCACTAAATCTACAGCAAGTCCTTGTTCAAATTGTCTTTGTTTTTATTGTTCCGCTCCATTATAGGAGCAGAGCAGTAAAAATAACTGAAGCTTGATCTGTCACTTGACTGGTACGAATGGCACCCTCCAGACCCCATTGACTATAGTAGAGTCTGTCAGGTTTGCATCACACGATCCAGCATGAACTACCGCAGGATGCAGATTTTTTACTGAATCTGTCTCTGAGGTCCCTAACGAAACTTTCTAACTCAGATGTGAACACAGCCTAAGCTGCTTAAAACAATCATGATTATTCATCTCCTCTTAAAGGGCTGTACATTTTGCAGAACATATAAGAATACAGGAATATGCTTCTGCTGTCAATTGGTGCTTTATGTTGGACCTTGCATGCTTCCTGCTGTGATAACACGTGCACGCTTAGGGGTCTTCTGCTTCCAGATCCAGCATCTTATCTATAGATTGCAGTTTACTGGCATCCATTGTGCCACGTGACGTAGACACGTTGGGCACCCTTAGGCAACGTTTAGCAGAGACAGGACGTGCTAAGACTGCGCCCATTGTCCCATTACAAGGTGACTGTGGATCCAGCCTCTCGCTGGTAAGATAGAAGTCAGAGTGACTGTGAAGTCCTCCCCGAGTCTGTGTCTGTCATTGCCAGAGTTTCAGAACGGTTAAAGGTATTCCTGAGGGTAATTAATAAATCATGTCACCACCTTCACCCCATCACACGGGGAAATATAAAAAGCTTCTTTATCATTAAAAGAGAGTAAAATCAGCATTCTTCTGTTACACCTTTAAAAAGACATTCGGCAATCAAATCGGCAATCTAAAGCCGGGGAACTTTAAACATCTTAACAAGATGTAAGGGCTGCGCTCAGAAGGGAGCACAGTGCATTTCTACGCACTTTCTCGACGGTGGATGAAAGCCCCTCTTGGAATGTCAGAAATGCGCCTTTAAATAAAGACTTTTGGCACGCTGCGGGGGACCAGCCTGTGAATGTGGGTTACAGATGAAACGGAACGCGGTGCAGCACATGGTGGAACACAGTTATTGGGAAAATAAAGGCTTCCTTTGACAAGTGTAGATGTAACCAACGGGGAGGTTTTCAGTGTTTATATCATTTTATTTGAAAACACAAAGAGGATTTTAAAAGTATTGCTCAACTCCCAAAGCACTTAGAAAATAGTAACACTAAAACATCTTCTGACACTGCTCTAATAGTCCCCATATTTTTCAAAATGTACATGTTCAGTGTACATATGTTTCCGTGATGGAAGGGGTCTCTTCATACTTAAACGGATTTGCCCACAGTGGACATCAACTATACACAGGATAAGCGGTAAATGTCCAAACCTTGGGGGCTCCGACTGCTGGAACCCCTGCCGCTCATTATCCTCCCCGTTCCTTCTTACTGCACATCTGCAGTAAGGAGGAGCTTAGAGTAAGCGCAGCCTGAACATGCGCCCTGCCACTAGATCCAGTGCTGCCGTCTCCATACATCCCATAGCCTTTAAATGTAGAGCCATGCTCATGCCGATCCACTGGTCCATACACAGTTCTTCTCACTGCAGTCGTGTGATGGGGAGTACCAGGGATTTCAGGACCCTTATACTGGTGATTGATATCACCCGTCCCTTGGATATGTCATAAATGTCCATTGTGGAACAACCCCTGGACAGGACTTTTAGTTTCAGATGACCCTATGTTGTACCTTTTTATTATTATTCCTTCTAAAACTGATGAATCAATTACTAGCAATTTACAATGAAGGTACAGCTGGGTGTTACCAGTTGGGGGGTGTCTGCACACTCTGACATTATCCAATCAGTTTTGTAGGTGTCAGACAGTGCAGGGACACATCCCCCAACTAGTATTACCCAGCTGAAACTTCATTGCAGACTGCTAGTATGAACTATAAAGCAATGGCACAACATAGCCATAAGAATATGCACTCCAATATGTACTTATTACATGGGGACAGTAAGTACAAGGTGAGCCAAAAGTCTCAGGATACCCTTTTATTTCAGAAACGAAAGGGAAAATGAAATATCTGAATACCTCAGCATGTAATCGGTGAGGGGGCCTTTCTTTTAGGCTACGTCCGGAACATTATAGCAATAACAAATGACAAGACAGGTGCACACTGCGGTCTTACTAAGCCCTCAAACGGATGTTAAAATTGAGAGATTATTCAACATGTCCTGCTGTGGAGGACATGTCTAAGCCCGAACACGACGCCAAGGTTTCTCAAGTAGCTCGGGACCTAACACTCACCTACCTGTGCCGTATGGGCAATACCAGGGGCCAGTGGGCTAAATTATAGGAATGTAAATGTAGCCTGTTTTCCATCTACAGGCTACATTTAGGTGCACCTGTGAGTCTTGGGCCATATCAGCCAGTGTTGGATGGGGCCACAGCCCTCTCCCTCCTCCCATTGCAGGCATGGTTACATGCTGGAGGTAACTGAGGAGTTTGCTGCGAGTCGGCCTTTACACTCCTGTAATTCAGTCCACTGGCCCCTGGTATTGCCCACACGGCACAGGTAGGTGAGTGTTAGGTCCCGAGCTACTTGAGAAACCTTGGCGTGGTGCTCGGGCTTAAGACATGTCCACAGCAGGATATGTTGACTAATCTCTCAATTTTAACATCAGTTTGAGGGCTTAGTAAGACCGCAGTGTGCACCTGTCTTGTCATTTGTTATTGCTATATTGTTATATTATTTATCACATCCACACAAAGAAAATTCTGGTCCTCTTGATATGCTACATGACTCTCTTCCCATTGGAAAAATTTGCACTTGATACAATATGGCGGCCTTAAAACATAGGCCCCCTCTCCCATTACTTGCTGGGATATTCAGATATTTTATTTTCCCTTTTGTTTCTGAAATAAAAGGGTGTCCTGAGACTTTTGACTCACCCTGTAGTTGCTAAAATAGGCATGTCAGGAGAGGTGACAGGTTCTCTTTTAAAGGGGTTTTTCAAGAGTAAAAAAAAAACTCCCCCATATGCCGGGCCCCTCACATTAAATATAGTTACCTGGCTCCCCGCACCGCCTTCTCCCTGTGCGTGGATGAAAACACCTGGTGTCTGGGGGGAAGCCAATGGCAGGGATAGGGACGAGCCTCCGTAGCATCATGGGCCTCCCCGCTTGCCATTGTCTGCTCCTTCCCCCGAACCCGGATGTTTTCCTCCGCGCATGGGCAGAAGCTGCATTGCGGCACGGTAAGCCAGGTAAGTATATTCAATGTGAGGGGCCCGGGCTTATGGGGGGCATTTAGTGGTCTGAAATCTTCAGAACTGCCATATTTACTTGTGTTCTTCCTTTGAACAGATGCCGGCTTTACAAGAAAGTCTGCAGGTGACATCCAGGAAGGGAAGACCGCTTGTGTTTCTGCTGCAGTTTCGGATGAGTCTGTTGCGGGAGACAGTGGTGTATATGAAGCATGCATAAAGCCGTAAGTGTTGAGCGCAATTTCACTTCTGCACGCTCCACCCTGTGGCATGAAATGTTCCTAATGTTATCTCTCCTTGGCATCAGAGGAGGAGAATCTGCTCGTTTCAGCATGGTGAAAGTTATTATCTTCTGCTTAATAAATCTGGTAACATCTGGTGATGGTTGTATAATTGTCGTAATCTAGATACTGTTCTAGTTCTAATCCAGAGCAAATCACCTGTTCATTGGTACAACCTATGGGAGGGCAGCCATTGACTTTCCAGCTAGCACTCTTCACTTTCTTGATACACGTTCTTTCATTTGGATAGCTGTGCATTTCGATTTATTGTATGGCATTGTGCATTTGTTCACCAGGCCATGTGAAGATGCTGCATTTAGTGAAGATTATCCAGTAATTGGGGCAGCTGAAGTGCAGCTAACGCTAAGGTGAGCAACGTAATCATTGGTTCAAGAAAACCTTATATGTCTTTCAAATCCCGCTCGCCCCTTTGAGAATAAGCACACGTGTTCATTTTAGCCCTTACAGCTGGACACGTATACAAAGGTCAGAATTATGTACTTTATAATTTTCTGGACCTTGTAGACATGACTACAGCTTTGAGTGGTGACTTTCTAATTACTGTTTAGACCAGGGCTTCTCAGTCTTCTTCTACTGGGACCCAGGGTTGTCAACTATCCAGACATTTCTAGACAGTCCGTAAAAATGAGGCACCTTTTCCAGTGTCTGTGAAAAAAAATTGATGTCTGTGATTTTATTTTTGGCGCTGGTGGTCCTTGATCAGATCATTGTGCCTGTAGTTATGATTATTTTCAGACTTATCCATATCAGTATACTGAGCCATAGACACGTATTACCTATCTTTTTAGTTCATTGTGGTTTTCCAGTCAGTCCGTAAAATATATGGGCTGTCCGTGATTTCTGGATATGTAGTCCAGAAAAAAGAAAAATTCAGGTTGGCAATACCTTTCAGACGGAACCTGGTGAAGCTTGAGCCCACCCAGTCAAACATTATAATAAGCACAATATAAGTCAAATCTGTTGCAAAGTTATATAATTATCTGACCACGATTGTGAGGACTGACTCCTTAGCTATTTCTCACCAACAGTTGGTCAGCTCCTCACAGTTTGAGAAGCCTTAGGCAATCAACTTTTCTACTCAACTCCTCCACATACGTGCACGCTTTGTTCTGCCGAGTGTGCGTGTATTCTCAATGGAGAGAGGGGAATAAGCTGCTGCCAGGCACCTCTGTCCGAGGCTTATCTCCCATGAGAACTAATGTTGAAATCTAGCATGTCCAGTCCCCCGTCCCCCCAATTGTGATTGGGGGAGAGTCAATAGACCCCCATAAACATTAGATGGTTGTCCAGTCCCGCTGCAGTTGGTGGATTCGGCCAATGCTAATCTTATATTTATGGGCACCATTAAGCTGTTACTAATATTCATGCTTTCTTGTTTTTTTGTCTGTATAGTTCAGGAGTTAATTTTCTTATTTCTTTAGATATGATCCAGGAAATTCCAGTTTTGTGATAATTATTGGTGAGATGAAGAACCATCCTTTTCGAGTCCAATATGGCTCCAGAGTGTAAGTATAACTCTGTGTATACTCGTGGAGGGGAATATTTCATGAGGGGAATATATGAAGGCCATTTTGCATTGGCGTTCTTTATACCACATTTATCCAATCCACACTCGGATAAATCTGTGTCATCCTTACACCTAACACTTTTGGCTAAAAAAGCTACTCTAGTTTTCCTACTCTACCCTCCTACTGGAGTGAGATTGCAGAACTTTTTAAAAAGTATCAGTGATAAACGTGGATTGAAGCTCATTAATATACAGTAGCTAACCACAGCCAGTTCCCCTCCCATATTTAAAAATTGGAGTGAATGCCATAAAAATGCAAAAAGTTGCAAAAGCCCCATTTATGAAGCCAGGGGTCTGGAGTTGAAGGTGTGATAAATCAGGGCTGTGGTGTCTGCCGCTCACCTGATATAGGACCACTGATTTTTCTGCTGGCTTTTCTACAGCTGATGTCAGGCTTTAAAAATATCCATGGACTGTGTATATATGAATTCGTTAAACGGTATCCCCTGTACCTTGCAGTTGACGTTGCCTAGATTGGCTTTTAGGTACCCCACCTTTAGTAACATGACGAATATACATCCAGCACTCAGTTAGGCCTCGTTTACATCTCTATTGAGCAGATCTGGCAGGCTGTGACGGGAGAGAGCATCCTGACGGATTCTCTAGTTCACAGTCATATCTCCAATGCCCGGTTTCGGCTTGACAAAAACCATTGCATGCATCAGATTTTGTCCAGCCAACGGCCGGCATTTATCCCGGATCAGGCTACCGGGACTTCTCTGACGGAGATGTGAATGCAGCCTTACACAAGTCCTATTCATGTCTAAAGATCTCCTACACGTACCTGTGTTTTAAACAGAACTAGTCACCAAAGTCCTCATGCAATAGCAATGACCTGCTGTGACCCCCCCCCCTTCCCGTATGGGCGATCGCTGTAAACCACAGGTCAATTCAGACCTGCGGTTTGCAGCGCTTTGTGCGATTTTTGATCGGGATCAGAGAGTTAATGCCCCCAAAGTGTTCATGCGGGAGGCGGTGCGGCGGGCGGGATTGCGATCGCCCGCCTCCTCTGTAATGTTTCCCTGGTGTCTATCAGAGTGTCAGCACATTGCTGACACTCTGATAGAAACGGCTGGCATCTGTGCTTGATCAGATGCCAGCCGTTTAACCCCTTATGGAAGGGTTAACAGGGAGGGAGCTCCCTCCCTCTCCCATCGGGGGGCTGCTGTGCCTTTGCAACCCCCCAACAGGATGGGATCACAGAGGGAGGGACTCCCACTCCCTCCCCATCCATCACCCGCTGCTTTCTTATGGCAGCGGGTGATGGTTGCCATGGAGACAGGACGCTTTCAGAAGCGTCCTGCTCTCCCTGGTGCTGAAAGTCTGAATAGACCTGCTAAAGGTCTATTCAGACTTTGTAAAGTACAAAATACAGCACAGTGCACTATATAGTGTACTGTACTGTATTATACAGACACCAGATCCACTGGATCTTTCAGAGCCAAGTGGGTCTGGGTCAAAATTTTTTTAAAAAGGTGAAAAAAAAGTAAAAATGAAAAAAAAACACACATATCACTGAATAAAAATTAAAAAAAATAAATACACTACACATATTAGGTATCGCCGTGTCCGTAAAAACCTGCTATATAAAAATATCACATGACTGAACTCAGGTGAACGCCATAAAAAAAAACGCAAAAAATGGTGTAAATAAGCAATTTTTTGGCACCTTACATAACTAAGTGTAATACAAAGCGATCAAAAAGGCGTATGCCTCCCAAATTAGTACCAATCAAACCGCCATCTCATCCCGCAAAAAATGAGCCCCTACCTAAAACAATTGGCCAAAAAATAAAAAAACTATGCCTCTCAGACTAAAACATGATTTTTTTTGTTTCAAAAAATGCTTTTTAGTGTTAAATGTAACAAAAAACTAAAAAGTAGACATATTGGGTATCTCCACGTTGTAAAAATCTGCTCTATAAAAATATCACATGACCTAACCCCTCAAGTAAACACTGTAAAAAAAAATTAAATAAAAACTTTGTCAAAAAGCCATTTTTTTTGTCACCTTACATCACAAAAAGTGTAATAGCAAGCGTTCAAAAAGTCATATGACCCCCCAAATAGTGTCAATCTAACCGTCACCTCATCCCGCAAAAATGATACCCGACCTGAGACAATTGCCTAAAAACTGAAAAATATATGGCTCTCAGACTATGGAGACACTAAAACATGTTTTTTAATTTTTTTTTTATTCAAAAAGGATATTATTGTTTAAAACCAAGATAAATAAAAAAAAGGTAAACATATTAAGTATCGCCGCGTCTGTAAGGACCTGCTCTATAAAAATATAACATGACCTAACCCTTCAGGTGAACGCCGTAAACATAAAAAATAAAAACGTTGTCAAAAAAGCCATTTTTTGTCACCTTACATCACAAAAAGTGTAATAGTAAGCGATGAAAAAGTCATATGCACCCCAAGATAGTACCATTCGAACCACCATCTCATCCCGCAAAAAATGAGCCCCTACATAGGACAATCGTCCAGAAAAGAAAAAAAATATGGCTCTCAAACTATGGAGACACTAAAACATAATTTTTTTTTTTTGTTTTAAAAAATTATATTATTGTGTAAAACTTATATAAATAAATAAAAAGTATACATATTATGTATTGCCGCGTCCGTCACAACTTGAGCTATAAAAATAACACATGACCCCTCAGCTGAACACAGCAAAAAAAAAAAAAAATACGGTGTCAAAAGCCATTTTTGTCATCTTACATCACAAAAAGTGTAATAGCAAGCGACCAAAATGTCATATGCACCCCAAGATTGTGCCAATCAAACCGCCATCTCATCCCGCAAAAAATGAGCCCCTACATAAGACAGTCGCCAAAAAAAAAAAATCTATGGCTTTCAGAATGTGGAGACACTAAAAAATTAATTTTTTTCAAAAGTGCTTTATTATGTAAAACTGAAACAAAAAAAACTAAAAAGTAGTCATATGGTATTGCCGCATCCGTAACAACCTGTTCTATAGAAATAGCACACAATCTAACCTGTCAGTTCAACGATGTAAATAACAAAAAATAAAACGGTCCCAAAACAGCTATTTTTTTGCTAAGTTTCCATTTTAAACCATTTTTCCAGTAACAAAGCAAGGGTTAACAGCCAAACAAAACTCAATATTTATTGCCCTGATTCTTTTGTTTGCACAAACACCCCATATGTGGTCGTAAACTGCTGTATGGTTTTTGGAAGGCAGATTTTGCTGTACTGGTTTTTTGACACTATGTCCCATTTGAAGTCTTCCTGATGCACCCCTACAGTAGAAACTCCAAAAAAGTGACCCCATTTTGGAAACTACGGGATAAGGTGTCAGTTTTGTTGGTACTATTTTAGGGTAAATATGATTTTTGGTTGCTCTATATTACACTTTTTTTGAGACAAGGTAACAAAAAATAGAAATTCTGAAATTTCATCTCCATTTGCCAATAACTCTTGTGGAACACCTAAAGGGTTAACAAAGTTTGTAAAACAGGTTTTGAATACCTTGAGGGGTGTAGTTTCTTAGATGGAGTCACTTTTATGGAGTTTCTACTCTAGGGGTGCATCAGGGGGCTTCAAATGGGACATGGTGTCAAAAATCCAGTCCAGCAAAATCTGCCTTCCAAAAACCATATGGCGTTCCCTTCCTTCTGCAGTTTGCAGAAGGCCAGTTTGGCCATTCAGCAGTTTGGCCATTCAGCAGTTTGGCCATTCAGCAGTTTTCGACCACATATTGGGTGTTCGTGCAAGCTGCAGAATCAGTGGAATAAATATTAAGTTTTGTTTGGCTATTAACCCATGCTTTGTTACTGGAAAAATGGATTAAAATGGAAAATTTTACAAAAAATTGAAATTTTAAAATTTTATCTCCATTTGCCATTAACTCTTGTGGAAAACCTAAAGGGTTAATGATGTTTGTAAAATCAGTTTTGAATACCATGAGGGGTGTAGTTTCTAGAATGGGGTCATTTTTGGGTGGTTTTATTATGTAAGCCTCACAAAGTGACTTCAGACCTGAACTGGTCCCTAAAAAGTGGGTTTTGAAAATTTCTGAAAAATGTCAAGATTTGCTTCTAAACTTCTAAGCCTTGTAACGTCCCCAAAAAATATAATGGCATTCCCAAAATGATCGATACATGAAGTGGACATATGGGGAATGTAAATCAATAACTTTTTTTGGCGGTATTACTATGTATTTTAGAAATAGAGAAATTGAAACTTGGAAAATGTTTCAAAATTTTTGGTAAAATTGGTATTTTTTTATAAATAAAAATGAAATTTTTCGACTTCATTTTACCAGTGTTATAAAGTACAATATGTGACGAAAAAACAGTCTCAGAATGGCCTGGATAAGAAAAAGCGTTTTAAAGTTATCACCTCATAAAGTGACACTGGTCAGATTTTGAAAAAAATGGCCTGGTCCTTAAGGTGAAATAGGGCCGTGTCCTTAAGGGGTTAAATATTAAGTACATTTAGTATTTATGAGATAAAGTAATAACACTGGTGTGGTCACCACCAGGACCACAAAAAGTTAATAATGAGTGAGACTATAGAGGCGACATCGGTCCGCTTTGACAACTACTTCAACAACCTTCAGGAAAAGAGAGTTCCCTTCATGAGCAGAGTTGAAGGAAAGAAATCCTCTCAAGTACTAAGTGCTTTGTGTTGCATTGGATATCCAAGTTCAAAGGGTGGAAAGCATACACAATGGAGACTGCTGTTATGGTTGATGTCTGATTTATCTCTTTCATTTTAGGATTGCCTTTCTTGATTGCAGCTACACATGCTTTTTTCTCAGGGATTAAAAGTCTTGTAAACACTTTCAAGCATATAAAAGTAATAGGAACTAAAGGGACATTTATATTTCTTAACCACATCTCCATTTATGCTGCTGGGAGAGCATTGCTATGATGTATGAAGCGTGCATGTCTCGACTTTACCTTGTTTTCTATGTGCTGCCTATGTGCAGGAAATAAATAATAAATTATACAAATATATATTAGCCTTTTAGACATTAGAAGACCCCCTTGCATATCTTGTGTGTGTGTTTTTTTTTCACTACACTGCTTCCTTACCCATCCTAAGCCAGCGCATCGTACAACTGGACACACTTGTGGTGGGAAATGAGGATCTTATGATCAATGGGGGGGAATCGCCCGGTAGTTTAGTTCCCTCTAGTGTAACGTTCATCACCTATCTGAGATATGATATACTATCCACAGCCATATGTGTAATGTATTCTGCAAATATGCATTGGGCCTAAACATTACGAATACTGTAACACCTGGTACTGTGCCCGGCTTCCTCTCTAGTGCACTCCCAGTCAGTACAGACAGAAAAAGCCAAAATTTTACTTTAGCATTATTAGAGCCCAGCATCATTTTATTGTACAGGACAGTTCCCTGGTGATAATTGTTAGTAGATATATGGACTAACCTATAAGGCCCCTTGCACACGACAGTATTTTGCGGACCGTATACCGTATATCGCGTTCAGTGGCTCCATTCAAGTCAATGGGTCCGCAAAAAAAACGGAAAGGCATCCGTATGTCTTCCGTATCCGTTCCGTTTTTGCTGCACAATCTATTGAAAATTTTAAGACCAGCCCAATTTTCATTATGGAATTAATGTATACTGTATATGTATACTGTATCATTATAGTGACGGTGCAGGGTGATTACAGCTATGTCTCCCATTCAAGTGAATGGTGAAAAGCTGTACCCTGCACTTACAATGTAAACAGCGTGCAGGTAAACATCGAAGAGGATGCAACGCTCGCATGAGCACCACATCCCATTCAAACAGCTGATCGACAGGGGCGCAAAGAGTCAGGCCCCCACCGATCCGACATTGATGACTTTCGCCGAGGATAGGCCATCAATGTAATGAAACTAGTTAACACCTTTAATGTCCATATTATAGGCCATAATATAGGGAAATGTAACGTAACTGTTCAAAGGAATCCAGATACTGACACACACTTTTATTTTTTCTACTCTTTTTATTTTCTTATTCTTATTTTTATTTATTTTTTATTCTATTTTCTGTACATGATTTTGGGGGCAGCCATCTTGCACGGAGCCGTTAACCAAAATTTGAAGTTATAGATTATAGCAGCCATATGGGCCATATGAACCTGTCGCTAAAGCCCCAGTTCCAGCTGCAGAAAAACAGCCCCAAAGTATGATGCTGCCCCCACCATGCTTCACTGTGGGTATGGTGTTCTTCTGGTGATGCGCAGTGTTGTCTTTGAGCCAAACAATCCTTTTGAAATTATAGCCAAAAAGAAAAGGCTTCCGACTTGCCACCCAACCCCAAAGCCCAGACATACGAAGAATACAGGAGATTGTTGTCGCATGCAGTACACAACCAGTACTTGCCAGAAATTCCAGCTAATGTTGCTGTAGGCCTCTTGGCAGCCTCCCAGACCAATTTTCTTCTTGTCTTTTCATCAATTTTTGAGGGGCATCCAGTTCTTAGTAATGTCACTGTTGTGCCACTTCTTGATGACCATCTTCACTGTGTTCCATGGCATATCGAATCCTTTGAAAATGTTTTTAAATCCTTCGTCTGACACCTTCCACCAATGAGATCCCTTTGTTGTGTTGTAAGCTGTTTACAGACCTTGGCTTTTACTGTAAAGTGCAACTAAGAAAAAGTCAGGGAAGTCGTCCTAGAACATCTGAACTTTGCATGGGATTAATCAGAATCACTTTAGATGATGGCAACTGTGTACTGACTTCTATTATTCTGAACACAACCACATCCGCAATTATAAGAGGGTGGTCACACATATTCAACCACATTTTTAAATTAATATGTTTTATTATTTTTATTTCCCCCCTTTTAAATGACTTCAGTTAGTTTTTCAATGGAATTGCGCAGAGTATGGGTCATGATGTAGGTGAAAGTAAATTTGAAATTTTTTGTCTGGCATTTTAAGAGGAGTGTGTAGACTTTTTATATCCACATAGGGACATAAAAACACAAATTGTTAAAAACATGTTTAAAGGGGTTCTCCCACAAAAACACTTATAGTTTTTAAGCCAGCCACTGGATCTCAATACTTTTGTAGTTGCATGTAATTAAAGGGAATCTGTCACTAGCTTTTACCCTTGTCAGCTAAACATATGCTGACATTAAGGGTCTCCATAGCAGTCCTAATGTGTGTTTATTTTAGATATCCAAGGCTTTATTTTCTCAAAAAACAGGTTTTACCCACCTGTCAATCATCAGAATAAGGAGCCCAGGGGGAGGTCTGGCCATGCAGGGTGACAGATTCCCTTTAAAAAATTATTATAGCCACTGAGTTATTCAATAAAATGCTGCTGTTTTTTTTTTTTTTTTTTTTCTTATTTATTTGTTGGGCTCACTGAGATGGCCGCACATGCTCAGTTTCATCCGCCAACTGTCTCCTGGGATAGGGAGAGAGCTGCAGCAAGAAAATACATCTCCCCTTAGCTGCAGCAGAAAGGACATTCTCCTTGAGCTGCCGTCTTGATATAAATCTAGCAAAGCAATTGGGGCAATGAATGGGGAGCTCTGTATCCATGTGAGGTACAGGGCTGGCCCTAGTTTTGTTAGAACGAGATTGTCATGTACTATATCAGTGGTAGGCAACCTCCGGCACTCCAGCTGTTGTGAAACTACAACTCCCAGCATGCATACTTGCTCTGCTCGTCTAAAAACTCACATGGAAATGAATAGAGCATGCTGGGAATTGTAGTTTCACAACAGCTTGAGTGCCGAAGGTTGCTGATCCCTGTACTATATGATGTGTAATTTTTCATTTTTTACAGAAATCGTGGAATAACCCCTTAACATTTAAAATGTCATTTAAACGATAGGTCATTTTCTGATGGCATATTTGCTTTAAGATGTTTCTACTAAATACTCTTTCTTTTTCTTTCCCCCTTCCACATACAGCTATATCCGGGTTGCCATTCTCCCATCTTCAAATGACATCAGCTGTCTCTTTAGGACCAAAGTATACCCTGCTACAGAGTCTATAGTGTTTAATGAGCTATTCCGAGTGTCCATTTCACAAAGTGTAATGCAGCAGAAGAATCTAAGAGTGGACATGTGTTCGGCTGGAAGAACCCATCAAGAGGAATGCTTGGTATATGACTTATATCCTTGCCTTCTTTGCTTGGTCTGTTCGTGTTTTCTCTCACTCACCAAGAGCCCTTGAAATCTATTACCTTTCAAGTGGATTAGTGTTTATGTATCTGTGTAGCTTTCACAGTTTGTCAGCATGTCACTGCCTGAGGGTAAATATTACAGACGTGGTGAAAGCAAACTCTCTAATCAAGTATCATTTCACTGAGCGAACAATAATTCAGTGAACTGCGCCGCGGCGTTTTTTTAATCAGAACCGAGGGCGTTTATTCCAATATACAATGAAATCAACACTTGTGTCACTCTTAACTTGCTGCTCGTTGTAAGGAGTAGAGAGAGACTGCTCGGCTGTACGCACATTTATGTGTTTAGTTCTAGGGAACTTTTAGGGACATTACACAGATATATATTCAGTGCTGCTTTGTGCTACTGGTGAGTGACTATAGGACATACTTTCGAACATGTTGCGGGAGATAGGAGAGTTCTAATTATGACCTTTTTTGAGCATCGACGTTCCCCTCTTGTCAGAGCATGCCTTCTTTCATGCAGTATCCCGTCCTCTCAATGAGTGAATGGGCACCCGGGTGCAGACATACTATTTGGGCTGAGTTCACATCAGCGTTCAAGCTCTCCGTTCTCCTGCTCCGTTATAGGAGCAAAAGGACGGATTCAGCACATAACTGAGCCTACGGACCCCATAGACTATAATGGGGTCCATTCAGTTACTGCTCAGAGGAAGATTTTTGAAGCGAAGATAAAAGTAGTGCATGCAGGACTATTGTCTCCTCTTCAAAAAGCTTCCTCTGAGCGGAAACCTAACAGACTCCATTATAGTTATGTCCGTGATGGTGAACCTTTTAGTGACCGAGTGCCCAAACTGCAACCCAAAACCCACTTCTTTTTTTTTTTTTTTTTGCAAAGTGCCAACACAGCAATTTACCCTGACTACTACAGCCCAATGTAGTATATCTATCATGTACTTTATCATTTACCTATATTAGCCTGCCTGCATTCAGTGCACTGCACGTAGTGCACCCTGCGCTGGTAAATGGCAGGAAGAATCTAAGGCATATTGGTACACCTTTTTCCAGGGTGCAGGTGCAAACAGAGAGGGCTCCGAGTGCCGCATCTGGCACCCATGCCATAGGTTCACCACCACTGGTCTATGGGGTCCATAGGCTCCGTTCGGTTATGTGCCGAATCCGTCCTTTCTGTTCCTCTGCTCCTATAAAGGAGCAGAAGACTGGAAAGGCTGAACGCTGATGTAAACTCAGCCTAACGTTCATGGAGGACCTGCCTTCTGGGAGATACAGAGCCCAGGAGGTCTCTCCTTTTACCCGGGAGCCTTGTGGCCGTTTTAGTAAAGTTGGCAAATATGCTGATAGGTTTACAATTATAAAAATGATACATCATTATACAGTTTTTCTATAGTAGCAGAATACTTTGTGCCCTCTTCCTTCCAATTTGCCCCTTTATACCGCCTGCTAGGTTTCATTACATCTTATGCATCGGGGGCCGCCATACTACTTTGTAAATAACAGTGCCTCTATGTGGAGGATAAAAGGGCAGACCAACATCAGGGGTTTCCACAGACCTCAATTATGAGTTTCCTAGCTGCTCCTTCTCGAGGTGTGTGGTGTCATGTAGGCTGACAAGCAATCTCTACCGGGGCTCTGGGCTTTATGGTCTCTGGCAGTGGTTTGACCCAAGATGGAAATGACCGCTGTGAGAAAAGTGATTTCTTTAAATGTTTGCGTCCTTCCTTACAAACATTCAGACAGTTTTTTCATTTCCAGATCTTGACATCCAGCTTATAGCCAGCCATAGTCCTAAATAACTTAAAGGGATCCTGTCACGTTGAACACGGTGTCTGAGCTGCAGGGAGCGTGTTCTAGAGCAGGAGGAGCTGAGCAGACATATATAGTTCTGTGGGAAAAGATTCCATAAAACTTGTCATTTATTCATTTCCTTTGGGCAAGTCAAGGAGGCAATCCATTGTACATAGAGGTAGCTGTCAGTCACTGAAATGTAAATGTATAAATTACAGGTTTTACTGAATCTTTTCTAACAAAATTATATTATATATCAATCGGCTCAGCTTCTGCCTGTAGATTGCATTGCATTCTCATGATGACAGGTTCCCTGTCACTAGACTTTTAACTAGACTTATTTCCCACATAAAATGTTGATGTGAGAAGTTCTTTGCAGCCCCCGATTCATGTGTTCAGAGTGATGGAGCCGGTCAGTCAGTTTTAGGCTGGGGCCAACAATGTGGGTAGTACAGAGGCCTCACAAGTGAATGGGGTTGCAAGTTGCTGCCTCTGTGACCCCAGAGTCCAGTGACGGATGTTACTGATCTCACATCCTTTATTCTTTAAAAAGTTAGTCTTGGAAACCTTGCTCTGCGTGCTGTAGTTAATTCAGACCCTACAAAATTCATCCCACCAAGAAGGTGGACAAACAGAAAGTCTGTGAACTGATTGGAGGAGATATCTTTTTCATGTTTTGCCTTAGACAATTTGTGCACAGACCAGCGCTGCGTCTTATACCTGTCATTCAGTGGTGATGCATCTTAATTTCCCTAGACACCTGGAAGCAGGAAATAATTCTGTAAAGCAGACAGTGTGTTTTTCTTTTGCTTCAAGCATATCTCTGGGCAAAAAATGAATAAAAAAAAATCCTTTTGACCTTTACAGAATGGAGACCCAGTGGATTGTAAAGGCTCTCCAGGTGGTCGTGACAAAATCGTCTGAAACATTAAAAAGATATAAATATTTCAACATCACAAAAGAGCCTTTCAGTAACCGACTAAGACGCTAAGTTAAGAAGCAAATAAAGTAAAATGTGTCCTTATTTTATCCGTCTTTTTGCCTCTGTTGTGCAGGCTGGCATCCAGATCAATCTGGCAGACCTGTCATTCATAAATGAAGTATATACTCTGTGGCACACGTTAATGCCCTGCAGAGCCATTCATCATCCAAAAGAGACTACTGAAAAGTCGGTGTTGGACAAGACACGGCCCGCAGCTTTGGATTTGGTAAGCTACTAAGTGACTGATGTAAAGACTTCTTCAAGTGCCTAATAAAAGAGGTTTATTGCTCTCATTAGGAGAAACAAACTAAAGTCTTGCAGATCTACCTTTAATGGCTAACATTTAAAAGATATCATACCCACAAGACTTATGATGTTTCTCTTAATGAGAGCAGTAAACCAGTTTTTTACTGGCTTAGGCTAGTTTCACCCTAGGGTTAAGCCTATATTACACTGCCCAATTTTTCAGCAGGTAATCGCTAACAAGTGTTCGCATGAATGCTCATTAGCGATCAAACGACAGTGTAACACCGCTGCCGATTGCTCGATCATCCAAGTCTTTTGACATGTTAAAAAATTTGCGATTGCAGTATGAAGATCTTGGCGTCTAATAACCATCTGCCGCCAGCAAACCACTCTACAGCATGGGGACGAGCAATGACATAGAGATCGCTCCTCCCCATGCTGCGGAAGAGACTGCTGCATATAATAGCAGCGGTCTCCACTAGCAAGCAGGCAATTGCCAGAAGGGAACGCTTCACTTCGGTCAATCACCTACTACATCGGGATGCGTAATACAGGCTTTAGACCTCTCCGCAGGCTGTTCCAGCAGGGAGCAGCATGCCAGGGATGTCTGGAATCCGACATTACCGGATACCCGTTGGACCTATTAACTATAGGTTTTAGTCCGGCCGATTCTCTGCATATCTGTTGGGTTGTGGTCGGAACTCCGCCAGTCTGCATTATAGTTAACAGGGCCTATTTGGTGCCTGGAACCGTGGTAGTGCATATAAGTCAGTGCTTTTTCGATTGTGTGCAAGCACAACCTCTACATATTAAACTGTCAGGAGGGCAAAATGGCAGTATACCCCTATAGGTACACTCTGTTTTTTTGTTTTGTTTTTAAAGGGAATCTTTCAGTAGATTTGTCCCTATGACACTCGCTGACCGATTAAATGTGTGCATGGCAGCAGAAAGCTTCTATGTTGGTACCATGTTCATATGTGCCCGCATTGCTGAGAAAAACATATGCAAATGAGCCTTTAGGAGCAACGGGGGCTTTCCCATTACACCTAGAGGCTTTGCTCTCTCTGAAACAGCTGCACCCTTTAGACTTTGATTAATTGGGCCAGGCAGTGTAAACATTCCTGATCAAAGTGGAGAATGCAGCAGTTGCAGAGAGAGCGGAGCCTCTAGGTGTAATGGTAACGACCCTGTTGCTTCTAGAGGGTCATTTGCATATATTAAAAGATAATTTTTCTCAGCAATGTGGACACATATGAACATGGGACCAACACTGATGCCTTCATCTGCCAAATGCACATGTAACAGGTCAGCCAGTTAGTGGCAGATTTTCACAAGTGTGAATTAAAGGCAAGGGACACCTTCTAGGCAATTATTTTTTTTTTTGTTAATGGTTAGTTTTTTACTCTTTTTGGGCTAAAAAGGAATTTGGTCTTCATTAAAAATGTTCAGTCTGAGATATAAGGATTAAAAATCAGTCTGTTTGCAAGCTGTGACTTTCTGCTATCATCTGACGACTCATGTGTAGCTCTGATCTCTGGTCTCCTGACCTCATAAACTCTCATTATAGCCCAATTCTTGTCAAACTGATAAGAATATGGCTTAAAAGTGTTTTTGAGGTCACGTGATCATAGATGAAATGACTGGATTCCAAAAAAAACCAAAGTAAAAACTTGCAAACAGACTGATTTTGGACCCTTGTTCTCAGAAACGGCTGAACATTATTAATAAAGAATAATTGAAAAAAATTTTTAATGAGTAAAATGCGATCATGAAAAATGCCTCCGAAGGTGTCCATACCCTTAATCATTGGATAACCCCTTTAAGGAAAGTTAAAGTTCCTGGAATCACTTTGTACCTTTTTTCCTCAGACTTAAAGATGAGAGCAGTTGACTCCTGTCATCTGATGTCTGCCTTTGAAGTTTGACTGTAAAAGAATAGCCCAACATCTGAAATTCGACTGGTTTTATTTCAGAGGTTGTGTACTGTTTCGTTCTGCCGCAGTGGCTGATACCTGATGACAGAAGTCAAACAGAATTTCATTTAAAGATCAGTAAGCTGTAGTTATAATTGCTCCTCTTCTCCTGCCTGCCTTTCCTTTGATGATGAACTGCTGACTGCTTTTTCTCGATTTTCTACTAGGATGCTGTGTCAGCGTTGCTAGAGAGGACATCTGCTGAGTTGGAAGCAGTGGAACAAGAATTGGCCCAAGAAGAAGCCAGTGAGGGGGATCAGGAGCAGATGTGTCCTGCAGAGGAATGGTAACTCATTATTTCTAAGCCCCGAATCCTAGGGGAACAGCAAAATCTGTATAGTTTGTTGTTAAAGGGGTTTTCCCATCTGAGACAATGGGGGCATAATGCTAGGATATTCCCCCATTGTCTGCTGGGACCTATATCTAGAATGGAGCGGGGAAATGAACGGAGGGCGCACTGCACATGGCTCAGCTATTTCCGTCTGCCCCATAGAAATAAATGGGAGCATGGGCCACGCATGTGCAGTGCGCTCCCATTCACTTCTATGGGAGCAGAGCCTGGTGGTGTACAACCAGCAACAACGCTCCCCGCTTTGTTCTCATTGTAGGTGCGGGTCCCAGCGGTGGGACCCGCACCTATCAGACAATGGGGGCATATTCTAACTATATGTCCCCATTGTCTGAGATGGGAATACCCCTTTAAGCTTACTGTGCATCACCTTATTAACATGGGCATGGATCGGAGTGGAGATTTTATATTACAGTATGCTTTCTGAAGTTTTATATTTTAGTAACCTTAAAAGTAGACAAATAACTGCTTTATAGGCAGCGGAGCGGATGCCATCACATTGTACTTCTGTTAGGAAGTTGTCGCTCTGAATTTTACTCAAACTTTTTTTTGTCCATGTCCGTTCCGTTTTTTTTTTTCATCCTGTATGTGGAACCATTTGCTTCACTGGGGCCGCCAAAAAACCCTGAAATTACTCTCTGTGCATTTCGTGTCCATTTCACAAAAAAAATAGAACGTGTCCTTTTATTATCCGCATTATGGACAAGAATAGCACCGTTGTATTACGGCTAGCTGTTCCGTTCAGCAAAATGCAGAATGCTCATGGCCAGTATCCATGTTTTGCGGATCTGCAAATTGCGGACCACAGAACATCAACGGTCTTGTGCATGAGCCCTTATTGTCAAGGCCAGATCTCGGTGTACATGTGGCCTTGGATAAAGGTCAAGAGTGGGCCCTACTTCCTCCCTTATATGTGGAGTATGTTTACCAGATTACGTTGGTTCCACTCACCAATCCCCTTGACCCATTGCTTGGACTGCCTGTGTTCTTATTATCGAGCAGAAGCATGTTGGACAGTGGGGCGAAGATCAGAGAGTGCTCCAGGATCAACATCTTCCACACTTTTGTTTAGACGTTGGTCATTAGCATCTTGGTCATGCCTTTCTGTTGCACATTATATGAGAAGAAATGAGGAGGGTGCCTTCTAATTACATGGTTTATTAAACTAAATAACTTCTATTATAGTAAAAAAAAAAAAGTTAGTTTTTAAATCTGGAAATAGTTTTATATTTCACCTCCGAAAAACATAGTCCAGCTGTAGCAAAAATGGAAAATACGAGTCTTCTCCATAGCACACCGATGCTTCACACAGGTTATATTTTAATGGTGCTTCTTTTCCTATCGACCTTTCACTAGAAGGCACAATTGCGCCTTCCTAATGGCCCTTGGAATCACCAGTGTTGGGTCTAGAAGAAGCATGCCCACATCCACCATGACTCTTTAGTAACCTGAGCCAGGGCTGCAATAACCTGTGCCACCCGCAGTGTTATTCCTTGGTGGTAAAGCTTATCAGGTGGAGGACAGAAGCCAGAATGCCTATAATCTGTTTATAAAGAGATCTGCTTGGTGGCCTACTGTAAAGGGATCTGTTCCCGACATGTTGCCTTCAAAGAGCACTTTCATTCATTTTACATATAACCTAGGAAAGTGTACGATACCCCTAAAGTGCCCTTGGCACTGCCAATGTATAAACAAAGAGGGTTTTAGGCTCAATCTGAAGTATTTTGTCCTTTCCGCTGCAGCGCAGGGGGCGTGTCCATTCTGCCGCAGCTCTCTCCTTTATCACAATTCAGGCGACAGTTGAAGAATGAAACTGAGCATGTACGGCCATCTCAGTGAGACAAAAACATTAAAAAAAAAAAACAATTGGTGCTATACAGATGCGTTTTATTGAATAACTCAGTGACTATGCAATTTTTTTAATTCCATGCAAATACAAAAATAAAATTTTTAGATCCAGGTGCTGGTTTGAAAACTGAATTTTCTGTGGGACAACCCCTTGAATTGCATTATTCAAGTCTATCTTGTCTTTTCAACCTCTCATAAATTGTATTCAGGGTAGAAATACCAGCAGAGGAGTCATTTGATGCCCTGGATGAACATTGCACCACTGAACTTTTGGATGACTATTACTCGCCACCACTGCAGTTGACTGTTGACCCAGAAGAGGAGCACCGAGAACCCTATGAAAGGACAAATAGCTGGGATCCCACCTCCACTGCTCCTCCTGCTGCCGGGCTGCCAACCCTGGTAAAATTGTTGTCTTGTAATATAATAATGTACTTCAGCACATTTGGTGGGAATCACAGAGAGGTCACTATAGCGGACTCCATATGCAGTACAAATGTAGGCCATTAAGATTGTAATGGATCATATATTCTTGAAAGTCTCTTGGTAATTATGGTTTTCTACGATTAAAAGGGTTTTCCAAGGTTTTAATATTGATAACCTATCATCCGGACAGGTCATCAGTATCTGATCAGTAGGGGTCTTACACCCGCCAGTCAGCTGTTTAAAAAGGCACAGGCATTCCTGTGAGCGCCGCTGCCTTCTCCATGCCCACCAAGCACAGCGCTGTACATTGTAGAGCGCCTGTGCTTGGTATTGCAGTTTAGCACCATTTACTTTCATGGGGCTGAGCTGCTCCTAGGCCATGTGACCGATGAACGTGTCGTATCTCGGCCTAGTCGGACCCCCATTGACCAGATACTGATGACCTATCCAAAGGATAGGTCATCAGTATTAAAATCTCAAAAAAAAACTTTAAATATTACTGTGTCAGTGGATGGTTATGGAAAGGAATATATGGACAGTTTAACTAGGTTTATGACAAAATCAAAAGCATTGAAATCTTTGTCCTAGTCCCTAGCCAATATGTCTTCCAGCTTCTTCCTGCTTCATTTTACAGACTAGGCTCTTCATGTGAGGCTCAGATACATTATACAGTGCTTAAATAAATGATTAGGCGTGTAAATATTAATCTGGAGGTCACACAAGGTCTGTAAAGTGAATAAGTGGAGAGATTTTATTTCTCTCCAAGATAAACATCCTTGTTTTCCCTTAGGCAGGTTCGAATATGGAACAGGAATTGCAGAACGTTTTTTTAAATGAACCTGTTCTATAGGGAAGCTTATTCCCAGGAGCACCAGCTGTGTGTATTTTATGTGTGTATATATATATATATATAGATAGAAAAAGGCGGCAGCACTCCAAGTTGTGATGAAAAAAAAAGTGGATGGTTTTAATGACCCATCAGTACAGCAATGTTTCAGCTCTCTCAATGGAGCCTCAAATAATTTTCTTTAGCTATCAGATTTGCAGAATGTTTATTACATTTTTTCTGTTCTGTGAAAAATAGATTGATCAATTATGACGTTGTAGATTGATGCCATTATCTCTAAGTTCTGTTTTTATTCTTGTACTTGAATCAAAGGTCGACAAAGAAACAAATACAGAAGAAGCCATTCATGAAAATATTTCAGTCCGGCCCAAGGACAGAAGTAGCCTTGCATCAAGACAGCGACCGTTTGTGCGAAACAGCATGATCGTCCGGTCTCAAACGTTCTCTCCAGGAGAGAAGAACCAGTACATATGTAGGGTAAGATAGAAGTTTTTTTTATTCTACGGCCTGGCATTTTTTAGCCATAGTTTTTGCTTGGGGGAAAAAAATCAAGCATGTGTTCTCCTTTCCCACATAAAATGTTAGCTTTTTCCCTTTGTAAAGGTGACCATAAAGTTTAGATAATTGTTGGCAGATCAAAGCAGCAGATCTGCTGATAAGCTAATGTCTGCGACCCTCTATAGACAGCAGGTTGTCGGCATCTGACACCAAAATTGCGTAGATCAGGCCAGTTGGTCTAGCCTTCATGTCCTGTGCTCATCAATGAAATGGGACAGCCATGATTCTGTCGCCGGTTTACTATCATTTCTTGGACCACTTTTGGTAGGTACCTAACCACTGCAAACCAGAAGTACCCCACACGAACCTCTGACCCTGTTACAGCTTGTCCCTTGTCATATTAGTTTTTTTATGTTATGGCTAATCAGTTTTAGAAGTGAGCGAACTTGTGTTTTCAACTTTGGCTTGCAAGGTTCGGGTTATCTAAGAATTCCGTTATGAATTCAGTGGTAGCAGAATCCATAACGGGATTCTTAGATAACCCGAACCTCGTACACCGAACTTGAAAACACAAGTTCGCTCATCACTAATCAATTTCTTACATTCGATACATTCATGATGAGGGGCTTTCAGGGCAATTAGTGATGGTTAAATAAAAAGGTTTCCTGCATGTTGGAAGGGTCTCTTGACACAAGACTCGTTACAAATTATCCTCCTGCTGAGACTCCCAGTGAACAGTTATAATCTGTGGGGAAAGTAAACTCTAAGGCCTCTTTCACACAGGCGTCATGTTTGACGCCCGGATAAGAGGCGGGTGCGTTGCGGGAATATGCGCGATTTTCCCGCGCGGGTGCAAACGTTTGTAATGCGTTTTGCACGTGCGTGAGAAAAATCGCCATGTTTGGTACCCAACCCGAAGCCGGACTTCATCACTGAAGTCCGGTTTCGGGTCTTCTGGAGAATTGATTATTTTCCCTTATAACATGGTTATAAGAGGAAATAATAGCATTCTTAATAAAGAATGCATAGTAAAATGAAGAGGAAGGGGTCAAAAATAATAAAAGTTAACTTACCTTAGCCACTTGATCGCGTAGTTGCGATTTCTCCTCTTTCCCTGCAGCATCTAAGATCTAAAGGACCTGTGATGACGTCACATCACATGGTCCATCACTATGGTAAGATGGACCATGTGATTGGACCATGTGATGTGACGTCATCACAGGTCCTTTAGATCTTAGCTGATGCTGGGAAAGAGAGGACAGATCGCAACTACGCGATTAAGTGGCTAAGGTAAGTTAACTCTTAATATTTTTAACCCCTTCCACTTCATTTTACTATTCATTATTTATTAAGAATGCTATTATTTCCCCTTATAACCATGTTATAAGGGAAAATAATAAAGATCGGGTCCCGTTGCTAAGCAACCATGCGGGAAAATCTTGCGGATGCTTGCGATTTTCCCGCAGCCCTATTCACTTCTATGGGGCCTGCGTTGCGTGAAAAACGCACAATATAGAGCATGCTGCGATTTTCACGCAACGCAGAAGTGATGCGTGAAAATCACCGCTCATGTGTACAGCCCCATAGAAATGAAAGGATCCGGATTCAGTGCGTGTGCAATGCGTCCTCCTCACGCATTGCACCCGCGCAGAAAACTCGCCCGTGTGAAAGGGGCCTAAGGGGGTCATTTATTAACCTGAAATATACCTATATTCGGCTTATTTCAGGTGCAGATTGTGGCGCAACGGTCAGTTTCGCCGCAATCTGCGACTTTTCCCCACTCACACCAGGTCTAACAAAGTGGGCGTGGCGTGAGTGGGGAAGGGGACGGGCCGGCAGGCTCATCTCATTCACCGTTTTCTACGAATGGTTTAGGCATAGAAAATGGTCTAAATGTAAACCAACTAAACACCTGTCTTAATAAATGACCCCCTAAGTGTTTGGTTTGCCTGCAGCGCCACTACAGGGGAAACAAAATATTAACACAGTTGCCATTCAGATCAATTGGATCTGCTGATCTGAGATGAACAGACGGCCGTGCCCTTATAACTTAATTATGGTTATGAAAATTGGTTTCAAAACTAGATCGTCCCTTTAAGTAACATCCAGAAAGAACAGAGGGGCATGTTTATTAGGACCGCCGTTTTAGATGCCGGTCTTAATAAGCCCCTGCGCTGGCGGTTGATCGCAGAAGTTATGCAGAGGCTCCGGCCGCTACATTACTTCGGCGTATCCACCTCCAATTCTAAATGTAAGGCAGCGTCCTAGCTGTCTTACATTTAGACCAATTTCTACTCCTAAACCAGGCATAGAAAATAATGACTGAGACGGGCCTGCCGGCACCTCCCTTTCCCCATCCACACCACACGCCCTTTTTTAGACCTAGCGTGAGCGGCAAAGAAGTTACAGATTCTGCCATAACATGGCGTGGGACAGAATCTGCCACAAAAGTGGCATATATCAGTTTGTAAATGACGCCCGGAGTTTTGTTATCTTGTAGAATACTGGATACAATGCAATCTTTAAATCCAGAGGATGGTAACAGCCGACTATTTAATCTTTGCTTACAATGTCCCATCCTTTTTTCTCTGTAGCCTGCATCTATTATTTTCAGAAGAAATTCCTAAAAAAAAACAGGAATACCTCCAAAACATTGAAATGACCATAATTGCCGCATATGCAGCTCTCCTGGAATTTGACCCCTTTGAAGTAAAGACATCACCAAATTATCCCATTAAATCCTGGCACATGGTCTGTGTCACTGGAGGTAGCTGTGCATCCTGTACATCCTATATCATAGTCGTGACCTAGGAAATCCTTATATCAGATGTCCTCCGATAATCTCTGTACTGAACAGGCTCGGCATATTCCGTTTCATCATTTCATTTAGGCTTCCGAGAACGTCATTCAAAAATCGCCATCTGCCCTTTCCTCCTGTAAACTGACCTCAGTGTCTTTAAATCTTACATTAAAAGTTGATTCTCAGCCAAAAACTGCATTACCTGTACAAGCCCACGCCCTTTACTTAACGTGTAGCCTTAGCATCATATTCCCACTCGGCACCAATTCTACTGTCCATTTGTACTGAAATTAAAATCATACATAATCTAGTACATGACAACCTCTTTCTAACAAAGCTAGAACCAGGTCTGTAAATCACATGAATCCAGAGATCTCCCTATTCATTGCTCCAATTATCCTGCTAGATTTATTTCAAGCTATCAGCTTTGGGGCGTGCCCTTTCTGCTTCAGCTGGTGGCAGTTGAAGGAGCATGTGCTTTCATCTCAGTGAGCAGGACAGAGACTGACCAATTAGAAAAAGAGCAAACAGCAGGTGGCGCTCTACAGATAGATTTAATTGAATAAGTCAGTAGCTATAATACATTTTTTAATTGCATGCAATTACAAAAGTATTTTGATCCAGATTTTGAAAACTGTAGAATATTTTTCTTGGGAAAACCCCTTTAACTACAGTATCTAATGAGTTTTTCACGACAACGATCCAATTTATACTACATTTCCCTCCACCTGAAAATAGACTTTTGTCCAGTTAACAAAACAGTTAGAGCAATGTTGTGTTGGCAGTTTTTACCCATCAGACTATTTTATCAGTTTTAGCTCTGATCCGCTAATGTTCCCAACTCCTGAAGAATTTGGCACTTAGTTTTGCAGAAAGATGTCCCTCTGCCGTCCATGGGATCTCCCTAGCTTGCCCTGTGTCTTTAGATAGGATGTGGTCAGTGACGGCCCTCTAAATATTAAATGCATCGCTGGTCATGTAGTACACTCCAATGGACCACCATGTGTGTACATCTTCACTGATCACGTGGGGGCCACACCGGAGGTGTGATCGGTAGATATTGTATATTATCAGTGTCTGGATGTAATATATTATGATTGTTTTAATGTTATAACTTCTCTTGCAGCTCAATCGAAGTGACAGTGACAGCTCCACCCTTGCTAAAAAGTCACCTTTTATAAGAAATGCAACTGAACGACGCAGTTTGAGAGTAAAGAGGGTACGTTCACAATATCTGTAATGGAACCCTTATTATTTAAAGTGGTACCTATTTACCCAATCTAAATGAATGAGTTTAAATTTTACAGAGAAACAAGTTATAATTACTAAGGGTACTTTCACACTTGCGTTTTTCTTTTCCGACATAGAGTTCCATCGTGGGGGCTCTATACCGGAAAAGAACTGATCAGTTTTATCCCCATGGATTCTGAATAGAGAGAAATTCGTTCAGGATGTCTTCAGTTCAGTCTTTTAGACGTTTCAGCATGCTGCGGTTTTATCTCCGTCCAAAATTCCGGAATGCCGGATCCGGCATTTTTTCCTATTGGAATGTATTAGTTCCGGATCCGGCATTCAAAATGCCGGATCCGTCCTTCCGGTCTAAAAATGTGAAAAAAAGAATGTGAAAAAAATATACAACGGATCCGTCTCTCCGCATGACGAGCGGAGAGACGGATCCGTTCTTGCAATGCATTTGTGAGATGGATCCGTCTTCAAATGCTTTCTGTTTGCATGCAGATTGACGGAACTGCTTGCCGGATCACTCTGCCGCAAGTGTGAAAGATAACTTTTATGTTTAACTACTACTTCTTCTGTGATTTCAAATGATTGTCTGCAGAATATTGCCTCCCTTTATAAGTCACTAGAGTTCTTTCGATACCAAAATTTTGATTAGTTTTCGATACCATAAAAAACTATTGCAATACTCAAAACTATTCGATACTACGCGGAAAAAACCCCCAAGAAAAGCAGCGTGCATTCCGCATTTATTAGAACGTCCGGCCCATAATCGAACCATCCTATCCTATTTTTTGGGGGGACAAGGTGACTAAAAAAAAATTATGAATCATGCAGTTTTTCTTACATTTTTTTTCTTTTACGGCATTCGCGTATAGGAGATATTTTTTAATATTTTAATAGTTTGGACTTTTCGGACGATATGTAATGATTTATTTATTGTTTATATATTTTATATGTAAAATTGGGAAATGGGGTGATTTATACTTAATATTTTGGTGTGTTTTATTTTATTTTTTAAAGTTTATTTAATAACCATTTCCCCCCCTTAGGGGCTAGAACCTGGGATCTTTTAATCCCTTGTCTATTCACCCTAATAGAACTCTATTAGGGTGAATAGGATCTTACACTCTCCCTGCTGCCGTGTGCATAGTACACACAGCAGCAGGGAGGTTACCATGGCAGCCAGGGCTTCAGAAGCTGCCACTGCCACCAATGAGAGGAGGTGAGGGGACTCTGTGGCCACTGCCACCAATGATTTTAAAACTGTGGAGGAGGGGAGGGCGCACTGCGCCACCAATGTTTTTAATACGGGAGGAGGGCGCACTGCGCCACCAATGATAATTAATGTTTAACCCCTTAGTGACCAAGCCTGTTTGGGCCTTTATGACCAAGCGTTTTTCGTCCTTTTTTCATGGTCTCGTTCCCAGAGCTATAACTTTTTTATTTTTCCGTCTATATAGCAGTATGAGGGCTTGTTTTTTGCGGGACAAGTTGTAGTTTTTAATAGCGCCATTTTGGGGTACACATAACTATGTTATTAACTTTTATTAACTCTTTCTGGGAGGGAGAAGGGGAAAAATAGTACTACTGCCACTGCGTTTGTACATTATAAGTTTTACGGTGTTCATTATTCGGTAAAAGTAACATAATATTTTCATTCCCTGGGTCAGTACGATTACAGGGATACCAAATACTTATAGTTTTTTTTAAGTTTTACTACTTTTTTTCAATAAAACCCCTTTTTAACAAAAAAAAATGATTTTGCATTGCCACTTCCCAGGACCCATAACTTTTTAATTTTTTTCTATGGAGTTGTGTGAGGGCTTGATTTTTGTGGGACGACTTCTATTTTTCATTGGTATCATTTTTTAGTAAATTCCGCTTTTGATCGCTTGTTATTTCCTTTTTTTCTGTGAAAATTAAGAATAAATTAGAAATTCGGGCTTTTTTTTATTTATTTTTAACGGCGTGTACTATAGGGGATAATTTATGTAATATTTATGTAGTGCCGGTTGTTACGGACGCGGCAATACCAAACATGTGTGGGATAATTTTTTTTGCAATTTTTTCATTGAAAAGCGTATTTTCAATGGAAAAAAAGCATATTTTTATATTTCATGGAATTTTTTTATTTAATAAATGTGTATTTTTTCTAATTTTTTACTACTTAATAGTCCCACATGAGGACTATAATATACAGTATTTTGATTGCTTTTAAAATGTAATGCATTATATCTATAATGCATTACATTTTAAATGCAGTGCAATTCTACCTTTGACCAGCAGGCTACGCCAGAGAGGCATAGCCTGCTGGTGAATACTTCAGGGCAGGCTCAGGGCCCTGCCGGAAGGAAGGTGAGCTTCCCAGCCCATCAGCACCCCGCGATCGCAGCTGCGGGGTGCTGATGGGTGACAGAGGGAGTTCGCTCCCTCTGTCAACCCTTTACATGCGCAGGCGCCATTGCGCCCGGCATGTAAGGGGTTAAACAGCCCGGATCGGCACTCCTGCCGGCCCGGGCTGTTAGAGCAGGGTCGCGGCTCTCATGTGAGAGCCAGGCCCGCGCTCCCCGCTGCACGGGGGACCCGTGCAGCGCTTAGACTGGGCCGCCGTAAAAACGCGGCAGCCCAGCCTAAGGCCCCTTAGTGACCGCCGTAAAAACACGTATGGGTGGTCACTAAGGGGTTAATATACAAATACAGCCGGCGGCAGAAACACATAGCCGCCACCCGAACTCTGACAGGGCGCTGCGATCAGCAGCAGTTAACCCCTCCCTGTGCTGCTGAGTGGAACAAGGCGCACGCTGAGAGCAGCACGATCCATATTCTGTGATACTGGGCTGTGCAGTAGCACAGCCTAGTATCAATAAAAGGCAAATCCCGGTATTGTATCAATACCGGGCTAAAAGTATCGATTGGGTATCGAAAGTTCGATATCCGAAACAACCCTATAAGTCACTGCATATAAAACCAAAATTCCACCGCATACATCATGTGGGTTTCTAAAAACTGTAATCCTATATCTGTATGGGCTAAACGCGTTGTCCAGGATTTGCCATCGATGTCAGATTGGTGGTGGCCTGACTCCCAGGAATCCCCCAAATCAGCTGTGGGTGCTGCACTCAAATGGAACTGAGCTGTACAAAGGCCGACCAGTGCAAGTAACAGGGCAAGGAAGAGGCCATGGCACTCAACAAACAGCTGATGAGGGGTGGTGTCAGAAGTTGGCCATTCACATATGCTGAGGATAAGTCATCAATCTTTTAGTCCTGGTAAACCCCCTTAAGCACCAATCCTATAATTCATAATAATGACTTTTTGGCCAGCCACTAATCAGACTCTCATATTTCTCTTGAAAAGTCATATGTGATTCTTAGAGGCTTTGTCAGTGGCCTTTATTGCAGATTTCATCAAATATACAGGACAAAATAATGTAGCATGTCTTGTTTTCTTGCAGAAATGGATCGCGTTCTAGTCAGTGGGGTCCATTTGGCGCCATTTGTTTCCATCATTTTACAGCTCCAGGACTTCCATTAATTACGCTGTCCTGCTGCTATTACAGAGCAGAACACTGGAATCTGTAATGTGGTGTGAACCCAGCCTTATTTGTGATAATGGGTACTTTGTGTACACTATTACAGCTAATTATGTGGAATAATAATGACATTGGCAATAATGTGGAATCCTGATGACCTGTAAAATGGCAGTGTAACCCTATAGGTACACTCTGTGTTGTTTTTAAAGGGCATCTGTCAGCCGATCTGTCCCTATGACACTGGCTGACCTGTTACATGCGCGCTTGGCAGCTGTAGACATCTGTGTTGGTCCCATCTTCATATGTGTCCACATTAATGAGAAAAATGATGTTTTACTATATGCAAAGGAGCCTCTAGGAGCAACAAGGACATTGCCATTACACCTAGAGGCTCTGCAACTGCCGCATCCTCCATTTTGATCAGGAATGATCATGTTTACAATGCCTGGCCCAAGCAATCAAAGTCTAAAGGGTGCATCAGTTACAAAGAGAGCAGAGCCTCTAGGTGTAATGGCAACGCCCCCGTTGCTCCTAAAGGCTCATTTGGATATATTAAGACATCATTTTTCTCAGCAATGTGGGCAAATATGAACATGGGACCAACACGGATGCCTTCAGATGACAAGCGCACATGTAACAGGTGAGCCAGATTCATAGGTACAAATCTACTGAAAGATGTCCTTTTAAAAAAAAAAAAAAAACGAGTGTACCTATAGGGGTAGACCGCCATTTTGCCCTCCTTTACACAGAATTTTGTTTTTATCCCAGGCTTCACTCAGCAGACACGTCATCAGGATTCCACATTATTGCCATTGTCATTATTATTCCACATAATTGGCTGTAATAGTCAAGTGTAGACAAAGTAACCTTAATCTCAGATAAGGCTGGGTTTACACCACATTACAGATTCCAGTGTTCGGTTATGCCCTTTAACAAGGTCCTGAGAAAGAATAGTTTGGCAAGTGTTAACCTCTTAATCGTGTAACCTTCTTGCCATTTAGTGTGGTCATAGTCTTGATTTGTCTCCACATCAGTAGTTCTGCACATCCTACCGCTGTTAGCTAGGGTACAAACTCTAAGGATTGTGATTTTACTTCACATATCCCGTGACAAGGCTGACCCAGTAACGGAGGAATGGCAGCCTTGTTATTGAATGTATTGCATGGAGCCTGAAAGGATATTCAATAGATTGGCAGGTCCTAGGTAAAGAATTGAGAAAATTGTATTTGGTGATCATTCTTTGCCCTTTGTGTTGTTCCCATTAGCCCATGTGTCAGACAGTGACGAGAAGAGTCATGCATGAATGTCGTGAACGGACATCTCTGGACTTGGAGCTGGATCTCCAAGCATCACGGACAAGACAGCGACGACTCAATGACGAGCTGCAGTTACTGAGAGACCTGAGGCAGAGGTTAGAGGAGATGAAAGCCAGGGGAGAGACTGAATTGCCGCCTTGTGTTCTGGATGACGATCGCTTCCAGAAGCTTCTGAAACAAGCTGAAAAGCAGGTAAAGAATCGCCACTCTTGTGATTAGCGGATAATATCCATGCGCCTGCATTTCAAACCATTACAGATAATAGTGTTGACTACTGAGAAAAAAGAATTAAATTATGATATTAACAGGTTGAAGCTGAAATAGCACTCCAGCATTTTCTTCTTTTGGATATATGCCATCTAGCAATATTCTAGAAGTGCAATTTGTTTCAAGCCAGCTCAGCTGTATACATATATTTTGAAACCTTTCACTAAGGGCGGCTCTGTCATCCAGCCCAAGTTTTCCTCTCCCGTGTAGAAAGGATGTTAGTCTCATGTGTGGCTGGCTTCCGGTGAGTAACAGGGTTATATCATCATCTATAACAGGCATGCTCAACCTGCGGCCCTCCAGCTGTTGTAAAACTACAACTCCCACAATGCCCTGCTGTAGGCTGATAGCTGTAGGCTGTTCGGGCATGCTGGGAGTTGTAGTTTTGCAACAGCTGGAGGGCCGCAGGTTGAGCATGCCTGATCTATAACATCCCTCCCGTTAGCTCTCAGATCACTCTCCACCAACTCTTTCCTCCTTGTTCCTCTGTATGTCCCACATGCGCTGCTGAAGCTATCTAAGGGACCAGGACTGTCATACAGTAGGTGAAACCATACACTGATTACTTGCAGAGTTATAAAACTCCCTTACCTCACACTGCTTGTCTATACTTACTGTGTGTGCTGTGTGCGGGATCTGCAGTGTATCCTATGAGATGCTGATTCAAACTGATTTACCATGTCTTCCACTTGTAAGAGCAGACAGGGAGACACTTATCACAAGCAGGAGATGAGCTGAAGCTGTAGCAAATACTATACACTGAGACTCTGCAGTTTGTGTTAGGAGCAGAAGTTCTACCACCCGCTGCCCTCAGATAGGACTTAGAAGCAGAACGAGGGCAGCATGATGAGCCTCTGCCCCTCGTATGATGAGACTCCATCTCCTCTGTTTCTAAAAGCCAGAGGCATAAAGGAAAAGTAGGCTGCATTAGGGGAACCATATCAGAAGGAAAGAAGAAATTAAGATGGTAGACCACCCGTAAATAGCACATCAACTCAAACAGTTACACACAAGGCATACACAAGAATGCTATGTTGGCCTATTCTGCACTATATACGCAAAAAACATTGCTGGAGTACTTCTTTAAAGAGGACCTTTCACCTGTCCAAAGTTTGTTAGTCAAAGGTATGTACATGCAGAGCGGCACCCAGGGATGACCCTGCACTTACTATTATCTCTGGGTGCTGCTCCGTTCGTCCGCTGTAGCCCCCGTTACCAACGCACGTGCTGCTGATAATTTTGCTGTGGGAGGAGACATCCTCTTTTGCCCTGGGCGTCTCCTTCTCCCAGGCTGGAGCGCTGGACAATCGCAGCTCTCAGCTCAAGGTTGCAACTTGTGCGACATTTGTTTTCCTTGTGCACTGCTAGGCTGAAAATTAGTTTCCAGAGCATCTCCTACCATTGGTCCATGGAAATAACTTACAGAAGTGCATGTCTCTAGTTTTTCTACTTTCACATTATCACTGGAAAATCAATGGTGTGTAAATAAAAACATTAAAATCAATGGGTACGTGTGCTGACCGTGGCGAATACAAATGAAGCACATCCGGGATTCACACAGTTCAACAATTTTGACATTGTTTCCTTCGTGGGGCATGTTTTTATCCTTTTTTTTTTTTTTCTTCATTTACTTTGAGATGAATGTATTCTTGTTGTGTACTAATGAATTATGGCAAGTGAAAAAATATATAACTAAATGCTAAAGGGGTTAGCTCAGCTGAATGTAATCTTCTTCGTTTTTAAAAAGTACGGTACTTTTAATCCATATGCAAATTAACAGTTAAGTGCATCGAGAGAGGGCGCAAGCCACTGTGTGCACCCTTGTTCCTCCTGCTTCCTCTGCCATCCCCCTCCCTTACCCCCTTGATTGCCAGGGCCAGAAGAGACAACTATGAAGAAACCTGACCCTGTCTCTCAAGAAGAAGAGGGAGAAGCAGGCAAAGGAAGGAGGAGGAGCAAGGTACACACAGTGGCTTGGCCCCGCCCTCAGTGCACTTAACTGCTCTTAATTGAAAGTACTTTTTCTTCAGAATGAAGTACCTTTCACGTAATGATCTGTTATCATTACATTCAGCTGAGCTAGCCCTACAAGGCATTGTGCCTGGTATCGCAGAGCATTTTTTGGTGGCAGACTCCCTTTAATCAAGTGTCTGCTATAATCTGTAGTTCACAATTCCTGTTTTATAGTTCAATTTGACCTGCCAATAACAGTGATAAAATGAGTTGTCTGCCAAAAGGCCCAGAACAACCCATTAATTGAAGTTTTGTAATACAACCTGGTGATTCGATTCCTTGAGCTTTAAAGACAGATGATGGTTTTGTTTGTCTGTAGGCTGAACAATCAAAAGAAGAACAAAAGCAAGGATTCTGCGCTGAAAAATTAATGAGAAAAGCCTCAAAGGACGTATGTAGGCTACGGGAACAGAGCCAGAAGGTGCCTCTACAAGTTCAGACATTCAGGTGAGACACAGAACGTTTGCTCTGCATTGCAGCATTATAACACTTGAACGTAACGCTTCCCTTACAACCTGCAAACATCCGAGCTTATAATTTTACCAGCAAATACAAAATGAGGGTAACGCTGGTGATGCACCATGTCAGCCAAACGAGCCTGTTTCAGTATAATTGAAAGACTCCATATTGGAGGCACACACTTCTTTTCTGCTCTGTCTTTATAAGCCTTGGGGCTCATTCAGACTTGTATGTGTTTTGCCATCCGCAAATTGTGGATCTGCAAAACACGGATACTGGCCGCATGTGTGGCATGCACACACTCCGCAATTGCGGACAAGAATAGGACATGCTCTTTTTGTGGGGACGCGGAAAGGAAGTATGGATGCGGACATTGAAATGAATGGGTCCGTATCTGTTCAGCAAAATTGCGGAACGGATGCGGACACATAAATACGGTCATCTAAATGAGCCCTTGCAGTGTGTGTGTGCTTTGACATCTGCAGTGAATGGGAGTAAATGGACAGTAACGTGTCCATAGAGTAATGCTTGTAGAGATGGCCTACAGCCTCCTTCCCCAGATACCAGGGAGTGGCAGCGGAGCTGCATACACTACAAGAAGCCTTAAAGGTGTTGTCCAAGATACCGTAATTAAAAATCTCTGATAATCCCTACAATAGCTTAAAATGAAAAAACCAATGATACTTGCCAGTTTCTCCTTGTTTTGGTCCGGTCCCATTCAGGCTGTTTGACAAACAGTAGTAGTGACATGCCTGGACATTGTACGTGGCCACTGCAGCCAGTCACTGTCCTCAACTGTAGACGGCTGAGGACGCTGATTGGCTGCAGCGGCAACAGTGACATCACGACTGCTGTTTGTGGCCTGGAAACAGGTGATTATATTTTTATTACGACACGAAGGATTTCTGACCGCATACATAAACGGTTTTTGACTATACAAGTATGCATTTGGAATGATGAATGCTGCGCAGTGGTTTCATTTCACACATTCAAAAGTCAATAATAGTTAATGCATATAGTTGGAAATAAGATGATTCTTCATCAGTAACAGAATGGCTCCAGTCGGTGACAAAAGAAACTATAATTTTAATGATCATTCGTAATTGAGATGAGTTACTTTCTTCTTGGGATAGCTGGTTAGGGAGACATTATTTAGTCCTATATATTCCTCCCTTCCCTTCCTTTCTCCTTTCCTTCCCTTTACCCTTTCTCTCTCACTCCCTATTCCATTTCCTTTCGCACCCCCTTCCCCTCTCTCTGGTAAAGGTGGTAATGCACATTAGACAATCAGCCGGTTTGAATGCTATTAAAAGATTCCATATTTGCTGGAGGCATACATTTTTCTGCATTTTCTTTATAAAGTCTGCATCATGTTGTGTGTGCTTTATGGCATCTTCAATTAATGGGGGTAAGACAGTGAAATGTCCATAGACAAATAAATGAAGACGATATGCTGCCTCTTCCCCAGGACACCAGGAATTGACAGGGTTGCTACAAACTATGTCTTATCGATTTGTAAAGTGCTGTTGTTTTGCCTTAGGCTACTTTCACACTAGTGTTTTTTGCGAATCTGTCATGGATCTGCAAAAACGCTTCCGTTACAATAATACAACCTCATGCATCCATCATGAGCTGATCCGGTTGTATTATGTCTTCTATAGCCATGACGGATCCGTCTTGAACACCATTAAAAGTCAATGGGGGACGGATCCGTTTTCTATTGTGCCAGAGATCCGTTTGGCTCCACTTCGTCAGGCGGACAGCAAAACGCTGCAGGCAGTATTTTAGTGTCCCCCTCCAGAGCGGAATGGAGACTGAACGGAGGTAAACTGATGCATTCTGAGCGGATCCTTTTCCATTCAGAATGCATTAGGGCAAAACTGATCCTCTTTGGACCGCTTTTGAGAGCCCTGAACAGATCTCACAAACGGAAAGCCAAAACGCTAGTGTGGAAGTAGCCTTACTTACTACTTAAGGCTTGGTTAGTAAAACACTGGTGATACTGCCTCTGTCTGCACAGTAAAGCTGAATACTGAGCTGCAGAAAACATGAAATATCAAGCCTGTGTGTTTGTACTAGTGATGCACAAGCATACTGATGTGATGTCACATATGCTGCCTTACCACCCAGCCCCTCACTACTGATTTCGCTTGATATATGTTTCCTTGTACTTCATTCTCCCGCGCAGTGCAGCGAGTTGTAGTCTGCCTGTCAGAAAAAACACCAAAAAGTGTAGTGGACACACAGATATGCAATAGTTCAGTATGAAATCAATATACAACAACACAAGCCAATACAATTGTGAACAATTAAACATGATATCAAATGTAACATTTTTATACAAAATGAGATAAACAAAATAAATATATATATATATATATATATATATATATATATATATACACAAAATATTTTTATGCTTTTAATCCAGGGAGCCAGGACATTTGTGATTGTATAATGTAATTGGGAAATTGTCCTGGCATCGTGTTGTCATGTCGCACTAATGCCAGAACAGCTGAAAAGAGTCAAATGAAGGAAAATGTTTGCGCTATAGATCACCTGCTCCATATATACCTCCAAACATGGGGGACAAAGAATATTAATAATGGTGTAGTAAAAAAAATGTACTGACGCCATAATGTCATTATGTTGATGTATTCTTAGTGCCCAGACAGGCATTTTAAATGGGACTTGTGAGACCGATCTGACTGGTGGTTTTAAGATGGAATATCCACCAAGCCTCGCTCTGTAAGAGTCTTCTGTCCCGATCTCCCCATCTAATGTTTGGGTGTATCTGTTCTATTCCTGTGAATTTCAGGCCTTGTGGGTTTCCTTGGTGAATATTATTGATTTGTAAGGCTAGGTGGGTATCCTTTCGGTTTTTTACATGTCCTTTAGATGCTCACTCATTCTTCTGTGAAACCTCTGGGCCGTTTTCCCTACATATTCGATCCTGCAGGAGCAGGTAGCCTTATACACCACTCCACGTGACCAACAGTTAATGAACGCATTTAACTCATAACTGGCTTCATTTCTGCACCGCACGTGCTTGGGAAGTACAGTACTCGGCATCTTTCTTCATTGCACATGCAACGATATGGACAAGTTGTGTACCAAGACTTCTATCAGCTGCCGTTCAGCAACTGATAGCTAGACTTCCAGCTATGAACCGACGGAAGGCTTCATCCACAGATTTAACTGATGTGTTGCTTTATATTCTTTCAGGGAGAAGATTGCGTACTTCACCAGAGCCAAGATCAGTATCCCATCTCTCTCCGCTGACGATGTATAGTTATATTTTTATTTCACAGCTGTAGTTTTCCGATTGGCCATCTTTTTAGATTAACGTTTTTGTAGTATAGCTCTTGCTTTTATGGTTAAAGTAAAACTGAATATTTTTTTACATTACCCGTAGTTTGTAAAATATCTCATGCTGTATCTTGAATTAAAGACTAGGAAAAAAAAAAAAGCACCAAATGAGAAAAAGAGACAAAAAAATGAAGAAACCAAAGTAGACTAATCTGGTACACTGATGGTAATTTTGTACAGTTTGTGTCATCCACTTATTCCTACAGTTTTGTAAAGGAGGAGCAAGGAAACGGTGACTGCACTGTGCTCAGATTTATTTTTTTGTTCAATAGACTGATGTTCATGTTTTCATGTAAGCTGACTGTGAAAATGGCTGCTAAGCCGTACATTTGACTTTTGCACCATAGACTTTTTGGGAGTCGATTTAAATTTCCAAACCTACAAGGCTGCCTCATGAACCAGGTGCTTCTGTATCCCCTAGTTGTGCCATTTCTATTGTTGGTATTCACTCTGAAGAAAAAGTTGACGCATATTCATTTCTACACCAGGTCAGGGTAATAGTAACGGAGAATAAAGTTACACCGCTAGCTGAATTTTATAGATGTTCTTAAATTGAATAGCTGCCCATATACCTCTGCACTTATTTCCTTGATTAATTTCCATACATCCGTGAGTAGGCAACTGTCAGTATGATGGGGTTATCAATACTGTATAGAATGGTGATAAAATGGGACTATGCTTGTAGTAAGTATGGACTGTGCTACTAGGAAGGTCACACACATGATTAAAGCTGGATGAAAATTGGTCAGCTAGTAATTACCCCCAGTCATCCTAATAGCATGCTCATAGCTGCCCTGTACCTACTTCTCCATCATCCTCTGGGGAAGGCCAGTAGCTGTATGCCTTGTGCACCTTGTCAGGATAACCATTTGTAATCATTTACTTTCAGGTGTTGAAATGTATGTCATAAGTTATTTCTAAGGAGCTATTACGCCGCCATTAGCGGCCATGGCGAGCGCTGCCACATTATTGCTAAGTACCAGGCTGCACTTGGACTTGTGACCTGAAACAATGGCAAGTCCAAGTGGTGTATTGATTGTCAGTGCTAGCTGAGGTCCCCAAACAATGCGTGTAAAGCACCATTAAAATACATTCACGAAATTACATCTGGAGCGAATGCTAGTTTATACAGTTCAAGTCGATACTTTGCAGACAACATTCTAATCTGGGGCTTGATGAACTGGACACCTACACACAAGCATTGGACTATGGTAACATGATTAGCATATACATCAGAATTAACTCCGAGATGTATTTTGGAAGAGGATTTGCAGCAGAATCTGGCATGGACTTATCAAGGATATAGCACAAGTCCCAGGGCCACCATAAGGGCAGGACTTGGCGGTACTGCATTCAGGTGCCCTTGTCAGCCTCATTAGTATTTACTGCACTGAAGCGTCCAATAAATATGAGTTACATACAAGCATTTACTAAATAAATTATTTTATAGGTCTCTGTTGGGAATTGAACCTCAGACCTTCCAAATGGCAGGTGGCAAGTTTACCACTACACTATAGACCTGCATGTTTACTTTCCAACTTTTATGGTAATAGAGAAGCTGGAAGTTCATTTTTTCTGCCATAACTTTTGCTAAAGAAATAATTTTACAGTTCTCTGTTAAGAATTGAACCCTAGACCTTATGCACACTGCACATTCTTCTGTTACAGAGAGAGACCATTTTTTGTGCCTAGAAAGATACTAAATAGTATTACTGTTTTCGTCATAGATATAACCCTTAACCCCTAATACTATATCACATACATGGATATCAGAAGCATTAAGAGGTTGTATATAGCAGGCTCACGCACTGAGCTCGCTCCATATATGGCAGGGGCCGGCTGATCCCAGTCATTCAACCCTTTAGGTGCCTCTGTCAATAGAAACCTGTAGGGTTAGGCCTCATGCACACAACTGTATGTGTTTTGCGGTCCGCAAAAAAAAAAAACGATTACGTTCTATATGGCATCCGTTTTTTTTTTTTTTTTTTTTTTTGCGGACCCATTGAAATGAACGGTTCTGCATATGGTCCGCCAAAAAAAAAAAACGGAACGGACACGGAAAGAAAATACGTTCGTGTGCATGAGGCCTTAGACTGGGGACTAAGGAGACTAAAAATGAGTTAAAATTTTTGTAAAAAGTTTTTAAAAAATTATAGAAAAAATTCTACACTTTCCCAGTTGTACATATAAAAATAAATATAACGGCATCGCCATGTCCAAAATATTAAATAAAAATAAAGATATTTTTTCTGCATGGAGAACGCTGTAACGGCAAAAAAAGAAATTGCAGTTCATAACGTCATACAGAGAACTATTCAACTTGCCCCCCAAAAATAAGCCCTCATATGGCTATGTGAACGAAACATTTTAATAGTGGTGGAATTTGGAAGGAAGGTAGAAAGACAAAAACAAAAAACCCAAAAACAAATATTGGCCCAGAACTCAAGCAGTAAAATAAAGTCTTACGGTTTAGTATCTTTTCAGTCACAGAAAATCCTATCCTTATAATAATGTGGTACTTTAGTGTAGTGGTAAATTTGATGCCTGCCATGTAGAAGTTAAGGGGTTTGACTCCTGACAGAGACCTTTAGTAAAGTACAAGTTGCATTTCTCTGCAAAGTTAATGTTGCTAAAAAATAAATAAAAACATTATAATAAATGCAATACTTACTATTGAATATCACAAACATTATCTCAGATAATTTATCTGGTATCCCTGTGATCAGAATGACCCGCACATTATAGTGAACACATTATTTATGGTGATCAGTAAACAGCGTAAATAAAAATGGTGCAATTCCTTTTTTTTTTTCCCCCGTAATAAACGTTGATAGCAGTTGAAATCTTACTTATGTGTACAGCAGAATGGCCTGATGCAATAAAAAATCTTTATGGCTATGAATGTGAGAAGGGATGGTGGCGGGAGGTCCCACACAGCTTGCCTGTATGGGACCATGAAGTTCCTCCTGATAGGTCCACACAAGGATTAGTCCTATTGTCATTCATGCGGGGTCTCTGCCCAAATCTATATCAATTCCTGAATATGTGAACATACCCTAATACGGTAAGTCATTTGATGATAATATAGGGTATTTGTGGTTTCTAAGACATTGCTGCCGTGTCCTGACATACAGTGTCCTCCAAACATAGAACTATGTATAAACCTAGTCTAACTATTATACATATTGACCCCCATTCTGTTGATAGGCTTTAGTGCTAGTGCTTACATCTTTGATAAATTATATTTCTGTATATCCAGCTGTAAAAAAAAAAAAAAAAGTAATTAGATGGACTGAGAGTAGCCATTTCTTATGTCCCAAATGTGGTGCCCTGCATCATATGATGAGGCTATAAGATACTGGTATATACCACTCGTGCCAGTTCCCATGCAGATAAACTATATACGAACCTGTATGAGGTTTATAACCAGGAAGAAAATGTTTTACAAGGGTTAAAGCAAATTAGGGCCAGCATTGGGTATAGCACTGACAGGTTTTGTTATTACTGGAACAAACCCATAGGTATAAGTCCCAATGGCTCAGATATAAAAGGTCCTATTCAGAGATTCTTCCTTAAATCTAATCCTCTTAATTCACTTTTTGTTTTGCTTACCACAAATCTAATCTCTTTATAAAAGTGGATGAGCTCATATCAGTACAGCATATAGCTATAATGGGTATCATAGCAGTATAATTATTACATCTGTAGGGTAAATCTATGCCCTTGTAAATAAATTAATATTTGCCCCCACATTACTTGCTTGGAGAACAACAGGGCAGCAATTAGATGGATTTATGATTCAAAGGTAAAATTAATTATTATTATTATTATGGTTGCAACATCCAGCACAATGAGTTCATGGCCGAAGAAAGAGTGACATGTGCTGTGTCACAACCTAGGGTTAATGTTTGAGGGAGTTATCACACGGCCACCTCCATGTTTCATCAGGAGGGATAGTTCCCTGCCATTGTTGCCAAACATAAAGCTACTGGTCAGTTTGACTATTGTATCGTAACAATTGATTTATTTTTTTTGGTAACTTCCCCAATCATGGTCACCATTTACTTGTCCGATCATATATTCAGGTCATATTCAGATGAGTGATATTGGCTCAAGATACACTCTGTATAAATATTGCAGATCATGTAAAATGTTGCTCTCGGTTGTATATTGGCAGGTAATTTGAGGGGTGTTGAGTACGTTTATTTAAGACAATAAAAATAAGAACTTTTTTGAATTTGTCTACAGTATATATACAACGTAATGTGTAGCATGCCTTTGCATAGAAGAGATTAGCATTTATGTTTTCTTACGAATACAGCAGATAAAATTGAGACCTCCTATGTACATAAATTAAAGGGGGTTCTTTGGGAGCAGGGATTAAAAAAGTCTCACTTGTTCAGAGCATTTTGGGTTTGGCGCTGAACTACCTTCACAGCTGCCTGCCAAATTAATCGCCTTAGTGGTGAGGTGTGCAGGTACTGTACATGAACGCTACCACCACTGAGGCCATTAATTGGCTAGCATTGGTAATGGCACATCACACTTCTGGTCCAGCGGAGACCGGAAGCGGAGGAGAAGAGAAATCGGCACTGAAACCAGAAAGCTGGTGGCACGTTTGTATTTTTTGGTTTTTTTTAAATGTTGAAACCCTGCCTGACCATATCAAAAAGGGTTCCTGGTCTCAGGGAACCCCTTTAAAGCTTGCCCTCTTAGACATTGAATCGGTAGTACAGATGGTGGCACCTGTCCTTCCAGCTTTTACATTGAGCAGGCACCATCCTGCTTCTTCCTGTTCATACTATGGATTGTTCCTGTAACTACTTGTGACCACTATTGCCTTTTACACATATAGACAGAGTGGCTACAGATGCAGGAAGTCATCGACAACTGAGGATAAAGAGGCCATCAGAACAACTATAAAAGATTAGATTTCAGCTAAAAAACCTATAGCACACTGACTCCATAGTTTGAAGGATGTCTGAGATTTTGAACTTTGTATTTGGTCCGTAATCTGCTGGGCTTGGTTAATATCCATTCTTTGTTCATCTATGCCTTTTTAATGCTGATCTAGTATCTGCAGTACCATTCTACTGGTATCAGCGCCTACACGTTAGTAGAGATACTCTATACCTAAGCTTTCCTGTCCTATAAGTAGCAGACCTGGCTGTGTTACTCTCCTTAGACCCTGGATTTTTGGTCCATATCTGTAGAACAGTTGGCACATTTCCCAAAAACCTTGGTCAGTGTTGACATGTTTCTATAGTAAGGGGTTGAATGAGAATAGAAAAGGGATCGGCCTTTTTTTTGGAAAACAACACGACTCCTATTCATACCCTGTTCCTAGTATTGCAGCTCACCCCAATTCTAGTGAACAGCTATACTGCAATAGTAGAAACATCCCATGGGTGAGAGAGGTGTGGTATCTAGGGAAAAAGCAGTCCAATCTCACACAACCCCTTTAAGGATGTAATTTATAGTGATGTGAGCCCCCCATTACTCTGCTCACCTGCTATTCTGTAATCGTGATTCATTCCTCTGTACAACTGTGATGTGTGCACAGCACACTCATTAAAAGTAGGGCTAGCCTACCACAAGGAAATAGTGCAAATAATTTCAAGTGTCTGTTTCAAGACAATCAAGTATTATTGTGAAGAAAAAGCATTAAATTGCAGTGTGCTGATACACTGCGGAATACTGCTACACCGAGGTTAAGTAGCCCGCTGCTCCAAACCTGGGGAGCTCCTGGTTACCTGGCCATGCTCTATAGTGGTCTGCAAACTGTGCCCTTCCAGCCGTGTCCTGCAGACCACAACTCTATACTCTACCTGCGTGTAAGACTACTAGAGATCACATATGTAAGGTCAAAGACTTGGGGAGAACGTAAATATGAAGTAATTTAACCCCCACGGATCCAAGGGTACAGCAGTGGTGGGGGCTGACTCATCCTTGGTCTCTGTAGGGGATAATATTAAGGTTTAATGAAGGTTGCCTATTTTTTTTTTTCTCTTTTTGTTCTTTTATCAGCTTAATTTTGTAAAATGTAGACTGATGTGTAGAGCTGTTTGTGTCTTTTTAATGATTTACTCTCCACTTATTTATTTACTGTCTTATTTATGTAATGTTTTCATATAGTTCAGTTCTGGCCATTTTAACGTTGGTCATAAAGAAAGCTAACCCCATCCTGTACAGCCTTTTCTACATTTACAGCTGTCACTCGCTTATGTATCAAGTATTTGACATGGAGGTTTCAGATAGGCCAGTAAGCACAACCAAGATCTTTTCTGAGCAGATCCTGTTTTCATCATATCAGACTTGCTATCCTGCTGCCTGAACTGAGCCACACATGATGCAATTTATTTTGTGCACAATCCCTTTATCAGGTTAGCAGATTACAAGAGCAGTGATAATTCTCCATGCCCATGCCTTAAAATTATCATTTTCCACCTAATTGAATTAGCAATATCTGCCAAAATGAATTGAGACAGAACTTCTCAACACCATCTGATCACAAAGTACCTCCAGAGGCCACAAAATAACATTGAATAATGTCACAAATGAATCTGGATTGTAAAATGCAGAAAGGGTTGTGAAGGATTAGAACAACATGGCTGCTTTCTTAGGGACAGTGGTCCGTGCCTTGTATTGCAGTTGATCCTCGTTCACTCAAGCAACCATGCTTTTCTAATCTCATACAGCCATGTCTCGCCCAACAAAGGGTCAAATGCATCCAGGTCTGAAGTCTTAAGATGATGGACTTTTGCCTTTGTAGTTAATCTAATATTTGCATCGGCAGTGTTTTCTAGTGCATTGTGTGACTGGCTGGTTCAAGACTTATCAGGGAACATTAGGGTTTTCTGGATACATGCTGTTCACTTCTACATAATGTATTGATTACTAAATTGCTCATTTATATGTGTAGACACACACTAGGAGAGAAATGAAGTAGACCAAGGACAGATGATTACCTCATTACTAGCTGGCCCCTACTCTGAATAATGGTTTCATACACAACTAGATCTTTGCTACACCTTTCATATGTGCATGATATGTAAGAAGCCTGTGCTAGTCATGAGTTTTGATGAAATGTTAATGTGCATGACTTCGACCATGTTTGGTGACCTAACGTTCTCAGAGAACCATTGGAAGCTTAGGGTGAGTAGGATTCAAAGGAACCAAAAAGTAGCTTTACTCTAGTACTGCAAAACCCAGCAAAGCGTTTCCATGATAAATACATAATTCAAAAGTCAAAGGAGTTAATCACAGCATAGAGGGCAATGAAGTGTGAACTGTTCTGTTATGCCCCTGTGGCCAACTATGCATCCAAATAATGAACTTTTTAGTAAGGCATTGCCGCATGCATGATCAATTTATATGGCTCTAGATTAAAATTATGGGAGTGTAATGACCAGTATCTTCCTAATAAGAAGGTGTTGTATTTATTGCCAAAGTTTAGTTACTGGACCGACCTTGTATTCAATAAGGAAATCTCAGCAAAATTTAGCTGAAAATTTCACCAGCTATAATAGAGATCAGAATCACTAAGTCACTTGAGCTTTCGGTGTATTTCTAGACCCACTCTTGTATGCCATTTAGTGCCTTGTAGACTACAGAGGCAAGCGCTGGCCTCATAAGTGTTATCGACATGTAAGTGTCGTCATGCCCTGTTAACCAGTAGGTGGCAGCACCAGTCTTGTAGCCTCGCTTTGTGTTGAGAACCATTTGTTGCCTTGCTCAGATTAAGAGGATGTGTCAACTTTTCACTAATTATTATCAAAGGATATTTAGTATTTGCTGTATCTAATCTTTCTTCAAGTATCTATATCAAATGCCTGTTATTACAGCCACATATCAGAAAAATATTCTATTTTTAGACAAATGAACAATTTATTATCATCCTGGTGAAATCAAATATCAGCTGTTGTATCCTTAATTGTTGTGAATGTGAAATGCTCAGAACTGAACTAAAGATGTAATCAGGTTAAATTCTGAATGTTTTTGTCTTTCATTGTGTTCTTGTCAGTAATACTATGGAAACGCTACCATCACATAGATTAACGTTGTTTCTGCACTTTCCATGTGTCTCAATGATTTGAACAATACATTTTTTTAACAAAAGATAAGTTGTTGGACTATTTTTTTTATATGATATGTTAAAGAATAATTTACTTTGAGTGCTGTCTCTGATATTGTTACTACGGACCTGCAAGAAAGGGCTTTCTAAAGGTGGATTTACACTGCATCATTCTGCAGCCGACAGTCTGCTTTACTACCCGACAGTCAGCTGCTCACTCAATGAAGGAGAACGCTGCATTTACATGCAGCGATCTCCTTCACTGTATGAGGAAGAGGGATCGCTGGCAGCTCAGGTGGTTTTTGGAAAATTGATTTACTAAACATTGAGGATCCAGCAGACAGACACTAAGGCCCATGTTTATAATTTTGGCTGTGCCTGATACCTATGGTAATTTGTGCCAAAATTTAGTGCATCTCATTTTAGACATGATGCAACTAAGCCAAAAGGTGCCATGTCCGCTGAGGGGTCATGGCTTGGCCTGAAAGGTGCAAGGTTTAAGATGAACCATTCAGAAGCAAATTTTTGCCAGAAAATTCTGTCACAAAGTAAAGCAACCAATATGTGGTATAAAATTAGACAAACGTGTCTAGGTATGCACCAATCATCCATCCTAAGCCTCTGTAATACATTACTTTTACAGCTCTTTAAACTGCCTGTTTAGTATATATGCTGTCTAGATAGTAAATCTGTCCAGTGTGCATCCACAAGAGGAGTAACCAGCCTTTACAGTTAAATTCTAACCTATATGGATGAAAGTATTGGGACCAGTGGCATAGCTATAGGGGTCGCAATTGTGACCGGGCCCCTAAGTCAGAGGAGCCCACAGGGCCCCCCAGGAGAGACTGAGTAAGGCCCTTGCCCGGGTGATTTACAATAACTACGGGCTGCGGCGGAGGCAGAGCTGTGCCTGCAGGTGCAGGCTCAGTCAGGAGAGGGAGTGGTCACGCTCCTGTCTGGTAGTACTGGCCGGAAGTGGAGGAGAAGCTGCGAGCCTGTGACTCTGCGGGTGAGTGAGGTGAGGGCGGCGGCATGACGAGCAGAGACTCAAAGATCTCTCTGGGTCACGGCTCACTGCTCCCGTAGCCGTAGGGGTTGCAATCCCTATCCTCTAACCTGTTGCAGCCTGTCATCACTGCTGCGTCCAACTGGGGACTAATCCATACCTCTTTGCGGTGCTCAGTTATAAACACCAATGAGTCCCTGAGACTCTACACGCTGGTGTTAGTTTTAAGGATCCACTTTTAAGTCCAAGATATTATATATATTTAACACATAATTGCACTTGTTACCCAATTGTTATTACCACTCTACTAAACCTATACCAAATAAGTCTCCCATATAGTGCCCACATAATACCCATATACCTATATACAGTCTACACTTATGTACAGTCTACACCCGTGTAGACTGTATATAGTTGTAGGCAGTATAAAGGTATATCTATCTCGTATATCTAAAGCACTGAGGGGGGGGGGGCCCCAAGCTGAACGCCAGGGCCCATGAGCCTTTAGCTACTCCCCTGCTTGGGACCTACTTTTAGTCATTAAATTCAGGTCTTTCATTCAGTGCCATTGGGGGGCACTATCTCTCCTTGGGGATAGAGCACCTTAGTCAGCGTGAGGAGACTTATAGGCCATATATGCTCCTCTGAAATTCGGGGAAGAAAGGGATGCAAATGAGCTCTTAACAAGCTCTTCCTCTAATGCCACCAGATGTAAGATGTAAATAGTCAATGTTCAACCCTTTAACCACTCCCGGACCGCCGTACGCAGGATTGCGTCCTGCGTGCGGCCGGGATCTTCTGAGTGGACGCATCGGCGCGTCCTCTCGCGAGATCCGTGAGTTCCTGTGAACGCGTGCGCAGGAGCGCGCGTCTGGAGAGTTATACTACAGCCTGCTAGCGATGATCAATCGCTGGCAGGCTGTAGATGCGATATAAATCGCATCAAACATGTATACCAGACGCTGTTTTGTGAACAGCGTCTGGTATACCTGCTACCTGGTCCTCTGGTGGTCCCATTTGCTGGGATCGACCACCAGAGGACCAGGTAACTACAGTAAAGTTGCACCAAACACTACACTAACCCCCCCACCCCACCCCCTCACCTATTAACCCCTTGATCACCCCATCTAGACCCCTGATCACCCCCCTGTCATTGATCACACCCCTTTATGTGTCCATATGTGTTTTGCGGATCCGTGGATTCACGGATCCGTGGATCCGATCCGCGGATCCGATCCGCAGATCCTCAAAACACGGACACCGGCAATGTGCTTTCCGCATTTTGCAGATCCGCACATTGCCAGAACTATATAGAAACTGCCCTGGCATTTTAGGGGTCCTAAAGCGTGAGAATCCAAATGCGTAAAAATGGCCTGTGAAATCCTAAAGGTACTCATTGGTTTTAGGGCCCCTTTGCGCATCTTGCCTGCAAAAAAGTGTCACTCATGTGGTATCGCCGTACTCAGGAGAAGTAGGGCAATGTGTTTTGGGGTGTATTTTTACATATACCCATGCTGGGTGAGAGAAATATCTCTGTAAATTGACAACTTTGAATAAAAGAATGTAAAAAGTTGTCGCTTACAGCGATATTTCTCACACGCAGCATGGGTATATGTAAAAATACACCCCAAAACACATTGCCCTACTTCTCCTGAGTACGGCGATACCACATGTGTGACGCTTTTTGCAGCCAAGATGCGCAGGGCCCTAAAACCAATGAGTACCTTTAGGATTTCACAGGCCATTTCTATGCATTTGGATTCTCACACTTAGGGCCCTAAAATGCCAGGTGAGATAAATACCCCACATGTGACCCCATTTTGGAAAGAAGACACCCCAAGGTATTCCGTGAGGGGCATGGTGAGTGTACAGAATTTTTATTTTTGGCACAAGTCAGCGGAAATTTTTTTTTTTTTTTAATTTAGTTTTTACAAAGTCTCATATTCCACTAACTTGTGACAAAAATAAAATTTTACATGAACTCACCATACCCCTCACAGAATACCTTAGGGTGTCTTCTTTCAAAATGGGGTCACATGTGGGGTATTTATACTGTCCTGGCATTTTAGGGGCCCCTAAAGCGTGAGAAGAAGTCTGGAATCCAAATGCGTAAAAATGCCCTGTGAAATCTTAAAGGTACTCATTAGTTTAGGGCCTTTAGCATCAGGCTGCAAAAAGTGGCACACATGTGGTATCGCCGTACTCAGAGAAGTAGGGCAATGTGTTTTGGGTGTATTTTACATATACCCATACTTTGTGTGAGAAATATCTCTGTAAACGACAACTTTTAAATTTTTTATACAAAGTTGACAATTTACAGAGATATTTCTCTCACCCAACATGGGTATATGTAAAAATACACCCCAAAACACATTGCCCTACTCTCCTGAGTACGGCGATACCACATGAGTGACACTTTTTGCAGCCTGGGTGCACAAAGGGCCCAAATTCCAACGAGTACCTTTAGGTTTTACATGGCGGCTCACAATTTAGCCCCGCCCAAAATGCCAGAACAGTAAACACACCCCACAAATGACCCCATTTCGAAAGTAGACACCCCAAGGTATTCACTGAGGGGCATAGTGAGTCCGTCTGAGATTTTTTTTTTTTGCCAGAAGTTATCAGAAATTGAAACTTTTATTTTATTTTTTTCTCAGAAAGTGTCATTTTCCGCTAACTTGTGAAAAAAATGAAATGATACATGAACTCACCATGCCCCTCCGCGAATACTTTGGGGTGTCTTCTATCTAAAATGGTGTGATTTGGGGGGTATTTATACTATCCTGACATTCTAGCACCTGAAGAAACATGACAGGTGCTCAGAAAGTCAGAGCTGCTTCAAAATGCCGAAATTCACTTTTTTGCACCATAGTTTGTAAACGCTATAACTTTTACCCAAACCAATAAATATACACTTATTGGACTTTTTTTTATCAAAGACATGTAGAACAATAAATTTAGAGAAAAATTTATATAGAAATGTAGTTTTTTTAAAAAATTTTACAACAGAAAGTGAAAATGTCATTTTTTTGCAAAAATTTCGGTCATTTTTGATTAATAGCAAAAAAAGTAAAAATGTCAGCAGCAATGAAATACCACCAAATGAAAGCTCTATTAGTGAGAAGAAAAGGAGGTAAAATTCATTTGGGTGGTAAGTTGCATGACGGAGCAATAAACGGGTAAAGTAGTGTAGTGCAGAATTGTAAAAAGTGGCCTGGTCATTAAGGGTGTTTAAGCTAGGGGGGCTGAAGTGGTTAAATAGGCCTTGAGACATACCTGGGATATTAAATAAGCCAGCACCTCATCTGCAGACAGCTGTATCAGGGTTATTTCCCCTCATCAGTGCAGAGCAGATAATACTGGCTTAACAGGATTAGAGGCCTAAGTCATGATTTGGGTGGTACTATCTCTCCTTGGGGAGAAAGCCAGCGGGAGGAGACTCATAGGCTTAACACCCTCCTCCTGGAATTTAGTGCCATTGCCATAGGTGTGTAAAATGAAACTCCTAGCCAAACGTTTGTGAATGTCTCATTCTAAAAACTCACTGAATTCCAGCGCAGTACTATAATAGGATATAGCCATTGCAACAGTCAGTTCATGAAATTTCTTTCCTACTAGATATTCGACCATCAACTGTCAGTTTTATTACTGCAAAGTAGAAGCTTTCAGGAACTGCAGCAACTCTGCCACAAAGAGGCAGACCACTTAAGGTTACAGAGCGGGGTCACAGAATGCTCAGGCACTTACAGCTTAGAAGTTACTAACTCTGCTGACTTAATAACCGCAAAGTTCCAAGCCTCCTCCAGTATTAACATGAGCACAAAAACTCCAGCATGAGCTTCACAGCATGGATTTTGAAGGCCAAGCAGCTGTATGCAAACCTTGCGTCACCAAGCACAATGCCAAGCAAATGGATGGAGCAGTGTAAAGCAAACCACCACTAGACTCTGGAGCAGTGGAAATGTGTTCTGTGGAGTGACAAATTGCGCTTCTCTATTTTGCAGTCTTAAGGATGGCGAATACCAGGAGAACATTATCTGCTGGACTGATTTGTGCCAACTGTGATGTCTAGTGGAGAAGGAATAATGCTATGAGGTTGTTTTTTAGGGATTACCCTGGCCCACTTAGTTCCAGTTAAGGGAAATCTTAATGCTTCTGAATACCAATTTTTGACAATTGTATTCCTCCAACTTTGTGGTAACAGTTTCCCTCTTAAGTTCCAGCATGACTGTGCTCCAGTGGACAAAGCAAGGTCCATAAAGGCATGGATGAATGAGTTTGGTATGGAAGAAATTTACAGGTCCACACAGAGCCCTGACCTCAACCCCACAGAACACCTTTTAGATGAACTAGAATAGAGATTGCGAGCCAGGCCCTCTCATCCAACATCAGTTTGTGATTTCACAAGTGCTCTTCTGGATCAAAGAGCAAGCTCCTGTTGATGTCCTAATTCTTATGTCCATTTAATATATATTTTGCTCACACTTGAAAAACTTGACTGCTCATTTTGAGGTGGAGTTTTTAATGCACCAAAAATAGCATGTAAAAAACAATAGAAAAAAAATGTGTGAAACTTCATGCTGAATGTTGTGAATGTTGTCTTGTCAAGTGGCAGAATGACTAAGCACATAACCAGTATCATGAGATCTGTAAGTGATGGTCAATAAGGTGACTTCCTATTTATTCTATGTCCTTTATTTCAGAATTTTGGTCTGCATTGAGACAAAAATTGCTTTGTAGGTAGTTCAAATATTGCTAATCTGTTCCATTTCAAATTTTCAGGAAGCAAGGAATGTCGAGGGGTGTAATGATATAGGATTGTAAGAAATGTTGGCTGTCTATAACCTGCAGGACTGGACTTTACCTTTAGTAGTCCCTTTTCCTGTTTACTGTCTCATAGTGCTCAAATACCCCTAGGACTTACAGTAGGACCTAACTGTGTGTCAACCAACAGTCACAAGAATATTATTATGAAGGTAACAAGCAAGGTATGCTGGGGATCAAACTACATATATAGTATATACTCAAAGTTGTCCTGATATTATGTTTATGCATATAATATATACTAAATGTATGTCCCAAGTGTGGCCTCCATTACATCTCTGCAGAGGTTGTTACCCAGCTTTCACAGACTGCTGAATTCCAAATTTACCTAGTTATTTAGTGATAAATCCCTTCAAAGAACTAGACCAACTTGCTGTTCAGGGTACTGGAAACTGGGTGACAACACAGTAGAGCTGCATTAGTGACAGCATATTGTTGACCTGGTAACACACAATATATCAGAGAGGCATTGTGTGTATTTTATATAACCAATATGCCTTCGTCAATATGCCCACAGACATCGTTGCCATGCTTTCCCAGACTGCAAAATGCTAGATCAGCCAGTTTGGGGCGAATCCCCAGTATTGTAGTATACCTCTCTGGATTTGCTAGCCAGGAACCTGGAAAAACAGAGTAAAAATCCCAGTGACAAATCGGCATGGAGGATGGTTAGACAGAGTTGACATTCAGGGTTCTGGGAAAGATGAGTAGCACCGTGTGTAACTGTATAGACTGCACAATACTAAATCTACCAAGATAAATCCCCATCTTCACTTGTAAATAGTGCCATAACTAGGCAGATTTACTTTTTCATGCCAGGCTGAATGTTGTTCCTGTTACTGTAAACAGCCTGTATGGCCTAAACATGCTACCATGGCCTGCAGCATCTCTGGACTTGTTTTCCCTCGAGCACTTCTATGACATCATCGGTCAGCAATCGCAAAAGGTAGCTGCCAGCAGTGGATCTTGATGATTTGCGTGCCCAAGTGCATTCAGCATGGCAGAACATTTCTCAACCATTAATAACCTCACTAATAGCATGCCAAGGTGTGTAAGTGAGTCTATTTCTGCATATGCTGCTGATATTCAATAGTAAATAAATTGAGATCTTTTGAATGTTCTGTTTCCCATTTTTTTTATCATTTGCATGTTTTTAAAGGGATTCTGTCACCACCTATAAGCCCTGTGAGCCAAACATATGCTTATGTCCAGTGTAGTATTCTGACTTCTAAGGTGGCCTTATATTTATAACATATCTATTGATCCTGTGATTTCCATAATCCCACAACTTTTCTTTCTTAGTGTTGCAATTTCAATGTTGAGGAGTGTATAGAAATTTGGTATCTCCATCACTGTACTGACCCGCTCAATAAAGGTAGCATCATTTTTAACACGCAGCAAACACTGTTAAGATTAAACTCTAATTTGTTTATTGGGCTTTGTAATTAGTACTCTAATTAGCTGTAGTGTGTGAATAAAGGCTTTATTATTTACACAGAGTGTAGTTAATCATCGCATACACCATGGGGTAACCAGGAACAGAAGGGAGGAAAACTAGACAGGCTGCTATATATGCTGTGTTGTTTATCTCATTCCCTGCTTGAGGAATAGGTTTACTAGCCAGCTAGATCCTGCAAAGGTGTACTATAATGTGCTTATCTGCATATGCACCAACTTCTGCCTGATTCACGGATTCTGACTCTCTGCCGCCTTATCTGCTGCCTAATTCTGACTCTCTGCCGCCTAATCCCAAGCTTGATTACCTTACTCGCCCTGTGCTGCCTGCCCTGATCTTGCCTTGGCCTGTTTTTTACTTTAAGCTTTGCCTGATCCCTTGGTGCTTTGCACTGGTGTCTCTAGCCCCCATGGTCAGCTGTAAACAGCACTGGTTCTACTCCAAGAGGCACAGATACCAGGGAACTGATAGAATAACATCCTTAGGATTAGCCCAAATCGCGGTTGGTAAATGCAGTGGTTCTCCATACACTTCCTGTAACAGGGTTAAAAGAAAGCTACCCAAGTAGGAACATCTTCCCAAACAAGACTGGCCCTATCAATGATCAACAGACCCACAATAAAGGAACTGCTGTGAGACCATTTGACAGAAACTACCCCAAACATACTAATAATTAGGAGAGAAGAAAGCAGCAGCAAAATAGCTGCCTGGTTGTTAGAGTAATGCAGATATAAAGTGTGGTGAAACACTGAAATGAATATCATGGTGTTAGATATCAGTGGCATGGTCTGCATGTATAACTTACTGGGCAGGAAGCAGGTAAAGTTATACCCTAATCCAGAAGAACAATAGAAAGGTGAGAATCTCACTTTAAGCCTTGGAGTAAATTAATAAACATATGCAATGCATTGTGAAAGTCTTCAGACCTTTTCACTTTTTCCACATTTTGTCATGTTGCAGCCTTGTGCAAAAAAAAATTAAGTTTCCCTCATGAATCTGCATTTAATACCCCATAATAAGAAAGTAAAAACATAATTTTTTGCTAATTTGTTAACCCCTTCCTGACAGCGATTTTCATTTCTGCTTTTTTTTTCCGCTCCCTGCCTTTCCAGAGCAATAATTTTTATTTTTCCGTTCACACAGCCATATGAGGGATTTTTTCAATGGCACTATTTAATATTGCATACCATGTAATAGGAAGCTGAAAAAAAATTCACAATTTCAACCGTTTTATGGGTTTTGTTTTTACGGCATTCCCTATGTGGTAAAACTGATCTATTACCTTACAGGGGATCTGTAGATTTTATTGATATCAGCCGCCTCAAATGCAGTGGTCAGAACTGAATATGTATATGTGTGTATATACAGTCGTGGCCAAAAGTTTTGAGAATGACACAAATATTAGTTTTCACCAAGTTTGCTGCTAAACTGCTTTTAGATCTTTGTTTCAGTTGTTTCTGTGATGTAGTGAAATATAATTACATGCACTTCATACGTTTCAAAGGCTTTTATCGACAATTACATGACATTTATGCAAAGAGTCAGTATTTGCAGTGTTGGCCCTTCTTTTTCAGGACCTCTGCAATTCGACTGGGCATGCTCTCAATCAACTTCTGGGCCAATTCCTGACTGATAGCAACCCATTATTTCATAATCACTTCTTGGAGTTTGTCAGAATTAGTGGGTTTTTGTTTGTCCATCCGCCTCTTGAGGATTGACCACAAGTTCTCAATGGGATTAAGATCTGGGGAGTTTCCAGGCCATGGACCCAAAATGTCAACGTTTTGGTCCCCGAGCCACTTAGTTATCACTTTTGCCTTATGGCACGGTGCTCCATCGTGCTGGAAAATGCATTTTTCTTCACCAAACTGTTGTTGGACTGTTGGAAGAAGTTGCTGTTGGAGGGTGTTTTGGTACCATTTTTTATTCATGGCTGTGTTTTTGGGCAAAATTGTGAGTGAGCCCACTCCCTTGGATGAGAAGCAACCCCACACATGAATGGTCTCAGGATGCTTTACTGTTGGCATGACACAGGACTGATGGTAGCTCTCACCTTTTCTTCTCCGGACAAGCCTTTTTCTTGATGCCCCAAACAATCGGAAAGAGGCTTCATCGGAGAATATAACTTTGCCCCAGTCCTCAGCAGTCCATTCACCATACTTTCTGCAGAAGATCAATCTGTCCCTGATTTTTTTTGGAAAGAAGTGGCTTCTTTGCTGCCCTTCTTGACACCAGGCCATCTTCCAAAAGTCTTCACCTCACTGTGCGTGCAGATGCGCTCACACCTGCCTGCTGCCATTCCTGAGCAAGCTCTGCACTGGTGGCACTCCGATCCCGCAGCTGAATCCTCTTTAGGAGGCGATCCTGGCGCTTGCTGGACTTTCTTGGATGCCCTGAAGTCTTCTTAACAAGAATTGAACCTCTTTCCTTGAAGTTCTTGATCATCCTATAAATTGTTGATTGAGGTGCAATCTTAGTAGCCACAATATCCTTGCCTGTGAAGCCCTTTTTATGCAACGCAATGATGGCTGCACGTGTTTCTTTGCAGGTCACCATGGTTAACAATGGAAGAACAATGATTTCAAGCATCACCCTCCTTTTAACATATCAAGTCTGCCATTTTAACCCAATCAGCCTGACATAATGATCTCCAGCCTTGTGCTCGTCAACATTCTCACCTGAGTTAACAAGACGATTACTGAAATGATCTCAGCAGGTCCTTTAAAGGACAGCAATGAAATGCAGTGGAAAGTTTTTTTTTGGGATTATGTTAATTTTCATGGCAAAGAAGGACTATGCAATTCCTCTGATCACTCTTCATAACATTTTGGAGTATATGCAAATTGCTATTATAAAAACTTAAGCAGCAACTTTTCCAATTTCCAATATTTATGTAATTCTCAAAACTTTTGGCCACGACTGTAGCTATACTGTTATATAGATCCAGGCTTCTGGCTAAGTATTAGTATCTCTTCCCAGCATAGGATAACCGCAAATGGAGCTTATACTGTAATTCTATGGGACTATAGTATAAGGTAAAAAAAAAATCTATCTACTGAATATTGTAGCCTCCTATAGGGGCTAAAATTTGTTTTTTAAAAATATAAATAAATACAAAAAACAATAAAAAAAATATAAACATCATAAGCATCGCCGTGTCCAAAAACGCCCTTAGTATTAAATATATAAAAATATTTATCCTATACAGCAAATTATGTAATGGGAAAAAAATCTAAATGGCCAATTTGCCATTTTTCATCACTTCACTTACAAAGATGTAATAAAATGTGATCAAAAAATCACAAACTCTCCAAAATGGTATCAATAAAAACTACAGATTGTCCTTCAAAAAAGTAGCCCCCACATGGCTCACTAGACACAACTATAAAAAAAAAGTTATGGGGGTTATAATATGGTAATAAAAAAAAATATTCAGTTCTTATTTTTTTTCAGTATTAAAACACCAAAAAACCTACATATATGTGGTATCATTGTAATCATACTGACCCATAGAATGAAGGGCACAGACCAGTTTGCCACATAGGGAACGCTGAAGTGACAAAACCCGTAAAACTGTGGCAGAAATGCAGTTTTTTTTTCCAATTCCCACTCCATTTGGAACTTTTTCCCCGCTTCCTACTACATTGTATGCCATATTAAATGGTGGCATTAGAAAGTACAACTTACCCTGCAAAAAACAATTCCTCATACGGCTATGTGACTAGAAAAATAAAAAAGTTATGGCTCCGTAAAGACAGGGAAGAAAAATGAAAACGCAAAAATGAAAAAACCTCCAGTATCCAAATTGTTAGTATTAAATACTGATATTAAAGAGAAACTCCCACAAAGAAAATGTTATTCTCTGACCTGTTAGGTACATGATGTAATCTGTAGTGAATGTAATCTTCTCATCAGTGACTGTATTTGTGTTTTTGTATTTTGCTATTCTCTCCCTTCTAATTTTTAGCTGTGTCATGTGACCACTCTCTGATCTCCAACTGACACAGGACAGGAAGTCAGTTATGTCTCTATTCATTCCTATCAGACTGACATTGAGGCTCCCATAGGAATACATAGAGAAACTGACTTCCTGTCCACACATAAGTTGCTGTGTTATTTGGAAAGTCTGATTACTGGTCACATGACACAGCTGACAAGCAGAAGAGAGGGGGTAATTCACAAATAAAGACCCTGGCAAGAAGATTACATTTACTATAGATTACATCATATACCTTTCTAACAGGTCAGAGAATAATTTATTTGCGGAAGTTCTTCTTTAATAATTAATATTACAATCTTTTACACACAGCATCTGAGCGGTTAATTTACTTTAGTTCTGGGCGTCTGCTGTGTGAAACAGCAGGTACCCGTAGGTCATTGTGCCTTCTTTAAAGACTTGACATGCACCATAAAGTACATGTATGGCGCATGTAAGGAAGGGGTTAAAAAGGAAAAAATAAATTGCATGTACATAAGTATTCAAACTAGAGAAGTGGGTTTGTTTCAAAGTACCCAAAATTTCGGCCAGTGGACGAGCCCGCAGGTTTTCTAGTTTATTTCAGACAAACCCAGTAAAACATTTTACTGCACATGTTGGTGGAAAAAGCACTAGGGAGGAAGAAGAAGGGTTTCACATGACCCTAAGAGGAAGTGACAGCCTGGATGAGCCAATTAGTGCTGCAGCAGACAAGGAGGTGCCCTTCCAGAATGAGCAGAACGTCATTCTGTGTTGGCTCTGAATTAAGGTGGATGGGTCTATGTAGTGTCTGACAGAAAACGACCTTAGGGACAGTGAACAGTCACAATCAAGCTTCTATTCTACTTTTAGGGACATTGAAGGGAAAGGCTAGAACAGGCATCCCCAAACTGTGGCCCTCCAGCTGTTGTAAAACTACAACTCCCACAATGCCCTGCTGTAGGCTGATACCGGTAGGCTGTTCAAGCATGCTGGGAGTTGTAGTTTTGCAACAGCTGGAGGGCCGCAGTTTGAGGATGGTGGCAGCAGCAGCAATGAAGAGCAGAGGTGACGAACAGCCAGGACCATTTCTACTTCAGCATCTAGTGATGCCGCTGACATTGTGGGTGCATTAGGTCCGAAACATGTAAGAGCTAATCCAAGCTCGGTCTGCCTTTAACTCAGCACAAGTATCTCCTGTATTGCGTTTTTTTCTCCACAAGGCCAGGATCGATGATTTGCTACTTATTTGGCAGGGCGATGTATCTGCCATACCAGTGTTTGTGGATTACTTGAATGATGATCAGTTTAATTTTCGATTCACATATTAGTATCACCCAAAGAATATTACGTTTTGGACCTAACCTTATTGGGTTCTGAACAAAGGTATGTAATATCACCAGCATACAGGAAGTCTACTGTGGTTAATACTATCCTTCATGCGACCAGTTCTCACACCAGACATACAATTAAATCCATCCCAGTGGGGAAATTAACCCTCATCAAACGGAACTGTAGTCATATTGATGGATATAACAAAGAAGCTAGTGCCATATTTAGAGATGAGCGAATTTCTCAAAAAAAATTGATTTGGTCGGTTCGACAAATTTTCCAAAAAGATTCCATTCAATCAGAATTTATGCGTGACGAATCTCGTTAACAAAAACTGCAATTTCCTGGCCACAGAGAGTCTGTATAGTGGTGTAGAAAACTGTGCCTTGCAGACAAACTCATAGGGAGTGGATCCAAAACAATGATGACACGTGTAATGGAATGTTGTCTTCTGTGTTTTGTACCCACTCCTGTTTTTGGCTACCAAATCATAAGCCAATTCTGATGCAAGATAGGGACCATGGCATACAGGCCTTACAGCTGCTACATAGACAGGATCTATTGTGCGTCTCATTTTTCCTTCCTTCTGACAGATCAGAAGAAGGGTCAAATAAATGGTGATGTTATCCAGGCCAAAAAGGCAAAATTGTGGCCCAGTCCTGGAGTGGGGAGGGTGGGAACAACATTAGAAGTCCGCAGAGTGGCCCAATTACAGAGTGGTGAGGTAGCAATAGCATGAGGAGATCACAGACTGTTGAGGTAACAGCAGCATGAGGAGACAACAGAGTTGCCCAGTGAAGTAGTGGTGAGATGGGAGCAGCATGAGGAGACCACAGAGTGGCCCTGTGACATAGTGGTGAGGTGGCAGCAGCATGAGGAGACCACAGAGTGGCCCAGTGACGTAGTGTTGAGGTGGCAGCAGCATGAGGAGACCACAGAGTGGCCCAGTGACATAGTGGTGAGGTGGCAGCAGCATGAGGTGACCACAGAGTAGCCCAGTGCCAGAGTGTTGATGTGGCAACAGCATGAGAAGACCACAGAGTGTGGAGGTGGCAGCAGCATGAGGAGACCACAGAGTGGCCCAATGACAGAGTGGTGAGGTGGCAGCAGCATGAGGAGACCACAGAAAGGTGAGGTGGCAGCAGTATGTGGAGACCACAGAGTGGTGAGGTGGCAGCAGCATGAGGGGACCACAGAAAGGTGAGGTGGCATCAGTATGTGGAGACCACAGAGTGGCCCAATGACAGAGTGGTGAGGTGGCAGCAGCATGAGGACACCACAGAAAGGTGAGGTGGCAGCAGTATGTGGAGACCACAGAGTGGTGAGGTGGCAGCAGCATCAGGAGACCACAGAATGACCTAGTAGCAGAGTGGGGAGATGGGGGTCAATACCTGTGCCAGCTAAAGATGGTGGGTGGAAGTAGGAGCACCTGGCAGCAGGTGTGTGGCATCAGGCGGGTGGCCGCATCAGAATAGTAGTTGAGGCAGCCAGAAGAAACAGGTCTCTTTTGACAAAGTTAAGGTGTGGCACCATGGATGATCTAGTCTGAGGCATCAGGCACTAGTGTGTGGAAATCATGCCTGATTCATCTTCACAAAGGTCAGCTTTTCCACATTTTGGGTGGACAGACGAGTTCTCCTTGGGGTAACTATGGCCCCCGCCGCACTAAACACCCACTCTGATGCCACACTGCTGGCTGGGCAGGAAAGCTTGTCCAGGGCAAACTCAGCCAGTTGCAGCCACAAATCGAGTTTGGCTGTCCAGTAGTCCATGGGATCTTTGATGAAGGGTGGCAGGGTGCAGTCCAAGTATGCCACAACCTGCTTTTCAGGTTCTGCTCTATGTCTACCTGCTGTGGCTGTTGAGTAGTTTCTTAAGTAGGCGGGTGAAGAAAACTGCTCATCAGCAACTCTAGACTCTGGCGGCAGCACGGCGAGAGGCAGCCAGACTAAAAGTATTGCATGTCGTACTTTTAGTCCAGTGGCCTCTCGCGGTGCACTGCCGTGCTGCTGCCGAAACTCCACCCCCGCCCCCATTAAAGTCAATAGAGACGGAGCGGCAGTCCCGGGACACACGTGAACTAGCGTCAGGACAGATCCGATAGGATGTTTACCCGCAGGTACAGCCTGACGGATACCCCTGCCACTAGTGTGAAAAAAGCCTTAAAGGGAGTCTGTCACCAACCTGACCTGTTTTAAACCGATCACATAGTTCAGTGGGACTATGCACGAATGGCCTAAAGGGAATATGATGTCACAGTTTACTGAGGGTTGGAGTTAGGCGCGAGTGAGGCAGAGGAACTTGGGTACTATCAGCAAACTCTCCGCCCCTGGACACTTGCAACGGCTCATTAGCATATCATAAAAACTAATTTGGGGCGATTTGGATTATCTGATAAACAAAACAAAGGTACCATCTGTGTCATGTCTTTGTGTCCCACTGAACTATGTGATCGGTTTAAAACCGGTCAGGTTGGTGACAGACTCCCCTTAAATTGCTGCTTATGGAGCTGGTACTGCTCCTACCTTTTATGGCATTTCTCTGTTCATACAATCGGTCCAACATATAGAGGGTGGAATTCCAATGGGTGGAAACGTCGCATAGCCTATATTGAGGGACGCCGTTCTGCCGCTGCAGCTCAAGGAGGGTGTGCTCTGCGGTGTACGAGTGGCTGAAGTGCATGTAAAGTTTTTAGGCCATTTTCAGGATGTCTTACAGATCGGGTGAAGACTTCAGGAACCGCTTTGCAACCAGATTGAACACGTGTGCCATGCAGGGCGCCTGGCTCAGCCCTCCTTGACACAGCGCCGACACCATATTCTTCCAGTTGTTGCTCACCATGGAAAAGCAGGATTTGATTTCTTGACGAAGGACGCGGAGCAGTTCCTATGCTGTGTGTGCCGTGTCCTACTCAGTGATGGTCGTGGGGCCCTGTATAATTTTAGTATAACTATCTAATGTATTTCTGTATATAGCTGTAATTCCTCATAACATGCTGTTAGTGTCATTACCTTTTTCATCCCTAGGTGGTGCTGACATCTTAGGGTGCGCCAAGGCAGGGGAGGGAGGAAGTTGATGGAGGTATGGAACAGCACAAGTCCAGTATGTAGCTGCCACTTTAGCCCCTTGGCTATGGCCAAGCTGAGGGTGTGGACAAATTCCTCACAGCTACCTAGCACAGACCAGAGTTTCTTATGGACATAGAGTAAGTCTAGTGAAGGTAGAAGCAGCATTAGCTTATGGACTCCACAGCACCAGTGACCTGGAGAAGCCTAAAAGTACCTGGACACAGCCAGACGAATAGACGCAAACTTGTCTATTACCACATGCCTCTATGGACATTGTGGACCAGAGTTTATAACAGCATGCTGTACAAATGATGGAGCAGAGGATTTTGCCTAAGTAAGAGGTTGTTATATCCAGTACCGGGCTGATAGATTGTGGACATAGTGTAGACAGATATAAGAAGGAATCTCTCCCACCTGTTACAAAGGAAACTCTGCAAGCTATTTATGCCAAGCCTGTTACAAGGATTGTAGCTGAGCTAATATTTGGATTATTACTTTTATTAATTACAAATGAACTGTACTGACTACACTGAGATGATTGATTAGGTAAAAAGTTCAGTTGTTCACAACCATTGACTCCTCATCCTTTCTACCACCTTCCTTTGCACCTAATGGTGCTGGCGTCACGAACACCAAGGACCCTGCCTCCACGGCACCTTAAAAACTACACCACCATGGGCACCTCAACCACCATCTGGTGGAAGTCCCTGGACAACCGAAGGAACTGGTGCTTTCCCTCTATTCACTGCACGACAGCCCAGGGAGCAGTGGCGTGCCCAGGGTATTTGACACCCGGGGCAGGAACTTTCTCTGGCACCCCCCTTCCCCATGCCTAAACCATAAGAAACTTCATTTTTACTGAATATAATGAAATATTTATTTTTTTAAATAACATTTTTTATGGCAAGTAAACAGAAACTTGGTGCTAAATAACAATTAAAAGGGAATCTGTAACCATGAAAATACAATGGCTGCCTTTCCTGCCGGCGAAATGTGCGTTACTCGTGCCTAACGTGCGCGCTCTGACATCAGGGAGCGCGCACTCACGGGGCACGCTATTTCCATTCCCTGCTGCGGCGCCCATGTGACCTGGCTACATCCGCCCCTTTCCTCTGCTCCATCTCACCACTCTAGCCAGGCAGCAGCAGCCGGCAACAGCCGCGACACGTCCGTCCCGGCTGGCCCGCCCAGCGCCACGCCCCCCTCCATCTCTTCACTGTCTCCCGACTCTCCTCTCTGTCCTGGCCGCGGCGGCCGGGTCCCGATCCTCCTGCTGGCTGCCGTGCGGCTGCGCACTGCTTCTGTGTTAGTGGCAGCGCAGCGGCACCCCCCTGTTTCAAGTTACAGCTGGTACCCGGGGCGGACCGCCCCCGGGCACGCCACTGCCAGGGAGCGCTGCTAATCGTGACTAAAACTACTACTACCCTCATCAGCCCACCAACACTCACATATTGCCCCCGTGGCCCGGTCACTGCATGTGACTCTGTCTGCCCAGGCAAAGTAGGTGCAGAACAGCGTGACACCACAGTGTCCTGCATATGTGGTATGCTGGAGGAGCACTGTGAATTGTCCCTGCAGTGGAGGCTGAGAATACGGTGGAGGATGAGGAGGCAGAGGCGGACATTGTCGCAGGATTAACTGCGTAAGAACATGGATGTGGAAGCGGCATCACCTAGCCAAGTTGCTGGTGTGGCTGGGCAGGAACTACACTTACCCAGTGGGCCATAAAATACATATATTGTCCTTGACTGTAGTTACAGCTCCACACATCGGCGCTGCCATGCACTTTGGCAGCCACAGACAGGCTCAAGGACTGGCCCACCTTCTGTTCTACATATGTGTGCAGGGCTGGTACTGCCTTTTTCGCAAATAAATGACAGCTTTGGACTCTCCAGCTCGGCTTGGCACATACCATCAGTTCTCTGAAAGGTGCAGAGTCCACCACTTGGAAAGGGAGGGACTGCAGCACCATCAACTTAGCCAGGATCACGTTCAGCTTCTGCGCCGTTGGATGAGTGCACGCATACTGTTATCTCTTGGCAATCGCTTCGGTGATCGATTGCTGACAAAATGACTGATGAAGAGTGGGAAGATCAGGAGCAGGAGCATCAGGACCAGTAGATGATGGAAAGCATAGACATCTCCCTTCGGCCGAGGTGGTGGAGCCTTGACTGCATGAAATCGGGTGCGTGCCACAGGGTGATGCAGCGGTTGCTGCGGCAGGCTGAACCACCACATCGGAGCCACGGTTCTCCCAGGCCACTTTATGGTGACGCTTCATGTGTTGACACAGGGCGGTGGGGCCAACATTGGCACCCTGGCCACTCTTCACCTTCTGCCCACAAATTCGGCAAATGGCCATGTTCACTTCCTCTCTCGGCTTAACAAAAAACTGCCACACCGCCGAGTGTGCCATTTTCCCCCCAACACTCTGCACTGACTCCCTGCTACTGCTGCCTCCGTGAAGCCCTACACTGCGACTTTCCGGGCAGATAGGCTCCTGCGATGCAGGTGGTCTACGCCGGGCATGTTTGGCTCCGGACCTCCCACTGCTGCCACCCTGCTGACTCACAGCCACGCTACCACCTTGCTGGCTCAGCTGCTGCCTCACACACAAGCTGCCGCCCTCTTCTCCTGATGTGGATGATAAAGCCCCTTCTTTATCCGGCTCCCAAGTGCATCATCCGCTACTGTCTGCACGTCACTGATTTCCCCATCAACGGTCCCAGGGCCAGGAGCCTGACCGCTCACAACACCAGCTCCCACGTGACTCTCATCATCACTAATTACCCGCCTACCGGAGGAAGCGGCAGATGTCTCCTCCAGATCTTGGCTGAGCAGTATTTTTTTCCTATTAAGACACCCCCCAAAAAAATGTATAACAATGTAACTTCACCGCAGAACGGCTAATAGGACATATGTATTTTTCCTATTAATACACCCCGTAAGTGCCTGTAGTACAATGTAACCACCGCAGAATGGCAAATAAGACATATTTTTTTTTCCTATTAATACACCCCCCAAAAAATAGTATAACAATGTAATTTCACCGCAGAATGGCTAATAGGACATACGTATATTTCCTATTAATACATCCTGTAAATGGCTGTAGTACAATGTAACGCCACCGCAGAACGTCAATTAAGATGTTTTTTTCCCTATTAATACACCCCAAAAAAATTAATAACAATGTAAAGTCACCGCAGAACAGTTAATAGGACGTACGTATATTTCTTATTAATACACCCCGTAAATGGCTTTATCACACAGCACTTCCACCCCAATAACAAGCAAGGTTTGCTGGAATTACTGAGCTATCATATAGTGCAAACCTAACACCAATTCAGATCCCCAATTAGTGCAGCAAGGTGTATTACCCAGGCTGTACACTCTCTTATTGTACCCTGTTCTCTTTTTATCGTGTAGATGATTCCTCCCTATCCTTTCCCTGAACTTCTAAATAATTTTTTCAGAACAATAAAGTATTTTCTACCACTGTCCCTAGCGCCTGCTGATGTCTCTCCCTGCACTAAACACACTGGAAAATGGCAGAATCCAAGATGGCTGAGGCTATTTCTAGGGCTGTGACATCACAGGGGCTGGCTGCTGATTGGCTGCATGCATGGCATTCTGGGTGATCCCTCGTTCCCAGAGTTCTTTGTGCCATGTCCAAACATGTGAAGCAGCCATTTTAGGAAAAAATGCGATTTGTTACCACAAAGCGTGAGGAAGTTGAACTTCGGTGCAAATCGAATTTTCCCTGAAATTCGGATCAAATTCCACTTCGTCAACTTCGATTCGCTCATCTTTAGCCATATTCACACGTCTACTGGACATTACACAGGGATAAACATATTGTGGATAAAAAAAAATGTGTATCAAATAGTAATGACAATCAAAAAATAAATATTAAACAAAATTTTTTTTTTTTTAGAAACAAACCTACATTAATATTGCAGTACTGTAATCAATTTAAACAAATCTTGAATATTTTAAATATATGCCCATACTTGAGGAAGATTTGACCACCAAGGTATTGTTGCAGAATGGTTGTGATGATCTAGAAACAATTCACGTCACTGGGACAAATGTTGTCACCTAATTTATTTTCATCTAGAACATCATCACTTACTACATGGCTGCTCATTACTAGATGTTATACATGTAGTTCCAGTGGCATGCCTAGGGTGGGTCCTTTCTCTGACACACCTCCATCCCCCCCCCCCCCCGTCCCCCCAATACTTTAAAAAAAATATCTACCCCCTTACAAAAGTATTGCCCTGTAAAACCTTCAAACTAGTTTTGTGCAGATATGTGCACCCTCTCGGTAGTAATGCCCATATTGTGCCCCCTCACAGTATTTATGCCCTCTCTGTGCCCATTTCACAGTGCCTTATCTGTGCCCCCTTCACAGTTGTAATGCCCTCTTTGTGCCTCTCTCACAGTAGTAATGCCCTTTCTATGCCCCTTCAAAGAAGTTATGCCCTCTCTGTGCCCCCATAACAGTAATAGTGCCCTCTGTGCCCCTTCACAGTAGTAATTTCCATTGTGCCACTTCACAGTAATAATGCCCATTCAGTGCCCCTTAAAAGTTATGCCCACCCCCTTCACAGGAGTAATGCTCTCTGTGCCCCCTTCACATTAGAAATGCCCAATGTGCCCCCTTCATAGTAGTAATGCCCATTATGCCCCCTTCTTAGTAGTAATGCCTTCTGTGGTTCTTTTAGTAATAATGTCTATTGTGCCCCTTTATAATAGTAATGCCTATTGTGCCCCTTTCACAGTAATAATGCCCATTGTATCCCATTTATGGTAGTAATGCCGCCTTAATAGTAGTAATACCCTCTGTGCCCTTTTATGGTAGTATTTCCCTCTGTGCCCCCTTAATAGTAGTAATGCCCTCTGTGACTCTTTGTAGTAGTATTGCCCTCTGTGCCCCCTTTGTAGTAGTATTGCCCTCTGTGCCCCCTTTGTAGTAGTATTGCCCTCTGTGCCCCCTTTGTAGTAGTATTGCCTTCTGTGGCCCCTTTGTAGTAGTATTGCCCTCTGTGCCCCCTTTGTAGTCTAAATGCCCTCTGTGCCCCCTCCATAGCAGAAATGCCCATTGTGCCCCCACACAATAGTAAAGCCCTCTGTGCCCCCTCCATGGTAGAAATGGCCTCTGTGCCCCTCTGTTAAAAAAACAAAACACAGTAACTACTCACCTTGTCCAGTTCCTAAAGCTCACAGTTGTCTGTCCCCTGCAGACACAGATCTGTCCTGCAGGCTGAATGGTGGAGCCATTCAGTGCGGGAGAGACGGAGCGTGGGGAGCTGAGTGACAGGACCACAACTCCCTCCACTCCAGCAATGAGCGCTTCCATCTGTATTGATGGATGCGCTCTGGCACCCCCTGACAGCAGGCACCCGATGCAGTGTAATCGCCATTCCCCCCCCCCATTCCCCGCCATCCCCTTAGCACGCCACTGTGTGATTCTTATCCTGTAGGGTGTGCAAATTTTTATAACCAAGTAAGCAATTTACTAATAAAGATGACATGCAAGCATTTCCTATAAAAAGTTATATCCATTCTAATTAAATACGTCATCTACATGATTATTTTGTATTTTTCAGTGCAACACCGTTGCCCCCTCGGACTAAAAACAAAACGGGAAATGATGTTACATTATTAAAAGTCCCAACTTATCAAGTATTCTGTGTTTTATACATGGGATCATAATACAGACAAGGTAGTTAGACAGGTTTAACATTGTATATACATAATAATACGTAATAGAATAACTGTTGGTGATATCAGTGTGGTACCGTAGGTTATGTTGGTTATTGACAACATAATTATTAAGTGTATATATGTATACCTAGTTTTGTTATATGTATTTTTATAGTTTTTTTTATGTTTAATTAAACATTTTTAGATGTTTTTAAATTGTCTATATGTCCTGAAAGGGTTAATGCGGACCTCCCTGTAGTAACACATATCTCCTCTTATTAAAAACGCTACAGGGCCGCCTAACACACGGATGCGTCCGGCGGGCGGTCCTGTTGTTCTGGCCGGACGCATCCGTGCGTCATATCGCGAGACGCGAGATTTGCTGTGAACGCGCGCGTGGCTCTCCATTTATACTGCAGCCTGCCAGCGATGATCAATCAAAACGTTGTTTTGCTGGGATCGACCACCAGAGGACCAGGTAGTTCTGTAAAGTAGCACCAAGCACCACACTACACCCCCCCCCCCCCGTCACTTATTAACCCCTTTGTTAACCCCTGATCACCCTATATAGACTCCCTGATCACCCCCCTGTCATTTCCCCCTCTGTAAGGCTCCATTCAGCTGTCCATATGTGTTTTGCGGATCCGCAAAACACGGACAGCGGCAATGTGCTTTCCGCATTTTGCAGATCCACACATTGATAGAACTATATAGAAAATGCATTTTCTTGTCCGCAATTCCGGATCAGAGCGGGACAAAGTCTGTTCCCATAGAAATGAATGGGTCCGCAATTCTGTTCCGCAAACAGAATTGCGGACGTGTGAATGGGGCCTAAGGGTCCCTTATCACCGGCAGTTAGTTAGCTACTTGTTAGGTAGTTAGCGCCCAGCCCACCGCACCGCACCGCATTGATCGATGCGAATGAAGAAATCTGTGCCGTTCATTTTTTTTTCAGCCCAGAGGCTGAACGGAAAAAAAAAATAATAATCTCATTACCCGTATGCTCAATATAAGGAGAATAGCAGAAGCTCCTAATGCTGGCCATACATGTAATGATTGCGGAGACCCTCAAATGCCAGCGCAGTACAAACACCCCACAAGTGACCCCATTTTGGAAAGAAGACACCCCAAGGTATTCTGTGAGGGGTATGGTGAGTTCATGTAAAATTTTATTTTTTGTAACAAGTTAGTGGAATATGAGACTTTGTAAAAAAATAAATAAAAATAATATCAATTTCCGCTAACTTGTGCCAAAATTTTTTAAAAGTTGTCATTTACAGAGATATTTCTCACACACAGTATGGGTGTATATAAAAATACACCCCAAAACACATTGCCCTACTTCTCCTGAGTACGGCGATACCACATGTGTGCCACTTTTTTGCAGCCAAGATGCGCAAAGGGGCCCAAATTCCAATGAGTACCTTTAAGATTTCACAGTGCATTTTTACGCATTTGGATTCTCACGCTTTAGGGCCCCTAAAATGCCAGGGCAGTATAAATACCCCACATGTGACCCCATTTTGGAAAGAAGATACCCCAAGGTATTCCGTGAGGGGCATGGCGAGTTCACAGAATTTTTTTTTTTTTGGCAGAAGTTAGCGGAAATTGATATAATTTTTTTTTTTCTTACAAAGTTGTGACAAAAAATAAAATTTTACATGAACTCACCATACCCCTCACGGAATACCTTGGGGTGTCTACTTTCTAAAATGGGGTCACTTGTGGGGTATTTATACTGCACAAAAAGGAGGTGATTAAAAATACAGTCACCACTCCGCCAGTATTTGCCAATATCTATTGTGACAGGTGAAGGAGGTGTGCACACTCTCCTGCCTATTCACTTTTATTTCGGGGCTCAGTAGTGGTAGCTTTTGTATAAGCCGTGAGACTAGTATTTAATCAGTAACCAGTTACAGCATTTGCTTATTGCTGAAACTGTAGCCACGGGGGCGCTATTGTTAGTGCGCTCTCACAGGCTGAGGCTGAGTGGTGACTGTATTTTTAATCACCTCCTTTTTGTTTGGTTCTAAATAAGAAATATGTGAAACTTTTTATACATAACATAATAAAAGTGAAGTTTTAAATTTACACCCGGGTCAAGATAGGTTGCATAGCCTAGTTTAGGCATTAGTTTGTTTGTTTAGTAAATACAACCTTACCCGGGTTAGGTCTTTAGGAAATTAGATACCACATGTGTGCCACTTTTTTGCAGCCTAGGTGCGTAAAGGGGCGTAAAGTCCAACGAATACCTTTAGGCTTTACAGGGCTGCTCACAACTTAGCCCTGCCCAAAATGCCAGAACAGTAAACACACCCCACAAATGACCCCATTTCGGAAAGTAGACACCCCAAGGTATTCACTGAGGGGCATAGTGAGTCCGTGGGAGATTTTTATTTTTTTGCCAGAAGTCCAGAAGTTAGCAGAAATGGAAACTTTATTATTATTATTTTCCTCAGAAAGTGTCATTTTCCGCTAACTTGTGAAAAAAAATGAAATGATACATGAACTCACCATGCCCCTCCGCGAATATTTTGGGGTGTCTTCTTTCTAAAATGGTGTCATTTTGGGGGTATTTATGTTATTCTGGCATTCTAGCACCTGAAGAAACATGACAGGTGCTTAGAAAGTTAGAGCTGCTTCAAAATGCGGAAATTCACTTTTTTGCACCATAGTTTGTAAACGCTATAACTTTTACCCAAACCAATAAATATACAGTTATTGCATTTTTTTTTTATGAAAGACATGTAGAATAATAAATTTATAGAAAAATTGATATAGAAATGTAGTTTTTAAAAAAAAAATTTACAACAGAAAGCGAAAAATTTCATTTTTTTGCAAAAATGTCGCTAAATTTTTAATAATAGCAAAAAAAGTAAAAATGTCAGCAACAATGAAATACCACCAAATGAAAGCTGTATTAGTGAGAAGAAAAGGAGGTAAAATTCATTTGGGTGGTAAGTTGTATGACCGAGCAATAAACCATGAAAATAGTGTAGTGCAGAATTGTAAAAAGTGGTCTGGTCATTAAGGGGGTTTAAGCTATGGGGGCTGATGTGGGTAATTAATGGCAGAATGGGATTGGTTTCTTTGTATAACCCATAGGACATATATATACACATGATGTTGGTATAGAGTTTATGCCACGAATAAGATTACTATTTGATCGAAACACATAGGTGATGAATGCCCTGACGTTGGAGAAGCATTTTAATCATGATTAATAAAGCATGAAGATTTTATTCCAGTGTCAACTTTGTTTTGTGACATGGAGTCACATTGGAGCCGGCTAATTCATGAAAGGAAGGCAGCGCCAGACTGGCCCTCTGCATTGCCCAAGCCCCAGCGGTGCTGCCTGTCTGTATCCTGTCTCTGCTTGAGAAAGTGAGGGGCGGTGCAGAAACGAAGCTAGGCCTCTGACAGGGCTAAGTTGCTTCTGTGAATAATGAAGTACCTGAGTCCCTAGCATCGCGATACTGCCACTGACCTCCTGACCTGCATAGGCTTGCTGTTAGCACTGGTAATGTCTCTGCAGCAGTGACTATCCTCCCTGACCTGTGTGAGACACACAAGTCATACTCTTGATATCAGCACTGCTGTGTCTGTACACATCGGGGATACTGATCTACAGCCTCTGATAACTCAGCAGTCAGGGAAGGTAAAGAGAAAATAACTGAGATGACACTGACTAAACTAGTCTACAGGGTGTAAGGGTCAGCCTTAGAATCATCAAGTTGCATTTACAGTAGTTATACAGACTGTTATGCTTTCCTCCAGCCACAAGAGGCCACTGTGGGCTGAGTAAAAGTAATAGAGTTGTTGGTTCTAGAGGATGAGGAGATGTTGTTTTTTTCTGGGCTGAGCTGGTGGGTGCCGCGTGCTTGCTGGACAGAGAGAGAGTCTGCCTGTTGGGAGACAGATCAAAAATGGAATATAATAGGGATTTCTTCCTGTGAGCCGTGGAACTGAATAATAAAGACTGCAAAGTGTGTTCAAGAGGAGTGAAATCATGCCATTCAGGGACCAGTGACAAGACTGACTACTCCTGTTAGAGCTGAACTATGTGGATGCCTGCACCTGCAATCTAAACTGAGAGAAAGAAAGACCATGCTGAGACAAGCAAGCGACCGGATCTGGAGCCAGACTGCACCTTCCGTCACGTACTAGACCAAGGGAAACGGCTACCTACAGAACTGTGAATGCCACCGGTGCTTATCTGTGATAGGTCATAGAGTAGGGTAATTTAGTCAGTGCGCTGTAGAAGCGTACCCTGGATAGCAGGGGTAGATAGGAAGCTATTAGAGGAGAGTAGCTTGCATTTTTTGTGTTTGATGTTTGTTTTTATGCAAAGTTCTATTATCCTTCTTGCAGATTTATATAAACCTGTTTATACTATTTCTGTCATTTGTCCATTGTGCCTCTGGTATAGCGGTACTATACTGTTAATCTGTTATACGGCAGTTACATTTTGTCTTTTAATAAAGCGGTATATGCTTCAGCCTCCTTGTCTGCTGTACTGTATGTGAATCCTGCCTTGCGGTCTCTCCCTTCCCGGACTGCTACAAGGGTATGGATAACTCCTGGCAGGTAGCATTCTGTGCAACAAGATGTACAGTCATGGCCAAAAGTTTTGAGAATGACACAAATATTAGTTTTCACAAAGTTTGATGCTAAACTGCTTTTAGATCTTTGTTTCAGTTGTTTCTGTGATGTAGTGAAATATAATTACACGCACTTCATACGTTTCAAAGGATTTTAATGACAATTACATGACAGTAATTTGCAGTATTTGCAGTGTTGGCCCTTCTTTTTCAGGACCTCTGCAATTCGACTGGGCATGCTCTCAATCAACTTCTGGGCCAATTCCTGACTGATAGCAACTAGTGTTGAGCAAATAGTTCGAGCATAGTTCGGGTTCGTACCGAATTTTGGGGTGTCCGGGACACGGACCCGAACCCGGACATTTTTAAAAAGTTCGGGTTCGTTGTTCGCCGATTACTTCCCGCTTTCTGAAGGGCTGCACAGCAGCCAATCAGCTAGCGTTTTACTTCTTGCCCTAAGAGCCCATCACAGCCATGCCTACTAATGGCATGGCTGTGATTGGCCAAGTGCAGCATGTGAACGAGCATCTATTTAAGCTGGAGTCACGTAGCGCCGCACGTCACACTGCTCTGATTAGTGTAGGGAGAGGACGCAGCTTCTGTGAGGGCGAGATTATGCAGGGAAAAGTCAGCAACAGCACCTAATGAACGGATCGATCTACAGCTGTGAATGATTGAACTTCTGCTACTTACTTGCTCACTGGTTTTTAGGCTGCACAGAGCGTTTTTCTGTCACTTATTTTCTGGGGTGATCGGCGGCCATTTTGTGACTTGTGGTGCACCAGAACAAGCTGCCACCAAGTCCATCAATCCATCAATACTAGTTTTTTTTTTTTTGCTATATCCTACATCAGGGGCTTGGCTGTGCTAACTGTCACCCCTAGAAACTCAGGATAGCAATTTCTAAATTTTATTAAGGGGTTAAATACAATTGCCCAAATACCAATCCCCTAAATCTGGTGTTCCAGCTTTGGCTAGCCAAGTATAATACTGTCTGCTGTCTGGCAAAGGATAGATTATTTTCTGTGGTGAAATTCAATTGCCAAAATAGCAATACCATAAATCAGTGGTTTCAGCTGTGGCTGGCAAAGTATAATAGTGTCTGCCAAAACATATATTTTGTTCTGGGGTGAAATTCAATTGCCAAAATAGCAATACCCTGAATCTGGTGTCCCAGCTGTTGCAGGTAAAGTATAATAGTGTCTGCCAAAACATATATTTTGTTCTGGGGTGAAATTAAATTGCCAAAATAGCAATACCCTGAATCTGGTGTCCCAGCTGTTGCAGGCCAAGTTTCATAGTGTCCGCAAAAACATATATTTTGTTCTGGGGTGAAATTCAATTGCCAAAATAGCAATACCCTGAATCTGGTGTCCCAGCTGTTGCAGGCCAAGTTTCATAGTGTCCGCAAAAACATATATTTTGTTCTGGGGTGAAATTAAATTGCCAAAATAGCAATACCATAAATCAGTGGTTTCAGCTGTGGGTGGCCAAGATTCATAGTGTCCGCAAAAACATATATTTTGTTCTGGGGTGAAATTCAATTGCCAAAATAGCAATACCCTGAATCTGGTGTCCCAGCTGTTGCAGGCCAAGTTTCATAGTGTCTGCAAAAACATATATTTTGTTCTGGGGTGAAATTCAATTGACAAAATAGCAATACCATAAATCAGTGGTTTCAGCTGTGGCTGGCCAAGTTTCATAGTGTCCTGCAAATTATATATTTTGTTCTGGGGTGAAATTCAATTGCCAAAATAGCAATACCATAAATCAGTGGTTTCAGCTGTGACTGGCCAAGATTCATAGTTGTAGTATAGGAAGGATCGGCACTCAAAGTTATGCTTCTTCAAAGTTGTCTTTTATTCGCCATTGTATGAGGCAACACACAACACGTGTTTCGGCTGTATAAGCCTTTCTCAAGTGTACAAAACAGCAAATGAATCAAACAGATTTAAATAGCCCGCTGTGACCTCCGTCACTTCCGGCAACAGGTCACCGTGGTAACCAAACAATATATAGACAAACAATCACAAAAAGTCATAACATTACAAAGTTTTAGTATACATAAAATACAAACACAATTCTTATATAGAAGGCTCAGGTCTTCTGTGTCTATAAGAAAAAAACACAAAGAAAAATAGAGAGATAAAAGTAAAAGAATTTTTAATATTAGAAAATTATTTTTTAAAAAATTTTTATTTATTATATAAAAAAATTTTTAAGAAAATTAAAATTAATGGTCCTATTATCGTTCACAGTGCAGCATTCAATTGATACTCTCTATTGAGACCTTTTGGCTCCAATGTCTGCAAAGTATGTATCCAAAAGCTCTCCCGCGATCTCAACGTTTGTAGTCTGTTACCTCCCCGTCTGGGTAATGTAACTTCCTCAATGATTTGGAAACGGAGTTGCGATACGTTGTGAGAACATCGATGAAAATGAAAGGGAACTGGTAATAACAAATTTCCTGTACGAATAGTAGATTTATGTTTAGAAAACCTATCTTTCATTCTCATCGATGTCTCCCCAACGTAAAGCAATCCACATGGACATTTCAATAAATACACCACAAAGGAGCTGTCACAGGTAAAGAATCCCTTCACCGGGAACCGCTTCCCTGTTTGAGGATGTGTAAAATATTCCCCTTTAATAACTGCAGAGCAGTGGATACAATGTAGGCATGGGAAGGTCCCTTTTTTTAAAGTAGATAAGAAAAGTTGTTTCGGTAATTTAAGAGCGCTGCCCATATCTGCTCTAACAATGGTATCTCTAATATTTTTAGACCTCTTATAACACATCATTGGGACCTCTTGAAACTCCTCAATCTGAGGATATGCTGATCTTAAAATATTCCAATGTTTGTTAAATACATGTTTAACCCTGTGTATAAAAGGATGGTATTGAACAACAAAAGGCAATCTTTTTCTCTTCTGGTCCTTCGGACTATTCTCCCTAGTCTGGGTACGAATTAATTGTTCATCCAAAAGATGTTTCGGATAACCTCTCTTTTGGAATTTCATAGACATCTCCTGTAGTCTGGTTTTTTTATTTTCTCTATCTGAGACAATTCTGTCTACCCGTTGAAACTGAGATAATGGTAATGATCTCTTCACGGCACTGGGATGATTACTAGAGAAATAAAGCAAACTATTTCTATCAGTGGGCTTGACAAAAGATCAGTCTGAATACCATTATCATTTATCACCAGTACATCCAAAAGTTAATTTTGGTCTGATCCCATTGTACTGTGAATTTCAATTCTGGCCATACTTCATTCAAGTCAGAAGAGAACCGTTGTAATGATTCCACGCCGCCCCGCCATACGCAAAAAACATCATCGATGAAACGTCGCCATAATTTACAATGGCGGTTATATAATATATTGGTATAGACATATACACTTTCAAAGTAAGCCATATAGCTATTTGCGTACGGCGGAGCGGCGTGCGAACCCATCGCGGTCCCACGTCTCTGTTTGAAGAAAGTATCCTGAAAGAGAAAATAATTCTCACTCAGGATTAAATGTAAAAGTTGCAAGAAAAATTCTTTCTCAACCTGACTGTAAGGAGATGATTCCAGTATCCACATGACAGCTGTAATACCCTTATTGTGTACAATGGACGTGTACAAACTGCACACATCCATTGTCACCAAAAGATCTCCTGGTTGGATGTCGATGCTTTTAATTTCAGAGAGAAAATGACCCGTGTCCAATAGAAAAGATGGAGTATTACGTACTAATGGTGTAAGAACTTTCTCCAGCAAAATCGCTGGTGGTGAGAGTATTGAGTCATTCGATGCTACAATAGGGCGACCAGAGGGTGCGTTAGTGACTTATGGATCTTTGGTAAAGTATAAAAGATCGGAGTTACAGGATTATGGTTGATCAGAAACTGACAAAGCCTGCCATCAATCACTCGCATATCTTTATAGTGATCTACCATATCGATCAATTTCTTTTTGACATCAAACACTGGATCTCTGTCGAGACGAAGATAGGTCTCTTGATCCGCAAGCTGTGTCAGAATCTCCGCAACATAGTATTCCTTATCCAACATCACTAACGCACCTCCCTTGTCCGCAGGTTTAAAAATCACAGACTTGTCATCCACTATACACCTCAATGCACACCGTTCCTCCCGTGTCAGGTTATCTGTTATATATAACCCATGTTGTAGATTACTCAATAGATGTATTAAATCTCTCTGTACTAGTGACACATAGGTTTCCACCGGATGGTAACTTTTAGGAGGTTGGAAACTGCTAGTCGATTTCAACTTAAATTGCTTCATTGTTAAACAATTATCCTCATTAGTATCACCCGTGGAAAGTGTGTCACTAGAACTGAAGTGAGCTCTTAATCTAAGTTGTCTAAAGAAACGATGGCAATTCATATCAAAGTCAAAGGTATTAAAAGTCCCAGTCGGACTAAATGAAAGTCCTTTTGCAATAAACTCATCTGAGGTGATGTTAAATTCTTAGAGGAGATATTAATAATCAAACGTTCATTATCACCTGTGATCTGGTCAGCATTGATGCGTTTCTGTCTCCTGTGATGGCGTCCTGCCCTTCTTGTTTTCTTCTTCGTTGATCTCTCCTTCGCCCTAAAAAGTCTGTGGGCGGTTTGATGTACCGTACTCACTCCCGATCCTGATGACTGAGAATCTGTAAATCGTGCAGTGCGTCTGCCCAAAGGAAAAGCCGTACCAGAAGGATCTCGCCATCTGTAGACTTTATTAGCTTGATAATCCTCCATATCCCTTGCGAATTTTTTCTTTTTGTAATCTCAATATTTTTAGTTAAATCCGAACAGACTTTATCCACCTTTTGTTTCAATGCTGTTAGATCATCCATAGATAAAAGATCCCGCAATTGTTGTTCAGTGTTGGCAATCTCTGCTTTTGTATCAGCAATCGCTCTGGATAGATGTTCAATAGTTAGTATCATCAGATCATATGAGCACTTATTTAAAATGCTTGCAAACTGTGAACAATACTCCATACTGTCACAAAAGAAAGTCGGTCTTAGGTTCACTCGCAATCCACGCGGTATCCTCTGAACCTTACAATACTCAGCCAATGTGACTGCATGCAATTCCCATGCCACCAGCCTCTTACGTTCCCTCTCCAAATCACGGCTTCGTAGCTCTGCCGGAGGAGTCTTCAGAAACGCCGAGCTGGTAGTAATGTGGGACACGATCTCTCGTGCCCGGTCCTCATCATAGGCGAATGTGGCCATTTAATCTGACTTGTAGAAATCCACAGGTGGGTGCACGCTCCGAAAACCACACAGTATTAGAAGAAAGAGCAGGCGGCACTCCACATTTACTCCACTATGGAGCGGTGCCCGTATCCCGAGTCGGTGTACTCACATATAGTTGTAGTATAGGAAGGATCGGCACTCAAAGTTATGCTTCTTCAAAGTTGTCTTTTATTCGCCATTGTATGAGGCAACACACAACACGTGTTTCGGCTGTATAAGCCTTTCTCAAGTGTACAAAACAGCAAATGAATCAAACAGATTTAAATAGCCCGCTGTGACCTCCGTCACTTCCGGCAACAGGTCACCGTGGTAACCATACGGGCACCGCTCCATAGTGGAGTAAAGTGGAGTGCCGCCTGCTCTTTCTTCTATTACTGTGTGGCCAAGATTCATAGTGTCAGCAAAAACATATATTTTGTTCTGGAGTGAAATTCAATTGCCAAAATAGCAATACCCTGAATCTGGTGTCCCAGCTGTTGCAGGCCAAGTTTCATAGTGTCTGCAAAAACATATATTTTGTTCTGGGGTGAAATTCAATTGACAAAATAGCAATACCATAAATCAGTGGTTTCAGCTGTGGCTGGCCAAGTTTCATAGTGTCCTGCAAATTATATATTTTGTTCTGGGGTGAAATTCAATTGCCAAAATAGCAATACCATAAATCAGTGGTTTCAGCTGTGACTGGCCAAGTTTCATAGTGTCAGCAAAAACATATATTTTGTTCTGGAGTGAAATTCAATTGCCAAAATAGCAATACCCTGAATCTGGTGTCCCAGCTGTTACAAGCCAAGTTTCATAGTGTCCTGCAAATTATATATTTTGTTCTGGAGTGAAATTCAATTGCCAAAATAGCAATACCATAAATCAGTGGTTTCAGCTGTGACTGGCCAAGATTCATAGTGTCCGCAAAAACATATATTTTGTTCTGGGGTGAAATTCAATTGCCAAAATAGCAATACCCTGAATCTGGTGTCCCAGCTGTTACAGGCCAAGTTTCATAGTGTCCTGCAAATTATATATTTTGTTCTGGGGTGAAATTCAATTGCCAAAATAGCAATACCATAAATCAGTGGTTTCAGCTGTGGCTGGCCAAGTTTAATAGTGTCCCTAAAAACATATATTTTGTTCTGGGGTGAAATTCAATTGCCAAATTAGCAATTCCATAAATCTGGTGTCACAGCTGTGGATGGCAAAGTATAATAGTGTCTGCCAAAACATATATTTTGTTCTGGGATGAAATTCAATTGCCAAAATAGCAATACCCTGAATCTGGTGTCCCAGCTGTTGCAGGCCAAGTTTCATAGTGTCCGCAAAAACATACATTTTGTTGTGGGGTGAAATTCAATTGCCAAAATAGCAATACCATAAATCAGTGGTTTCAGCTGTGGCTGGCCAAGATTCATAGTGTCCGCAAAAACATATATTTTGTTCTGGGGTGAAATTCAATTGCCAAAATAGCAATACCCTGAATCTGGTGTCACAGCTGTTGCAGGCCAAGTTTCATAGTGTCCTGCAAATTATATATTTTCTTCTCGGGTGAAATTCAATTGCCAAAATAGCAATACCATAAATCAGTGGTTTCAGCTGTGGCTGGACAAGTTTCATAGTGTCCGCAAAAACATATATTTTGTTCTGGGGTGAAATTCAATTGCCAAAATAGCAATACCTTGAATCTGGTGTTCGAGCTGTTGCAGGCCAATTGTAAATCTGTCCATAAAAGGATACCTTTCATCCAGGGCATAAATACTAGCCCTAAAAGAGATATTCCCCTAAATCAGTGGTTACTGCTGTGCCTGGATTAGTGTAATACGCTACATAAATAAATAGGCAGACAGTGTTAGGTGCCTGTAAAAAAAGGCCTGAATTTGAAATCAATACATTGGGCCAAATTTTTTTTTTCTTATTGTGGTGCTTGGTGAACGGTAACAATGAGGAAAACATCTAGTAAGGGACGCGGACGCGGTCGTGGTGGTGTTAGTGTACCCTCTTGTGCTGGGAGAGGACGTGGCCATTCTGCCACAGCCACACATCCTAGTGAACCAACTACCTCAGGTTCCAGTACCCGCCAGAATTTGCAGCGATATTTGGTGGGGCCCAATGCCGTTCTAAGGATGGTAAGGCCTGAGCAAGTACAGGCGCTAGTCAATTGGGTGGCTGACAGTGGATCCAGCATGTTAACAACATTATATCCCACCCAGTCTTCTGCAGAAAGCGCACAGGTGGCACATGAAAACCAAGCCCATCAGTCTGTCACATCACTCCCATGCATATCAGGGAAACTGTCTGAGCCTCAAGTTATGCAGCAGTCTCTTATGCTGTTTGAAGACTGTGCTGGCAGGGTTTTCCAAGGGAATCCACCTAGCCCTTCCCCAGTGGTGGAAGACTTAGAATGCACTAATGCACAACCACTGATGTTTCCTGATGATGAGGACATGGGAATACCACCTCATCAGAGTCCGCACGTCTCTGATGATGACGAAACACAGGTGCCAACTGCTGCGTCTTTCTGCAGTGTGCAGACCGAACAGGAGGTCAGGGAGGAAGACTGTGTGGAAGACGATGCAGGGGACGATGAGGTCCTAGACCACTACATGGAATGAAGGTCGTGCCACTGACTTTCATAGTTCAGAGGAAGAGGCAGTGGTGAGACCGAGCCAACAGCGTAGCAAAAGAGAGAGCAGGGGGCAAAAGCAGAACAGCCGCCTCCAAGAGAGTTCGCCTGCTACTGGCCACCGCCACCAGGGACCGAGCACCCCAAAGGCAGCTTCAAGGAGTTCCCTGGCATGGCACTTCTTTAAACAATGTGCTGGCGACAAGACCCGAGTGGTTTGCACGCTGTGCCATCAGAGCCTGAAGCGAGGCATTAGCGTTCTGAACCTTAGCACAACCTGCATGACCAAGCATCTACATGCAAAGCATGAACTGCAGTGGAGTAAACACCTTAAAAGCAGGAACTCACTCTGGCTCCCCCTGCTCCCTCTTCTGCTGCTGCCTCGGCCTCTTCCTCCGCCTCGGGAGGAATGTTGGCACCTGCCGCCCACCAAACAGAGGATGTGCCACCGACAGCACCACCTGTGTCATTGAGCATCTCCACCATGTCACACTGGCAGCGTTCAGCTCTCCGACTCACAAGCCTTGGAGAAAGATTCCCACCTTGCACCCACGAGCCCTGGGCCTGAATGCCAGCGTTTCTAACTACTGGCCTAATGACCGGCTGCGCAGGCCCTGTGAGAATCACTGACAGCTCTGGGACTAGCCGGTTTGGCGCACATCCCTTGCCTGGCGCATGTGCTGAATTTGGTGGTGCAGAAGTTCATTCACAACTACCCCGACATGTCAGAGCTGCTGCATAAGTGCGGGCCGTCTGTGCGCGCTTCCGGCGTTCACATCCTGCCGCTGCTCGCCTGTCTGCGCTACAGCGGAACTTCGGCCTTCCGCTCACCGCCTCATATGCGGCGTGCCCACCAGGTGGAACTCCACCTTGCACATGCTGGAGAGACTGTGCGAGCAGCAGCAGGCCATAGTGGAGTTTCAGCTGCAGCACGCACGCGTCAGTCGCACTGCGGAACAGCACCACTTCACCACCAATGATTGGGCCTCCATGCGAGACCTGTGTGCCCTGTTGCGCTGTTTCGAGTACTCCACCAGCATGGCCAGTGGCGATGACACCGTTATCAGCGTTACAATACCACTTCTATGTCTCCTTGAGAAAACGCTTAGGGCGATGATGGAAGAGGAGGTGGCCCAGGAGGAGGAGGAGGATGAGGGGTCATTTTTAGCACTTTCAGGCCAGTCTGTTAGAAGTGGCTCAGAGGAGGTTTTTGCAACAGCAGAGGCCAGGTACAAATGTGGCCAGCCAGGGCCCACTACTGGAGGACGAGGAGGATGAGGAGGAGGTGGAGGAGGATGAGGATGAAGCAGGTTCACAGCGGGGTGGCACCCGACACAGCTCAGGCCCATCACTGGTGCGTGGCTGGGGGGATACGGAGGGACGATGACGATCGCCTCCCACAGAGGACAGCTTGTCCTTACCTCTGGGGAGCCTGGCACACATGAGCGACTACATGCTGCAGTGCCTGCGCAACGACAGCAGAGTTGCCCACATTTTAGCGTGTGCGGACTACTGGGTTGCCACCCTGCTGGATCCCGGTACAAAGACAATGTGCCCACCTTACTTCCTGCACTGGGCGTGATAGGAAGATGCGCGAGTACAAGCGCACGCTGGTAGACGCGCTCCTGAGAGCATTCCCAAATGTCACAGGGGAACAGGTGGAAGCCCAAGGCGAAGGCAGAGGAGGAGCAAGAGGTCGCCAACGCAGCTGTGTCACGGCCAGCTCCTCTGAGGGCAGGGTTAGCATGGCAGAAATGTGGAAAAGTTTTGTCTCCACGCCACAGCTAACTGCACCACCACCTGATACGGAGCGTGTTAGCAGGAGGCAGCATTTCACTAACATGGTTGAACAGTGCGTCTGCACACCCTCCACGTACTGACTGATGGTTCGGCCCCATTCAACTTCTGGGTCTCCAAATTGTCCACGTGGCCAGAGTTAGCATTTTATGCCTTGGAGGTGCTGGCCTGCCGCGGCCAGCGTTTTGTCTGAGCGTGTATTCAGCATGGCAGGGGCGTCGCTGACAAGCGCAGCCGCCTGTCCACAGCCAACGTGGACAAGCTGACGTTCATAAAAATGAACCAGGCATGGATCCCCAGGACCTGTCCTCCCTTGTGCCAGAATAGACATTTATAACTGCCTCCCCCTCAACCATGTATTCTTGTACTCCGGGGCACTTCTTTATTGAATCCTCATTTTTAACTTTACCATGATCTTGCGGTTGCAACCCAAAGTTGAATGAACCTCTCCTCTGTCTGGGTGCTGGGGCCAGAAATAACTGAAAGTGGCCTTCTCCAGTGGTGGGTGATATGACGCATGATTCCTTGCTCAGGGGCCCAAAGTGGAACAATACCCTTAGGCCGGGCTGAGAGAGAGAGAAACGGAACAGGGAAGGAAAGGAATCACTGGATACCAGCCAGACGGGGCTGAGGACACAGAACAGAGCCTTAGTGAGGAAAAGCACAGGAAGGGCGCAGGGATCAGGAGGCATATTGTCCATGTCCTGCATTGAAGGCCCGTTGGTGTACCGTTCACTGGAAAAGGTCTGTTGTGATAAAGACGTGATTGTTCCCTGGTTAAGTGTATGGCCGGCAGAGGAATCTGCTTGAGGTGAAGAAACGTTTTTGCAACCCTTTTAAGTAAAGACTGACAATTTAACTGAATCGCCTGGTCTTCAATTATTCCCGCTAGCAGGGGAGTGCTACAGCTGCTATACACTGAGTCCACCATCTGGAGCAGAACACGGAAGGGATCCATAAATCCATCAAAGCATACCTCTCAGGTGGGTGACGCACTGCACCACAACACCCAGCAAGCCCTGGTCCCCCCTGACCCCGCAGGTAGCTTACATAGCCTCCTCCTCCTACTCGGCTTCCTCCTCCTCTGCTTCCACCAGCTCATCCAGTCAGCCACACACCTTCACCACCAACTTCAGCACAGCCCGGGGTAAACGTCAGCAGGCCATTCTGAAACTCATATGTTTGGAGGACAGGCCCCACACCGCGCAGGAGTTGTGGCGGGGTATTGAACAACAGAACGACGAGTGGTTTCTACCGGTGGGCCTCAAGCCTGGCCTGGTGGTGTGCGATAATGGGCGAAATCTCGTCGCAGCTCTGGGACTAGCCGGTTTGACGCACATCCTTTGCCTGGCGCATGTACTGAATTTGGTGGTGCAGAAGTTCATTCACAACTACCCCGACATGTCAGAGCTGCTGCATAAAGTGAGGGCCGTCTGTGCGCGCTTCCGGCGTTCACATGCTGCCGCTGCTCGCCTGTCTGCGCTACAGCGGAACTTTGGCCTTCCCGCTCACCGCCTCATATGCGACGTGCCCACCCGGTGGAACTCCACCTTGCACATGCTGGAGAGACTGTGCAAACAGCAGCAGGCCATAGTGGAGTTTCAGCTGCAGCACGCACGCGTCAGTCGCAACAGCACCACTTCACCACCAATGATTGGGCCTCCATGCGAGACCTGTGTTCCCTGTTGCGCTGTTTGAGTACTCCACCAACATGGCCAGTGGCGATGACACCGTTATCAGCGTTACAATACCACTTCTATGTCTCCTTGAGAAAACGCTTGGGGCGATGATGGAAGAGGAGGTGGCCCAGGAGGAGGAGGAGGAGGATGAGGGTCATTTTTAGCACTTTCAGGCCAGTCTGTTAGAAGTGGCTCAGAGGAGGTTTTTGCAACAGCAGAGGCCAGGTACAAATGTGGCCAGCCAGGGCCCACTACTGGAGAGGAGTGAGGAGGAGGTGGAGGAGGATGAGGATGAAGCAGGTTCACAGCGGGGTGGCACCCGACACAGCTCAGGCCCATCACTGGTGCGTGGCTGGGGGATACGGAGGACGATGACGATACGCCTCCCACAGAGGACAGCTTGTCCTTACCTCTGGGGAGCCTGGCACACATGAGCGACTACATGCTGCAGTGCCTGCGCAACGACAGCAGAGTTGCCCACATTTTAGCGTGTGCGGACTACTGGGTTGCCACCCTGCTGGATCCCGGTACAAAGACAATGTGCCCACCTTACTTCCTGCACTGGGCGTGATAGGAAGATGCGCTAGTACAAGCGCACGCTGGTAGGAGCGCTCCTGAGAGCATTCCCAAATGTCACAGGGGAACAGGTGGAAGCCCAAGGCGAAGGCAGAGGAGGAGCAAGAGGTCGCCAACGCAGCTGTGTCACGGCCAGCTCCTCTGAGGGCAGGGTTAGCATGGCAGAAATGTGGAAAAGTTTTGTCTCCACGCCACAGCTAACTGCACCACCACCTGATACGGAGCGTGTTAGCAGGAGGCAGCATTTCACTAACATGGTTGAACAGTGCGTCTGCACACCCCTCCACGTACTGACTGATGGTTCGGCCCCATTCAACTTCTGGGTCTCCAAATTGTCCACGTGGCCAGAGTTAGCATTTTATGCCTTGGAGGTGCTGGCCTGCCCGGCGACCAGCGTTTTATCTGAGCGTGTATTCAGCACGGCAGGGCGTCATTACTGACAAACGCAGCCGCCTGTCCACAGCCAACGTGGACAAGCTGACGTTCATAAAAATGAACCAGGCATGGATCCCACAGGACCTGTGCCTCCCTTGTGCAGAATAGACATTTATAACTGCCTCCCCCTCAACCATGTATTCTTGTACTCCGGGGCACTTCTTTATTGAATCCTCATTTTTTAACTTTACCATGATCTTGCGGTGCAACCCAAAGTTGAATGAACCTCTCCTCTGTCTGGGTGGTGGGGCCGAAATAACTGAAAGTGGCCTTCTCCGGTGGTGGGTGATATGACGCATGATTCCTTGCTGTGGGACCTCTCTCCTCTGTCTGGGTGCTGGGCCGAAATAACTGAAAGTGGCCTTCTCCAGTGGTGGGTGATATGACGCATGATTCCTTGCTGTGGGACCTCTCTCCTCTGTCTGGGTGCTGGGTAGTGATGAGCGGCAGGTGCCATATTCGATTTCGACGAAATTCGCGAATATTCGAATGAATATTCGTTTCGTATTCGTCGAAATCGAATATTAAGTCATTTTTCTAGTTATCGCGATTAAAATGCGATTTAAATAATCGCATATTGCGATTTGTACTTAAGAGCTACTTTCCTATTGGTTTCATATCTAGAATTAGCGAGGATGACGAATATGACGAATGTATTCGTCATATTCCTCAAAACGAAGATAGCAGTATTCTACATCTTCGTTTTAGCAACCTATTCGTCAACCTCGCTAATTCTAGCAATCAAATAGGAAGGTTGACTATAGAGACAACTGTGTTAAATTCGCTATGCGATTTTTTTTTTTTAATAAATAGAATACTTATAATAATATTATTATCAAGTAATATAATTATTGTATTAAAAAAAAAAAAATGCATAGCGAATTTAACTACAACTGTCTAGTAAGTCAACCTTCCTATTTGATTGCTGCTAGAATTAGCGAATAAGCGAAGTTGACGATGGCGAGACGAATAGGTAGCTAAAGCGAAGATGTAGAATACTTCGTTATCTTCGTTTTGAGGAATATGACGAATACATTCGTCATATTACGCTATTCGCTAATTCTACCAAGCCAACCATAACTTCTGTGCTCATGGAGCGTCCCCATCACCATGGGAGCGTCTCCATATACTAAAATGTACTGTCGGATTTGAGGAATTACGTTGAAATCGCAATGCGATTAATTCAAGTTATATTAATCGCATTGCGATTTCAACTTAGAGCTGGGTTTATAATGGGTCAGCTTGCTAGAATTAGCGAAGTTAACGAATATGGAATATAGCAGCAGTGCTAAGTTGAAATCGCAATGCGATTAATTTAACTTAAAGTATTAGCATTGCGATTTCAACTTAGCACTGCTAGTGCATAGCTATATATTCCATATTCGTTAATTCTAGCCTATGTAAGATAGCAGTGCTAAGTTGTAATCGCAATGCGATTAATATAACTTGAATTAATCGCATTGCGATTTCAACGTAATTCCTCAAATCCGACAGTACATTTTAGTATATAGAGATTTTCCCATGGAAGGGGACGCTCCATGAGCACGGAAGTCGGCAGAAGCGGCAACGGGCACTGACTGGAGCAGCCAGGAAGCCAGGAATCCTCATGACAGGTAAGAACTACTTTTGGGAAGTGGGAAGAAAAAAATATAACTAAAAAAAAAAAAAAAAACGAATATTCGAAATAAGCGAATTTATAGCGCTATATTCGAAATATTCGCGAATTAGCAAGTGCCGATATTCGCTAAAAAAATTCGCTTTTCGAATATTCGCTCCAACACTAGTGCTGGGGCGAAATAACTGAAAGTGGCCTTCTCCAGTGGTGGGTGATATGACGCATGATTCCTTGCTGTGGGACCTGTCTCCTCGGTCTGGGTGCTGGGCTGAAATAACTGAAAGTGGCCTTCTCCAGTGGTGGGTGATATGACGCATGATTCCTTGCTGTGGGACCTCTATCCTCGGTCTGGGTGCTGGGCCGAAATAACTGAAAGTGGCCTTCTCCAGTGGTGGGTGATATGACGCATGATTCCTTGCTGTGGGACCTCTCTCCTCTGTCTGGGTGCTGGGGCCGAAATAACTGAAAGTGGCCTTCTCCGGTGGTGGGTGATATGACGCATAATTCCTTGCTGTGGGACCTCTCTCCTCTGTCTGGGTGCTGGGCCGAAATAACTGAAAGTGGCCTTCTCCAGTGGTGGGTGATATGACGCATGATTCCTTGCTGTGGGACCTCTCTCCTCTGTCTGGGTGCTGGGGCAAAAATGACTGAAAGTGGCCTTCTCCAGTGTTGGGTGATATGACGCATGATTCATTGCAGTGGGACCTCTCTCCAATTGATATTGGTTAAATTTTATTTATTTTATTTTATTTTAATTCATTTCCCTAACCACATTTGTTTGCAGGGGATTTACCTACATTTTGCTGCCTTTGGCAGCCCTCTAGCCCGTTCCTGGACTATGTTAAGTCCCTATTGACTTCAATGGGGTTCGGGTTCGGGATAAAGTTCGGGTCGAGTTCGGATCCCGAACCCGAACATTTTCGGGAAGTTTGGCCGAACTTCCCGAACCCGAACTTCCAGGTGTTCGCTCATCTCTAATAGCAACCCATTCTTTCATAATCACTTCTTGGAGTTTGTCAGAATTAGTGGGTTTTTGTTTGTCCACCCGCCTCTTACGGATTGACCACATTCCAGGCCATGGACCCAAAATGTCTCAACGTTTTGGTCCCCGAGCCACTTAGTTATCACTTTTGCCTTATGGCACAGTGCTCCATCGTGCTGGAAAATGCATTGTTCTTCAACAAACTGTTGTTGGATTGTTGGAAGAAGTTGCTGTTGGAGGGTGTTTTGGTACCATTTTTTATTTATGGCTGTGTTTTTGGGCAAAATTGTGAGTGAGCCCACTCCCTTGGATGAGAAGCCACCCCACACATGAATGGTCTCAGGATGCTTTACTGTTGGCATGACACAGAACTGATGGTAGCACTCTCCTTTTCTTCTCCGGACAAGCCTTTTTCCAGATGCTCCAAACAATCGGAAAGAGGCTTCATCGGAGAATATGACTTTGCCCCAGTACTCAGCAGTCCATTCACCATACTTTCTGCAGAAGATCAATCTGTCGCTGATGTTTTTTTTGGAGAAAAGTGGCTTTTTTGCTGCCCTTCTTGACACCAGGCCATCTTCCAAAAGTCTTCGCCTCACTGTGCGTGCAGATGCGCTCACACCTACCTGCTGCCATTCCTGAGCAAGCTCTACACTGGTGGCACTCCGATCCCACTGCTGAATCCTCTTTAGGAGACGATCCTGGCTCTTGCTGGAATTTCTTGGATGACCTGAAGCCTTCTTAACAAGAATTGAACCACTTTCCTTGAAGTTCTTGATGATCCTATAAATTGTTGATTGAGGTGCAATCTTAGTAGCCACAATATCCTTGCCTGTGAAGCCATTTTTATGCAATGCAATGATGGCTGCACGCGTTTCTTTGCAGGTCACCATGGTTAACAATGGAAGAACAATGATTTCAAGCATCACCCTCCTTTTAACATGTCAAGTCTGCCATTTTAACCCAATCAGCCTGCCATAATGATCTCCAGCATTGTGCTTGTCAACATTCTCACCTGAGTTAACAAGACGATTACTGAAATGATCTCAGCAGGTCCTTTAATGACAGCAATGAAATGCAGTGGAAAGTTTTTTTTGGGATTAAGTTAATTTTCATGGCAAAGAAGGACTATGTAATTCATCTGATCACTCTTCATAACATTTTGGAGTATATGCAAATTGCTATTATAAAAACTTAAGCAGCAACTTTTCCAATTTCCAATATTTATGTAATTCTCAAAACTTTTGGCCACGACTGTATATACTGTATGTGTGCATTGCTCCGGCTGGCCCTATTAGGACTGCACACATGTGGTTCTGTGGCACTGATCTGAGACTGCCATTGGAAGAGAGAAACTGCGCATATTCATCCTGGATGAAGATGGAGTGCAATGGCAGCTGTGCTCAAACAGGAAAAGGGGGATTCCATGAGTTTTTTTCAAGTGACATATAGATCTTTGCTAATTAATTTCAATGGATGGTCTCCTCCCTGAGAAGCTTTGGTCAGTTTAGTGAATCCACCCCCCATCAAGAACCCCTTACGTTGTTTAGTGGCTCCACTCTCCCAGAGACCCCTCAGTCAGTTTAGCTGGATGCATGGTATAGTACAGGAGGCTAGCAGAGGAAGGAGCGGGCAGAGACTGGGATGGCTACCACGAAGCCACCCCAAACTCTGCCCACACCTTCCTCTGTCAGCCTCCTGTACTATATAGCATGCAGTACATGGCAACCTCCCCACTCTGCCCCCGCTGCTCACTTACATATGCATGCACCTGATGCCAGGATGGTCCTACCATGGGGTACATGTGTATGAAAGTGTGCCATAATAGATACTAGTACATGGTGGAACAGCGGGGGCAGAAAGGGAAGGCTGCCATGTACTGCATGCTATAGTACAGAAGGCTGACAAAGGAAGGAGTTGGCAGAGGTTGGGAAATAAGTTCCAACTCTTTCCCTGTGCTGCCAGTTCTACAGGCCCCGGTTCTCCACACAGCAGGGCACGTGATTACTGCAGTCAATGACTGGCCATCGCTGTCACTTGACACATCACCACAGTGGCCAGTCATTGGCTGCAGCAGTCAAATGTCCCGCTTCAAAATGGATGCTAAAAATTTCAGCAAAAGAAATTTCAGTAAAAGAAAATATAATAGGTATCGGCTCCCAAAATGCCTCCTAAATATTATAGATAAAAACGTCCCACACTTTCTGCAGCAGCTCTGACATGTCGGGGTAGTTGTGAAGGAACTTCTGCACCACCAAATTCAGCACATGCGCCAGGCAAGGGATGTGCGTCAAACCGGCTAGTCCCAGAGCTGCGACGAGATTTCGCCCATTATCGCACACCACCAGGCCAGGCTTAAAGCCCACCGGCAGCAACCACTCGTCGGTCTGTTGTTCAATACCCCGCCACAACTCCTGCGCGGTGTGGGGCCTGTCCCCCAAACATATGAGTTTCAGAACGGCCTCCTGACGTTTACCCCGGGCTGTGCTGAAGGTGGTGGTGAAGGTGTGTGGCTGACTGGATGAGCAGGCGAGAGAAGAGGAGGAAGAAGCCGAGAAGGAGGAGGAGGCTACATGAGGCAAAGAATGATGCCCTGCGATCCTTGGTGGTGGAAGGACGTGCGCCAAAGAACTCTCCGCCTGGGGCCCAGCCGTCACTACATTTACCCAGTGTGCAGTTATGGAGATATAGCGTCCCTGGCCGTGCTTACTGGTCCACGTATCTGTGGTTAGCTGGACCTTGCCACAGATGGCATTGCTGAGTGCACACTTGATTTTATCGGATACTTGGTTGTGCATTGTGCAGGGAAGGCACGGCTCTCTCGGAGAAGTGGTGGCGGCTGGGAACAACATACTGTGGGACAGCCATCGCCATCAACTGTTTGAAGCTGTCTGTGTCCACTAGCCTGAATTACAGCATTTCAAAGGCCAGTAGTTTAGAAATGCTGGCATTCAGGCCCAGGGCTCGAGGGTGGCTAGGTGGGAATTTACGCTTTCTCTCCAAGGTTTGTGAGATGGAGAGCTGAACGCTGCCGTGTGACATGGTGGAGATGCTTGGTGACGGAGGTGGTGGTGTTGGTGGCACATCCTCTGTTTGGTGGGCGGCAGGTGCCAACATTCCTCCCGAGGCGGAGGAAGAGGCGGAGGCAGCAGCAGAAGAGGCAGCAGGGGAAGCCTGAGTGAGTTCCTTGTTTTTAAGCTGTTTACTCCACTGCAGTTCATGCTTTGCATGTAGATGCCTGGTCATGCAGGTTGTGCTAAGGTTCAGAACGTTAATGCCTCGCTTCAGGCTCTGATGGCACAGCGTGCAAACCACTCGGGTCTTGTCGTCAGCACATTGTGTGAAGAAGTGCCATGCCAGGGAACTCCTTGAAGCTGCCTTTGAGGTGCTCGGTCCCTGGTGGCGATGGCCAGTAGCAGGCGAACTCACTTGGTGGCGGCTGTTCTGCTTTTGCCCCCTGCTCCCTCTTTTGCTACGCTGTTGGCTCGGTCTCACCACTGCCTCTTCCTCTGAACTATGAAAGTCAGTGGCACGACCTTCATTCCATGTGGGGTCTAGGACCTCATTGTCCCCTGCATCGTCTTCCACACAGTCTTCCTCCCTGACCTCCTGTTCGGTCTGCACACTGCAAAAAGATGCAGCAGTTGGCACCTGTGTTTCCTCATCATCAGAGACGTGCGGACTCCGATGAGGTGGTATTCCCAAGTCCTCATCATCAGGAAACATAAGTGGTTGTGCGTCAGTGCATTCTATGTCTTCCACCACTAGGGAAGGGCTAGGTGGATTCCCTTGGGAAACCCTGCCAGCAGAGTCTTCAAACAGCATAAGAGACTGCTGAGAACTTGAGGCTCAGACAGTTTCCCTGATATGCATGGGGGTGATGTGACAGACTGATGGGCTTGGTTTTCAGGCGCGACCTGTGCGCTTTCTGCAGAAGACTGGGTGGGAGATAATGTTGTGAACTTGCTGGATCCACTGTCGGCGACCCAATTGACTAGTGCCTGTACTTGCTCAGGCATTACCATCCTTAGAACGCCATTGGGCCCCACCAAATATCGCTGTAAATTCTGGCAGGTACTGTAACCTGAGGTAGTTGGTTTACTAGGACGTGTGGCTGTGGCAGAAGGGCCACGTCCTCTCCCAGCACCAGAGGGTCCACTAACAACACCACGACCATGTCCGCGTCCCTTACTAGATGTTTTCCTCATTGTTACCGTTCACCACAATAAGAAAAAAATTATTTGGCCCAATGTATTGAATTCAAATTCAGGCCTTATTTTACAGGCACCTAACACTATCTGGCTATCTATTTATGTACCGTATTACACTAATCCAGGCACAGCAGTAACCACAGATTTAGGCCTCGTGCACACGAACGTATTTTCTTTCCGTGTCCGTTCCGTTTTTTTTGCGGACCATATGCAGAACCATTCATTTCAATGGGTCCACAAAAAAAACAGAAGGTACTCTGCAAAACACATACAGTCGTGTGCATGAGGCCTTAGGGGAATATCAATTGTAGGCCTAGTATTTAGGTCCTGGATAAAAGGTATCCTTTTACAGACAGATTTATACTTTGAGATGCACAGTAACGTGTGAAAAAATATATAGGATTATGCTTTCAGCACTTTATTTTAACACTTTGTGTAATATACCCTTTAACGGAAAGAAATACACTTAGAGATGCAAAACAGTGTGTGCAAATGTAGAGGATTATGCTGTATTTTAACACTTACTGTAATATACCCTTTAACGGAAAGAAATACACTTGGAGATGCACGCTGAGTGTAATATACCCTTTTATGGACTGATTTACACTTGGCCTGCAACAGCTGGAACACCAGATTTTGGGTATTGCTATTTTTGCAACTGAGTTTCACCCCAGAAAAAAATATATCCTTTGCCGGACACTATTAAACTTGGCCAGCCACAGCTGAAACCACTGATTTATGGTATTGCTATTTTGGCAATTGAATTTCACCCCAGAACAAAATATATCCTTTGCCGGACACTATTAAACTTGTCCAGTCACAGCTGGAACACCAGATTTACGGTATTTCTATCTTTGCAACTGAATTTCACCCCAGAAAAAAATATATCCTTTGCCGGACACTAATAAACTTGGCCAGCCACAGCTGAAACCACTGATTTATGGTATTGCTATTTTGGCAATTGAATTTCACCCCAGAACAAAATATATCCTTTGCCGGACACTATTAAACTTTGCCAGCCTCTGCTGGGACACTAGATTTAGGGGATTGCTATTTTGGCAATTGAATTTCACCTCAGAAAAAAATCTATCCTTTGCCAGACAGCAGACAGTATTACACTTGGCTAGCCACAGCTGAAACACCAGATTTAGGGGATGGCTATTTTGACAATTGAATTTAACCCCTCAATAAAATATAGAAATTTCTATCCTGAGTTTCTAGGGGTGACAATAAGCACAGCCAAGCCCCTGATGTAGGATATAGCAAAAAAAAAAACTAGTATTGATGGACTTGGTGGCAGCTTGTGCTGGTGCACCACAAGACACAAAATGGCCACGATCACCCCAGAAAAAAGTGACAGAAAAACGCTATGTGCAGCCTAAAAACCAGTGAGCAATTAACTAGCAGAAGTTGAATGATTTACAGCTGTAGATCGATCACTTTATTAGGTGTTTTTGCTGAGTTTTCCCTGCCTAATCTCGCTAGACTGGCACCTGAGGTCCTTTTATTACCTCCTTGCGTTCTGCTCAATTTCCGGCTATCTTGCTTCTTTAGGTCACGGGCCAAACTTTATACATGTATAATTAAAATTACATTAAACCAAAAATATATGATATACATAAAAGATATATATAAAATGGCAGTATCGCAGTCATTATTACATAATGCGATATAAACCGAATAATTTCATACTAATATTAATGCAATCTTTATAAAGATACAAAAACATTTATAAATATTAAATATAGGTAAAATAGCCAATCTTTCTGTAAATCAAATGACTACTTAATTTAAGAAAAATAACATATATAGATAAGGAATAGGATCTATGTGCAGTACTTGCAGCACATCACACCAGAATTATATCGGGATCATGAGAACAGACTTAGAGTTGATACATTACACCTGGGTGAATTTTACTATTTATATAGCTCATGGCTATCTAACGGCAGGCAACGGAAAGGTAGGGGAGAAGGAGGAGGTAAAAAAAGGGGGGTTAAAGACGGTAAGGGGGGAGGAGTCATTCAAATTAGATCAACGGAAAGGTAGGGGAGAAGGAGAGGGACAAGAAAAAAGGTTAAGAAAGGTGGGGGGGAGGAGCCATTCAAATTAGATCATACTTGCTGATTTTATATCCCATTCAATATTCATTCCATTCGGCTGAAGTGCCCAAATCATATATCCACTCAACCTGCTTTTTATTTATTTGTTTTACTGGATCCCCTCCCCATCAATTTTTTTGCACTAGTTCAATTCCGCAAAACCGAAGGTCTTTTGGATTTTTATTATGGCACTTTTTGAAATGTGCAGACACACTATGTGTTTCTAACCCTTTCTTTATATTTCTAACATGTTTTCCTATCCTCGTTTTAAATTTCCTAAGGGTTCTCCCTACATATTGCACCTTACAGGGGCATTCCAATAGATATATTACCCCAATTGACTCACATGAAATATTACCGTTTACCTTCCGGATTATTTTGTTTCTTGTAGACTCAACATTTTCCATCTTGCTTATTTTTTTATCAGTCACAGATCTATTTTTACAGGCGGCACAAAAACCGCAAAATGAGAACACATTCCTGTCCAGACTTTCTGTTTATTTTCTTTCAAAAAAACTCTGGACCACTTTTGTTCTAACTTGCTTAATACGAGGGCAAAGTGTTGAAAACGTCGTTATAAAAGCAAACCTAAAATTTTCTTCATTCTTATTTTTTACCTCCAATTTTTTTACCTTCATTACTTTCATTCGCAATTTCTTGTCTTTGTCTTTGTAAAACGTCCTCATCATATCCCTTTTCTTTAAAACGCTGTAAAATTAGACTGCTCTGCTCATCATAATCATCAATTTCGGTACAATTCTGTTTAATTCTTTTAAATTGGCCTTTTGGAATATTATTAATCCACGGACCGTAATGGCAACTGTTGATGTCAATATAGCCATTACGGTCCGTGGGTTTAAAATATGTTTTTGTGACAATTCTCTTATTCTCAATCATAATTTATAAATCTAAAAACTCTATTTTCTGATAACTTATTTTTTCTGTGAGAACAATATTCCACATATTTTTATTTAAATAATTGATGAAGTGTTCTAGATCGGATAAATCTCCCTGCCAAATTCCAATACAATCATCAATATACCGCTTCCATAAAATTAGGCCACTTCCATCACTTTTTTCTCTCAAAACTGGGTCAACAAAACTATATTCCCAAAAGGCCATAAAAATATTTGCGAAACTGGGCGCGAATTTTGCGCCCATCGCCACGCCAGAAATCTGAAGGTAAAAGGCATTATTGTACCAAAAATAATTGTGAGTTAAGCAGTAATTTATTTATAGAAACCCACACGCTCTTCTATAAATAAGTTGGAGCCCTTCCCTGATAGGATCCTTGTGAAATAGTTAATTAAGCAGTAATTTATACATTCTAATAAAAAGGTTTTTTCTTTTCCTCCATCTCGTCATCTTTATCCATATAAAATTTGACAGCTTTTAGACCTACATCATTCGGTATAATTGTATATAATGATGTTACATCCGCTGTCATGAGGATCGTATGTTTTGTTATATCTTTAAAATCTTTTAAAATTTCTAAGACATGCCCTGTATCTCTTAAATATGACGTTGTATTTGGTACATATTTTTGCAAAAAAACACTTTTCTTAACCTTTTTTCTTTCCCCTCTCCTTCTCACCTACCTTTCCATTGAACTAATTTGAATGACTCCTCCTCCCTTACCATCTTTAACCCCCCCTTTTTTTTCCCTCCTCTTTCTCTCCTACCTTTCCGTTGCCTGCCGTTAGGTAGCCATGAGCTATATAAATAGTAAAATTCACCCAGGTGTAATGTATCACCTCTAAGCCTGTTCTCACGATCCCGATATAATTCTGGTGTGATGCGCTGTAAGTACTGCACATAGATCCTATTCCTTATCTATATATGTTATTTTTCTTAAATTAAGTAGTCATTTGATTTACAGAAAGATTGGCTATTTTAGATATATTTAATATTTATAAATGTTTTTGTATCTTTATAAAGATTGCATTAATATTTGTTTGATATTATTCAGTTTATATTGCATTGTGTAATAATGACTGCGATACTGCCATTTTATATATATCTTTTATGTATATCATATATTTTTGGTTTAATGTAATTTTAATTATACATGTATAAAGTTTGGCCCGTGACCTAAGGAAGCAAGATAGCCGGAAATTGAGCAGAATGCAAGGAGGTAATAAAAGGACCTCAGGTGCCAGTCACTGATTAGCCCCTGACAAAGCCAACATGGCGAAACCCGGGTCAGGCTTGTGCTGTTTGTCTGTCACGCTAACTACAAGGTGTAAACCTGTAAGTAGAATAAAGTTGTTTTTAACCTTTTACTTGGGGTATTGCGCTATCTGTTTCCCGTTTTTCAAAAGGCTTCTGGATATGGAGAGTTCCAGTTGGTGTTCTGAGTAAAATTATGAGTGACCTGAATAAGAGAACAGCGCGTTTGGAGCACGTGTTTATGGTGGATCCATTAGCGCGGACCTGATACCTGACTTTTGAATACTGCGTCTTCTTAAAGAGACAGTACCATTTTTTGGCAAAACCGTAGAAAATGTCTAGACAAGGCTCTGAACACTCTTTTATGGCTGAACTGGCAGACATACAGGGAGCAGATTCTGCCGATAATACCGAACAGAGTGTAAGACCCAATAAAAACAACACAGAAACTCAGAGAAAACTATGAAGCCACTAGAGATGAGTTCTCCAGTAATTTGTCAGACCTATGGGACAGAACCTCACACTGCAAGTCAGTTTTGTTACACTCTAATGACCAACCAGCTGAAATTAGAGACTCTATAAATTGCCTATTTGCTGCGTATGTACACTACCAGCAGATGTCTGCAAAATACTCAGCTTTCTTGCAGGACTCTAATATAGAGGATTCTTCAGCAGAACTGACCAAGACTGATGCACTGAAACAACAAAGGGATCTCACAGTGCAAATTACTAAGTTTAAGGCAGAACTCTGCATTACTCAACTGCAGGAGACCAGATCTCACAGATCCACCTCAACCAAGCGCACTGCACTTTCTTCTAGATCCTCTCGCTCCAGAAGGTCAACATTAAGCGACAAGCTAATAGACGCCCGCGCTGATGCCGAGTCAAAAAAGGCGCAAAGCTCTTTTACCAGAAAGGAAGCAGAGGTGGAAGCACACAAGGCAGCTCACCATGCTGAGATGGCTGCTCAATAAGCAGGGGTAGAAGCACGCAAGGTAGCTCATCATGCCAAGATGACAGCTCAGCAAGCAGAGCTGGAAGCTCAAAGCAAAGCTCTCCAAGCACAAATGGTTGCTCATCAAGCAGAGGCAGATTAACAAATAAAGATTCTGCAAATGGAAGAGGAGGAAGCAGCTTTTCTAGCAAGGCTAAAAGTCCTTGAACAAGCAATGGGACAAAGTACTAAGTGAGACTGCCTTATCCCAGCAGAACTGGAAGATCCAGTTGAACGCACCAGTGAATACGTTCTAAAGCATAACATCTGCAAAGATACAGTCATCTCCTGTACCTCCTACTAACAACACTGTTCTGACTCTCTCTCAGCTCTATATGCCTGAGCCTCTTCAAAGCTACAACGCAAGTACATCTATGCAGCAAACCACATCAACTTATGCCAACTAGGTGACTTCCAGTGATAAGCCACAGCTCAAGCCACAGCCAGCACAAGCCTTGTAGACTACACCACAGTTAAACACTCATGCAACATCATTTTACCCTGGTAAACCTCACCCTACATCACCAGAGAACTTTGACACCCAAGGAGTAAGAGACCAGACATGAATGACTTTGCCAGATACATGGTATACCATTAGGTCATTTACACCAGCCTCTCAAGGTTTGACGACTGTCCAGAGAGCTACAGGGCCTGGAGATCAACCTTTAAGGCTGCTATTGCTGATCTCAACCTTACTACTAAGGAAGAACTTAATTTGCTCATAAGGTGGTTGGGACCAGAATCTTCAGGTCGTGTTAAAAGACTCAGAACAGTACATGTTGACCACCCAGATGCAGGTCTTGCTGCTGCATGGGCAAGACTTGAGCAAGCCTATGGTAGCTCTGAAGCCATAGAAAGCGCTCTATTCAAAAGACTGCAAAACTTCCCAAAAATAGGGAACAAAGACTATCGCAAACTCCAAGATCTAAGTGACCTCCTCATGGAGCTAGAGTTGGCAAAAGCTGACCCACATCTACCTGGACTAAGCTTCCTGGATACCGCTCATGGTGTCAACCCAGTGATGTCTAAACTGCCATACGGCCTACAAGAGAAATGGGCACAACAGGGCTCAAGATACAAAAGAGACTATAATGTATCTTTTCCTCCATTCTCATACTTCTGTAGGTTCATTAGTGAATAAGCCTGGATGAGAATCGATCCCAGCTAGCTTTAGTGAACCCAACCTGCCTGCTTCATCCTCACCATCATCAAGGTATGATAACACCGCAGCTAAACATAGACTTAAATAGAGCAATATCTGTTAAAAGGACAGACATTTCACCCTTCACAACCTCACCTAATTATCAGGGCGTTGTGGATGATAGAGATAAAGACCCTAATTATCAGTGTCCTATTCACAAGAAGCCTCACCCACTTAAAAAATGTTGTGGGCTTAGAGCAAAGACTTTACAAGAGCGCAAAGATTCTCCAGAAACTTGGAATATGCTACAAGTGTTGTGCTTCTTATAGCCATTTTGCTAAAGACTGTATAGTTGTCATTAAGTGCACAGAATGTGGTAGTGACAAACATGTTACAGCCATGCATCCTACTCCACTTCCAGACAACCTACAGCAGCTACCTACCTCCACTCCCGTCTCAAATCATGGCGGGAGCAACAAGGTCACACTCCGACCAAAGATACTGTCTCTTCCTCATGTACAGAAGGCTGTGGCGAAGGCAAAGACCACATTTGCTGGGCCAAGATATGCCTAGTCAAGATATACCCAAAGGGTTATCCTGAGAAAGCTGCTAGGATGTATGCCATAATAGATGAACAGAGCAACAGATCCCTGGTTAAACCTAAATTCTTTGAGATCTTTGGCATAGAGAGTCACGCCACGTCATATACTCTCAGAACCTGTTCTGGTCGCGAAAAGACCTTCGGCAAGGGGGTTGATGGGTTCATGGTCTCTCATATATACGAGGGAGAGGGCATACCCCTACCAATGTTAGTCGAGTGCGACCAGATACCAAATGAAAGGGAAGAGATTTCCACTCCAGAAGCTGCATATCACCACCCTCACTTAAGACGACTTGATGATGAGATTCCTGCAATGGACAAGAGTGCTGAAATCTTAGTACTGTTAGGAAGGGACATTCTCAGAGTACATAAAGTATGCGACCAGTGCGATGGGCCTGACGACGCCCCTTATGCACATAGACTTGACCTAGGCTGGGTAATAGTGGGCGATATATGCTTGGACAGGATGTGTATGTCATCTGAGATCCACTCCTCCAAGACTTACGTGTTTGGAAATGGATGTGCATCCCACTTCAAACAGTGCCCTCACCATTATGAAGTAAAGGAGAAGCATCTTGATATCATCCAAGTACCTGATGTTACTCCTGCCCTTTGTGATGACAACCTAGGTACCACAGTGTTTTGTACTACAAGTGAGGACAACAAAATAGCCTTGTCAGTTGAAGACAGAGAATTCATCAAAATAATGGACAGGGAGTTCATTCAGGACGAGTCTAACAACTAGGTTGCGCCATTACCTCTTCGAGCTACAAGGGCCAAACTCCCAAACAATCGTGAACAGTCTCTATCCAGATTCAACTCACTTCAACGAACGCTAAAGCACAGACCTGAGATGAAGGACCATTTCATCGCCTTTATGAAAAGAATCTTGGACAATGATCACGCTGAACCAGTGCCACCACTTCAAAGACATGATGAGTGCTGGTATCTGCCTTTCTTCGGAGTGGATCATCCACATAAGCCAAAACAAATTAGGATAGTATTTGACTCCAGTGCCAAACATCAAGGCGTATCCCTGAACGATGTTCTTCTCACTGGTCTGAATCTAACCAACAACCTTGTAGGCGTACTTATGAGATTTATAAGAGAACCAGTTGCCATAACTGCTGATATTGAGCAAATGTTTAATTGCTTCATTGTACGTGAAGATCATAGGAACTTCCTAAGGTTTCTGTGGCACCATAACAACAACTTGGACAATGAGATTATTAAATACCGCATGAAGGTGCATGTTTTCGGTAATCACCCCTCACCCGCTGTTGTAACATGCGGTTTACGAAGAACTGCCCTAGATGGAGAAAATGAGTATGGTGCGGATGCTCCACACTTCGTTGAGAGAGACTTTTATGTTGACGATGGACTTGAAGCCATAGACCTGTTCCAAAGGACACAAGGTATGCTTTCTGAGGCTAACCTCAGACTACACGATTGCCTCAAATAATGTTGCTGTTATGAAAGCCTTTGAACCTGGCGATCATGCCACAGGGTTTAAAGACTTAAATCTGGAAATGGACATGCCACCTATACAGAGAAGTCTGGGCCTACGGTGGGACTTCAAGTCAGCTCTAGTGTTGAGCGTAAATATTCGAATAGCGAATTTTTTTGCGAATATTGGCACTTCGCTAATTTGCGAATATAGAGCTATATATTCGCTATTTCAAATTTTTTATTTTTTTTTTATATTTTTTTCTTTCCCACTTCCCAAAAGTAGTTCTTACCTGTCCTGAGGATTCCTGACTTCATGGCTGCTCCAGTCAGTGCCCGTTGCCGCTTCTGCCGACTTCCGTGCTGATGGTCACGTAACTAACGAATACAGTGCTATATCTCTGAATAGTGCATTATAGAAGTTGGATTCGCAATGCGATTAATAATTGTAAGTATTATCGCTTTGCGATTACAACTTTTAGTCAACTCACCCTATCGGTTGTAATAGAATTAAGTTTAATTTGTACGCGAATACAACTTAGAACTTTGCCTGCCTGTACAATCTACTTTACTGTTATATTTGCTATCGCGATAATACATCATTTAAATAATCGTGTGCGTGCGTCTGCACGTGCGTGCCTTTGGATCGCAATTCGCAAAGAGAGTGGAGACAGGAAGAGACACATTCGAGAGAAATTTTTCAAATAACTTCGGAAATGGCAAAAAGTAATTTCAAGCCAGATGTCAAAGTCACTGTTAAGGGGCGGCCACTGTCAAAGTGACTGTTAAGGGGCAGCCACTGTCAAAGTCACTGTTAAAGGGGCAGCCACTGTCAAAGTCACTGTTAAGGGGCGGCCACTGTTAAAGTCACTGTTACGGGGGCGGCATCTGTTAAAGTCACTGTTAAAGGGGCGGCCACTCTCAAAGTCAATGTTAAGGGGCGACCACTGTCAAAGTGACTGTTAAAGGGGCGGCCACTGTCAAAGTCACTGTTAAAGGGGCAGCCACTGTCAAAGTCACTGTTAAGGGGACGGCCACTGTCAAAGTCACTGTTAAGGGGGCGGCCACTGTCAAAGTCACTGTTAAGGGGGCCGCCATTGTCAAAGTCACTGTTAAGGGGCGGCCACTGTCAAAGTCACGGTTAAGGGGCGGCCACTGTCAAAGTCATTGTTAAGCGGGCGCCAATGTCAAAGTCACTGTTAAAGGGGCGGCCACTGTCAAAGTCACTGTTAAGGAGGCGGCCACTGTCAAAGTCACTGTTAAAGAGGCAGCCACTGTCAAAGTCACTGTTAAAGGGGCAGCCACTGTCAAAGTCACTGTTAAGGGGGCGGCCACTGTCAAAGTCACTGTTAAGGGGTCGGCCACTGTCAAAGTCACTGTTAAGGGGGCGGCCATTGTCAAAGTCACTGTTAAGGGGTGACCACTGTCAAAGTCACTGTTAAGGGGGCGGCATCTGTTTAAGTCACTGTTAAAGAGGCGGCCACTCTCAAAGTCAATGTTAAGGGGCGACCACTGTCAAAGTGACTGTTAAAGGGGCGGCCACTGTCAAAGTCACTGTTAAGGGGGTGGCCACTGTTCAAGTCACTGTTAAGGGGTGGCCACTGTTCAAGTCACTGTTAAAGGGCGGCCACTCTCAAAGTCACTGTTAAGGGGCGGCCATTGTTGAAAGCCACTGTTAAAGGGGTGGACACTGTGGAGTTTAGTTCTTATATTTGCTTTCAATATAAAAAAACTTTTAATTTTACTTTCATACAGTCCCATAGGGAACTTTATAAATATCTACTCTTTTAGCGTTTTGATATTAAATTTTATTTTGGATGGTTGAGATGACTGTAATTACTAATAATTGTATTTTACAACTTTGGGATTACATCCTATAATTGTTATCTTGCAGTATATGTTGCAGAAGGGATATGACCTGACCCGCTCCCGGGCAGAGAAGCAGGCCATAGTTTGGCAACTAGGGTACCATCTGTGGCATCAACATGGCAGCAAGCATGCCAAGGATGCCATTTTAAAGAAGTGGTCCAACCTGAAATGCTTTAATATGGTTCGGATCACTGAGGTCAGAGACAAATTTTGTCCAGGTACGATGCTTACATTAATTTTCACACACCTATTGTTATTTATGTGTTTAGTTATATTTTTGGAAAATTTGGTCATTACAGATGCTCCTCTTCCGAAAATACGCGCTAAGCGTTCAAAAAAGAGGGTGGTGGTGGAAGAGGAGGAGATGTCAGAGGATGAGGACATTGAGGAGCAGGAACAGGCAGGACCATCAGGGCATCAGGCCCTTAGCCCACCTGATGCAGATGAGGTCGAGGAGGATGATTAGGAGGAAGAAGACGAGGTGGTGAACACCCCTCGCCAGGAGGGTAAATATATGCTGTTGATGTTTTAATTTATTCATTGTCCCCACACACACACAGGTGTCAGTTTAGTCTTGACCAATGGCAGATTTTATTGAAGCAAACAATTATACAAGTTAACAACTATACAAGTTCAAGTTCAACCTGTAATTTTTATTCAGACTTCAGATATTGCATAACCTAAAGTCCCACACTTTGCGTTCACTCCAAGCAGTGTAACAAAAAGATTAGTATATCACCACTCTTTAGGGTCTGTCAGAGACCATGCTCATTTCTCTGCAGGTTCATTTCACATCTCCTGTCCACACTTTAAAAGAAAAGCATTTTTAATCCCCACCTTATAAAAACCCTTGATGGAGTATGGGAGTGACCTGTGCCACTATATCTGTCTGGGCACTCAGTCCAAAAAACCCGGACCCTAATTAAATCTATGTAAAAAGTTTTTTTTACAGCAAGCTACATCAGTACTGGTGTACTGATTTACGTAAAGTATCTCAATGAGGCATACAATTTAATTAAGATGTAACGAGCATCCAATACCTAAAACATTTTTTAGACTAAAGTGCACAAAACAATATTAATATTTATCTAAAAAATGCTGAAAAAACTATAAAACAGGCAACAAACACACAACAGTAATATAAAACATGAGCACTATGAAGTAATTAATCTACATAAAAACGTAACTACTAAGTCCATAACCCGAAAGTCAAAAGAACTATTCTTAATCCTAACTAAACCAATATATAACGGATTGCGATAAAAAATATCACCTGCTTTATACACCAATGATTGTCTTTTAAAGTACATTAAAATTTTTATTTCCTTTACTTTTACAGCTCACAACAACATGATAAAAAATAAATAAAAAGTGCAACAGGAGCAGCGCGAACGGATGAGGCAGTTCAGGGAGCTGCAGATGCGGAAGATAAGGAAGCTGAAGCTCAGTCTATCCCACCAGCTCAGCCTGATGGAGGAGGCCAACCAAAGGGCCCTTGATGAACTGCTCCAAGAGCAGAAAAAATGAAGCGCCTACCATAATGTTTTTTGCTTTTTGTTTTATTTTATGTTATTTATGTTAATTGATATTTATCTTTATTTAAAAATAGTTTTAGTAAATTTTATTGAACTGTCAAATTTATTGTGTTTTGTTTTATTGTAACCAATGGGATTACAGTACGGACAATTTAGTCTGGGCCAAAGTAATAATTTATTATCAATACATACAGCAGCCCCCGTTACATGGAAACAGGGTAATAGACATGGCGCCCCTTATGGTCGAACCACTTATTCACTATGACTATTTTCTTTTGCCGGTGGTCATGTGTGTGCCACAATTCAAACCGAATACTGCGGACTGTGGCGCTCTTAGCAGGGACCAGCGCAGATCATAGACCTTGTCCAACATGCATACATGTAATCCAAAACTTTTAAAATTCACGTTTTAGTAATTAATGTGATCATGTCACCAAAATTTAAAAAAAATTCTGGCTATAAATGGAAAATATTTGATTTTAGGTTAACATTATAACATTACATTGTAAACTACGTAATTTTCCATGGGAGTTTTGCAATGGAACCCCCTCCGGCATGCCAGAGTCCAGGTGTTAGTCCCCTTGAAACAACTTTTCCATCACTATTGTGGCCAGAAAGAGTCCATGTGGGTTTTAAAATTTGCCTGTCTATTGAAGTCTATGGCGGTTCGCCCTGTTCGCCCAGTCATGAACATTTGCGTTTGCCACTGGCGAACGGAAAATTTTATGTTCGCGACATCTCTACTAATGGAGTGTCCCCATCACCATTGGAACGCCTCCATACAAGAATGTACTGTCGGATGTGAGAATAAGTTGAAATCGCAATGCGATTAATTCAAGTTATATTAATCGCATTGCGATTACAACTTAGCACTGCTATATTACATATTAGGCTAGAATTAACAAATATGGAATATAGCAGTGCTAAGTTTAAATCGCAATGCGATTACTTCAAGTTATATTAATCGCATTGCGATTTCAACTTAGCACTGCTATATTCCATATTCGTTAACCGTTAATTCTAGCAAGCTGACCCATTAGAAACCCAGCTCTAAGTTGAAATCGCAATGCGATTAATATTACTTGAAGTAATCGCATTGCGATTTCAACAGACCTGGTTTAGTTGGCTTGGTAGAATTAGCGAATATGACGAATGTATTCGTCATACTCCTCAAAACGAAGATAACGAAGTATTCTCCATCTTCATTTTGCTCCATATTCGTCAACTTCGATAATTCTAGCAATCAAATAGGAAGGTTGATTATAGAGACAGCTGTGTTTAATTCGCTATGCGATTATATTACTTTGCTTTTTTAAAAAAAATAGAATAATTATAATACTTGATAATTATTATAATTCTATTTATTAAAAAAAATTATAATAATATAATCGCATAGCAAATTAAACACAGCTGTCTCTATAGTCAACTTTCCTATTTAATTGCTAGAATTAGCGAAGTTGACGAATAGGTAGCTAAAACGAAGATGGAGAATACTTCGTTATCTTTGTTTTGAGGAATATGACGAATACATTCGTCATCTTCGCTAATTCTAGATATCAAACCAATAGGGAAGTAGCCTTAAGTTACAATCGCAATACGCGGTTATTGAAATCGCATATTAATCGCGATAACTAGAATAATGACGAATATAAAACAAATATTCCATCGAATATTCGCGAATTTCGTCGAAATCGAATATGGCACCTGCCGCTCATCACTAGTCAGCTCTGCAGACAAGGCATTTACCAAGCGTGGTGTTCTGTCAGTGGTGAACAGCTTACACGATCAAATGGGATTTGTGGCTCCCATCACCATACAAGGTAAAGCCTTACTTAGACAGCTCTCAGCGTCTTTTAAAGATTGGGAGGCTCCACTGCCATCTGACAAGCTTTCAAAGTGGGAGTCCTGGAAGCAATCTCTACACGCCTTAGATGGAATCCATATACTACGCTACTACACCCCAGCCTCTCTTGCTACAAGCCAGAGAAAAGAGCTTCACGTCTTCTCAGACGCATCTACTGAGGCCATAGCAGCTGTTGCCTACCTTAAGGTGAGAGACTCTTCTGATCAAACCCACATAGGGTTTCTGTTTGGGAAAGCTAAGTTAGCACCTAAGCCTGAGCACACAATTCCTAGGCTTTGTGGGACTGTGCTAGCTGTAGAAATCGCAGATTTCATATTGCGCGAGCTAGACATTCAGATCGATGACACCAAATATTACACAGACAGTAAAGTTGTTCTGGGCTACATATGCAACCAGACTAAACGTTCTTTGTCCCAATAAAAATAAAAAGTCTCCCTGACTTGAGCATCAGAGCAGTTCATGCTCCGATGCTCTCCTTTGCCCTGCGGTGAATCGTGCAGGGCAAAGGCATTTTCTGGAGTTCCGGTGACGAACCTGGCTCTCCTTAGGGCTGCCAGGCAGAGGCCTCCACCCAACAGTGAGCCCAGTGACATCACCGGCACTTATGGACGTGCTTTAGTGCTGCCCTAGCTTGTAAAACGGGTGGGCAGCGCTAAAGCCGGCTAATCAGAGCCTGTGACGTCACCGAGCACACTGCCAGGCAGAAACCTCCGCCCGGCAGTGTGCTATTGTATATTAAAGTGCCCTTGCCCTACGCTATCCAGCGCAGGGCAAAGGAAAGCATCGGAGCATGAAATGCTCCAATGCTAATATTAGGGGGGCTGCCTGGGTGAAATTACGGGTATGTCCGGGTTTAGCTCTGAACCCGGACAACCCCTTCAATGAAGGTTGGTCAAAAAGTTATAAAGTGGTGCCACTGAAAAATACAACTCATCCCACAAACAATAAGCTCTCATACAGCCCTGTCAATGGAAAAATAAATAAGTAGGTAGGGCTCTTAGACTCATGATGGAAAAACTAAAAAAAAATAAAAATGTTTCATCCTTTCATCCTAAAGGCCCAAATTAGGCCAATCCTGAAAGTGTTAAATAGTGAAACTAGTCTGAGGGGTTTATTGTCAGACTCATCTACCTGAAAAGAAATCATCCCAGAGCCTCCCCACCCTCAATTTAGGATGTCCTATTTGTCACAGCTCTTTATACCGTTGACAAATTGTATGAATAAGCTGTTAATGTACATGTATAGTTAATAAAGAAGGCTGTGGTCGATCTCCACCACCCTTTTGATAGTACTATTTTATGTTACACTTTGAAGTGTTATACGGAGTGGTATTACTTCTAATGTCATGTTCTGACGCCAGCAAAATAGAGGCACTATCACATAGAGAATGCGTGCGTCATCAAACCACAGCTACACGTTTGTGGTATTAACCAGCGTTTGACGTGTTACTCATAGCGCACACTTTAGTTAACCGTTCACCTTCTACTTCTAAATACCATTATATAGAACTGTGATTTTACATTCAAAACCTTCAGATTAAGACACTGTGTACTGGCCCGTGTGATACTCATAGGTTGCTTATGAATTAATCCATGATTGTACAGAAGCAATATGATATGCAATTAAATGGTCAGCAACGATACACAATTTGTAAAATCTATTGGTTTGTTTGGATTTAAGGGCCCTTTACACGGGCCGAGAATCACACAGATGATTGCTAAGGAGCGTTAGTTATTGCACCTCGAGCTCACAAGTTCTTTTCATATTACTGTGGACCCCTATTATTTCCTCCATGTGTGCCTCTCTTAGGCTACTTTCACACTTGCGTTTTTGCCTGATCCTGCAGAAATCAGCAAAAATGCACCTGTTCTGATAATACAACCGTCTGCATCTGTTATGAACGGATCCAGTTGTATTATCTTTAACATAGCAATGACGGATCCGTCATGAAAACCATTGAAAGTATTGTGTCCAAGAAAACGGATCCGTCCCCATTCACTTGCATTGTAGGTCATGCCGTTTTTCTCTGCATCCCATGACGGAAAGAAAACCGCAGCTTGCTGCGGTTTGCTCTCCGGTATGGGAATGCAACCAAACGGAACAGAATGCATTTTGGAGCATTCGGTTCTGTCCAGCTCTGTTTTGTCCCCATTGACAATAAATGGGGACAAAACGGAAGCGTTTTTCTCCGGTTTTTAGATCCTATGACGGATCTCAATACCGGAAAATGTAAACACAGGTGTGAAAGTAACCTCACTGCATCATTACTGCATCATACCAGTGAGTGTGTAATGTAACCCTCTCTGGAATCAACAGCCTGTTTGTTTTTTAACACATTAGCTCTATCATGGACAGAGTCTGATAAAAACACACTTTGATAAATCTAAAGGTGCTCACACACTATTGTTGGCCGAACCCGCCGTTATCAAGAAGAGAAGGGATATGGACTGATAAAATGATGATCTCTGTACCATGCTGCGGAATATGTTGATGCTAAATAAGCAACAGGAGATTAATAAAATAAAATGAAAGTCCATGGCAATTGACTACATCTGCTTTTCACTTTTTATTTTTCTGCACAGCTCTGCCAAGTGGCATTTATTACTGTATGTAGATGAAATACAAGGTACTTACTAATGTACTGTGATTGTCCATATTGCTTCCTTTGCTGGCTGGATACATTTTTCCATCACATTATAGACTGCTCGTTTCCATGCAAGCACGACCACCACTGATGGATTGCAGAGTGGTCGGTACAATGGATACGAGCAGTGTGTAATGTGATGGAAAAATGAATCCACCAGCAAAGGAGGCAATATAGACATAATACATGCTATTTGCTGAAGTGAGACAACCCCTTTAAGTTAATATACAAAATTCATTTTACCTTAAAGGGGTTGTCTCATGAAGAAAATCTCTTTTCAATGCTAGGTACTCTCTAACCCTCTAGTGATGACTGTTCCCTTATGTCCTAACCAGTGGCACAGATGGGGTATTCCGCCCCCCGTGGACTGGTAGGATAGGTGGAAATTTTATTGACACAAATTAAATAATTAACTAATTAACTAAACCCTCCCACCTCAATAAAGTCCTCTTCTGTTCTTTTTCAGGTTTGGAGTGCTGGGGATCCCCCCCCCCCCCTGCGGGGGATCCTTATTCTATTTTTTGACGCTTACCCTTTTTGGGTTTCTAATGGCTTTCTCTTTTTCTGAGGATTGCGCAGGGATTTTTTTTTTCTGCTCCATACGGCAGAGACGGGGTCTTGTGACCTTCGATCATCTCTGCTCGGATCTCTTCGGGGGGAGGGGCTCCCGTGTGTGCGTGTACGCTGGTTCCAGCTGACTCTTGAATCGCTAGATTCTGAAGCCGGAGCACGTGTTCCTGTGTGCGCCGCCATTTTGGGAGTGACGTCTCTGTATGGCTTCACTCCCCCGTTGCTTTGGGGGAAGTTCCTTCCTTGTATATTATAATCTCGTTTCGCCTCTTTTGGCGATTATAAGGTGTATAACATCCCCAGTTCTCTAGCTTATTGCTATATATATATATATTAGGATATTTAGCGCTAGCTCTGCCCCTTTCTGGGTGTAGCCTATTTTTTTGGCGCCAACTGAGCTATTTAAAGTCTGCACCAGTGGTCCTTCGGCCTCCTGGAGCACAGGTGTATGGTTTCCTTACTCTGCATGTTGGTCGAAGTGAATATACCTTCTTCCAAGCGTTTTGGCTTTGTTCAGCTTATGCTGTTATTCTATTATTACCCTTGCAGTTTTAGCTTGAAGCGGTTTTAGTTTTTTCTGGGTAAAAACCTATTTATTTGGATTTCCTTTCCTCCTGTCTGACTCAACAGTTAATTCTGTTTCTCTTTTGCATCCATGTCGTCTACAGGGGACATGATCGGGATCCTGGCAGAAAGAATTCTGGCAAGAGACGCCATTTTCAATACCACTACTGTCAGATTGTCCTGGAGGACAACTATGTATATTCTCGATGTCCGCCCTGTAGAGCAAAAACTTCTTCCCCAGCAAAAACCTACGGTCCATGATGTAGTAGACTGGGTGAAGGGCTATATAGAGTCCAACATGAGTCAGGTGAACTCCTCTATTGAGGAGCTGAAGCAGACCCTCCTCTCCTCATCGGGCTATGGAGGTGTCGGGGGCTCAGGATGCTAGAGAGGGATCCATCTCCTCCTCTTCCAAAGATGAGGATGGCTTTTCCTACTTCTTCCCCCTGAGAAAGCCCAGCGGATGCTGAGATCCATCCGGTTGGGGAACTAGGATGTTGATCAGGGTGAAGCCTCAACATCCACCTTTAAGGGGCCCAGGGCCTTTAAAGCGGATGATTCCCTCCTGTCATTAAAGAGGATGGAGTGGAAGAAGCTAGAAAAGGGTCCTGTGTTGACCAAAAGGTTTAAGTCTGTCTTCCCTTTAAGAGAAGATCAGTTGTCCTCTTGGGGACCAGTACCAAAGGCGGATATGGCCACTTCCAAGAGGACCATAGTACCATTGGATGACGGTTCAAGTCTTCAGGATACGATGGACCGCAAGGCTGATTGCGCCTTTAGGCGCACTTACTCCTCGGCATCGGCTTCTGCCTTGGTCGCAATAACGTCCTCTAAATTGCGAAATTTCTTAAGACCGGGTTCGCCCAAATTCAGTCTGACCTGGACCAGGGGGTCTCTAGGGATGACATCTTGGCCTCTTGTAAAACGACCAGTCTGGCCATTGAATTTTTGTGTGACGCTGCTCCACAACAACTAAAATTGACTTCCAAGACCATGGCTCTCTCAACCATGGACAGGCGTCCGCTCTGGCTGAAACCCTGGAAGGCTGATACAACTTCCAAGCATAACCTTTGCGTCATGGCATATGAATCCTGCAAACTTTTTGGGACAGAGCTAGACCATATTATGGAGGGACTGTTGGATAAGAAGGGCAAGTTCCATCCCCAACAGCCCTTTCATGGTTGGGGCAAAAAGTATGGGTCCAGGTCGGGACCTCAGCCCAGCCCAAAACCCATAGAGACTGGGGCTCCCGTAGAGGGGGAAGATCCTCCAGAGCCTCTAAGCCCCCCAAGAAATTCTTGACGCTCTGATTGTGGGCCTCCTCGAGGCTCTTGGTACCTTGCCGGTCTGACTGGATTCTCAGAACTCCCTCCTTCCCATATTTCCATAGGCGGTTGCCTACAACACTTTCTAGAATCTTGGCAAATCCACACCCAAGATCCTTGGGTGCTTGTTCTGACAAGACTACTTCCATCCAGCAAACAGAAGATTCTAGAAGACTAAATTCTGGAGTATCTTCAGTAAGGGGCCTTAGAGGAGGTGCCTCTTCTGGATTAGTTAGCAGGTATCTATTCCCCAATCTTCCTGGTACCCAAGGTGACCAGAGAGTGGAGGATGATTGTAGATCTAAGATATTTCAATCAGTTTATCAAACGCAAGCATTTCCTGATGGAAACTATCCAGTCAGTGACCAATCTTCTATTGTCAGGAGATTTCTTGGCAACCTTGGATCTTAAGGATGCTTACCTCCATATTCCCATCCATCCTGGGTCCAGAAGATTCTTAAGGATCGCAGTGCAAGTCAGGGGAGTCCTAAAACACTTTTAGTTTGTGGCCCCCCCATTTGGAATTTCTTCGGCCCCACAAAGTGGTGGTTTCTGTGGCGGCAGCTCTAAGACTTCAGGGTCTGAGCATCATTCCTTACTTGGACGAATGGCTCTTCAGAGCTCCTTTCCAAGCGATCCTGTCCCAACACATTCAGCAGGCTGTAGCCTTCCTCCACCAGCTGGGATGGATAATCAACTGGGACAAGTCCCAGCTCCTGCCGGCCACCTCAGTAAAATTCCTGGGATTCGTGGTGGATTCAGTGGAAATGACGATTCATCTTACTCCCAAAAGAAGGCTATCTGTTCAGGAGACAACCTGCTCTCTCTTAGTACCTCGGAAAGTAACCATTCGTACTTTGATGAGAATGTTGGGACTAATGTCATCAACCGCAGAGGCGGTTCCTTGGGCATTATGACATCTATGTCCGCTACAATCGGAGGTACTAGCCAAGTGGAATCACAGTCCGTTGAGACTAAATTCCTGTCTTACCGTGCCTGGTCCTCCCTAAGATGGTGGACTCATCTAGAGGACAGCAAGTCCCTGATCTAACCCTCTTGGATCATTCTTACCACAGAATCTCCTAAAAATCAGGGCAATCAAACTAGCCCTTTTTCATTTCACTCCCTGCATTCAAGGCAAAGCAGTGAAGGTACAATCAGACAGCATGACCGCTGTTATGTACATCAACAAGCAAGGAGGCACGAAGTCACAAAGTCTCCTGAGAGAGATAGGTGTGATATTGGATTGGGCAGAATTGAACCTCACCCATTTATCAGCCATCCACATTCGTGGTGTCCACAATATGATTGCAGTTCGCCTAAACCAAGGTCTTTCAACCGGAGAATGGGCTCGCCATCCAGACTTCTTCAAGGAGATAACGCTTAAGTGGGCATGCCGGAGATTGATCTTATGGCAACGAGGTTCAACTCATTGCCATGAGAGGTACTGCTCCCTTTACAGGGAGGACAATCTGGTGGCAATAGATGCACTGTCAATCCCATGGAGGTTCAGGCTGGCCTATATCTTCCCTCCAATTTCCTTGATTCTGACGGTATTGATGAAAATAAGGCAGGACCAAGCATCAGTCATCGCTATCATCCCATACTGGTCGAGAAGTGCTTGGTTTTCCCAACTCATTCAAATGGGTCGGGGTCAATTTTGAAGGCTTCCCCGGAGGGTGTACTGGTGTCGGGGGACACTCAGATCTCCTCAAATCTTCAAATGTTCAACCTGACAGCCTGGAGGTTGATCAGTCCCTTCTGAGAATAGAAGGGCTATCGGGGTCTGTCTTGAGATCCCTACAGCACTCCAGATCTGAGGCTACTAACGGATCTTATTCAAGAATTTGGAAGATTTTTTTAAAGTGGTGTTCCAGTCGTCAACTGTCACCCACAGACACTTCCATGACTACCATCCTACAGTTCCTGCAGGACAGTCTGGACAAAGGGTTGTCATCTTCTACCCTCAGAGTGCAAACTTCTACTATCTCGGCCTGTCTCAACAGGTCCATTTCTCAAGAACCCCTTATCAAGAGGTTCCTGAAGGGAGCTTCAAGGTTAAAGCCTACTGTAATCAAACCTATCCCGGTATGGGAGTTAGCGATCGTGCTCAGGGGGTTATCACTCCCCCCCTTTTGAGCCCTTAGAGGAGGTGGAGTTCAAATTTCTTACCTGGAAAGTTACTTTTTTCTTGGCTATCGGCCTATCACTTCTGCAAAGCAAGTTGGGGAAATCCAAGCTTTTTCTGCTTTTGAGCCGTACACCAAGTTTCTGCAAGACCGGGTGCTGCTCAAATTTTTGCCCACCTTTACTCCAAAGGTGCCTTCATTCAGCAACATCAACCAGGTAATTTCTCTTCCAGTTTTGTCTCCACTCCCCTCCTCAGACGAAAGAGGGCTCCATACCCTCGATGTTTCAAGATGTCTCAGGATTTACCTGAAGCGGTCCAAGGTATTTAGAAAAGATTGAAATCTCCTTATCCTTTTTTCCGATACCCATAAGGGTAGGAAAGCCTCTAAGCCCTCCATCAGTCAATGGATTAAAAAGGCAATTCGGGAGTCTTATGGGTCTCGGGGTTCTGAGCCTCCTGAGTTTATAAAGGCCCACTCTACTCGAGTGGTGGCTACTTCCTTTGCAGAAAGAAGCTCAATTCCACTGAATGTCATCTGTAAATCAGCTTCCTGGAGTTCTCACTCCATTTTTATCTCACACTATAGAGTGGATTCTAGAATAGATAGCTATTCCTCATTTGGTTGGACAGTGTTATCCTCCGCGAGGCATGAGGGCCCTCCCATGGGGGTTTCTGCTTGCCAATCCCCGTCTGTGCCACTGGTTAGGACGTAAGGGAATCGTTAATTTCTAACAGTGGCACACAAATATCCCCCCTTAATTTAATTGTTATCCATTAGTGTTGCTTATTTCTACTTGCAACTACACAAGGGGACTGGGGGTGATACCCCTCTTTATTGAGGTGGGAGGGTTTAGTTAATTAGTTAATTATTTAATTTGTGTCAATAAAATTTCCACCTGTCCTACCAGTCCACGGGGGGGGGGGGGGGGGTGCAGAATACCCAGAATGTGCCACTGTTAGGACTAAGGCAAAACAAATTATCGTTAGAAATTAACGATTATCACCTGAGGAAATCACTTCTAGCCAGACAGGGTCTGTTTTCATAAGAACCCCATTAACTGGTATATCGCTATCAGTAATGTCCATGGTTCAAACTGCAGGCCTCAGATCATTATAGCAAAGTGCTGATAGTAGTAGGAGAGGTAGGCAACAGCTTTCTGTATGGAAAAGTACTTACCACTGAGGGACTCCACAAGGTCCATGTACCAGTGGTGTATCTATCATGGAGACAGACCACAGGACTGCAATTGCCCTCAGAGTGAGGGAGGTTTGGGGCCGAAAATCTTCCTCTATCCCCAACATAAAGTACATAAAAATTAAAGGGGTTCTCCGAGAATTTTATGATAGCTCCTGCCATGTACAGCCTAGTGGTTATGCAGAAGAACCCTGCTCATTCTTAAAAAAAAAAACATGGATGTGTCAATTTTATTTCAGACATCACATTCTACATCCAAAAGTTCACTATTTTCTTTTCTGAATGTCTATTTACCAGCAGTTGTCAATTCTGGTAATAATTTATACAAGCCGTTCATTCATCATAAACCCTGTGAACTCTCTCATAAACAATGCAATCAAATGGTGATTATTTATTTTGACCTTAGGACTATTTTATGGTTCATTAACTTCACTAAAAATTCTCATTTATCTGCATAACTGTATTAATCAGCACAAAGTGGATATTAATATATAATATCAAAAGTAGTGAGATTTCTTTTTGGCTTTGTTGTTGCCATTTAGCACTGCAATAAAATTTATGAAATGCAGCAAAAGTGGAAATAAGGATAGTTTGTTCAAAATGGTAGATATTAATAATATTATTATACCTTTCTTAAACTCCTATCACAATGGAGAAAATCCACTCTAATAAATTCTAAATGAGTTGATAATATACAGTAAGTGAAAAAACAGACCGACATAAGTATAAACATTCCAGCATTAGTGAATATAACCTGAACAAGAGTGAGTTGTATGTCATGTGTGGACATTGTATTTGTACCCTTTGTATATTTAGTTTGTAAAAATATTTTGTAGGAATATTGGCAGAAGTTCTGGGATTCCGTGGCAAACCATAAATTATGATTTAATGATAAATAATTGATATAAAATGAAGGTTACTTGGTATACAGTGCCCATTAAGTAGTCCAGTTACCACAAGGAACACAAATAGGAGTATAAACAGTTCACAAATGAGTGTTTTTGTTTGTTCGGTCACCTAAATAGCTGTTTACCGGCAACAGATTGTGTCAGCTAAACAGCACTATCCGGCGCCCATTGACTTACAATGGTATTCGATGCCGAATGTCTCCCGAATCTCAAAAGTGGACAGAAAAACCCAAATGTGAAAGTAGCCTAAGGCCCCCACTGACTTTTAATGGTGTTCATGACGGATCCGTCTTGGCTATATTAAAGATAATACAACCGGAGCCATTCATAACGGATGCAGATGGTTGTATTATCTGTAACGGAAGTGTTTTTGCTGAACCCTGCCGGATCAGGAAAAAACGCTGGTGTGAAAGCAGCCTTAGATGTTTTGATGTGTTTGTGATTAACTTTATTTTTTTTTCTTTTGTGGGACAGTTTAAGGAACAGATGATATAATGAACTGATATACTGTATAGTTAAATGTTTTTTGAGACTACCACCAAAAATTATTGTAAAGTGGTTTTCTAGGGAGTGATCTCTGCAAATAATATGTAAATATAGCATGGGATGGAACAGAATTTTTTTTACGGGAAATCTGGTCTGGAAACAGGGGCAGTTTTCTGAAACAGGTGGTCTTCTGGAGAGGTTTTACAGTATCATTATAAATTTATTTTTAACATTCTTGAGATAAGACTAAAGTAAGCTCTGCTTATAGATTGTGTAAATGTTCGCAGTCAACTAAAAGCCTCTGTCATGTTCTGTGCCTCGTGGTTCTAGCTCTTTCTTTTTGCTGTTATTGCAGTGTGATAGCTTGTTGGAAGTTTGCTGTTTACCTGTAGCCTGGATCAATTACTTCCTTTAGGGCTCATTCAGATGACCGCATATCAATTTTGCGGAACATGTGCTGTCTGCATCCATAGTTCGATTCCACTACCACGCAATAAAGATCGGCATGTCCTATTCCTGTCCGCAATTGCGGATCCGCAATTTGCTGACCGTAAAACACTACGGTCGTCTCAATATAGCGTAAAGAAGAGTATGCAGAACAGACCAATACAACACATATCTAACTTTGCTTGACTTAGGGAATTACAAAAAAACATAACCATAACTAGGCAGGGGATCTTGGAGAGTCTGGGGTGAGAATGATCATTTTAGTAGAGATAATGGGGTAAGAGGTTAGTTGGGGATTGGATAGATAAGAATAAAACCAGGTAGTAAAGCTTCATCTCTCTATACAAGCAAGCTGGATAAGCCCCCCTGGGGCTGTCCTATAATAATGCCTCTTAGGGAATATCTTGGGTAAACTCCATTTTGGGAGCTGTGCGGTATGGAGACTGTGGGCTCCCCACAAGTCTAATGTTTTAAAATGATCTCACACTTACTACATTGAAACAATGACAGGACCATGTTTACTTCATAGATATAATACCAGACCCAGAATTAAGTTTACTTCATAGACAACTATGGTACTAGAACCAAGCTAAATTAATCAATACAGTAACAGAAACAATCATACTTCATGGATACAGTACCAGAACCAAGTTTACTGCACAGATATGGTACCAGCACTGAACTTACTTAATAGAGCCAAATTTGATGTATAGATAAGGTATCAGAACCAAGCTCACATTTACATCTGTATTAATAATATCTCTCAACTACCATTGTAAAAAAACTAAACAAAAACTGTTCCATTAAAAAACTGTATGTAGAATACCTGGATACATTTTAAGACATTGGGCACTTTTATAATAACACACTTTTTACATATACATATTCACACACATAGATGCTTTTTCACATACAAATATACACACAGACATACTTTTACAAATACATATGATATAATGCATTCGGAAATTTCCCCAGAAGTTTGGATTTAACAAAGTGAGTGAGTGAAAACCTAGCATGCTACTTAGGGATTCTGGGCAATTTATATACATTGTCTGGGGAGTACTCTTTCTCATTACAGGGAGTGCCCACTGCCTAGTATGTATAGTACATGTGGAAAGGATTTCAGACCAGGCAACACCCCTCTGGGTTTCTATGAAACACATTCAAATTCTCTTTTTTAAGGTTATCTGATGCTAGCAACAAGACAAACGTGGAATGTTATTTTCTTTGAAAGGATTGAAAAATTTGAGCATTTCACAACTACATCATAGCTTCCAATCATTGCTCAGCCTTTTAAACATATTTACATAGCATTACTAGGAAAATAGGTAAGCCAACCTCACATCTGCAACTAGCTTTCAGGACAAAAACCCTATACCAAATCAAAGCAGAATCAGGTTTTTGTAGTCAAGAGGCCTGGGGGACCTCTTGGTGGGAACTATTTATATTGTGGAGACCATTTAATATATTTAATTATTTGTATGCTAGGCAAGGCTCATCTTTGTTTCTGGGGATATACAGTTGTGTTCAAAATTATTCAACCCCCAATGCTGTAAAGGGTTTTAGGGAATTTAGTGTACATTTGTTATTGTGTTCAGAATGAAATCTTACAAGGACTTTTTAAAGAACCAAATGCAACTAAAATGACATCAATTGTTTTTGTAATACAGTATTAAATGTTTTTTTTGTGATTTCTTCATGGACACAATTATTCAACCCCTTAAAGACGACCACTCTTAAGAACAGAGGTTCATTCAAGTGTTTTCGATCAGGTATTGAAAACACCTCTGGATGTCAAGGAGTAGCAATCAAGCATAATAAGCACCAATTAGGCAGATTTAAAATGACTGTGATACTCAGCTCCTTCTAGACATTTACTGGTGTGTTTACAAACATGGTGAAGTCAAGAGAATGGTCCAGGAAGACAAGAGAAGAGGTGATTTCTCTTCACAGGAAGGGCAATGGCTATAAGAAGATTGCAAAGATGTTAAACATACCAAGAGACACCATAGGAAGCATCATTCGCAAATTCAAGGCAAAGGACACTGTTGAAACACTACCTGGTCGTGGCAGAAAGAAGATGCTGACTTCGACTGCTGTGCGCTACCTGATGCGCAAAGTGGAGAAAAGTCCCTGTGTGACTGCTGAGGAACTGAAAAAAGATTTGTCAGATGCGGGTACTGAAGTTTCAGCTCAGACAATAAGGCGCACACTGCGTAATGAAGGCCTCCATGCCAAAACTCCCAGGCGCACCCCCTTGCTGTCTCCAAAGAATAAGAAGAGTCGACTGCAGTATGCCAAAAGTCATGTGGACAAAACCCATGGATCAACGCTATGTTTGGAGGAGGAAGAACAAGGCCTATGAAGAAAAGAACACCTTGCCTACTGTGAAGCATGGCGGGGGGGGGTCAATCATGCTTTGGGGCTGTTTTGCTTCTACAGGTACAGGGAAGCTTCAGCGTGTGCAAGGTACCATGAATTCTCTTCAGTACCAGGAGATATTGGATGAAAATGTGATGCAGTCCGTCACAAACCTGAGGCTTGGGAGACGTTGGACCTTTCAACAGGACAATGATCCCAAGCATACCTCCAAGTCCACTACAGCATGGTTGCAGATTAAAGGCTGGAACATTTTGAAGTGGCCATCGCAGTCACCAGACTTAAATCCGATTAAGAACCTCTGGTGGGACTTAAAGAAAGCAGTTGCAGGGTGCAAGCCTAAGAATGTGACTGAACTGGAGGCTTTTGCCCATGAAGAATGGGCGAAGATACCCGTAGATCGCTGCAAGACACTTGTGTCAAGCTATGCTTCACGTTTAAAAGCTGTTATAACTGGAAAAGGATGTTGTACTAAGTACTAAGATTGAATGTCACTTGGGGGTTGAATAAAACTGATAATGATGTGAGCACAGAAAAGACATTTGTGGTTATTTCATTATAAATGTTATGTTATATTTGTCTGACTTACAAGGGCCTCTTTGATTTAATTGTAAACAAGATGACTGAAATGATCAAAATCAATGTCAAACTGGCCAAAACACTCAATTTCAGTGGGGGTTGAATAATTTTGAACACAACTGTAGATGCAAATTAGCATGTCAAACATCTGCTGACATCAGAAAGAATTAAATTTCTTGTCTTTTTTGTCAGAAAAGCTAATTTATATATTTCCCCCAAGACCACAAAGATATGCAAATTAACTTCCCACCGAGCTTTTACACTCTTTCTCTTAATATCCCATAATGATAAAGTAAAGTGAAACCAGAATTGCAGAAATTTTTGCTATTTTATTGAAAAGCAAAATTTCGCATGAACATAAGTATTCAGATCGTTTGCTGTGACTTTTGAAATTTAGTAATTTCTCTTAATCATTTTTCAAGATGTTTCTACATTTTGAAGCTGAATTAAAAAAAGCAAAAATATATTCTTAATGAACACCTAATCTAGATTGCTCTGGACCTCAGACTAGGCCTATGGTTCACCTTCCAACAAGACAATGACCCTAAGCACACATCCAAGACAACATAGGAGTGCTTAGGGACAACTCTGTGGATGTCCTTGAGTGACCCAGCCAGAGCCCTGACTTAAACTCAATTGAACCTAGGAACCTAGAATCTAGGAATTTTAGTGAACAGCAAACTAAGGTTTCGTTCACATCACCGTTTGTCTTTTCCGTTCTCGGGCTCCGTTAAGGAGCAGAAAAACGGAAAGGACGGATGCTGTACATAACTGACAACTAACTGACACCAACGGAGCCGAAAGACCCCTTAGACTTTAATGGGTCCGTTTGGTGTCCGCTCAGAACATGATTTTTGAGCGGACATGAAAGTAGTGCATGCAGGACTTTCGTGTCTGCTCAAAAATCATGTTCTGAGCGGACACCAAACAGACACCATTAAAGTCTATGGGGTCTTTAGGCTCCGTTGGTGTCAGTTAGGTGTCAGTTATGTACAGCATCCGTCCTTTTCGTTCTCCTGCTCCTTAACGGAGCCGGATAACGGAAAAGACAAACTGTGATGTGAACGAGCCCTAAGCTGTAGAAACCAGTGTTAGGCAGCTGCTGCCAAGGCTAATAAAATGGGTTGCATCAAAAGGGTCATAGATGCTCATGATGAGGACATAGTCCTACCACTTTACAAATCACTAGTCAGACCACACATGGAGTACTGTGTACAGTTCTAGGCTCCTGTGAACAAGGCAGACATAGCAGAGCTGGAGAGGGTTCAGAGGAGGGCAACTAAAGTAATAACTGGAATGGGTGGACTACAATACCCTGAAAGATTATCAAAGTTAGGGTTATTCACTTTAGAAAAAAGACAGCTGAGGTGAGATTTATTTACTATGTATTAAGATATTAGGGGTCAGTGCAGCAGAGATCTCCCTCATCATCTATTTATCCCCAGAACTGTGACAAGGGGACATCCTCTGCTTCTGGAGGAAAAAAGGTTTGTACACAAACATAGAAGAGGATTCTTTATGGTAAGAGCAGTGAGACTTTGGAACTCTCTGCCTGAGGAGGTGGTGATGGTGAGTTCACTAAAAGAGTTCAAGAGGGGCCTGGATGTATTTCTGGAGTGTAATAATATTACAGGCTATAGCTCGTAGAGATGGGTCATTAATCCAGGAGTTATCTGATTGCCTGATTGGAGTCAGAAAGGAAAATTGGCTTCTACCTCACAAGATTTTTTAGCCTTCCTCTGGATCAACTTGCAAGATAATAGGCCGAACTGGATGGACAGATGTCTTTTTTCGGCCTTATATACTATGTTACTATGAGAAAAGCGCATAATAAATATTTGTCTTTGTCATAAGTGTCTGAGGTTCCAGGGAATCTTTAGTTTGTCAAGAAAAGCCTAGAGTTTGATTGTGGAAGAGAGGGGCAGGTTCTTCATTCCCTAGTCCATAATTGCCACTAGAGCGAGGCTTCTGATCAGTGAAGAAGAAGGAGCAGGCACAGTGTTGACTGGCTCATTTATATGTCTGATTCCTCAGTCTGGTAAATCACATACTAGAATCCATGTTACTTTGTCTCCGGTGCCTGGTAGGAGGGCACCTGGTGTGTCAAGAGACTATACACGTGTAGTTAGTCCTGAACAGATTTTTGTTTTCTATCCCTGCCTGAATGTAAAAGGCTGTTTTTTTTTGTTCTGAATGTTAAAAAATGATTATAGGTGTGTTCTGACAGTGTGTCTTCCCAAAAGAGAGCATAGAAGTGCTTCCCTGCTTAAACAAAGGTTCTTACTTCTCAGAGGCTACTTTTGGCTACTGTACCTCATGGTAAAAAAAGGGGCCTCTACAATGCACTCAAAGACATTTTTACTAGTTGGCAGACTTTGAAAGGTGGCATATCATTGGACTGAGATTTAGGAGAGTTGTTTCAATGAATTGCCCACCATCTAGCCCGGTCATACTTAGATGTTAGGAGTTGTTGGGAGCAATGGTTATCTGAGAGCATGCACACATGATAACCAGATTCCAGACAGCCCTTACAGACCTCCAGTAGAGAGGATTGTTTGATCCGCCGACAAGCATGAGTTTCTCCCACTCATCTTAAATCTTACTAATCGGGCAACATTATAAAAACCACTCCTGTTGTCATCACTATTCTCTTGTTATAGAACCAGCTGGATGACAAAAAGTAGTGCTAGTAGTACCCAGAAAGTAAGTGTAATAAAAAGAAAAGTTCTAATGGAGGAAAAGAAGGGTTCAATTCTAGATTTACTGGCAGAGGGATACAATAAGCGTCTGGTTGCTTCCATCCTTAAAATTTCAAAGAGAATGGTTCAAAATTAGAGGTGAGCGAATCGAAGTTGCCGAAGTGGAATTCGATCAGAATATTAGGAAAAATTTGATTCACACCGAATCCGAATTTCCTCACGCTTTGTAGTAACGAATCGCATTTTTCGTAAAATGGCTGCTGCACATGTTAGGACATGGAGCAAAGAACTCTGGGAATGAGGGATTACCCACAATGCCATGCATGCAGTCAATCAGCAGCCAGCCAGCACTGTGATGTCACAGCCATATAAATAGCCTCAGCCATCTTGGATTCAGCCATTTTCCAGTGTACTTAGTGCAGGGGGAGACGTTAGCAGGCGCTAGGGAAAGTAGTAGAAAAGACTTTCAAACTTTTTTTGCCTGAATAGAAGTTCAGGGAAAGATCATTAGAAGTGTAGGGAAAGGATAAGGAGGAATTATTCCACACTTTAAAAGGAAAACAGGGTCCAATAGGGGAGTGTACAGCCTGGTTAATAGGAGCAATCCTATTACACCTTGCTGCACTGACTGGGGATCCAAATTGCCATTATACTGCTGCTTTTAGGTTTGCAATAGATGATTCCCCTGTAATTCCAGCAAACCTTGCTTGTTATTGGGGTGCAAATGCTGTGTGATACAGCCATTTTACTAGGAAATATTTGTATGTCTTGCAGTTATATGTTCTAAAGAATTTTTTGGGGTGTATTAGTGGAAAAAAGGGCTTGTTAGCCGTTCAGCAGTGCATTTATATGTTTTAAAGCCTTTTTTGTGGAGTATTAGTGGGAAAAAAGTATTATTAGCCGTTCAGCGGTGCAGTTATATTTTCTGAAGCCTTTTTTGGGAGTGTATTAGTAGGAAAAAAGGGCTTATTTGCCGTTCAGTGGGGCAGTTATATGTTTTAAAGCCTTTTTTGTGGTGTATAAGTAGGAAAAAAGGCTTGTTAGCCATTGTGTGGTGAAGTAACAAAATTGCAGCCTTTTTTGGGGTGTATCAGTGGAAAAAAAGTCTTATTAGCCGTTCAGAGGTGCAGTTATATGTTCTGAAGCCTTTTTTGTGGTGAATTAGTGGGAGATAAAAGGGCTTATTTGCCGTTCAGCAGTGCAGTTATATGTTCTAAATCCTTTTTTTGTGGTGAATTAGTGGAAAAAAAGGCTTCTTAGCCGTTCAACGGAGCAGTTATATGTTTTAAAGCCTTTTTTTGTGATGTATTAGTGGAAAAAATGGCTTATTTGCCGTTGCGCGGTAAAGTGACAAAATTACAGCCTTTTTTGTGGTGTATTAGTGGAAAAAAAAAAAACCTCAACTGAAGGGAGCTGTCTGTTCTTCCCATCATCTACCGGTTCTGATGCTCCTGCTCCTTGTCCTCCTACTCCTCGTCACTCATTTTGTCAGCAGTCGATCACTGAAGCGATTGCCAAGAGACAGCAATACTGGTGTGGTCATCCTATGGCGCAGAAGCTGGACATGCTCCTGGCAAAGTTGCTGGTACTGCAGTCCCTCCCTTTCCAAGTGGTAGACTCTGCACCTTTCAGAGAAATGATGGCTTGTACCGAGCTGACATGTCCTTTATGGGCCACTGGGTAAATGTGGTTCCTGCCCAACCACCACAGCAACTTGGCCAGATGACGCCGCTTCCGCCTCCACGTTTTCACGCTGTTGGTAATGTGACAATGTCCGCCTCTGCCTCCTCATCCACCACCGTGTCCTCAGCCTCGACTGCAGGGACAATTCACAGTGCTCCTCCAGCATACCACATGTGCAGGGCACGGCGGTGTCATGTTGTTCTACAGTAGACCTCGTTTGCCTGGGCGAACGGAGTCACACAGGGGAGGAACTGCTCCGTGTCCTTCATGAAGAAATCTAATCCTGGCTTTCTCTGTGACAATTTAAAATCGGAACCATGGTCACCGACAATGGGAAGAATATGGTGTTCGTGCTGCGTCAAGGAGGGCTGAGCCATGCGCCATGCATTGCGCATGTGTTCAATCTGGTTGTCAAGCAGTTCGTGAAGTCTTCGACCCATCTGCAAGACATCCCAAAAATGGCCAGGAAACTTTGCATGCACTTCAGCCACTGTACACCATCAAGAACACCCTCCTTGAACTGCAGCTGCAGAACGGCGTCCCCCAACATAGGCTGATATGCGACATTTCCACCCATTGGAATTTAACCCTCCATATGTTGGACCGACTATACGAACAGAGAAAGGCCATAAATGATTTCTTGATGATTCAAGTGGACAGGAGTACTCCCCTGTGTAAGTTCTATGTCAGCCAGTGGCAGCTTATGCGTGACACCTGTCGTTTGCTCAGGCCCTTTGAGGATGCCACGATTTATTTGTCAATCGCCAGGACTACGGGATGGACAATGTCATTCCACTGCTTCATGTCCTGGAACAGATGCTGGTAAATCGGGCTGGTCAGGGGACTGGAGACATGGCACCTACATCTCACGGCCACATGATGTCACGGTCTCTAATGTGACAGGTGTCAGAAGATCTAAGAGACTGGCTACATGTGATGTGATCTGACAGCCTCTTTTGGCTTTACTTGTTTCAGTGTTGTTGCTGGTAATGACCACACCTTTTGTCTCAGGTGTAGCTTAGTGATCATTCCAACTCCTCTATTTAATTTGGCTTCACCCATTGTGTAATGCGGTTGATAGCTTCAGTTTGGTATTGAACTCGCTGGTGTGTGGTCCTCTTCTGAATTCCTGCTCGTCCATTTACTTCAGAAGTGTTACTTCCCTTTTATATTTTGTTGTTTCCCCTCTGTCTTTTGTTACTAGGCCTCAGGGAGATGCTGGTTCTTTCATATTGGAAGGGACAGGTCGTCTCAAGCCGTGACACTATTCCAGGGCAATTCAGGGTTTCCAGGGTCATAGGTTCCAGTGTATGAACATTCCTAACCTCAAGGTCTGTTGATACTGATAGGAATCAGGACTAGGATTAGGGTTCCTATAGGTGGTGTCCATTTCCCTTTCCCTAGCTTTGAGGCCTTGTTCCCCTTCCCTTCCCTCCTGTTGTCGGTGTGGTGTTGCCTCCCACATCACTAACGTAACAAATGAGCCCTGTGGGGGCTGAACTGGAGGAGGAGGACATTGGAGCACAAGCAATGTGTAGCAAAATGAGTGGTTGTTCTACACAGGTGACAGGATAGGAGGAGCAGGAGCAGCTCAAGGAGCAAGAGGGAGATAAAGAAGATGAGGCAGATGACCCTGGCACACCATGGCAGTATGCAGTGGAGATGGAGGCAGGGAGTTCCTCAAAGTCATTTGCGCAAATGGCCCGCTGCATGCTCACTTGCTTGGGTAGTTACAGCCGAATTGTCACCATTCAGCAGAGGGATGACTTCTGGCTCTCATCCTTGTTGGACCCTCACTACTAGTCCAAAATGAGGTCCTTTTTACACCTGCTGAGAGGGAGGACAAACTGAACTACTATAGAGACATCCTTTGTAGTCATTTGGACGTTGCCTTTCTGCGCCATCATCCATCCTCTCGCAGGTCTGACCGGAGGGCCCTCTGCACTCTCGTTCCACTGCCATGGCTGCTGTGGTGGGGTTGGGGGGTAGGAGCAGTACCTGCTCCATCAGCAGCAGCTTGAGTTTAGAGTTGATGATGAGCAGCTTTCTTAACCCGCATAGTGAAAAAACTACTCACCAGCAGCAGTAGCTAGACTTGGAGCAGAACCTGAACCAGCAGGTGGTGGCATTCTTGGATAGCACCCTACCAGCTCACATTGAAGATCCGCTGGACTACAGGGCAGGCAAACTGGATTTGTGGCCGAAACTAGCTGAGTTTGCCTTGGAAAAGCTGTCCTGCCCGGCCAGTAGTGTGGCATCAGAGTGGGTGTTTAATGAGGCGGGGGCCATAGTTTCCCCAAGGAGAACTCGCTTGTCCACCTAAAATGTGGAGAGACTGACCTTTGTTAAGATGAATCAGGCATGGATCAGCCAGGATTTCCACTCAACAATGCCTGATGCATCAGATCAGATCAATGCTGTCTCACCCAAACCTTGACAAAAGAGACCGGTTTCTTCTGGCTACCTGCCTCAGCTACTATTCTGATGCTGCCACCAGCCTAATGCCACACATCTGATGCCAAGTGCTCCTTCTTATACCCACCATCGTCAGTGGGTACTGTTATTGCCACCCACCTCCCCACTCTGTCACCGGGTTACCCTGTGGTCTCCTCATGCTGCTGTTGCCACCTCCACACTATGTCATTGTGCCACTCTGTGGTCCCCCCAAGCATGCTGCTGCTGGCACCTCCACACTCTGTCATTGTGCCCCTCTGTGGTCTCCTCATGCTGGTGCTGCCACCTCCACACTCTGTCACTGGGCCACTCTGTGGCCTCCTCATGCTGCTGCTGCATTTATTTGAATCTTCTTCTGATCTGTCAGAAGGAACGAAAAAATAGACGCACAATGGATCCTGTCTATCTGGCAGCTATGAGGCCTGTATGACATGTTCCCTATTTTGCAACAGAATTGGCTTATGATTTGGTAGCCAAAAGCAGGGGTGGGTACAAAACACAGAAGACATTCAAATATTTCCTGCTCATGTCATCTCTGTTTTGGATCCACTCCTGTTTATTTTTGGCTTTAGCAATACCGATGGATTACTGACCGAATGCTGACCAAGTGAAGGCGGATGCTCAACAGACAGGTTCCGTTTTTTGTGGGTTATTGTTTTGATGGGTCAGAGGAAGGGCAAAATAAACAGTGACGTCAAAACAAACTTACTGCTGACAACCTCTCCACTCTGTCATATAAGCCTTTAATAGAACAGGTCCTGTAGACATCTATGTGGAATCAGCTGACGATGGTGTAAAAGGAGTGTGCTTCTTCTTGACGCTAACATCGACCTGTAAGGCTGAGTTCACACTTTGGTTATTTAGTCAGTTTTGCCCAAATAAGTGAAGTGTGCTGTGATTCTAAGAGTGACGCCTGTCATCTGCGTGTCATATTCACTCACAGTATTGTTTCACTACCACAGCAGACTCCCTATTCGTTTTACTGCAAGGCACAGTGTTCTACACCACTATACCGGCTCTCTATAGCCAGGAAATAGATGTTTTTTTAATGCGACTTGCCACGAATAAATTTGGATCAAATCGAATCTTTTTGGAAAATTCGGCGAACCGGCCGAATCGAATTTTTAAGAAATGTGCTTATCTCCATTCATCATAACAAGGTCAAGCAGTAAACATTGGGGACAAGAAAGCTACAGATTGGCAGAGGGCAGAAACAACTCTCTACAGACGGCGATGACCTTTGCCTTGAGAGAAATACAAACCACAGTGTCTTGCACCAATTGTGAAATTTGGTGCCGGATCAGTGATGATGTAGTGGTGTTTCAGCAAGGCTGAAATTGGGCAGATTTGTCTTTGTGAACGACACATGAATCAAGTCATGTACAAAGTAATTCTGGAAGAAAACGTACTTTATACATACACACACTCTGTGACTCTGGTTTACTTCTTTTCACTCCGTATGTAGGATGGTTATTGTGGTACTTGTAGTCCGTTGCTGGCATCTTCCATTGTATGCATGTTTTGCTGTTGATTGCTCCTAGCAACGGACTACAAGTGCAGTATGTGCTTCCCTATATACATGCACAACTGCATATGGGTTGACCATATACTGCTTGTTAAACACCACACCACATTTTCTAATGGTTTGTATAATGTGTTTGGAGGTGTATAAACTCCAATTTAAATGTGCCTGCTTTTCATCTACAGGCTACATTCAGGTGCACCTGGGAGGCTCTGGGCCATATCAGCCGGTCTCGGGTGGGGTTCACAGGCACCTCCCACCTCTCATTGTAAGCATGGTTACATGCTGGAGGTCACTGGTGAGCTGTTTGTGAGTCAGGCCTTACGCTCCCGTAATGCCCAACGGCCCCTGGTATCGCCCATACGGCATAGGTAGGTTGAGTGCTAGGGTCTCGGGCTATTTGAGAGACCTTGGCGTGGTGTCCGAGCTTAAGACATGTCCTCCTAGTAGGATGTGTTGAACTAACCTCTCAATTTTAACATCAGTGTGACCCTGGGTTCAGACCTGAGCGTTCTAGAAACGCGCGTTTTACGCGCGTTTTTGTCGCGCGTATTTCATCGCGTTTTTGCAAATAGGAAACGCGCGTTCGTATGCGCGTTTTTGTGATTGACTACTGTGGTGTCAATCACAAAACGCGCGACAAACGCCCCAAAAGAAGCTCAAGTACTTGTTTATGCGTCGGGCGTTTTACAGCGCGTTCAAACGCGCTGTAAAACACTCAAGTGAGAACCAGGGCCATAGGAAAGCATTGGTTTTCATGTGTTGAGCGTTTTACAGCGCGTTTGAACGCGCTGTAAAACGCTCAGGTGTGAACTTAGGGTGAGGGTTTAGTATTGCTGCTGAGTGCACCTGCCTTTGCTATGGTTATGTTTTTGATTGTTCTCCAAATACAATTATCGTATGTAGGATGGTTATTGTGGTACTTGTAGTCCGTTGCTGGCATCTTCCATTGTATGCATTTTTTTGCTGTTGATTGCTCCTAGGAACGGACTACAAGTGCAGGATGTGCTCCCCTATATACATGCACAACTGCATATGGGTTGAGCATATCCTGCTTGTTAAACACCACACCACGTTTTCTAATGGTTAATTCCTTATTCCATCTCCTGTTCTCCCCCCACACCCCACCACACCCCTCATCTTGGCAGAGGATTTTGCCTCATATTTCAAATAAAAAATATCAACAATGTCTGAGAAAGTTTCAACCAACAATCCCTGCAACCCCTCTAGACAGCTTTCAACATGCCAACATCTCTCCCATATTTAAGAAGCCTTCGTTGGACCCATACTCTTTATGCAACTATTTCCTTATCTCACTACTCCCATTTGCATCAAAACTACCAGAACAGAATATCCATCTCTAATTGTCGTCCTACCCCATATCCCACTCACTTTTTGGTCAGCTACAACTTTATCACTCCACTGAAACCACCGTACCAAAGTCACTGATGATCTGCTAACTGCCAAAGCTAAAGCTAATGTCATTACTCTGTACTCCATCTCCTTGACCTGTCCTCTGCGTTTGACACAGTCGACCACCCTCTGATGTTGCAAACTCACTTATCCCTCGGCATCAAAGACTTAGCCCTCTCCTGAATCTCCTCATACCTCAACAACCAAACATTCAGGGGGTCATTGCGGTGCAACAGTTAGTTCTGCCAAAATCTGCGATTTCTCCTCGCTAAAAAGGTCTAAAAAAAAGTGGGCATGGTGGGCGCGGGGAAGTGGACCAGCCGGTAAGCCTGTCTCATTTTCCACTTTCTACGTCTGTTTCAGGTGTATAAAATGGAAAAAGGACTAATTAATTAGAAAAAGGACTAATTGTAAGACAGTGAGGAAGCTGTCTTACATTATGAACTAGAGGAAGATCGGCCAAAGTTGTGTAGAGGCCTGCGCCTCTTCATAACTCCGGCAGAACCACAGCCAGCTTAGGGATTTATTAAGATCGGCATCTAAAACCCTGGTCTTAATAAATGTGCCCCTCAGTGTTTTCCACCTACTCATTTATTTCTGTTGGTGTTCCACTGTCCTTGAAACCTGACTTTTTTCCATTTACACCTTCAGTTTGGAATAACATATAGAGTCCCATGGCTTTCAATACTACCCCTATGCTAAAGACACTGAAATTTACCTCTCTGGCTCAAATTTCTCTTCCATGCTATCCACAATCCCAGAGTGTCTAATAGCTATATCTTCATTCTTCTTCTCTTCTTTTTTAAAACTCAACATGGAGAAAACAGAATTAATAATTTTTCCTGCATGTCACTTAGCCCCCCCCCTAACAGACCTATCAATTACATTTAATGGCACCAATGGCACATTTCATTCTGCCCTGTACTTCAAGCCACACATCCAAACCCTTACCACCTCTTCTCGCCTCCAATCCAAGAACATTTTTGTTCCTTTGTCAACCCTGATTTAACAAAAATACTAGAGAATGTTCTCGTCATCTCCCGCCTAGTGTACTGCAGCATCCTTCTACTTGGCCTCCCATCTAATACTCTTGCGCCCCTCCAATCTATCCCCAACCAGTTAATCCACATTTCCTGTCGTTTCATCTCCACCTCTCCTCTCTGCCAGTCCCTTCACTAAATCCCCATTTCCCAGCAAATTCAGTTGAAATTAGTAACAAAAACATATAAGGCCATCCACAATCTGACGTCTCCTTGCATTTTTGATCTACTTTCCCAATACATTCCCACACACAATCTCTGATCTTCACAAGACCTCCTTTTTTGCTCTCCTCTTGTCTTTTTTTTCTTGCACAATTGTGTACAAGATTTCTCATGTAAATCCCCCATACTGTGGTATCTAATACTTCGGCACATCAGATTCTCCCCCAGCATCCAAAACTTCAACAGCAGCCTGAAAACCCACCTCTTCAGAAAAGCTTACAGCCTACAATAACCCTGCTAGTACCACACAGCTGGATGACCAGTATCTCCTCTCACCTTCTGTCTCTGTACTCTTTATCTTGTAGATTGTAAGCTGTTATGGGCAGGGTCGGTTTTAGACAAAATGTGGCCCTGGGCAAAATGAAAAGTGGGGCCCCAAATCTTGTAATAATGTACTAACAATAAGGTCGATTCCGACCTTCCCTCACAGATTTACACCCATTAAAGCTCCTCACACAGATCTGCACCATCATGGCCCCAGAATGCCCCACATGCCCCCTCCCCTCACAGCAATGAGTTCCCCTCACTCACGGCATCTGAGAGTGTTAAAAACCCGATGCGTGGGATTCCTCTTCAGGCACGCTTTCCCCTAGCGGAGATTGGGAAAAGCACCCTGTTCTATAAATAAGCTGCAGCCTGCACTAGGCTTCCAGGCTCAGTGTTATTATATCCCAGTTCAGACCACTAGATGGCAGCACTGAACTGTGATATCGTGATTTCTATACAGAATAATGGAGAAATTTCCATCTGATGATTGTAAGTTGTGGTCCACTTGGGGGACTTAACAAAAAGAAAAAATGTAACGAAAAGTTTTGAAAATATAAAAAAACATAAAAATTAAAATAACCCCCATTCCCCAAAATAAAACAAACATAAAAGAATGCATTATGGGCATGCTAACATCAGGGGGGCTGCCTGGGTGAAATTCTGGGTATTTCCGGGTTCAGTTTTAAACCCGGATAACCCCTTTAATGGCACTTTCAAATAAATCATATATGTTGGATACATTCAGTACAGTGGAGGGTGTATCAGGAAACCACACTGATTGACCTGTGGAGGAGACCATAGTCACTGCATCCATAGGAAAATCATCAGTATCAAACCACAATTCATGGAGCTAAGAAAAATGGAACCTGCAAAGGCGGAGTGGTGAACTGGGAATACATGGCCCCCTTATCCCTAACAATGTGGTCTACAGCAGAGCAGCCAGTCTTGGAAAGGGAACATGGGCTGCGGCTAAAAAGTAGTGTTTTAGTGATCAGTGTGAAGTGTGGTGCTGCTAGTTGACGGGGGCCACCCAACCCACCCATATTATAATCTGCCACTGCATAGATGTCATTTTGTAATTTGCATATACCCATGATTTAAATCTAAAAAATATACAACCTTTCCGGCAGAACCTGTTTTACCAAGTCATGTGGAATCATAAATGCATAAACCTGTTCTGTTTCTTAGGCAGTGTCTGGTCCTTAAACCCGTGCCAATGTATATTTGTAGCATGAGTTAAGCTGGCGGTCTGAGTAATCGGCAGGTAAATGTCAAGTGCCCGGCTGTCAGAAACTGCTGAGATCCCTGGTGAGAAGATAGAAATGCAGCATGCTGAGCCACAGGAAAAACGCAGTGGCTGTAGGAGCTGCGGAGGATGGGAGGGGTATTATTGATGATGGCTAATCCATCTCCCTCTAGCAGTCCCCATGCAGCGAGTGGAGGGTGCACCCTTTCTTTCCCTGGGTGTCCCCCTGGAGTCATAGCCATTTACCCGTAAAAATAGTCTTTATTGAATTATAGCACCAGCATTTCTCTGGCACTCACATTCATTCCATGATGGCATCACAGGTCTTTCCTACTTCTCTCCACTGCACAAGGTTTGCTGTCTGCATCTTTTGCAGCCCCATTAAAATGAATGGGTCCACACCAGTCCTGCAAAATTGCGGAACGGATGCGGACTCTTTCATACGGTCATATGAATGTAACCTTAGGTGTATATATAAATTAGAAAGAAACCTGTATCTTTCATGAAATGCCTCAAAAATCACTTTGACAACTCCACAAAAAAGTCTTATAACTATCGTGTACTAAAACTGAGACGAACAGTGTACTGCAAAATACAGGTGCAAAATACCTTGGACCTGTACAGGTAAAAAATGTCGTCTCTCCATACTATTCCCTTTCCATATGCCCTGTTAGTGCATATCGCTGTCAAACAGAAGCCTTCACTATCCGGTTGCAGAGTTCAATTTAAACAAAAGTAAAATATAGGTTAGAAAACTAGAAAAGCACATACAAAACAAATGAAAAATAATAGGCAGCTTTATATGTGCCATGGTAGGAAAATCTCAGATATAAGGCTCATGCACACGAATGTATTTTCTTTCCGTGTCCATTCAGATTTTTTGGCGGACCGTTGCTGGCGGAAAATGCTGTGTTGCTGCTACTGAAATAAAAAGTCCTTGCTGCGTTTCTGCTACTGTAAAAAATACAACCATACACATGCTCACATGTGAAAGTACCCAAGTATGTCTCTTTTTGGCGTACTCTTTCAATCATCTCTCAGAACTAAAACTGATATTTACATGATTATCTTCCCGCCAAATGTCTTTTGACTTCTACCACTGATTAAGAAAATTTTTAAAGAGTATTGTTGGTTATTTGATTGTAAAAAGAATGAGAGGTAAACTTTATTTTCTGGTGTAGGGTTTTGTCCTTGATCACAGGTAAGTGCACTAGTTTGAGGTGGTTTTAGGGCATTTGTAAATGAGGAAATAGTACCTACCCTTGAAGCTCCCAAGGACCTTGGCTTGTTGTAAACCATATTTGCACATCAGTCACCCATGACATGAAGACCAGGGACTCCACAGCTTAGTAAAGTTAGCACCAATTTCTATGATTCAGTGGATCCACATTTCAGTTACTACATACTGTTTTCTCAACAACAATGATAGAAGGAATATAGCAGTAGGAAACAAGGAGGGGTGTGGATAAAGTATATAGAATTTCACTATATTCGCCAGCCTGTTATTAAAGGGAATCTGTCACCTGGCTATCCACAATTTTTTTTTCTTTTAGCCTAGGGCAATAAAGTACCTTATATCCATATGTGTTCTTCATTTTGCCGTGTCTCTTGTATTTTCTGTTAAAAACCGCTTTATCAATTATGTAAATTAGGCTGTAAGGAGCCCAGAGGGGCGTTTTTTCTCTTCCAAGGAGCCCAGGAACGCCCCCCTGATGTGCCCAGACCGCCTAAATTTGAATCTGAAGAACGCCTCCAGCATCTGAAATCCGCTCCGCCCCCCGGCTACCTCCGCTCTCTGCCCGGAATACATTGCTGATCTTATTCTCTGTGGCCGCTGGAAATCTCACGCAGGCGCAGTGCCGGCGATTGCCTGCGCGTTCCGATGGCAACTAAGGGCAACAGCGCTCCGAAAACGTCACTGGGCTCAGCGCATGCCCAGTGACACTATTGAGGCTGTTGCCCTCAGTTGCCTTCGGATCACGCAGGCGCAGGCAATCGCCAGCACTGCGCTTGCGCGAGATTTCCAGCGGCCGCAGAGAATAAGATCAGCAATGTATTCCGGGCAGAGAGCGGAGGTAGCCGGGGGGTGGAGCCGTTAACCTCGCCTCTGGGACGCGATTTCAAATTCAAATTTAGGCGGTCTGGGCACATCAGGGGGGTGTTCCTGGGCTCCTTTGAAGAGAAAAAACACCCCTCTGGGCTCCTTACAGCCTAATTTACATAATGGATAAAGCATTTTTTAACAGAAAATACAAGAGACACGGCAAAAATATGAACACATATGGATATAAGGTACTTTATTGCCCTAGGCTAAAGGAAAAAATAATTTTGTGGATAGCCAGGTGACAGATTCCCTTTAAGCTCTGTAGATGTACACACACACACAAAAAATCTACACACATTAAACTGGAATTTACTCCACAATACATAAAATTTACAACAAAAAAAGTTGTGAGATGTGTTAATGAGAGCAAGCAATACTTTAAAGAGAACCTGTCACCACAAAATGCAATGTAATCTGAAAGCAGCATGGTGTAGAGCAGGAGAAGCCAAGGAGATTGATATATATTTTTGTGGGAACAGATTCAGTAAAACCTGTAATTTTATACATTTATATCTTTGTTTTTTCACTTCCTGCAAAAAACTTCAGTACAAAGAGGAGGTGCTATCAGTGACTGACAGCCATCTCTTATGCACACATATACAAACAATCCTTTCAGTCACTGATAACTCCTCCCTCGTGTACCGATAGCTGTTCACAGGAGGTAGAAAAAATGCAAAGATATAAATGTATAAATCACAAGTTTCCCACAAAACTATATAGCAGTCTGCCCAGCTCCTCCTGCTCTAAAACAAGGTGCTTTTAGATTGCACTGCATTTCTTGGTGACAGATCCTCTTTAAGGAGTTGCGTATACAAGGAAAGTAGTTGGCTTTTAAAAAATATAATATAAATCTGTCCATCATATGGTTTTGGTGGGTACTGGTTTTCACTGAAGATGTCTAGTGGCATATGGAGATCTACTTCAGGCAATGCTCTATGTCAAAAGTATGTGAATTAGCTCTCCTCCAAAAGGAAAACATCTACCTTATATAAGCCAAGCCAGAGACTTCTCCAAAAGGAAGAGACAACCATCTGTTACAAGGTTCTGCCCCACATCAGTTCAGAGATGGGCACTGTTTGGCTGAATGAGATGTATTTGATGTAGGCTCCAGGCAGTGGCGTTCATAGAGAAGTAAGGGCCCCATAGCAAGGAATAAACCAAGCCCCCCACACAGGACAGGAGGGTTTCCACCTAAACCCCTTTCAGTGACCTTTGGGCCATTTATTCCACTGCATCATTTGCTAAAAGTTGTTCCTTTAGAGGGTAGAGTCCTGACCAAGTTTTCACCCCCAGTAGAAGAGGGGATGATCCCAACTGGGCCCCCTCTTGCCCTGGGCCCCATAGCAGTCGCATGATCTGCCACTATGGTAGTTACGCCCCTGGCTCCAGGGGTGTGCTGGCGCTTGCTGAGGTGATCCAGTGGTGTATGGATAGTGGTGATACTCCATGGGAAAAAGTATGTCAATTAATGAAGAAAGCTGCCTACCTCGTATCTGCCATACTGGAGACTCCTTCGAAAGAAAGAGATGAGGGGCAAGAACCCCTAAAAAGCTGTCTATAGATTGGTGTTTCTTCCTTTTTGAGGCTCTGATTTGCATGTATGTGCTGATTTTCATCCTTTTGGAGGAGAGCAAATTTCTATACTATTTTTCCCACTAAAAATCAGTACCACCGAGAGTCACAATAAAAAACATCTCATACAGCAAAACAGTAGCCTGCTCAGTCATGACAGGGGGCAAGGACTCTAAAACAGCTGCAACCTAGAAGCCTTGTCTACAGAAAGTATTGTTTTACTAGTAAGAGGTAGTTTTCTTCCTTTTGGAGGAAAGCTAATTGACATCCATCATATGGTTAAAGAGATGCCGATGTTTGGAAGAATACTATTAACACAATAATGTATATGTTAATTGTGGGGCTGTAAAGGGTTACAGTCTGCTTCTACAAAGCCTCCCTGAAGACAGTGAGTGCTTAATTGCAAAATGTGTTGTAACCAAAGGGGTCAATAAAAGAGTTTTATTATTATATAGTTCATATTTACCATGTATGTGCTGGAACCTGAGATTTTAGAGCTGAATAGCTGATGCTAACCAAACTTGTCAGCATGTGATTAATGTGAAGAACACACACACCTATTTTTTGGCATGTGTCATGAAATATTCTGCACAATCTGAAGCGACTGATCTAAGTGTTAGGGACCTGCTTACTAAAAACAAAGAAAGGCCACTTATTTCTCACTAAGCTGTTCAAGTGGTGGAAAACATATATTAAATGAATATTGCAAAATCAACGAGAGACCTAACAGACAGCAATGCATGAAGACGGCAGTACAAGACGACTGGTAAAGGTATTGTATTCATTTGTTTCCAGTTTGATTTCGATTATGTAAACTGCCATAATATTTGATGACTGACAAACATTTACATAGTATGTAGTAAAAGTACATGTTAATTCATTTACAAAAGGGAAAGATAGCTGCTAACATTTGGGCAAAGCTTGAATTTCATGATAGTAAGGTATACTGAACGAGCATGTAGTAAATAAATAACATTGTTACAATAACCCACATAGAACACAAAAATGATGCGAATGTATAATATGTATCTAACAAAAATTTTAAATACATTAAAATGAATACAGGTCCACATGAAATAATCATTTTAATCTGTAGTGTGTTTGTCAAGCTGTCCTCACTGGGTTTGCAAGAAGTTCTTTTAAATATAAAGTTCTAGGTTCCAGAAGTTTTCTGAGTTCCATGGTGTTTAGATGACCAGATCGGGACATCTGCTTTGTACAGAAGTAGGTTGATACAATGCTATAGGGATATTTTCATCCAGGTACTTAATACTTGGTTGTGCTTTTGAAGATGGCATTGAGCAAAACAAGAGTGAGCCCCCAAATATAAGGAAAAAAGAGCCAAACCAGCACATAAACATAGCTTCTCCAAACTCCCATCGGGGAACAATTTCTGGGACTGTCTCATCCCAAAATTCCTGGACTGTGTCATAAGCTATCCAAGAAACTGGTATTAAAGCAGTGATACCCGAGATCAAAAGTAAAATCCCACCAAGAAGTGCTAGTTTCTTTTTGTTATTTTGTTCTCCAGTCTTCAGACATTCCAAACACATGGTAGAAACAATAAGACCAATAATTCCTAAACCATCCGAGAGAAACATCAGAATCCTTGCCATCTGGAGTGAGAATGGCAATGCCAAAAAGGAATCAAAATCTTTGCACTGCATGCCACCTTCATCTTGCACTACACACGTCTGCCAAAGTCCAGTGTTCCAGATTTCCATTTCATTCAGATCTAGGTTCAGGTTTTTCCAGAGAGGCACAAAAGTGCTAACACAAGTAAGAACACATCCCAGCAATGCAAAAAACATTGCACCACATTGCAGCTTTAGCCTGTGGGTAACAGCCATTAAGTCTAGAGTCTACCAGGACAAATAGGATGATGGAAGAAGCTTGCTGTGCTAACGCCGGTGATCCAGATCTTAGTGGTGTGCTGGTATTGGAGTTAGTGGCATTAAATATGAGCTGTTGTATGTCATTTAATTCCATTGCAATTTCTGCCTATGTTTAGTGAATGAAGTACTCGGTTACAGTTGCTGGATTTCAGCCAATAAAGCACTATTGCCTTACGGACAGACTCTGGAGTGATGTCATCATTGATGACAATGATTTAAAGGAGCGGTTTGCACTGAACACTCTTATGGTCATTGCTATTTTGAACTCTAAATTAAAGTGAACAGCTATGAGATATGACAGATGAGTTTAACACTATTTATAAACCAACTTTCAAAGGCAAGGGCTTATTTGTACTAGTGGATAAAATGCAAGGACAATTTGCATCCTGAAAAGTAGTCATCACACCAAGCATAATGTGCCCTATAGACTAAAATAGTAGGCTAAGAACAAAATAATAGTATTTCTGTATAATGGATATTCAGGATGAAAAATATGGGTCTTTTCATATGTAACAAACCAGTTTAATTAAATTTAGGGGGTCATTTATCAATCTGAAATATCTGAAATATCTTAGCCTAGCACAATATTTTATCAAATTATTGAAATGAAACCTTGGTAAAATATCCACAAGTGTAGAATCAAATTAATTAAATTATTGAGAATATATCTAGATGTAAGAATACAAAAAACTGTTTGTCACTGGACAAAAGGGGAATCCAAGTAGAAGCTGTGCAGCACAGCTGGGAAAAATTATGGGGGTCATTTATTAAGCTGTAATATGCCTATATAAGACAAATTCAAATGCAGATTGTGGCCCAAAAGCTAGTTGCGCCGCAATCTGCGACTTCTCCCTGCTCACGCCAGTTCTAAAAAAGTGGATGTAGTGTGGGAGGGGAAGTGGACAGGCTGGCCGACCCATCTCATTTACCATTTTTTACGCCTGTTTCAGGCATAGAAAAAGGTATAAATGTATGACAGCTAGGAGGCTCTCACATTTAGAAGAGGCGGTGAATCCGCCAAAGTTATGAAGAGGCCAGAGCAGACGCTGGTCTTAATAAGTGGGCCTCTAGGAGCAACCAGGGTGTTGCTGTTACACATAGAAGCTCTGCTTTCTTTTCAACTGCCACGTCCCCAGCACTTTGTTTGACAGGGCCAGCTAGTGTACACATCACCACGCCAGGCCCTGCCTATCAAAGTGGAGAGGACGCAGCAGTTGCAGAGAGAGCAGAGCCTCTAGGTGTCCCATAAATAAACAACTTCAGATGGCACTCCAATTTATCCAGTTTAACATGAATATCTTTATTTATACAGCCATGAATGGTGCATCAATAATATAGCAACGTTTTGGACCTATAGATTGTATGGCCCTTTTTGAAACATGTGTGTATTGCACTCTCTGGATGACAGCAAATGGTAGTCTGAAGTAGTTTATTTATGGGATACTTAATTCACGGGTGGAAAGTAGAGATGAGCTTCTTCATGATGAAATGGATGAAGTAAATATCCACGAAGCGCGAGGAAATTCGTCTTCACGGTGAATCAAATTTTTCCTGAAATTTGGATTGAAGTCCATTTCGTGAACTTCAATTCGCTCAATACTAGTGGAAGGGACCGCCGAGGGACGAGCACCTAATAAAAGCCTCTACTGTTTATGATTGTTTATGAATTTTTCTCCGCAATGTGGGGACATATGAACATAGAAAAATGAGTAAAACACAGATGCCTTCAGCTACAGGTCAGTGCACATGCAACAGGTCAGTCAGTTTCATAGGACCGATGTCCTTTAAAGGGGTTTTCCAAGATTCTGATATTGATGACCTATCCTCAGCATAGGTGGGGGTCTGACACTCAGTACCCCTGCCGAACAGCTGTTTGAGGAGGTTGGGGCGCCATCCACTGGATAGGGCTGTGCTTGATATTGCAGCTCTGCCCCGTTAACTTGAATGGGACTGGGCTTCATCTAGGTCACATGACCGATGAATGTGACATTATTGGCCTAGGAACAGGCTGTGGCCTCTTCAAACAGCTGATCGGCAGGGTTGCTGGGAGTGAGATCCCCACTGACTAAGAAGTGATGTATCCAAAGGTCAGCCTTGCATTAGTGCTGCTGATTTTGCAATGGATTGTTCCAAAAGCAAAATCTGCCATGATGACATATATTTACAACTATTTTTTCCACACAGAAAGGAAAGAAAATCGTCCAGATATGCAAAGAAGTGAGTAAAAGGGGGATTTAAATTCATGCAACAACCTCTTTAAAGCTACATACACATAAATCCACTTTAGAGCTGGTACATATTGGTTTGTGACCAGCAATGATACAGTATAAGCAATACAGGGGATGAAAACAAAGGAGGGACTGGGATAAAATATATAGAATTTCAACTTAATTAGCCTTTTATTAGGTGCAATAGATGTATACAAATAAAACTACACACATGAAACTACAATTTACTCCACAACACAAGAAATGTGCAATATAAAATCTGGGATGTGTCACTGAGAACTGGCAATGTGTCAGGGAGGAAGTAAAATGAGAATTTTTGGGATGAGAGGTTTTATCCTTAATATGGAGGGTAACCTGTTGGTCTGGACGTAGGCCAAGTGGAGACTTAGACTGAGAGAGTGTGCTGTTTGTGTAGAAAGCATGGGAACGTGACTACAAGCGATCACATCAGTGAAAGACTGGGACGGGAACCTTCCTAAGCCAACTAATAAGCAAACGTAACAGTGTAAAGGCACACCTTTTGGCTTTCTAGTCTATGTATACACTGTTTAAATCTTTGGATTAGTAAATCTATCACAATAAAACCAGAGTCTAAGAGGTCAAATATGATGGTCGAGTGTGGGGTGCATGGATTAACAGGAAGCCTGTGACCAGGGGCGTAACCCTTCTGTCCTGTGTGGGGGGCCTGGTTTGATCCTTGCTATGGGGCCCTTACTTCTCTATGTATGCTACTGCCTGTGGCATATTAGAAGGTGGTTAAATATCTGTGATTGGAGTGGTCTCACACTGCTGTCGTTGTGTAAAGCCATCTTTAAAAATCTAACATCTGCAGTATATATATGGCAGATTTCAGGTAGGTGTTAAATCAAAACTGTTAAACCGTATGTCATTTAATACCATTGAAATTTCTGTGTATGTGTAGTGAATGAAGTTCTAAGTTACTGGATTTCAGCCACTAAAACACTATTGCCTTACATCGAGCTCATCATTGATGGCAGTGGTCTGAAGGAAGGGGTTGCACTGAACACTCTTATGTTCACCGTTTTAGTGAGCAGCTGTGAGATGACAGTTTCACACTAATTTTAGGCCAGGCTTTCAATAGCAAGAGCTCATATTATAGGTTGAAGAGTACTTCCCACATTTTGTGTGGAATTCTATTATGTCCAGACTAAAATAGTAGGCTAAGTAAAAAATGAATTATGTTGCTGCAAAATGGATATACAGTGTCAGTCTAGAAATGTAGGCACATGCAAATACCAGGACTTATATATATATATATATATATATATATATATATATATGTCACAAACCTGCAGGTGTGGACACACTGTGCTACGTGTCCTACCTCCTCTGAGGGCGTTGTCTAAGTGAACCACTCGATCTTCACAGTACCCCTTATGGTGGGGATAGACTTTCCTGAGGGGAACACCAGGTCGCTACCTCTTGAGGAGGTTTAATAAGCACGGTGGATCCTAGCATGTATGCTGTGCCCGCACTCCCTGGATTTTATGTGGCTGTCATGGCCCATCACAGGTAGGATTTAGCGTTAGGACCACTCATAGAGGCTTCCTTGGCGTGGCGAGTGGCTTATTACTTTTTGATCAAAATGTACACTAACGCCTCTGATAACTTCTAGCATAGAGGCAGGGCAAAGTGCTGGTTGCAGAGTGCTGTTGCATTTCTGTATTTGTATGTATATTCTGCCGTGGCTGCGTGCACCTCCATACAGGGACATGCTGACTGAACCCCCCTTGTGTTTCTGTGTAGTATATGCTGGAGGTGTGGCTGCCTCCACTCAGTCGTGCACACCTGACTAGTTTGTCTGCCCTAGAGGCTGGTTTTAATCAGAGTAAGTATAAGACTGAACTTGCATTCATAGTACCTACTAATAGCCATCTGGCTCCAGGAAGAGTACACATAGTGGTCTCAGAATGCATGTTGGTACCTGCGTCCCTGGATCTAATGGAGGCTGTTATGGCACTAAAAAGGATAATAATAAGCACGGTGGATCCTAGCATGCATGCTGGGCCTGCAATCCCTGGATTTTATGTGACTGTCATGGCCCATAACAGGTAGGATTTAGCGTTAGGACCACTCATAGAGGTGGCCTTGACACGGCGAGTGGCTTATTACTTTTTGATCAAAATGTACAGTAACGCCTCTAATAACTTCTAGCATAGAGGCAGGGCAGAGTGCTGGTTGCAGAATGCTGTTGCATTTCTGTGTTTGTATGTATATTTTGCCATGGCTACGTGCACCTGCATACAGGGACGTGCTGACTGAACCCCCCACCCTTGTGTTCTTGAGGAGGATAGGCACACAAGGCAGCTGGTCCAGGTGGACCAGGAGGTACCTGAGAAAGGTACCAGAGGTACAAGCATTGTCAGCAGGCTGAGTCGTCCCAAGGAGCAACAGTGTAGGACCGAAGATTGAGGCAGAGGCGAAGTCAGACTTGCAATAGGTGGCACAGGTACAAGTCAGGCAATCCGGGTCAGCAACAGGAGAGTCAAGGCAAGCAGGCAGGGATCAAACAGGTAGCAAAGTCCAGGAACACAAGTATGAGTCAGGAACATAAGTGGATATAAGGAACCTTAGCAAGACACAAGGACCTTAACACTGAGGCATCTGGGAAGGGGGTTGAGCCACTTATATATGTGCAGGAGGGCCAGGATTGGTTGGCGAGGTCACATGATCCAACCTATAAAACACAGGAAGTGACACGCATCGGCCCTTAAGGAAATGCTGCAGGAAACAAGCAGCAAGCATGTTGTGGCCAAGGCTGAAAGGAAACACTGGCAGCAGATCACCGCTGAACACGGTGCCTGGGACCGCGGCGGTAAGCAGGGGAACAGCGGCTCACAACAGCTGCTGTTACAGTACCCCCCTTACACCCCTCTTCTTGAGTCCACGATGAGACAGAAACCTTTTTATCAAGTTTGGAGCATGAATGTTCTCTTCTGGTTTCCAAGACCTCTCCTCAGAATGACTTTAACCTCAGATATCTCGTCAGAATCTTCAGATACCGGAGTTGGAGTAGAAGGAGCCATCGAGAAGCAATTAAGAACTACTGGTTTTAGTAAGGACACGTGGAAGGCATTAGGAATACGCAAAGAGAGAGGCAGACGTAACCTATATGTCACTTTGTTGATCCTCCTCAATACTTCAAAGGGTCCAAGGAACCTAGGAGCAAACTTGAAACTGGGAACCCTTAAGCAGATGTTTTTAGAGGAGAGACATACTTTATCTCCAGACAAGAACTGAGGCGTTTTTCTTCTTCTATTTTCTTCATTAGTTTTCATGCGAGTCACCACTTTGTTAATGCAGTCTATGGTGTCACGCCAAATCTTCCAAAAATATCTAAAAGAGGAATCCGCATCTGGTACCCCAGAAGATGTAGGAAAAGGGAGAGGAGTACGAGGGTGTTGTCCATAAACGACAAATAATGGAGAGGTTCCAGTAGACTCACTAGAGAGGTTGTTATAGGAGAATTCAGTCCAAGGTAGCAATTGTACCCAGTTGTCGTGTTGGGGGCTCTACTTGCCTGTTTGTCTGGGGATGATAACCGGAAGAGACGTCCTGCTCAAAGCATGCGTATTTTCTCTCCTCTTCTCAGAACTCTCATAGAAATGAATGGAGCAGGCTGGGAATTGTAGTTTCACAACAGCTGGAGTGGCAGAGGTTGCTTATCCCTGCTCTATAGCTTAGAGGTAAACTGGACTCCGTGATCGGAAACAATATGCCAAGGTAGACCATGCAAGCGGAATATGTGTCTCACGAACATTTTAGCAAGTTCAGCAGCCGAAGGCAGTCCAGCCAAAGGAATAAAGTGCGCCATCTTGGAGAACCTATCCATAACCACCCAGAAAGATTTTACATCTGGCAGAACTGTAACAAAGTACATGGCAATGTGTTGCCATGGGGCATCAGGAACAGGAAGAGGTAACAACAGCCCGGGTGGTTTGGTCCTGGAGACTTTATTCTGAGCACAGACACTGTACCCCTGCTCACCGCCACAGTTCTGGTCGCCATGCTCACCTGTGATCATGGTCTGTGTTTCCCTGTCTCTGCTGCTGCTCTGGAGATTCCACTCTGCAGCTTCCAGTCAACCTGAACGTTGCTTGTGCTCGGCTGCTGTACGCATCACTCCTTGGGCGAGGCTGTGTTGTGTCAGGTGATTCCATTGACCTACCCTGGCTCTGCTGGAGGTATTTAAGTGACTCAGCCCTCTACCCAAGCGCGTCAGAGTCAAGGTCCTCTCTTGTGCAATTGAGCTTGTTACCACTTGTGTCCCTGACTACGTGCCTTGTTCCTAGACTACGCTCTTCGTCTTATCCCTGCTTGCTTGCATCACTCCCCCTGTTGCCGACCCGGATTGTCTGACTTCATTCCTGTGCCACCTGCCCTGACCCTTTGCTTGTCTTGACTACGTCTCTGCCTTGTCCACCGGTTCCTGTCTGGTTGCTCCTGGTAATGACCCTGCCTGTCTAACTACGTCTGTACTGTCGGTACCTTCACAGGTACCTCCTGGTCTGCCCGGACCAGCTGCTACCAACTCTGGGACTGCCCTGGAGTGGTACCTGGCAGCTACCCTAACGGTCGAAGTCTATCCTCACCACCAGAGGCTCTAGCAAAGACCAGGTAGCTGCTTAGTCACACCCTCCAGGGTACAGCAAGTCTGTAGCACAGTGGGTCCACTTCCACTGATTCGTGACAAGGGCGCTCGCAAAACCAATCGATCAAAATCAGCACAGCAAAAGCCAAATGGCGCTCCAAAAATTACTGCCACAGAAAAGGATAATGCACCAAAGTGCATTCAATTTTACAAATCCCCTTCCATAGTCATAACTAACTGCACCTAATGTTTCATTTGTAAGGGCCCTTTAAGTTGTTGTCCCATAGCAGCTACTATACATGATTACATAGTTTCTATGGTTGAAAAAAGACATCAAGTTCAACAAATGGACTGGTGGGGATGTGAATTTTACAACATAAGAGTAAGACCCAAACTTCTACACTTTTCTTAAAGGGTTTCTGTCACCAGGTTTAACCCTATGAAGTTAGCTGACATTAGCGATGTGCTAATGCCAGCTAAACCTAACTAGCCTATTCTTACTTTTCTCAGTGCCTGCATTAACCTAAAAATCGAACTTTTATAATATGCTAATGAGGCTCTAGGAGCAGGGGGGGCGTTGTTCCTGCTCCTAGAGCCTCCGTTCTCCCACCTTGGTCTCCTCCCTCCAGGTCTTGATTGACAGGGCCAGGCAGCGCTTGCGTCTGTCTGCCAGCCCTGTGCTCGGATGTAGTCTCGCGCCGTTACGAACTCAGCGCTGGCGCGGTGAGGAACCTGGCAGCCGACGAGCGTCTTTCCCTCACCGCGCCTGCGCTGAGTTCAGAACGGCGCCAGATTTAATCCGAGCACAGGGCTGGCAGACAGACGCAAGCGGTGCCTGGCCCTGTCAATCAAGACTTGGAGGGAGAAGACCAAGGTGGGAGAACGGAGGCTCTAGGAGCAGGAACAACGCCCCCCCCCCCTGCTCCTAGAGCCTCATTAGCATATTATAAAAGTTCGATTTTTAGGTTAATGCAGGCACTGAGAAAAGTAAGAATAGGCTATTAGGTTTAGCTGGCATTAGCACATCGCTAATGTCAGCTAACTTCATAGGGTTAAATCTGGTGACAGAAACCCTTTAAGCATTAATGTTCTTAAATTTTTGTAGCATTCATCATCATGCCTGCTGTCCTGGTAGTTACACCAATGAACCTACACATTACACCTACAGGATTTTTTAAATCCATAGACGTTAATATAGAATTGGTCACTCTTTGCAGTGAAAACCGCTTCCCTTCTTATGTTAAGGCTTGTATTGCTGTTTTCTCAAAAAAACAAAACAAAAAAAACTTTAACTGTCTGAAGATGCCCTGTAAAGTAGTTTGGCCTACTATGTCTGGGGTTTTTACTCAGAGATATAAAATGCTACTCTCTGGATTGACAAATACGCATTATACAGTCGTGGCCAAAAGTTTTGAGAATGACACAAATATTAGTTTTCACAAACTTTGCTGCTAAGCTGCTTTTAGATCTTTGTTTCAGTTGTTTCTGTGATGTAGTGAAATATAATTACACGCACTTCATACGTTTCAAAGGCTTTTATCGACAATTACATGACATTTATGCAAATGTATGCAAAGAGTCAGTATTTGCAGTGTTGGCCCTTCTTTTTCAGGACCTTTGCAATTCGACTGGGCATGCTCTCAATCAACTTCTGGGCCAATTCCTGACTGATAGCAACCCATTCTTTCATAATCACTTCTTGGAGTTTGTCAGAATTAGTGGGTTTTTGTTTGTCCACCCACCTCTTGAGGATTGACCACAAGTTCTCAATGGGATTAAGATCTGGGGAGTTTCCAGGCCATGGACCCAAAATGTCAACGTTTTGGTCCCCGAGCCACTTAGTTATCACTTTTGCCTTATGGCATTGTGCTCAATCGTGCTGGAAAATGCATTGTTCTTCACCAAACTGTTGTTGGATTGTTGGAAGAAGTTGCTGTTGGAGGGTGTTTTGGTACCATTCTTTATTCATGGCTGTGTTTTGGGGCAAAATTGTGAGTGAGCCCACTCCCTTGGATGAGAAGCAACCCCAAACATGAATGGTCTCAGGATGCTTTACTGTTGGCATGACACAGGACTGATGGTAGCGCTCACCTTTTCTTCTCCGGACAAACCTTTTTCCAGATGCCCCAAACAATCGGAAAGAGGCTTCATCAGAGAATATGACTTTGCCCCAGTCCTCAGCAGTCCATTCACCATACTTTCTGCAGAAGATCAATCTGTCCCTGATGTTTTTTTTGGAGAGAAGTAGCTTCTTTGTTGCCCTTCTTGACACCAGGCCGTCTTCCAAAAGTCTTCGCCTCACAGTGCATACAGATGGGCTTACACCTGCCTGCTGCCATTCCTGTGCAAGCTCTGCACTGGTGGCACTCTGAGCCCGCAGCTGAATCCTCTTTAGGAGACGATCCTGGCGCTTGCTAGACTTTCTTGGACGCCCTGAAGCCTTCTTAACAAGAATTGAACCTCTTTCCTTGAAGTTCTTGATGATCCTATAAATTGTTGATTGAGGTGCAACCTTAGTAGCCACAATATCCTTGCCTGTGAAGCCCTTTTTATGCAACACAATAATGGCTGCACGCGTTTCTTTGCAGGTCACCATGGTTAACAATGGAAGAACAATGATTTCAAGCATCACCCTCCTTTTAACATGTCAAGTCTGCCATTTTAACCCAATCAGCCTGACATAATGACCTCCAGCCTTGTGCTCGTCAACATTCTCACCTGAGTTAACAAGATGATTACTGAAATGATCTCAGCAGGTCCTTTAATGACAGCAATGAAATGCAGTGGAAAGGTTTTTTGGGGATTAAGTAAATTTTTATGGCAAAGAAGGACTATGCAATTCATCTGATCACTCTTCATAACATTTTGGAGTATATGCAAATTGCTATTATAAAAACTTAAGCAGCAACTTTTCCAATTTCCAATATTTATGTAATTCTCAAAACTTTTGGCCACGACTGTACACTTGTATTGCTATTTTTGCAAAACAAAAAAACATTCAAACTATCTGGAGATGCCCTGTCCAATATTTTGGACTACCATTTCAAGCGTTTTCACTGAGATTTAAAACACTACTCTCTAGATTGTAAAACACGTGCTGTACACTAGTATTGCTATTTTCTCAAAACAAAGAAACAATTGAACTATCTGGAGATGCTCTGTAAAATAGCTCGGCCTACTATTTCAACACTAGGTCCAACACCCCGCACTCCCACGATAAGATGGTTGAGTAGATGCCATTTCATAGTTTACTTGCTCGCCATTTCAACTGCAGCAGTGAGCAGGTGTAATTACATTCATTTCCATCAGACTGATCATTCAAGCGTATAGCAAAGAGCCATCCGATTGAAGTGAATGGGATGACTTAGGTGAAATTACACCTGCTCATCGCCGCTGTTGCGACAGCGAGCTGGTAAAATATGAAGAGAAGGCTGCACTGGCACAGTGCGCTGCTTACTCTTCAACCTTCTGATAAGTGGGGGGGTCGCGTTTGCCACAAGCCACAGTGTTTCTATCCAACCTCATTAAACTATAATGGGATAAGCAGAGACCTGTCCACAACCCAGCAAATATGCCAAGATCAGCCAGACAAAAAGCAGTCCCCATTATAGTTTAATGGGGCCAGAGAGCAACGCTGTGTCTTCCAGCACCAGGACAGCCTGCTGTCTCACAACGCTAGTGTGAAACTAGCTTAAAACAAGTGTTGTATACTTGCATTACTATATTCCCATAACAAAATAAAGATGCCCTACAAAATAGTTTGGCCTAATATTTCCGGTGTTTTCACTCAAAGATTTACTCTCTGAATTTCAAAACATGTGTTGTTCATTTGTAAAACAAACAAATACTGTTCTTCAATTACAGTTGTGTTCAAAAATATTCAACCCCCACTGAAATTGAGTGTTTTGGCCAGTTTGACATTGATTTTGATCATTTCAGTCATCTTGTTTACAATTAAATCAAAGAGGCACTTGTAAGTCAGACAAATATAACATACCATTTATAATGAAATAACCACAAATGTCTTTTTTGTGCTCACATCATTATCAGTTTTATTCAACCCCCAAGTGACATTCAATCTTAGTACTTAGTACAACATCCTTTTCCAGTTATAACAGCTTTTAAACGTGAAGCATAGCTTGACACAAGTGTCGTGAAGCGATCTACGGGTATCTTCGCCCATTCTTCATGGGCAAAAGCCTCCAGTTCAGTCACATTCTTAGGCTTGCGCGCTGCAACTGCTTTCTTTAAGTCCCACCAGAGGTTCTCAATCGGTTTTAAGTTTGGTGACTGCGATGGCCACTTCAAAATGTTCCAGCCTTTAATCTGCAACCATGCTCTAGTGGACTTGGAAGTATGCTTGGGATCATTGTCCTGTTGAAAGGTCCAACGTCTCCCAAGCCTCAGGTTTGTGACGGACTGCATCACATTTTCATCCAATATCTCCTGGTACTGAAGAGAATTCATGGTACCTTGCACACGCTGAAGCTTACCTGTACCTGTAGAAGCAAAACAGCCCCAAAGCATGATTGACCCCCCGGCATGCTTCACAGTAGGCAAGGTGTTTATTTCTTCATGGGCCTTGTTCTTCCTCCTCCAAACATAGCGTTGATCCATGGGCCCAAACAGTTCTAATTTTGTTTCATCATTCCACAGAACACTATCCCAAAACTTTTGTGGTTTGTCCACATGACTTTTGGCATACTGCAGTCGACTCTTCTTATTCTTTGGAGACAGCAAGGGGGTGCGCCTGGGAGTTCTGGCATGGAGGCCTTCATTACGCAGTGTGCGCCTTATTGTCTGAGCTGAAACTTCAGTACCCGCATCTGACAAATCTTTTTTCAGTTCCTCAGCAGTCACACGGGGACTTTTCTCCACTTTGCGCTTCAGCTAGCGCACAGCAGTCGAAGTCAGCATCTTCTTTCTGCCACGACCAGGTAGCGTTTCAACAGTGCCCTTTGCCTTGAATTTTTCGAATGATGCTTCCTATGGTGTCTCTTGGTATGTTTAACATCTTTGCAATCTTCTTATAGCCATTGCCCTTCCTGTGAAGAGAAATCACCTCTTCTCTTGTCTTCCTGGACCATTATCTTGACTTCACCATGTTTGTAAACACACCAGTAAATCTCTAGAAGGAGCTGAGTATCACAGTCATTTTAAATCTGCCTAATTGGTGCTTATTATGCTTGATCACTGCTCCTTGACATCCACAGGTGTTTTCAATACCTGATCGAAAACACTTGAATGAACCTCTGTTCTTAAGAGTGGTAGTCTTTAAGGGGTTGAATAATTGTGTCAATGAAGAAATCACAAAAAAAAACATTTAATACTGTATTACAAAAACAATTGATGTCATTTTTGTTGAATTTGGTTCTTTAAAAAGTCCTTGTAAGATTTCATTCTGAACACAATTACAAATGTACACTAAATTCCCTAAAACCCTTTACAGCATTGGGGGTTGAATAATTTTGAACACAACTGTATATATGTTCTTCAATTATATAAATGGTAAAAAGTATAAATCTGACAGTGTCGGCCCTTTACAAAGTGATAAGAGGGGAGTTCCAGAGAGCGATGAGGAGAAAGCAAACTATTAAATATTTTTTTCTCCACTGTATTCACTGAAGAAAATAAACTGTCAGATGAAATGCAGAATGTAAAAGTAAATTCCCCACTAAAAGTGTCCTGTCTGACCCAGGAAGAAGTACAGCAGCATTTTAAAAAGATTAAAATAGACAAATCGCCAGGACCAGATGGCATACACTCCCGTATCCTAAGAGAATTAAGTAATGTCATAGCCAGACCCTTATTTCTGATATTTAAGGACTCTATACTGACAGGGAGAGTTCCACAGGATTGGCGCATAGCAAATGTGGTGCCAATATTCAAAAAGGGTCCAAAAACAGAGTCCGGAAACTATAGGCCGGTAAGTTTAACATCTGTCGTGGGTAAACTGTTTGAAGTCTTTCTAAGAGAACCTATCTTAGAGCACCTCAATGAAAATAAGCAAATAAAGCCATATTAGCATGGCTTCATGAGGGATCGGTCATGTCAAACTAATTTAATCAGTTTCTATGAGGCGATAAGTTCTAGACTTGACAGCGGCGAATCAATGGATGTCGTATATCTGGACTTCTCCAAAGCATTTGACACTGTACCGCATAAAAGGTTAGTATATAAAGTGAGAATGCTCTGACTGGGAGAAAATGTCTGCATGTGGGTAAGTAACTTGCTCAGTAATAGAAAACAGAGGGTGGTTATTAATGGTACACACTCAAATTGGGTCTCTGTCACTAGTGGGGTACCTCAGGGGTCAGTATTGGGCCCTATCCTCTTCAATATATTTATTAATGATCTTGTAGAAGGCTTTCACATTAAAATATCAATTTTTGCAGATGACACTAAACTGTGTAAAGTAATTGACACGGAAGAGGACAGTATACTGCTACAGATGGATCTGGATAGTTTGGAGGCTTGGGCAGAGAAGTGGCAGATGAGGTTTAACACTGACTAATGTAAGGTTATGCACACAGGAAGGAATAATGCAAGTCACCTGTACATACTAAATGGTAAAACACTGACATGGAAAAGGACCTAGGGATTTTAGTGAACAGCAAGCTAAGCTGTAAAAACCAGTGTCAGGCAGCTGCTGCCAAGGCCAATAAGATAATGGGTTGCATCAAAAGGGTCATAGATGCCTGTGATGAGAACATAGTCCTACCACTTTACAAATCACTGGTCAGACCACACATAGAGTACTGTGTACAGTTCTGGTCTCCTACATAGAAGAGGATTCTTTATGGTAAGAGCAGTGAAACTATGGAACTCTCTGCCTGAGTAGGTGGTGATGGTGAGTTCACTAAAAGTGTTCAAAAAAAGCCTGGATGTATTTCTGGAAAGTAATATTATTACACAATATATCTACTAGAGATGGGTCATTGATCCAGCTAGTTATTCCTATTGCCTGATTGTAGTCCGGAAGGAATTTTTTTTCCCCTTAAGTGGGGAAAATTGGCTTCTACCTCACAGTTTTTTTTTTTGCCTTCCTCTGGATCAACTTGCAGGATAACAGGCCGAACTGGATGGACAAAATATCTTTTTTCGGCCTTATATACTATGTTACTATGTTAACTGTAAGGAGATGCCCTGTCCAAGATATCTGGTGTTTTCACTGAGATTTAAAACTCTATCCTCTGGATTGTAAAATACATGTTGTACACTTGTATTGATACTGTTTGGATATGCCCTATCCCATATTTCAGACTACTATTTCCGATGGAAACACTTGAAACACTTGAAATGCCTGGAAATTCCTTGTCCCAGATTTCTGACTACTATACTAGTTCAGATATTTTCACCAAGATTTAAAACACTTCCCTCTGGATTGTCAAGCATTAGTTGTTCACTTGTATTGCTATTTTCACACTTGAACTGTCTGGAGATTGGCCTATTATTTCTGGTATTTTCACTCACAGATTTAAAATGCTACCATCTGGATTGAAAAACATGTGTTATACTCTTGGATTGCTATTCCCCCAAAAAAAAAGAAAAAAAAACTTGTCTACAGATGCCCTGTCCCAGATTTAAGACAACTATTTCAAGTCCTTTCAATGAGATTTAAAATGTTACACTCTCTATTGTAAAATACATGTTACACACTTGTATTGCTATTTTCACAAAACAGAAAAAACACTTGAATTGTCTAGAGATGCTCTGTGACAGATTTTGGACTACTATTTCTGGTGTTTTTACTCAAAGGTTTAAAATGCTGTCCTCTGGATTGAAAAACACACGTTGTATACTTATATTGTTGTTTTCGCAAACCACACCAACTGTCTGTACTTGCCCTGTGAAATAGTTCGGCCTACCATTTCTGGTGTTTTCAAAATTTAATACCCTACCTTCTAAGTTGTAAAACCCGCATTCCATTGCTATATTTGCAAAAAAAAAAAAAACACTTGAACTTTATGGAGGTGCCCTATAAAATTGTTTAACCTTTTATTTCGGTTGTTTTCATTAAGGGATTTAAAGCAGGTGTTGGACACTTGTATTGGTATTTTCACAAAAACAAAAAAACACTTAAACCGTCCCGAGATGCCCTGTCACAGATTTCGGATGTTTTTACTGATATAAAAAAAAAAGAAAACTGGTAAACTGGTTGGTGTTGCCCTGTAGAATAGTTTGGTCTACTATTTCTGTTGTTTTCACTTAAAGATTTAAAACCCTACCCTCTGGAATGTAAAACATATGCTGTACACTTATATTTCTATTTTCGCAAAAACATTACTTGAACTGTCTGGAGATGCCCTGTCCCAGATTTCGCACTACTATTTCAGGTGTTTTCATTCCGATTTAAATATCTACCCTCTGGATTGCTACTTTCGCAACCATACCGACAGTTGAACTGTCTGGAGATGCACTGTAAAATAGGTTGGACCTACTATTTCTGTTGGTTTCACTCAGCAATTTAAAATGCTACCCTCTGGATTGTAACACATGCATTGTACACTTATATTGCTATTTTTACAAACCACACATACACTTGAACTGTCTGGAGATGGCCTGTAAAATAGTTGGACCTGTTATTTCAGTTGTTTTCACTTAGAGATTTAAAACACTACCCTCTGGATTGAAAAATATGTGTTGTACACTTATTTTGCTATTTTCACCAAAAAACACTTGAACTGTCTGGAGATGACCTGTCCCATATTTCAGACTACTATTTCAGGTGTTTTCACTGATATTTAAAATGCTACCCTCTGGATTGTAAAACACGTATCGTGCACTTGTATTGCTATTTTTGCAAAGCAAAAAACAGTTGAGCTGTCTGGAGATGCCCTGTAAAATATTTTGTTCTACTATTTCCGGTGTTTTCACTCAAATATTGACAATGCTGCTCTCTGGATTGTAAAACGCGTGTCGTACACTTGTATTGCTATTTTCGCAAAACCCCCAAAAACTTGAATTGTCTGGAGATGCCCTGTCCCAGATTTTAGACTACTATTTCAGGTGTTTTCACTGAAATTTAAAACACTACCCTCTGGATTGCAAAACACGTGTACTTATGTGTACTTTCCCCAAAGGAAAAAAAAACAAAAAAAAAAAACACTTGAACTGTTTGGTGATAGCCTTTCCCAGATTTCGGACTACTATTTCCAGTGTTTTCACTGAGATTTAAAACACTACCGTGGATTGTAAAAAAATGCGTTCTACACTTGTATTGAGCTTATTCCCCCCCCCCCCCCCCCCACAAACACTTAAACTAAGGTTTGGAAAATAAAGCTGTATTTGTGTTCAAATAGGAAAAAAAATAAATGCCCTTACATGAAGCTGCTTTTGAGGTTCTGCAGCAGCTGAAACTGTGTTATAAGGCTGTAACTGCAGGTAGAAGTAACTGTCTAGCACACCCAGCCTCAGCTCTTCACTTCTAACTCCCTGCTGAAAGCTTTCTCTGCTTTTCTCAATTCTACATAATTATTCTTCTTTCTAGTCTTTCCTTATACTGTCCCTCACACTAAAATAGAAGCTTGATTGTGACTGTATACTATCGCTCAGATCCTTTTCTGCCACAAACTGCTACACCCATTCACCCTCATTCACAGCTCAACAAAGATTGCGGTTCTACAAGGGCACCTCCCTGCCATTTGCCCCACTAATTGGCTCATCCAAGCTGTTTTTCAGCCTGTGAGCCAATTAAGGCAAGAACTCCCCCCTCCACTCCCTCTTAGGGTTATGTGAGTATCCTTATTCTTCCTCCCTTATGCTTTTTCCTGCCAACATGTGCAGTAAAATGGCACTGCAGCGCCGATTTATAGGATTTGTCCGAAGCAAAACTAAATAGCTTTGGGTTTGTCTTGCAGATTAATTTTTGGTAAGTATGTAGTGAACTCGTTTAATTACAAACTGATTTGCTCATCTATTCTGAATTGTTATGGTTTCTAAATGAAAATGCAGATGATGACTGACTGGAACTAACACACAAACGCGCAGGACTCTACGCAAAACCCAACTCCCACAACAGTCACTGAGACATGGAGTGTATGTACAAAAAAGCAGTATAGGTGCTCAGTGATATCAGAGTAGTAAATAACAAGAAATGAATAAAAAAGAATGTGGCAATCACCACTTTAAAAGTCTTCTTTATTCTAAAAGAGAGATAAAAAGTGCCATTGCGGTACAGGATGCCGGGTACATGAAAAGGAGAAGGTGGTTAACACCAGGTGAATTATATCTGAGTGCGCCTACATCATGCTGACTGTTAACCATTTCATTACCATCACACTAGAACAACAATGCAACCCATATTAAAGAAAACTTATTCACAGGAATACAGACATAGAATTTTTATCATTAAGACCTAAAAGGCCCATAACATTTATTTTAATGATTAGCATTGCTTCCTTCCTAAGCAATTCTTTGTGTCGATCACCCCCTGCGCCCAAAGGGTGCATCCTCTACAAGTCTGCAAATCGCAGTATGTATACATCTCCATTATGCGTCTTTTTTACATGCTCAATAAGGCGAGGTACGCCTTATCTCGTAGTGATTGATCTGAGATGTTCTCTAAATCTTTCATGCAAATCACGGATTGTTTATCCGATATAGAATTAATTACAGGGACAAAATATAACATGTATAAAATACTTTGTTTATGAATACTGCAGTTTATGAAGTCATTTACTACCAAATCAACACCTCCTCTACTCATTAAGGTGTATTTTTTGATCAATTCAATTCCAAAGCTGGCTGAAAGGGAGGTCAGATTTTTCTGGGCTGTCAAATCATTATGTTTATATAATGAGAATAATAGGATCCCTAGGGGTCTAAGCAGTGGCGTATCTATCACGAGGCAAACAAGGCATTTGCCTAGGGCGGCACTTGCCAATGGGGCGGCAAAATGCCTTGTTTGCTCATCGGATCTGAGTTTTCACGATCTCAGTAAGATCATGAAAACTCAAATCCGATAGTATATTCTAACCCCCAGGCGTTCCTATGGTGATGGGGACGCTTGCCTGGGGGTTAGAATATACAAGGTAACTAACATCTCTCCTTCTAGTGACACACATGAGCCGCTCCCTCCACTGCCCCACCTGCTCCTGATGTGCCCATTACATCACAAGTCTCCGCCTCTTACCAGGCAGAAGGCCTTCCATTCTAGTCAGCGCCCTATGTGTGCGTGCGTTATGTGTGTGTGTACAGCGCCCTGTGTGTGCGTGCGGTATGTGTGTGTGTACAGTGCCCTGTGTGTGTGCGTACAGCGCCCTGTGCGCGCGGTATGTATGTGTGTACAGCGCCCTGTGTGTGCGTGCGGTATGTGTGTGTGTACAGCGCCATGTGTGTGTGTACAGCGCCCTGTGCGTGCGTGCGGTATGTGTGTGTACAGCGCCGTGTGTGTACGGTGCCCTGTGTGTGAGGAAAGGGTGGAGCCTAAATAGTAGGGGGTGGGGTTTGCAGAGGAAGGGGTTTGGCCTTGACAAGAAGGGGTGGGTCAAATTTATATTAGGGGGGTGCCCGAGTTTAGTCTCGCCTAGGGCAGCACAAAACCAAGATACACCACTGGGTCTAAGATCATATAACGATGCTTCGCAGTATCAGGATTATCCTACTTTTGCGGAAGTCTCTCACATTCACTGAACCTGATGTGCTTAACACAAGCGAAATGAGAATGAATATGAACAAGTTACTAAAGAATTATGTAGAGCCAAAACACAACTCAGAACCAGATTGACAGACAACTTAGCACAACTAAGCACTTTAAAAAAACTAGAAAAGAAATTGGTGCTGGTACAAGCTGAAATAACAGAGAGAAAAGCCCTTATCTCTAACTAGTACCAAATTAGAGATATGAGCAGCTAAAGCAGCCGCCCTCCTCCCCTTCAGTTTGGAGGAGAATGAGGGAGCAGCTGCAGAGCTGACAGGCTGCAGGAGGAACGGGAAAACAGAAGAAATATATAGAAATGTGACATTATCATCATTGTAGTGACCCAGATAATAAAATTATGCTATTTTTACCACACAGTGAACGCTGTAAAAAAAATCCATAAAATAATGTAAAAATTGCTGTTTTTTCTTTCCCTCTAAAAATAAAATAATAGAAGTTATTTAATACACTATATATACCCCAAAATGGTTCCTAAAAACCTACAACTAATCCCACAAAATGAAAAAAAAACATTTAGAAGAAAAAATTAAAAGGTTATGACTGCTAGAACACAAAGGGTGAAAATATTATTGGTCCTTAAGGCTAAAATGAATTGTCACTAAGGGGTTAAAAATGCAATAGTGTCCCCTGAGTTGTGCGCCAACAAGATTTACTGCAGACACACATTAAAAATCTACAATAAAACAGTTACATTTTTGGGAGGATTTTCCCAATGTTAACGTGACTGTTAGGAGGTTAACTCCCTAATTGATACACAGTCTAAGGCCTGAATTACACCAGATTATCTGACCAATATCTGTTCTATCAGACCAATAGTTGGTGTGTATAACAAAAGATCTGTGTGTGTAAATAGCCATCTGACCAATGATTAGTCTGAAAATCTGTCAGATAATCTGTTGGTGTAATACAGCCATAAGTCTACCATCCTTTTTACTTCCATAGCTGACATAGAAGGTCGAATATGACCCTTCTCCAGACTTTCCTGCATGTAATCCCTCATAGCGTGTAGTTCATGATCAGGGAAAATGTAAATCTTCTCCTTAGGATATTTAACCCCAGGTAGCAGATCAATGCTGTCAGAACTAGATTTAGAAAAAAAAAATCACCAAAATCTTTTATATATTCAGGGACATTTTTCATCTCAAAATCAAAACTGGCAAGAAACACTGCCAGGCAGGTATCAAAGTACTTAGATCCCCACTTCTCCAACTCCCCATCAGCCCAGTTAGTAGCCGGATTATGCAGTTGGAGCCAAGGCAAACCAAAAACATCATTGGCTGGTAAATTTCCCATAACAAAAAGGTAACAGAACTCAGAATGAATAGCATAGAAAGTTAGACGTATAATACTCAGTGGATTTGTGAGGATTTTCACGCACCTCCATCTGAGGCCACCAAATAGATCTGCTGTTGCTGATGCTGCCCCATCATGCCAATGCCACTGTCTGCCTGCCTACCATTATGTTCCATACTGTATGGTTGCTGCCATCATGCCACTGCCACTGTCTGCCTGACTACTATGTTGTTCTGTATTGTATGGCTGCTGCTGCCATCATGCCACTGCCGCTGTCTGCCTGCCATCATGTTCCGTACCGATGGCTGCTGCTACTGCTGCCACTACCGCACTTGCTACTCCCTGCTGCTAATCACCCGACTGCAGCTACCATTACTGCTACACAGCTATCATTACTATTACTACTACCCCTAAACAGCCACACACACACATCTACTGCCTTGTCTTTTCCATGCTGTGCTGCTACTGCTACTATTGCAGTTACATGTCACTATTACTCTGCCCTTTCCACACCTACACTGTACTGCTGATGTTCCCATTTAAAGTGAAAAATTTTCCAGGCTCATTCAGAACAAGCAACTTTTTCTTCTGACAATAAACACTTGTGTTTCTATAAATATGGGCAGGCATTCTGCCACTGTAAATGCATCATTTTTGGATGCCTCTGCAGAACAAGCCACTGTTTTCCCCATAACACCATGTGTGTTTAAACACCATCTGTAAAATCTGTAAAAAAAAGAAAAAACATAATGAAAAGGTATAAATGATCTGAGCCCTAGAAGATGTCAGAGTGTCATATCAATTTTCAGGACAGTTGAGAACTGATTAGGCGGTCTGCGTTTACGATCAGCAAATTTATTCATCTGAACAGCAGCTTTCACAAGAGCAGCCAGATCTAAGAAAAAAAGGTCTTCTTCCAGATCTAAGAAACATTTTCCACAGAAAAATCAGCCACCGGTACCCCAATGAAACAGAAACAGGAAGAGGAATATTGAGTTGATGGCCATACAAAATGTAAAAAGGATATTTGCCTGTAGACTCGCTAGTATTATTATTGTGAGAAAACTACACCCATGGTCAGAATCTGATTGGTGCACTCAACTGGGGTTTGGGGCTGGCATTGGTCTGGGTGCTGAGTGTTTTGAAAAGATGACCCCCAGGACAAAACCAGTTTTCTTTTTGAGCCAGGGATAAAAATTTTACTAGGAGGAATGTCTTACAAATGGATCAGGGTCACAGCCATTATTTTATCCAGATCAATGATATGTTGAGGTTTTTCCTCCTGGTCAGCTGGATCAAAGGACCTAGACCGGGCATCTGCTTTAATGTTTTTGTCCGTGGAAGTGTAGCAAAAAGTTCTTCCAAGGCCAAGAGTTGACTGTCCCCTATTGAGTAATTCCGTTCACGAGTCGAAAAGTACTTTGAGAAGAAACCATATGCTACCATCTTGCCTGAAGGAGATTTCTGTGTAAGCACTGCCTCTGCCCCAGTAGAGGATACATCCACCTCCAATAAGAATTGCTTGGTAATATCCGGGCAGTAAAGAATGGGAGCCAGAAAAAAAAAGCCTGCTTCAGAGTTTGAAAAGCTAATACTGATGCCGGAGTCCACTTCTGAAAAGTTGGTGCTAGTTGAAAGGGTCTTCTTTCTCTTGCCACTTCCTTGGCATGTCTACAGAACTGCAGGTCAATCTGGGTAGCAAAAGTTATCAGAGCATCCATAGACGTGGGGATTCCTCAAAAAACTCTCTGTAATTAATCTAGAAACTGTTGCAATCTAATTTTCATGGAATCATTTTTTCCCATAAAGGGTTTGCCGAGGCTAGGGCCTCTCCATACAAATTAGATATCATAAAGGTCACTTTGGCACAGTCAGCACGGTTGAGACATCAACTCAAAACAGATTGTGCACTGATTTAGGGCATAGCTTAGCAATGCTCCTCTGTGCATCAACACAGTGCTTATGCCTTTTTAGTGCCCCTTCACATTAATAGTAATAGTACCCACTAATGCCTAGCATATTAGAATGCCTCCATAGTAACTCATCACAGTAAGAATTGCCCCTTAGTGACCCCCATAGTAAGAATGTCCTCTTTGTTCTCCAACACAGTAGAAAGCCCCTTTAGTGGCCCAACACAGTAGTTATCTCCCTATAGTGCCCCAATCACAGTAAAATGCCCCTTTAGTGTGCCATCACAATAGTGTTGCCACCTTAGTTCTACCTAACAATAGTGTTGGCCCCTAGTTCTCCCTCAGAATAGTGTTACCCCTTATAATACACTGTGTTGCAAATAATGCAAATTACATTTTTCTCTGATTTTAATAAATGGTCAATGCAAATGACAGTATAATTTACAAGACTGTTATGGCACGAGAAAGGGTTAATAAGTATGGTTGAACCGAGCATGCATGCTGGGCCCGCACTCCCTGGATTCTATGTGGCTGTTGTGACCCATAACAGGTAGGATTTAGCGTTAGGACCACTCATAGAGACGGCCTTGACGTGGCGAGTGGCTTATTACTTTTTGATCAAAATGTACACCAACGACCTCTGATAGCTTCTAGCATAGAGGCTGGGCAGAGTGCTGGTTGCAGAGTGCTGTTGCATTTCTGTGTTTGTATGTATATTTTGCTATGGCTACGTGCACCTGCATACAGGGATGTGCTGACTGAACCCCCCCCTTGTGTTTCTGTGTAGTATATGCTGGAGGTGTTGCAGCCTCCTTTCAGTCGTGCACACCTGACTAGTTTGCCTGCCCTTAACAGGCCAAGTTACACGTTAACTTCAAAATTCTTGCATCCATTGAACTTGTGAATTTTTGAAGAGTTTCTGTTTGAATTTCTTTTCGGGATGTCAGAATAGCCTCCCAAAGTTTCTGCTTTGATGTGAACTGCCTCCTACCATCATAGATCTTTTGCTTGAGGATACTCAAAAGATTCTCAGTAGGGTTGATGTCAGGGGAGAATGATGGCCACATCATGAGGTTCTCTCCTTTTATGCCCATAGCAGCCAATGACTCAAAGGTACTCTTTGCAGCATGAGATGGTGCAATGTCATGCATTAAGATAAATTTGCTACAGAAGGCATGGTTCTTCTTTTTGTACCATGGAAGAAAGTGGTCAGTCAGACAACCTATTTACAGTACTTTGCCAAAATCAAGGGACCTACCAGCTCTCTCCCCATGATTTTGCCACCTCCTTGCTGATGTTGCAGCCTTGTTGGCATATGGTGGCCATCCACCAAGCATCCACTACTCCATCAATCTGGACCATCTAGGGTTGCATTACACTCACCAGTAAACAAGACTGAAAATTAGTCTTCATGTATGTCTGGGCCCACTGCAACCATTTCTGCCTGTGAGCACTTGACAGCTCTCTTAGCTGAGCGGAGCAGGCAGATGCAGGATCCCACTCTGCTCATCAATCCTGGCATAGTACATGGGTACATACTTTCTCCTGCTCAGCCTAGCATGTACGATAACATCACTACATTGCGCCAGCCTGTGGGAGCGAGCACAGGCTAGTGAATGGTAGAAAAGGGAGCTGACAGCTCCCTTTTTCATCACTATATTAAACAGAATCCTGAGGACGCAGATACAGTTTAAATTGGAACATGCTGCATCCCTCCCAGGACAGCAGCTTAAATCAGGGACTGTCCTACTGGAACGGTTGGGAGGTATGATAGTACAGACAGACAACAGTACAAGGTAGTACACTTAGAGAGGTATAGTAAATAAACTACAAGCAGGAAGCAGCACAGTATATGTAGCATACAGTAGGTACTGTAGATAAGATGTCATGACCTACCTGTACAGGAAATAATTCTGTGAGCGCTGTGTCTTCAGTGAACATAAAATAACAGCTTGAAAGGGAATATAGTTATTTAGGAGAAAGAAATTAAGAAGTTTTAGGGCACGGACACACAGTTAGTTTTTGAAGCCTAGACCAGGAATGAATTCAGAAATGAGGATGCATCATATCTGGCCTTTATAGTTTCTCCTTTTTTAAATCCACTCCTGACTTTGGCTTTCAAAACTGCCTGCAGAAACCTGACTGTGTGGCCTTACCTTTACGTTTGGGCTATGTACACCTTTGTGGGAATTTCTTTTATGATTGCATCTTACTCATTTATGGCTACAAATCATTTCTTATCTTCTGACCTCATAAACACTTATTTAAACAATATTCATATCAGTTTGATAAGAATTGGGATAAAATGAGTGTTTAAAGGGAGTCTTTCACCTAAAATCCCCATTATAGAACACTAACATCAGGATCTCCATTACATTCCCCATATTATAATATTACCTTTCATATTGCTGTCCATCTCCTATTTTCTCAGAAAAACGCTTTTATTCCATATGATAATTAGCTTCTGAAGATGCCCAGGGGCGGCGTTCATGCGGCAGGTGCCCATGCCCTTCGGCGCTTTTCAAACCCAACACCTTACACACTACTGTGTAATGTGTAAGTTTATGTGTATATGTAAAGTATTAGGTTACAGTTTGGTTTCCTCTAACATGTTAGTATGTAGGCTAAACTTTGAGTGTGAAGAAGGCATAGAATGAGCTTTTTAGATAGTTTGAGATCCCGCAACTATCAAGTTTACTAACATGCAAGACTAGCATATGTATGTTTCCTTATAAGATATATGACTGCTAGTTAACCTCTGATAGACCCTAGTTGGGACCTTTAGGAAGCAGCCCAGTTTTTGAAATTTGATGTCACTTAGTTACATAGGGGCATATTTATTTAGACCAGCGTTTTAGACGCTAAATGTAAGACAGCTTCCAAGTTGATTTACCTTTACACCATTTTCTACGCCTAAAACAGGCGTATAAAATGATGAATGAAACAGGCATGCCCGTCCCCTTCCCGCCCTCGCCACGCCCACATCTGTGCCTGAAATAAGACTGTTAGACGTATTTTAGCATAGTAAATGACCCCAATAGTTGTTAAAGTTTGAAAAATACAAAAGTCCATCAAGTCCAACCTATAATCCTGCTATATCAATCCACGGAACAAATCCCTGGATCAATGTCCATATTCCTTTTAAAAAGGGGCTGGGCCAAAGGGAAAGGCTTTGTAGAACAAGATTTCGATACATTGTCATAAGCCTCAATGTTATTTTTAATTAAAAGTCATCTAAACCTTTTATTGAAGCCATCTACTGTATTTGCTGTGGCTGGCTCCTGCAGCAGGCTATTCCTAAAACTCACAGCCCTTACTGTAAAGAATACTTGTCGCCTCTTATGACAATCTTCCAGGTGTAGGGAGTAGCCCCTTTTTTATTTAAGGGGATTTAACACAGAATAGCCTCCCTTGATATTTTTTGTATGGTCCGTTTATATATTTGTACAGGTTAATCATGTCCCCCCTTAGAAGCCTGTTTTCAAGCTTAAAAAAATTCAGTTCTTCTAGGCCCTTTATCAGTTTAGTTGTTCTCCTTTGCACTTTTTCTAACTCCAGGGCATCCTTTTTGTGGACTGGTGCCCAGAACAGAACTGCGTATTCCAGGTGAGGCCGTACCAATGCTTTGTATAACAGCAATACTACATCCCTGTCTCACGACAGTGCTATGTCAGAGGTGTCCATATAGCCTTTAAGCAGTAATTGCTTAAGGCCTATTGCACACGACCATATCCGTTTTTCCCGGATCCGTTGTTCCGTTTTTTGTTTCAGTAGTATTTCTGTGCCGTTCTGTTTCCGTATGGTTTCCGTATGTGATTGCAAATGGAAACGGAAGCATGGCATATACAGTATGCAGTAATTACATTGAAAAATTGGGCTGGTCAGAAAAATTTCAATATATGGTTCCGCAAAAAATGGAACGGATATGGAAGACATACGGATGCATTCCGTGTCCGTTCACTAGTTTTTTCTTTTCATTACCTTATTCTGACACCTGTAACTTTTTTTAGTTATGTGTACAGAGCTGTGTATGGGGGTAGAGATAAGCGAATTTTTGGAAAGTTTGTTTCAGCTGCTTCGCCAAATTGTACAAAAACGAATTCGCTTTGTGACAAAGCGCATTTCTTTGTAAGTAGTGGGTAAAATGACAGGGAGCGGCGTTCATACATGATCGCGGCATCTGATATAAATAACAGAGCATAAAATAAAATAAAAAAACTTTTGTGAGAATTGAAGTGACAAAAAAATGGCCGATTTGCCATTTTGATTTCGCCATTTGCCGTATGGGATAACTTTTTTTTAGATTTTAATAGTATGGGCATTTTTCGCCTACAGCGATTGTCCATGATGTTTATTTATTTTTTATTGTTTATGAATTTAAAAAAAACATTTATTTTCTATTTTTTACATTTTTTTTTATAGTTTCCATAGGGAGGGGCTCCATAGAAACTTATGTGCAGCAGCCTCTGATCATTCAGGAGCACAGAGGCTGCTCCACTCACCATCTGGCTCCCCTGACCCTCGCTAGGGGGAGAGCTGGTCCACACCCAGAAGCGCACTCTTCTGGGTTTTAGCGGTCCTGGATGCCGTTGTCACATTTGGGGGGTTAAAGGTATGCGATCGACATTGTCATCAATCACATATATTAACCTGGGGTGTCTACTGTTTAACACAGCAGGCACCCAATGGCTATGGCGCTGCCGCACTCACAAGTGGACGCCATCTTTAAAGCCCAGTCCTGTGCTACACAAGTAAGTAGCTGGGTGGGAAGGGGTTAAAGCTGAAAACAACTCTTTACTGTCTGACAATATGTGTATAGTGTATTGTGTTTAGTCACCTGCTCTGGAAAGCACACGTGATAGCACTAGCAGCAGCTGTCCTGTAAGGATGGCATCCTATAACAAAGTCATAGCCAGCACTGCTAGGGCATTCCAACTGGCACATACTTTCCTGGTTATGTTAACTCCATTGAGAAGTGGAGATTATTACTCAATTTTGAACTTTTATCGACTTCTGCCCTTCCATAAAATAAACTTAAAATCCTATTCAAACTTAAGTGTTTATGAACTAAATGTGTTCAGTAGATACAAGCTGCTTTTTGCCACAGACTTACCACAGACTTAAAGGGGTTGTCCAGATGCAGAGCTGAACCCGGACATACCCACATTTTCACCCAGACAGGCCCCCTGATATAAGCATTGGAGCATTTCATGCTCTGATGCTCTTCCTTGCCCTGCACTGGATTGTGTAGGAAAGTTTTTTTTTGTTTATAATAACTAGGGATGAGTGAATCGACATGAAACATCCGAAGTCAATTCGCATAAAACTTTGTTAGAATACGGTATGGAGTGAGCGCTCCATACAGTATTAGAATGTATTGGCTCCTATAAGCCGAAGTTATTAGTTCGCAAAGTCTCTAGAGACTTTGGGTAATAACTTCAGAAATTAATTTCTACTGTTAAAAACCTTTTACTGAACTCTGTTTTGGTTCCAAGTGGTACCTTGGAACTGAACCGGAGTTCGGTAAAAGATTTTTGAAAGTGTTTCATCTGAAGTCGATTCGCTCATTCCTAATAATAACACACTTCTGGACGGAGACTTCCGCCCAGTAGTGTTCCCAGTGACGTCACCGACTCTGATGGGTGGGCTTTAGCGCTGCCCTAGCCATTTTACAGGCTAGAATAGAACTAAATCCCACCCATTACTACTAGTGTCATCACTAGGCTCATTGCTGAGTGGAAGCCTCTGCCTAGCAGTCCTTATGGAGGTCCCGGTACATCACCGGAACTCCATAAAATGCCTTTGCCCTGCGCAATTCAGCTCAGGGCAAAGGAGAGCATCGGAGCATGAAATGCTAACATCACGGGGCTGCCTGGATGAAATTGTGGGTACCTCCGGGTTCAGCTCTGAACCCAGACAACCCCTTTAATTGTTTGGTTTTCCTAAAGGATTTTGGAGCACTTCATGGTTCCTGTCTCAGATATTTAAAGAATTCCTCCAAGTTAGTTCGTAAACTGTATAAAATGAAGCAAAGAAGGTGGATCGGCAGTTTTAAATCTAAATACAAAGGTGACAGACAAAATCAGAGATAATCACCATCCATTGTACAGATGGTGGAATCTTCTAAGATTTCATAAGGTATTACATTACTTATATAGTAAGTGGACATTGCAGACATGTAATTCATTTTACAACACATTAGTAATACTCAATGCTCAGTTTTTAATTAATATAGGCACACTGTCATAGAAAGGGCTGAAAAGCACAGTCACTAGTAAAAGAAACAAGGGCAGATAGATCCTGGATGCATTTGACTCTTTTGAAGTTAATTAAATTGTCCGACCTGTAATCAGTCTCAAAAGACTGAACCCAAAGACTTTTCAAAGTTGGTAAAACATTCTGATATACAAAATAAATGCTTTCTTATTGACTTAACACAGTTAGAGTTCCTATGCAGGGATGAATGCAATACAGTTTTTTAATTAGAAGCAAAACTTGACTGAAATTATCACTAACAATGCAATACATGAAAAATTATATCATATATTAAAATATAGTGAGAAGCGAGAGAATTTTCCATCCTTTATTCACCTTCTACTAATCCGATTATAATCTTTCTGTGTAATATTAATACTCAATTTTACTTCAGATTACATGTAATGAGGGTTATTTTGATCAAACACTACTTTTAACTGAAATTATGAGCAGTGGATGAAAGGTATGAACTGTTCCAAATACCAAAAGAGAAAAGCAGAATCATCACTATAAATACATATACAATGTAGTGCTGCACCTGTGCCTCATTATAGATGGTGCATACATTAACACTATGAATGCACAGACTTACCAATGTGTAAACTGAAACCACAGGAAGTATGACATAATATTTTAGCTTTGTCTTATATATCCTGGCTCCAGGGCACATTTTACTAGGTTGCTGGACTCTTTCTGAAGACCCAACATCCAACACTCTGTTATTCTCTAAAAAGTTGTGATAATACTGGTATGACTGACTTTCACATGGCCAAATCTTAATGAATGGCTAGCAATGTCATTGCCTATTAGAGTCACAACACAATAATAGTCAACTGAAAAAATAGAAAATAAAACATTAAAAAACCCTCAAATTCAGAGACCCATATCTACATGGTTTAAGATCCATAGCTACACTTAAATGTCATATAGTGAGATCTGGATATTTGAAGTTTACTGATAAACATTGTTCTTGTTGCTTGGTAGGCTTGTAGGATATAGATGTTGAGTCAGAAGATGTGAAGCAGTAGGAGAAAGCAAGGAGAGATCCACCAAGGATGAGGAAAAAACCTCCAAACCAACCCATAAAAAGAGCTTCACCAAACTCCCATCTTGGAACAATGTCTGGGATAGACTCATCCCAAAACTCCTGAACAGTGTCGTAAGCCACCCAGGAGACTGGAACTAAAGCACTTAGTCCTGAAGTCCAAAGCATGATGCCTCCTAGAAGTAGAAGTCTATTCTTCAGCTCCTGATTTCCTGCTCCAAATTTCACACATTCTAAACCAGGGCTGGAGATGACAAGTCCAAGCATCCCAGAAGCATTGGATATGAACATTAAAATCCTTGAAATCCTGAGCTCCGATGAAAGAGCCAGGAAAGAATCAAAGTCCTTGCATTGCATTCCTCCTTCCTCTTGAACAACGCAGGTCTGCCAGAGTCCCATAGTCCAGTTCTCTAATTCATTTAAATCTAGATTCAAGTTTTTCCAGAGAGGCACATATGTAGTCACACAGGACAGAATCCATCCAGTGAAAGACAAAAAAGTTCCTCCAAACTGTACGTACGTTCTTGTGACCAAAGCCATACTTGATTTATTCCTTGAAAGAGTTTTTGCAAGTACACCCAAGCAGCTATCTGGTGTCTTGCAGTTGATAGTGAACTAATAATCGTGGCTTCTAGCTACAGGGTATATAAGCTTTAGACTTTAACCCATGAGTGGCCTCGAAACAAGGTTTTGTTCTTACAAGAGATAGTGTTTCATATAGATGGGGGAGGAATTCCTGGCAGCTAGGAGTTAAGTTTATGATAAGCATTTGATCTGTTACCTTTCAATTTGCTGAGTAAAATTATATCCCAATGCCTGATGATTACTAGCCAGTGGGTGAACAAAGAAAGCTCTATGACCCCTCACCCTAAAACACAACAGTAATCATTGTGCTTCAATATGGATTAATTAGATTTTAAAGGGTGATAAAAGCCTTCTCTGTGTGTAACAGGACTTCATTGTAATATGTGTACCTGACAATCAGGTATGTAGAAATAAGCCGTGCATAAAAATGGAACATGAATGGAAAGTTTTTGTGCATCAAATGAGGACACATTGAAACTTTTACTAAATGAAGTGGCTTGTATCTTTTGATAAAGAAGGTTATTGTTTTTGGCCTAAGGTTATTACACATGCTAATGGTAGAAAAGCCTACCTAAGGAGTCACACAAGCATCTATTCATAGTAACATGGGTGACACATTAGCTGTTCAGAAAATTGCAACTCTGCAAATTTGGCTCTGTGCATATCACACTCATGATTTGAGCTTCTGTCATATATACCAACATGCCTACAGACTCACATCTAGCAAATCATATGAAGTGTTGATTCAATGCGTATATCGAACAAGTATGCTGACCATAAGTCCAAAATGGATTGTGCCCAATTGAAAAAAAAGTTATAAAAAAGTTATAAAACAACTAAAATAATATGTAGAAATTAAAGTGCAGAGATCGTCAAAAGAAAATAAACAGAAATACAAAGGATTTTTCTTTTACATTGTTCATTCATAGTTATGGTAATTTGCACATTGTCTTATCTTCACATACTGTAGAGTCCTAGAGAACTCTTGGTTCCTAGAAAATATATTTTTAATACCTACTGAAGGTATAGTAATATTAAAGTTGATTCTGGACTCCTTTATAAAATAAATATGAATCATTTCCAGTCAGTTACTAATGGTGGATATTTGGAATTTGGTAAACTGTCTTGATTTGGGTCTTTAAAAATCTAAAACAATAACTATTGAAGATGAGGCCTGAAGAAGTCAAGTTCATATTCAAATTGCAAGTGCTTGTTGAGATATATGATCCACATTTCAGATAGATAAATGGATAGAGTTTGTAGGTGTGTGCCTGCGAATAAATTAATATTATGCTTATATCTGTCTCCTTGTAACATCCTTAAAGTTACAAAGCCACAACGTATTACTTTGTAATAAAACAGATCTGCTGGGTGCACCTGGGATTTCAGTGGTCAAGGAGCTTTCATCTTATGTAAAGGTCTTACTTTCAGCCTCATAATAGAATATTTGTTCTGGAAACGGTATGCCCGAGGATAAACTTTCTGTGGAAGTAATGCAAGGTGTAACATGATACGAATGTATGTAACAAGACAGAAATGGGGAATAAGTCATGACATTTCTTGGCTGACAATGGAGGAATTATCAAGGTAAATCAGTTGAAAAACTATTCTCTTTACCTGTTACTTATCAGCCTAGGATTAAATGTGCTGAGAGATGTCAGTTAAAGTGGCTCATGTAGACATGTATAGAAGCTAAGCTCTTGCAATTATCTTCAGAAAAACAAAATTGGTGGCAATACTGAATAGATCAATTTGAGAACAATTAAATTAAATTTTAATCATTCAAAATTGTACTGTACACATAACCTAACATACATTAACCTTATCTGTACACTGTCCGTCCAGTATTTTAAGGATCATTTGTCCTAAACTGAAAAAAATTACTGCAATTTTAAGTTCTCAAGATGTTTTTTTCCATCTCCAGTAGACTTTAAAATTTTAAGTGTTTTAACCACTCATTTGCTGGTCATAAGAGTCAGATCAAAGTCTTTGGGGACTTGAGAGTTGAGAAAAAAGGAGAGGAATACAAATGCCATCATGCATAGTGAAGTAATATTTTCATAGTGTCAACATAACACTATTTATCACGCCTACATGAGCGTGCCAAACAGTGTGAGATAAACATTGGTATATAGTGCCTAAATAATGCAACAGTTGGTGCTAACATACAGTACTGTGCAAAAGTTTTAGGCAGGTGTGAAAAAATTATGCAAAGTAAGAATGCTTTAAAAAATGAGAAGTAATAGTTTATTTTTGGAACCAGAAAACATGCCACAGAAAGGTGAACACCAAAGTATATAAAATAGAACTTTATTAGACAAAATGCATGAAACTACTTAAACCACATAGAAAAGGTTGGGGATCCCGATAAATTATATTGTCTAGAACACCCTCCACAGCGAGGAGATCATAAGTAGATTCTAATGTATAAAGAATATGCATACATAACAGTATACACCAAAGAAATTGTTTAAAAAATTACCAGTTGAATAAATAAGCTCAAAAAGAAATAAATAAATTAGCACCAAATCCAAACATAATTCCTTATATAACAAGTAAACAATACATATGTATCGCAATTACAAATGACAAAACAGCCCTCAAACTGATGTTAAAATTAAGAGGTTAGTCAACATCCCCAGCAAAAATGCATACGATGGAGGATGCCCGCAGCGGACCACAAGTACCAAAATAGACATCCTACACAAGATGGCAATAGTGTGGATGTGATAAATAATATAACAATATAGCAATTACAAATGACAAAACAGGTGCACACTGCGGTCTTACTAAGCCCTCAAACTGATGTTAAAATTGAGAGGTTATCAACATGTCCTACAGTGGAGGACATGTCTTAAGCCCGAGCACCACGACAAGGTCTCTCAAGTAGCTCGGGAATGTAGCTCTCAAGTAGCTCAGGAATGTATTAGGCCGACTCGCAGCAGACTCCGTAGTTACCTCCAGCATGTAACCATGCCTGCAATGGGAGGAGGGAGAAGGCTGTGAGCCCCACCCAAGACTGGCTCATATGGCCCAGGCCTCACAGGTGCACCTAAATATAGCCATTTTTGGGTTGAGCACATCCTGCTTCATGCCACCTTTCAGTTGCTTTGTGTATATATAATTGTTTGGAGGTGTATAAACTCCCATGTAAATGTAGCCTATTTTCCATCCTATATTTAGGTGCACCTGTGAGGCTTGGGCCATATCAGACAGTCTTGGGTGGGGCTCACAGCCTTCTCCCTCCTCCCATTGCAGGCATGGTTACATGCTGGAGGTAACTGAGGAGTGTGCTGCGAGTCGGCCTAATACATTCCTGTAATTTTTCCCACTGGCCCCTGGTATTGCCTATATGGTACAGGTAGGTGAGTGTTAGGTCTCGAGCTGCTTGAGAGACCTTGTCGTGGTGCTCGGGCTTAAGACATGCCCTCCACTGTAGGACATGTTGACTAACCTCTTAATTTTAACATCAGTTTGAGGGCTTAGTAAGACCGCAGTGTGCACCTGTTTTGTCATTTGTCATTTGTAATTGCTATATTGTTATATTATTTATCACATCCACACTATTGCCATTTTGTGTGGTACTTGTGGTCTGCTACGGGCATCCTCCACCGTATGCATTTTTGCTGGGGATCGCCATTAGCAACGGGCCACAAGTGCAGGATCTGCTCCCCTGTATATATATGCACAACTGCATTTTTGGGTTGAGCACATCCTGCTTCATGCCACCTTTCAGTTGTTTTGTGTATATATAATTGTTTGGAGGTGTATAAACTCCCATGTAAATGTAGCCTGTTTTCCATCCACAGGCTATATTTAGGTGCACCTGTGAGGCCTGGGCCATATCAGCCAGTCTTGGGTGGGGCTCACAGCCTTCTCCCTCCTCCCATTGCAGGCATGGTTACATGCTGGAGGTAACTAAGGAGTCTGCTGCGAGTCGGCCTAATACATTCCTGTTATTTTGCCCACTGGCCCCTGGTATTGCCCATATGGCACAGGTAGGTGAGTGTTAGGTCCCGAGCTACTTGAGAGACCTTGTCGTGGTGCTCGGGCTTAAGACATGTCCTCCACTGTAGGACATGTTGATAACCTCTCAATTTTAACATCAGTTTGAGGGCTTAGTAAGACCGCAGTGTGCACCTGTTTTGTCATTTGTAATTGCTATATTGTTATATTATTTATCACATCCACACTATTGCCATTTTGTGTAGGATGTCTATTGTGGTACTTGTGGTCCGCTGCGGGCATCCTCCACCGTATGCATTTTTGCTGGGGATCGCTATTAGCAACGGGCCACAAGTGCAGGATCTGCTCCCCTGTATATATATATATATGCACAACTGCATTTTTGGGTTGAGCACATCCTGCTTCATTCCACCTTTCAGTTGTTTTGTGTATATATAATTGTTTGGAGGTGTATAAACTCCCATGTAAATGTAGCCTGTTTTTCATCTACAGGCTATATTTAGGTGCACCTGTGAGGCCTGGGCCATATCAGCCAGTCTTGGGTGGGGCTCACAGCCTTCTCCCTCCTCCCATTGCAGGCAGGGTTACATGCTGGAGGTAACTGAGGAGTCTGCTGCGAGTCGGCCTAATACATTCCTGTAATTTTGCCCACTGGCCCCTGGTATTACCCATATGGCACAGGTAGGGGAGTGATAAGTCCCGAGCTACTTGAGAGTCCTTGTCGTGGTGCTCGTGCTTAAGACATGTCCTCCACTGTAGGACATGTTGACTAACCTCTCAATTTTAACATCAGTTTGAGGGCTTAGTAAAACCGCAGTGTGCACCTGTTTTGTCATTTGTAATTGCTATATTGTTATATTATTTATCACATCCACACTATTGCCATTTTGTGTAGGATGTTTATTGTGGTACTTGTGGTCCACTGCGGGCATCCTCCACCATATGCATTTTTGCTGGGGATCGCCATTAGCAACGGGCCACAAGTGCAGGATCTGCTCCCCTGTATATATATGCACCACTGCATTTTTGGGTTGAGCACATCCTGCTTCATGCCACCTTTCAGTTGTTTTGTGAATACATATGTATCGCTGCATCCCATGCAGCTTCCTCAGGGATAAGAAGTGAAACACGATGTCCATTATATATAGAGAAATAAAACATTACAGGTAACACAAGTTATGAAGGAACTCAGCAGGGAGGTTATGCCAAACATCTTGGAGAACTAACTACAGATCTTCTGTGGTATAGGTTTGCTCAAATCCTTCTGTCTTTTCATGAATCCCAGACAGACTTGATAATGTTGAGTTCAGGGCTCTGTGGGGGTGTAAATTAGTGATGAGCAAATCAAATCCAAATTTCCTGGCGATTCATAGAAACTAATCAGATTTTTTCTAAAAGGGCTGCTGCACATGTAACAAAGTGAAAGTGAGAAGCCTGGGAATGAGGGATCACCCATAATGGCATACAGCCAATCAGTAGATAGCCAGCCCCTGTGATTTCACAGCCTTACAAAAAGCCTCATCCTGTCAGTCTCCACCAATTTACAGTGAACTTAGTGCAGGGAGAGATATGACAGGCGCTAGGGACAGTGATTAAGAAAGACTTTGCAAAATTTTAGTTTGGAACAGTTCAGGGACAGCACATGTACAGTATGGGGAGATGATAGGGAGATCATACGGAGACTTTATCCACACTTTACAGAGAGCATAGGGAGAGTACAGGTGCTAATAGAACAGTGCCTCCCTTGGATTATAGATAAGTAATACTATTACACCTTGATGCACTCATTGGGGTGAAAAAACTGTTTAATACTACTGCTATTGTGGTGTCCACATTGTTTTATACATACGTATTTCTATAAAGCTTTGATTCTGTAATTGGGAGGAAACGGCACTCTATTTTTTCATCTATTTGATTTTACGGCTTGTGTTATAGATAAGGAATTCCATTAGGCTATGATTCTGTGATTGCAGTGAAATAGCGTTCTAATACTACTGATTTTGGGGTGTTCACATTGTTTTTTTTTACATAATTAATTCCACTAGGCCTTATTTCTGTAATTGGGGTGAAATAGTGGTCTATTTTTTTAAGTATTCAGTTTTACACCTTGTATAATAGTAAAAGTGATTCCATTAGGCGTTGATTCTCTAATTGGCGTAAAAAAGCAGTCTAGTACCACTGCAATTTTACATTTACAGTTACTATTACTGTACAGTACGTCTGACAGACAGGTGCCAGGGCCTTCCAAGGGAACAGGCAGTGGCAAAAATGTTTCTGTAGCTGGTAAAAGTAGCTGCAAAAGAAAGCGGGGGTTGTAGTAGCAGTCACAGTAACAGACCAGAGCAGCCACTGTCATCCATCAGTCATGTATTGACCAGCAACCCAGCTGTCCTTGAATGATCTTCAACATCATCTCAACTGATATCAGACATTCCTAGACAGGAGTCAGTGGGTTCCTCCGACACCATCCTTAGTTGATATGCCCCAATACTGATGAATTACTGGCCAAATACTGACTAAGTTGGATGTTCCAAAGACGAGATCAGTTTTTGGTGGTTGTTCTTGGTACGGATCAGAAGAAGGAAAGAATAAACATTGATGTCAACACAAATTTACTGCTGACACCCTCTCCACTCTGTCATGGGCCCACTACTTGTATCCTCCTCTAACAGAACTGGTTCTGTAAGCAATCTATGTGGAATCAGCAGACGGTGTAACAGGAGAGCGCTCTTTCACTCTGTAGTGAAGTATTGGCCACTGTACAGTTAAGTGCATTATACCTGATGCCAACATTGACCTGTAAGCCCGAGTTCACACTTTAGTTATTTGGTCAGTTTTGGCCCGTTAATTGACTAAATCAGTGAAGTGATTTTCAGAGTGACTCCTGTCACCTGTCATACTGATGCACAGTAACTGTTTGACTACCACAGCGGACTAGCTATGTATGTTTCTGAAATGCACAGTGATGTACACCAATATACACGCTTCCTGCAGCCGGAAATAGCTGATTTATAATGCACTTCATGAAAAATTTATTTGAATCAAATCCAATTTTGGGGAATATGTGGCGAAGCGTCCAAATTGAATTTTTAAACCTTCACTTATCTGTAGTGTTAATGTAACAGACTCCACCTTGTTCTGAACACACTTTTCCAAACTTCTTAAGAGAATTCCAACACAGGGTATGAGAAGAGGATAGTGGGTTGCAATACTTGTTTAGATTGTCTAAGGCCAGGAAGACTGTCGACACATACCACCATATCTTGCGTTGTCCTGACATGAGACTATCATGCCCTGTTTCTTTAATCTTATTGGATCAGAGTCCTATACCATAAAGATTTGATTGGATATGTGCTCACCTTCATGCATTGTTATCTATAATCTGATTGGATCAGTTTTCTATACCATAAAGATTTGATTTTCTTTGTGTTTTCTTCTTTATGTATAAATAAACACTGAAAAGGGAAACCCGGACTCCTCTGTACATCAAATGTGTGTATGCTTACTGTCCCCCAGCCGGTGAATCGCTTGATCCTTGACAACTTCATTTCTATTAGAGGAAGCTACTAAAACACTCGGTAACACTGACATAGAAAAGGATCTAGGAATTGTAATAAACAGCAAACTAAGCTGTAAAAACCAGTGTCAGGCAGCTACTGCCAAGGCCAATAAGATATTGGGTTGCATCAGTTCTGGGCTGATGTGAACAAGGCAGACATAGCAGAGCTGGAGAGGGTTCAGAGGAGGGCAACTAAAGTAATAACTGGAATGGGGCAACTACAGTACCCTGAAAGATTATCAAAATTAGGATTATTCACCTTAGAAAAAAGACGACTGAGGGGAGATCTAATTACTATGTATAAATATTTTAGGGGTCAGTACAGAGATCTCTCCCATCATTTACTTATCTCCAGGACTGTGACTGTGATGAGGGGACATCCTCATGCGTCTGGAGGAAAGAAGGTTTGTAAACAAACATAGAAAAGGATTCTTTACGGTAAGAGTAGTGAGACTATGGAACACTCAGCCTGAGGAGGTGGTGATAGTGAGTACAATAAAGGAATTCAAGAGGGCCTGGATGTATTTCTGGAGTGTAATAATATTACAGGTTATAGCTACTAGAGATGGGTCGTTGATCCAGGGAGTTATTCTGATTGCCTGATTGGAGTCAGGAAGGAATTTTTCCCCTTAAGTGTGGAAAATTGGCTTCTGCCTCAAAGGGGTTTTGCCTTCCTCTGGATCAACTTGTAGGAAACAGGCCGAACTGGATGGACAAATGTCTTTTTCAGTCTTATATACTATGTTACTATGTTTACTAACTGGGGCTATATCATCACTTCAAGGACTCACTGGATAGAATAAAACAAAGTCCATATGGCCGATACCACAATATTTTGAATTTGTTGATTACTGAAGGAGGAAGGGAGTTTTTATTCCACAATATGATTAAGGTCAAAGTTTAATGTATACGCTGAGGAATCTAACATGTCCATAAACTTTCATTTGCTAGACCTATGCCTAAATACTGCCCTTTTGGCATAGACACTACTCACAAAAAGTTAGGGATATTTGGCATGTGGGTTACATTTCAGGATAAAACTAAAATGCACTCTAACCTTTACAGGTGAACTTAATGCAGTGCTTCTCAATTATTTTCTGTCATGCCCCCTAGGAAAAGAATAAGAATTTCGCGCCCCAGCGCAACTGTAAATAGTATCATTTGTCTATAAAATTGTTATAAGTACACCAATCTCCCCACAGGTGAGGGCCATTAACCCCCTCCCCAAATCATGTGCAGGCTCCATTAACCCCTCCCCCAATCATGTGCAGGCTCCATTAACCCCCTCCCCCAAATCATGTGCAGGCTACATTATCCCCCTCCCCAATCATGTGCAGGCTACATTAACCCCCTCCCCAATCATGTGCAGGCTACATTAAATTAAACCCCCCAATACTTACCTCTCTGGAAGCACTGGATGCAGGCCTCTTCCGGCCTGTGTCCCGCTCTGCACTCTGCTCAGGCGGCGCGATGACGTCATCGCGCCGCCTGAACCGCTCTGATAGGCTGCCGGCACAAGGCCCGCAGCCTATCAGAGGAGCAGGGGAGGAGACGCCTCTCCCTCCACTGCCGCACAGCACAGCGATCTGTATCGCTGTCCAGAGGACGGCAATACAGATCACTATGGAGATAAGCGCTTCCACAGTGGAAGCGTTCATCTCCTGTGACCTGGAGCCCCCTTTACGGAGCCTCGCGCCCCCTATAATAGCCCCACTATTTGAGAAACACTGACTTAATGTGACCTTCTCTAAACTGTTGAATGCACGTGTCCAACTGTTCAATGCTTCAGTACTTTTTGCACAACTTGTTGTTCTATAACAAGAAGCTTAATGTCAAAATTTACAACAGGTGTTTGATACATTACTCACCCCATATATGTCCTGGATCAATTTGAATTGGTATTTAAATAGCCCTCCTCATCATGCTGTTCACATTTTGACACCATGAGGCCAAGATGACACCTAACAATTGATTAACAGTACCTCACTTTTGCGAGGTTCAACAGGATGATCTCAGACGGAATTTGCCACTGAGCTTAGAGCGTCACAGAGTGTCATCAGCAGGTTGCAAGAGATACAGGAAGGCTGGAAGACTCACAGAAAGACATAGAAGTGGATGTCCTTTGGCCACATCACACACTGATTACCGTTTCATTGTGAACAATGCTCTGCGGAACTGGATGATGAATGCCACGCAATTCCAGGCACATTTAAGAGAGGGGAGAGGTACCCAAGTGTCACATCAGATCTTTTACATCAGCGTGGTCTGCATGCTAGATGACCCATCTTGCATGGGCCAGGAAGCATCTACTCTGAATGATGGACCAGTGGGCCGTCTGTTCATTGAGGAGAGTCTATTCACACTCAGCAGAAATTATGGCTGCCAACGATGTTGGAGACGTCAAGGAGAGTGCTATGCATCTGCTGCTGTTGCCAACAGAAAAGCCTTTGGTGTGGGTGTTACAGTGTGGGCAGGTGTGTCTAGTAAATACAGGACTGCCCTACACTCTGTGAATGGTACAGTAACAAGCCCATACTACTTGAATAACATAATTAATCCAGTCATTGTGCCTCTGCATGAACAACACAGACCTAATTTCATCTTCATGGATGACAACGCTCCAGCTCATTGAGGTTGCAGAACCTCAATGACCTGAGGGCCGCTGTCACGGCTGTCACACTGGGGAGTGGGGAAAACTCCCCACAACACAATACCGAAGATATTTGGTAGCAGCTAGGCCAGAAGGAGAAATAAAGGAGCAGGTCACCTCCTGATAGGACGGCTCATACCCACGAACCTCAGGGCCCTACTAACCCTCAAGGAATCCCTGGGCAAGGAGCAGGGTGGAGAGGACCTATTCTTTCAAAACACGGACAAACAGGAGTCTCCACTGGCCAGACTGCGAGGAAAGGAGACCGTATGCAGCATATGGCATAGACAGGTAGCGACTACTACAACACACTTACCTGCTAAAGGCACACCATCTGAAACCCGTGCACAAGTGCTGATGTCCACACACCATCAGGACACAGTACAAACACACACACACAGAAATCCAGAACACACAAAGCTGCGTGTGGACAATTGGTTCCCCCTCCGGGGAACAAGAGACCCACTTCCGGAGGACACAACGTAAGACAGGGAAATGTCTAGCAAACATGCTGAACACAAAACACCACCAGACATGTAACTCCAAACTAGACATACATACACCCTGAACATAACCCACACCAAACATCAACGGGTAGGAAAAGAAGGAGACATCGGGAAGACATCGCTAAAGACATCGATGACAACTAGGATGGCCCTGAGATAACAAAGAGATAGGAGAGAGCTCCTACTCCAATATAGGCAGGCATCCCACTAATCTCAGTCTCAAAGCAACACTATATAAAGAGACTGGAGACCACACCCAGCTCACACCTTAACCCCAAGCACACCAGAAGGGTAGGAAAAGCCTAAAGGGAAGACGCGCACACATGCAAAAATAACACTTTGCCGCAGGCAACTGCATGTGTGGCAACCGGGTCACGGCACCTACCACAGGCCGTGACAGCCGCCTTCAAGAAGAATAGGGTGCCATGCCTCAGCAGACAATAAGTCGACTTGTGGCCAGCATGAGGCATCATTGTCAAGCTGTAATTGATGCTCAGGTCCACATGACAAGTTATTGGGGCATTGACATTTTTGTGGGGTATACCCACCGCATGCTGCTTCGACTTAAATGCCCCACTTTCACTATATAATATCACTGTAGCGTGAACTTTTTGCCTTTTTCATACATTTAACCGAAAGCCAAATATCCCGAACTTTTGTGAGTAGCATATTTGGCTAGCATGTACCTTGTACCTTATTGAGAAGTAGTCAACTTCACTTTTAATGTACTGTATGAAAAAAAACTGCACTGTCCATGATATGTTTTCTTGTATGTCAATGTAGGACAAGAAAAGGCATACTCTATATAGTGCCAGCAATGTGCGGTCCGCAAAATGCGGAATGCACATTGCAGCCGATCCGATGGATCCGTGTTTCCGCAAAACACACTATGGACGTGTGAATTAGGCCTTAATTGAAAGGGCCAGATTCCTGCTTGACTGACCCTGTCAATTAAGGAGAGGGATGGGCTGTCATAGGAATTATTATTAATAGAGCATTTAATGCTCATTCTTTCCAGAGTAAAATGTAATTGCAAAAGAAAGAACTTTCCATACATTGTGCCTAACTTCAATAGAACTTCTTGTCTGCCTTCTGAGCATTCAACAATGAGGTATTGTTGGTGAACCTGATGAAAGTGTGACCTTTACAGCTGTATGAGTGTGGAAGGAGAGGTTAGACAATGGGTCACGTGTCAATGGGTCAAGAATAGATTGGATGAAATGCAAGAGATAACTATATATATATATATATATATATATATATATATATATATATATATAGTTACAGTTTATATATGTATACAGGACCCTAAGCAAAAACACAGTAGGATCCCATCTGTCTCTACATACAATGAAATCAGTTCTAGTATTAACAAAATTATAAAAAAAAACATTGGGGTATACTGGGAGGCTGCTATGGAGACATTTTAGAATTCCAATGTCCTCCATTATTCTCATATAGACGGTCAAGGAATTAATAAGACCAACTTGTAAAGGCAGATATTGGACCAAAAAGATTTATGAGGCAGACTACCTTGACACAACTTGGACTGGGATGTGTCCCATGTTTAAGTTGCGTCAATTGTAGATATATATGTAAGGGCAAAGTATTTACCCACCCCAGCACTGGGGCTTCTTTTGATATTAAATTCCATCTGACATGTGACTTAAGTTATGTGATTTATGTACTGTCCTGTCCGTGCGATGTGTTGTATGTGCGTGAAACTTCAACGGAACGCCTTAACAATCATAGATATACCATAAGGAAGAAACGTGCAGATCTACCTGTGTCCAAGCATTTTATGGAGGTCGGGCATACAGAGCGGGATCTAAAATGCTGGATCATTGACCACATACCTCCCCTAGGAAAGGGGTGATAGGTTGAAATTATTAAAACAGAGAGAGCTACAGTGGATTTATGCATTAGACTGCTTGAAACCTAATGGTTTCAATGTTGAATTTAATCTTTTGGGGTAATTTGATGAATGGTGGGCTTGCCCCACCCTTGTGGTGTGTGTTTTCCTTTTGCCTGTAGACAGAAGTCATAGACCTATTTGTGCTATACTAATGTTTATTTTTTATCTATTTTTATAAAAAAATTTAAGGAATACACTATTAAAGAGAGGAGATCAAGGACTTTGGACCAACATAGCCATCGGGAATAAATGACATCTTGATATATTTATCAAACCGCTGGTTTATCCTTATCCAGATTGCACCATATAGAACTATTTGCTGTGTATGCCTCTTTGCGCCTGGATTTGTTAATATACCCCTTAAGCCAGATATAGAGGAGATCCCTCTGGGGCTGTGTGGTGTATGAATGGGACATAGGTTAGACTCTATAGTTGTCCGTATTGACATGCAGTATTCCATGAGTTAGTTTCCTGTGGGGAGATGGACAATCCTGTGCTAAGGACGATCATCTCCCACCGTACACACTTTGCCCATGTATCTTGCAATGGCTACTTACATGGGGTTATTTTTGGAATGAGGGCAAGATTGCCATGAATCTAGATGGCGTATGGCTCCCTAGGTGAGTTTTGGGCATGCACTGATTGGCCGTCCAGCTGATTACCTTTTTAAAGATGGCCATTGCAGCATAGAATCACAGTGCGCATGCGCCGGATTCGGCATATGCGCAATGGGCTTTGCAACTACGCAATCAATGGTGGCAACCTGGAGCAAGCGCAATGCGGTTTAGGTAGCGCTAAAGGAATCCATGTGGGATTATATGCATACAACTGATCGGTAATGTTTTTGTCCATCTCTTGTGATCTTTCCTCTCTCATCACACGTGATTGATTTATGCTTTGTAATATGGTGTTAATTTTATATTACACTTGCATTTTATGTATCGATATGATGGTATTACACTGCTCTATATGGGCTCACTTCAATACATTATTATGTCACATGCACTGTATGAATTTAAGCACTGATCACTGTATACTTTTGTGCATGTTTTTGTATTTACAAATGATTTGTATCACATGACTGTCACATGATTCTGTAATTGAATTGATTCTACTTCCTGTTGGGTATATATATTCCACATTATGCACTTGTTCTTTGCTTAAGAAAGGCTCTAGTGTACAGCCGAAACGTTGCATCACATGGGTGAATGAAAGAAAAACACTTTTTTGGATCCTAGGAGTGCTGTTCGTTTTCCATATATACACTCAGGGGTAAGCAGCTTATTCCCTTGTGAACGCGCACCCAACCTTCTTTTGGTCAGTGCCGCCATTCTCCTGTTTTATACTGTGTATATATAAATAAATATACTGTATATATCAGTGTTGATCACGAATATGCGAATTGCGAATTTTAATCGCGAATATCGGCACTTTGAGAATTCGCAAATATTTAGAATATCACAAAATATATTCGTAATCGCAAATATTCATTTTTTAAATACCAGTTGTGTGAATTTTTTATGCGAATTTTCGCAATCAAAGAAAATAATGACTGGAGATATATGGCGAATATTCGCCCAAATATTCGCAAAATAACGCAAATTAGAATATTGCCCTTGCTGCTCATCACTAATATATATATATATATATATATATATATATATACAGTATAAACACATGCCACGGCACAGCCTCCGGAAAATGTGTGTTTATTCACGCCAATGCGACGTTTCGGTCCACACAATGGGACCTTTTTTAAGCAGTGTTGAAACTGAATGGTGCCAAGTACAAATACAAACTCAGGTGATTATTTGATGAATACTATTAATAATTGAATTACAATTAATGTGTTTGATTAGTAATGTGTCTAAAAATAAAAAATTTGGTTTAATTTATTTTTTTACATAATATACAAGTATACATAATGTGAATAGATTAATAACTTCATGTGAATTCATAATTTGTGCTTAATTCATCAAAATTACATTAAAAAAAATTATGTCCAAAACCAATTGTGTCATTACAATATCAGGTGTACCGATTAAAAACATAATGGAGGGGGCCAAGAACTAACCAGCATGGATCCAATATAGCGTCCCGTTTCTTTAACAGCGCATGTCGGCGCATTGCTTCCGCATTACATAAAGAAACATGTGATCGCATCGAAGGAGGAACACACACAGGCCGCGAGTGTCTATAGACAGGGCGTTCACATGATAACAAATCTCGTGTTCGCACCTGAAATTGAACGCAAGCTGAGCCACAAACGCATTCTGTCTATGCGGTCACATGATAGCAACCATAAAAATAATAAGAATAACTACCAAAATGGTGATATGGCTTCAAGAATATTATATATACCACAATTTATATTGCAAAGTGAAAAGCTGTGATTATATGAAAATCGCATGCGCAAATTATCATTACATAGTTGTCAAGAAGTAATATAAAATGTAAATGTATAGATAGATATATACATGTGGCAATAACGCTCTATTCAAACTCCACCTCTCCTCATAAGACTTCTCTAGAGGACAATGCTCCTTGACCACTATCTCAATTATAAACCACAACAAGGGCTATATGTATAAAACGTAGCTTTTAATAACCACTATTAAAAATAGAGAAATACCTCACCGTGTAAACCAATATTGTACAAAAATACGCAGCTTACCTCAAGCCTTCACAATGGATGCTTGTGTATATACTCACATATGTGTGGGTGTAGATCACTGCTTGTGTGGTGTTGTGACAATATCAAACTGGTACCTACATATCCCTGGTCATCCCTGTGTGAATCGGGACCTGGGACCTGTAATGTCACCTGCCTACACAGCAGAGCACCCGCCCCGACAGGAGCGATCCCACATCGAACCTGACACTAAATATTGGGCCTATTCCCTATAATATCCTTCACTAATTCCCTACGTGTCACGTTTCATCCATAGGAATGGACTCATCAGGGGATTTTATCCACACTAAAAGGGAAAAGAACATAAACCAAAAGAACACCATAAATATGTGCATCCATAAAAGAAATCAGTTGGAAAGCTCCTACTTATCTAAAAGTAACATACCTTAATATCCATCAAAGTCCAGAGATAGATATTTCTTATTACAGCACAATCCTGAAAAACCAGTGGGCTAATACAGGAATAGCAGGGTCTCAATCGACCCACACACGTATACAGCGAGGCCAGTGAGCGAGCGCTATTGATATCAGCCCTCCCGCTCCTTAAATAACCTACCTCATCAGTGTACCGGCTTCTTCCTCATGTCTGTGGAACGCACGCCGCGCGTGCGCTCCACCGACCGGGAAGTGACGTTGCGCCGCCTGATGGATGCGGAAATGCAACGTAGGTGCCCACCCCGGCTGCTAGGCAACCGGAGGACGCCGAGTACATATAAACATACCAGCGCTTACTCCGTCGCCTGTTCGCCGATTGGTGAGCACCCGCTGTTGCTAAACAAAGGTCAACCAATTAGCGTCACAATGGACATATTGAAAAGGGTTGGCAGGATTATTAACTCTTTGTTTATCATGTCTGGAGAAAAATAGGTTGTTCAGAATCCAGAGAACACAATGTTAGATTAGATCCTTCACAAAAAACAAGCATAATTCTGCTGCTCATTTAGGCCAAGGGGATCCACCGTTTTTAAGTAGTAGATCCACTTGGCCTCACTCTGCAGGATTTGTCGGTCCCAATCACCACCTCTTGGGTCAGGTTTAATTAACTCAATCCCCATGACTCTTAGGCATGTGGTATCACCCCATGCACATTCCTCACATGCCGAGAGACAGGGGTATCCTTTTGATTTACGATATCATTTAAATGTTCCCCTATCCTTCGGCGCAATTCTCTTTTAGTTTTCCCTATATATTCAAGTTTACAAATGCATGTAATCTTGTAGACCACCCCTTGGAGCGACAATTGATAAATTCACGTATTTCATACTTTTTCTGAGTATTATTACTTACAAAGGTCTTTCCACATTCCATATGTCTACATATAACACAGCCGGAACACCTATAGTTGCCCACTATTTTAATCTTTCCCAACCAGGTTGTTGGGTCACCATCAGGGAAAAATGACTCCTCACTATCTGATCTTTAATACTGCGGCCCTTTCTATAGGTGATGCCCGGACGTTCGCCTAACACCTCTCAGAGATCTGGATCCATCCTCAAAATATGCCAATATTTGTCCATAATGCCTCTTACGCTGCTTGCTGCCTCACTAAAAGTGTTAATAAAACGGATTTGTCTAATTCCTTCCTTCGGCTCATTTTGTTGTGATCTTGGAGCCAGAAGAGACGTTCTCTCCTTTCTACAGGCATTTTGGTAAGCTGGTTCAATGACTTTATGGGGATATCCACGTTCCGCAAAACGTGTCTTTAAATCAAGGCATTTGCGTTGAAATTCCGATTCCTCAGAACAATTTCTACGCAGCCGCAAGAATTGTCCACGTGGAATACCCTTTTTCAACGCAAAGGGATGCCCACTCTCCCATCGAAGTAAGGAATTAGTCGAAGTCGGTTTTCTGTAGACCGAGGTCTCTAGTAGTCCATCTGGACGTTTAGTTATTAGAACATCCAAGAACGGTAAGCATGTGTCATTCGATTCATACGTGAATTTCAAACCAATTGTGTTGTTGTTTAGATTTTGGGCCCAGTTTGAAAAGGTCTCTGAGGTACCCCTCCAGATCACAAAAATGTCGTCTATGAAACGCGCCCACATTAATATAGATCCGGTCTCTTCCTGGGTATCCTCAGTGAAGACAACGGTGCTCTCCCACCAGCCCAGGAACATATTTGCATACGATGGGGCACAAGAACTCCCCATCGCGGTGCCCCTGAGCTGGTGGAAGAGCTTACCGCTGAAGAGAAAGTAATTCCTGTGCAGCACAAACTCTAAAAGCCTCAAGACAAGATTATTATGCAATTTATATTTTCTCCCACGGGTAGATAAAAATGTGCTGCCGCTTTTAAGCCGTATTCATGAGGTATAGAAGAGTATAACGGTTTATGCGGATACTACTTGAACAGGAGACAGTGACATTGGGGAAGCTTGATGTTCAGCTGAAAGAGCAAATTAGTATCACGCAATCATTCTCCAAGGAGGCAGACTTTGCCTCCAAGGAGAAACAATTACAAACTGTGTTGGAACGCTTCCAATACCATTTAAAGGAACGCAAACACAAACAATTTGTGCGGGATTTAGCAGACTTTAAAGAAAATAAGGCCTACACATTAATTACTGACCGTAATAGGAGGGTGGAGCAAGATATAGGTGCTATTTCAACTGAAACAGAACTATCAGATTCAGATAAGGAAGGCTCTATAGGAGGACATAAGGCGAATGGTGGGAGTGGTAGGAGTAGAGGTCGAGGTAGGAGGAACTACCGTGGCAATTATAAGGGAAACAGTAATTTTTAGATCAAAACCTGGTATATGCCCTGAGGAATCGAAATCCACCACCCCCCGTCCAAACAAATCAATAGTTGTAAATCTGTCATCACAGGTGTTGGATTCTACTGAAGTGACAGTTTTGGAGAAAGGCTTGAACTTTGTTTCCACCCCGAAATTTAATTTGTTCCGTACCATTGTAGACCTAAATTTATTTGCCAGGAAATTGAGATGGTTTAAACATTATCGCCATCAAGAGAGAAAACAAAGCATTGAAATGGGGATTCCCAGGGAAATGTTGGAAGATGTAAGATTATTAGAAAGCTTGGCAAACACTGAGCCTTCAGATGAAGGGAAAGGTCCCTTCACCACCTGTAAACTTAAGAGTAAAAAGCTACCCCCAACAGGTGATGTGAATAGCATTGATATTTTTTTGAATTTGACAAGTGCAGAATTAGAAAATTCATTTCTGGACCACACTCCCCAAAATTGTACACCAGATTATCTCATGGAATTGAGACAAATTCTTGATGAGGCGAAGACTAACGGAATTATTAGTCAGGATGAATACGTGTTCCTAAATCCCCCTTGTCCGCGCTTGGCAACTTTCTACAGCTTGCCAAAAATACACAAGGGCTGTTGCCCCATAAAAGGATGCCCGATTGTTTCAGGTGTACAAAGCCTTAGCCAGAATGTTGGCATTTACATTGATAAGATCCTGGCACAATTTGTACAGTCGCTTCCGTCGTATGTGAGAGATACGGGAGATCCCCTTAGACAACTTGAGGATGTACAGGTGGAAAGAGATTGTATTCTGTGCAGTATAGATGTGGAAGCGTTATACTCTTCTATACCTCATGAATACGGCTTAAAAGCGGCAGCACATTTTTTATCTACCCGTGGGAGACAATATGAATTGCATAATAATCTTGTCTTGAGGCTTTTAGAGTTTGTGCTGCACAGGAATTACTTTCTCTTCAGCGGTAAGCTCTTCCACCAGCTCAGGGGCACCGCGATGGGGAGTTCTTGTGCCCCATCGTATGCAAATATGTTCCTGGGCTGGTGGGAGAGCACCGTTGTCTTCACTGAGGATACCCAGGAAGAGACCGGATCTATATTAATGTGGGCGCGTTTCATAGACGACATTTTTGTGATCTGGAGGGGTACCTCAGAGACCTTTTCAAACTGGGCCCAAAATCTAAACAACAACACAATTGGTTTGAAATTCACGTATGAATCGAATGACACATGCTTACCGTTCTTGGATGTTCTAATAACTAAACGTCCAGATGGACTACTAGAGACCTCGGTCTACAGAAAACCGACTTCGACTAATTCCTTACTTCGATGGGAGAGTGGGCATCCCTTGCGTTGAAAAAGGGTATTCCACGGGGACAATTCTTGCGGCTGCGTAGAAATTGTTCTGAGGAATCGGAATTTCAACGCAAATGCCTTGATTTAAAGACACGTTTTGTGGAACGTGGATATCCCCATAAAGTCATTGAACCAGCTTACCAAAATGCCTGTAGAAAGGAGAGAACGTCTCTTCTGGCTCCAAGATCACAACAAAATGAGCCGAAGGAAGGAATTAGACAAATCCGCTTTATTAACACTTTTAGTGAGGCAGCAAGCAGCGTAAGAGGCATTATGGACAAATATTGGCATATTTTGAGGATGGATCCAGATCTCTGAGAGGTGTTAGGCGAACGCCCGGGCATCACCTATAGAAAGGGCCGTAGTATTAAAGATCAGATAGTGAGGAGTCATTTTTCCCTGATGGTGACCCAACAACCTGGTTGGGAAAGATTAAAATAGTGGGCAACTATAGGTGTTCCGGCTGTGTTATATGTAGACATATGGAATGTGGAAAGACCTTTGTAAGTAATAATACTCAGAAAAAGTATGAAATACGTGAATTTACCAATTGTCGCTCCAAGGGTTACAGCATGCATTTGTAAACTCGAATATATAGGGAAAACTAAAAGAGAATTGCGCCGAAGGATAGGGGAACATTTAAATGATATCGTAAATCAAAAGGATACCCCTGTCTCTCGGCATGTGAGGAATGTGCATGGGGGTGATACCACATGCCTAAGAGTCATGGGGATTGAGTTAATTAAACCTGACCCAAGAGGTGGTGATTGGGACCGACAAATCCTGCAGAGTGAGGCCAAGTGGATCTACTACTTAAAAACGGTGGATCCCCTTGGCCTAAATGAGTAGCAGAATTATGCTTGTTTTTTGTGAAGGATCTAATCGAATTGTGTTCTCTTGATTCTGAACAACCTATTTTTCTGCAGACATGATAAACAAAGAGTTAATAATCCTGCCAACCCTTTTCAATATGTCCATTGTGACGCTAATTGGTTGACCTTTGTTTAGCAACAGCGGGTGCTCACCAATCGGCGAACAGGTGACGGAGTAAGCGCTGGTATGTTTATATGTACTCGGCGTCCTCCGGTTGCCTAGCAGCCGGGGGTGGGCACCTACGTTGCATTTCCGCATCCATCAGGCGGCGCAACGTCACTTCGGGTCGGTGGAGCGCACGCGGCGGCGTGCGTTCCACAGACATGAGGAAGAAGCCGGTACACTGATGAGGTAGGTTATTTAAGGAGCGGGAGGGCTGATATCAATAGCGCTCGCTCACTGGCCTCGCTGTATACGTGTGTGGGTCGATTGAGACCCTGCTATTCCTGTACTAGCCCACTGGTTTTTCAGGATTGTGCTGTAATAAGAAATATCTATCTCTGGACTTTGATGGATATTAAGGTATGTTACTTTTAGATAAGTAGGAGCTTTCCAACTGATTTCTTTTATGGATGCACATATTTATGGTGTTCTTTGGTTTATGTTCTTTTCCCTTTTAGTGTGGATAAAATCCCTGATGAGTCCATTCCTATGGATGAAACGTGACACGTAGGGAATTAGTGAAGGATATTATAGGGAATAGGCCCAATATTTAGTGTCAGGTTCGATGTGGGGTCGCTCCTGTCGGGCGGGTGCTCTGCTGTGTAGGCAGGTGACATTACAGGTCCCAGGTCCCGATTCACACAGGGATGACCAGGGATATGTAGGTATTAGTTTGATATTGTCACAATACCACACAAGCAGTGATCTACACCCACACATATGTGAGTATATACACAAGCATCCATTGTGAAGGCTTGAGGTAAGCTGCGTATTTTTGCACAATATTGGTTTACACGGTGAGGTATTTCTCTATTTTTAATAGTGGTTATTAAAAGCTACGTTTTATACATATAGCCCTTGGTGTGGTTTATAATAACGCTCTATTCCCTAAACCGGATTACCACACGGATGAGTATAACGCAAGTCACACCCAACCATGTGGGAGAGGTCAACATGGAAGTCAGTCATCCTCTTCAGGACGACAGACAACACCATGTTCAAACCAAATCTTGATTAAAACAAACAAGAAAATAATAAAATAATTACATTTAGTTAGGTTCCTCAATCAATCCTGTACAATGTTAACTGCACAAGACCTTTTGACACCATGGTTGCCCAAAACCCAAGTAAAGCTAAATTATAACATATAAAATGAAATAAAGTCAAAAAACATTTTTTGGTGAATGAAGCGTAACACCGCATGGTTGTATTTAATTCAAACAAATTTTATATATATATATATATATATATATATATATATATAAAGACAATATATGATGAACAGAGCACATGCGCAAAAATGAAGCATGCACACCACTTTAAGAGAATTCTAATATTCGATAGTTGATAAATTCCACGGGCGAATAAGTGGTCCATGCTGGTTGTCCTCAGCAGGATCAGGATAGACAGCAGCAGCAGGGAATTGTTAAGGTTATAGTATAAGGCCTACACCTAGCTTGACCAAACTCAGCAGGAGCAGGACAGACTGAAGCAGGTAAATGGTAACACTGTAGTCTAAGGCATACACATAGCTGGGCCTAACTCAGCAGGAACAGAACAGACAGCAGCAGCGAAATGGTAATGCTGTAGTATAAGGCATACACATAGCTGGGCCTAACTCAGCAGGAACACAACAGACAGCCCCAGGGAAATGGTAACGCTGTAGTATAAGGCATACACATAGCTAGGCCTAATTCAGTAATATCAGGACAGACAGCAACAGCTGGAAAATGGTAACGCTGTAGTGTAAGGCATACACATAGCTGGGCCTAACTCAGCAGGAACAGAACAGACAGCAGCAAGGAAATAGTAATGCTGTAGTATCAGGCATACACATAGCTAGGCCTAACTCAGCAGGAACAGAACAGACAGCAGTAGGGAAATGGTAACGCTGTAGTATAAGGCATACACATAGCTGGGCCTAACTCAACAGAAATAGAACAGACAGCAACAGGAAAATGGTAATGCTGTAGTATAAGTGACACATAACTCATCAAGATCAGGACAGACAGCAGCAGCAGGTAAAGGTAACGATGGAGTATAAGGCCTACACATAACTCAGCATGATAAGGACAGACAGCAGTAGCAGCAGGTACATGGTAATGGTTGAGTATAAGGCCTACACATAGCTCGGCCTAACTCAGCAGGAACAGACAGCAGCAGGTTCTTTGTTTGCAGCAGGAATGTGTTCCCAGGAATGGGCCCCCACCACACTGGGGCAACACCAAAAATAAACATAGGGGGTAGATAGATTATAGCATGATGGATTGGACAACATGTATATATCTATCTACCCCATCTCTCTCTCGAAGCCCTAAAATCTTCTCCCCCTCCAGACATCTGCATTGTATAGGACCGGATTACTGTACGTTTTTCTTGAACCGACAGGATCTGATTTTCTATGTCAAGTCCACAAAGATGAAGCACAGCTGCATTCGTTTTGGGGGCTAAGTTTACCGGCAGTTCTATGTAACTCGAGAACACATGGTGCCTTCAAAACAGACTACAAACTCAGCTCTGCTGGATGACAGTGTAGGTGATCCCTGGTGCCTGTCAGTCTCTTCCTGGTGAAGTCTGCCCCGGGCTGTGTGACACTACCCCCTGTGTAGCCAAGCCTCGCAGCTAAAGGCTTATTCGGCAGCCTGACCTGTGATCAATGATCCGGGCTACACACTGGAGGCAGCCGCCGAGGACGCCGTCAGCAGCCAGAGACCGTGACTGAGTCATCACCGAGGGGAGAAGAACTGATCCCGGCAGCAGAGCCCAGGGACACTTCCAGACCCGGGCCGAGGCAAGCTGGTTCCTCACTGGCTTCTGTGCTCAGACGGGCATAGGACGGCTGGCTGCTGCCGATGGCTGGAGCCCAGCGTGTGTGTGGCGCTGATCATGTATGGGTCGTGTGAGTGCCGGCAACCATGCCTCCTCACAGACAAAAGGAGTATGAGAGAGCCGCTGCTAAACCCCGTCAGTCCTGCTGCCCTCTGGCTTGGAGAAATCAGCATATGGCACCGCAGGCTGCATTACCGCAGTGTTCTTCTCCAGACTCGATGTGCCCAATATGGAAACTGAGAGCAGACCGGTGTGGGCAGAGTGTGGAGCGCTGTGTGCCAATTGGTATCTGAGAGGTCTATTTTCCAGTATGGTTTATGTATGAAGGGCAGTGTCCAGAGATCACACAGAGGACTATGGGTTACACTATACTAGGGCAGAAACAAATAAAATCAATTGAATCGAGTAATTTAACACAAAAAGCCAATGTGGTCAAGTTCCCTTGCCATTTAAGATGGACTGTTCCTACTAATGTTTATGCACTACTGTTCTAGCGCCCGTAATTCTAACAGGCTTAATGCATAGTTTATATATATATATATATATATATATATATATATAGCACAAGAAATTCCACAGCACTTCCTTGATGGTGAAAAAAAGTGGCTACTTTATTTGCTGGGTAAAGCGACGCTTCGGTGCACTCAATGGCACCTTTCTCAAGCACTGCTCAAGCGAGAAAGGCTCTATTTGTAGGAGCCAAACGTAGCACTGTTCAGGTGAATAAAGGAGTTCCTTTTTTTCCACTTTTTATCGGAGTGCTGTTCGCTTTTTCTACAGTATATATATATATTTTTAACAATTAGTTAATTGAATAAAATAAATAAATAAGAAAAAATAGATAAATAAATTCATTGATTGATAAAAAAAAATAATTTCTGGCCAAACAAATGCATAAAAAAATTAAACAATAGAGAAATATATAAAGTCATCAATAAATAAATACATAAATAAATTCATTAATAAATACATAAATAAATTCATCAATACATAAATAAATTTATCAATACAGAAATATATAAATAAATTCATCAATAAATAAATACAAAAATAAATTTATCAATACAGAAATATATAAAAAAGTCATCAATAAATAAGTACATAAATAAATTCATAAACAAGTACATAAATAAATTAATCAATAAATACATAAATAAAGTAATCAATAAATAAATATATAAAATAAATTCATCCCTAAATAAATAAAAAAATAAAATAAAAATCATCCAGAAATATATACAGAAGTTAAAAAACAACGATGTTTGGGAGAGAGGGCCAAGGAGAGGGATTGACAAGAGACCCTTCAGCGCCCTGAACCGACGGTGGGGGCCAAGAAGTCGCTGCCGATCCAGGACTCATTCATTTTGATAAATGTCATTCTGTCCACGGAGTCTGTGGACAGAAGGGTCCGCTTCTCGGTGACCACCCCACCTGCCGCACTGAATGTCCACTCAGACAGTACGCTGGAGGGGGGGGGGAAGGCATGACAGTACTTCCAGCACATACTGAGCGAGCCCACGGCAGGTGTTCATTCTGGCAACCCAGTACTCCGTGGGGTCGTCGGTGCTCATGCTGTCGGAAGCACCGACGGACCCCATGTAGTCGGGCCAGGCGCTGGTGGTGACTGCTGCTTCTACTGGTTCGCGCAGACTGATAGAACAACCTCATCTCTCCCATAAGTTCACCTACTCGGCTAGAGCTGCTTGGGTCAGACACTGCTGGGTGAGATAAGCGGGGAGAACTGGAGCGTGAGGCTGAGGGTTTGCATACGGGCATCCCTCCGGCTGGCTGGGATGAACTGCTCCAGTTTCCCCTTGCAGCAAGGGTCTAAAAGGGTGGCCAACCAAAAATCATCCCTCTCCTTAAAATTCCTGATCTGGGGGTCCTTCCGAGGCATCGTGGACAGCCATGGGGAAGAGGACAGCCCACTGTGAATCTTCTTGGCTGCCTGGGACCATGACATCTTGGTCCCTCTGCTGCTGCTGCTGCTCCCTGTGGGAGTTGCCCAACCCCTGGACTAACAGTGCCCCAAGCATCGGCTCTCCCTCCTGACCAGGCCAAGACTCCTAGACGTCAGCAAACTCCTCAACAAGTTCTTCCTCCTCCTCGTTCTGGGCCTGGTCTTCGTGGAGCAGTGTTGCCTTTACTTGCTCCACCAAGGCGCTCTCCCCAGCATCCAGCAGGCGTTCTAGTGTCCTGTCCAGCAGAAACACTATGGGGAGCTTTTCATTGAGGCCGACATGCTCCCCGTTGACCATCTTGGTTGCCTGCTCAAATGGGGCCAACACGTGGCAGACCTGGTGTATTTGCCCCCACTCCGCATTGGTGATGTAGGGAGTGAGTGTGATGGCCCGGAAGTGCCTTGGTCCAGCAGGTACTCTTTCACTGCCCGTCGCTGGTCCCACAACCTCTCCTGCATATGGAGGGTGGAGTTCCACTGCGTCACGCTGTCCACAAACAGCCTGTGAGGTGGCAGGCTATTGTCTTGCTGCAGTTTGGACAGGGACACGTGGCGGTTGGGGAGCATCAGAAGTGGCTGGCAATCCTCCGTACGCTTTGCGCGATGTTGCTCAACTTTGGGTATGTGGGTAGGAACTTCTGTACCACAAGGTTGAGGACATATGCTATGCAGGGCACATGTGTTAGACTGCCAGCATGGAGGTCAGCGAGGAGGTTGCTGCCATTGTCACAGACAACCATACCTGCCTGGATCCTTCGGGGTGTCAGCCACTTATGGACCTGAGCCTGGAGGCGGCCAGAACATCAGGTCCAGTGTGTCTTCGTTCCCCTAAGCTCACAAGCTGGAGCACGGCCTGGCAGCAGACGTGCCCCACACTTGTGAAGCTACAGGGACGCTTCCTGGGGGCTTAGCAGCGGTGGAGACAGTGGCTTGAGGGAGAGCAGCAGTTCTCCCTGGACACCTTGGGGCAGCACCACAAACTGAGATGCTGCCACATCTGATGATCCCTCCCGGCGCCTCGGAGGGACAGCCAATGGGCTGTAAAGCTGATATATCGTCCCTGCCCATGTCTGCTGGTCCAGGCATCTATTGTCAGATGCACCCTGTCGCTGACAGCGTGATCCAGCGACAGGGATACATTCTGCACAATGTGCTGGTGTAGGGCAGGGATGCCGGTCCTGGCAAAGAAATGGTGGCTGGGGACACGCCATGTGGGTTAGGCCTGATTCAACATATGCCTGAATGGATTGCAGTTCACAATATTGAGGGCAGCAAAGGTTGGGCAATAACCCTTGCCAGGAGCCCATTGGGTAAATACACTCGTCGGTCCCGGGACGTAGGCAGCGGTGCGTTTAAATGCGTCGGCAACCGACGGCTGGCGCTGGATGGCAGTGGAGGCGATAGAGGAGGGTGCAGAGGAGGCAGAGGTCTGGCTGACGGTACCAGTACCTCTAGGACAAGGAGTGGGGAGTGGGAATGCATTGTTGGAAGGGGGTGGGGTGGCTGCAGGACAGTGGTAGGAGCTGGTCCCACTCCCGCAAATGGTTGACTATAAGGTGCTGGGTAAGAGCAGTGGTACCCAGCCGAGCAACAGACCTCCCTTTCCTCACCCTGGCATGGCACAGCTGACAGATGGCAGGGTGAAGTAAGCCCAAACAGACGACTTACACACCGACCTCTTGTCAGATGGGGTGGTGCTGGCTTGAGCCTGTTCGGGCTCAGTGTGCGCAAGAGGAGCTGGCACCTGCTGCTGTTGCCTCTTGCTCCCATTACCAGTAGAGCTCCTGCCACTGGGCTCCCTGGTGATCTGGCACACCGTTTGCCTTGGGTGCCTCATCAGTGCTGCTGTCACCTGACAAGGGAGGTGGCACCCATTCTAAGTCACCCTCCTCTTCATCCCATGTAATGTCAGACCCAAGGTCGACCAGTGGTTGACTGGGGAGAACAGCAGACTTGGAGCCCCTGACCTGGCTCCGCTGTCCCCTCGCTGACTCCTAGGTCTGACTAGGTGCGGGGTTCTGTGGTTTTGTGGCTGAAATCACCCGCACCAGTTGGAAGGGATGTCGCTGGGGTATTGACGGGCGGTACCCCCTCCTCCTCCTCCATCCCTTCCAAAAACTCCTGAGCATCCGGACCAAGCTCTAGCTCACTCTCCTGCATTACCAGCCCCAAGATGTCCCTCTCACTTTCGCGGTTAAGCAGCATCAGGGTCGAGTCTTGGGGGCTCGGGGTTGGTCCTGCAGGAGGTGGAGAGCTGCTGCTCAGAGCCGGGGCAGAGGACTTCATGCCACAGGGCTGGAACCAACTCCCCTACCATGACCACGGCTGCTGGCACAACTACATCCACACATGAATTGATTTGACCAAATCACCACAATGTTTTTAAAGAAAATAATGAGTGAGTTTGGGCAAACTTTATTGGGTTGAAGCAAAAATGAAATAAAATAGACACAAAACTAAGACAATGACACAGGAAAATACTTTTTTTTTTCACAGACAAAAGACGCTGATAATAATCCCTCCCTAGCACACGAAACCCTTAAACAGTAACACTAAAACACAGCCAAAGACATTTTTTTTTCACAGACAAAAGATGTTGACAATAATCCCTCCCTAGCACATGAAACCCTAAAACAGCATCACTAAAACACAGCAAAAGACTTAATTTTTTGTTTTTTTCACAGACAAAAGATGCTGACAATAATCCCTCTCTAGCACACAAAACCCTAAAACAGTAGCATTAAAACACGGCCAAAGACTTTATTTTTTGCTTTCTTCACAGACAAAAGACACTGGCAATAATACCTCCCTAGCACACGAAACCCTAAAACAGCAACACTAAAACACAGCTAAACACTTATTTTATTTCACAGACAAAAGATGCTGACAATAATCCTAGCACACGAAACCCTAAAACACAGCAAAATACTTTTTTTTTTACACAGACTAAACAGACAGCAAAAGTCTACACTATACTATATCTCTATCTAACCTATACTACACCCTGCAGTGGACCCTATCAGCTACACTATTCACTAACTAACCTACATTATCTCACACTAACTATCTGGATTATATATATGACTGAGCTAACTAATGTACCAAAGACCCTACACTGGAACCTATCAGCTACACTATTCACTAACTAACCTTCACTATCTCACACTAACTATCTGAATTATATAAATGACTGAACTAACTAACTAATGTACCTAACACCCTAGACTGGAACCTATCAGCTAACCTATTCACTAACTAACCTACACTATCTACCACTAACTATCTGAATTATATAAATGACTGAACTAACTAACTAATGTACCTAACACCCTAGCCTGGAACCTATCAGCTAACCTATTCACTAACTAACCTACACTATCTACCACTAACTATCTGAATTATATATATGAGGTATCAGATGTAATATTACACAGGAATTCAGCAAAGCACAAATATCATACTATTCCCTTCACAACTGCATGAAACAGCACAAAATAGCTGCTGGGTAGGTTGTTATATAGTAAGGGGTAGGCAACTTTCCTATTGGTTGCTAGGGATGTTGCTAAGCTCTGACAAAGATATTGCAGCCTTCTCATTGGCCCACAAGCTAGAAGCAGGGAGGGATCATGTGTACTGTTTAACCACCTATGGACCGCCGCACGTAGATACGCGTGATCGCGGCGGCCCAGTTATCCCTCGTTGACGCGCGGGCGCGTCATCTTGCGAGAGGCGAGATGACGCGATCTGTGCGCCTGTACAGGGGCACAGAATATCGGAGAAGGCACAGGACAAGTTCGGCACCAGCCTGCCAGCCAATGATCTGTGCTGGCAGGCTGGTGACTTCTAAAAAAACAAATCAAAAGCCATATAATGCATTATATTTATTAATATAATGCATTAAATGGCTTCTGTGCTCTGTGCTGGGTCCTTTTCATTGGTTGGATACAGCACAGAGCACATGTGACAGTGAGTACACCAAGCACCAGACACACAGGCCCAGATCACCCCCCATCACCCCAATTAACCCCTTGATCACCCCCTATCAATCACCTGTCAATCACTAGTGAAAGGAAAAAAAGTGATCAGTGTAAACTGTCTCTGTTAGCTTCCATTAGTGCCCAGCCCACCGCACCGCAGTCACTGATTCGCTGATTAGCGTAGCACTAATCAGCGTTGGTACTTTATAGTATCTGTAAGTGATCAGAACTGATCACAGTTAGATCTATAATAGTATTAGTGTCACCTTAGCTCGCCCCCCACCCAAAACGCAGTGTTTGCCCGATCAGGCCTGATCGGTCGCCCACACGTGCGTTCGCCCACGCCCGCCCCGCTGCAGTGACAAAATTATTATTTTTTTTTTATCACTGCACAATTACTTCAGAAGCGCTGTTGCAATAAAAAAAATCAGTTTTTTTTTTTTTTTTATCAATCGCAGCGGCTTCCTGTACTTTGCTAGCCTCCCATTTGTAAGACAGGCTTGCTTTTTTTCTTGGGTAGTCTCAGGGAATAAATTTAGTTGTCCAAATGGCAACTAAGGGGTATTCGTCTGAAGAGGCCTACAGGATTCTGACCCAGTCGGATGAGGAATGGGAACCCTCACCTGACGAATCCAGCGGGTCAGAATACGAACCTGTAGAAAGCAGTGGCAGTCTGACCCAAAGTTCGGACGAGGAGGTTGAGGTCCCTGATAGCACCAGGCGTACCAGGCCCTGTGTCGCTAGACCACAGGTTGCGCAGGATCCGTTTCAAGGGCAGCAGAGTGGGGCTGGCGCTGTCGGATTACGTGGTGAGGCATACACCAGCAGCGCAGCCCATCCTGGACCTAGTACCAGCACTGAGGTAGAACATGGTGACGTGGCAGCACCAGAAGGGCAGTTGAAGCTGGTACGGTGGCACGTGCAGTAATTCCCCGTTGCAGCCACCGCACAGACAGGCCCGTGAGAGCTCCTAGAATCCCTGAGGTGCTGGCAAACCCTGATTGGCAGCCCCCATCTTCAGCCGCACCATTAGTTCCCCTTTCACAGCCCAGTCAGGAGTTCGGGTGGAGACAGCTCAGATCAGATCGGCACTGGGGTTTTTGAGCTGTTCTTCACTGCGGAGCTCTTTGACCTAGTCGTGGCAGAAACAAACCGGTATGCCACTCAATTTATAACCGCCAACCCGGGAAGCTTCTATGCTCAGCCGTTCCGGTGGAAACCAGTCCAAGTTTCCGAATTTAAAACTTTTCTGGGCCTTCTCCTCAACATGGGCATGACAAAAAACATGAATTGTGGTCATATTGGTCCACGAACCCAATTCATCACATGCCCATGTACTCTGCTGCCATGTCCAGGACACGATTTGAGACCATCCTGCGTTTCCTGCACTTTAGTGACAACACCACCTCTCGTCCCAGAGGCCACACAGCTTTTGACCGACTTCAAACAATAAATCCCAAGCAAGCGCACCCGGTATGGGGTCAAATTGTATAAGCTCTGTGAAAGGGCCACAGGCTATACACACAAATTTCGTGTCTATGAGGGTAAAGATCAGACCCTGGAGCCGGTCGGTTGCCCTGACTACCTGGGGAGTAGTGGGAAGACAGTCTGGGACTTGGTGTCACCCTTATTCGGCAAGGGGTACCATCTTTATGTGGACAATTACTACACAAGTGTGCCCCTCTTCAGGCATTTGTTCCTAGAACAGATTGGCTGCTGTGGCACCGTGCGACCTAGTCGCTGGGGCTTCCCCAAACGGCTCGTTACCACCAGACTTACAAGGGGGGAGAGGGCTGCCTTGTGTAATGAAGAACTGCTCTCAGTAAAATGGAGAGACAAGCGTGACGTTTACATGCTCTCCTCCATTCACGCAGACACGACAATCCAAATTGAACAGGCAACCAGTGTCATTGAAAAGCCCCTCTCGGTTCCTGACTATAATTTGCTCATGGAAGGGGTGGACTTCAATGACCAGATGTTGGCCCCATATTTGCTTTCCGAAAGACCAGACGCTGGTATAAGAAGGTGTCTGTATATCTTATTCAATTGGCTATGAATAATAGTTTTGTTCTCTACAGTAAGGCCCCAAACCCCAGTGTAGTGAGCCGTCTACACGAGCGACACTTCCCAGTGTCGTTGCTGTACCTCAAACCAACCGCCACCCCGAAAAAGATGTCGTGTCTGTAGCAGGAGTGAAATAAGACGTGACACCCGCTATTTCTGTTCTGACTGTCCTGACCACCCTGCCCTATGCCTAGGGGAGTGTTTCCGGAAATACCACACTCAGGTACACTTAGGGACGTAGGGACCTCAGGACACAGGTAGTTTTTACACTCAGGATCTAGGGTCTCTCAGGATACTAGGTTTTGAGAGACCCTAACACACAGGGGTGCTAGTGTGCTACTGCAGCTATGTGAAACGGTAGAAACCTCTCCTTTCACTTAGGATAAAGTGCATAATGTACTTCACACCATCTCTGTGCGATTTACACTTTACACATTGTCCCATGGGAAAGGAGAGGTTTCTGCTAGGAAAATAAAGAGTGAAAAGTTTAAAAAAAAATTAAAAATTAAACAGGTAGCAAGAAAAAGAATTCTTGAGTTAGTTTAGGTTTTAAAAGTTTTATGATGTTCAGGTTTTATAAAAAAGTTTTATGATGTTCAGGTTTTATAAAGTTTGTAACGTTCAAATTTATGAGCCTGCTGCTTCTTTTTTCTTCTTATTTTTTTTTTTTTACTAACCGCCCTTTATTCTCCAGCTGGACCAACCGATGAAAACGCTGCAGCACTGATGTGTATTCTGAGAGAAGCATTGCGCTGCTGTCATTTTACATATGAAGTCAGTGTATGCGGCGCTGCAGGACGAGATTTCTTCTCCGCAGTATAGGTACGTTTGCCCAGGCATATGAGCTGAGGAGAGGTGTTAGAGTTCATATGCTTTGGCAAACACTTTGTATCAAAAATCTGGCAAAGATGTCTTCCTCCAAAACGATTGATTGATTGATGTGAATGGAGAAATCACGTTTGCCAGGACATAGGAGCTGAAGTGGGTATGAATGTTTGGGCGGAGCCCCTATGTCCTGGCAATCGCCAGGCCCCTCTTTTTTTCTTGCATATTTTTGGCAGAGATTTTTTCATCCATATTGATCGATGTGAATGAAGAAATCTGTGCCGTTCATTTTTTCATTCAGCCCAGAGGCTCAATCTCATTACCCGTATGCTCAATATAAGGAGAATAGCAGAAACTCCTAATGCTGACCATACATGTAAATGATTGTGGAGACCCTCAAATGCCAGGGCAGTACAAACACCTCACATATGACCCCTATTTTGGAAAGAAGACAACCCAAGGTATTCGCTGAGGGGCATATTGAGTCCATGAAAGATAGAACTTTTTGTCACAAGTTAGCAGAAAGGGAGACTTTGTGAGAAAAACAAAAAAATCAATTTTCGCTATCTTGCGCAAAAAAAAAAAATCTTATATGAACTCGTTATGCCCCTTATGGAATACCTCAGGGTGTCTTCTTTCTAAAATGGGGTCACATGTGGAGTATTTATACTGCCCTGGCATTTTAGGGGCCCTAAACCGCGAGAAGAAAAATGCGTAAAAATGCCCTCCTAAAAGGTACTCATTGGAATTAGGGCCTCTATGCATCTTGGCTGCAAAAGTGGCACACATGTGGTATCGTCGTACTCAGGAGAAGTAGGGCAATGTGTTTGGGGTGTATCTTTACATATACCCATGTTGGGTGAGAAATATCTCTGTAAATTGACAACTTTGTACAAAAAATTGAAAAGTTGTCATTTACAGAGATATTTTCACACACAGTATGGGTATATGTAAAAATACACCCCAAAACACATTTTCCTACTTCTCCTGAGTACGGCGATACCACATGTGTGCCACTTTTTGCAGCCCAGATGCACAAAGGGGCCCTAATTCCAATAAGTACCTTTAGGATTTCACAGGGCATTTTTACGCATTTGATTCCAAACGACTTATCACGCTTTAGGGGCCCCTAAAATGCCAGGGCAGTATAAATACCCCACAAGTGACCCCATTTTAGAAAGAAGACACCCCAAGGTATTCCGTGAGGGGTATGATGAGTTCAAATTTTATTTTTGTCACAAGTTAGTGGAATATGAGACTTTGTAAGAAAAAAATCAATTTCCGCTAACTTTTGACAAAAATAAAAACTTCCATGAACTCACTATGCCCATCAGCGAATGGCTTATAATTAAAGAATGAGGTTTGAATACACAGCTGGAATTTATCGACTTTTTTAGTGAATGGGATTCCAGTTAATGAATGGGACTTTACTGTTAAGCCATTATGGTTTTAGGTTTCTGAGATGGAGCAATATGAACAGTCTCTTATTATAAAAATAGAGAACTTTGATCTGTCTCATTTGGAAGATTTTTGTCACTTTTAGTTTGAACAATAAAGATTTTTGTCACTTTTAGTATGAACAATAAAGTTTTTTTTTTTTTTCCTCAAACAATCAGTTTTTTTTTTTTTCAAACAATCGGCCTATATAAGAGGGTCCACTGCAGGGGTCAGTCACCACTGAAGAAGGGGACCAAAGCCCCGAAACGTGTCTGGTCGGACCCCTGAATAGTGCACTAATACAGAGAACGCCAATTCTCAAGTATATGCCCCGCGGAACGATTTATACGCTAAATGAACAAGGAAGCCTGGACTTTGGAACTACGGTCGGGCGATCCACGTGTTACAGCAAATTAAAGGAGAGAAGGCTGAACAAACGGGAGTGCAAGTGAAACACCTCCTGAAAGCCGAACCTCAATACCGGGGGTAAGAGCGTTCCTGTATCAGCCGGCAGACTCAGGTAGGAGAGACACGTGTCTAATTGTTTTGCAGCGGGACGCCGCTGATGTGGAATATAGCGGACGCCGCTAATACAACCTGCAGGATTGAATGGTGAGACTCTGAGGATTTTAGTTATAAAAGCTGGACTTCAAATAAGGACTGTTAAATATGAACACTGGACAATCAATTATTATTATCATTAACTAACAAATGGTGTTATTGGATTGATTTTAGAGGGACATTGAGACTACTATTAATTATCATCACTATTAACTAAAAACGGTGGCATTGGATCAATTAAGGAGGCACTGGATATATATTGCGTTTTTGCACAGTTGGATTTGTTCATTTGCACATGCACGCTATTTGCACAACTATTGCTATTTGCACAACTATTGGATTGCACAATTGTGGATGTAGTTTTCGTTTAGTGTCATTTTAGGAGAATATTTCACTACTATTAGTATTGTTCATAACAGACAGACTATTGGAGGAGTTATATCTATAGGTCCTGCGAATATCTAGTGGAGAACATGTTGGATTGATGGTCAATAGAGAACTGGAGACAAATCCCTAGTTTATTTCTGCTGGAGACTAATGTGTATATAATTTGGTTTTAACCCCTTAAGGACACGGCCCTTATTTCACCTTAAGGACCAGGCCATTTTTTGGAAATCTGACCAGTGTCATTTTATGTGGTGATAACTTTAAAACGCTTTTACTTATCCAGGCCATTCTGAGATTGTTTTTCGTCACATATTGTATTTCATGACAGTGGTAAAATAAAGTCGAAAAATTTCATTTTTATTTATAAAAAATACCAAATTTACTAAAAATTTTGAAAAATTTACAATTTTCCAAGTTTCAATTTCTCTACTTCTAGAATACATAGTAATACTGCCAAAAAGTTATTGATTTACATTCCCATATGTCTACTCCATGTATCGATTATTTTGGGAATGCCATTTCATTTTTGGGGACATTACAAGGCTTAGAAGTTTAGAAGCAAATCTTGACATTTTTCAGAAATTTTCAAAACCCACTTTTTAGGGACCAGTTCAGGTCTGAAGTCACTTTACGAGGCTTACATAATAGAAACCACCCAAAAATGACCCCATTCTAGAAACTACACCCCTGAAGGTACTCAAAACTGATTTTACAAACGTCATTAACCCTTTAGGTTTTCCACAAGAGTTAATGGCAAATAAAGATAAAATTTCTGAATTTCGATTTTTGGGAAAATATTTGATTTTAATACATTTTTTCCAGTAACAAGGCAAGGGTTAACAGCCAAACAAAAGTCAATATTTATTGCCCCGATTCTGTAGTTTGCAGAAACACCCCATATGTGGTCCTAAACTGCTGTATGGCCAAACGGCAGGGCACAGAAGTAAAGGAACGCCATATGGTTTTTGGAAGGCGGATTTTGCTGGACTGGATTTTTGACACCATGTCCCATTTGAAGCCCCCGATGCACCCCCAGAATAGAAACTCCATAAAAGTGACTCCATCATGCACTCATTGGGGTGAAAAACTGTTTAATACTACTGCTATTGTGGTGTCCACATTGTTTCATACATACGTATTTCTATAAAGCTTTGATTCTGTAATTGGGAGGAAACGGCACTCTATTTTTCATCTATTTGATTTTACGGCTTGTGTTATAGATAAGGAATTCCATTAGGCTATGATTCTGTGATTGCAGTGAAATAGCGTTCTAATACTACTGATTTTGGGGTGTTCACATTGGTTTTTTTTACATAATTAATTCCACTAGGCCTTATTTCTGTAATTGGGGTGAAATAGTGGTCTATTTTTTTAAGTATTCAGTTTTACACCTTGTATAATAGTAAAAGTGATTCCATTAGGCCTTGATTCTCTAATTGGCGTAAAAAAGCAGTCTAGTACCACTGCAATTTTACATTTACAGTTACTATTACTGTACAGTACGTCTGACAGACAGGTGCCAGGGCCTTCAAGGGAACAGGCAGTGGCAAAAATGTTTCTGTAGCTGGTAAAAGTAGCTGCAAAAGAAAGCGGGGGTTGTAGTAGCAGTCACAGTAACAGACCAGAGCAGCCACTGTCATCCATCAGTCATGTATTGACCAGCAACCCAGCTGTCCTTGAATGATCTTCAACATCATCTCAACTGATATCAGACATTCCTAGACAGGAGTCAGTGGGTTCCTCCGACACCATCCTTAGTTGATATGCCCCAATACTGATGAATTACTGGCCAAATACTGACTAAGTTGGATGTTCCAAAGACGAGATCAGTTTTTTGGTGGTTGTTCTTGGTACGGATCAGAAGAAGGAAAGAATAAACATTGATGTCAACACAAATTTACTGCTGACACCCTCTCCACTCTGTCATGGGCCCACTACTTGTATCCTCCTCTAACAGAACTGGTTCTGTAAGCAATCTATGTGGAATCAGCAGACGGTGTAACAGGAGAGCGCTCTTTCACTCTGTAGTGAAGTATTGGCCACTGTACAGTTAAGTGCATTATACCTGATGCCAACATTGACCTGTAAGCCCGAGTTCACACTTTAGTTATTTGGTCAGTTTTGGCCCCGTAATTGACTAAATCAGTGAAGTGATTTTCAGAGTGACTCCTGTCACCTGTCATACTGATGCACAGTAACTGTTTGACTACCACAGCGGACTAGCTATGTATGTTTCTGAAATGCACAGTGATGTACACCAATATACACGCTTCCTGCAGCCGGGAAATAGCTGATTTATAATGCACTTCATGAAAAATTTATTTGAATCAAATCCAATTTTGGGGGAATATGTGGCGAAGCGTCCAAATTGAATTTTTTAAACCTTCACTTATCTGTAGTGTTAATGTAACAGACTCCACCTTGTTCTGAACACACTTTTCCAAACTTCTTAAGAGAATTCCAACACAGGGTATGAGAAGAGGATAGTGGGTTGCAATACTTGTTTAGATTGTCTAAGGCCAGGAAGACTGTCGACACATACCACCATATCTTGCGTTGTCCTGACATGAGACTATCATGCCCTGTTTCTTTAATCTTATTGGATCAGAGTCCTATACCATAAAGATTTGATTGGATATGTGCTCACCTTCATGCATTGTAATCTATAATCTGATTGGATCAGTTTTCTATACCATAAAGATTTGATTTTCTTTGTGTTTTCTTCTTTATGTATAAATAAACACTGAAAAGGGAAACCCGGACTCCTCTGTACATCAAATGTGTGTATGCTTACTGTCCCCCAGCCGGTGAATCGCTTGATCCTTGACAACTTCATTTCTATTAGAGGAAGCTACTAAAACACTCGGTAACACTGACATAGAAAAGGATCTAGGAATTGTAATAAACAGCAAACTAAGCTGTAAAAACCAGTGTCAGGCAGCTACTGCCAAGGCCAATAAGATATTGGGTTGCATCAGTTCTGGGCTGATGTGAACAAGGCAGACATAGCAGAGCTGGAGAGGGTTCAGAGGAGGGCAACTAAAGTAATAACTGGAATGGGGCAACTACAGTACCCTGAAAGATTATCAAAATTAGGATTATTCACCTTAGAAAAAAGACGACTGAGGGGAGATCTAATTACTATGTATAAATATTTTAGGGGTCAGTACAGAGATCTCTCCCATCATTTACTTATCTCCAGGACTGTGACTGTGATGAGGGGACATCCTCATGCGTCTGGAGGAAAGAAGGTTTGTAAACAAACATAGAAAAGGATTCTTTACGGTAAGAGTAGTGAGACTATGGAACACTCAGCCTGAGGAGGTGGTGATAGTGAGTACAATAAAGGAATTCAAGAGGGCCTGGATGTATTTCTGGAGTGTAATAATATTACAGGTTATAGCTACTAGAGATGGGTCGTTGATCCAGGGAGTTATTCTGATTGCCTGATTGGAGTCAGGAAGGAATTTTTCCCCTTAAGTGTGGAAAATTGGCTTCTGCCTCAAAGGGGTTTTGCCTTCCTCTGGATCAACTTGTAGGAAACAGGCCGAACTGGATGGACAAATGTCTTTTTCAGTCTTATATACTATGTTACTATGTTTACTAACTGGGGCTATATCATCACTTCAAGGACTCACTGGATAGAATAAAACAAAGTCCATATGGCCGATACCACAATATTTTGAATTTGTTGATTACTGAAGGAGGAAGGGAGTTTTTATTCCACAATATGATTAAGGTCAAAGTTTAATGTATACGCTGAGGAATCTAACATGTCCATAAACTTTCATTTGCTAGACCTATGCCTAAATACTGCCCTTTTGGCATAGACACTACTCACAAAAAGTTAGGGATATTTGGCATGTGGGTTACATTTCAGGATAAAACTAAAATGCACTCTAACCTTTACAGGTGAACTTAATGCAGTGCTTCTCAATTATTTTCTGTCATGCCCCCTAGGAAAAGAAAAGCATTTCGCGCCCCAGCGCAACTGTAAATAGTATCATTTGTCTATAAAATTGTTATAAGTACACCAATCTCCCCACAGGTGAGGGCCATTAACCCCCTCCCCAAATCATGTGCAGGCTCCATTAACCCCTCCCCCAATCATGTGCAGGCTCCATTAACCCCCTCCCCCAAATCATGTGCAGGCTACATTATCCCCCTCCCCAATCATGTGCAGGCTACATTAACCCCCTCCCCAATCATGTGCAGGCTACATTAAATTAAACCCCCCAATACTTACCTCCCTGGAAGCACTGGATGCAGGCCTCTTCCGGCCTGTGTCCCGCTCTGCACTCTGCTCAGGCGGCGCGATGACGTCATCGCGCCGCCTGAACCGCTCTGATAGGCTGCCGGCACAAGGCCCGCAGCCTATCAGAGGAGCAGGGAGGGAGACGCCTCTCCCTCCACTGCCGCACAGCACAGCGATCTGTATCGCTGTCCAGAGGACGGCAATACAGATCACTATGGAGATAAGCGCTTCCACAGTGGAAGCGTTCATCTCCTGTGACCTGGAGCCCCCTTTACGGAGCCTCGCGCCCCCTATAATAGCCCCACTATTTGAGAAACACTGACTTAATGTGACCTTCTCTAAACTGTTGAATGCACGTGTCCAACTGTTCAATGCTTCAGTACTTTTTGCACAACTTGTTGTTCTATAACAAGAAGCTTAATGTCAAAATTTACAACAGGTGTTTGATACATTACTCACCCCATATATGTCCTGGATCAATTTGAATTGGTATTTAAATAGCCCTCCTCATCATGCTGTTCACATTTTGACACCATGAGGCCAAGATGACACCTAACAATTGATTAACAGTACCTCACTTTTGCGAGGTTCAACAGGATGATCTCAGACGGAATTTGCCACTGAGCTTAGAGCGTCACAGAGTGTCATCAGCAGGTTGCAAGAGATACAGGAAGGCTGGAAGACTCACAGAAAGACATAGAAGTGGATGTCCTTTGGCCACATCCCACACTGATTACCGTTTCATTGTGAACAATGCTCTGCGGAACTGGATGATGAATGCCACGCAATTCCAGGCACATTTAAGAGAGGGGAGAGGTACCCAAGTGTCACATCAGATCTTTTACATCAGCGTGGTCTGCATGCTAGATGACCCAAAAGGGTACCTGACCACACCACCAGGCACAGGCATCATCATCTTGCATGGGCCAGGAAGCATCTACTCTGAATGATGGATCAGTGGGCCGTCTGTTCATTGAGGAGAGTCTATTCACACTCAGCAGAAATTATGGCTGCCAACGATGTTGGAGACGTCAAGGAGAGTGCTATGCATCTGCTGCTGTTGCCAACAGAAAAGCCTTTGGTGTGGGTGTTACAGTGTGGGCAGGTGTGTCTAGTAAATACAGAACTGCCCTACACTCTGTGAATGGTACAGTAACAAGCCCATACTACTTGAATAACATAATTAATCCAGTCATTGTGCCTCTGCATGAACAACACAGACCTAATTTCATCTTCATGGATGACAACGCTCCAGCTCATTGAGGTTGCAGAACCTCAATGACCTGAGGGCCGCTGTCACGGCTGTCACACTGGGGAGTGGGGAAAACTCCCCACAACACAATACCGAAGATATTTGGTAGCAGCTAGGCCAGAAGGAGAAATAAAGGAGTAGGTCACCTCCTGATAGGACGGCTCGTACCCACGAACCTCAGGGCCCTACTAACCCTCAAGGAATCCCTGGGCAAGGAGCAGGGTGGAGAGGACCTATTCTTTCAAAACACGGACAAACAGGAGTCTCCACTGGCCAGACTGCGAGGAAAGGAGACCGTATGCAGCATATGGCATAGACAGGTAAGCGACTACTACAACACACTTACCTGCTAAAGGCACACCATCTGAAACCCGTGCACAAGTGCTGATGTCCACACACCATCAGGACACAGTACAAACACACACACACAGAAATCCAGAACACACAAAGCTGCGTGTGGACAATTGGTTCCCCCTCCGGGGAACAAGAGACCCACTTCCGGAGGACACAACGTAAGACAGGGAAATGTCTAGCAAACATGCTGAACACAAAACACCACCAGACATGTAACTCCAAACTAGACATACATACACCCTGAACATAACCCACACCAAACATCAACGGGTAGGAAAAGAAGGAGACATCGGGAAGACATCGCTAAAGACATCGATGACAACTAGGATGGCCCTGAGATAACAAAGAGATAGGAGAGAGCTCCTACTCCAATATAGGCAGGCATCCCACTAATCTCAGTCTCAAAGCAACACTATATAAAGAGACTGGAGACCACACCCAGCTCACACCTTAACCCCAAGCACACCAGAAGGGTAGGAAAAGCCTAAAGGGAAGACGCGCACACATGCAAAAATAACACTTTGCCGCAGGCAACTGCATGTGTGGCAACCGGGTCACGGCACCTACCACAGGCCGTGACAGCCGCCTTCAAGAAGAATAGGGTGCCATGCCTCAGCAGACAATAAGTCGACTTGTGGCCAGCATGAGGCATCATTGTCAAGCTGTAATTGATGCTCAGGTCCACATGACAAGTTATTGGGGCATTGACATTTTTGTGGGGTATACCCACCGCATGCTGCTTCGACTTAAATGCCCCACTTTCACTATATAATATCACTGTAGCGTGAACTTTTTGCCTTTTTCATACATTTAACCGAAAGCCAAATATCCCGAACTTTTGTGAGTAGCATATTTGGCTAGCATGTACCTTGTACCTTATTGAGAAGTAGTCAACTTCACTTTTAATGTACTGTATGAAAAAAAACTGCACTGTCCATGATATGTTTTCTTGTATGTCAATGTAGGACAAGAAAAGGCATACTCTATATAGTGCCAGCAATGTGCGGTCCGCAAAATGCGGAATGCACATTGCAGCCGATCCGATGGATCCGTGTTTCCGCAAAACACACTATGGACGTGTGAATTAGGCCTTAATTGAAAGGGCCAGATTCCTGCTTGACTGACCCTGTCAATTAAGGAGAGGGATGGGCTGTCATAGGAATTATTATTAATAGAGCATTTAATGCTCATTCTTTCCAGAGTAAAATGTAATTGCAAAAGAAAGAACTTTCCATACATTGTGCCTAACTTCAATAGAACTTCTTGTCTGCCTTCTGAGCATTCAACAATGAGGTATTGTTGGTGAACCTGATGAAAGTGTGACCTTTACAGCTGTATGAGTGTGGAAGGAGAGGTTAGACAATGGGTCACGTGTCAATGGGTCAAGAATAGATTGGATGAAATGCAAGAGATAACTATATATATATATATATATATATATATATATATATATATATATATAGTTACAGTTTATATATGTATACAGGACCCTAAGCAAAAACACAGTAGGATCCCATCTGTCTCTACATACAATGAAATCAGTTCTAGTATTAACAAAATTATAAAAAAAAACATTGGGGTATACTGGGAGGCTGCTATGGAGACATTTTAGAATTCCAATGTCCTCCATTATTCTCATATAGACGGTCAAGGAATTAATAAGACCAACTTGTAAAGGCAGATATTGGACCAAAAAGATTTATGAGGCAGACTACCTTGACACAACTTGGACTGGGATGTGTCCCATGTTTAAGTTGCGTCAATTGTAGATATATATGTAAGGGCAAAGTATTTACCCACCCCAGCACTGGGGCTTCTTTTGATATTAAATTCCATCTGACATGTGACTTAAGTTATGTGATTTATGTACTGTCCTGTCCGTGCGATGTGTTGTATGTGCGTGAAACTTCAACGGAACGCCTTAACAATCATAGATATACCATAAGGAAGAAACGTGCAGATCTACCTGTGTCCAAGCATTTTATGGAGGTCGGGCATACAGAGCGGGATCTAAAATGCTGGATCATTGACCACATACCTCCCCTAGGAAAGGGGTGATAGGTTGAAATTATTAAAACAGAGAGAGCTACAGTGGATTTATGCATTAGACTGCTTGAAACCTAATGGTTTCAATGTTGAATTTAATCTTTTGGGGTAATTTGATGAATGGTGGGCTTGCCCCACCCTTGTGGTGTGTGTTTTCCTTTTGCCTGTAGACAGAAGTCATAGACCTATTTGTGCTATACTAATGTTTATTTTTTATCTATTTTTATAAAAAAATTTAAGGAATACACTATTAAAGAGAGGAGATCAAGGACTTTGGACCAACATAGCCATCGGGAATAAATGACATCTTGATATATTTATCAAACCGCTGGTTTATCCTTATCCAGATTGCACCATATAGAACTATTTGCTGTGTATGCCTCTTTGCGCCTGGATTTGTTAATATACCCCTTAAGCCAGATATAGAGGAGATCCCTCTGGGGCTGTGTGGTGTATGAATGGGACATAGGTTAGACTCTATAGTTGTCCGTATTGACATGCAGTATTCCATGAGTTAGTTTCCTGTGGGGAGATGGACAATCCTGTGCTAAGGACGATCATCTCCCACCGTACACACTTTGCCCATGTATCTTGCAATGGCTACTTACATGGGGTTATTTTTGGAATGAGGGCAAGATTGCCATGAATCTAGATGGCGTATGGCTCCCTAGGTGAGTTTTGGGCATGCACTGATTGGCCGTCCAGCTGATTACCTTTTTAAAGATGGCCATTGCAGCATAGAATCACAGTGCGCATGCGCCGGATTCGGCATATGCGCAATGGGCTTTGCAACTACGCAATCAATGGTGGCAACCTGGAGCAAGCGCAATGCGGTTTAGGTAGCGCTAAAGGAATCCATGTGGGATTATATGCATACAACTGATCGGTAATGTTTTTGTCCATCTCTTGTGATCTTTCCTCTCTCATCACACGTGATTGATTTATGCTTTGTAATATGGTGTTAATTTTATATTACACTTGCATTTTATGTATCGATATGATGGTATTACACTGCTCTATATGGGCTCACTTCAATACATTATTATGTCACATGCACTGTATGAATTTAAGCACTGATCACTGTATACTTTTGTGCATGTTTTTGTATTTACAAATGATTTGTATCACATGACTGTCACATGATTCTGTAATTGAATTGATTCTACTTCCTGTTGGGTATATATATTCCACATTATGCACTTGTTCTTTGCTTAAGAAAGGCTCTAGTGTACAGCCGAAACGTTGCATCACATGGGTGAATGAAAGAAAAACACTTTTTTGGATCCTAGGAGTGCTGTTCGTTTTCCATATATACACTCAGGGGTAAGCAGCTTATTCCCTTGTGAACGCGCACCCAACCTTCTTTTGGTCAGTGCCGCCATTCTCCTGTTTTATACTGTGTATATATAAATAAATATACTGTATATATCAGTGTTGATCACGAATATGCGAATTGCGAATTTTAATCGCGAATATCGGCACTTTGAGAATTCGCAAATATTTAGAATATCACAAAATATATTCGTAATCGCAAATATTCATTTTTTAAATACCAGTTGTGTGAATTTTTTATGCGAATTTTCGCAATCAAGAAAATAATGACTGGAGATATATGGCGAATATTCGCCCAAATATTCGCAAAATAACGCAAATTAGAATATTGCCCTTGCTGCTCATCACTAATATATATATATATATATATATATATATATATACAGTATAAACACATGCCACGGCACAGCCTCCGGAAAATGTGTGTTTATTCACGCCAATGCGACGTTTCGGTCCACACAATGGGACCTTTCTCAAGCAGTGTTGAAACTGAATGGTGCCAAGTACAAATACAAACTCAGGTGATTATTTGATGAATACTATTAATAATTGAATTACAATTAATGTGTTTGATTAGTAATGTGTCTAAAAATAAAAATTTGGTTTAATTTATTTTTTTACATAATATACAAGTATACATAATGTGAATAGATTAATAACTTCATGTGAATTCATAATTTGTGCTTAATTCATCAAAATTACATTAAAAAAATTATGTCCAAAACCAATTGTGTCATTACAATATCAGGTGTACCGATTAAAAACATAATGGAGGGGGCCAAGAACTAACCAGCATGGATCCAATATAGCGTCCCGTTTCTTTAACAGCGCATGTCGGCGCATTGCTTCCGCATTACATAAAGAAACATGTGATCGCATCGAAGGAGGAACACACACAGGCCGCGAGTGTCTATAGACAGGGCGTTCACATGATAACAAATCTCGTGTTCGCACCTGAAATTGAACGCAAGCTGAGCCACAAACGCATTCTGTCTATGCGGTCACATGATAGCAACCATAAAAATAATAAGAATAACTACCAAAATGGTGATATGGCTTCAAGAATATTATATATACCACAATTTATATTGCAAAGTGAAAAGCTGTGATTATATGAAAATCGCATGCGCAAATTATCATTACATAGTTGTCAAGAAGTAATATAAAATGTAAATGTATAGATAGATATATACATGTGGCAATAACGCTCTATTCAAACTCCACCTCTCCTCATAAGACTTCTCTAGAGGACAATGCTCCTTGACCACTATCTCAATTATAAACCACAACAAGGGCTATATGTATAAAACGTAGCTTTTAATAACCACTATTAAAAATAGAGAAATACCTCACCGTGTAAACCAATATTGTACAAAAATACGCAGCTTACCTCAAGCCTTCACAATGGATGCTTGTGTATATACTCACATATGTGTGGGTGTAGATCACTGCTTGTGTGGTATTGTGACAATATCAAACTAATACCTACATATCCCTGGTCATCCCTGTGTGAATCGGGACCTGGGACCTGTAATGTCACCTGCCTACACAGCAGAGCACCCGCCCGACAGGAGCGACCCCACATCGAACCTGACACTAAATATTGGGCCTATTCCCTATAATATCCTTCACTAATTCCCTACGTGTCACGTTTCATCCATAGGAATGGACTCATCAGGGATTTTATCCACACTAAAAGGGAAAAGAACATAAACCAAAAGAACACCATAAATATGTGCATCCATAAAAGAAATCAGTTGGAAAGCTCCTACTTATCTAAAAGTAACATACCTTAATATCCATCAAAGTCCAGAGATAGATATTTCTTATTACAGCACAATCCTGAAAAACCAGTGGGCTAGTACAGGAATAGCAGGGTCTCAATCGACCCACACACGTATACAGCGAGGCCAGTGAGCGAGCGCTATTGATATCAGCCCTCCCGCTCCTTAAATAACCTACCTCATCAGTGTACCGGCTTCTTCCTCATGTCTGTGGAACGCACGCCGCGCGTGCGCTCCACCGACCGGAAGTGACGTTGCGCCGCCTGATGGATGCGGAAATGCAACGTAGGTGCCCACCCCGGCTGCTAGGCAACCGGAGGACGCCGAGTACATATAAACATACCAGCGCTTACTCCGTCGCCTGTTCGCCGATTGGTGAGCACCCGCTGTTGCTAAACAAAGGTCAACCAATTAGCGTCACAATGGACATATTGAAAAGGGTTGGCAGGATTATTAACTCTTTGTTTATCATGTCTGGAGAAAAATAGGTTGTTCAGAATCCAGAGAACACAATGTTAGATTAGATCCTTCACAAAAAACAAGCATAATTCTGCTGCTCATTTAGGCCAAGGGGATCCACCGTTTTTAAGTAGTAGATCCACTTGGCCTCACTCTGCAGGATTTGTCGGTCCCAATCACCACCTCTTGGGTCAGGTTTAATTAACTCAATCCCCATGACTCTTAGGCATGTGGTATCACCCCATGCACATTCCTCACATGCCGAGAGACAGGGGTATCCTTTTGATTTACGATATCATTTAAATGTTCCCCTATCCTTCGGCGCAATTCTCTTTTAGTTTTCCCTATATATTCAAGTTTACAAATGCATGTAATCTTGTAGACCACCCCTTGGAGCGACAATTGATAAATTCACGTATTTCATACTTTTTCTGAGTATTATTACTTACAAAGGTCTTTCCACATTCCATATGTCTACATATAACACAGCCGGAACACCTATAGTTGCCCACTATTTTAATCTTTCCCAACCAGGTTGTTGGGTCACCATCAGGGAAAAATGACTCCTCACTATCTGATCTTTAATACTGCGGCCCTTTCTATAGGTGATGCCCGGACGTTCGCCTAACACCTCTCAGAGATCTGGATCCATCCTCAAAATATGCCAATATTTGTCCATAATGCCTCTTACGCTGCTTGCTGCCTCACTAAAAGTGTTAATAAAACGGATTTGTCTAATTCCTTCCTTCGGCTCATTTTGTTGTGATCTTGGAGCCAGAAGAGACGTTCTCTCCTTTCTACAGGCATTTTGGTAAGCTGGTTCAATGACTTTATGGGGATATCCACGTTCCGCAAAACGTGTCTTTAAATCAAGGCATTTGCGTTGAAATTCCGATTCCTCAGAACAATTTCTATGCAGCCGCAAGAATTGTCCCCGTGGAATACCCTTTTTCAACGCAAAGGGATGCCCACTCTCCCATCGAAGTAAGGAATTAGTCGAAGTCGGTTTTCTGTAGACCGAGGTCTCTAGTAGTCCATCTGGACGTTTAGTTATTAGAACATCCAAGAACGGTAAGCATGTGTCATTCGATTCATACGTGAATTTCAAACCAATTGTGTTGTTGTTTAGATTTTGGGCCCAGTTTGAAAAGGTCTCTGAGGTACCCCTCCAGATCACAAAAATGTCGTCTATGAAACGCGCCCACATTAATATAGATCCGGTCTCTTCCTGGGTATCCTCAGTGAAGACAACGGTGCTCTCCCACCAGCCCAGGAACATATTTGCATACGATGGGGCACAAGAACTCCCCATCGCGGTGCCCCTGAGCTGGTGGAAGAGCTTACCGCTGAAGAGAAAGTAATTCCTGTGCAGCACAAACTCTAAAAGCCTCAAGACAAGATTATTATGCAATTTATATTTTCTCCCACGGGTAGATAAAAATGTGCTGCCGCTTTTAAGCCGTATTCATGAGGTATAGAAGAGTATAACGGTTTATGCGGATACTACTTGAACAGGAGACAGTGACATTGGGGAAGCTTGATGTTCAGCTGAAAGAGCAAATTAGTATCACGCAATCATTCTCCAAGGAGGCAGACTTTGCCTCCAAGGAGAAACAATTACAAACTGTGTTGGAACGCTTCCAATACCATTTAAAGGAACGCAAACACAAACAATTTGTGCGGGATTTAGCAGACTTTAAAGAAAATAAGGCCTACACATTAATTACTGACCGTAATAGGCGGGTGGAGCAAGATATAGGTGCTATTTCAACTGAAACAGAACTATCAGATTCAGATAAGGAAGGCTCTATAGGAAGACATAAGGCGAATGGTGGGAGTGGTAGGAGTAGAGGTCGAGGTAGGAGGAACTACCGTGGCAATTATAAGGGAAACAGTAATTTTTTAGATCAAAACCTGGTATATGCCCTGAGGAATCGAAATCCACCACCCCCCGTCCAAACAAATCAATAGTTGTAAATCTGTCATTACAGGTGTTGGATTCTAATGAAGTGACAGTTTTGGAGAAAGGCTTGAACTTTGTTTCCACCCCGAAATTTAATTTGTTCCGTACCATTGTAGACCTAAATTTATTTGCCAGGAAATTGAGATGGTTTAAACATTATCGCCATCAAGAGAGAAAACAAAGCATTGAAATGGGGATTCCCAGGGAAATGTTGGAAGATGTAAGATTATTAGAAAGCTTGGCAAACACTGAGCCTTCAGATAAAGGGAAAGGTCCCTTCACCACCTGTTAACTTAAGAGTAAAAAGCTACCCCCAACAGGTGATGTGAATAGCATTGATATTTTTTTGAATTTGACAAGTGCAGAATTAGAAAATTCATTTCTGGACCACACTCCCCAAAATTGTACACCAGATTATCTCATGGAATTGAGACAAATTCTTGATGAGGCGAAGACTAACGGAATTATTAGTCAGGATGAATACGTGTTCCTAAATCCCCCTTGTCCGCGCTTGGCAACTTTCTACAGCTTGCCAAAAATACACAAGGGCTGTTGCCCCATAAAAGGATGCCCGATTGTTTCAGGTGTACAAAGCCTTAGCCAGAATGTTGGCATTTACATTGATAAGATCCTGGCACAATTTGTACAGTCGCTTCCGTCGTATGTGAGAGATACGGGAGATCTCCTTAGACAACTTGAGGATGTACAGGTGGAAAGAGATTGTATTCTGTGCAGTATAGATGTGGAAGCGTTATACTCTTCTATACCTCATGAATACGGCTTAAAAGCGGCAGCACATTTTTATCTACCCGTGGGAGACAATATGAATTGCATAATAATCTTGTCTTGAGGCTTTTAGAGTTTGTGCTGCACAGGAATTACTTTCTCTTCAGCGGTAAGCTCTTCCACCAGCTCAGGGGCACCGCGATGGGGAGTTCTTGTGCCCCATCGTATGCAAATATGTTCCTGGGCTGGTGGGAGAGCACCGTTGTCTTCACTGAGGATACCCAGGAAGAGACCGGATCTATATTAATGTGGGCGCGTTTCATAGACGACATTTTTGTGATCTGGAGGGGTACCTCAGAGACCTTTTCAAACTGGGCCAAAAATCTAAACAACAACACAATTGGTTTGAAATTCACGTATGAATCGAATGACACATGCTTACCGTTCTTGGATGTTCTAATAACAAAACGTCCAGATGGACTACTATAGACCTCGGTCTACAGAAAGCCGACTTCGACTAATTCCTTACTTCGATGGGAGAGTGGGCATCCCTTTGCGTTGAAAAAGGGTATTCCACGGGGACAATTCTTGCGGCTGCGTAGAAATTGTTCTGAGGAATCGGAATTTCAACGCAAATGCCTTGATTTAAAGACACGTTTTGTGGAACGTGGATATCCCCATAAAGTCATTGAACCAGCTTACCAAAATGCCTGTAGAAAGGAGAGACCGTCTCTTCTGGCTCCAAGATCACAACAAAATGAGCCGAAGGAAGGAATTAGACAAATCCGTTTTATTAACACTTTTAGTGAGGCAGCAAGCAGCGTAAGAGGCATTATGGACAAATATTGGCATATTTTGAGGATGGATCCAGATCTCTGAGAGGTGTTAGGCGAACGCCCGGGCATCACCTATAGAAAGGGCCGTAGTATTAAAGATCAGATAGTGAGGAGTCATTTTTCCCCTGATGGTGACCCAACAACCTGGTTGGGAAAGATTAAAATAGTGGGCAACTATAGGTGTTCCGGCTGTGTTATATGTAGACATATGGAATGTGGAAAGACCTTTGTAAGTAATAATACTCAGAAAAAGTATGAAATACGTGAATTTACCAATTGTCGCTCCAAGGTTACATGCATTTGTAAACTCGAATATATAGGGAAAACTAAAAGAGAATTGCGCCGAAGGATAGGGGAACATTTAAATGATATCGTAAATCAAAAGGATACCCCTGTCTCTCGGCATGTGAGGAATGTGCATGGGGGTGATACCACATGCCTAAGAGTCATGGGGATTGAGTTAATTAAACCTGACCCAAGAGGTGGTGATTGGGACCGACAAATCCTGCAGAGTGAGGCCAAGTGGATCTACTACTTAAAAACGGTGGATCCCCTTGGCCTAAATGAGTAGCAGAATTATGCTTGTTTTTTGTGAAGGATCTAATCTAACATTGTGTTCTCTTGATTCTGAACAACCTATTTTTCTGCAGACATGATAAACAAAGAGTTAATAATCCTGCCAACCCTTTTCAATATGTCCATTGTGACGCTAATTGGTTGACCTTTGTTTAGCAACAGCGGGTGCTCACCAATCGGCGAACAGGTGACGGAGTAAGCGCTGGTATGTTTATATGTACTCGGCGTCCTCCGGTTGCCTAGCAGCCGGGGTGGGCACCTACGTTGCATTTCCGCATCCATCAGGCGGCGCAACGTCACTTCCGGTCGGTGGAGCGCACGCGGCGGCGTGCGCTCCACAGACATGAGGAAGAAGCCGGTACACTGATGAGGTAGGTTATTTAAGGAGCGGGAGGGCTGATATCAATAGCGCTCGCTCACTGGCCTCGCTGTATACATGTGTGGGTCGATTGAGACCCTGCTATTCCTGTATTAGCCCACTGGTTTTTCAGGATTGTGCTGTAATAAGAAATATCTATCTCTGGACTTTGATGGATATTAAGGTATGTTACTTTTAGATAAGTAGGAGCTTTCCAACTGATTTCTTTTATGGATGCACATATTTATGGTGTTCTTTGGTTTATGTTCTTTTCCCTTTTAGTGTGGATAAAATCCCTGATGAGTCCATTCCTATGGATGAAACGTGACACGTAGGGAATTAGTGAAGGATATTATAGGGAATAGGCCCAATATTTAGTGTCAGGTTCGATGTGGGGTCGCTCCTGTCGGGCGGGTGCTCTGCTGTGTAGGCAGGTGACATTACAGGTCCCAGGTCCCGATTCACACAGGGATGACCAGGGATATGTAGGTATTAGTTTGATATTGTCACAATACCACACAAGCAGTGATCTACACCCACACATATGTGAGTATATACACAAGCATCCATTGTGAAGGCTTGAGGTAAGCTGCGTATTTTTGCACAATATTGGTTTACACGGTGAGGTATTTCTCTATTTTTAATAGTGGTTATTAAAAGCTACGTTTTATACATATAGCCCTTGGTGTGGTTTATAATAACGCTCTATTCCCCAAACCGGATTACCACACGGATGAGTATAACGCAAGTCACACCCAACCATGTGGAGAGGTCAACATGGAAGTCAGTCATCCTCTTCAGGACGACAGACAACACCATGTTCAAACCAAATCTTGATTAAAACAAACAAGAAAATAATAAAATAATTACATTTAGTTAGGTTCCTCAATCAATCCTGTACAATGTTAACTGCACAAGACCTTTTGACACCATGGTTGCCCAAAACCCAAGTAAAGCTAAATTATAACATATAAAATGAAATAAAGTCAAAAAACATTTTTTGGTGAATGAAGCGTAACACCGCATGGTTGTATTTAATTCAAACAAATTTATATATATATATATATATATATATATATATATATAAAGACAATATATGATGAACAGAGCACATGCGCAAAAATGAAGCATGCACACCACTTTAAGAGAATTCTAATATTCGATAGTTGATAAATTCCACGGGCGAATAAGTGGTCCATGCTGGTTGTCCTCAGCAGGATCAGGAAAGACAGCAGCAGCAGGGAATTGTTAAGGTTATAGTATAAGGCCTACACCTAGCTTGACCAAACTCAGCAGGAGCAGGACAGACTGAAGCAGGTAAATGGTAACACTGTAGTCTAAGGCATACACATAGCTGGGCCTAACTCAGCAGGAACAGAACAGACAGCAGCAGGGAAATGGTAATGCTGTAGTATAAGGCATACACATAGCTGGGCCTAACTCAGCAGGAACACAACAGACAGCCCCAGGGAAATGGTAACGCTGTAGTATAAGGCATACACATAGCTAGGCCTAATTCAGTAATATCAGGACAGACAGCAACAGCTGGAAAATGGTAACGCTGTAGTGTAAGGCATACACATAGCTGGGCCTAACTCAGCAGGAACAGAACAGACAGCAGCAAGGAAATGGTAATGCTGTAGTATCAGGCATACACATAGCTAGGCCTAACTCAGCAGGAACAGAACAGACAGCAGTAGGGAAATGGTAACGCTGTAGTATAAGGCATACACATAGCTGGGCCTAACTCAACAGAAATAGAACAGACAGCAACAGGAAAATGGTAATGCTGTAGTATAAGTGACACATAACTCATCAAGATCAGGACTGACAGCAGCAGCAGCAGGTAAAGGTAACGATGGAGTATAAGGCCTACACATAACTCAGCATGATAAGGACAGACAGCAGTAGCAGCAGGTACATGGTAATGGTTGAGTATAAGGCCTACACATAGCTCGGCCTAACTCAGCAGGAACAGACAGCAGCAGGTTCTTTGTTTGCAGCAGGAATGTGTTCCCAGGAATGGGCCCCCACCACACTGGGGCAACACCAAAAATAAACATAGGGGGTAGATAGATTATAGCATGATGGATTGGACAACATGTATATATCTATCTACCCCATCTCTCTCTGAAGCCCTAAAATCTTCTCCCCTCCAGACATCTGCATTGTATAGGACCGGATTACTGTACGCTTTTCTTGAACCGACAGGATCTGATTTTCTATGTCAAGTCCACAAAGATGAAGCACAGCTGCATTCGTTTTGGGGGCTAAGTTTACCGGCAGTTCTATGTAACTCGAGAACACATGGTGCCTTCAAAACAGACTACAAACTCAGCTCTGCTGGATGACAGTGTAGGTGATCCCTGGTGCCTGTCAGTCTCTTCCTGGTGAAGTCTGCCCCGGGCTGTGTGACACTACCCCTGTGTAGCCAAGCCTCGCAGCTAAAGGCTTATTCGGCAGCCTGACCTGTGATCAATGATCCGGGCTACACACTGGAGGCAGCCGCCGAGGACGCCGTCAGCAGCCAGAGACCGTGACTGAGTCATCACCGAGGGGAGAAGAACTGATCCCGGCAGCAGAGCCCAGGGACACTTCCAGACCCGGGCCGAGGCAAGCTGGTTCCTCACTGGCTTCTGTGCTCAGACGGGCATAGGACGGCTGGCTGCTGCCGATGGCTGGAGCCCAGCGTGTGTGTGGCGCTGATCATGTATGGGTCGTGTGAGTGCCGGCAACCATGCCTCCTCACAGACAAAAGGAGTATGAGAGAGCCGCTGCTAAACCCCGTCAGTCCTGCTGCCCTCTGGCTTGGAGAAATCAGCATATGGCACCGCAGGCTGCATTACCGCAGTGTTCTTCTCCAGACTCGATGTGCCCAATATGGAAACTGAGAGCAGACCGGTGTGGGCAGAGTGTGGAGCGCTGTGTGCCAATTGGTATCTGAGAGGTCTATTTTCCAGTATGGTTTATGTATGAAGGGCAGTGTCCAGAGATCACACAGAGGACTATGGGTTACACTATACTAGGGCAGAAACAAATAAAATCAATTGAATCGAGTAATTTAACACAAAAAGCCAATGTGGTCAAGTTCCCTTGCCATTTAAGATGGACTGTTCCTACTAATGTTTATGCACTACTGTTCTAGCGCCCGTAATTCTAACAGGCTTAATGCATAGTTTATATATATATATATATATATATATATATAGCACAAGAAATTCCACAGCACTTCCTTGATGGTGAAAAAAAGTGGCTACTTTATTTGCTGGGTAAAAAGCGACGTTTCGGTGCACTCAATGGCACCTTTCTCAAGCACTGCTCAAGCGAGAAAGGCTCTATTTGTAGGAGCCGAAACGTAGCACTGTTCAGGTGAATAAAGGAGTTCCTTTTTTTCCACTTTTTATCGGAGTGCTGTTCGCTTTTTCTACAGTATATATATATATTTTTAACAATTAGTTAATTGAATGAAATAAATAAATAAGAAAAAATAGATAAATAAATTCATTGATTGATAAAAAAAAAAAATTTCTGGCCAAACAAATACATAAAAAAAATTAAACAATAGAGAAATATATAAAGTCATCAATAAATAAATACATAAATAAATTCATTAATAAATACATAAATAAATTCATCAATACAGAAATATATAAATAAATTCATCAATAAATACATAAATAAATTTATCAATACAGAAATATATAAATAAATTCATCAATAAATAAATACAAAAATAAATTTATCAATACAGAAATATATAAAAAAGTCATCAATAAATAAGTACATAAATAAATTCATAAACAAGTACATAAATAAATTAATCAATAAATACATAAATAAAGTAATCAATAAATAAATATATAAAATAAATTCATCCCTAAATAAATAAAAAATAAAATAAAAATCATCCAGAAATATATACAGAAGTTAAAAAACAACGATGTTTGGGAGAGAGGGCCAAGGAGAGGATTGACAAGAGACCCTTCAGCGCCCTGAACCGACGGTGGGGGCCAAGAAGTCGCTGCCGATCCAGGACTCATTCATTTTGATAAATGTCATTCTGTCCACGGAGTCTGTGGACAGAAGGGTCCGCTCTCGGTGACCACCCCACCTGCCGCACTGAATGTCCACTCAGACAGTACGCTGGAGGGGGAGGGGAAGGCATGACAGTACTTCCAGCACATACTGAGCGAGCCCACGGCAGGTGTTCATTCTGGCAACCCAGTACTCCGTGGGGTCGTCGGTGCTCATGCTGTCGGAAGCACCGACGGACCCCATGTAGTCGGGCCAGGCGCTGGTGGTGACTGCTGCTTCTACTGGTTCGCGCAGACTGATAGAACAACCTCATCTCTCCCATAAGTTCACTTACTCGGCTAGAGCTGCTTGGGTCAGACACTGCTGGGTGAGATAAGCGGGGAGAACTGGAGCGTGAGGCTGAGGGTTTGCATACGGGCATCCCTCCGGCTGGCTGGGATGAACTGCTCCAGTTTCCCCTTGCAGCAAGGGTCTAAAAGGGTGGCCAACCAAAAATCATCCCTCTCCTTAAAATTCCTGATCTGGGGGTCCTTCCGAGGCATCGTGGACAGCCATGGGGAAGAGGACAGCCCACTGTGAATCTTCTTGGCTGCCCGGGACCATGACATCTTGGTCCCTCTGCTGCTGCTGCTGCTCCCTGTGGGAGTTGCCCAACCCCTGGACTAACAGTGCCCCAAGCATCGGCTCTCCCTCCTGACCAGGCCAAGACTCCTAGACGTCAGCAAACTCCTCAACAAGTTCTTCCTCCTCCTCGTTCTGGGCCTGGTCTTCGTGGAGCAGTGTTGCCTTTTCTTGCTCCACCAAGGCGCTCTCCCCCAGCATCCAGCAGGCGTTCTAGTGTCCTGTCCAGCAGAAACACTATGGGGAGCTTTTCATTGAGGCCGACATGCTCCCCGTTGACCATCTTGGTTGCCTGCTCAAATGGGGCCAACACGTGGCAGACCTGGTGTATTTGCCCCCACTCCGCATTGGTGATGTAGGGGAGTGAGTGTGATGGCCCGGAAGTGCCTTGGTCCAGCAGGTACTCTTTCACTGCCCATCGCTGGTCCCACAACCTCTCCTGCATATGGAGGGTGGAGTTCCACTGCGTCACGCTGTCCACAAACAGCCTGTGAGGTGGCAGGCTATTGTCTTGCTGCAGTTTGGACAGGGACACGTGGCGGTTGGGGAGCATCAGAAGTGGCTGGCAATCCTCCGTACGCTTTGCGCGATGTTGCTCAACTTTGGGTATGTGGGTAGGAACTTCTGTACCACAAGGTTGAGGACATATGCTATGCAGGGCACATGTGTTAGACTGCCAGCATGGAGGTCAGCGAGGAGGTTGCTGCCATTGTCACAGACAACCATACCTGCCTGGATCCTTCGGGGTGTCAGCCACTTATGGACCTGAGCCTGGAGGCGGCCAGAACATCAGGTCCAGTGTGTCTTCGTTCCCCTAAGCTCACAAGCTGGAGCACGGCCTGGCAGCAGACGTGCCCCACACTTGTGAAGCTACAGGGACGCTTCCTGGGGGCTTAGCAGCGGTGGAGACAGTGGCTTGAGGGAGAGCAGCAGTTCTCCCTGGACACCTTGGGGCAGCACCACAAACTGAGATGCTGCCACATCTGATGATCCCTCCCGGCGCCTCGGAGGGACAGCCAATGGGCTGTAAAGCTGATATATCGTCCCTGCCCATGTCTGCTGGTCCAGGCATCTATTGTCAGATGCACCCTGTCGCTGACAGCGTGATCCAGCGACAGGGATACATTCTGCACAATGTGCTGGTGTAGGGCAGGGATGCCGGTCCTGGCAAAGAAATGGTGGCTGGGGACACGCCATGTGGGTTAGGCCTGATTCAACATATGCCTGAATGGATTGCAGTTCACAATATTGAGGGCAGCAAAGGTTGGGCAATAACCCTTGCCAGGAGCCCATTGGGTAAATACACTCGTCGGTCCCCGGGACGTAGGCAGCGGTGCGTTTAAATGCGTCGGCAACCGACGGCTGGCGCTGGATGGCAGTGGAGGCGATAGAGGAGGGTGCAGAGGAGGCAGAGGTCTGGCTGACGGTACCAGTACCTCTAGGACAAGGAGTGGGGAGTGGGAATGCATTGTTGGAAGGGGGTGGGGTGGCTGCAGGACAGTGGTAGGAGCTGGTCCCACTCCCGCAAATGGTTGACTATAAGGTGCTGGGTAAGAGCAGTGGTACCCAGCCGAGCAACAGACCTCCCTTTCCTCACCCTGGCATGGCACAGCTGACAGATGGCAGGGTGAAGTAAGCCCAAACAGACGACTTACACACCGACCTCTTGTCAGATGGGGTGGTGCTGGCTTGAGCCTGTTCGGGCTCAGTGTGCGCAAGAGGAGCTGGCACCTGCTGCTGTTGCCTCTTGCTCCCATTACCAGTAGAGCTCCTGCCACTGGGCTCCCTGGTGATCTGGCACACCGTTTGCCTTGGGTGCCTCATCAGTGCTGCTGTCACCTGACAAGGGAGGTGGCACCCATTCTAAGTCACCCTCCTCTTCATCCCATGTAATGTCAGACCCAAGGTCGACCAGTGGTTGACTGGGGAGAACAGCAGACTTGGAGCCCCTGACCTGGCTCCGCTGTCCCCTCGCTGACTCCTAGGTCTGACTAGGTGCGGGGTTCTGTGGTTTTGTGGCTGAAATCACCCGCACCAGTTGGAAGGGATGTCGCTGGGGTATTGACGGGCGGTACCCCCTCCTCCTCCTCCATCCCCTCCAAAAACTCCTGAGCATCCGGACCAAGCTCTAGCTCACTCTCCTGCATTACCAGCCCCAAGATGTCCCTCTCACTTTCGCGGTTAAGCAGCATCAGGGTCGAGTCTTGGGGGCTCGGGGCTGGTCCTGCAGGAGGTGGAGAGCTGCTGCTCACAGCCGGGGCAGAGGACTTCATGCCACAGGGCTGGAACCAACTCCCCTACCATGACCACGGCTGCTGGCACAACTACATCCACACATGAATTGATTTGACCAAATCACCACAATGTTTTTAAAGAAAATAATGAGTGAGTTTGGGCAAACTTTATTGGGTTGAAGCAAAAATGAAATAAAATAGACACAAAACTAAGACAATGACACAGGAAAATACTTTTTTTTCACAGACAAAAGACGCTGATAATAATCCCTCCCTAGCACACGAAACCCTTAAACAGTAACACTAAAACACAGCCAAAGACATTTTTTTCACAGACAAAAGATGTTGACAATAATCCCTCCTAGCACATGAAACCCTAAAACAGCATCACTAAAACACAGCAAAGACTTAATTTTTTGTTTTTCACAGACAAAAGATGCTGACAATAATCCCTCTCTAGCACACAAAACCCTAAAACAGTAGCATTAAAACACGGCCAAAGACTTTATTTTTGCTTTCTTCACAGACAAAAGACACTGGCAATAATACCTCCCTAGCACACGAAACCCTAAAACAGCAACACTAAAACACAGCTAAACACTTATTTTATTTCACAGACAAAAGATGCTGACAATAATCCTAGCACACGAAACCCTAAAACACAGCAAAATACTTTTTTTTTTACACAGACTAAACAGACAGCAAAAGTCTACACTATACTATATCTCTATCTAACCTATACTACACCCTGCAGTGGACCCTATCAGCTACACTATTCACTAACTAACCTACATTATCTCACACTAACTATCTGGATTATATATATGACTGAGCTAACTAATGTACCAAAGACCCTACACTGGAACCTATCAGCTACACTATTCACTAACTAACCTACACTATCTACCACTAACTATCTGAATTATATAAATGACTGAACTAACGAACTAATGTACCTAACACCCTAGACTGGAACCTATCAGCTAACCTATTCACTAACTAACCTTCACTATCTCACACTAACTATCTGAATTATATAAATGACTGAACTAACTAACTAATGTACCTAACACCCTAGACTGGAACCTATCAGCTAACCTATTCACTAACTAACCTACACTATCTACCACTAACTATCTGAATTATATATATGAGGTATCAGATGTAATATTACACAGGAATTCAGCAAAGCACAAATATCATACTATTCCCTTCACAACTGCATGAAACAGCACAAAATAGCTGCTGGGTAGGTTGTTATATAGTAAGGGGTAGGCAACTTTCCTATTGGTTGCTAGGGATGTTGCTAAGCTCTGACAAAGATATTGCAGCCTTCTCATTGGCCCACAAGCTAGAAGCAGGGAGGGATCATGTGTACTGTTTAACCACCTATGGACCGCCGCACGTAGATACGCGTGATCGCGGCGGCCCAGTTATCCCTCGTTGACGCGCGGGCGCGTCATCTTGCGAGAGGCGAGATGACGCGATCTGTGCGCCTGAACAGGGGCACAGAATATCGGGGAAGGCACAGGACAAGTTCGGCACCAGCCTGCCAGCCAATGATCTGTGCTGGCAGGCTGGTGACTTTTAAAAAAACAAATCAAAAGCCATATAATGCATTATATTTATTAATATAATGCATTAAATGGCTTCTGTGCTCTGTGCTGGGTCCTTTTCATTGGTTGGATACAGCACAGAGCACATGTGACAGTGAGTACACCAAGCACCAGACACACAGGCCCAGATCACCCCCATCACCCCAATTAACCCCTTGATCACCCCTATCAATCACCTGTCAATCACTAGTGAAAGGAAAAAAAGTGATCAGTGTAAACTGTCTCTGTTAGCTTCCATTAGTGCCCAGCCCACCGCACCGCAGTCACTGATTCGCTGATTAGCGTAGCACTAATCAGCGTTGGTACTTTATAGTATCTGTAAGTGATCAGAACTGATCACAGTTAGATCTATAATAGTATTAGTGTCACCTTAGCTCGCCCCCCACCCAAAACGCAGTGTTTGCCCGATCAGGCCTGATCGGTCGCCCACACGTGCGTTCGCCCACGCCCGCCCCGCTGCAGTGACAAAATTTTTTTTTTTTTTTTATCACTGCACAATTACTTCAGAAGCGCTGTTGCAATAAAAAAATCTGTTTTTTTTTTTTTTTATCAATCGCAGCGGCTTCCTGTACTTTGCTAGCCTCCCATTTGTAAGACAGGCTTGCTTTTTTTCTTGGGTAGTCTCAGGGAATAAATTTAGTTGTCCAAATGGCAACTAAGGGGTATTCGTCTGAAGAGGCCTACAGGATTCTGACCCAGTCGGATGAGGAATGGGAACCCTCATCTGACGAATCCAGCGGGTCAGAATACGAACCTGTAGAAAGCAGTGGCAGTCTGACCCAAAGTTCGGACGAGGAGGTTGAGGTCCCTGATAGCACCAGGCGTACCAGGCCCTGTGTCGCTAGACCACAGGTTGCGCAGGATCCTTTTCAAGGGCAGCAGAGTGGGGCTGGCGCTGTCGGATTACGTGGTGAGGCATACACCAGCAGCGCAGCCCATCCTGGACCTAGTACCAGCACTGAGGTAGAACATGGTGACGTGGCAGCACCAGAAGGGCAGTTGAAGCTGGTACGGTGGCACGTGCAGTAATTCCCCCGTTGCAGCCACCGCACAGACAGGCCCGTAGAGCTCCTAGAATCCCTGAGGTGCTGGCAAACCCTGATTGGCAGCCCCCATCTTCAGCCGCACCATTAGTTCCCCCTTTCACAGCCCAGTCAGGAGTTCGGGTGGAGACAGCTCAGATCAGATCGGCACTGGGGTTTTTTGAGCTGTTCTTCACTGCGGAGCTCTTTGACCTAGTCGTGGCAGAAACAAACCGGTATGCCACTCAATTTATAACCGCCAACCCGGGAAGCTTCTATGCCCAGCCGTTCCGGTGGAAACCAGTCCAAGTTTCCGAATTTAAAACTTTTCTGGGCCTTCTCCTCAACATGGGCATGACAAAAAAACATGAATTGTGGTCATATTGGTCCACGAACCCAATTCATCACATGCCCATGTACTCTGCTGCCATGTCCAGGACACGATTTGAGACCATCCTGCGTTTCCTGCACTTTAGTGACAACACCACCTCTCGTCCCAGAGGCCACACAGCTTTTGACCGACTTCAAACAATACATCCCAAGCAAGCGCACCCGGTATGGGGTCAAATTGTATAAGCTCTGTGAAAGGGCCACAGGCTATACACACAAATTTCGTGTCTATGAGGGTAAAGATCAGACCCTGGAGCCGGTCGGTTGCCCTGACTACCTGGGGAGTAGTGGGAAGACAGTCTGGGACTTGGTGTCACCCTTATTCGGCAAGGGGTACCATCTTTATGTGGACAATTACTACACAAGTGTGCCCCTCTTCAGGCATTTGTTCCTAGAACAGATTGGCTGCTGTGGCACCGTGCGACCTAGTCACTGGGGCTTCCCAAACGGCTCGTTACCACCAGACTTGCAAGGGGGGAGAGGGCTGCCTTGTGTAATGAAGAACTGCTCTCAGTGAAATGGAGAGACAAGCGTGACGTTTACATGCTCTCCTCCATTCACGCAGACACGACAATCCAAATTGAACAGGCAACCAGTGTCATTGAAAAGCCCCTCTCGGTTCCTGACTATAATTTGCTCATGGAAGGGGTGGACTTCAATGACCAGATGTTGGCCCCATATTTGCTTTCCCGAAAGACCAGACGCTGGTATAAGAAGGTGTCTGTATATCTTATTCAATTGGCTATGAATAATAGTTTTGTTCTCTACAGTAAGGCCCCAAACACCAGTGTAGTGAGCCGTCTACACGAGCGACACTTCCCCAGTGTCGTTGCTGTACCTCAAACCAACCGCCACCCCGAAAAAGATGTCGTGTCTGTAGCAGGAGTGAAATAAGACGTGACACCCGCTATTTCTGTTCTGACTGTCCTGACCACCCTGCCCTATGCCTAGGGGAGTGTTTCCGGAAATACCACACTCAGGTACACTTAGGGACGTAGGGACCGCAGGACACAGGTAGTTTTTACACTCAGGATCTAGGGTCTCTCAGGATACTAGGTTTTGAGAGACCCTAACACACAGGGGTGCTAGTGTGCTACTGCAGCTATGTGAAACGGTAGAAACCTCTCCTTTCACTTGGGATAAAGTGCATAATGTACTTCACACCATCTCTGTGCGATTTACACTTTACACATTGTCCCATGGGAAAGGAGAGGTTTCTGCTAGGAAAATAAAGAGTGAAAAGTTAAAAAAAATAAAAAAAAATAAACAGGTAGCAAGAAAAAGAATTCTTGAGTTAGTTTAGGTTTTAAAAGTTTTATGATGTTCAGGTTTTATAAAAAAGTTTTATGATGTTCAGGTTTTATAAAGTTTGTAACGTTCAAATTTATGAGCCTGCTGCTTCTTTTTTCTTCTTATTTTTTTTTTTACTAACCGCCCTTTATTTTCCAGCTGGACCAACCGATGAAAACGCTGCAGCACTGATGTGTATTCTGAGAGAAGCATTGCGCTGCTGTCATTTTACATATGAAGTCAGTGTATGCGGTGCTGCAGGACGAGATTTCTTCTCCGCAGTATAGGTACGTTTGCCCAGGCATATGAGCTGAGGAGAGGTGTTAGAGTTCATATGCTTTGGCAAACACTTTGTATCAAAAATCTGGCAAAGATGTCTTCCTCCACAACGATTGATTGATTGATGTGAATGGAGAAATCACGCTTGCCAGGACATAGGAGCTGAAGTGGGTATGAATGTTTGGGCGGAGCCCCTATGTCCTGGCAATCGCCAGGCCCCTCTTTTTTTCTTGCATATTTTTGGCAGAGATTTTTTCATCCATATTGATCGATGTGAATGAAGAAATCTGTGCCGTTCATTTTTTCATTCAGCCCAGAGGCTCAATCTCATTACCCGTATGCTCAATATAAGGAGAATAGCAGAAACTCCTAATGCTGACCATACATGTAAATGATTGTGGAGACCCTCAAATGCCAGGGCAGTACAAACACCTCACATATGACCCCTATTTTGGAAAGAAGACAACCCAAGGTATTCGCTGAGGGGCATATTGAGTCCATGAAAGATAGAACTTTTTGTCACAAGTTAGCAGAAAGGGAGACTTTGTGAGAAAAACAAAAAAATCAATTTTCGCTATCTTGCGCAAAAAAAAAAAATCTTATATGAACTCGTTATGCCCCTTATGGAATACCTCAGGTGTCTTCTTTCTAAAATGGGGTCACATGTGGAGTATTTATACTGCCCTGGCATTTTAGGGGCCCTAAACCGCGAGAAGAAAAATGCGTAAAAATGCCCTCCTAAAGGTACTCATTGGAATTAGGGCCTCTATGCGCATCTTGGCTGCAAAAAGTGGCACACATGTGGTATCGTCGTACTCAGGAGAAGTAGGGCAATGTGTTTTGGGTGTATCTTTACATATACCCATGTTGGGTGAGAAATATCTCTGTAAATTGACAACTTTGTACAAAAAATTGAAAAGTTGTCATTTACAGAGATATTTTCACACACAGTATGGGTATATGTAAAAATACACCCCAAAACACATTTTCCTACTTCTCCTGAGTACGGCGATACCCATGTGTGCCACTTTTTGCAGCCCAGATGCACAAAGGGGCCCTAATTCCAATAAGTACCTTTAGGATTTCACAGGGCATTTTTACGCATTTGATTCCAAACGACTTATCACGCTTTAGGGGCCCCTAAAATGCCAGGGCAGTATAAATACCCCACAAGTGACCCCATTTTAGAAAGAAGACACCCCAAGGTATTCCGTGAGGGGTATGATGAGTTCAAATTTTATTTTTTGTCACAAGTTAGTGGAATATGAGACTTTGTAAGAAAAAAATCAATTTCCGCTAACTTTTGACAAAAATAAAAACTTCCATGAACTCACTATGCCCATCAGCGAATGGCTTATAATTAAAGAATGAGGTTTGAATACACAGCTGGAATTTATCGACTTTTTTAGTGAATGGGATTCCAGTTAATGAATGGGACTTTACTGTTAAGCCATTATGGTTTTAGGTTTCTGAGATGGAGCAATATGAACAGTCTCTTATTATAAAAATAGAGAACTTTGATCTGTCTCATTTGGAAGATTTTTGTCACTTTTAGTTTGAACAATAAAGATTTTTGTCACTTTTAGTATGAACAATAAAGTTTTTTTTTTCCCCTCAAACAATCAGTTTTTTGTTTTTTCAAACAATCGGCCTATATAAGAGGGTCCACTGCAGGGGTCAGTCACCACTGAAGAAGGGGACCAAAGCCCCGAAACGCGTCTGGTCGGACGCCTGAATAGTGCACTAATACAGAGAACGCCAATTCTCAAGTATATGCCCCGCGGAACGATTTATACGCTAAATGAACAAGGAAGCCTGGACTTTGGAACTACGGTCGGGCGATCCACGTGTTACAGCAAATTAAAGGAGAGAAGGCTGAACAAACGGGAGTGCAAGTGAAACACCTCCTGAAAGCCGAACCTCAATACCGGGGTAAGAGCGTTCCTGTATCAGCCGGCAGACTCAGGTAGGAGAGACACGTGTCTAATTGTTTTGCAGCGGGACGCCACTGATGTGGAATATAGCGGGACGCCGCTAATACAACCTGCAGGATTGAATGGTGACACTCTGAGGATTTTAGTTATAAAAGCTGGACTTCAAATAAGGACTGTTAAATATGAACACTGGACAATCAATTATTATTATCATTAACTAACAAATGGTGTTATTGGATTGATTTTAGAGGGACATTGAGACTACTATTAATTATCATCACTATTAACTAAAAACGGTGGCATTGGATCAATTAAGGAGGCACTGGATATATATTGCGTTTTTGCACAGTTGGATTTGTTCATTTGCACATGCACGCTATTTGCACAACTATTGCTGGATTGCACAATTGTGGATGTAGTTTTCGTTTAGTGTCATTTTAGGAGAATATTTCACTACTATTAGTATTGTTCATAACAGACAGACTATTGGAGGAGTTATATCTATAGGTCCTGCGAATATCTAGTGGAGAACATGTTGGATTGATGGTCAATAGAGAACTGGAGACAAATCCCTAGTTTATTTCTGCTGGAGACTAATGTGTATATAATTTGGTTTTAACCCCTTAAGGACACGGCCCTATTTCACCTTAAGAACCAGGCCATTTTTTGGAAATCTGACCAGTGTCATTTTATGTGGTGATAACTTTAAAACGCTTTTACTTATCCAGGCCATTCTGAGATTGTTTTTCGTCACATATTGTATTTCATGACAGTGGTAAAATAAAGTCGAAAAATTTCATTTTTATTTATAAAAAATACCAAATTTACTAAAAATTTTGAAAAATTTACAATTTTCCAAGTTTCAATTTCTCTACTTCTAGAATACATAGTAATACTGCCAAAAAAGTTATTGATTTACATTCCCCATATGTCTACTCCATGTATCGATTATTTTGGGAATGCCATTTCATTTTTGGGGACATTACAAGGCTTAGAAGTTTAGAAGCAAATCTTGACATTTTTCAGAAATTTTCAAAAACCCACTTTTTAGGGACCAGTTCAGGTCTGAAGTCACTTTGCGAGGCTTACATAATAGAAACCACCCAAAAATGACCCCATTCTAGAAACTACACCCCTGAAGGTACTCAAAACTGATTTTACAAACGTCATTAACCCTTTAGGTTTTCCACAAGAGTTAATGGCAAATAAAGATAAAATTTCTGAATTTCGATTTTTGGGAAAATATTTGATTTTAATACATTTTTCCAGTAACAAGGCAAGGGTTAACAGCCAAAAAAAGTCAATATTTATTGCCCCGATTCTGTAGTTTGCAGAAACACCCCATATGTGGTCCTAAACTGCTGTATGGCCAAACGGCAGGGCACAGAAGTAAGGGAACGCCATATGGTTTTTGGAAGGCGGATTTTGCTGGACTGGATTTTTGACACCATGTCCCATTTGAAGCCCCCGATGCACCCCTAGAATAGAAACTCCATAAAAGTGACTCCATCTAAGAAACTACACCCCTCAATGTATTCAAAACTAGTTTTACAAACTTTGTTAACCCTTTAGGTGTTCCACAAGAGTTATTGGCAAATGGAGATGAAGTTTCAGAATTTCAATTTTTGTTACCTTGCCTCAAAAAAGTGTAATATAGAGCAACCAAAAATCATATTTACCCTAAAATAGTACCAACAAAACTGACACCTTATCCCGTAGTTTCAAAAATGGGGTCACTTTTTTGGAGTTTCTACTCTAGGGGTGCATCGGGGGCTTCAAATGGGACATAGTGTCAAAAACCAGTCCAGCAAAATCCGCCTTCCAAAAACCATATGGCGTTCCCTTCCTTCTGTGCCCTGCCGTTTGGCCATACAGCAGTTTACAACCACATATGGGGTGTTTCTGCAAACTACAGAATCAGGGCAATAAATATTGAGTTTTGTTTGGCTGTTAACCCTTGCTTTGTTACTGGAAAAATGGATTAAAATGGATAATTTGCAAAAAAATAGCTGTTTTGGGACAGTTTTGTATTTTTTGTTATTTACATCGTTGAACTGACAGGTTAGATTGTGTGTTATTTCTATAGAGCATATTGTTACTGACGCGACAATACCAAATATGACTACTTTTTGGGGTTTTTTGTTTCAGTTTTACATAATAAAGCATTTTTGAAAAAATGATTTTTTTGTGTCTCCACATTCTGAAAGCCATAGTATATATTTTTTTTTTTTTGCGATTGTCCTATGTAGGGGCTCATTTTTTGCGGGATGAGATGGCGGTTTGAATGGTACTATCTTGGGGTGCATATGACTTTTTGATCACTTGCTATTACACTTTTTGTGATGTAAGGTGACAAAAATGACTTTTTTACAACGTTTTTATTTTTTATGTTTACGGCGTTCACCTGAGGGGTTAGGTCATGTGATATTTTTATAGAGCAGGTCGTTACTGAACGCGACGATACCCAATATGTATACTTTTTTTTATTTATTTTGGTGTTACACAATAATATCCTTTTGAAACAAAAAACATGTTTTAGTGTCTCCATAGTCTGAGAGCCATATTTTTTTCAGTTTTTAGGCGATCGTCTCAGGTTGGGTATAATTTTTGCGGGATGAGGTGGCGGTTAGATTGGCACTATTTGGGTGGTCATATGACTTTTTGATCGCTTGCTATTACACTTTTTGTGATGTAAGGTGACAAAAAATGGCTTTTTGACAAAGTTTTTTTTTTTTTTTCTACAGTGTTTACTTGAGGGGTTAGGTCATGTGATATTTTTATAGAGCAGATTCTTACGGACGTGGAGATACCCAATATGTCTACTTTTTTAAATTTTTTACATTTAACAATAAAAAGCATTTTTGAAACAAAAAATCATGTTTTAGTCTGAGAGGCATAGTTTTTTATTTTTTGGGCAATTGTTTTATGAAGGGGCTCATTTTTTGCGGGATGAGATGGCGGTTAGATTGGTACTATTTTGGGAGGCATACGCCTTTTGATCGCTTTGTATTACACTTTTAGTGATGTAAGGTGCCCAAAAATGACTTATTTACACCATTTTTGTTTTTTTTTTATGGCGTTCACCTGAGGGGTTCAGTCATGTGATATTTTTATAGAGCTGTTTTTACGGACGCGGCGATACCTAATATGTGTAGTGTATTTTTTTTTTTTACTTTTATTCAGTGATTTGTGTTTTTTTATTTTTACTTTTTTTCACTTTTTTACATTTTTTTGGACCCAGACCCACTTGGTTCTTGTAGATCCAGTGGATCTGGTGTCTATATAATACAGTACAGTACACTATATAGTGTACTGCACTGTATTTTTTACTTTTCATTAGTCTGGTCAGACTTCTGCCTTTAGCAGAAGTCTGACCAGAGTTGCTATACCATGGCAAGCAGGACGCTTCTGAAAGCGTCCTGCTGCCATGGTAACCATCACCCACTGCCATTAGAGAGCAGTGGGTGATGGATAGGGAGGGAGGAGCTCCCTCCTCTGCGATCTCATCCTGGGGGCTGCATAGGCACAGCAGCCCCCGATGGGAGAGGGAGGAGCTCCCTCCTGTTAACACCTTCCATACCGCGGTCCGTCCGGACCGCGGTAAGGAAGGGGTTAAACGGCTGGCATCTGCAGCACAGATGCCAGCCGCTTTCTATCAGAGTGCCAGCAATGTGCTGGCACTCTGATAGAACCACTAGACACCAGGGAATTATTACAAGGGAGGCGGGCGGGGGATCGCTATTGCGATCCCGCCTGCCGCACCGCCCGCCTCCCGCACCGCCTACCGCCGCCGCAACCACCCCCTGCACCCCGCCGCCATAACAAGATCGGGGGATGCAGGGGGTTAATATGATTAACTTCGGGCAGTAACTCTCTGATCCCCGCGGTCACAGACCGCGGGATCAGAGATCCTAAACCGCTGCAAACCGCAGGTCTGAATTGACCTGCGGTTTGCAGCGATCGCCGATACGGGGGGTCACATGACCCCCTCGGCATTAGAACATGGTTCCTGCTGATCTACATCAGCAGGAACCATGTTGCTACGGCGCCCACATCGGGCGCAGTAGCAGTTTAAACACAGGGCGTACAGGTACGCCCTGTGTCCTGAGGACTCGGACATTAGGGCGCACCTGTACGCCCTGTGTCCCTAAGAGGTTAATAATTAAAACTTTCGATATTGTCATTTTATCAATTCACTATTTTTCTCAATATCCTTGGAGTGCCCAGTATATTGTTATATTTTGAATACCTTAGGGTGTCTACTTTCCGAAATGCGGTCATTTGTGGGGTGTTTCTACTGTCTGGGCATTGTAGTGCCTCAGGAAACATGACAGGTGCTCAGAAAGTCAAAGTGCGGAAATTCACTTTTTGCACCACAGTTTGTAAATGCTATAACTTTTACCCAAACCAATAAATATACATTTTTTTATCAAAGACATGTAGAACAATACATTTAGAGAAAAATGAGAAATATAGAAATGTAGTTTTTTTATAAAAATTTACAACAGAAAGTGAAAAATGTCATTTTTTCGCAAAAATTTCGGTCATTTTGGATTAATATCAAAAAAGTTAAAGTGTCAGCAGCAATGAAATACCACCAAATGAAAGCTCTATTAGTAAGAAGAAAAGGAGGTAAAATTTATTTGGGTGGTAAGTTGTATGACCGAGCAATAAACGGTGAAAGTAGTGTAGTGCAGAATTGTAAAAAGTGGCCTGGTCATTAAGGGTGTTTAAGCTAGGGGGCTGATGTGGTTAAAAAAAATATATATTTGAAATTACGACTATATAGCACTATGTTCCAAATATTCTCGAATTCTCGAAGTGCCGATATTCGCGATAAAAATTCGCAATACGAGTATTCACGCTCAACACTAGTCTAATCATGGTGAATACATTTATATGCTTGAAGATGAGATAACCTAGAATTACTGTTAACAATCTTTGCAATGTTGGCATTTTTAATGTAGTACATGTCACAATATTAGAGTAACTGTATGTTCCTGTTCACTGACAGCTGTTTCTTAAAATGTTGTAGAATTTTGCATGAATAAATATTTTTGCTTAAAATGTGTACTTTACTTCTTTGAGCCGATGCTGTAAGTAAAGGTCTGAGCCCAATGAACCTTATGGTATTAGACATTTAGTAGATTTCATAAGTGTTGCTCCACTTACAGTGTTTGCTATGAACTATTGAAGCAGGATTAAGATAATGTATCAGAGAGGTCACTGGTAGACCTGGCATTGTGCTGCTTTCTACACTATATATTTCTGCAGGATAATACTGCCATTAAAGGGCTTCTCCAGCTTTTACCCCCTTCATAGTGGACATGGGGAAGCATATTTGCCTGCTCGCCAACATTTGACTGCAGCTCCTTTGGTTCACTGTGCTGTAAACTTCCAGCTAGCATGGACGGTGATCAAACAGTGACCGGCTGCCACAGTGAGTTGTCGACCATACAACACGGGACCCTGTAACTCATTCCCACTGCTTTTCTGGCAGTGGGAATGAGTCACTGGTTATGAGTATCCACCTGCACTAGAAGTTTAGGAAGGAATCAAAAGAACACCAGGGGTGCCACAACAAGAAGGGAACAGCAATTAAAAATATTATTCCAAATAAAACATTATCTTTTGCTAACAGAGGAATATAAAATGTAATCGTGAGACAACCTATTTTAGGGGTTTAGTGCTATATGACAATTACAATATATGTATTGTGTTCTGTACATATTTCTGCAGTTTTAACCGTATTATACACTGCATTAAAAAAATCTTTTTTCGAGCTTGATATATTATTTTTTACCCAATGTTTACAAAAGTAAATAAGAATTGCTAGGTGGAATGCACCACAAATAAATGATTTGGCGTCTCACATGAATAAGCAGGATTAAGCCTCAGTGACTATTGCATTCTGTTTTTGGCTGGCACTATACCATCTTCCTTGGTCACAAGTGTCAGTTCTTTGTAACATCACGCGTAAATAAGGCGGCAGGAAGCCAGATCTCTGAGTACTATGATATGACCTTCTGACTACAACAACACGGAACAGATAAGAAGAAATAAGAAGAAAATATAATTAATTCTAATTAAGTATTATGTAAATTGAAGGTTATAAGGCATATATAAAGGCATGACATGGTTACTTAGTATGTATTACATACAGTACATGTAGAAACACAGCTACTGAAAATCTGTGATATGTACTTTGTGTTGGATGTTGAAACTATGCCAAAAATATGCCATGTGTGACCTCAGACAAAAATATATCTATCCCCAATAATACAAGAACTACAATTTGGTTTCAACATGATTAATTATTTTACAGCAGTGAGAGTGGTTACTTCTATATACCTTAACCTCTTAATGACTAGCCCTAAAAAGGCCTTAATTACCAGAAAAAAAAATTGTTTATTTCTCTCTGCATTATAGTAGCCGTAATTTTTTTTTCTCTTATGTTCCTGTCTGAAGCCTTGATTAATCAAGGAAAAATGGTATTATTGGCATTGCTCAGGGATACATATAAATTATGGTGTAGTTTATATAAATTGTTTTTCCAGCAGAAATATAGAAAACAATTTTTGCCATTTTTTGGTTATTGGTACATTATTATTAAATTTTTATATGCCATTATGGGATTCATGTTTTATAACTTTGAGAGGACCTTTCACCACTTCTGACATGCCTGTTTTAATACCTACATGCATTCCCCATGTAATAGCACTTCTGAAGCATCTATTCTTATGTCTGTATGTTGTGCCATTCTTGTATTATTTCTACTAGAAGTTATGAATGAATTGCTATCAGCTCTCAGTAAGGGTACAAAGGGTGGTAACGAGTTGGGGGGTTGTACCTGCACAGTCTCAATTTATCCAATCAGTGCTGCCATTTTTAGGCTGTGCATGGACCCCCCCCCCCTAACTGGTTACCTCCCCTATGTACCCTTACTGCACTGTCCCCTTCATCAGGACAACGTGCACGGGACAATCCGTCCCAGAAACGCGTAGACAAGCAAATATATTTTTTAACCAATAAAGAAGTAAAACTCAGTGAGCTCTCCTGTGGATTACTGATGACGCCGGCAGTGCCGTAAAGGGTCAATTTTTCTTCCTTCACACAAATTGATCAGTAGTGTATATCTTGCCACAGCCACTATACAAGTATGTATTTTTTCCAAACACCTATTACAAATTTTCTACAGTTAACAAATATACAAATAAGTGGATTTTCCAGGGTCAACAGCAGTGTACATTTTGCTGTAGACTTTGCAAAATAGGGCCTTTAAAAATGTATTTTACTTAGTCATCAGCAGGGTATATTTTTTGTTAAGCGAACAAATTTTTTATTCAAAACACTGTAATAAAAAAGTCATCCTGTGGATGTGATACAGATGCTTCATAAATAAGCACTCATTCTAACCACCATATTTCTCAATGTATTCACACCAGACAACTGGCATAAACACAGATAAATCTGCTGCTTCCCATCTATCACAAAGCTGCCTGCCTGCAGTCACCGTTAGGGTCCATTCACACGTCCGTGTGTTTTGCGGATCCACGGATCCGCGGATCCGCAAAACACGGACATCGGCGATGTGCGTTCCGCAATTTGCGGACCGCACATCGCTGGCACTCTCATAGAAAATGCCTTTTCTTGTCCGCAATTGCGGACAAGAATAGGACATGTTCTATTTTTTTCGGGAACGCAATTGCGGACCCGGAAGTGCGGATCCGCAATTGCGGACCCGGCCGGGACATCGTCTGTCCCCATTGAAACTAATGGGTCCGCAATTCCGTTCCGCAAAATGCGGAATGGAATTGCGGACGTGTGAATGGACCCTTAGGGGGAGCTTAGTGCATAGGAATTTATGTAGTTACGGTTGACTTAAATGGAAGCTATAATAATCTTTTTGTACTGAGCTCACTATTGTGGACTGGATGGCTCACTGATCATCACAGTCAAAGCAGGATGATGTTGATGGCGAGTTTGGCACCGTGCCTTTAAGCCAGGGTTCAGCGCATTTGTCCTGCTCCTTTTAGTTGCATCATCTGTCTTTGCTGTCCCTTCCTAATGGAAGTGCTATGTTAAATACTCAAGATAGTCTTCCTGTTGATGAACTGTGAGAAAAGTCAGCGTTGGCACTGCCATGAGGAAGAGGTTCAGGCTGTGGCAGGGGACCTGGTGACTCAAATGCATAATTGTGTTGGTGGTGGTAGTAGTGGAACTGGTATCTGTGGTGACAGTGGGACTCTGGGAAACTACAGAGGAGGGAATCTGGGGGGTAAGGAGACCATGGCATATCACAGTCTGAGAAAAATGGAAGGAGGATGATGATTGTGCGCTGGACAGGATCTGGAAACTAGATGAGGATAATAAGTAGGAGGTGACATCAGAGTTGGAGGGGGTGGTGGTGGCAATAAAGATCAGAGTCAAAGTACAGCCGAAACATTAAAAAAACCTCTTAGGGCCACATTTGCTTTTATCATGGTCAGCTCGGAAACAATGATGCAGCTCTAAAAAGCTTCTGTGCAGGTATCTTGCTTATCGGAATTTTCTCCACATTGCCTGCATAAAAAATACAGTGAACGATCTGCAGGATGAAGATTAGCCATGGGTGTTCAAACACAATCATAGGCACCATGGCTCTATTGTAGCACATGAGGCGGCATCAATAGATCCTGTGGAAAAATCAAACAGGCTAGCATTCGGAACAAGACTGTTCTTTCTTCTGGTCTTCTTTCTAGCAGCCGGGCCAAATCCACAAACAGTGCAGTGTTGTTGTCATCATGGTTGACATCATGTTAAGACAGGATTTGGCTTGCTTCTTGCCAATATTTCTCTCCCCTTACAGACTGAGGCCTGTTTATTCTCTGCCAGTGGAGCATGTGTACTCCCTATGGTTCTTAAAGGGCCAGCACACATGAACCCTAATCTTCCTCAATCAATGGTTTTCCACACAGGAGGTTATAAGGAACCTTTTCCTGTGGGAAGGTGCCTGAGCAATAGGTTCTAGTTTGCAAGGTTCCTACAAAGGTGTGCTGGTTATTTGTTATTCTGTCTGACTTCTGCCTGTTTCTCGGATTTGACCCTTCACTGCCTGACCTCTGCCTGATCTCTGTTCGGACCCTGAGTTGCCCGACCTGACCTTGAACTGTTTATCAGAACAGGCAGAGTTCCTGCATTCTGATCTCAGCCTGTTCCTGACTGCAGTTTTACCTGATCCTTTAGTGCTGTGCACTGGTGTCTCTTGACTTGTGGGTCAGCAGGCACTTGAACAAAGGCGACAGAGATAGCAGCCTGGCAGTTTACTTGCACTGGAACCAGATCCCTGTATAGTATTTAAAGAGAAAAGATAATGCCATTAGGAGTAGCCCCAAGCCAAATCAGCTTGTGACCCAGTGGATCCACATCCACTTTATAACAATCCATTACTGCTTCTCCTCCTTAGACTGCTCCTCCTCCTTTTCCACTGTTCCATCGTCAGTTACCCATAACGGAATATGTGACCAGGAAACAGCTATACATACTCAGTAATCCACTTCTGTGCAAACTGAACCCTCGCCTGGTCAAGTTGCTGGTGGTGCAGTTGCTGCTGTGCCACAGTGGATTTCACTGTATTTAGGGAACTGTTAGCTTCGGTACGGTAAGCTACGGTAACTAGCCACCATTACTTCTAAAAAAAAAATGTAAAAAGCCATCCGTGTCTTGTACTCTCACATGGTGCGGAGGGTCTGCTCCTTGTAATTGTTGCTTTGCATTATTCACTTTCCACTAAGTCAATGTTTTGCATGGCAGTGGTGATGCTTAACCTCAACAAGGAGGCCAGGTCCTATTGACACCTCCATATTTGTGTCAGTCTAGTTCCACCTCCTCCTCAATGGACATTCTCCCATCCCTAATTGAAACAGGGCAGAGTGTTGCTATGGTTGGAAGAGGAGAAGGTGGCGGTGCAGGGGGACATAGAATGTTCCCAGGCACAGCTAGAGGATGAAGCTGACGTTCATTATGACAGACTTGCTTCTGCTGATGACAACGATGATAACACTGGGCATGAACAACTATTGCACTGAAAGGTCTGTGTTCTCTGGCACACTAGCATGCATTGTAGGCTACATGCTTGGTTGCTTACATGCTGACAAGCATATCATTAGTATGAAGCTATGTGATGACTGGATAGACATGCTTTTAGACCCTCCCTATCAAAGTGAAATGGGGGAATGTTTTCCTAATACCGAAAGGGGGGCAAAATTGTTGCATTACCAGGATATACTCTGTACATAGTTTGCCACAGCTTTTTCCAAGACAACACCTGCCACCCATGTGTCTGACCAGGAGGCCCCTCTCCACCCCTTGATGAGTCACTGACCTCCCTCTGTCTCTGCTATAACAAGTAGCAGAAGTCACAGCAGCACCTGCAGCAGCCAATTCAGTTTGCTGAACATGATGGAACAGTTTATTCAAGTGCCTGGCCAACCTGACACACATCAGGCTGACCTGACCGCCTGAATAAACAGTTTCACCTGATGCCAACAAATAGATCTACCATTGCTAACAGTGGCCATTAATCGCCAGCCCAATGGTGCCACTGCCGCTGTCTGCCTTTCAATCATGTTCCATGCTGTATTGCTGCTACAGCCACTACTACTACCCCTACACAGCTGCATATTTAGTGTCTTGTCCGTCATATCCCATACTGTGTTGCTGATGCCTTGGCTACCACTGCCACTTCTGCTATCTCTACACAGCCACTCATCTACTGCCTTGTCTGTTACACATTACTGATGCTGCTCCTAATAAAAGGGAAAACTTTTAAGCTCTTGTTTAAAACAAGCCATTCCTTTTTCTGATACTACTATGTGTATCAGCATGGGCCACTTGTTCAGAACAAGCCACTGCTTTTTATGATACAGTGTCCCCAATAGGAGACAATCTTTGGAATGTTTTGTAATTCTAAAAAGCATAACAAGCAGTCTGTTAACACCATGAACTCTGTCATTGCTAATAATGTTGTCTCTGAGCCAAAAAGCTTGAAGAGAGACAGAGGAAGAAAAACATTTATGTAAAAAATCTCAGAGTGTTATACACAATTTTCCAGGGCAATCTGAGCCCTTTCTATTCGGGTCAAATTTATTCATACCTGACTCAAATCTGAAAACTGTATTGTTAAAAGTTCTCTCCCTCATCCTAGAGATCAGTGGGTTATCTGCACTCAGACCCCACAGACCTAAACTTTGATATGCCCCTACAACATATCAAAAGTTTGTTCAAAGTACAGTGCCACTTTAGGGTAGTTCCAGAAATAGCGAGGACAACCACACAGGTAAGCCCCACTATCTGTCTAATGGTATAGCAATAAGGGTAAGGAGTGATAGGGTATGTGGTTATATTCTGAATATACTGAAGTAAGGGTCCTTTCACACTTGCGTTCTGAGGATCCGGCAGGCACTTCCGTCCCGCCGGATCCGTCAGAACGCAAGTCGCCTGAAGCATTAGAAGACTGATCAGGATCCTGATCAGTCTTCAGTATGCTTTCAGGTTACTATGGCAGCCAGGACGCTATTAAAGTCCTGGTTGCCATAGTAGGAGTGGGGAGCAAGGGAGCAGATACTTACAGTCCGTGCGGCTCCCGGGGCGCTCCTGAATGACGTCAGAGCGCCCCATGCCCATGGATCACGTGATCCATGCAAGTCCACTAGAGCATGGTTGCAGATTAAAGTCTTGTAATCTTTATTACATGTGTAATAAAACATCCCCTGGGAAACAGAAAACAGCTCCACACTTACGCGTTTCTACTGCATGCAGGCAGTCTTAGTCATAGCCATATAATAAGGGATAAGGGTAAGGGGTGACAGGATGTGTGGTTATGTTGCAAAAAAATAAAATGTAATTTTTATTAGGTACTTAAAGAGGTTCTCTGGGAATTATTTAAAATGTCTACCAGCAACTAGTCCTAGAATGTGAGGACTTGTTGCCTTCACTTGTAGAGCTGTCATTCTAGAACCTTACCAGGCTGTTAACAAGGACTAGGACAGACCAAAATGCTAGTGCTGAACATACATTGTCTGATGTTGGAAGAATAAAGACAATACATGTTCATTCAAGCATACAGTTGTGTTCAAAATTATTCAACCCCCAATGCTGTAAAGGGTTGTAGGGAATTTAGTGTAAAATTGTAATTGTGTTCAGAATGAAATCTTACAATGACTTTTTAAAGAACCAAATGCAACTAAAATGACATCAATTGTTTTTGTAATACAGTATTAAATGTTTTTTTGTGATTTCTTCATTGACACAATTATTCAACCCCTAAACACTACCACTCTTAAGGGAATCTGTCACTAGCTTTTACCCTTGTCAGCTAAACATATGCTGACATTAAGGGTCTCCATAGCAGTCCTAATGTGTTTTTATTTTAGATATCCGAGGCTTTATTTTCTCAAAAAACAGGTTTTACCCACCTGTCAATCATCAGAATAAGGAGCCCAGGGGAGGTCTGGCCATGCAGGGTGCTCGTCGCACCCTCCCCGTCAGTGCCGCACGCCGCCTCTCAAACCTCTGCGCCGCCTCCTAAGCGCAGTGCCGCTCTCCTCTCCTCCCTCCCCTCCTTCCCCGTCAAGATCCCGCGTGCGCACAGGGCACAGCTCTTCGCGGGCTCTGAGAGGCTGGCGCCAGGGTGCGGTCATACCAGGGAGGGAGCGGAGTGCCGGCGCATGCGCGCTCGCTCCCTGAAGCCGGTTGCCGGAGTCCGTACGGGCGCATCGCGCAGTGCCCCAGGCGCACGCGCGGTTCTTGACGGGAAGGCGGGGGAGCAGGGCAAGAGGCGGCACTGCGCTTAGGAGGCGGCGCAGAGGTTTGGAGAGGCGGCGTGCGGCACTGACGGGGAGGGTGCGGACGAACACCCTGCATGGCCAGACCTCCCCTGGGCTCCTTATTCTGATGATTGACAGGTGGGTAAAACCTGTTTTTGAGAAAATAAAGCCTCGGATATCTAAAATAAAAACACATTAGGACTGCTATGGAGACCCTTAATGTCAGCATATGTTTAGCTGACAAGGGTAAAAGCTAGTGACAGATTCCCTTTAAGAACAGAGGTTCAATCAAGTGTTTTCAAACATGGTGAAGTCAAGAGAATGGTCCAGGAAGACAAGAGAAGAGGTGATTTCTCTTCACAGGAAGGACAATGGCTATAAGAAGATTGCAAAGATGTTAAACATACCAAGAGACACCATAGGAAGCATCATTCGCAAATTTAAGGCAAAGGGCCGTGTTGAAACGCTACCTGGTCGTTGCAGAAAGAAGATGCTGACTTCGACTGCTGTGCGCTACCTGAAGCGCAAAGTGGAGAAAAGTCCCCGTGTGACTGCTGAGGAACTGAAAAAAGATTTGTCAGGTGCAGGTACTGAAGTTTCAGCTCAGACAATAAGGCGCACACTGCGTAATGAAGGCCTCCATGCCAGAACTCCCAGGCGCACCCCTTTGCTGTCTCCAAAGAATAAGAAGAGTCGACTGCAGTATGCCAAAAGTCATGTGGACAAACCACAAAAGTTTTGGGATAGTGTTCTGTGGACTGATGAAACAAAATTAGAACTGTTTGGGCCCATGGATCAATGCTATGTTTGGAGGAGGAAGAACAAGGCCTATGAAGAAAAGAACACCTTGCCTACTGTGAGGCATGACGGGGGTCAATCATGCTTTGGGGCTGTTTTGCTTCTACAGGTACAGGTAAGCTTCAGCGTGTGCAATCAATTCTCTTCAGTACCAGGAGATATTGGATGAAAATGTGATGCAATCTGTCACAAACCTGAGGCTTGGGAGACGTTGGACCTTTCAACAGGACAATGATCCCAAGCATACCTCCAAGTCCACTAGAGCATGGTTGCAGATTAAAGGCTGGAACATTTTGAAGTGGCCATCGCAGTCACCAGACTTAAATCTGATTGATAACCTCTGGTGGGACTTAAAGAAAGCAGTTGCAGCGCGCAAGCCTAAGAATGTGACTGAACTAAAGGCTTTGACCATGAAGAATGGGTGAAGATACCCGTAGATCGCTGCAAGACACTTGTGTCAAGCTATGCTTCACGTTTAAAAGCTGTTATAACTGGAAAAGGATGTTGTACTAAGTACTAAGATTGAATGTCACTTGGGGTTGAATAAAACTGATAATGATGTGAGCACAGAAAAGACATTTGTGGTTATTTCATTATAAATGTTATGTTATATTTGTCTGACTTACAAGTGCCTCTTTGATTTAATTGTAAACAAGATGACTGAAATGATCAAAATCAATGTAAAACTGGCCAAAACAATCAATTTCAATCAATTTCAGTGGGGGTTGAATAATTTTGTGTCATGGTTCATTCTGTAATATGGAAGTGGAACATATCCTACCACAGACCACCAACTTATTTATAGCAGAGTGGCAACCAAAACTTTCTACTAGTGCCACTAGGGTCCATTTATATGGGAAGATTATTGGGCCAATTATTAAGAGTGAACACTCGTATAAATGTTCGTTCTCGGTAATTGCCCCATGCAGAAGCAATCTTTACCACTACCCAAACCACGCAATTGCTTGCTTGTCTTGCTTGTCTTTCAGGGTGCCCAGTAGCGTATGAAGCAGTGTAAGGCAGTCATCGTGACCTCCTGTTCCAGGTGGAGTGATGATTCCCCGACAGACCTATCTATCACGATGAATGGCTGCACACTCTCCCCGGTCAACCAAGTCTGCTGCCTTGGAGTGACCTTGGATTCTGCCCTCTCCTTCCAACTGCACATTCAAGCCCTTTCCACCACCTGCCGCCTCCAATTCAAAAACATCTCCCGCATCCGTGCTTTCCTCAACTTTCTCAAATCTGCGAAAATGCTTGTACATGCCCTCATCATCTCCCGCCTAAACTACTGCAACATTCTCCTCTGTGGCCTTCCATCTAGCACTCTTGCACCTCTCCAATCTATCATCAACTCTGCTGCCTGACTAATCCACCTTTCACCCTGTTACTCCTCTGCCTCTCCCTTCACTGTCTCCCCATTGCCCAGTGAATTCAGTTCAAAATACTAACAAAACATACAAGGCTGTCCACAACCTGTCCCCTCCCTACATCTCTGAGCTACTTTCCCGATACATCCCCACAGGCAATCTACGATCCTCATAAGACCTCCTTCTCTCCTCTTACCACCTCTTCCCATAATCGCCTCGAAGATTTCTCCCGTGCATCCCCACACTCTGGAACTCGCTACCCCAACATGTCAGACTCTCACCTATAGTGGAATCCATAAAAGAAACCTAAAACCCCCTCTTCAGAAAAGCCTACAACCAGTGACCCTGCTGCCTCTATACCGCCATGACCAACTTCAACCTCACCAACTGTCTCCTTCCCCATACCATGTAGATTGTAAGCCCTCACGGGCAGGGCCCTCTCTCCTTCTGTACCAGTTTGTAACTCGTCTTGTTCATGCTTAGTGCAACTGTCTGTATTATGTATGTATACCCCTTTTCATATGTACAGCGATATGGAATGAATGGCGCTTTAATAATAAATAATAATAGTATTTGGGGGTATTGGGGAGCAAAGTGAACACAGTATGGGGAGTAGTAGCAAGATATAGTAGTGTTGGGGCATGAGGAGGGAAAGAATGATTGTAAAGGGAGGAAGCTAAGATGTCTGTGTGGCAAACTCTGCATTGATGAGACATTGCTGAAATAATTCATCATAGCGGTCTGGTCCAAATGGAGAAGGTGAGGAAAGAGAACTTTTGCATCAAAGGAGACATCACTCGCTGCATTTCAGATGTATGTGGTACTGCATGTAATGTTCAATTATAATATGCCTTTAGCAGTAGGGCTAGGAGAAGGGTTCAGATTGAGAATTTGAGAATTTGGCATTGAGAGGGGGGGGAGGGGGCAACACCATTTCCAGTTTTACCTCAGGCAGCAGAAAGCTAGAATCTGCCTTGGTCACAACTTTTAAGTGTATCTGCTTCCTAAGGAGACAGATACAGTTGTAGACAAACAGGGAACGGCTGCTGGGAATAGGTATTCCTGATATAGCCTTGCTTGGGGCACCTAAAATGCCAAGCCCACCCCTGACCTTATGTAAATATGCCACTGATCAACACAAATGAGAAAAAGTGCATTTGTCGGATGATGTGATTTTTCGTCCAGTACATAAAATAATCATTTGTCAGCAGCTCATTGTACTACGTAAACAGAGAGGTGCTGCCAACATACAAACTGTATTGGGGACAACTGATTGCAGTAAGGATTGTTCATCTCCTACAGGATGTAATGTAGATACAGTAAGTGGCCAATGATTTGTTTCTGATCATTGCCCTGTGTAACACAATATACAAATTTATCAGCGGATGGTCATCAGTGTAGGCAGATGTTATCTATTACCAGTGTAAAGGCCCTGTTACACAAGCTGAGGATTGCCACTTTCTGGGATGATCATATGAATGCTCATTCCTGATAATTGCCCTTTGTATATGTGGCACCGATCACCCGACAAAACTCAATTATCAGGTCATCACATATTTTATGCACCACTTAGGCCTCTTTCACACGGCGTCACGTTTGACGTCCGGATAAGAGGCGGGTGCATTGAGGGAAAATGCTAGATTTTTCTGCGCGAGTGCAAAGCGTTTTAAAAATCGGCATGTTTGGTATCCAGACCCGAAGCCGGACTTCATCACTGAAGTCCGGTTTCGGGTTGAGTATTCTGTATATTTTATTATTTTCCCTCATAACATAGTTATAAAGGAAAAAAATAGCATTCTCAATAGAGAATGCAAAGTAAAAAGGGCAATAGAGGGTTAAAAAATAAAATAAAATAATTAACTCCCCTTCTCCATTTGATCACGTAGCTGCCTGTCTCCTGTTCTGTCTTTAGCTGGGAGGGGGTGAAGGACCTTCAGTGACATCACTGGGTCACATGGTCCAATCACCAGCTTCCATGATGGAAGCAGGTGATTGGACCATAGAAGCAGGTGATTGGATCATGTGACCCAGTGACGTCACTGAAAGTCCTTCACCCCCCCCAGCTGAAGACAGAACAGGAGACCGGCAGCTACGCGATCAAATGGAGGAGGTGAGTTGATTTTTATATTATTTTTAACCCTCTATTGCCCTTTTTACTTTGCATTCTCTAGTGAGAATGCTATTATTTTCCTTTATAACTATGTTATAAGGGAAAATAATAAAGATCGGGTCCCCATCCCGATCGTCTCCTAGCAACTATGCGGGAAAATCGGATGCTTGCGATTTTCCCGCAGGCCCATTCACTTCTATGGGTCCTGAGTTGCGTGAAAAACGCAGAATATAGAACATGCTGCGATTTTAACGCAACGCAAAAGTGATGCGAGAAAATCACCACTCATGTACACAGCCCCATTGAAATGAATGGGTCCGGATTCAATGCGGGTGCAATGCGTTCACCTCACGCATTGCACCTGCGCGGAAATCATGCCCGTGTGAAAGGGGCCTTAAAGGGGTTTTGTCACTTCAGCAAGAGGCATTTATCAGGGAAAGTTAATAAAAGGTACTTACTAATATATTATTTCACCCATATTGCCCCTTTGCTGGCTAGATTCATTTTTCCATCACATTATACACTGCTCGTTTCCATGGTTACAGACCACCCTGCAATTCATCTGTGGTGGTCGTGCTTGCACACTATAGGAATAAATGCTGGCTTCTCTGGTGACTGGGACTGTGGGAGCAAACATAGGCTGGTGCTTTTTCTGTAGTGTGCAAGCTTGGCCACCACTCATAGATTGTAGGGTGGTCGTAACCATGGAAACAGGCAGTGTATAATATGATAGAAATCCAGCCAGCAAAGGAAGCTATATAGATGATAACAATACATTAGTAAGTGCCTTGTATTAACTTTTTCTACATAATAAATTTGCTGAAGTGACAAAACCCCTTTAACATTCGTGTTTGACGGCAGCACATCACCCTGTGTAAACATGTGCTGACAAGTAAGCAAGTTGTACTGGGATGAACAATCGTAGTAGCAATCATCACCCCCCATACAGCCCCGACCATTGCTGCATGTAAATGCAGTGCAAGCAGGCAATAATGGAGAAGGAACATTCTTTCCTGATCAGGTCTGCTCTCTCTTGGCTTTTGTAAAGGGCCTAAAAGGCACAGGTGAGCTTATAACATTATGGTATGATCACTCAGCTAAATTGGGTTAGTGATAAATTGTGTACACAGTACATACAGTGTGTATTCATTTATTATACTGTAAATACCAATATGGCTATGTAGGCAGCATTGCTGAGAAACCATTTAATTAGGCATATTCTGTCCATGTTTATATTAGTTTTATTGTAGTGCTCATACTTGTGAATGTGGCTGTTGGTGCTATTCACCACAGCATCTAGGGGGTTAATTGGCCAGGATTGCAGTTCTCTCTGATCCTGGCTGCTACAGTGGGAGCGTGGTGGCGGCTGCGAGGGCACGGCTCATGTGCCCCGCAATCAGCTTGTCATGGCTGTAGCTCACGAGGTTCAAAACAAGCCAATCCATGAGATACATTTATGTCACGCTGGGTTAACAGGTTCAGTAATAAATAAAACCTTTTATTACAGGAAACAACTTTAATTTAATTGCACTCATCAGTACAAGGTACATATTAGTAGCATGGACTTAATTACACAACATCCCGGGCCAGATTTGGATTCTATTAAATGTTTGTTTGAATTCTTTAATAATATCAGTAATAACACTTTAAAGTCTTAACCCCTTCAGGACCCAGCCATTTCTCACCTTCCTGCCCAGGCCATTTTTAGCAAATCTGACCATGTGTCACTTTATGTGGTGATAACTTTAAAACGCTTTTACTTATCCAGGCTATTCTGAGATTGTTTTCTGTCACATATTGTACTTCATGACAGTGGCAAATTTGAGTCAAAATATTTTATTTTATTTATAAAAAAAAATACCAAATTTACAAAACATTTGTAACAATTTTCAAATTTCCAAATTTCAATTTCTCTACTTTTATAATAGATAGTAAGGGTACTTTTACACTGACGTTTTTCTTTTCCGGTATTGAAATCCAGTAAGGGTCTCTATACCGGAAATAAACGCTTCCATTTTGTCCCAATGCATTCTGAATGGAAAGCAATCCTTTCAGTATGCATCAGGATGTCTTCCGTTCCGTGCCTTGTACGGGGTTTGACCGGACAAAATACTGCAGCTTACTACGGTATTTCTTATGATTAAAATTCCGGAATACTACCACACTTGCCGTATCCGGCATTAATTTCCATTGAAATGTATTAATGCCAGATCTGGTACCAAGCTTTCAGGAAATTGCCACGTCGCCGGATCCGGTTTTCTGGTCTGCGCATGCACAGTTCTTTCTAGCTTTGAAAAAATTAAATACTGGATCCGTCTTTCCCGTATAATCTGGAATAACGGATCCGGTATTTAATGAATAATTCTACTGGATCAGTATCTGGCAAAAACAGTTTTCAGTTTGCATACGGTTTGCCATATCCGGCAGGCAGTTCCGGATCCGAACAACACTAGTGTGAAAGTACCCTTATACCTCGAAAAATAGTTATGTGCTCAAAAACTGATGTATGGGCGCACAGCAGGCTTCAGAGTGGAAGGAGCACCATAAGGCTTTTGGAGAGTGGATTTAGATGGAATGGTAATTGAGAGCTATGTCGCTTATGAAAACATCCTGAGGTGGCCCTACAGTGGAAACCCCCAAAAAGTGACCCCATTTAGGAAACTACACCCCTCAAGGAATCTTTCAAGGTTCATAGTGAGCGCTCTGACCTCAAAGGTGTTTTCTAGAATTAGGAAACACTTGGCAGTGAAAATTAAAAATTGCATTTTTCACAAAAACATTTCTTTACACCCACATTTCTCACTTTCCCAAACAGTAACCGGACAAAATGCACCCCACATTTTGTTCCCTATTTCCCCCTGAATACGGCACCCCATATGTGCTCAAAAACTGATGTATGGGCGCACAGCAGGGCTCTAGAGTCAAACAGCAAAATATGGGTTTTGCTGACCTGAATTGGCAGACATTGATTTTAGGTGCCATGTCGCATTTAAAAGATTCCTGAGGTCCAAAGAAATTAAAAACCCCAAGAAGAGATCCCATTTTGGAAAAAGCACCCCCGTACGAACATTGTAAGTGGTGGAAAGGGAACTTTTTAACAAACAGGTGTCTCACAAAAGGCATAAACACTGGTTAAAGGATTTCGAAGCACACATTTGTGAAAATGAAAAATTACTAGCAGACACCAATTTTTCACTTTCACAAGGGGTTAAAGGAGAAAATGCACCCCGGCATGTGTTTCCCATTTTCTCACCATTCAGTAAACACCCCGTATATGCTTGTAGCCTGCTGTATGGGCGCACAGCAGGCAAATATGGATTTTGCTGGCAGGCCTGAATTGGCAGACATGGATGTCGCATTAAAAAAATTCCTGAAGTCCCCAGAAATTCAAAACCCCAAGAAGTGACCCTATTTTGGAAAGACCACCCCCGTACGAACATTTGAAGAAGTGGAAAGGGCACTTTTGACCTAACAGGTGTTTCTCAGAAATGAATATGTAGTGGTTGGTAAAAAGTGGATCTGTAAGCTATGCGGACTAAATCAGAGATATAAGGAGGTAAAATACAGGGTACCTCATGGATGAAATTAAATTAATACTCCATGGATGAGTGGTAGATTTTTAAAACACTCCTGCATGCACAGGGCAGGTTTCTTTCCTTATGCCCCTTTTGGAACACACCCGGCATCTTTTTGGGTCCTTCCCTTCCTTGCTGTCTGGGGACTTGACCCGGAAAATGTTGCCCTGGTACAACACGGGCACCATGACTTCCTGAAGTACAGGGACCCTCCCCGGCCTGGCTTTGAAAAACTAGGGCCTTGATAACCACCTCTTGGAACTGAAGAAAAGTTCTTGTGTGGCCTGCAGATTGAAATAGCATTGCACATTGCCATCTGTACAATGTGTACGGCCAGCTTTTTGTATCACACTTTCGTTTTTCATGTGGCACTGTAGGGCTTCAGAAGTTGATCTGAAAGATCCACCCCTCCCATGTTCCTGTTGTAGTCCAGGATACAAACTGGTTTGGGGTTAGTGGTTGTGGTACCTCGTACAGGAGCAGGGGAGCTGGCGCTAGTGTGTATGGTGGTCAATATAAGGACATCCCTCTTGTCCTTGTACTTAACCACCAGCATGTTCTCATGGAGGAGAGCCCTACTATCACGCATTCTCAGTGGTTGCCCTACCAGGATTCTAGGGAGACCTCTCTGATTTTTGCGCACTGTGCCGCAAGTCACAGTACCTCTGGCAGTTAGAGACATGAATAGAGGTATGCTGGTATAATAGTTATCCACATAGAGGTGGTAACCCTTATCCAGCAGTGGGTGCAGTAAGTCCCACACGATCTTCCCACTAACTCCTAGGATAGGGGGGAATTCTGGGGGTTCTATCCGGGAATCTTTCCCTTCATAAATGCGGAATTTGTGGGTGTACCAGGAGCTGCTCTCACAAAGTTTGTATATCTTTATGCCATACCTTGCCTGTTTGGTAGGCAGGTACTGGCGGAATCTAATCCTACCATTGAAAAGTAATAGGGCCTCACAGACATTTTGATCTGGGTTGTACACCTCAGCAAACCTGGTGTTAAAGTGGTCAATGACAGGCCTAACCTTGAACAGACGGTCAAATGTCGGGTCATTTTGGGGTGCGCACTGTCATTGTCGCGAAAAAAACTCCAGCTCACCACGATCCAAGCGATTCTTTATTGAAGTTCATAAAAAATTCCAAGACATCAGGACAGACATACAACACCGTTACGCGTTTCGGGCCTCTTATAGATATGGGCCCTTCATCATGACTGGTGCAACATACAAAAAGAGACATCTTAAAAGCCCAGCTCACACCTGAATTCCTAATTGCCAGGTCACATGGTGCAAACACCTGTGCCGACTAAATCAGGAAAAAGGGAGGAGCAGGGTACTTTAAAGTACACAGAGGTATAGATAAAATATATACCATATAAAATCAAAGGAAAATGACATACTCTCTCAATACTGTAATATCAGATCATATTTCCTATTTAAGCCTTACGGGATGCGTGTTTTTAATTTAAACATCCAGTAGGATTCCCGGTTCAATAATTTTCTCCTCATATCCCCTCCTCGGGTTGGCACAAATACCCTTTCAATACCTTGTACTCTAAGTTTGCTGGTATCGCCGCCATGCACAACCGCAAAGTGTGCACTGGCGGCTGAAACATTCCGGGTGCGATAGTGCGGCACATCAGATATGTGCTTTCTTATGCGAACCTTCAGGGGTTGGACGTGCAGCCCACATACTGTAGGTTACAGAGATTGCACATGATAAGATAAATCACATTTCTTGTGTTACAATTAATGTAACTATTTATCGTGTGCTCTTGGCCATCTGCACAAGAGACAACCACTTTAGCCACATGCAGGTAATCACAACAAAGACATATATGATGGCCACATTTATAGCAACCCTTGGTGGCTAGCCAGGTTGGTATAGTTTTTACCCCTCACTATATAGACTGGGACTGACCATGTTACCTATAGTTGGAGCCCTTCTGGCTGCACACCTGATCCCATCATCAATAATATTAAACCATTCATTTTCGTATTTCAAAACTGGCAAGTGTTTCTGAATAATTTTACAGATTTCTCCATATTCAACACTATATTGTGTGACAAAGGTAACCGGCATTTTTGCTTACTATTCTTTTTCTCCTATATCCAATTTTTTGAAAAGCTTGAGTAATTAGAGAATCTCGGTCTAGCTTTGCCACCTGATCCTTGTGTGTCTGCATATGACGTTTCATATAGGACCTGGCTGTCAATCTTTTCATGAGTTCATTACTCTCCTGATCAAATACCGCAGGGTCTGAACAGTTACGCCTGATGCGCAACAGCTCCCCCTGGGAATATTACCTACTACATGTTTTGGATGACATGATGTGGCATATAATGTGGTGTTGCCAGCCAGATCCTTCCTGTGTATTGTAGTTTCAACACATGTTTTAGGGACATTGCCCCGTAGTTTCAAATCCAGGAACACAATCCAGTCCCTGTTGTAACACAGAGAAAAGGCTATCGAAGAGACACATGAGTTAAGGTATCCACCAAACAGCGGTATGGCCGCCACATCGCCCGACCAAACCATAAGCAGGTCGTCGATATAACGACCATACCACTGCAGGTGACCCTCAATGGGAGGGTGTCGATGAGGAGAAAGGTCCTCTCCCACCATGCCATAAAAATATTAGCTATGGAGGGGGAGAACCTGGCCCCCATCGACACCCCCGACAACTGCAAAAAATAATTTTCATCGAACATGAAAAAATTATGACGTAACAGAAAATCAACAGCCAACTCCAGAAATTCTCTGAGAGACTCAGTGTAATTGCTGTAAGTTCGCAAGAACCACCGCAATGACATCAGAGCCAAATGATGTGGTATGTTGGTATACAGGGACACCACGTCAGCCGTAATCCAGACGTAGCCCTCCTGCCATTGGAAGGAACGCATGGATCCCAAAACTGACATGGTGTCCTTGATATATCCTGGAATAAAAGGGATCAGGGGCTGGAGAAGTGAGTCAACCCATTCAGACAGGCGCTCAGAAAACTGCCAATTCCTGCCACAATAGGTCGAAGTGGCGGCGGAAAGACATCCTTATGCACTTTGGGTAACGCATGAAATATAGCGATAACTGGGCTGTCCACATAAATATAATCCATATCCTTTTGCAAAAGACAACCTGAATTAACTCCCAGTACTAAAAGATCCTGCAGTTTTTTCTGAAACAACGGGAGAGGGTTGCCGCCCAGGACTTTATACACTGAATTATCATTCAACATGTTTAATATCTGAGATTTGTATATACCTTTGTCCAGGACGACAACCGCTCCCCCTTGTCAGCTTGCTTGACTATGATATCCTCTCTGCATTTTAAAGTTGTTAACGCACATTGTTCCCCCTTAGTGAGATTTGGGGATATAAAATCTCCTTCTGTATCTGTTTTTCTTTCATGAAGTTTACATAAATCCATTTCTACCAGCTCCTGAAATCTGTCAAGGGCTGGTGAACGGGATTGTAAGGGATAAAAGTCCCTATTGGAAGGCTTAAATGTGCAGGAGCGGCCAACCTTCTCCCCAGTGACACATTCTGCTCTTAGATCTTGGAGCTCCGCCATACTGCGGAGCTCAGAAAAAGAGCTAAGAACTGGGGTCAGCATAGGGTCGGGCGTGGCCTCTTGTGTGTTAGTAATCAAGACAGCTGGGCTAATTTCCTCCTCATCCAAACTATTTGAAAAATGCTTTTTCAGGGTTAATGTTCTGGCCAACCTATTCACATCCAAAATGGTTTTATAAAGATTAAAGTGGTGTGTTGGACAGAACATTAAACCTTTACTCAAAACATCGATCTCCCCTGGGTAAGGATGGAGGCCGACATATTAATCACTTGGATATCCTCTATTTTTTCTTGTGACGAGTCGGATAGCGCTGCATTTCTCCTCTTATGCTTTCTACCCGCTCTTCGCTTTTTGTATTTTTGGCATCATTATGTTTAACAGGAGCAGGTTTGGATTTCGTATCACGTCTAGAAGCTGTCATATTATCCCCTGAGGTTGATTCAGCCGAGTCCATATCTGTAGAACTGAAAGACACCCGACGTGCGGTTTTTTTCTTGCTATTACGGAATTTCCTTAAGATTGAGCGTGGAGTATAAGCTTTGTCTTCTGCCCAGTGGTAAACTTTATTGTCCTTGTAGTCCAATAAATCACGATTGTATTTACGTTGTTTAAACTGTATCAATTCCTCCTCCAATTTTGCCAACTTTTCATTCAGATTCTTATCCATGTCCACGAAAGTGGGATTATTGATAAATGTTTTCAGGGAATCCTGTGAGGTTTTAATTTTATCCCGCAAATCCTTGAGCACGATTTGCTCTTGTTTAATAATAAGATCCATTAGCTTAAAAGAACAGTCCGAGAGTATCGATTGCCATTCTTTGATGAAGGATTCTGAGTATTCCGTGGTGGGTTTCTTTTTAATTCTTAGACCCCGAGGGATCATATCTTTCTCCACATATTTTTGAAGTGATGTCGAATCCCACCATGTGCGTAATTCTTTGACAAGCAATCCCTCTAGTGTAGCCATAAGACTTTGTATGTTTAGGCTGTCCTGTGTAACAACATCCGTGGCCTCAAAAATAGCATTCATCCTTAACCGCCGCTCCTCATTGTCTTCAACGGAGCGTAAGGACATATGGGCCATATTTTCAGATGTTTTGCCATCCATAATCAGAAACGGCAGGAAATCACATAGAAATCTTCCAAACAGGGGGTGCACACCAACCAGACACAAGCATAGGTAAAAAGGTAATTTGCAGCAAAGCAAAAGGCAGCTCACCCCTGATGACCGCTGAGTGGGAGCACGGAAAAGTCCTCTGGTGGACACATCGAAATATTGCGGAAAAAACTCCAGCTCACCACTGTCATTGTCGTCATAGTGTAGGAATTTCCGAATTGACTCAAATCGTTTCCGGGTCATGGTGTTACTGTACATTGGAGTCTAGTAGAAAATGTCCGAACTCCAATATTGTCTAACGTTTGGCTTCTTTACAATGCCCATATGTAGCACTGAGGCCCCCAAAACTTCATCATCTCTGCTGCACTTACTGGGGTCCAACCTTGGGGTTTAGCGTATGCCGATGTAGGTTTCTGATCAATGAATTGTTGGGCGTATAAATTGGTTTGGGCCACCATAAAATTTACAAAATCTTCAGAGAAGAAGATTTAAAAAAATCTAGTTTAATGAAACCTGCATAGTCTATCTGTATTCCAGAGCTGCCCTCAAAATCCGGAATTTGGGGCTGATAATCGTCAGGGGTCCATATGGGCTCACTCTGGGGGCTGCCTCAGCTGTTGTTTTGGGGCGCCTTCTAGAGGGTCCCTCATCAGCGGATGATGATGATGATGAGGGGTAGAGGAGTACAGGAAAGTGGCATCCTTTTTCCCCCACTGGCAGACTCAGTATCGGAGGCAAGCATGACGTATGCCTCTTCAGCTGAGTATACTCGTTGGGACGGATGGGCCATTTTTATTTTAATGGGGTGTGACATGTGAAATGTGTAAACCTTTATTTAGTGTGAGCAGTGTGTATGTTGTGTTTTCACACGTGAAGGGGCTTGTAATAAATTTGAAATATAGAGAAAAAGAGTAGAGAAAAAAAAGTTTTAAAAAAAATTGCAGGATGCACGCACAAAGATGTTGCGTGCATACAAAAATTTACACTAACACTATCTAACTAAAATTGAATTATCTATATATATATATATATATATACACACACACAGTATATCACAAAAGTGAGTCACATTTTTGTAAATATTTTATTCTATCTTTTTATGGGACAACACTGAAGATATGACACTTTGGTAAAATGTAAACAGTGTACATTTGGTGTGCCCTCAAAATAACTCAACACACAGCCATTAATGTCTAAACCGCTGGCAACAAAAGTGAAGACACTCCTAAGTGAAAATGGCCAAATTGTGCCCACAGTGTCAATATTTTGTGTGGCCACCATAATTTTCCAGCACTGCCTTAATTCTCTTGGGCATGTAGTTCATAGAGCTTCACAGGTTGCCACTGGAATCATCTTCATCTACTCAATGACGACATCTCGGAGCTGGTGGATGTTAGAGACCTTGTGCTCCCCCACCATCCGTTTGAGGTAAGTTGGCCGAGGGGGGGACCGGCCAACTTACCCTTAGATGGGGCGTGTGGTCTGATGGACAGCATGACACTGGAGATAACGCAAAGCCTGTGCGCATGCGCGGACTGCTTGAATCAGATTTTGTTTGCGAAGTGCGCATGCGCCAGCCTGATGTGCACTTCGCTCAAGCCCGAGCCTGTGTGCACACGCAGGATCTGAAAGCAGGAGGGGGGGGGGACGGAGGGAGAGGGAGAGGCGGCGCAGAGGTGAAGAAGGCGGTGGTGGGCACCGATCGGTCGGGCACCATGGATCCACAAACCTCCCCTTGGGCACCTTAATTCATTGATTGACAGGTTAGTAAAACCTGTTTTTAGCACAATAAAGCCACAAATAAGGTTTATAGGGCCACCTTAGGGATCCTATTATAACCCTGGACATGAGCATATGTTTAGCTCATAGGGGTTAAATGTGGTGACAGAATCCCTTTAATATTCATAAATAGTCGTGAGTCGTCTATTGTTGACTTCGCCTATTTATACCTGAAATAAAACAACCTCTGTTGCCTCACTCTACACTGAACTACGTGCAAATTACTGCTATTATACTACAGCGGCGACAACTACTACAATAAATGACCACAAGCTGTACTAAGAATAATAAAACAAATTTATTAAACAATTACAAGCTATACAGTCTACTTATTGCTATATTTAAATCGGAAGATATATAAATATATATATTTATAGTCGCACACAGTAATGTATACTTAAACACACTACAACACAGCAATATAATATTACACCTAGCTACACTACACAAAAGAATACACAATTCCTAATTCCTCCCCAAATCTACCTAAATAACACACTTAGGGCTTATGGCAGCTAAGGGAATATCGGCACTGATCCCATACAGCTTAGCCCAGCGAGCCATAGAGCCCTATACTTTATCTACACCGAATTTCTACACAGTGCGGCACGTCCAGTTTCCTGATGAAGGCGATTACCGCCGAAACGTTGTTATACTTACCTACAACTGGCAAACCACATTCTGTAATTTGAGCTGTGAAATAAAGATACAAGAAAGCAAAGCAGTGAAGTCCAGGAACCTTCTTTTCCTTACACTTAGGGCTCGTTCACGTCACCGTTTCACCTTTTTGTTCTCTGGCTTTGTTAAAGAGCAGGAGAACGGAAAGGACGGATTCTGCAGATAACTGACACCTAACTGAGCGTAACGGAGCCTAAAGGCCACATTTAAGCATATATATCTATATAGATGCTTGGGGCACATCTAGATACATATATATACTCAATATAAACCTGGGGCATAAATGGGCAGCTATAAGCCCACATATATACCCATATACTGGGCCCACATACAGGGGACCCATATATACATGGCCACACAGGCAATATATATCCCTATTGGCCATAAAAGGGCCAATATATATACAGATATACACATATATCTATACATACGCCCACCTGATATATCTATATATATATATATATATATATATATATATATATATATACACACACACACACACAGTGCCTTGCAAAAGTATTCACCTCCTTTTACTTTTTTGTATTTTGTTACATTACATCCTTAAGTTCAATATTTTGTTAATCTGAATTTTATGTGATGGATCAGAACACAATAGTCTAAGTTGGTGAAGTGAAATGAGAAAAATGTACAAATAAAACTATTGGTTAGAAATAAAAAACAGAAAATTGGCATGTGTGTATGTATTTAACTTTTTTATGGGCTTTGTTAGAAAGCCCATAAAAGTACTGGTGCAACCAATTACCTTCAGAAGTCACATAATTAGTGAAATGATGTCCACCTGTGTGCAATATAAGTGTCACATGATCTGTCATTACATATACACACCTTTTTTAAAAGGCCCCAGAGGCTGCAACACGTAACAAGAGTCATCACTAACCAAACACTGCCATGAAGACCAAGGAACTCTCCAAACAAGTAAGGGACAATGTCTTTGAGAAGTTATAGGTTATAAAAGCGTTAGGTTATAAAAAAATATCCAAATCTTTGATGATCCCCAGGAGCGCCATAAAATCTATCATAACCAAATGGAAAGAACATGGCACAACAGCAAACCTGCCAAGAGACGGCCGCCCGCCAAAACTAACGGATCGGGCAAGGAGGGCATTAATCAGAGAGGCAGCACAGAGACCTAAGGAGACCCTGGAGGAGCTGCAGAGTTCCACAGCAGAGACTGGAGTATCTGTACATAGAACAACAATAAGCCATACGCTCCATAGAGTTGGCTTTATGGCAGGGTGGCCAGAAGAAAGCCATTACTTTCAGCTAAAAACAAAAAGGCATGTTGTGAGTTTGCGAAAAGGCATGTGGGAGACTCCCAAAATGTATGGAGGAAGGTGCTCGAGGCTAGGACGGAGGTTCACCTTCCATAAGGACAATGACCCCAAACACACTGCTAAAGCAACACTTGAGTGGCTTAAGGGGAAACATGTAAATGTGCTGGAATGGCCTAGTCAAAGCCCAGATCGCAATCCAATAGAAAATCTGTGGTCATACTTAAAGATTGCTGTTCACAAGCACAAACCATCCAACCTGAAGGAGCTGGAGCAGTTTTGCAAGAAGGAATGGGCAAAAATCCCAGTGGTAAAATGTGGTGAGCTCATAGAGACTTATCAAAAAAAAACATCTTTAAAGTTGTGGGCATGTTCTGTAAATTAAATGATGCAAAATCTTCAAACAATCCATGTTAATTCCAGGTTGTGAGGCACCAAAATACAAAAAGGTCAAGGGGGTTAATACTTTTGCAAGGCAACAGGACTCATCAGGGGACTTAGCTTAGTGAAGAAAATGGTAAGCTTCCACACGTTAGGGGACGGGCACGATTAGGACAGTGGTCCAAGTGTGTCCAGAAGTGAGGAAGTGTCAATGGGTTGACATTTGCGGTGAGGTGGCGGCATGCTGAGGACACTTCCTCATGTCTGGACACACTTGGACCACTGTCCTAATAGTGCCCACCCCCTACCTGGGATAATGTGTGCAAGCTTACCATTTTCTTCACTAAGCTAAGTCCCCTGATGCGTCCCGTTGCTGGGACGAAACGAAGCATGTAAGGAATTAGTGAGGGTAAGCATAGGGAACAGGCCCCAAGCCAGGAACAGGTTCCTTATGGGGTCGCCCCTATCGGGCGAGTGCTCTGTGTCTGCTAGGCAGGTGATAAAGCAGTTGCCTTACCCTAATCAAGTAGGGCATTAGAACCAGGGCATAATAGGCTATATGACCACGCTGAATCACTAGCAACCAGAGCACCAGTCACCAAGATCCTCCTGCCACTGTATTGGAGGATATACTTTGATCACACACCAGCTGCTGTTCTATGGTCCATACATCTGGAGGTGGTAAGATTGAACCTGACTATCACCTTTATTAGACAGCTTTCAAGGTGTGTCGATTAGGATCCAGTATTTTGAGTATACTCACTGTTTTTTTCTCTATAGTGATTTTTATGGCATATTTAGTAAAAGTTATGTTTTATGTTGTAAGATGTATCCGGTCCACAGTGTAGTTTGGCGACCAAAAAAATGAGCCCAGGTGCTGAACAGTGGTTTACGGACTGATCAGTGCTTCAGTCCGCCTCTCCTTTTTCCTCTACTGTGCAAGCACGACCACCACTGCTGGATTACGGGGTAGTCGTAACCCCTGGATAAGAGCAGTGTATAATGCTAATATTTGTATAATGTAATATTTTGCTTGAGCTGTTGTTAAAGTCGCTTTGTCACCAGGATCAATTAAACCAGAGATACTATCTGGTAGGGCTCATCATGATGATTAAAATGATACCTTTCTTTTCTCTGTACACTAAACAGCTGCTGAGATGCCTGCGTTTTTATTCATATGCAAATAGCCATTGGAGCACCAGGGAGGCAGGAATGAATCCTTTGAGCACTGCTCTATACCACAGAGCTGTGTCCTAGCATGTTTATATCATATACTCTATGTACTATAGCTTCACCACACTGATCTGCTCAGAAAGCTAATCTACATATTACTGCTTTATTCACAAGCACAATATAGTATAAGTATAGAAAAATATGCATCTCTATGGGGTAATGCTGTGGCTTGGTGGTGTGTTGGTTTAACGTAGAGGTTTGAATACAGGGACAGACTTACATACACTTTTTTTATCTCTCATTTAACCTTACTATATTTAATAATATATAACCATATAATAACACTACACAACTATATTGAGAATAGTGTTTTTGTTTTGTTTTTTGCTTGGAAACCTGAAAACTATTACTGGTTTATTCATAGGCAGAGAATAGGATCATAAAGAAACCAGCAATATTTATTAGCATTTTAAGTCTAAAACAAAAATTCTCAATATGATAAGGATATAGACTTTTATTATGGGTTAAATGTGGAAAAATATCTGAAGAAAAAACCTATCAGTCTCTTCCAGGATTTAAACCTGGGATTACTACATGCAAAATGGACACACATACCACAATGCTATAGAATTATCACAGTTCCATGTTTTTCTATGCTTATAAGCTAACACATATTACTGGTGTCTTTCTAATCATATATTGTGCCTGTAAATAAAGCAGTAATATGTAGATTAGCTTTCTGAGCAGATCAGTGTGGTGAAACTATAGTACATACCATAAATGATATGTAGATTCTAGGACACAGCCAATGGCGTACCACCAATAGAGGCAGACCACGCAGCTGCTATGGGGCCCCTGGGGGAAGGGGGCCCGCAGTGGGGATAGGCCCCGCCACTAATTACACTTATATAGCTACTACCAGTTAAAAGAATGTAAAAAGTGGAGAAGGACCTTTGGTGATGTCATCAACCATGTGACCAGCGCAGAGGACTGTCCTTTTTTTCTACCAGCATGTATGGCACTGTGACCTGACCTGATACAGACAGTACAAACAGTAAGTCAGCATTGGGGAGGAGGTAAAGCAGGAGCAGGCACAGTCCATGGGGAAAGGATGACACAATATGTAAAAAGTAGCAGCAGCGGGCACAATTAATCTGGTAAGGCTAGGTAATAACCTGCGACCAGATTTTGGTTTTGTGTTCCAGCATACCAGCAGATTACCAGAATCGCCAGATCCAGCATATGCCAAACACTGTTGATACCTGCCAGATCCCATTCACAATAATGGGGTCATTCAAGATCCCGCATGCAGCATTATTTTGCCCTTTGTTTTTGCAAGAATCTGCAATGGAGGCTTCTGCTGGAACCTCTGCAGCAGATGTGCATGTACCCACAGCGTGCTATGGGTCACTCACAAGGTGGCCCAATTCAGATTCTTGCCATGGGGCCCAGTGATTTTTATGTATGATCCTGGACACAGCTCTACCCTCAGAATGTGCAGAGCACAGGGGGTGTTACAAAGCAGTGCTCAAAGGATTCAGCCCCGCCTACTAATGCTCTAAATTTCTAATTTGCATATGAATAAAACGCTGTTTAGCATACAAACAAAATAAAGGTATTGTTTTAATTAGCATGATGAGACCTAACAGGCAGTATGTCTGTTTTATTAGGGTTGATGCTGGTAACAGAACTGCTTTAACAGCATTTAGATATTTAGCAGTCACATAGGCCACAGACATAATACACTAGAGAGGACCTCATTGACTTATATGGGAGAGTTCTCTAGGCCAGTGTTTCCCAACCAGTGTGCCTCCAGCTGTTGCAAAACTACAACTCCCAGCATGCCCGGACAGCCTTTTGCTGTGCGGGCATGCTGGGAGTTGTAGTTTTGCAACAGCTGGAGGCACACTGGTTGGGAAACACTGCTCTAGGCATGCTCTGTGACCTGTGTAGAGGTCATTGTAGAAGGAACGAGGAGATAGGATCGACAAATCACAATAAGTGATTGTGCGACGACCTGACACCCTAGGGGATGATGTGTGTGAGCGTACTAGTGATTAGGTCCCGAGGATAGTAGTACTCACGGTTAAGTTGTCCCTTAGGGCAGGTGTGCAGTGGATGAGAAGACAGCACGAAATCCTCCGGGGCACTCTCGGTTGCAGGGAACACCAGCCAGATGTTGGTTGAGGTGCACTTGATGGTATTTGGTGTTTAGGGTGCTTTGGTGGCTGGGCCCCTGTGTTCGTGACGCCAGCACTGTTAGGTGCAAATGATTAGTGTAGAAGTAGAAATGATGAGGAGTCAGTTGTTATCAAACAGTTGAACATTTACTAACTCACTTGTCTTCAGGCAGTCAATACAGGCACAGTACATTGGAATGGCATAAGTGATGACTCAGAAGTAGGTTCAATCCTATTCCTCAGGTTCAGGCAATTATCAGTTGAGGAGTTCCCTTTAAGGGTTACACTTTACAGGCAAGACTTCTGTAATTATTCTAGCCCAAACTATAGCACTCTGGTACTAAATATGCAGAGTTCAAGAGGGGTCTGGATGTATTTCTGGAGTGTAATAATATTACAGGCTATAGTTACTAGAGATGGGTCATGGATCCAGGGAGTTATTCTGATTGGAGTCGGGAAGGATTTTCTTCCCTAAAGTTAGGGAAATTGGCTTCTACCTCACAGGTTTTTTTGCCTTTGTCTGGATCAACTTGCAGGAAAACAGGCTGAGCTGGATGGACTGGTGTCTTTTTTTCAGCCTTACAATGTTACTATGCAACATGGAAAATGTATAAGAAATTACCAACAATTCTTCAAAAATATCTTTAACATTAAAACTTGATTTAAATAATACGTAACTTTCTTACAACATATTCCCTTTAATTCAGGGACTTATCGGATTGCACAGTTTTTTCACGTCAGTCTAAACATGCTCTGCTGCCGGCAAACAATGAGTCTGTATGGGGAGAGTGATGGCATTAGTGATTGCTCCTCCCCATACTGTGTAGGAGATTACATGCAGCGGTCTCCTTCACTGATGAGCAGACACTTGCTGGGAAGGAACGCTTCCTTCTCAACAATCGCCTGCTAAATTGTCCCGTGTAATAGGACCTTTAGTTGATATAGAACTAATCATATTATTCCATGGGCCTAACAATAGAGGCGCCAAGATCCACTACAGACCTCAGCTTTATAGTTACTACTGTAATATCATGGCGCCAAAGGAAAGACACGGTAGGGATTATCAGGAGAGTAACTATAGGGAGTGCAGAGGTAGCAGTCGCTACTGGGCCCAGGAGCCTTAGGGGGCCCAAATACCCTTGTGGTGCATAAGACACTAGTATGATAGAAAGTGCATGCAGGTCAAGTTACACCTCTGGCTGGAGGGAAGTGGTTAGGTCAAGAATTTGGCATGGGGAGTAAATTTTTGCCTCAGGCAGCACGAAGGCCATGGGCTTTCCTGCCCCTGGCCACTGAAGGAAGAGGGGCCCAAGCTGAACTTTTGCACCAAGGCCTATGAGCCTTTAGCTAGGCCCCTGGGGATTTTCATTTTAACCTAGGGTGACTAACAGTTTACTTGGTGTTTCTTATGTTTGCCATGCTGAGTTAGAGTTTGCACTGAACTGTGAATTCAAGTGAGTGCTTAAAGACTCTATTAAATAATAATGTCTCTAAACTAAGAGAGACTGCAAATATTTCATTAATACCTGGATTACAAGTGTGAGGTTGACACAACCAAGCGCATTATGTGGCAGCCAGGTTGGCTAATTCAAACAATGCTTGATGACAACTAAGCTTCCTAACATCTTGATCCCAGTGACTGATCACGTTCATCATGCAGTGTCAATATATGACTATGACTGTTAAAACTACCCCATACTGAACAGCTTTTGCACAATTGGAGACATCACTCATTATACTGAGCACTGGCGCCTGCATTCCTGTTTGCTTTCTTTTCATCAATTATTTTATGGCAGTTTTTATTGGCAATTTTTTGAGAATTTCATTATTTTGGAAGTTGTATATTCGAGGTGAGACGTCTCACCGATACCTAAGGATAGTGAGTTGTTTTTTGGCACTCAGACCATGCCAGCAGTTGTCATGGACAAAAATCCACTGCACTATGATAACAAGAAGCCGGAGGCATATATTACATAAGTACAAACACAGTACAATTGTAGGAAACTTCAACCTTTTACTGCTGTAAACTACTATAAAGAATACTAGTAACCACTTCATCACTTTCAGCCAACATTAGTGGTTACCAAATAAACCCTCCTACACCTTTGGTGATGCTAGACATTAAACCATCGCCACCATGGATTTAACATGAAGCTCTGCTATGTAGACAACAATATTGTCTATAAAATGTGATGTTCATATGGATATATTATTTCGGGCAGATATCAAGCCTCTCTATAATCAACCTTTCTGGTTGTTAACTTTACTCCTGTGACTACGGTGATCTATGGTTTTGATGAAGGCAGCACTCAAATAAGCCACAACCGACTGCATAAAAACAATGGCATCAGTATGACAATATTACTGACAACATTGTTGAGATTGACAATTATGTCATGTTAATGAACATTATATTGTTGACTTGGACAATACAGAGATTAATTACCATGAGAACACAGTGCTGGTTAAACAGTACGATAATGGTTACCATGTTTACCCTGCTGTAATAATGTTTGTCATTACAAGAATGTCATTATATGATAAGAAGGATAAAATTATAATTGCCATGATTGCCAGCGATAATATTACAGTCACTCATACCATATTCAGGATTGGCCGGGAGTCTGAAAAGGATGGAGACCTCCTGGACAACTTGTATTACTAAGGCAGATCAACATACTAGTTTCAACTTTGCAGAGTCTGCAGAACACCATCTGGTAGGATCAGCAACCAATCAGTCGCCAATGGGTCCAGAACAGTTTGCAAGTCAAGCATCACTTTGACATTTTTCACAATTGAAAATGATGGCAGAGCTCAGGAGCACCACCCCATGGCCACAGCCCCCATTTCCCCTATCACTATGATGCCATGTTGCGCAGCATGTAATCTTGACTGCCTGCAGAAAATCTCAGCCAAACTGAATGGACAAAGCTCTAGGATCTGCATGTTTTGTGTATAAGGCCTAATTCACACGTCCGCACCCGTTCCGCAAATTTGCAGGAACGGGTGCGGACCCATTTATTTTAAATGGGGACGTGATGGATGTGGAGAGCACACACTGTTCTCTCCGCATCCGCAAGGGCTGGATCTGCTAGGCTTCCTTAGAAGGCAGGTCCTTTGCAAGGCATCGGGCTGCCTCCTCACCCATCAGGTCCCCGTCACCACAACGCGGGGACCTGATGGAAATCTCCACTCACTGCAAACACCTTCTATGTCACGGTGGTCAGCGCTTGGTTGAGCCACCGGCATCGGCTTTTATAGCGATAGGGAGGACAACCCAACTGTGAGTGTTATGGTCCCGCCTCCTGGACATGGTAAACAAACTGCAGGGCAAATCAGCAAAAGGTTGTAAAAGTAAGTGGTACTAATAAAAAAAAAAGCTGGAGGAGCAATGACTGGGTATAAAAAGAGTATGTTAGACAGGCAGAGTCTTTCAGAAGCAAAGATGTCTTTCAAAAGCAGAGTCTCTCAGAAGGAAATCTGCAAAAAAAATCTACAAAAAGTGAAACAATTTCAGAAAAATGTTCCTCAATGTAAAATTGCAAAGACTTTGAATATCCCACCATTTACAGTATAGATTATCAAAAGATTCATAGTATCTGCAGAAATCCATGTGCGCAAAGGTCAATATTGGATTCCTGCGATCTACGAGCCCTCAGGTCCATCCTACTGCAGTCTTATAAGACCATAAAAACAAAATTTGCAATTGTTTTTACAACAGACACAGGTGGCAACTTTATTACACACCCCTGTCTCTGCTCAGACCAATCCCAGGCACTTAGCAGAAAGAATTATGGGGGAGATTTTTCAAGACCGGCACTTTCTGTGCCAGGCTTGTTATCCCCTGTGGTGTGGGATGATGCGCCCAATTTATGTATAACAGCTCAGAGCTGCCATAGATTTCTGCCTTCATTAGCACAAGAAAACTGGCGTAAATAAAGGAAAATATGTAAGGGGAGCTGTACATGCCATCTTTACACTTTTGCCACACCCCTTTGGGGAAAGTAGTAATGGCGGCATAAAATCAAAGGCAACAATTTTTGTGTCGCCAACACATATGGGGTCATTTATCAAACTGGTGTAAAGTAGAACTGGCTTAGTTGCCCATAGCAACCAGAGTCCACCTTTCATTTTTCACAGCTCCTTTGGAAAATGAAAGGTGAAATCTGATTGGCTGCTATGGGCAATTAAGTAAGTTCTACTTTACAACAGTTTGATAAATGACCCGAATAGCTTGCAACTTTTTAACATCACTTTTTGGCCCCTTTCACACTGGCGAGTTTTCCGCGCGGGTGCAATGCGTGAGGAGGACGCATTGCACCCGCACTGAATCCGGACCCATTCATTCATACACTTTGTGAATGGTACAGTGACAAGCCCATACTATTTGAATATCATCATTAATCCAGTCATTGTGCCTCTCCATGAACAACACAGGCCTAGTTTCATCTTCAGGGATGACAATGCGCTTTCTCCAGACCTGAATCCCATTGAAAACCTATGGAATTAGCCAAGTCGTCGTGTAGAGGCTCGTAACTCGGTGTCCCAAAACTTCAATGACGTGATGGCCGTCCTTCAAGAAGAGTGGAATGCCATGCCTCAGCAGACAATAAGTCGACTTGTGAACAGCATGAAAAGTCGTTGTAAAGCTGTAGTTGAAGCTCAAGGCCCCACGACAAGTTATTGAGACATTGACATTTTTGTAGGGGTTCAAACCCACCACTGTTGTTGACTTTTGTTTCAATAAATTGTTTGAGATGAGGAAATCACCATTGCTGCTTCTACTTAACCCCTTAAGGACCGGGCTCATTTTCACCTTAAGGACCAGGCCATTTTTTGCTAATCTGACCAGTGTCACTGTATGTGGTGATAAATTTAAAATGCTTTTACTTATCCAGGCAATTCTGAGACAGTTTTTTTGTCACATATTGTACTTCATGACACTGGTAAATTGAGTCATTAATTGAGTCATTACTTAAAAAAATTTGGGAAAATGTGCAAATTTCCAAGTTTCAATTTCTCTACTTCTATAATACATAGTTATAGTTATTAATTTACATTCCCCATATGTCTACTTCATGTATCGATCATTTTGGGAACGCCATTTTATTTTTTAGGGACGTTACATGGCTTAGAAGTTTAGAAGCAAATCTTGAAATTTTTCAGAAATTTTCCAAAACCCACTTTTTAAGGACCAGTTCAGGTCTGAAGTCACTTTGTGAGGCTTACATAATAAAAACTACCCAAAAATTACCCCATTGTAGAAACTACATCCCTCAAAGTATTCAAAACTTATTTTACAAATGTTGTTAACTCTTTAGGTGTTCCACAAGACTTTATAGAAAATAAAAACTACCCAAAAATTACCCCATTGTAGAAACTACATCCCTCAAAGTATTCAAAACATATTTTACAAATGTTGTTAACCCTTTAGGTGTTCCACAAGACTTTATGGAAAATGAAGATAACATTTCAGAATTTAAATTTTTGGTAAATTTTCCATTTTTATCCATTTTTTCAAGTAACAAAGCAAGGGTTAACAGCCAAAAAAAACCTCAATATTTATTTCCCTGATTCTGTAGTTTATAGAAACACCCCATATGTGGTCGTAAACTGCTGTTTGGCCAAACGGCAGGGCGCAGAAGGAAGGGAACGCCATATGGTTTTAAGAAGGCAAATTTTACTGGACTAGTTTTTAGACACCATGTCCCATTTGAAGCCCCCCTGATGCACCCCTACAGTAGAAACTCCAAAAAAGTGACCCCATTTTGGAAACTACGGGATAAGGTGGCAGTTTTGTTCATACAATTTTGGGGTAAATATGATTTTTGGTTGCTCTATATTCATAGGTGTGCGCACGGGGTCTGCTGTATGTGCCTGGGCACACCCTAATCAGGGTGCTGGCCGGCGAATACTAATGAAGCTCTTGCATTTTGGAAGCGCTCATTAGTACGGGAGGACCAGGAAGCAGTGAACTTACCGCTTCCTGGTCCTTGGTTGTCGGCTGTGCAGGGCTGCGCACAGCGTGACGTCACACTGTGCGCGCCAATTTAGAGCGCGATCAGGAGGAAGAACGGGCTGCAAGGATCGTCGTCGTCCAGGAGCACGAGAGGTAAGTGTTTATTTTATCTTATGAAAAATGAGGCTGCTGGGGGCTAATGAGGCACATGGGGGCTAATAAGGCATAATGGGGGACTAATGAGAGGAATATGGGGGCTAATGATGCATATGGGGGCATAATGATGCACATGGGGTATAATGAGGCACATGGGGGCTAATGAGGCACATGAGTGCTTATGAGAGGAATAATGGGGGCTAATGAAGCACATGAGTGCAGGGAGCATAATGAGGCACATTGGGGCATAATGAGGCACATGGGGGCTTAATGAGGCACATGGGGGCATAATGAGGCACATGGGGCTAATGAGGCACATGGGGGCATAATTAGGCACATGGGGGCTAATGAGGCACATGGGGGCTAATGAGGCTAATGAGGGGCATAATAGGGGGCTAATGAGAGGCATAATGGGGGCTAATGAAAGGCATAATGGGGGCTAATGAGAGGCATAATGATGGCTAATGAGGCATATGGGGGCTAATGAAGCAAAATGGGGCTAATAAGGCATAATGGGGGCTAATGAGCCATAATGTGGGGCTATTGAGGCATAATGGCTAATAATGGTTGCTAATGAGGCATAAGGGCTGATGATGGGGGCTAATGAGGCATAAGGGCTGATGATGGGGGCTAATGAGGCATAAGGGCTGATGATGGGGGCTAATGAGGCATAAGGGCTGATGATGGGGGCTAATGAGACATAAGGGCTGATGATGGGGCTAATGAGGCATAAGGGCTGATAATGGGGGCTAATGAGGCATAAGGGCTGATGATGGGGGCTTATGAGGCATAAGGGCTGATGATGGGGGCTAATGAGAGGCATAATGGGGGCTAATGGCATAAAAGCTGATATGGGGGCTAATGAGAGGCATGGGGGCTGATATGGGGGTGATGAGAGGCATAATGGGGGCTGAAGAGAGGCATGGGGGCTGATATGGGGATGATGAGAGGCATGGGGCTCTTATCTGAGGTCTGATTGGGGGTCATTTACATTGGGGGCTGAGCTGAGGTCTGATTTGAGGTCTTATTGGGGTCTGATTAACATTGGGGGTCTGATTGGTGGTCTGACCTAAGGTGTAATGAAAAATTTTTTTTTTCTTATTGTCCCCCTCTAAAACCTAGGTGTGTCTTATGGGCCAGTGCATCTTATATCTTTCCTTTCTGAACTGCAGAGAGCACTGATCCTGAGCACTGATCCTGAGTCTTCAGAACTGTAAGTATTTACAGTCATTCACTGTAAGCTATATGATATACTGTATTTTTCTCTTTATAAGACGCACTTTTTCCCCAAAAAAAATGCTGCCAACTCTGATGGCGCTGATACATCGCTGCCGCACTGCGATGTATCAGCGGGATGGGAGGAGGGGATGGAGGCTGGCAACACTCGCAGCGGGGCCCGATGCAGTCACTGTACTGTAATACATCGGGCCCCGCACACAGCAGTTTTTAAAAGTAAAGTCATGGTACAGTAATCCTCTTCAGCCAATGTTTGTACTTTAAACTCAGGCAATCCTCTGTACAACTTACTATGAAAGCGGCAGGGCGGCAGCGTAACCTCGCGATGCTCACTCATTCACGCTCCTCCCACTTCATTCATGAAGACAGAGCAGGAGCGTTAATGAGTGAGCATCGCGAGGTTACGCTGCCGCCCTGCCTGCCGCTCATAGTAAGTTGTACAGAGGATTGCCTGAAATTAAAGTACAAACACTGCTTGAAGAGGGTTACTGTACCATGACTTTACTTTTGAAAACTGCTGTGTGTGGGGCCCGATGTATTACAGTACAGTGACTGCATCGGGCCGCGCCCCAAGTGTTGCCAGCCTCCATCCCTCCTCCAGTGAAAACTGCTCCATTACACAGAAAGCAGAGTGCAATGGAGCATTACATGAAAATATTTTACATACAGCATAAAGACTGCTGTAAGTGGGTGGCCAATGGTGTAATGGGGTCACTGTTCACACAGGACAATATACTGTGACACATATGATACTGTGACCAGCATAAGATCATCTTATGCTGTTCACAGTATCATATGTGTCACAGTATATTGTCCTGTGTGAATAGTGACCCCCATTACATAAGATGCTATATGTGTGTCATCCACACATCCCCCACACTAGTATATGATCCACAGATCCCCCATAAGAGTGTCCACCACAGATCCCCCATAACAGTGTATCCACCACAGTTCCCCCTATAACAGTGTTTCCACCACAGATCCCCCTATAACAGTGCCATCCACAGATCCCCCATAACAGTGCCATCCACAGATCCCCCATAACAGTGCCATCCACAGATCCCCCATAACAGTGCCATCCACAGATCCCCCAAAACAGTGCCATCCACAGATCCCCCATAACAGTGTCATCCACAGATCCCCCATAACAGTGCCATCCACACACCATTAGTTCAAAACCCACCAAAAGCACACCTTTTGGTTAAAAATATTTTTTCTTATTTTCCTCCTCAAAAATCTAGGTGCGTCTTATCATCAGGTGCGTCTTATAAAGCGAAAAATGCGGTATATAACTTGTTTTATGTGAGTAAGGGTGCTGGGTGGTTGGAAAAGGGGAGGGAGGGGTACAATGCAGGTGGTAATATAACTAGGGGTATCAGGGTACATTATTATACAGGGGTTATTTAACTTATTTTTGTTTATATTGATAATTATATGAGTGCGGGTCTGTATGCATGCAGAGTGTATTTGTGTATATATATATATGTGTGTGTATGTGCATAATATATATATATATATATATATATATATATACATACATACACACATACATACACACGCGCGCGTGGCGTGTGTTTGTGCTTTAGGGTGCACACCCTAATGCAAAAGGCTATGCACGCCTATGTCTATATTACACTTTTTTTGAGGAAAGTTAACAAAAAATAGAAATTCTGAAATTTCATCTCCATTTGCCAATAACTCTTGTGAAACACCTAAGGTTTAACAAAGTTTGCAAAATCAGTTTTGAATACCTTGAGGGGTGTACTTTCTTAGATGGAGTAACTTTTTTGGAGTTTCTACTCTAGGGCGCATCTGGGGGCTTCATATGGGACATGGTGTCAAAAACCAGTCCAGCAAAATCCGGCCATACAGCAGTTTACGACCACATATGGGGTGTTTCTGCAACTACAGAATCAGGGTAATAAATACTGAGTTTTGTTTGGTTGTTAACCCTTGCTTTGTTACTGGAAAAATTGATTAAAATGGAAAATTTGCAAAGAAATAGCTATTTTGGGACAGTTTTTATTTTTGTTATTTACATCGTGTATCTGACAGGTTAGATCGTGTGCTATTTCTATAGAGCAGGTTGTTATGGATGCGACAATACCAAATAAGAGTACTTTTGGGGGGGTTTTGTTTCAGTTTTACATAATAAAGCATTTTTGAAAAAAATGATTTTTAGTGTCTCCTCATTCTGAGAGCCATATATATTTTTTTTTTTAGGCGACTGTCTTATGTAGGGGCTCATTTTTTACGGGATGAGATGTCGGTTTGATTGGCACTATCTTGGGGTGCATATGTCATTTTGGTCGCTTGCCATTATACTTTTGTGATGTAAGGAGACAAAAATGGATTTGACACCGTATTTATATAATTTTTTTTGCTGTGTTCATCTGAGGGGTTAGGTCATGTGTTATTTTTATAGAGCAGGTTGTTACGGATGCGGAGATACCTAATATGTATACTTTTTATTTATTTATGTTTTACACAATACTATTATTTTTAAACAAAAAATAAACATGTTTTAATGTCTCCGTAGTCTGAGAGACATATTTATTTATTTTTTTGGGTGATTGTCCTATGTAGGGTATCATTTTTTGCGCAATGAGATGACGGTTTGATTGGTACTATTTTGGGAGGCATATAATTTTTTGGTCGCTTGCTATTACATTTTTTGTGATGTTAGGTGACAAAAATGTTTTTTTTATTTGATTTTTTTTAAACGGTATTTACCTTAGGGGTTAGATCATGTGATATTTTTATAGAGCAGGTTTTTTTGGACGCAGCGATACCCAATATGTATATATATATATATTTTTTTTTACTTTAACACAATAACAGCATTTTAGGAAAAAAAATCATGTTTTAGTGTCTCCATAGCCTGAGAGAGCCATATTTTTTTATTTTTTGGGGTGATTGTGCTATGTAGGTGCTCATGCTTTGCGGAATGAGATGGCGGTTTGATTGATACTATTTTGGGAGGCATACGCCTTTTTGATCGCTTGGTATTACACTTCTTGTGATGCAAGGTGACAAAAAAATTGCTTTTTTTACACCATTTTTTTTTAATGGTGTTTACCTGAGGGGTTAGGTCATGTGATATTTTTATAGAGCAGGTTTTTACGGACGCGGCAATACCCAATATGTGTAGTGTATTTTATTTTTAAAATTTTTATTCAGGCTGCAGGGAGGGGGGGGGGATTTAAAAAACGCAATTTTTAAGTTTCTAATCCTCGCGGGGATCAGAAACTGCAGAAAGCGCTGCAAACTGCAGGTCTGAATTGACCTGTGGTTTGCAGCGATCGCCGACCCCTCGGTATTGTCCCAAGGTACCTGCTGAATGATTTCAGCAGGTACCTTTTTCCGATCACCGCACACTGCACAGCGGTGACCGGAACTACACAGGGCGTACATGTACGCCCTGTGTCCTTAAGTACTGGGACATCAGGGCATACCTGTACGCCCTGTGTCCCTAAGAGGTTAAATGCCCTACTTGCATGATACAATATCGTGATCGTTTTCCATAAATTTCACCGAAAGCCAAATATCCCTAACTTTTTTGAGTAGTGTATGTCACACTCTGACATTACTAATAACGTCTTTGCATTAAAAACCTTGAAAAGGGACAGACAGAGAGAGAGAGAGAGAGAGAAATAGAAAGAGTGTAAGAAAGATAGATAAAGACAAAAGAAAAAAATCCTAATCCTAGCAGAACCCAGAGTGTCATACACAAATTTTCAGGCGAACTGGAACACTTTTGTTTCAGTAGAAAATTCACCAAAATTCCCTCATCTCCGGATAGTGCTGACACAAGAACATGGTTGCCAACAATCCTTAGGCCCCTTGCAGACGAGCGTTCCTCCCGCAGAGAGTCCGCATCGCAGCTCCCGGCCTGAACTCCCATTGCTGCCGGGGGTCACATAGCATTATATTGGTTTATGTTGCTATGTAACCCTTACAGTTCTGGAATGTATTGGATAACACTGGCACAATGCTGGCAGTGTTATCCAATACATTCCAGAACTGTAAGGGTTACATAGCTTTATAAATCAATATAATGCTATGTGAATCCTGTCAGTGCTGGGAGGCAGGCCGGGTGCTGTGATGCGGACTCGCCGCGGGAGGAACGCTCGTCTGCAAGAAGCCTTAATGTGTCGGGACGGTCCCTAATTATCAGAGATAGCCCTGTCAGATTCGGGCCAAATAAGGGAGGTTATATATGTGAATGGTCCTGAATTTATCAACTAAAATGTTGGTAAGTATATTAGACGAGAAGTAAACTAGACTAAACCAGACATATTGCCAAAAGGATTTAAAAAAAAAAACTGAACATTGACTAGGTGCTGCAGATCAGATATATTCACTCCGGCAAATCTGCAGCAATCTCCTCCACAGAATGGGGGAGAGCAATCACTAATGCCATCACTCTTCCTCATACAGACCCGTTGCTTGCCAGCAGCAGAGCATGTTTAGACGGCACAATCTGCTGCCATCAAACAACGATTTAGGCCTCTACATAAACAATTACCTGACAAACAAGAATTTCACTCCTTCATCGGGCAATCGGCAGCACCTTTTACATTGTTCCTGTGAATGCTCATTAGTAATTATCTGGCAGATTCTCGGCCTGTGTAAAGGGCCATTTAAAGTGCAGTAAACAGTTCATCCAAAAGTATTTCCAGCTTTATTGAGGATACATGTTAAAAACATTCCAGTGCATACCGCTTTGCCATAATCGCCTAATCCGTCAACGCGTTTCAACTGTTACACAGTCTTACTCTTGACAAAGATGCATGGAAAAGAGAGGTGTATATATAGGGGCTATACCCCACCCATCATCTGGTGCAGATTAATTAATATATAGATTCAAATGATGACATTATAACCCACAAAAAAAAACAACAAGGTCTTAAAGGGTTTCTGTCCTCAGCTCGTTGTGCCTGCGCCGAACACACAAGTGGACGGTGCAGGCGCAGGATTTCGGCCAGAGGCAGGAGAGCTGAGCTGCCCGACACTGTCAATCAAAAGAAGAAGGGGGCGGCTGCAGGTGGAAACACGGAGCCTCTAGGAGCAGGGCAACGCCTTCCCTGCTCCTAGAGGCTAATTTGCATATTAGATAAAATCGTTTTTAGTGTTATGACAGAGACAGAGTGTTAGTTCAGAGAGGCATTTGATTTACATTATTAGGTTGGTCTGACATTGGCCCATAGCTAATGTCAGACAGCTTATAAGGCCAAAATCTGGTGACAGAAACCCTTTAAAACCCATACAAACAGAAGTAAATTAAAACCAATGAGCTAACATAATGTCAATAGTATGACATACCACATTATAACAAATTAAGGCCCCTTTCACACGGGCAAGTTTTCCGCGGGTGCAATGCGTGAAGTGAACGCATTGCACCCGCACTGAATCCAGACCCATTCACTTCTATGGTGCTGTGCACATGAGCGGTGATTTTCACGCATCACTTTTGCGTTGCGTGAAAATCGCAGCATGTTCTATATTCTGTGATTTTCACGCAACGCAGGCCCCATAGAAGTGAATGGGGATGCGGAAAATCGCAAGCATCCGCAATCATGTGCGGATGCGTTGCGATTTTCCCGCATGGTTGCTAGGATACGATCGGGATGGGGACCCGATCGTTATTATTTTCTTTATAACATAGTTATAAGGAAAATAATCGCATTCTAATTACAGAATGCAATGTTCCCGGCTATAGAGGGTTAAACATAAAGAGTTAACTCATCTTCTCCCATTGTACGCAGAGTCCCAGAACGTCTTCTCTCTTGATGCTTGCTTGCTTCAGGACCTGCTTCAGGACAGATGTTGGATGAAGGACCTGCCGTGATGTCACAGGATCACATGGGTCACATGGTCCACTCAAATGCTTCTATGATTGGACCATGTGACCCTGTGACGTCACCACAGGTCCTGAAGCAAGCAAGCATCAAGAGAGAAGACGTTCTGAGGCTCTGCGCGCATAATGGGAGAAGGTGAGTTAACTCTTTATTATTTTTAACCCTCTATAGCCCGGGGAACATTGCATTCTGTAATTAGAATGCGATTATTTTCCCTTATAACTATGTTATAAAGGAAATTAATTACATATACAGAATACTCATCCCGAAACCGGACTTCAGTGATGAAGTCTGACTTCGGGTCTGGGTACCAAGCATGCGGATTTTTTCACGCGCGTGCTAAACGCACTACAAACGTTAGCACACGCGTGGAAAAATCGTGGCGATTCCAGCAACGCACTCCGCCTCTTATACGGGCGTCAAACATGACGCCCGTGTGCAAGAGGCCTAAAGTGGAATGGTATTTGGTTTGCATAGAATATCACCATATTTTATGCAGCCTATATGCAATAATAATAATGTAAAATCAGTAAGGTAGCATCATTTCTCGTTTTAAATTGAGACCATGGAGTACGTGGGAGTGGAAGATCCAGTACGCCTCAAGGTTGTTCAGCAACTTCTGTTTATCACCACCTCGAGGGGGGTTTGAAGACCCTCTCTATGCCCATGACGGCTTTAGTTGATCTGCCATGTGCCTCAATCACATGACAGATCTATTGCAACTTGTATTAGGAGGGAATAGGCTGGATGAGAGGATATTACCAAGAAATGGTGGGCGTCTGTAATACAGCATCATCATCCATCAATATGGGAAGGTATTTGTGTATGATATTTTTTATCTGTTCATATTGGTTACTATGTTGTAAAACTACCGTGGGTCTCATATCACTGAACTTCTTGGGTTTTTCTTGTAATAATTCAGAACGTATGCCTGTGATGAGCTGCAGTTTCTCTCGGCTCGCCCACAGGTATTGCTTTAATTGTATGTTGTGTTTGAGATCGAAAAACATGATATCAGTAGGGTGGATATAATGGGTGAATCGCTAATTAAATGGATTGTTGTTAAACTATTCTACAAACACTGGTATGGCAGACACATCACTGGATCAGCCACATACAAATTATCTGCAACCTTAGAACTCAAAACGTCTAGGGAAACACCCTCCATTAACAATTGTTTGTTTTTTATGCTGTATAGTGTGAATGGGGTCCTGAGGAAGCACGCAATAAATTGAGGTATCACTTAGGCCCCTTTCACACGGGCGAGTTTTCCGCGCGGGTGCAATGCGTGAGGAGGACGCATTGCACCCGCACTGAATCCGGACCCATTCATTTCTATGGGGCTGTGCACATGAGCGGTGATTTTCACGCATCACTTCTGCGTTGCGTGAAAATCGCAGCATGCTCTATATTGTGTGTTTTTCACACAACGCAGGCCCCATAGAAGTGAATGGGGCTGCGGGAAAATCGCAAGCATCCGCAAGCAAGTGCGGATGCGTTGCGATTTTCCCGCATGGCTGCTTAGCAACGGGACCCGATCTTTATTATTTTCCTTATAACATGGTTATAAGGGAAATAATAGCATTCTTAATAAAGAATGCATAGTAAAATGAAGTGGAAGGGGTTAAAAATAATAAAAGTTAACTTACCTTAGCCACTTGATCACGTAGTTGCGATCTGTCCTCTCTTTTCCAGCATCAGCTAAGAACTAAAGGACCTGTGATGACGTCACATCACATGGTCCATCTTACAATGGTGATGGACCATGTGATTGGACCATGTGATGTGACGTCATCACAGGTCCTGTAGATCTTAGCTGATGCAGGGAAAGAGAGGACAGATCGCTACCACGCGATCAAGTGGCTAAGGTAAGTTAACTTTTATTATTTTTAACCCCTTCCTCTTCATTTTACTATGCATTCTTTATTAAGAATGCTATTATTTCCCCTTATAACCATGTTATAAGGGAAAATAATAAATTCTCCAGAAGACCCGAAACCGGACTTCAGTGATTAAGTCCGGCTTCGGGTCTGGGTACCAAACATGGCGATTTTTCTCACGCGCATGCAAAACGCATTACAAACATTTGCACCCGCGTGGAAAAATCGCGCATATTCCCGCAACGCACCCGCCTCTTATCCGGGCGTCAAACATGACACCCGTGTGAAAGAGGCCTTAGCATTTTGTATATATCTGACCTGTATTGCCCACAGCTTATGACAACCACTGTGCCCCCTTTATCAGCCATCTTCACTACAATCTTATCCATAGCTTGTAGTTCAGTGATGGCGAACCTTTTAGAGGCCAAGTGCCAAAACTGCAACCTAAAACCCACTTATTTATCGCAAAGTGCCAACACTGCAATTTACCCTCAATACTACAGTCCCATATAGTGTATCTTCCATGTACTTTATCATTTAGCTATAATAGCCTGCCTGCATTCAGTGCGCTGCCTGCGCTGTTCATGGATGAATGGCAGAAAAAGTCTAAGGCATATTAGTACACCATAGACTTATCCAGGGTGCGGGTGCCCACAGAGAGAGCTCTAAGTGCCCCCTCTGGCACCAGTGACATAGGTTCACCACCACTGTTGTAGTTATTTAAAAGCAAGCAATTGCTTGTGGAAAAGATTGCGATAAGGGGGGACAGAATTCGCACTGTCATATAATGGCCTTAGATCCTGCTCCACTAATTCCTGGAATTTATCCATAAAGGTGGTTCTAGATTGTAGTGGATAAAATTGAGGGTTTGACATTTTGAAGTTCTCGACCTCGTTTACATTATGTATTGTATCGTGACCCCGCAGTACAGATAGCTGCAGAATAGCGATCTGCTCTGCAGAGCCCAGATTCCGTAATTTATTAGTATGTGAAACATCAACATTAGATTCATCAGAAACATCCGTTATAAAAATAAATAAAAAAGACAGGGGGCAAATAAACCTATTAATATCCTTGATAGTTCAAAAAAAGTTAAACATTAAGAGAATGGACAAACATAAGACCTAATGATAGAACAGCGACATGATGTGGAGTGAGAGTCCCAGTAGACAAATTAAGTATGTCCAGTCCCTTAGTATTTATTTCCACTTGCGCAACCAATATGAACAGATAAAAATATCATACACAAATACCTTCCCATATTGATGGATGATGATGTGTATCATATTTTAAAAAGGTCTGTCAGGTGGTCTACAGACGCCCCCTATCTTTCGGTAATATCCTCTCCCCCAGCCTATTCCCTCCTAATAAAAGTCATAACAGATCTGTCATGTGGTTGAAACTGATTTTTTCAGGTGCAGTTCACACTTGTGTAGGGTCTGCCTGTTCACACACATCGGTCGCTTTTTTTCATGATTCAGGCCTTGTTCACATTTCCGTGTCAGTGTCACATCCGTAAAAAAGAGCGTATGTGTTTCATCAATGAAGATGTCCGTGAAGCAGTGTCAGACTGGGGTACCTAGGGCCCACCAGTGAAATTTATTTAAGGGGCCCACCGTACGGATACATTCAAATATAATAAATATTTGAAAAAGTTTTTTATATGAACATCGGCTGGTTGAGGTGCTGGACATTGAATATATGTATGTAGTGCAGTAAGTCTACTGTGTTATGTGCCACTTGTGCAAGGGTTGGAGACTGGGGGGCCCAACGGGGGATATCTCTGTACCCCTGTGGGCCAGTCCGAGCCAGCCGTGAAGGATCTGTGGTTGGTCTGTGTGTTCGTTTTTACCATCCGTGTGTCATCCGTAATTCACTGACGTTGCTCAGCTGAAAATCAATTTCCAAAGAATCTCCTATTAGTCGTCAGTGAAAAACGGAGGCAACACGGACACAACTCTGATGTGTATGCCTCTTATGCACAGCATACTATGTATTACAAATTGGGCGGATATGCCACGTAATTATGCTGAGACAGTCATTATATCAAAAGCATAGTGTTGAGGATGTGCGATCCAGATTCACTCTCCAGTATATATTGTAATTATCTATTTTCTTTTTCCTCCTCTGGTATCAGCACTCCTCCCCATTTGGACTAGGTGTTTTTAATTAGCCTTAGCTGCAAGGGGTTTATAAACTCCTACTATCTCTCAGATGCATTTCCTGAGGGTTGTGACTGGGTGAACTCTTTGCACCCGTTCACATGGCGCAGTACTGCGTGTCTGCCATTGCTGCCTCAGTGCTGTGCTGGTGGGTGTCCCAGAGCCAAGGAGGCTTTGCTGCACAGTGGGGTTGCTGTGTGGCTCCTGGGTCCCGCTGTCTGCTGCTGGTGCGGTGCTGGGCGCCGGTGGGCGCCAGCGCACGGCTGCGCCATTTATAGGTCAGGGTAGTTTTCCACTTGCAGAGGCAACCTTGTCGCGGTTAGTGGGCCCATGCTCTTTGATCAAACTGTATACTAATGCCTCTTATGCACAGCATACTATGTATTACAAATTGGGCGGATATGCCATGTAATTATGCTGAGACAGTCGTTACATCAAAAGCATAGTGTTGAGGATGTGCGATCCAGATTCACTCTCCAGTATATATTGTAATTATCTATTTTCTTTTTCCTCCTCTGGTATCAGCACTCCTCCCCATTTGGACTAGGTGTTTTTAATTAGCCTTAGCTGCAAGGGGTTTATAAACTCCTACTATCTCTCAGATGCATTTCCTGAGGGTTGTGACTGGGTGAACTCTTTGCACCCGTTCACATGGCGCAGTACTGCGTGTCTGCCATTGCTGCCTCAGTGCTGTGCTGGTGGGTCCCAGAGCCAAGGAGGCTTTGCTGCACAGTGGGGTTGCTGTGTGGCTCCTGGGTCCCGCTGTCTGCTGCTGGTGCGGTGCTGGGGCGCCGGTGGGCGCCGCGCACGGCTGCGCCATTTATAGGTCAGGGTAGTTTTCCACTTGCAGAGGCAACCTTGTCGCGGTTAGTGGGCCCATGCTCTTTGATCAAACTGTATACTAATGCCTCTTATGCACAGCATACTATGTATTACAAATTGGGCGGATATGCCATGTAATTATGCTGAGACAGTCGTTACATCAAAAGCATAGTGTTGAGGATGTGCGATCCAGATTCACTCTCCAGTATATATTGTAATTATCTATTTTCTTTTTCCTCCTCTGGTATCAGCACTCCTCCCCATTTGGACTAGGTGTTTTTAATTAGCCTTAGCTGCAAGGGGTTTATAAACTCCTACTATCTCTCAGATGCATTTCCTGAGGGTTGTGACTGGGTGAGCTCTTTGCACTCGTTCACGTGTAGCATCCCCAAGTCAGAGCAATGTGTGTGACTAACCTGGGGAATGCCAGTGATGGAGAGGCCGGCACGCGGTTCCTCTGGGGCACTCTCTGGGTTCTTGAGGGACACAGCCAGGTGGAATGTGAGGTGCCCTTGGTGTTGTAGTTTAACGTGCCTCTGGCTAAGTCCCTGATGTGTCGTGACGCCAGTGCCAGTAAACGGTGGCACACCGTATTTATAGTAGGAATAACAGAGGTGCAGACTTGTAACTTGAAAACAGAATTCCAACTTTACTGAAACAGTGGAAAATACAGCAGGCAACCTCTTAACACAGTTCTTGTTGCAGAAAATAGACTTTTGTATAGTCGCAGTCACAGCAGGCTTACATCCAGCAAGGTATAACAGAGGGTAAAATAAACAGGACTTAGAGTTGCAGGTGAACCTTACTTTCTTCCTGACTTGTCCTGACTGGAATTGATGCTTCAAGGCCCCAATGCCCTACTTCTGGCTTATATCCTTGAATCTCCAGTTGACAGTGTACCTCCTCTTGACATTTAGTACCTCTTGCTCTAGGGATTGCCTCTGCTTGACTTCTGCTGACTTGCTTAGGCCCGAGACATGTGGCCCTCACAGACTCCAGGGTCTGCACTCCTTCCCAGGCCCAGGGCCTGGTGAAGACTTCACAGGCTCATGGCCTGGAGTAGACTGAACTGAGCTGTCTGACTGAGCTTTCTTTCCCTGACTGGGCCTTATATAGACTAGGGCTACCTAGCTCCCTCTAGTGACTAGAGCTGGAATTACATCCCTAGCCGGCCTGCACATGGCACATTTCACAGTAACAGGGAATTAAATACCATAAATTGCATTGCATCATATAAATAGGACCTTTACCAGCCTCCCCATAAATGAGAGGAGCGACAGCAGCCAAGTGACCCTTCTGTAGTGACGGGTAGTACAACTCCCGTACACTACATACCCCGCTGCTTTAAGCTGAGTACGCCTCGTACTCTAACAGGGTACCGCCCAACTGGAATTTTCACCTGAAAGAGACAAGAGAAACATGCAGGCACATACATATCAGTAATCAATTCCATCTGCATTGACAATTATTATCAGGTCCAGCTGGCTGACGGAGAAGTGCGGTGACAAGGGCGTCGCTCTCTTTCTTCAGGATACAGAGTGGAACTGGGGCGCTGACCTGGCACAGCGGATGTTAGGGAATACCAGGATAGTCCATGACAATGAATGAGTCCATAATAAAAGCAATATCTCAGAGGCTCGCACATAGGGAGTCCATATCTGGGCACATAGACTTGGATAAAATTTTTAAAGTAATAAATACGGTCAGCAGCACATACATAAAATCACAATACAGGACTCTGACAATACCAGGGTAACACCTTCCTGGCAAGTCCTGCGTATATTTAAAGTGCTGACATAAAAGAACCCTTTTCAACCTGAAATGGGGGTTAAAAGGGATAAGGTGCAAATAAAAGCACAACTTGGAATTATGAAAGTAGTTGACACCAAAATGGTAGCAGCAGGCAGGATGTCCCGGAACAGAAAGAGGCAGGCTGGGAGCAGTGGTTCCACAGTGGCAACTTATCTTCACAAACATGCCACCGGCCGTGGGGAACTGGCAGCAAGCTCCACCAGCCTGGCAAACTTAAAGGAACAGTTCCTGCAACATGTATGATGTCCCTGTGAGGATGAGCAAAAATGGCCTAGCAGGCCTGCTCACAGGTACGTATCAAAGGATCCCTGTTCATCAGAGGTAGTGCAGCCCTGTGCTGCTGGTAGTCTGGGCCATGCACCAGGGCCACTTGGAGGGGTGCCCACCAAACAGAATGGGCTGGAAACATCACCGGTATTGGGCCTACCCACCTCACTGGCCCGCTGAGTTGCGGACACATAGGAGCTGCTGGTCTCGGGACACGGGCCGGCGCTGGGGTAGACACTTCCTCTGGCCGGGACATAACGCTCCCGTCAGGGCGGACTCGGCTCCTGGCATATGTCAATTTATCCGCTTTACACGGACCTTGGGTGGCTCAGCGTTAGCAGCAGGACTTGGTACTACGGGTTCAGGATGCACAGGGGCACAGGTAACTCACCACCGCTGGACTGCTGCGCTGCCTTCTTAGCACTCGGTCACTTGCCGCAGGCCATCCAGGTAAGCTTGTAAGGAAGCGATCCGCTCCTCCAGGGCGGAGATCTCACTGCTGGATTCCGGCACACTTGCAGCAGGCTCAGACGAGGTTCTTTCATGGCGGTTCCTCCGCAGGTCATCCATCGCTTCACTGAACTGGGCCATCCGCGCCCAATCAGCGGCTGTCTTCTCTCGTCGCGGCAGCTCTGGAGAGGGATAAGGACTGGGAGGCTTGTCCAGGATCGTCGGCTGCCAGAAGATGTTCGGGCCGAGAAAGGAACTCTTCTCCTGGTACGTATTCGGATGGGTCCCGGCGGGTCCTCTGCCTCCACCGGATCTTCTGTTTCTTCCCAGTCCTCCGGTACCGGTCCTGGACGGGTCACCGCAGTGGCATATGGGCCTCGCAGGCCCTCCGCGGGAGTGAACTCCACTCTCTCCCGACCGCTAGATTATGCAGTCGCCCTGGGAGATAGCTGCGCTTGACGGACCGGCGATTCACGTAATAGTCCCGGTTGGTGCCGGTTTCTTGGATGAATCCAAATCCTCTAACCTTGTCAAACTCGAGCACGACTCCGGTGCGGCGTTCGAGCTGGGGCTTGCTGTCCCTGGAGTCTTCATAAATCCGCTTGGTGACTTCCTCGAAATACTTTTTCTGCGTGGTAGTTTTTAAAGTTGCCGCCACTCGGATCTCGGCCATCAGGGCCGACCACGCGGGTTCCGCGGGAGGAAGCCTTCTCGCTGCGGGTGAAAACGGCAGGGCTCGGCTTGTGGCCATGGACAGGTCTGGGCCATGTCGCTGGGAGTATACGCTGGGGCGCAGGGCGCTCCTTAGTTGCTCCTGGGGTCGCCTCCATTGCTCCAACTACGGCTCCGGATCCCTCTGATTCAGGTAGGAAACCCCGTAGCAGGGTGAGCCACTGTTCCTGCAGGCTCCACCCCGTCGTTTCTTGCACGCCCCTAGGTATTTCAGTATAGGGTAGGCGGTGTCCATATTATAATCCTCAAAGGGAGGCAGTTACCTCCAGGTCAGTCTTCTCCTCCCTCTTGGAGGGTTTTGGCGCCAAATTTTCGCGCCAGTGAGGTCAGGGATGGCGCAAGAAGAAGTCCAATGGCGCCGGCGGCCATCTTGGGCGCCATGATGCATCAATTCAATGACAGCAAGCAGCGGTAGTAAAACAGCATAAAAGTCCACAAAAATGCACTTTGAAGTGGCGATTTTCTTCCTCTTGATAGCGCAACACTGCACAGCGCTTTTTAGAAGTTTTTGGGACACTTTTCTGTACGTTTTAAGTCCGCAAAGTTCAATAAACAAACAGGCGTTTTGTCACTTGGCAAACTGGTTAAGGCACAAAGTTCACGTTTTTGCTCACAGTCCGTAAAACGTGCGTATCCTGTTCGTGACGCCAAAATGTAGCACCCCCAAGTCAGAGCAATGTGTGGGACTAACCTGGGGAATGCCAGTGATGGAGAGGCCGGCACGCGGTTCCTCTGGGGCACTCTCTGGGTTCTTGAGGGACACAGCCAGGTGGAATGTGAGGTGCCCTTGGTGTTGTAGTTTAACGTGCCTCTGGCTAAGTCCCTGATGTGTCGTGACGCCAGTGCCAGTAAACGGTGGCACACCGTATTTATAGTAGGAATAACAGAGGTGCAGACTTGTAACTTGAAAACAGAATTCCAACTTTACTGAAACAGTGGAAAATACAGCAGGCAACCTCTTAACACAGTTCTTGTTGCAGAAAATAGACTTTTGTATAGTCGCAGTCACAGCAGGCTTACATCCAGCAAGGTATAACAGAGGGTAAAATAAACAGGACTTAGAGTTGCAGGTGAACCTTACTTTCTTCCTGACTTGTCCTGACTGGAATTGATGCTTCAAGGCCCCAATGCCCTACTTCTGGCTTATATCCTTGAATCTCCAGTTGACAGTGTACCTCCTCTTGACATTTAGTACCTCTTGCTCTAGGGATTGCCTCTGCTTGACTTCTGCTGACTTGCTTAGGCCCGAGACATGTGGCCCTCACAGACTCCAGGGTCTGCACTCCTTCCCAGGCCCAGGGCCTGGTGTAGACTTCACAGGCTCATGGCCTGGAGTAGACTGAACTGAGCTATCTCACTGAGCTTCCTTCCCTGACTGGGCCTTATATAGACTAGGGCTACCTAGCTCCCTCTAGTGACTAGAGCTGGAATTACATCCCTAGCCGGCCTGCACATGGCACATTTCACAGTAACAGGGAATTAAATACCATAAATTGCATTGCATTATATAAATAGGACCTTTACCAGCCTCCCCATAAATGAGAGGAGCGACAGCAGCCAAGTGACCCTTCTGTAGTGACGGGTAGTACAACTCCCGTACACTACACATGGTGCAGTACTGCGTGTCTGCCATTGCTGCCTCCGTTTGGTGTCGCTCAGAACATGATTTTTGAGCGGACACGAAAGTCCTGCATGCAGTACTTTCGTCTCTGCTCAAAAATCATGTTCTGAGCGGACACCAAACCGACCCCATTAAAGTCTATGGGGTCTTTAGGCTCCGTTGGTGTCAGTTAGGTGTCAGTTACGTACAGCATCCATCCTTTCCGTTCTCCTGCTCCTTAACGGAGCCGGAGAACGGAAAAGACAAACGGTGATATGAACGAGCCCTTAGTCATAGCGATATGCCCTGGAATGTTTTTAACATGTATCCTCAATAAAGCTGGAAATACTTTTTAACTCTTCAGTGCTGGGTGAACTGTTTATTGGATTTCACACGCAACTGGAGTCCTGTGCATGGAGGTTTCACACTGCTACAGAAGCTGGTGTTAGTTTTCTCTTTGTTCTTTGTGATTTTCCATTTAAAGTGCCCATGCACCCTGAATAGCTGTCAGCTGAACAGCTATCTCTCCTGACTCCCCATAAACATATACATTCAGTTTGGCCGTGCGAATATTTGTTGTCAATGGGGAGAGAGAAAACCTTTGATGGCAGCTTTTCTCCAGGAAGGAAAAATATTTGGGCATTAAAATTCTCAATCCTTTCTCCCTGACCAGGGCCAGACTGCCCATCTGGCAATTCTGGCAGATGGACTAGTGCCAGAGTGGGCCATCTCAGGCTTAACCACACTATCCGGTGCTTGGGTCCCAGATGTTTTTCCTAGGGCCCTCTAAGTAGTGGCTGCCACACAACTACTGTATATATTCACCCTCAGAATGCTGATACAGTTGAATAGTGCGGCAGGCCCACTGTTCACTATCATAGGCCACCCGCTAATTGCGCTGGAGCCTATGAGGCACCTCAGGCTGTCATGAAAGGCACCAGGAGGCAGATGGCTCCATGAATTCTTAGCGTCCTCCTGCTCTGAAATGGAGGCATGGAGCAGCACTCAGGTGAGATTTTTATTACTTTTGGGGCAATACAGGAGGGGAGAATACAAGTGAGAAGTACTGGGGGCACTATAGAAGGGTCTTATTTATACTGGGAGCACTTTAGGGACCTTATTACTACTGGGATGGGAAACCCTGGGAGCTTTATCACTACTGAGGACACTATGGAGCATTACTACTACTTTGAGGCCTTATTACTACTGGGGGCACTTTAGGGGCCTTATTACTACTGGGGTCCTTTAGGGCACCTTATTACTGGGGGCACTTTAGCTAGCCTTTTAACTACAGGGGGAACTTTAAGAGGCTTTATTACTACTGAGAGCACTGAGGAGTTTTATCACTACTCAGGTCACCGTGTGGCATTATTACTACTAAAGCTTCTATGGGGCATTATCATTATTGGGTACAGTATAGAGTGCACTACTACTAATGGGGCACCAGGGACAGACTGGTAACTTAAAGGGCCCTGGAAAAAATACCAAAAGTGGCCTTCTTTTGTATTTGGGTCCTAATTGTTGGAAGGCAGGGCCAGAAATACTATATTGTGGCACATTATACTACCCCAACAGAGCCAAATAGCACAGTCCCTCGCAAAATACTGCTGCCAGCTGCACAAAATGCATCCCCCAAAACATCCCGTGAGGAGGGCCCAGATAGACCCATGGGCATCGGCCCATCGGAAATTTCCTGTAAGGTCTATGTTCAATCCTCCCTTGGGAGCGCTCATGGATTATTATCACTGTAGAGGACACTATATTAGTAATGAGGGCACTCTGGGAGAAAATTATAGTTTTTTTTTTATTTTTTATTTTAATTTTTTATTGAAAATATACACTTATAAAAATTTACATATCAAATTCATACATGGTAAATGTCCACAATACCAATATAAAACATACAACCAAAGTATGATAATGCATTACATTTTATAAATTAACCCACCCCAAACTAATTTGGCTTTCATCGCGTAGAACCGTTTTAATAAACAGACAAGTACGCAATATAACTGTATCTTCTTTTCATTCTGCTACCCGTGCCCGTGCCCCCACCTCCCAGCCCTCATATCCTCATAGATTTTGACCTGTCGCCAATACAAAGCCCATTCATTTACTGAAGGTGAGGAACTCGCCCCCACTTTTTACTAGCACAGCTCTTGCAACCATCAGCCCATGCATCCAATCTCGTCTAACCTGAGCTGGGATTGCCGAGTCTGGATCTAAGTATCCCAGTAAAACTGTCTGGATATCCGGTTCAAACTGGGAAGAAACCTCTTTTTGGATACTCTGGATTACCTGATCCCAAAAACTCCTTAGTTTACTGCAACCCCAGAGAGTATGAACATAGTCTGCTTCAGCGCAGCCACACTTTGGGCAGCAACACCCTCCCCTCCTATTCTTCACAAATTTTGCCTGAGTCTTAGGCGTATAATAAAGTCTATGAATGATCTTAAATTGGATTAATCTATGTGCCTTAGAGGTAGTGATTCTACTTATATTCCTATAGATCTTCCTCCATTGCAGGGGGGGGCATTGCAGTTCTTGTTCCCACCTACTAGGGCTTTTAAATACCACTATGTTCGCCAAAGCTGCCCGAAACTTAGAGTAGAGTTTAGAGATTTTAACATCAACCTCACCTTGCCCAAAACAAAAATCAAAAAATACATGCTGCCGTGCGAACAAACGCTCCTTATCCTTAGTGCAGTCGTATGCGTGTTTTAAACTTAAATAATTCATCACATCTAGTGTAGTAATAGGGGAACTATTATGTTCCATTATAGATTTAAAGTGTCCTGAAGAAAAAAGCTGAGACACCCTAACCACATCCTTGTGCAACCAATAAGAGTGATCTGTGACTTTGAGGAATTCCTCCAGGTTCCTGTTCTCCCACAGAGGAGTAAACTCAAAAGAGTACGAAACCTTCAGAATATTCCTAAGTTTATTCCATGCCCTCTGGAGGGTCCAGGGAACCAGGAGTGCCTTCCCCAAATTCAACTGACCACGTTCCAAAACTAAAAGAATATTCTCTATGTGCGTCCCTGTGACCAAAAACAGATACTGCGCCAGTGAGCTATCCTTAAAATTACAACATCGTTGAATTTGAGCACACAAATAATAACCCTGAAAAGAGGGAATTGATAAGCCTCCCTCCGCTTCAGCAAGCCATAAATACCTCTGCTTTATACGCACCCTCTTCCTGCCCCATATTAAGTCATTAAGTAAGATTTCTAGTCTATGGAAAAATACATCCGGTATCCAATTAGGGGCAGCACAGAGGGGGTATAACACAATAGGCAGTATAATCATTTTAATGAGAGCTAATCGGTCAGACTGGGAAAGGACAAATTTCTGCCAAGCCGATATTTTCAACCTAATTTTATTTAGCAATGGGGCCAAATTAAGATCATAGAATCTGTTTATCGGGGTCCCTATTTTAATCCCCAGATAGTCCAACGTGTCATTAACAGCTAGAACACGAACTCCACTACCCGTATCTACGGCTTTGCGGTTGAGTGGGAGGAGCGATGACTTAGACCAGTTAATCGAATAGCCTGACAACCTGCCAAACTCCTCTATGGTTTCTATCACATATGAAAGAATTTTCCAACCCTGGTCCAGAAATAAGATAACATCGTCTGCGTACAGACTTATTTTGTCGCTAGTTGGTGGGACTTTTTTATTACTATGAGGACTATCTGTATTGTACTCTTATTTCTTCAGTATAGTTTTTGGGGGCATTGGGAAGCACAGCAGGCACAGTTAAGGGGTAGCAGCAGGATGACACTGTTGGGGCATCAGGAGGAGGAAGAGGATGGAACTCTGCAGAAATAAGATGAGGCTGAAAGACGCCATAATGGTGGTCTTCTCCCAGAGAGAACATCTATATTACAGGAGATGTCACTGGATGTAATAGGTATGTAGTTTGTATTCTCCTGTATGTCTGGTAGTCTGAAATGCAATGTCCATCCAAATATGCCATTTGCACTGGGTTGGGATTGCATTTGGGGGAGGGGGTGTGCAAATATATTTTACATTCACTATACAGCAAGTTGGCCTGTCTACTTCAAATTGCCAGGGCTGAATTTCAGTCCCAATCCAGCCCTGCCCTAATAATATCTATGAGGCAGAGTTAGGAGCTTCTCAAATACATTAGATTGTCAGCTGTCAAGCTGACAGCAGGTTCAGGCGACAGTAGTTTAAAGGGGTTTTCCAGTATGTTTTTTTGTTTTTTACTGATGGCCTATCCTTAAGGGGATTGAGCACGATACCAAGCATAGCCTGTATACAATGTATAGCACTGTGCTTGCTAAGCTCTGAGAAGGCAGCGGCAATCACAGGAACGCCGCTGCTGTCTCAAAACAGCTGACAGATGGGGTCCCTGGGTGTCGGACCCCCACTGTTCAGTAAAAGAAAATCTCAGAAAACTCTTAGACCCCTTGCAGACGAGCGTTCCTCCCGCAAAGAGTCGGCATCGCAGCTCCCGGCCTGAACTCCCATTGCTGCCGGGGGTCACATAGCATTATATTGGTTTATGTTGCTATGTAACCCTTACAGTTCTGGAATGTATTGGATAACACTGGCACAATGCTGGCAGTGTTATCCAATACATTCCAGAACTGTAAGGGTTACATAGCATCATAAATCAATATAATTCTATGTGAATCCTGTCAGTGCTGGGAGGTCAGGCCGGGTGCTGCGATGCGGACTCGCTGCAGGAGGAAAACTCGTCTGCAAGAAGCCTTAGGCCCCTTTCACACGGGTGAGTTTTCTGCTGGGTGCAATGCGTGAGGAGGACGCATTGCACCCGTACTGAATCCAGACCCATTCATTTCTATGGGGCTGTGTACATGAGCGGTGATTTTCACGCATCACTTCTGCGTTGCGTGAAAATCGCAGCATGCTCTATATTGTGCGTTTTTCACGCGACGCAGGCACTATAGAAGTTAATGGGGCTGCGGGAAAATCGCAAGCATCCGCAAGCAAGTGCGGATGCAGTGCAATTTTCCCGCATGGTTGCTTAGCAACGGGACCAGATCTTCTATTATTTTCCCTTATAACATGGTTATAAGGGAAATAATAGCATTCTTAATAAAGAATGCATAGTAAAATGAAGAGGAAGGGGTTAAAAATAATAAAGTTAACTTACCTTAGCCACTTGATCGCGTAGTTGCGATCTGTCTTCTCTTTTCCAGCATCAGCTAACAACTAAAGGACCTGTGATGATGTCACATCACATGGTCCAATCACATGGTCCATCACCATGGTAAGATGGACCATGTGATTGAACCATGTGATGTGACGTCATCTAGGTCCTTTAGTTGTTAGCTGATGCTGGAAAAGAGAAGACAGATCGCAACTACGCGATCAAGTGGCTAAGGTAAGTTAACTTTATATTTTAACCCCTTCATCTTCGTTTTACTAAGCATTCTTTATTAAGAATGCTATTATTTTCCCTTATAACCATGTTATAAGGGAAAATAATAAATTCTCCAGAATACTCTACCCGAAACCGGACTTCAGTGATGAAGTTCGGCTTCGGGTCTGGGTACCAAACATGGCGATTTTTCACACGCGCGTGCAAAACGCATTACAAACGTTTGCACCCGCGCGGAAAAATCGCGCATATTCCCGCAACGCACCCACCTCTTATCCGGGCGTCAAACATGACGCCCGTGTGAAAGAGGCCTTAATGTCTATGGGGCTCTTTAAAAAAAAAATCTTTACAGCTGATGACCTATCCTCAGTATAGTTTATCAGTATCTGATCCAACATTTGGGACCCCTGCCGATCAGCTGTTTGAGAAGGCACCAGTGCTCCTGTGAGCGCCCTTCCTTCTCACAGCGCCGTACAGTTTATAGCAGCTGTGCTTGGTATCGTGCTCAGCCCTATTCACATTAAATGAGGCTGAGCTACACCTAGGCCACATGACCGATGAAGTGTCATCACAAGTGTCACAAGGACACACAGAGAAGGCCACAGTGCTACTGAGAATGCCGCTGCCTTTTCAGACAGCTGATGGCGGGGGTTCCTGGTGTCAGACTCCCACTGATTAGATACTAATGACCTATCCAGAGGATAAGTCATCAATACAAGCGTCTCGAAAAACCCCTTCAAATTCCTGTGTTGAAGATGAAGAAATAACCATCAGGGTATGCAGTGCTAAAGCTTGCATTTAGTTTCCTAGCCTTCTGGCAGGGTCAATGCCTTTTTTAATGGAGGGTGTAACATTCTTTTGTAGGGAGTGTGAGAGGGCGCAAGGTGCCGTCATGGACGGAAGATACGTGTCACCGAGGTTCCTGGCCTCGGTGAGGTAAAAGCCTGTTCTTTTAGGTCAGCAGCAGCTAGTGCTGCTAGACACAGCTTGTTTAGCTAGTATGGCTGTAAAGCCAATCTGGGCTGGCTCTTACTGGAAGCAACTAAAGCGTAGGGTGGGTAGTTGCTTCCCGCGATCCAGGCCTGGTTTTTGACTGGGTTTAAAAGCCCAGCCAGCACTGTCAGCTGGGGGAAATTACTCCAGCAAGTGGAGTTTGTAGCTGAGCCTGAGTCTGGAAGCTGCTAGCAGGCGTACAGCGTGCACAGAGGCCTGCCGTGGACATTTGGCTGTGACCCAGCTTTCAGGAGCACAGGCGATCGCTCCTGACCTGCAGTGTGTGAGTTTAACAACCTGAAGGACTTTTGTTTTGTTTGCTGTGTGAACCTGCACCAAGGACTGTTGTTTTGCTTTATCAAGAGTGTGAATAAAACACTGTTGAATGACTAAAAATCCGCTTCCTTTGCCTCTATACTGCACCCGCACCTATCTGCCAAGAGCAAATCCCCACATTTGGTGTCGGATGCGGGCATGCGCAGTGAGGCTGGCGTAACGCCGAAGTTTTTCCAAAGTGAATGTCATATGTCAAGCCGGCAAAGTTTCAACACGTGAACTCTGACAAGATGGAGGCAGTTGTAAAGGCTCTCGTGGAGGCCAATTTACAGCAGCGGGAGGCCAACAAGCAGCAGCAGGAGACAAACCAGCTGCTGTTGCAACATGTAATGGCTTTGCAAGCGACTGGAGCCTCTCACCGTGCCCATGATGCCCGGAAGCGGTCCGTGCAGCAATTCCCAAGATGACCCCGAGGATGATGCCGAGACCTACCTGGCAGTCTTCGAAAAAGTGGCCGTGAGGAGAAGCTGCCCCGTGACCAGTGGGCTGAGGTGGTCGCTCCGTTCCTGGCTTCCGGACCCCAGCAGGTGTTTTTCGACTTGTCGGACGACCAAGCAGCCGATTATGACACCGTGAAAGGAGAGATCCTAGCCAGACTGGGGGTGAACGTGCTGGTCCGCGCTCAAAGAGTCCACCAGTGGGACTTTAAAACGACTGAACCTGCTAGGCCGCAGTACTACGATCTGCTGCACAGGCTGCAAAAGTGGCTGCAGCCTGATCTACTAAGTCCCACTGCCATGCTGGATCGACTGTTGGCGGACATCTTTTGGAGGGCCCTGCCTTATCCCCTCCAGCACTGGGTCGGCCAGGCGTCTCCGGTAAGTGCCCTGGAGATGGTCGACCTGGTGGAGCGTTACGAGGCCACCAGAAACCTGCAGGGAGTCTTGCTGGGAAGGGGCCAGTCAAACCCGGAGGCCTCCACCCCAGTTCCGACGACCGGCGACAGAGAGACCTGCACGGAATGTATCCCCTGCGGATCCGCCTCCCGTGGTATGCTGGAGGTGTCAGGAGCCAGGCCACATCAGGGCCGACTGTCCGCATCAAGGTGAGCCGATGGATGTGAACTACGGGTATCGCCACTCCCTGTATGCACGGAAGCTGTGTGCAACTGGCACCCGTGAGGGGCAGGACAATAACCACCTGTGTCAGGTAGAGGTGGGAGATTCTCTGGCGGTGGCCCTGCTGGACTCCGGGAGTTTAGTCTCCCTGGTAAGAGCTGCCCTAGTACGGCCTGCGGAGTATACCGGCCGTAAAGTCGAGGTCCTATGCATCCACGGAGACTTAAAAGACTACCCCACTGCACTAGTGACTTTGTCCACCTCGGCTGGTAGGTGGACCCACGAGGTGGCTGTCGCTACCAAACTCCCACATGAACTGATACTTGGGAGGGACTTCCCAGGTTTCCGGCGCTGTGGCCGGCTATAAAAGTGTCTGATGGGCCCGAGACAGGGGTAACCCTAGTAGAGTGGCCTGATACCACTGGAAGGCCAGAACCCTGGGAGCCCGAATCTGAAGGGCCAGCGGTAGGGGTGACCACTGCTCCAGCGGTAGAGGGAGACAACCCCACTGAGTGTAATGGTGGGAGACACGGAGGACTTGCCACCGGGACCTGAGTTGGCAGACCTCAATGTCTCCGGGGAAAATTTTGGGACCGCACAACACCGGGACCAAACCCTAACCAGGGCCTGGGAAAGTGTTGTAATGATTGACGGTAAACCCCAGAAACCAGGGGCTGAATTAATGTTCCCACGATTTATTATTCTTCAGGATATGTTGTATCGGGTGAACCAAATCCGAGTGAGCCTGTTGAACAGTTGGTGGTGCCCACCGCATATCGCAAGCTTGTTATGGAGCTTGCCCACCAACATGTTCTTGGGGGACACATGGGGTGGCAGAAAACGCAGGACCGCGTACTACAGCGATTTTACTGGCCCGGTTTGTTTAAGGAAGTAGAGGAGTTCTGTAAGTCCTGTCCGACCTGTCAGGTAAATAGCCCCCAGCCGCATTACAGAAGTCCCCTGGTCCCTCTCCCAATAATTGAGGTCCCATTCGAGCGTATTGCCATGGATCTGGTCGGACCCGTACCGAAGTCTGCTAGGGGTCACCAACATATCCTGGTGATTCTGGACTATGCTACTCGATATCCAGAGGCGGTGCCTCTTCGACACACATCGGCTAGGCTCATTGCAAAGGAGTTAATGGAGATGTTTACCCGGGTGGGCCTACCTAAGGAGGTTCTGACGGACCAAGGGACCCCTTTTATGTCTAAGATTATGAGGAATTGTGTAAACTGTTGCATATAAAGCAATTGCGGACGTCCGTTTACCATCCGCAAACGGACGGCCTGGTGGAAAGATTTAACCAAACTTTAAAAAATATGCTAAAAAGGGTGGTGTCTAGAGATGGGAAGGACTGGGATCTGCTTCTGCCCTATCTCATGTTTGCAGTGCGAGAAGTGCCCCAGGCCTCTACTGGGTTCTCACCCTTCGAACTGCTTTATGGCAGACGCCCACGGGGCCTGTTGGACATCGCTAAGGAAGCGTGGGAACAACAGCCCGTCCCCCACAAAAGCGTAATTGAATATGTTACCCAGATGCAGGAACGTATGGAGAGGGTGTTACCGCTGGTCCGGGGAGCATATGGAGGCAGCGCAACAAGCCCAGAGTAGGGTGTACAATCGTCAGGCTCGGAGTGCGAGACTTTAATCCCGGAGACCGAGTTTTAGTTCTGGTACCCACCCTTGACAGTAAATTTCTAGCTAGGTGGCAGGGGCCCTATGAAGTGCTCGAGAAAGTGGGGGAAGTAAATTACAAGGTGCACCAGCCAGGGCGGCGGAAACCGGAGCAGGTGTATCATGTGAATTTGCTGAAGCCATGGAAGGATAGGGACTCGTCCAGCGATGACAGCCCCGGCCAGGGCTTCTAGGTGAGAAGGATCCAGCCCCTCACCTCGAAGTCCGGGAAGCAGCAGCCACCGTAAAAATTTCAGATAGCCTATCCTCCAAACAGGTCCAGGAAGTTAAGGAGTTCATTAGTCGGAACACGGATGTGTTCTCGGACCTCCTGGGCGCACATCCCTAATCCAGCATGACATTATCACTGAGCCTCAGGCCAAAGTCCGGTTAAAGCCGTATCGGGTACCCGAGGCTCGGCGACAAGCCATTGTGAAGGAAGTGCAGCTGATGCTCCAGTTAGGTGTCATCGAGGAGTCAAAAAGTGATTGGGCCAGTCCGATAGTCTTAATACCCAAGCCGGACGGGACATTGAGGTTCTGTAACGATTTCCGCAAGCTGAATGAGGTGTCCAAGTTTGACGCATATCCCATGCCAAGGGTGGATGAGCTCATTGAAAAATTGGGCCAAGCCAGGTATTTTTCTGTCCTGGACCTCACCAAAGGGTACTGGCAGGTACCCTTAACGGAGGCTGCCAAGGAAAAAACTGCTTTTATCACACCGGAGGGTTGTATCAGTACAAGGTATTACCCTTTGGTCTACATGGCGCCCCCGCCACGTTTCAAAGGCTTATGGATATTGTGCTTCGTCCACATCGGCAGTGCGCCTCAGCGTATCTGGATGATATCATTGTCCATAGCACCGACTGGGAGAGTCACCTACCGAAGGTACAGGCCGTAGTGGACTCCCTTAGGAAAGCTGGCTTAACTGCTAACCCAAAAAGTGTGTGATAGGGTTAGAAGAGACCAAATACCTAGGGTATGTCATTGGGCGGGGGTGGTCAAACCTCAGGTAAACAAAATTGAGGCAATTAAGAATTGGCCCCGACCTGTCACTACGCGGCAAGTAAAATCATTCCTGGGCATGGTGGGATACTACATGAGGTTTATTCCCAACTTCGCTACAATTGCTGCTCCATTGACAAGCCTTTTAAAGGGACGCAGGTCAGTGTCGATCCAGTGGAATGAGCAGGCGGATAAGGCTTTCTCTGCTCTGAAGTCGGCCCTGTGTGGGTCCCGGTTTTGGTGACGCCCGACTTCAAGAGAGAGTTTGTGGTACAGACCGATGCCTCTGAAGTGGGCCTCGGGGCTGTACTCTCTCAGGAAATCAATGGGGAGGAGCATCCCGTGGTTTTCCTGAGTCGCAAACTCACCCCAGCCGAAACCAGGTACAGTATAGTGGAGAGAGAGTGCCTGGCCATCAAGTGGGCACTAGAGTCTCTCCGCTATTATCTGCTAGGGAGAAAGTTCCGTCTGGTGACCGACCATTCCCCTCTAAAGTGGATGAGCCAGGCGAAAGACAGGAATGCTCGGGTCACCAGATGGTTCTTGTCTCTGCAGAACTTCAAGTTCACAGTGGAACACAGGGCAGGCCGCTTGCAAGGAAATGCGGATGCCCTGTCTCGAGTACAGTGTTTGGCGTGTGTTCACCCTGTCAGGGTTGAACAAAGGGGAGGTATGTGAGAGGGCGCAAGGTGCCGTCATGGACGGAAGATACGTGTCACCGAGGTTCCTGGCCTCGGTGAGGTAAGAGCCTGTTCTTTTAGGTCAGCAGCAGCTAGTGCTGCTAGACACAGCTTGTTTAGCTAGTATGGCTGTAAAGCCAATCTGGGCTGGCTCTTACTGGAAGCAACTAAAGCGTAGGGTGGGTAGTTGCTTCCCGCGATCAGGCCTGGTTTTTGACTGGGTTTAAAAGCCCAGCCAGCACTGTCAGCTGGGAAATTACTCCAGCAAGTGGAGTTTGTAGCTGAGCCTGAGTCTGGAAGCTGCTAGCAGGCGTACAGCGTGCACAGAGGCCTGCCGTGGACATTTGGCTGTGACCCAGCTTTCAGGAGCACAGGCGATCGCTCCTGACCTGCAGTGTGTGAGTTTAACAACCTGAAGGACTTTTGTTTTGTTTGCTGTGTGAACCTGCACCAAGGACTGTTGTTTTGCTTTATCAAGAGTGTGAATAAAACACTGTTGAATGACTAAAAATCCGCTTCCTTTGCCTCTATACTGCACCCGCACCTATCTGCCAAGAGCAAATCCCCACAGGAGATATAAATCTGCTGATTCTTCAGTAGTGTATGACAATGCAGGTGAACCTACCAAGCATGCAGAATCAAGACCTCTTAGGTCACTATCATCTTGCTTTGTGATCTCCTTATGACCATACCATCATCACAACAACTGTATCGACAAAGAACAAAGTCCATTCCTCTTTTCAAAATGATATATTGAAGACAATGCATCCTGCACATTGACCAGAGCTTTAGGTCTTCTGTGATATCAACATGACATTTATTTACCATTGAACGTATTTGTGAATTAATAGGAGATATTTTTTGGCAGGCTTATTACTCACTTCACTTAGAAAAGAGGTATCTCTCAAGGAAAGAAAACCATCTAGCTAGAACCACCTTATGGAAATTAGTGATGGACGAACATCAGCCGAGACGTTTCGCGAACGCGCCTTGTAACCAAATGTTCGCGAACCGGGTGTTCGCGGTGGGCCCCATTCACTTTAATGGCAGACGAACCTGAAAAACCTTCAGGTCATATTTGCAGCCACCAAAAACTTACTAGAAGTGCACCAATAGTCCCACAACATGGACAGTGACATACCAGAGGGGGATCAATGGCAAAAATTCCAACAAAAAATATGTATTTTAATCAGGGGCCATTTTTTATGCGTCCTAAAGGGAAACTCTCAAAAATGTTCCCTGCTGGAGCCTAGAACATTTTTATTTTAGGCCATGGGAGTATGGGCCCCAAAATTAGGCATTCACCTGAAAGAAAAGGCCTTTTATGCCGCTGTATATACATAAGACAAGGACCATTCTTTGTTCTGGGTGGTGGCGGATATATGTGGGCTGGCATAAATAAATTCAATTAAACGTGGTGGTCACAGGTGTTGAATTCCTCCGAGATCCATGCCTTATTCATTTTAAGAAATGTGAGGTAGTCCACACTGTCGTGAGCTAGGCGAGTGCGCTTATTGGTCACGAGCCCCCCTGCTGTGCTGAACGTCTTTTTGGACAGGACACTCGACAAGAGGCAAGCCAAGAGTTCCATGGCAAATTGTGCCAGCTCTGGCCACAGATCAAGCCTGCACACCCAGTAGTCCAGAGGTTCCTCGCTTCTCAGAGCGTCCACATCGGCCGTTAACCCGATGTAGTCATACACCTGTCGGTCTAGGCCAGGCATCCTCAAACTGCGGCCCTTCAGCTGTTGTAAAACTACAACTCCCACAATGCCTTGCTGTAGGCTGATATCTGTAGGCTGTTCGGGCATGCTGGGAGTTGTAGTTTTGCAACAGCTGGAGGGCCACAGTTTGAGGATGCCTGGTCTAGGCGTTCCCTGAGGCTGGATCCAGAGGGCAGCTGTCGATAGGTTGGCTGCAAGAATGATCTCATATCCGAAGTGATCAACACATCTTCGAACCGCCCTCTTCTTGCAGGCGTACCCGCACCTGTTTCGCTGTGGGTGGAACTTCTTCTGCCAGTGCCTGCAACAGCAGAACAGCAGAATGCAGCATCTCTCGCAGGAAGGCCTGGAAATGCTGCATTCTGCCAGCCCTCTGTGATGTCGGTAACATGTCAGCCATTTTGTGTTTGTACTGGGGGTCTAAGTATGTTGCCACCTATTACCCGTCCTTGCCCTTTATGCTTTTTATACGGGGTCCCTCTTCAAACATTGGAGCATGAAGGCCCCTATTTGCACTAAATTGGAAGCGGTGCAGCACCCTGGCTCCTGCTCATCGCCCAGGAGAATGTTGTCCTCGGTCTCCTCCCCCCAGCCACAGACAACACCATGGATCCCTGAAAAGTTTAAAGTCCCCCTCAAAGCCTGCTCTTCTTGCTCCTCCTCCTCCCCCCGGCCACTATCCTCCTCTGACTCCTCTTCAGACTCCTGCTGACTTGTCTCAGATGGAGTAGCCCCCCCTGGGAATACATTCAGCACTGCGACTTCCTCATTTTCAAGCTCCTGCTCCTCAACGGCTTGATCAATGACACAACGCAATGCACGCTCCAGAAAGAAGGTGTAAGGTACGATGTCACTGATGGCACCCTGGCTGTGACTGACCAGTTTGGTGATCTCATCAAATGGCCGCAGAAGTCTGCATTCATCGCACATGAGCAGCCACTGGCGTGGTGAAAAGAAACCAAGGTCCCCAGATCCTATCCTGCTGCAGAGTTCGTACAGATAGTCGTTAATGGCACGTTACTGCTGGAGCAGCCTATCAAGCATATACAAGGTGGAGTTCCAGTGCATTGGGCTGTCACAAATCAGATGTCTGACGGGCAGGTGGTGTTGCTGCTGAACGTCAGCAAGCCGGGCCACGGCCGTGTAAGATTTTCCTAGCCTTCAGGATGTGTGCCATGCACGGCACATGTGTCATTTTGCCCTGTTTCAGCACGCTCAGCAGATTGGCACCGTTGTCGCACACCACTTTACCAACTGTCAAATTGAGCAGGGTTAGCCACCTATCGGCCTGTGACCGAAGAGCTGAAAGTAGTGCAGGACCGGTGTGGCTCTTGGTTTCGAGCCACAACAGCCGCAGCACAGCATGGCAACGTCTCACATGGCGCTTCAAATAGGTCCTGGGGAGTTTGGGGGGCGCAGCGGAAGAGGCGGTAGCAATAGAACAGGAGGAGTCAGCCGAGGAAGAGATGGAGAATGGCGTAGGAGGAGGAGAAGAAGAGGCAGGCCTGCATGCAATCCGTGGTGGTAACACCAAATCCACATGGGAGCCACGGGTTACATGTTTGACAGCCGTCAGAAGGTTCACCCAGTGGGCAGTAAAAGTTATGTACCTCCCCTCCCCGTGTTTGCTAGACCACGTGTCTGTGGTCAGATGTATCTTGGCAACGACACTGTGTGCCACAGATATATTCACTTGCCGCTGAACGTGGCGATATAGCTCTGGGATGCCCTTCTAGTAGAAATATTTCCTTACGGGGACCTTCCATTGCGGTGTGCCAATGGCCACAAATTTTCTAAAGGCCTTCGAGTCCACCAGTTTATATGGCAGTAGTTGGCAGGCTAGCAGTTCAGACAAGCCAGCGGTCAGCCGTTGGGCAAGCGGGTTATCTGGCGTCATCTACTTTTACACTCGAACATTTGGGCCATGGAAGCCTGCCTTCTGCCATATGAACACGACAGACGGCACGGTGAAATGTGTAGTAGAGGACAAATGGGAGGAGAGAGTAGAAGGAGAAAAGGCAGGATGTGGAGCGCTGGGAGTGTGGCTTTTTGGGTTCTGACGGCGTTGCTCCCACTGGGCTTGGTGATGGGAGGCCAGATGCCTTCTTAAGCAGGTCACTCCTAGGTGAGTGTTGGGCTTACCGCGACTTATGCATTGACAGCACAGGCTGCAGATGGCAACACTGGGGTGCTGGGGTCCTGGGCCGTGCGTAGTGGATGCAGTGGCGTACTGCCAATATAGGCTGACCACGCCTTTGCTATGGGGCCCAAAGCACAGGGCGGCCCGGAGTGCATAGACGGCTCTGCCCCCTACGTCTACTCTGCACAGTTTATTAGTTAATGTGGGCCGGCATTGAGACGACCACTGGCTCGCCCACTTGTGTTCTCCCTCAGGCCCCCGCCCCCGCCACCCTGTCTGACCTGATCCGGGCTGCAGGCTCTCTCCCAGCCAGCCTGTGTGACTGTCTGCGGCATTTTATCGGAATGCGCAGGATGAACAGCCCTTCAACCACTCTGGCTCGCCGTGCTCCGGCTTTAAGGGCATTTTGGAAGTTGTAGTTCCACCCTCAGACCACGGCTTCTAATAACCTCCAACCACTGGCTCTGCTGTTCGCTTTCTGCAGAAAGGATGCCTGCACACAGCAGAGAGTTAGGAGGGTGCAGAAGCGGAAGGCTGAGTGAGCCACTCAACCAACTCTGGTGTATCCTTTGAAGTAATCGCACGCACCTTCTCCAACTTCCCACTTAGGCTCCGGCCTGGTGCACCTGCCCGCCCCCTACCACCCCTGCGGAACGGCCAGCCTTCCTCCTCTGCCTGTCATTTTCAAAATGACCCTGTGCCTAAGTCGCTAGAGAAGAGCAGTATTTGTGGAAGCAGGTATATCGCAGCCCTCAATCAGTATTTGGTGGAAGCAGATATATCAAACCCCTTAATCAGTATTTTGTGGAAGCAGGTATATTGCAAGCCTCAATCAATGCTTGGTGGAAGCGCAGGTATAGCAATCCCCTTAATCTGTATTTACTATTTTGTGGAAGCAGGTGTATCGCAGGCCTTAATCAATATTTGGTGGCAGCAGGTATATCAATCCCCTTAATCAGTATTTTATGGAATCTGGTATATCGCAGGTGTCAATCAGTATTTGATGGAAGCACGTCTATCAAACCACTCAATCAATATTTGGTGGAAGCAGGGTATATCAATCTCCTTAATCAGTATTTTGTGGAAGCAGGTGTATCACAGGCCTTAACCAATATTTGGTGGAAGCAGGTATATCAATCCCTTAATCAGTATTTTGTGGAATCTGGTATATCGCAGGTGTCAATCAGTATTTGATGGAAGCACGTCTATCAAACCACTCAATCAATATTTGGTGGAAGCAGGGTATATCAATCTCCTTAATCAGTATTTTGTGGAAGCTGGTATATCGCAGCCCTCAATCAGTTTTTTTGCCACAACAGTTATATCACACCACCCTGTTTATTTGGGGCAACAGGTTACAGGTATATCACAGCCGTCAATCAGTATTTTGTGGAAGTAGGTGTATTGCAGGCCTCAATCAGTATTTGGTGGAAGTAGGTCTATCAAACCCCTTAATCAGCTCAGCTCCGTACAGTATTGAAACGAAGTTTTATGAGAATCGACTTCAGATGTTTCATCCGAAGTCGATTCAGCTCATCCCTAGTTATGATGCTAAAGTAATTATTAATGATTGTTTTTTTATGTAATATTGTAGAATTTCTTGGGGACCTGTGATTCTGTGTCTCTCCAAAAACATCTCGACAAATGGATATGATTTTTCCTAGTTTTACATCATACCAAATAAAAGAATAATTGCAATCACCAGTGTTCCGTGAGATATAAAGTATCCCCAAGAGCAAAATTCTAATACAATTAATAATGCATTGTTATGGAAGCATTATGTTAGCACAAAACCATCGTATTGCCTTTCAGCTATTACGTTTAAAGAGGTTTCAGATTTCATATAAGAACATTCATTGTTCTGGCTACCTATTTTCTATGTCCTGAACAATTTGGTATGGTATTTATCACATTAGCAATGGCTGGTTTCTGGTGTTCTGTATAAAACAAAGCAGAGATGTTCCCTGTGTTAGACATAGCTAACAGAGGGTTGGCTCTGCTGTGCTAATGAGAGAACATCCTACACAGTAGTACAAAGTCAACCAAGGATGATAATAGAGTGATGGATATTTATCAACTATAACATTAAAGCTGCTTAATATTATGTAGGTCCCCTCATGCCACCAAAATAGCTCTAAAACATCAAAGTATGGACTGCACAAGACCTATGAATGTATCCTGTGGTATCTGGCATCATGAAGTTAGCAGCAGACCATTTAAGTCCGCAAGGTGGGGACTACATGGACATGTTTTCCAGTACGTTCCAAAGAAGCTCAATGGGACTTGAGATCTGGGGAATTTGGAGCCAAGTCAACACAGTGAACTAATTTTCCTCAGACCATTCCTGAACAATTTTTGAAGTGGGGCTGCCATAGGTGTCGTAGGTAATACTGTTTCCATCAAAAGGGTGTACTTGGACAGCATCAATTTTTAGTTGGTACCTCTCAAAGTAACATCCACATGAATACCAGGACCCAAGGCTTCCCAGCAGCTCAGAGCATCACCCTGCCTCCACCAGATTGCCTTATTTCTACATTGCATCTCTTGTTCAGGCAAGCAAAACACTAAGTCATCCACATGATATAAAATAAAACGTGATACATCATACCAGTTCACCTTCTTTCATTGCTCCATTGGCCATTTATGATGCTCATATGCACATTTTAGTTCTTTGGCCAGAGTGCCCATGCTGGCCCTTGTCATAATCTGCCTCCAAGCCACCCCCCTCACCACCATCATGTAGCAAGCTTTGATTCTCTGTGGGTTCTAACACCTTTCTATAATAGGAAACATTAAAAGGGTTTCTCCGGGAATTAAGAAAATAAAAATACTTAAATAATACTTATTATATTATAATATATAATATACTTAATATTATAAATATATTACCAAATAAAAATTAAAAAATGAGTTATAATGGCTCGTTTGGTCTAGGGAGCAATCATTAGACACAAAATGGCTGCTGTCCTATTAGTGCACACAAAATCTGTCCTAATCACACAGCAGGACAAGTTACTTCACAACACTGCGCTAAAGAGCTGCCTCATCCTTTATGGTCCTGAATACAGTTTAATATGATCTTCAGCTGAATCTCTGTAGGAATGGAGTTCATGAGGAGACATGAAGTACAGAGAGGAGGGATGTGGATAATGAGCAGCAGCTCTTGTATGCAGTCTCCACTACCACAGTCTGTCCTCTCTGTATTTCATGTCTTCTAATGAGCTCCTTTCCTTCAGAGATTCAGCTGAAGATTTTATCTGTATTCAGGATCATAATCCCTGACAAGCAGAGTAGACGGGAGGATGAAGCAGCTCTTTAGCTCAGTGTTGTGAGTAACTTGTCCTTCTGTGTGATTAAGACAGTTTTTCTGTGTACCAATAGGACAGTGGCCATTTTATTTCTCCTAATGATTGTTCCCTAGACAAAACAAAGAAATATAGCTAATAAATGGTATTTGCGAATATTATTTATAATAAAGTAGTATTTATGCATTTTCTTTTTTTTAATTCCCCGAGAACCCCTTAAATTTTTCCAGAAATTTGTGCTACATTAACTTTTCTGTGAGATCAGACCAGGCTGGCTATCCTTTGCTCCCAATACTCATCTATAAGCCTTGGTCACTAATGATTCTGTTGCTGGTTCAATGATTGTTCATTGCAGCACCACTTTTGACATCATCCATTATCATGAGATAGTTATTGTTATTCACTTCACCTGTCAGTTATGTTATTGTTATAGTTTATCAGTGTATAAAGAACGCACTCCAAACTTATAGAGGAAAACTGTACCAATATATTAAGTTATATCCTATTCACAGTATCTGACTGTTGGGGCTCCAACCACTGGGACCCCACCAATCTTAAAACGTTTGAGTTCCCCAAGTGAATATATTGGCTGTCGAATATGTGTGCTGCTGCTACATTCATTCTCTATGTGACTGCCGGAGATAGCCAACTACAGTGCCCAGATATGTGCATTTTTATTTTTAGCAGTCCCATAGAGAATGAGAGGAGCAAAAGTGTTTATGCTGGACGACCACTTTATTCATTTTGGGAACTCTGAACCCCGCTTTCTCATGCTTTTAAGGGTCACAGCATTGCGTCCTACACCAATCAGATACCTATTCCTTATCCTATGGAGAAGTTTATATCTTGGCACAGCCCCTATAACTCATGTGTCCCATACTCCAGTAACATTGTGACATGGGCTGTACAGGGTATTATCTAAAATCATATGAAGAGCTAAAGTATTAACAGCTAGAAATGGTTTCCAGGTTCCAGGCCATAGCTTTTCTATACCACACAAAGTAATAGTTTGTAAATAAAACAAACATATGCATACTGTAAATGCTAGATTTTATGTGCATTGATTTTATAGCCAGTTGTACTCACAGGAGCAGCTTTACCATGACTCCCAACATTTGAAAAGCACAAAGACACAATATGTGTCAATTATGTGTCAAATTTGTTAATACTAGGCCAGGACTAACTATAAAAACGCAACCCACCCAGTCCCCTTAATGGTACCACATAGTAATTATTCCCCCTTTTATGCCACCACACAGTAGTTATGCCCACATGTGCCCCTCACAATAGTTATGCCCACATGTGCCCCCTCACAATAGTTATGCCCACATGTTCCCTCTTCACAGTAATCAGGCTCGGACTGGCCCACAGGGATACAGGGGAATCTCCCGGTGGGCCCCTGGGCAAACTGGGCCCCTAGTCTCCCACCCCCTGCACAAGTGGCACATAACACATTAGATTTACTGCACTACATACATATATTCAATGTACAGCACCTCCACCAGCCTATGTTCATCTAAAAAAACTTGTTAAAATATTTATTATATTTGAATGTATCCGTACGGTGGGCCCCCAAAATAAATTTTACTGGTGGGTCCTAGGTACCCCAGACCAATATTGACAGTAATTATGACCATGTGCATCCTCACAGTAGTCATGCCCACATGTTCCCTCTTCACAGTAATTATGAACAGATATGTGCCCCCTTCACAGTAGTTATGTCCAGATATGTGCCCCATTCACAGTAGCTATGCCCATACTGTGCCCCCTCACAGTAGTTATGCCCACATGTTCCCTCTTCACAGTAATTATGACCAGATATGTGCCCCATTTACAGTAGTTATGTCCACACTGTGCCCTCACAGTAGAAATGCCCTTACAGTAGTTGTGAGACATTGTTCCCCTTCACAGTAATAATGCCCACATTGTGCTCCTCACAGTAGCAATGCCCATATTGTGCCCCTCACAGTAGCAATGCCCACATTGTGCCCCACAGTAGTTTTGCCCACATGTACCTCCTCACAGTAGTCATGCCCACATGTAGTTATGACCAGATATATTCCCCTTCATAGTAGTTATGTCCAAATAGGTGCCCCCTTCACAGTATTTATGTCCAGTATGTGCCCCTTGACAGGAAGAAGAAAAAGAAAACAACAAAAAAAAAAATGTAAATGCTCACCTGGTTCCTCTGATGATCATCAGAGCTCACTCTGTGCCCCCCAGCAGCATGCAAGATACTGTTACACATCACTCTGCTGTAGTTTGTAAGAAGAGCAGAGGCTGACTCCCGGGCCTGCACTGCTCCTCCTACACACCCCAGCAGTGTGGAGCAAAGGCATCTGAGCTGAATGGTAAAGCAGGGAGAAGACAGCTCCCAGCTTCACTATTAGAGGCAACTGTTTATGAATTCTATGGACACAGAGACAGATGAGATAGGGACATACCTTAGCCATTTCAGGACCACGGGGCAGCCATTGAAATCCAGGACTATCCTGCCGGATCCAGGATGGTTGGGAGCTAAGGCTTTTCTTTAACGGGCTCGTCCACTCAAGGCAAGTTTGGTCCAAACAACCTATTGTGCATATGGACATCAGAGAGTGTGAGGAAGCTTCGCAGGTTCCCTGCCATCAGCCACCACAGAGACCCTTTGCAAAGAGTGACATTGGCTCTAGTGAGCCTAATATATGTATGTCATATGTCCCTGCATAAGAGGATTTGAACACAATGCACCAGATTTACTAATGAAAATTGTCTCATATTGAGCACGAATCCTCGCTCACATGCCATGCGCCAAAGTTATGAAGTGTTTTAGACACTTGTCCGCTGTGCTCGACAAGGGGTCATGGCTTTATGGAAAAGGGATGTGGCCCACAATGCACCAAAATTGCTCCAGAATCTTGGAACACAACCCTGACACATATTAAGCCAATTAATAGGTAGTGTGCAGTTAGAATAGTCAGTTTAAAGGAGCACCAGATTTATAACCCATCTACTGTGATAGATCTAGTACCATTGTAAGTTTGCATTGTTTAACTCTTCAACTGTATTAGTAAATTTGCCTCGCTCTTTACACTATAAAGAGGTTGTCCTGGAATTTTTTAAAATGGCCGTTAATAACCCGTCTTAGAACAGGAGAGGTTGTCCTATAGAATAGTAATGGATAGTAATGATGTGATCCTGTGCAATAAGCTGTGCAGCCTGACAGGAATGAGGTTCCATGTTCCTGTCAGGCTATTCTGCCCAACAGCATATTGTAGGCAGGATCACATCATAACTATCTACTGTAGGGTAGTGTTCCTGCTGGACAGTAAATAGTAATCTGTGTGAGACAAGCTGTGAGGCTGAACAGCTTGACAGAAACACTCAACACTGTATTGCAGGCACCAAAGAGCGATGTAATGAAGCAAGGTCCCATCCCTCTCTTTCCCCACAAAGCTCAGCAGCTGGACACAACCAGAGACTTGAATAAGCAAGGCGCAAAACCATGGATGTAATGGTTCACACGGTATATTGGCAATTATCTATAAGCTTTATAAAGATAAAAGAAAACAGCATTTCTTTTTGTTATTAAGAATTCTAATTCAATTCTCCAGAAACTTTTTTGTAAGCATTGTTTTGTCCTGCCAAGATCTTAATTCTGAAAAAAAACACAGCTCCACATTCTCCACTGTCAACTTAACCTTGAGGTCCAATCCTTCTCTTGAGTAAGTACACATTTTCCAGGCTTGTTTCTTTTTCCTAGCTTGCAGCGCACTGTGAAACATGCTGTATCGAAGAGGAACATGTCTTGTAGTCAGCTGAATTGGATCTGGAACCTCAATGGTGGACCTAATGTGTGCATGCTCGATGTCATCACGCTGCTCTGGCTTCTTCTCTATTTTTATCTCAGTTCTAATGACCAAAAAAAATATTTTGAAAGGTTCTTACTTGGTGATAAATAATATAAACTTAAAATGTTGTAATACTGGTAAAACTAACAATTAGCAGTCAAGAAACAAAGCATTGGGGACATACAGTTTGAATGTTTTTGTTCCTGCAGAGATCAAGTCTATGCTAGCATTCAGGGGCGTAGCGAGGGGGGAAATGGAAGAGGGCCAAGTATGTGGCTGCTCAGGCAGTGCATTTAGGCCTCTTGCACACGACCGTTTATTTTTTCCATTTACATTCCGTTATTTGCGTTCCGTATACGGAACCATTCATTTCAATGGATCCGCAAAAAAAATGGTAGGTACTCCGTATGCCTTCTGTTTCCGTATTTACGTTCAAAGATAGAACATGTCCTATTATTGTCTGCATAACGGACAAGGATAATACTGTTCTATCAGGGGCCAGCTGTTCCGTAAAAAACTGAATGCACACGAACATCATCCGTATTTTTTGCAGACCGCAAAATATTGAAAAAGCCATACGGACGTGTGCAAGAGGCCTTAACATTGTGAAGCAGGGAGCAGTCGGCTCCCTGCTTCCCCGTTCTGCTGAGCTGCGGCACTCCCTAGCAGTCCATACATCACAATGCTGTGTGTGTATGAGGTGCTGTGTAGGCAGGGAAACAGCCTCCTACACAGTCCAGCAGCACAATGCGTATGGGACCAAATCATGCTGCTGCTGAGGAATGCCAGATGTGCCTGATCTTCAGAGAAACATGTTATTTGTGTTTTTTTTAACTTTATTAATGAAGCTGGAAGGGGCACTAGGGGCAAAATGTTGGCATTACTGCTGTGAGGGGGGCACAAGGAGGACATAACTACTGTCAGGAGAACACAACTGTGAGAGGGGCAGAAGGAGGCCATAACAACAGTGAAGGTGCATAATGTAGGCATTACTACTATGAGAGGTACAATGCGGGCATCACTACTATGAAGGAGGCACAATGTGGGCATATCTACTGTGAAGGGGGCACAATGTGGACATTACTACTGTGAAGGAGGCACAAATGTAGATATTATTACTGTGAGGGAGCACAATGTGAGCATTTCTACTGTGAAGCAAGCCCAATCTGGGCATAACTACTGTGAGGGGGCACAATGTGGGCATTAGTACTGTGTGGTAGCACTAAGTGGAAAGCAATGCCCTAGATTACCCTGTCATAGTATTGGGATTGCTCGGTCTTACAGGGACTGCACAGCACCCCCTGCTCGGGATTTACCATGGACAGTTACCATCTCCTATTTATGTGATTATTCTTTTTGCTACCACAGTGTCCCTGTTCCGGATCCAGCATACATCGTGCTGACATACCAGCGAAACCCTGGATGTGGTAGGACCTGTTGGTTGTTTCATTTATCACAAGGTGTATTGGTACCGCTCTGTACCCCATGATAGATTTTATCTGGTCAGTAGGAGATGCAGGCCTCTACATAACTTTGGCACTTGGTGCCGCCAGCTGTGCGGCATGGTTTAAACTATGCCAGCTCCCTTGCTGGCAAAATTTAAGACCATTTTTCATGTCATCAACTGGCGTAGAAATGATGAATGAGACCGGCTGGACCGTCCTCTTCCCCTCCCATGCCCTGCCCCCTGGGTGAGTGGGGAAAACCCCTTTGCGACAAAATCTTTGCCTTTAATACACCACAATGTGGCATATATTTTATAATAAATGACCACCACAGTCTCAATTTTTTTCTATAAGCCTAAAATTTCTTAAATAAATAATAAAATATAAACCTGCATTGGTCAGAAAAAAAAATGTATTAAAAAAATGTGATAGCCATACAAATAAAAAAGTGATTGCTGTTAAACTATGCATGCTCTTATGGCATATCGATAGTGTGGATCCCACCTCTGGGACCTGCATCTATCTCCGAAGTTCCACAGCAGTGAATAGAGAAAGACACAAATATTTGTTCTTTATTCATGTTGGGACCCAGCCCAGTTCTTGAGACAGCATCAGATTTCAGAAGTGGGACAATACTTATAGGACATTTATGGCATGTGCTATCAATATGTCCCAGATTGGGATAACCCCTTAATATTGTTAAATTGTGTCTGCTTCTGAAGACCCAAAATACCATGGATATGAACACATTAAGGAAATCAATCATTCAGTTACTTAGACAATATTTTCAGCGATCAGTTATCAGATTTGTATGCAGCGGTTTATGTGAATTTAAAACTTTGTTGTGAATGTATTAGAGGAAAATGTCACCCTCCTCATCTTTCACAAGTCTGTACCTGCTTGCTCAGTGTAATGTACAGAAACCTCCTAAAGCCTGTATTAGGGCTCTTTCACACGAGCGGATACCATGCGGGTAATCTGTTGCGTGAAAGAGTACCAAGCTCCGTTCCAACAGAGACACGGAGCATTAACATGATTAATAATGCTCCATGCGTCTCTGTGATCTTTTTACTACAAAATCACAGTGAGATTGACAGGTTAAAATAATTGTTTGCCGGCAGCAGATCATGGTGCATACGGCAAACCACTGTACAACATGCGGATGAGCAATGGCATAATGATCGCTCCTCCCCATGCTGCGGAAGAGATCGCTGTATGTAATAGCTGCCGTCTCCTACACTAGCGAGGAAGCAATTGCTGGGAGGGAACCCTTGCCTCCTGACAATCGTCTGCCAGATCTTTAAGTCATTAAAGGGGTTCTCTGGGAATGTTAACATGTCCTCTAGCAAACTATCCTAGAATGTGACAAGGATGGGTTGCCTCCTCTTTTCTAGCTGATTAGGTGTGGTTATGGACCTCGCTATACAGCACTTTAGAGCTGAAGTCACTTCACACTGATGAGATGTGTTTTCAGGCATATCTACTGGTATGTATGATTGTTCTGGTACTCTCTATTGTTGAGCAGGAGTACGATTTTAGGGGGTACTATCTTCCTTGGGGAAAGAGTGTCTTACACGACCCTCTCTCATAGCTGAGCAGCCTGACAGGAACGGGGAGAGTTATCATATGTCTCCATCCCATTCCCGTCAGGCTGTTCAGCCATGACAGCATATCGTACAGAGGATATAATTTCTATCTATTAAAGGGCAGAGTATAGCATATAGTGGTATAGCAAGGCCTTGCCTCCTTCCCCCCTTTAAGTAACTGTAGAAGTGGAGGCAACTAGAGTTGAGCGAAACAAAGTTGACGAATTCGATCCGAATTTCAGGAAAAATTCCATTCCCACCAAATCCAAATTTCCTCATACTTCGTGGTAACGAATTGCATTTTTTCCTAAAATGGCTGCTGCACGTGTGAGGACATGGAGCAAGGAACTCTGGGAATGTGGGATCACCCATAATGCCATGCATGCAGCCAATCAGCAGCCAGCCAGCCTGTGATGTCACAGCCCTATAAATAGCCTCAGCCATCTTGGATTCTGCCATTTTCCAGTGTACTTCGTGCAGGAGAGACGTCAGCAGGCGCTAGGGACAGTGTTAGAAAAGACTTCATTGTGCTAAAAAAAAACGGTTTAAACGTTCAGGAAAAGATTATTAAAGGTGTGGGGAAAAGATAGGGAGGAATCATTCCACAGCATTTATGTAGAACGGGGTCTTTGAATAATAAAACATGTCCTATTCTTGAACCTTCTTGGAATAGCTTTTACTAATAATGGAAGTGAGCAAATTACAGAATGCACACTGAAGGTATATGAATTTTGTGAATCCATTTTTGCTGACCAAAACACGGATGGTCATATGAATGATGTCTAAGGGGAAAGGTTGGGGGAGATAGCAAAGGTGGAAATCTGCAGTTTACTCTACATGTAACATACCTCCACAAGAACACAGACACACGGTCAGGTTTCCTGATTCAGTTTTTAAAGCCAAAACCAAGTGTGAATTCAAAAAGTAGAATTAGCATTTGTTCTTTATACTCCTGGTTTTGTCTTCTCAAACTGCATAAGGAAACTTGACCGTGTGCCATACCTAAGGCAGCATTGTGGATTTTTTGTTAAGAGTAGCTACTCTTGAATAGATTAGTGGGTGTACTCACATGTTCTGCTTCTGATCCCAGTATTCTTTATTGTTTTTGAGAATACCAGTAATGTATGACTGCTGCCGCTTCCACAAGGAGTATTCATCGTAACGATTCATCTCATCTGTTTCGATCTCTGTTCTTCACCTATAGAACAATGCTATCCAACTAGCCCTGTTGTTGCTGTAGAATTCGCAGATCTGTTCTCACAGGTATTCAGGCAGCTACTAATAAGTAATAGACAAATATGTGATACATGCAATAATCAGAACCAACCAGCTTATATCATTCTTATTGTTTCAAATACATGCAACCAGCATCCTAACACAGTGATCAATAGTGGGCAATAAACATCTTGTCAATATTATCAATCAATATTAGATTGACTTCAATATTAGATTGACTTCAGATAGCTGGGATAACAGTGACATTAACTACGGTCTCATAAATACATTTTGCTCCAAATCGATCAAACAGTACCATAATAACATGGTTTGTAAGGCTGAAAGAAGACATAGTTCAGCCCGTTATCCTGCAAAGTTGATCCAGAAGAAGGCTAAAAACCCTCACGAGGTAGAAGACATTTTCCTAATTTAAGGGGAAAGAATTTCCGACTCCAATCAGGCAATCAGAATAACTCTGTAGATCAACGACCCTTCCCAGAACTGGGTGTAATTATGTTCCCAGTTGCCACCTCACTGGGGCCTGGTGACCCTCACCAAACCTATAACTTGCATGCAAAAATTATTTACAAATATGGTTAATACAAAATCCTGATTTAACCACCTCGTATCCGCCCATAGGATATAAACGTCTTATGGATGGATGTTTAACTCTGAATGGACGTTCTGGAACATCAATTCATAGATGGCAGCTGCACTCTAATCGTGCAGCTGCAGAGCGGGTTGCCCGCTGTCAGTGGCAGCAGGGCAACCCAGAGAGAAGGCAGGGACAGTTCCCAGGTGTTCCTGCCTTCTAGATTGCAGTATACACAGCACGTCCGTAACAACCTGCTCTATAAAACTAGCACATGATCTAACCTGTTAGATAAACATTGTAAATAACAAAAAATAAAAACTGTGTCAAAACAGCTATTTTTTGTTACCTTGCCTCACAAAAAGTGTAATATAGAGCAACCAAAAATCATATGTACCCTAAAATAGTACCAACAAAACTTCCTCCTTATCCCATAGTTTCCAAAATGGGTCACTTTTATGGAGTTTCTACTCTAGGGGTGCATCAGGGGGACTTCAAATGGGACATGGTGTCAAAGAACTAATCCAGTAAAATCTGCCTTCCAAAAACCATATGGCGTTCCTTTCCTACTGCACCCTGCAATGTGGCCATACAGCAGTTTACGGCCACGTATGGGGTGTTTCTGTGAACTACAGAATCAGGGCAATAAATATTGAGCTATGTTTGCCTGTTAACCCTTGCTTTGTTACTGGAAAAAATGTATTAAAATAGAAAATTTGCCAAAAAAATAGAAATTCTGAAATTTAATCTCCATATTCCATTAACTGTTGTGGATCACCTAAAGGGTTACCAAAGTTTTTAAAATCAGTTTTAAATACCTTGAGGGTGTATTTTCCAAAATGGGTCACTTTTTGGAGTTTCTACTCTAGGGGTGCATGGGGGGCTTCAAATGGGACATGGTGTCAATAAACCAGTCCAGCAAAATCTGTCCTCCAAAAACCATATGGAGTTCCTTTCCTTCTGTGCCCTGCTGTGTAGTCATACAGCGGTTTACAACGACATATGGGGTGTTTCAGTAAACTACAGAATCAGGGCAATAAATATTGTGCTTTGTTTGGCCGTTAACCGTGCTTTGTTACCCTGGGTTCAGACCCAGGGTTTGAAGCAGCTGTAAAACGCTCAGGTGTGAACTTAGGGTTAGTGGAAAAAAATGATTACAATGGAAAATCTGCCAAAAAAGTGAAATTGTGAAATTTCATCTCCATATTCTATTAATTCTTGTGGAACATCTAAAGGGTTAACAACGTTTGTAAAATCAGTTTTGAATACCTTGAGGAGTGCAGTTTCTAAAATGGGGTCATGTTTGTGTGGTTTCTATTATGTAAGCCGCACAAAGTGACTTCAGACCTGAACTGATCCTTAACCACTTAAGCCCCCTAGCTTAAACACCCTTAATGACCAGGCCACTTTTTACAATTCCGCACTACACTACTTTACCCGTTTATTGCTCCGTCATACAACTTACCACCCAAATGAATTTTACCTCCTTTTGTTCTCACTAATAGAGCTTTCATTTGGTGGTATTTCATTGCTGCTGACATTTTTCTTTTTTGCTATTAATCAAAAAGACCGAAATTTTAGCAAAAAATTACATTTTTCACTTTCTGTTGTAAATTTTTTTAAAGAAACTACATTTCTATATAAATTTTTCTCTAAATTTATTGTTCTACATGTCTTTGATGAAAAAAATCCAATAAGTGTATATTTATTGGTTTGGGTAAAAGTTATAGCGTTTACAAACTATGGTGCAAAAAAGTGAATTTCGGCATTTTGAAGCAGCTCTGACTTTCTGAGCACCTGTCATGTTTCTTCAGGTGCTAGAATGTCAGGATAGTATAAATACCCCCAAATGACACCATTTTAAAAGAAGACACCCCAAAGTATTCGCGGAGGGGCATGGTGAGTTCATGTATCATTTCATTTTTTTCACAAGTTAGCGGAAAATGACACTTTCTGAGAAAAAAAAAAAAAAGTTTCAATTTCTGTTAACTTCTGGCAAAAAAAAAGAAATCTCAGACGGACTCACTATGCCCCTCAGTGAATACCTCAGGGTGTCTACTTTCCGAAATGGGGTCATTTGTGGAGTGTGTTTACTGTTCTGGCATTTTGGGCGGGGCTAAATTGTGAGCCGCCATGTAAAACCTAAAGGTACTCGTTGGAATTTGGGCCCCTTTGCGCACCCAGGCTGCTAAAAAGTGTCACTTATGTGGTATCGCCGTACTCAGGGAAGTAGGGCAATGTGTTTTAGGGTGTATTTTTACATATACCCATGTTGAGTGAGAGAAATATCTCTGTAAATTGTCAACTTTGTATAAAAATTTTTAAAAGTTGTCGTTTACAGAGATATTTTTCACACACAGTATAGGTATATATAAAAATACACCCCAAAACACATTGCCCTACTTCTCCTGAGTACGGCGATACCATGTGTGCCACTTTTGCAGCCTGGGTGCAAAGGCTCTAAACCAATGAGTACCTTTAGGATTTCACAGGGCATTTTTACGCATTTGGATTCCAGACTTCTTCTCACGCTTTAGGGGCCCCTAAAATGCCAGGACAGTATAAATACCCCACATGTGACCCCATTTTGGAAAGAAGACACCCCAAGGTATTCTGTGAGGGGTATGGTGAGTTCATGTAAAATTTTATTTTTGTTACAAGTTAGTGGAATATGAGACTTTGTAAAAAACAAAATTAAAAAAAAAAATATATCAATTTCCGCTAACTTGTGCCAAAAATAAAAATTCTGTGAACTCGGCATGCCCCTCACGAAATACCTTGGGGTGTCTTCTTTCCAAAATGGGGTCACATGTGGGGTATTTATACTGACCTGGCATTTAGGGGCCCCTAAAGCGTGAGAATCCATATGCGTAAAAATGGCCTGTGAAATCCTAAAGGTACTCATTGGTTTTAGGGCCCTTTGCACCTTGGCTGCAAAAAGTGTCACTCATGTGGTATCGCCGTACTCAGGAGAAGTAGGGCAATGTGTTTTGGGGTGTATTTTACATATACCCATGCTGCGTGTGAGAAATATCGCTGTAAACGACAACTTTTTACATTTTTTATTCAAAGTTGTCAATTTACAGAGATATTTCTTTCACCCAACATGGGTATATGTAAAAATACACCCCAAAACACATTGCCCCACTTCTCCTGAGTACGGCGATACCACATGAGTGACACTTTTTGCAGCCAAGATGCGCAAAGGAGCCCTAAAACCAATGAGTACCTTTTAGGAGGGCATTTTTACGCAATTTTCTTCTCACGCTTTAGGGCCCCTAAAATGCCAGGGCAGTAGAAATACCCCACATGTGACCCCATTTTGGAAGAAGACACCCCAAGGTATTCTGTGAGGGGCATGGCGAGTTCATAGAAGATTTTTTTTGGCACAAGTTAGCGGAAATTGATTTTTTATTGTTTTTCTCATAAAGTCTCCCTTTCTGCTAACTTTTGACAAAAGTTAAATTTTTCATGGACTCACTATGCCCTCAGCGAATACCTTGGGTGTCTTCTTCCAAAATGGGGTCATTTGTGGGTGTTCGTACTGTTCTGGCATTTTGGGTGGGGCTAAATTGTGAGCAGCCATATAAAACCTAAAGGTACTCGTTGGAATTTGGGCCCTTTGTGCACTCAGGCTGCAAAAAGTGTCACTCATGTGGTATCGCCGTACTCAGGACAAGTAGGGCAATGTGTTTAGGGTGTATTTTTACATATACCCATACTGTGTGTGAGAAATATCACTGTAAACGACAACTTTTTAAATTTTTTATTCAAAGTTGTCAATTTACAGAGATATTTCTTACACAAAGTATGGGTATATGTAAAATACACCTAAAACACATTGCCCTACTTGTCCTGAGTACGGCGATACCACATGAGTGACACTTTTTGCAGCCAAGATGCAAAGGGCCCTAAAACCAATGAGTACCTTTAGGATTTCACAGGCCATTTTTACGCATTTGGATTCTCACGCTTTAGGACCCCTAAAATGCTAGGGCAGTATAAATACCCCACAAGTGACCCCATTGTGGAAAGAAGACACCCTAAGGTATTCTGTGAGGGGTATGGCGAGTTCACAGAAAAAAAAATTTGGCACAAGTTAGCGGAAATTTTATTTTATTTATTTTTTTTTTTTACAGTCTCATATTCCACTAACTTGTGACAAAAAATAATATTTTACATGAACTCACCATACCCCTCACGGAATACCTTGGGGTGTCTTCTTTCTAAAATGCGGTCACATGTGAGGTTTTTGTACTGCCCTGGCATTTGAGGGTCTCCGCAATCAATACACGTATGGCCAGCATTAGGAGTTTCTGCGATTCTCCTTATATTGACCATACGGGTAATGAGATTTTTTTCCCGTTTAGCCTCTGTGCTGAAAAGAAAAATGAACGGCACAGATTTCTTCATTCGCATCGATCAATGTGGATGAAAAATCTCTGCCCAAAAATGTGCAAAAAAAGTAGTAAGGCCCCATTCACACGCCCGCATCTATTCCGCAATTCTGCGGAATAGATGCGACCCATTCAGTGTGAATGGGGCTGGCGGTGATGCGGAGAGCACACTATGCGCTCGCCGCATCAGCATTTGCGGAGCTGCGGCCGCAAACTTCCGGGTTTCGGCCCCCAAACATCCGGCTGCAGCTCCGCAAAAGATAGAGCATGTCCTATTCTTGTCCGCAATTGCAGACAAGAAAAGGCATTTTCTATATAGTTCTGGCAATGTGCGGATCCGCAAAATGCGGAAAGCACATTGCCGGTGTCCGTGTTTTTGCGGATCCGCGGATCCATGGATCCGGAAAACACATACGGACGTCTGACTGAGCCTTACAGGGGGTAATTAGTGTCAGGGGTGACATGGGGTGATCGGGGTTAATCAGGGCGGGGGTGGGGAGGGTGGGGGTCTGTGTGGTGATTTGGTGCACTTATAGAAGTTTCCTTTGGTGGTCCCAAGCAAAGGGACCACCAAAGGAACGATCAGCAAGTATATCAGACGCTGTTAACAAAACAGCGTCTGATATGCCATTTTTAACTTCTACAGCCTGCCAGCGCACGATCAGCGCTGGCAGGCTGTAGTTTACCTTGTCCCCGACGCGATCCCGTGAACGCGCGCGCGCGCGTTCACAGGAAATCTCGCCTCTCGCGAGATGACGCGCCCGCGCGTCAAGGAGGAATGAACCGACCGCCCGCAGGACGCAATCCTGCGTGAGGCGGTCGGCAACTGGTTAAAAAGTGGGTGTTGGTAATTTTCAGAGAAATTTCAAGATTTGCTTCTAAACTTCTAGCCTTCCAAAATATAAAATGACATTAACAAAATGATCCAAACATGAAGTAGACATATGGGGAATGTAAAGTAATAGAGGTATCGCTATCTGTTTTAAAAGCAGAGAAATTGTGAATTTTTCAAAATTTTTTGTAAATTTGGCATTTTTCTATAAATAAAAATAAAATATTTTGACTCAAATTTACCACTGTCATGAAGTACCATATGTGATGAGAAAACAATCTCAGAATGGCTTGGATAAGTAAAAGCATTCCAAAGTTATTACCATATAAAGTGACACATGTCAGATTTGCAAAATTTGCTAAATTAGGCCTGGTCAGGAAGGGGGCAAATGGCCCGGATGCGAAGTGGTTAAACAATAGGTCATTTTGTGATGACACATTCACTTTAAGCCAAGCTAGAAACTGAATAAAAACCAAAAGAAGAACAAAGCAGCTCTCCAAAGGAAAGCGAAATCACATATTTATTCATTCATGTTCACAATGGCTACATGAGTGAATAAAGAGGCAAATTCACTTGATCCTTGCAGTACTGCTTCTTAAGCCTCATTCACATGTCCACATCCGTGTTGTAATCCGTGATAACATGGTCAGTGATTCATTAGTGGAGATGTCCGTAAAGAATCCACGAACACAGACAAACTAGAGCATGCTTCCATGCTAAAATCAAGGACCCATGGACCGTGCTAAAACACGGATGTGTAAGCACACACATTAAAATGAATGGGAACATGTACTGTCCATGGAGAACACGTAAGGTACGCTTCTGTGAATCACTGACATGTTAATGAGGCTTTATTCTTTACGTAGTTCTATGTATATTATGTGTTGCTCAACTGAAAAGTAGTTACAGGTGAAATGATAGGCTTCCATGAAATAATTAAAAGCTATATAAACAATTTAAGTGAAAACTTGAATTATGGTGTCCAAATATATTTACTGTTTTCAGAGGATAGAGTCCATGTATTATTTCCAACCAGGTATTATTTCCAACCAGGTAATCATACGGCTCACGCTGTAGCCTGTAGAAATTACGGATGTGGTCTATGCAATCATTACTGCTTGTTAAATATATGTGTCTGTGCTCCAAGAAATGATATATGTAGTCTGCTACTGTAAAAACTGCATTTTCATGTTACTCCAGAACCAGACAGAAGTTATTACAATGTTATAATGGAATCATGATTGAATCGAGGCCATCCGTTATTCAGACTTCTCTGTTAAATATTTTAAGTTGTTTTTCAAACTGTTTGGCTATAATTGATTTTATTTTATAATTTTGCAGATAACACAATAGGGATGTTCAAAATTTCTGGAAAATGGAGATATTTATCATGGCCTACTCTACAATATTCTGGCTACACAAAAGTTCAAAAAATAGGACTTGCCAATTTTTTGAGGTCACTTTCGCACAAAATTTTGCAACTACAGTTTTGAAAAGTGGGTGGGAGAGTGGATATAGTTAGCTATTTTTATGAGTTTCACTCATCACCATGGCCACTATTAAAATAGTCACTAAAAGGCTAAAAACTCACCCCAGTAGAGGGGCGGTGTAAAAAAAAATGAAATAGCATTTCTAGGCCAAAGTTTAAAGATAAGCCAAATCTAACAAACAAGAAATGTGGGAGGAGGTAGCCGTGCAATGTGATGGCCACTTGATCTCAGAGCTCCTCACCAGAGCTACTGCGTCCTCAAGAGTATCAGAATCTCAGAGAGAGAATATGATGGAAACATCTGAAGCCCTTGAACCAGGAAAAGTCAGTCTGACATGGGAAATTCTAGAAGCAGCAGTTTGCTTCTCCCACTGGCAGAGAGAAGATGGTGCCTGAAGCTGCTAAATTGAAGAGTGCACCATGTCTGAGGGTGCAGGTAAGTCAAACACCATCACACTCCTTCCTTACAAAGGCTCTTCATAAAGCACTCTCTCTGATACTGAGAGACCTAACTGGCAGTAAGTCAGATTTAAAGAAAACTGGGCACCACATGGTGGCTTTAAAAGAATCTTCTACAGGTCTCATGCAGTACAGCAACGCTATGCAATCTATGTTATTTTTTTTTACCAGACTCATTTCAACAATGCCTTGCTGCAGATAGATAGAACAGGAGAATTGAAGCTGCGTTTGAGGGTTTTACCTGAGGACATGATCAATGACATGCTCCCTCAGGCTATACAAGCATTTTTCCACCCTGATGGACCCTGAGAAGGCAGCAACTATTATAGTAGAGAGAGCGCACAGGGCCCTCAAACCTCAGTCTCCACCTGGAAGCCCACAAAGAGACTTCGGGGGAGATTTATCAAACTGATGTAAAGTAGAACTGGCTTAGTTGTCCATAACAACCAGATTCCACCTTTCATTTTCCAAAGGAGCTGTGAAAAATGAAATCTGAAATCTAATTAGTTGCTATGGGCAACTAAGCCAGTTCTATTTTACACCAGTTTGATAAATCTCCCCTTCGTGTACCAAGACTTGGCACCTAGTCAAAGCATTGTATACTTAAGCCGCTGACAGACGCACCTAACAAACAGTCTTCTGGTAAACTGGCTTTTCCCATTAGGCCTTGCAACAACCAAAGATGGCTTTCAGATTATCATTGACTCGCCAGAGGACCCACCCACCGCTTGGTAGAAATTGGGAATCTCACCCCTGGACATCAACTTCTACCTAAATTACCAATGTGAATCACAGAACCACCACTGTTAAACCATAACTATTCTATTAAAAAGTTATGTTTCAACGGTGGTTCTGTACCTCATCTGACATACTGAATGTTTTGCCATCAGAACTGTGATATTTAAATTACCAGCATGGCAAGTCGTGAGCAAGATGAAGTCTCCAAAGATCAAGAAGATTCCCCAAGATGGAGGAGGTTCCTGAACAAGATATAATTTAGGATTGGCACTCATATATGGAAAAACAGTAATTATAATAGTAATTCCCTTCAGGCAGAATTACTATTATAATAAATTTGGGAATTACTATTATAATAAATTACTGTTTTTCCATATACGAGTGCCAATCCTACTTTAGAAACATCATTGAAGTCTGTATTTTGAGGGGTGAATCAAACCAGGATTAGAGCACCTGCCCTGAGAGGGTGTGAGTGAGCGATTTTCGATCTATAGAAGTTTTAAGATATAACTTAGCTTCCAGACTGTTCTTCACACCACTTGAGGACTATGGGTGGAATAGGTTTCTTTTCTACCTACATTGTTTTTGATTCATCTTTCGTTCCTGCTTTCTGACCTAAAGTAATTGGTTTAACACTTCTGACACAACACGTATATATTTGGATATCACTTTGGCTAATAATGGCTGTTCTCCCTCCCTTTATGCTTCTTCCCGATTCTCCCTGCTCTAGCATCTTCACCTATGATAAGCTCTGTGCTAACTTTCTTTGGCCCGGGAACTGGGTCAATGAATGGGAACTTGTATGTGATGGTAATATGCTGAGTCTATTTTTTATTGTTTATGTTTGATTTGTTTTAGGTCCAGTGGGGGAGCCATATCTCTCAGATATGGGTTTATTTCAGCTATAAGAATGGCTGAGTTACATATTCTCTTATACAATGTTAAAAGGCCTAAATATTCATCAAAAAAGGAAATAGGTTTTTAGTGTAATAGACAGAAAGCAGGTATTTTACTTCTGCAAGAGACCCATTTCCGCCACAGTAGGATTCTACACCTCCCCAAAACCCCTTATTCCTAATAGCATCATTGTACTTCATCATCAGCATCAAGGGGGGTCTCTACAGCAATAAGAAATTTTGTAGGGTTCACTTTTTGGTACTAAGATTACAATTGCTAATCTTTGCGGTTCAAATGCTAAACAGATCCCTGGATTATTTCTGCTTTAAAGCTAGTCAGGGAATATGTGGAAGTTGTTCTTGGAGGAGATTTAAGGGGTTATTTACTAACAGAAATACGTCTATATTAGGCGTATTTCTTGCGCAGATTGTGGCGCAAAGGTTCTTTGCACCGCAATGTGCAACTTTTCCCCGATCATGCTAGAATAGTGGGTGTGGTGTGGGGAAAGGGGACAGACCAGAAGGCCCGTATCATTTATCATTTTCTTCTCCTGTTTAAGGCATAGAAAATGGTCTAAATCTATGCCAACAAGGGAGCTGCGTAGATTTTGAAGCAGGGGTGGATTCGCCGAAGTTATGTAGAGGCCAGAGTCTCTACATAACTTCAGCGGATTCACCACCAACGCAGGGCCTTATTGAGATTGCTGGTCTTAATAAATGACCCCCTTAATGTTTCGCTAGAACCTCACATAGACTCCTCCCTTTAGCCTCCTCTCTTGGTGCAAAACTGACTCAAGCAAAACTGGATACAAATATTACCCTCATGATAAATTTCCTCCCAAGAAGTCCATATATGCATCTATTTTGTCTGCCTCTTTAGCCATACTTAGCAACTTTTATAAAGACGCCTCTGAAAGAAAGAAGAGTGGGCATTGCAGAAACCTCCCAGACAAGCATGTAATCTAAACCCTATAGTGCCAATATGTGAGAAAAGAGGCTTGAGTAATCGGATGGGGATCAGAATTCTCATTAAGGGTACTTTCACACTAGCGTTGTTCGGATCCTACAGGCAGTTCCGGCAACAGAGCTGCCTGCCAGATCCGGCAAACCATATGCAAACGGAAAGCTGTTTTTTCCGGATCCGTTAGACAGATCCGGTGATATACCGGATCCGTCACATCCGGGATCATCCGGAATAACGGATCCAGTATTTAATTTTTTTCAATGATCAAAGGGAAAAATAGCTCCTCCTATATCACCGCACAGGCGCAGACCGGAAAACAGGATTCTGCAATTTCCGGAACACTTGGTACCGGATCCGGCATGAATACATCTTTATGGAAATTAATGCCGTATCCGGCAAGTGCGGTAGTGTTCCAGGATTTTGTCCGGTCAAATACCGTTCAAGGGACGGAACGGAAGACATCCTGATGCATACTGAACGGATTGCTTTCCATTCAGAATGCATTAGGACAAAACTGATGCGTATTTTTCCGGTATTGAGACCCTTTACCGGATTTCAATACCAGAAAAGAATAGCGCTAGTGTGAAAGTACCCTTAATCTATGCATTAGCGATCAAGACAGCTCATCTTCACTCCTAAGTAGTCTCCAACTAGAAATGGAGGAGAGCTGCAGAACATAAATCACTGTTTTCAACAGATTTCTGCCAGACTAATTGTTGCACAGACTGACAGATAGATGTGTTCTTTCTCCTTATTAGACCGCGGATCCACAAAACATGGTTACCGGCTGTGTGCATGCCGCATGCATGTTGTGTGCCTCCGCATCCATGCAACCATCCCGCAAAAGATAGGACAATCACATGTCCCATACTTTGTTGCACCAATGGGTCTGCATTTGATGCGATGTGCAGACAGCCAATAACCATCGGATTGCAAAACTTTTACTGTTGTGTGAAAAAGCCTTTACTGATGAGGTTTTGCATTACAGGTAATCATCACTGCAGTGAATACACTTACACTCTACAACTATGATCCTTTTCTTAGGGCTTATGCACACAAACGTATTTTTTGACCGCATCGCGAATCGGACGCTCACCTATTCACTTCAAATGGGGCCGCAAAAGATGCACATCTGTATGTCCGTTCCGTGGCATCCGCAAAAAAATTAGAACATGTCCTACTCTTATCCGCCTTGTGAACAAGCATAGGACTGTTCTATTATGGCCTGGACGCAAAATGCGGAACACACATGTGTTTTGTGGATCTGCAATTTGCAGACCATAAAAATGGCTATGGCCTTGTGCATGAGCCATTAAGTAGTCTGTAGTCAGACAATTATGGCATGTTATATCAAATATCTCATAATGCAGTAAACTATGGTTAAGTGCGGAAAAGCTGTAATAACTGCAATAATGACCTATGAGTTTGCTGGGGGGGTCTAACTCCTTGCACTCCCACCAATCAGCTACTGTACCATACCAAGCACAGTGGCATACATTAAATAGCAATTGTGCTTGGAATTGCAGAACAGGTCAATTTACTTGAATTGAGCTGCACTCGTACTCCCACTGATTTGCTATTGATAACCTATGCCTGAAGATAGATCATCAATATTTTATTCCTGGAAAACCCTTTACCCTTTAAATAATAAAAAATATATATATACAATAACAGCAAAAAAAAAAAGCATATTTCATGTGTTTTTTATTATATCTGTAAGACTTACACCATAAAACGCAGTCATACATATTAGATCAATATTGGCTGAATCTGCCAATTTCAGCGGGACCAGATGACCATCTAATGTGTACAGTAATTTGCTGGACAAGCATTTAGGAGCCAGCTATCTGAAGTATATGGCCAGCTTAAGCCCTCTTGCACACAAACGTTTTTTTTTCCCCGTTTACGGGCCGTTCTTTGCTTTCCGTATTTGGTCCGTTTGCGGAACCATTCCTTGCGGCCAAAGGATAAGTGCTTGTTGGCAGCTTATAATGTCTACAAAAGGTACAAGGGCTAGACCATGTAGCTACCCGACAGATTTCTTCCAGCGAGGCTGAGGCGCCAATGCTCTGGTGGATTGAGCCTTCAGCATAGGCGGAGGGGCAACTCCCTCAGTCTCATAAGCCAGAAAGATGCAGGCCTTAATCCAACTGGAGATAGAAGCTTTCCTAACCGCCTTGCCTTGATGAAGACCCAAATACTGTACTAATAGTTGGTTGGATTTCCTTAGGTCTTTTGTTGCTTCAAGATATTGCAAAACGCACCTTCTGACATCTAGGTTATGGAACAGCTTTTCCTTTTCTGACAGTGGAATTGGGTCACTACTTTAGGAAGGAACTCCAGAGCATGTTTTAATATAATTCTAACACTGTAAAATAAGGAGGTAGAATAGAAAAGGCCTGGATTTCCTCCACTCTTCTTGCGGTAGTAATAGCCAACAAAAATACTGTTTTAAGTGTTAATGTCCTTAAAGAAATCTCTGCAATGGGCTCAAAAAGGAGGATACATTAGTTTGGATAGGACTAGATTTAAGTCCCAAGGAGGGACCAACGATCTAAGTTTTGGGCGAACCTACCCGCTCCCTTAAGAAACCTTTTGACAATATTTAAATCTGTCAGTTTGGTGCCCAAAAATACGCTTAGAGCTGCTACCTGGACTTTTAAGGTACTTACTGATAACACTTTATCAAGTCTGGCTTGAAGGAAGTCTAGGATTCGGGTAACTTCTGGAGGGGTCCCATCTGCTGTCCACAAACCGTAAAAAAGACTCCCAAAATCTCAAGTAGATTTTGGATGTGACCGGTTTTCTGCTCTGTAACAGAGTGGTGATTACGGCATTCGAAAATCCCTGGTCTCTCAGCTTTCAGGCTGTTAAGCGAATTTGGAAGACCCTAGGGTGAACTACTGGACCCTGGAGTAGCAGATCCGGCCGGAGTGGGAGGATCCAAAAGTCTTCCCCTGCTAGACTTTTTAACACTGGGAACTATGCCTTTCTGGGCCAGAACAGGGCTATTAAGATTATTTGGACTTTCTCCTCTATGATTTTGGTAATAACCTTTGGTATCAGAGGGAATGGCGGGAAGGCCCAGAGAAGATCTTGAAGACAAGATGTTGAATCGACAGGGACAAAAATTTGTGACTTGCCTGTTTTTTTCTCATGGCAAATAGGTCGATTTTTAGAGTGCCCCATTTGGTACAAATCTGCCTGAAGACTTGTTGATTCAGACTCCATTCTCCTACTTTTAGTTGATCCCTGCTCAGGGATGCATCTGATTTTCCTTTCCTTTTATGTGGGCTGCCGATAATGACAACAGGTTTTTCTCGGCCCAACTCAGGATCTTCTCCGTCACTGAGGACAGTGAGCGACTTCTCGTCTCTCCCTGCTTGTTCAGGTAGGCCACTGTAGTGGAGTTGTCTAAGGATTTTTACATTCCTCAGATGGACAGAGGGAGCGAAGGCTTTTAGGGCTTCCCAGACCGCACTTAGTTCCCTCATATTTGAGTAGGCTTGTTGTAGCTCTGTCTTCCATAGGCCCTGTTTTACCATCTTCTCCATGTGAGCTCCCCATCCCCATTGGCTGGCATCCGTTGTATTGACAACCTGGTCTGCCTGTCTCCATTCCACCCTTTGGAGAGATTTGCCTGGTTTGTCCACCAGGATAAGGATATTTTTACATGTGATGGGATTTTTATTCTCTTGTTTAGGGACGTTTGCTTTTGTCCCAGTTTTTCAGAAGAAAGGCTTGAAGTATTCTTGAATGGGACTGGGCCCAATTTACTGATGGAATTGTTGATGTCATAAGTCCAAGAATCATCATTATATCCCTAAAAGAGGATACTTTCTGTAGCTGAAATTTCCTGACATTGGAGACTAAACTTTGTTATTTCTGTTCTGGAAGGAAAGATGACATCACCTGTGAGTCTAGCAGAACTCCCCAAAAAATTTTTTTTTTTGAGGTAAGACATGACTTTTGTCGCTTTACTTTCCAGCCCAGGTCAGCAAGGGTTATCAATATTTTCTGAAGATGATAATGAAGAAGATTCTCTGTTGGGGCTGCGATCAAAAAGTCGTCCAGGTAAGGTATCAACAAAATCTCTGCCAGATGAAAAAATGTTGCCACTTCCACCATGATTTTCGTAAATACTCTTGAGGATGAGCTGAGGCCAAAGGGAAGAACCTGAAACTGGTAGTGGTGTAGAGACCCCTGGAACCATACTGCTGTCCTTAGAAACTTCTGGTCGTTTTTCCAAATTGGAATGTGATAATAAGCATCTGCCAGGTCTAACGTTATCATGAAACAGTTCTTTGAAAGCAAATTGATGACTGGGTTTCCATTTTGAATATTTTGTATATAATGTATTTGTTTAACATTTTTAGATTTATTATCGCCCTGAAGGTACCGTTTGGTTTCCCTACCAGGAAGAACGGAGAATAGAATCCCGTCTTTTGCTCTTCTATTGGTACTGGAACAATGGCTTTCTTGACCTTCTCCTTTTAGCCTGGAGTTTTCCCTGTACCTGTCTGGGGGAAGACATGTGAACTCCAAACAATATCCTTCTTTTATGACAGCCAGTACCCAGGGAGAGGCTTGAATATCTTCCCAGGCTATGTAAAAGAGTTTGAGCTTTCCCCCCACCGCTCCCTTGGCATCAATGGGAAGAGGGGCGAGCAGACTTGTTGGGGTTAAACAGGAACCCTTTCCCTTTACCTTTTGATGTCTGCCAAGAGGATCCTGATTCTTTTTTCTTTTGGTCAGTTCTATTACGTCTCTGGGGCCGAAAGGAGCGTCTTTGGTGATAGAATTTAGATTCCGTTGGGAAGCCTTTTTTCCTATCCGATGCTTTTTCTAGGATGTCGTCGAGCGCGGTGCAAAAAACTCGATCCCCTTCACATGGTAAAGAACACAATTTATTTTTAGACGCTGTATCCCCCGACCTGGTTCTCAACCAAATTGCTCTGCGTAAAGGGTTGGATAGGGCGGCTGTTCTGGCTGATAACTTTACCATATCAGCAAAAGCGTCTGCAAGAAAATTTGCGGCCTGTTTTAACATGGGGATGGAATCCAGAATGTCTTCCCTTGGAGTGCCGGAATCAATATGTTCTTCTAATTGTCCTAACCATAAGGACAAAGTCCTGGCTGTGCAGGTTGCTGAAATCCCTGGTCTTAATATGGCGGTGGAGGATTCCCAAGTCTTCTTGAGCACACTCTTACACTTTTTATCCATGGGATCTTTGAGCAATCCCAGATCCTCAAAAGGTAATACCGACCTTTTGGATATTCTAGCAACTGGGGCGTCCACCCTAGGAGATTTTGTCCCAGGTGGATGAGTCTTCTTCTGCAAAAGGGTACTTCATTTTAAGCATTTTGGAAGCGGCCTGTCTTTTTAAGGCTCTTTCCATTCATTTTGGATCCGAGTCTTAATATTGTTATGAACTGGGAAGACTCGCTTCTTCTTGTCCGCAAGGCCTGCGAACATCTGGTCCTGTACTGATAACGACTCTCTAGGTTCTTCTAAGTTGATTGTGGCTCTAATGGTTTTTAACAGAGAATCTGTTTCTTCAACAGAACATAATGGTATACCAGAGGCATCTTCAGAAACATTAGAATTTGTATCAGATTACATTTCTCCCTCGTCTATGTCAGAAGCTTGCTCCACCCTAGAGATATTTGAAGTGGAGGGTCTGGATGGGATGGAAGATAGCTTTGCCTCTACAGCTGCCCTGATCACCCTGTTGCAACATTTCTGACATAGAGGTTTCTTGGAAGAGCCAGAGAGAACTTTTTTGCATACGGCACACTTCTTTTTAAGGGACGTTCCCTTTAGAGCTTTCTCTCCCTAGGAGACATAAGCCAGACAGTATTGCAAGTCTTAGTGGAAAAATAATTATAATTTTTTGGGGAACTGCCACCAAAGAGAGCCAAGTGCATACTGCAAATAAAAATTGCTTCATACACCCTAAAATATGATCATAGGGAGGAGGCTTACCGGGCTAGAGGGCCTGGATGCATCTGTGATCTTCCTAGAGGAATCGCTTTCTCCTTGCAAAGACATGCTGGCAGGAGAAGCACTCAGTACTGCTGCACGAGGAACAGTGGAAGCCGGCGTTCCTCTTACTTCCTGGTCCTGCACCGATGACGTCAGTGCCCAGCCCCCAGCGTGCTGCTCCACCGCATCCATACTCACACGTCACCGTGGCACGTCAGGAGGCTCATGGGTGCGTCCCCAGGCCCCAGGCATGCTCCCCATTGCCACAGATCCGCCGGTTCCACTGGAATACGGTATGGGGAGCCCGGGGTTACCAGCATGTGCCGGATTTACACCGAGAGGAGGGAGGAACAAAAGGCCATGTGTTCCGTGACCCTTCCTCCTGCAACGGCCCTCCGGCAATGCTACAAACCAAAAGGTCGTGCGAACCTGCTGATCCACGATCCTGCCTTCTGAGGGATAGGAAACAACTGGAGGGAGGGGGCCCTTTTATTGGCTGATCTCACAATTGTTTACGGTCCCCAAGAAGGCGGGATAACCTCCAGGTGGTGCCGTTGTGGAGGCATGGGGAAAAAAAGGAATGTACTCCGTATGCATTAATTTTCCGTATTTCGCTGAAAGATAGAACTTGTCCTATTATTGCCCGTAAATAACGATCCGTGGCTTCATTCAAGTCAATGGGTCTGCAAAAAATACGGAATGCATACGGAACACATCCATATGTCTTCCTTTTTTTACAGATCTATGCCCACTTTGCCCATGTGTTTACTGTTAAAACACATTACTGTACATTACATTAATAATTAAAAATGTTATGTTTCTCTTTGTGATCCGCAAACAACTGATCGCATACGGAAACCATACAGTGATTTTTAGCAGAGCTACAGATCGGAAACGGAAACACAACGGAAACAAAAAAAGGAATGACGGATCCGTAAAAAACAGACCGAAAAACACAGAAAAAGCCATATGGTCGTGTGCAAGAGGCCTAACACTGAGTTACACTTTATTATAATTACAGTATTAATCTGTATAGCACATAACACATTCTATAGTGCTGTATGGAGATTGTCATCAATCACATCCTTACCATTCCCCACTGAAGCTCACAAATAAACTGCAAATTAAACTATTATATTTATAAGAGGAAATCAGAGTAGCCAGGAACATGGCATGAGCATACAGACTCCATGTAGATTTTGCCCATGGTCAGTTTTAAACTCATGACCCCAGAATGCACGGTAAGTACAAAGTATTGAGCCACTGTCCTGCCCATACTTAGATTCTCTATCACTCTGTAAGGCCATTTTCACACGTCAGTGTTTTGGCCAGTAATTTCCATCATTCACACGTCTGTAGAATGGGCCCGGATCCGTTCCACAATGTTGCGGAACTGATCCGGACCCATTAATTTTCAATAGGGCCGGAAGAGATGCGAAAAGCACATGGTGTGCTCACCGCATCCGCATTTGTGGTGCACGGCCCCAACCTTTGGTCCGCGGCTCCCGGAAAAAATAGAACATGTCCTATTCTTGTCCGCAATAGTGGACAAGAATAGGCATTTCTATAGGGGTGCCGGCTTGATGTATTGCGGATCCGCAATACACAACAGACGTGTGAATAGACCCGTGAGCCAACAAAAATGGAGGCTACACAGAGATAAGGTATAATGGAGAGATGTTTTAGGTTTTCTGTGTTTTTGACCTGAACTTGGTTTCGGCTCACAATCACTGATGGAAATCTAAGGCTTACTTCACACATTACTACCTAGTAGTTATAATGAAGTGATGACATTCAGTTTCATTGCAGGCTATAAAAGGTGATGATGTTTTGGAGGCCATTCCGTAGTGCGGTCTGCTTGGCTGCTAGATGTCGGCACATGTGTAAACCACAGCATCTCACAATTTATCTTTCAGGGAAAACCGAACAACAGATCTATATATCTATGACAATATCTAACATATTTTGTTTGTGCTGCATGGTGGATTAAGCAAACACATAGCTGGTCCATTTGATCTATACATTTTGTACCTGCCGATTGTCCTCAAAAAGTCCTTTTATTTGTTCAAACACTTAACGAGGACCTGTCATCACAAAGCAATCTGAAAGCAGCATATAATAGAGCAGGAGGAGCTGAGCGGATTGATATTTATTGTTGTGGGAAATATTCACCAAAACCTGTGATTTATACATTTATAATGTTATATTTTTGCTTTTTCCTCCTCCTAAGAACAGCTATTGGTACATGGAGCAGGTGACAGTGTCAGTGACTGACAGCTATCTCTCTATGCACATGTATACACACAGTCCTATCAGTCACTGATAACCCCTCCCTCCTGTAACGATAGCTGTTCACAGGAGGCTTAAAATGCAAAAATACAAATGTATAAATTACAGGTTTTACAGAATCTTTTCCCACAAAAGTAAATATCAATCCGCTCAGCTTCTCCGGCTCTATAACAAGCAGCTTTCAGATTGTCCTGCATTCTGTGGTGACAGGTTCTCTTTAAGTGTCATTTTATAGCATTAAAGTAACTCAACTACACATAGTGACATGTTCAGATGAAAGACAATTGTCTACTGTCTGTCTGATTGATGTAATAGCTACCTTACGAGAGGATGTTACCGGATCAACCACTGTTACGACAGCATATAATCAAGTGTCCTGTAATAAATAGGAAAGTGAACTTAAGACATATTCAACAAATGGACAATTCAGATCTTTATATACAGTATTTGTAGAAAATGATTTAACCATTTATTTGTACACAGTACCACAACAGGAGACAACACCAGAAGCCAACATTAAAAACTTAGGACATCTGTGCTGAGGACGAGGAAAAAACTGCAAAATCAGAATATTCAGAAACCAATTAAATATTATTTTCTCTCAAAATCATAGGTCTCACACTTCTCACTGGCACTTCCTTTCACTCAATGGCAGAATCACACCTGGGCTGCTATCTTGCCAAAGCGAACCCTTAGGCCACCTGCACATGAGTTCAGGAGAACGCACATAAGATCCGCACGAATTTCCATGCAGATTTATGTGCGTTTCTGCAGCGTATCCACACCAAAATCTGCGCTTTCTAATTGCGGATTTTAGTGTGGTTTATATGTGGTTTTGTCCCAGATCTCACCCTTCCATTGGAAAGGGTGAAATCCGCAGCTAAAACATAATTGACACGCTATTTAAATTTGAAAACCGCATAGCAGGTCAGTTTGCGGATGGAAAAATCCACAAAGTGTATATAAGGTTTGCATAATCTCATACACTTTGATGGTACTGTAATAGGCTGTGTTTTTTCAGCACGGACAAAGCGCACGTCTTCCGCAACATGTGCAGTTGGCTTTAGGCAGGGGCATTGCCTGGGCCCCTGATGTTTTGCTGGGAGTTGTGGGTATTTAACAGGGACTGTATGTTAGGGCCTATGGGAGGAATGTTATTTACATGGGACTGAATTTTGAAGGCGGCTGGGGAGGGAGTGATGTTATTTACATAGGACTGTATTTTGGATGGGGCAGGATAGATGGTGTGATGTTGTTTACATGGGACTGTATAGTGGAGGGAGGAATATAACTACAGGGGGCACTGCAGGGTGCATTATAAATACTGGGGGCACTTCAGGGTGAGCATTATAACAGTAGGGGGCAGTATAAATACTGGGGGCACTGTAGGGATATTATAAATCCAGGGGACATTATAGGCGTTCTTATTACTACTGACTACTTATAGATCCGCCTTATTTCTACTAAGAGCACTATGGGGGCCTTATTACTACTGAAGGGTCTGTAGAGAGCTTTATTACCACTGAGAGAACAATAGGGGGCCTTATTTTTACTGGGGTCTATGTAAGGGCATTATTAATACTGGAGGGCTCTTCTACTAATGGGGGCACTTTTGGGGAGCGTTATCATGGTTGGGGGCACTGTAGGGGGCATTATTACTAATGGGGGCATTCTGGAAGGGAATTACTATTGGTGGGACTATTACTAATTTTTCTTTACAATAGTATTTGGGGATATTGGGGGCACAGCAAGCAGCAGGATAACACTGTGGGGACCTCAGGTTGGGGGATGATGATAGAAATGTGAGGAAGCTAAGATGTCCGTGTGTCACACTCTGCAGTGATGAGGCACTGCTGAAAGAAGTTGTACGGACCAAATGGAGAAGATGATGATAGAGAAGATCTACATCGGAGGAGACGTCACCTGGGAGGCACTGGATGTGACAGGTATGTGCTGTCATATAGCAAGTACAGCAAAATGCTGTATGTGGGGGCGACTTAGAAAACTGGGCCATATTCATTGGGGCTTGGGCCCGGATTTTTGAGACCCTAGCAACGCCCCCTTAGGGTATATGCGCATGGCAGTGTAGTTTCAACAGATTTTCAGAGTGGATTTTCATGCAGATTTTGCTGCGTTTCCGCAAAGAATCGGCACCAAAATCTTCATAATAGTTCAGACATTTTCGGTCCTTAAGAAGGCCAGAGAAACCAAATTGTCCTGCAATCTTGTTGAGCGGTAATCTTTTGGTCACTGGGAGCAGCAAACTCCTGGTGAATGACTGCTCAGACGCCCTAATTGCAATTGACCATGGCATCTGAGAGGTTAAAAGTCGGTGATTGAAGTTGTCTCCACTCACAGACTCTATTGGCATTTGGCAGGTGTTTGCTGTGTAAAACAGGAGGTGCTTGCAAGCTACAATCTGAGTGGGCGCTACCTTTAAAGACCTGACTTCCACTGTACAGGTACGGCAGATGTCAGGAAGGGGTTAACAAAATAGATGCAGCTGATTATTCAGTGGAGGTTCAGACCCCTTAAAAATATGATTTCGCATCGGATTGGTCAGCTATGGGACTTCAGATATTTTGCAGGGCTACACTGAATCTGACTGGTCAGAGATCTTAAAGTGCATTTACACATCCCACGAATCGGGCAGATTTTCAAGAACAACCATTTCTGCGAACGGTTGTTCCCGACAATCTGGCCATGTAAATGTGCCACTTGTCGTTCATGCATACACCACCGATCATAGTTTCTGGGCAGCAAATCGTATGGTCTAAACAGTGATCTGTTGCCCAGAAACCGTGATTCTGTATGAGGATGAGGGATCGCAAAAGCAATTCCTCGTCCTCATACAGTGAAGGAGATCGCTGCATGTAAATGCACTGGTTTCCATCACCAAACGAGCAGCTTTAATGTAGCTCTAGACTTTAGACTCATTCTGATGCAAGCAATCGCTTCAAAGTGCAAGTAAAAAATGGTAGAGACACTAAAAACAAAGTAATATGATTTACCTGAATGCCCACAAAGGGTTATACAGTATTATACATAAATCCTGATTAAAGTCTATCCATCACTAATTTGTAATCTAATGACCCCAAATTGCCAAACCATATACATATATATAGGTCATCGATATCAAATCGCCGATCAGTTGTTTGAAGAGAAGGCATACGGGCGCTGCTTTCTCCACTGTGTTTACATGCTTGCTGCTGCAATTTCAGTGGTGAGCAGGTGTAATTACAAGTATGGCGTCCCCATTCACTTCTATGGGATAGCTCTATCTGTTCAAGTAAATACTACAGAGCTGTACCATAGAATTCAATGGGGATGCCATACGGCTCACCACTGCAATTGCTGCAGCGAGCAGGTAAACAGAGCAGAGATGGCAGCGTTTGTATGAGCGATGAACACAGCTGATCGGCGGAGGTGCCGGGAGTCGGATCCCCGCCAATTTGATATTGATGACCTATCCTGACAACCCCTTTAATGTTCCTGTAATACCGAGAGAAGCTGCGCTCATCCAGCATGCACAGCCTGTCACAATATCTATGTGCTGTAGCGTCAGCAAAGGGAGGTAAAACCAAAGTTTTGTAGGCAGGTTTTTGAGCCTGCACAGTGAAAGGTAGTAGACAGACAATTATGTGTTTTGGACAGGGAAATAGCAAAAACAGAGGTGTCTACAGACCTAGGTGGGAAAAGCTAGCCACCAAAGTGTGCCCTGCTGAGTTCAGCAAGAAGGAACCAGGCTTGGACTGGCCCACAGGGGTACAGTTGAATCCCCAGTGGGCCCCTGAGCAAGGTGGGCCCCTAGTCTCTCACCCCTGCACAAGTAGCACGTAACACAGTAGACTTACTGCACTACATATATATATTCAATGTACAGCACCTCAACCAGCCTATGTTCATATAACAAAAACTTGATAGATTATAACAGAAACTCCGACCCCAGTGTATTATTATAGGCACGATCAGAGATGAGATGACTTCTAGGTATAAAGTAAAGCTGCCAGGATCTTCTTTTCCGAGGACCTTCTCAAAGTTGCTGCAGTGACCCCCATATCACAATCTGGTAGCATCTTGTTGCTGTGTGAGCAGGGAATATATTTGATTCTATCCCTACGGTGGGCCCCAAAAATAAATTTTACTGGTGGGCCCTAGGCACCCCAGTCCGACACTGGAAGGAACTGTTCAAAGAGTGAGAGCTGGGCTGAAGGCTACAAGGTGAAGTCACATTACAAAGCAAGACAACAATCTGTGTACCAGCCCCACAACACAGGAGTGAATCGTAAAAGGGGAGCAGTGTGAAATTAGTACAAGAATCGGCTAAAACTCAGAATAAAGCTTCATTCACGCATTAGTGTTCCAAGTACATGTGCTGTACGCAGTGGTGTACATAGAGGAGTAAGGGCCCCATAGCAAGGATTAAACAAGGGCCCCCACACAGGACAGGAGGGTTTCTGCCTAAACCCTTTTCAATGACCCTGGGTCCTTTTTCTACTACTTCATTTGCTAAAAGTTGTTCCTTTAGAGCAGGGTGCACAACCTTTTTGGTCGCGGGGCCGCATTGTCAAGGGGCCGCAAAAAAAAATTAATCAGCGCTTGTTTGCATCAGCCTATTACACAAGCTAATGCAAAGTGACTGGGGAGGAATGATCACTACCACAGTCATTCCTGCCTCATTCACTTCTATCGATTATCGGTAGCACATTCCTGATTACACAGTGAAATGTGCTGACGATAATTGTACATCTTTCATCCTGATAAAATATGCAAATCAGCCGACAAACGAGTGATTGATTGTTTATCAGCTGATCAGCGGCACGATAATACTGGTCAGATATCAGGACTGAGCGCTTCTATGAACATTTGTTCCCAGTAATTGTCCTGAATATGGCCCTGAAACAGAAGATTCATACTCCCCTGCTCCCTGCCGCTGCCTCCATCTTCTGGTTCTGTCGCTGTTTACATCTGGCTGGCTATGGGGAGAGTCACTTGTACCTCTCCAGCCAATGACTGGCTCCAGTGGTGATGTGGCCACAAGCTGCGTGTCACCGCTAAAGTCAGTCATTTACGGGAGACGTGCTCCGGGCCCGGAAGATGGAGACAGCGAGAGCAGGAAAGTAGGAATCTTCTGTGTCAGGGACTATGCTGCAGGAATTGGTTAAAAATCATTTTAACTTGAAACTCCTTTAAGTGGCGACTATTCCTTCCTGCCTCCGATTCACAAATGAGCGCTTTCCTTCACTGCAGCAAAGAAAAAGGGGTCAGTCAACACATCCCTATGCACAGGTACATGCAGCCATAGCTTGAAACATACAGGAAAAAATGGGGGTTATGCAGCAGCCCTCTGCTATCGCGAATATTTCCCTGCCACGGCGCTCATCACTAGCTGCATGGCTTGAAACATACAGGGGAAAAAGGGGGTTCCTTCACTGCAGAGGACGGAGCTTACTGGCTCTTACTGCCTTGTGAACCCCCAGATGTACTGTAGGTGCCCTGCAATAACCAGTAAGCATTTTCCCTGAGGGCTCACGCACACGGCCATTGTTTTGGTCTGCATCTGAGCCGCATTTTTGTGGCTTGGATGCAGACCCATTCACTTCAATGGGGACGCAAAAGATGCAGACAGTACTCTATGTGCTGTCCGCATTCATTACTCCAACATTCAAAATCTCAACAGGTTTATTGACTTTTACATTGAGAAGGTCATGGACATCCAACCAATAATTATTCCCAATATTTACCATGTCATTACTGAGAGCAGCTACCCTAAATAATTCAGTAAATCAAATAAGAATTTGTAGCCATAACATTCCGATATCTTGTATCTCTTTATTGATTAAATATTAAAATACCAAAAACAGTTAAACGTGACATGGGGCGAGTCAAAATTCCTACAACCGGATGTCCCACAAAATATGCAGTTAAATCTTATATCTAATCAATAATAGAATGCAATATTCCCTAATATGCTGCATGCTAGGTAGCTCTATAGCCTGGATCCTAACGTAACAATTCCAGCTTGTGCAAGCTGTCTAATGAGATATATATTGTAACAGTGTGGGAGTTAGCTCCGGCAAAAAGACACTCAGTCCAGGTTTCTTCAACCAAACGCTAGTAGTTTATTTCCAGTCCACATAAAGTCCATCAAACATAAATGTAGCTTTCTTTAGCTTGAAACAAACGGTTAACAGAAATATGCTTTACTGCGGTCCTTTTGGTAGTAAGGCATAGTTCACACCTTAAAGAGATGCGGACAAGGCGAGATGATCATATGCTTATTAATACTTCTCATACATTTAGAACTTCTAAGGCTGGCTTCACACGTCCGTTAAGCCCGGACGTGAGCAGTCCGTGGTATGCGGGCGGATTTCTTCTTTACAGCCGGAGCGCAGGGCATCATAGCAACCAATGGCCGTGCGCCGGCTGTAAAAAAATCCAGTTCTGGTTACCACGGACTGCTCACGTCCGAGTTTAATGGACATCTGCATCTAGCCTAACAGGGATTTCTACCTTGTACAATCCAGGTCTCTCGCCTAAGAACTTGTGGAAAGAGATCTGTTTCTTTTGCATGATAAAATTAAATCATGCAATTATTACATGGATTCTCCTAAACGTAAGAACCTAACCACTGGTGAGCGGAAAGCATTGCAGGATTTGAAAAATAGGGATGACTTGATTATAAAAGAAGCTGACAAGGGCGGAGCAGTGGTCATTCTAGATAGTGGTATTTACAAAACTCAGATTTTTAATATGCTTAATGACACCAATATATATATATATATATATATATATATATGCCTCTAGGTGATAATCCTCTGCTTCCTTTTCAAGCTGAAATGGTTAAAATATTGACGTTAGGCTTAGAGTCCGGCTTTCTAAATAAAAAGGAAATGGATTATATTTATATTCAGCATCCAGTCATATCCATTTTTCATGCGCTTCCAAAAGTCCATAAGGGTATATTCCCTCCACCTTTGCGCCAATTGTAGCAGGGATAGTTTCTTTCTCTGAGAGGCTTTCAGAGTGGATCGATTCACTTCTCCAAACATTGGTTCCACTTATCCCTGGCTTTCTTAAAGATTCTAGGTCGGTTTTGCAGGCCTTCTCTGCTTTTGAATGGAGACATAATTATGTATGGATCACTGCGGACGTGGTGTCTCTGTACACCAACATTTTGCGTGACCTTGCACTAAAATCTCTGCATTGGTTCTTGAATCGATACAGTGATTATTCTGAGGAATTGCAGGAATACATGGGGATTGTGTTGGACTTCCTCCTCAGGCACAACTTCTTTATGTTTAACAACAATTTTTACCTGCAGGTGTCTGGAGTGTCGATGGGGGCTAAGTTCTCTCCCTCCATAGCCAATATCTTTATGGTGTGGTGGGAGGGACACTTTCTCCTCATCGACACTCACCCTTTTATGATTGGATACAGTGGTATGGTCGCTACATAGATGACCTGCTATTTGTATGGTCTGGCGATGTGGCGGCCATACTGCTGTTTTCCGATTATTTAAACTCTTGTTTGGAGTCTATTTCTTTTAGTCTGCTGTTTGACGCTGACAGGGTTAACTTTTGGATTTGTGCCTGAGGGGAACGCCACCACTTCCAAAATCCACACTTCCACAGGAATTGGCTGGCAACACTATTTTACATGCGTCTTCTTGCCATCCACCCCATACAATAAGTAATATCCCTAAAGTAGAATAAATTCGAGCTTGATGCAACTGCTCCGATTTGAGCTAGTTTATGCAACAAGCCACTAATATAACTAATAGATTGCTCCAAAAAAGTTTTCAAGCCAATGTGTCCACTCATCCACCCCTAAAAATTGCGCTGCTTCCTTTGTTACTCAACATAGTGAGGAGTTTTCAGATATCTGCAAAATAGTTGTAACAGGGTGCCAAAGGCAAACTCGCTCTCCCATCAGCCGCAGACCTGCTGCTTAGCTTCGGGAGCGAGGATCTGTGCTCAGCCTCCTTCCCAGGGCGGCTTTGCTAGCTGGGAGGCTCCCTGCTCCTAGGTCTGCCTTGGCTCGACTCGTCTGTCTGTCGGTCATATGACGCTGGCCACGTCACATGACCCTCACTTGCCACTATAAGTGCAGGCAATCTGCTGGCCACAGGTTGCCTGTGATTATTTACTGTCAAGGGCTACTGCTGCTACTATTCCTGTGTGTTTGGTTTTGACCCGTATTTGACTCTCCGTATTTGCTCCTGCCTGCTCCTTTGGATTTGACGTGACTTCTTGGTTTGACCCGGCTTGTATCCCGACTTCTCTGTTTCCCCTTGGATTTGATGTGACCTCTTGGTTTTGAACTCCGGCTTGTTATCTGACTACGTTTTGTGAGACCCCTGTTGCTAGGCTACCTCCCGGCTTTGAACCCTTGGCTTGTTTTAGTTGTGTTCGCTGTTCCTGCAGTGTCTGTTTGCTTCTTCCTTCTGTCCGCCTGTCGACGTCCTTCCTGTCCTCCGCACTTATCCAGGTCAGGGACCGTCGCCCAGTTGCGCTCTGTTACCTAGGACGGGCAAATGCAAGTAGGTAGGGACAGAGGCATGGGTGGCAGACAGTGGGTGCACTCTTTCCCTCCCTTTCCATGACAATAGTGAAGAAATGTTTACCCCTATTGGCCTGTGATAAAGAATGGATGGACATAGTGACTAAGGGTGTAAAATGTGTAACACGGAGAGCCCCTACTTTAGGGAACATCATCAGCCCCAGCATTTTTCAAGATAAAAAATCGTAAGACAAACATGGCTTACTAATAAAGGCAGCTATAAATGCGGCCATAATAGGTGTGTCTGTTGTGACCATACTAAGATCAGTAAATTTTTAAATCCACAGCAAATAAAAAAGATTATGTACTAGTCTGCAACATATAGTTTGTAACTTTTTAAGTGATGTCATTAATTGCAACATGTATGTCTCTCCAAGCCATGTAATCTAATGATTGCAGGGTCAGCTGAGGGGGGTATATATAAGTTGAAATCTATTGCAAGTTTCATATGTCATGAGGAAGGACCTGAATTGTTATATGGTCTGAAACGCGTTGATGAAACTATCCTGTATTTTTAAGATTTTAACCGCATGAATAAAGTTGTTTTTCCTGCTATGACACAGAGCTGGATTTTCCTCTTCCATTTGCTTATAGTTCACACTTTGTGAAGTCTTTGTTCTCCCCACACTAGAGGTATATCGTTTCTCCTCGTTCACAGTCAGTAGCACACCATCTCCATGCACTGCTCCATCCAACATACCCCACCTGAGCAGCTTGTAGGGGAGCTTTTATTTGCTTGCACCTGTGGGTGCAACAGTAGCAAGGTTAACCTCTTAGTTCCTGGTATGGAATATATATCCCTTGCCAAATTTACCCCCCTCTCATTTCATCACACATCCCCCTTTGATCCAGGCCACAGGCCTGGACATTTACTCCAAACAAGCAATGTATTCATTAAAGGGCATCGGCATTCTGATGTGTGCCTCCAGACCTATGTTGCACTTTAAGGACTCTTTCACACGAGCGGATGCCTTATGGGTAATCCGCTGTGTGAAAGAGCCAAGCCCCGTTCCGGACAGCAGAGACACGGAGCATTAACATGATTGATAATGCTCTTTTCCTCTCTGTGATCTTTTTACTACAAAATCACAGTGACAACTTTATCTCACTGTGATTTTGTAGTAAAAAGATCACAGAGACGCACAGAGCATCATTAATCATGTTAATGCTCTGTGTCTCTGCTGTCTAGAATGGGGCTTGGCACTCTTTCACGCAGCAGATTACCCACATGGCATCCGCTCATGTGAAAGAGCCCTACATTTATATTCCTGGAGGGCTAAAAACCACCTGGTTACTCTGGGTTTCTTGTCCTTATTCTGTGCCATCCAAGTCAAGGGGGCATGATCTGAGATCAACCTCAATGGCCTACCCACCAAATAGTACCTGAGGGAATCTAAAGCCCACTTTATGGCTCCACTATAGAATAATTTTTTTCTGCAGGTAACAATTTCCTACTCAGGTAAAGAATAGGATATTCTTCCCCACCTACCATTTGTGACAAAACCGCACCCAGCCCTACGTTTGAAGCATCAGTTTGTACAAGAACTGCTTCCTTCTTATAGAGGTGAAGTGCCCTTCTTGAAGTCCTATTTTACCAATTTTAACTATTTATTTCATGATTAATATTTATGTTTGGATCAACGCTTCCTCAAGTGGGGATATCATGGGGATTATTTGCATACTAATATATTTTTTGTTTTGTGCAGGTTATATAATATGCGTTAGAGACCGTGGACTATATGCAAGCTCTACCATCTAACACACTGGCACACTGGATATGTAATTGCCATATATAAAACAATACACAAAATTATAGTATGTTTTTAACATTATGTCACTTGATTGTTTGGCCTAGCAAGTAGGCACATAGACTCACATTGTCAATTATTTACTTATGTTGTACCTTGTCACTTTATTCATTCACTTATCTATTTAATAGAAAATTTCACACCAGCACCATCTCATTATTTACATCACATATATATTTTTCATCACATATATATTTTTTCACTTGGGTGTATTCACCTTGCCTTAATGCAGTGCTTCTCAATTATTTTCTGTCATGCCCCCTAGGAAGAAGAAAACATTTCGCGCCCCCGCGACTGTAAATAGTATAATTTGTCTATAAAATTGTTATAAGTACACCAATCTCCCCACAGGTGAGGGCCATTAACACCCCCCAATCATGTGCAGGCTCCATTAACCCCCTCCCCCAAATCATGTGCAGGGTCCAGGCTTCCCCCTCCCCCAAATCATGTGCAGGCTCTCTCCCCCAAAATCATGTGCAGGCTCCATTAACCCCCAATCATGTGAAGGCTCCATTAACCCCCTCCCCAAATCATGTGCAGGCTCCATTAACCCCCTCCCCAAATCATGTGCAGGCTCCATTAACCCCTCCCCCAAATCATGTGCAGGGTCCAGGCTTCCCCTCCCTCCAAATCATGTGCAGGCTCCCCCAAAATCATGTGCAGGCTCCATTAACCCCTCCCCCAATCATGTGCAGGCTCCATTAACCCCCTCCCCAAATCATGTACAGGCTCCATTAACCCCTCCCCCAATCATGTGCAGGCTACATTAACCCCTCCCCCAATCATGTGCAGGCTACATTAACCCCCTCCCCCAATCATGTGCAGGCTACATTAACCCCCTCCCCCAATCATGTGCAGGCTACATTAACCCCCTCCCCCCAAATCGGGTGCAGGGTGCAGGCTCTCCCCCAATAGGGTCCAGGGTCCCCCACCCAATACTTACCTCCCTGGAAGCGCTGGATGCAGGCCTCTTCCGGCCTGTGTCCCGCTCTGCACTCTGCTCAGGCGGCGCGACGACGTCATCGCGCCGCCTGAACCGCTCTGATAGGCTGCCGGCACAAGCATCATCTCCTGTCACCTGGAGCCCCCCTACTATTTGAGAAACGCTGCCTTAATGGCAGTGATGATGCTTTTTAATGTATAATAATTTACCTAATATTTTGGCATAAATGACACAATTTGGATATGTTGATCACATTTTTATGTAGGAATAACGTAATTTAAGATGTGCATATGTATTAAATTAGAGTGTTGTTATTGTGGGGATAGAATAAGCACTTATTGTGGGGACACTACATGCACTTAAATTATATGAATTTTAGTTTTAAGAGGATTTATGGTCCAATGATTGCGGCACAAATGATTTATATCTGAAAATATCCGCCAACAATGGTTGGGGAGCAAATACAACTCTAGATGTGCCAGGTCTTTTTATTTCCATGTTATACTGCACAGCAATAGATGTATAAAACACAAAATAAATGATTTTGGGCAAAAGCTATTGCTATTCCCACAACTGAGATGGCTCCCATTGTGCGCGCGTCTCTGCGCAGCCGCGGGCGTGATGACGCGATCCTGCCCTCCGCTTGATGCGTTCCACACTCTTTTGAGCGTGGTCACCTCTTGCTGACATCATGATCGCGCGCATACACGCGCCGCTGGCGCGAGGTGAGCCGCACGCCATGTAATAGGATGTGAGTCCGATTGTATATCTTAGGTGAGGATAATTTGATATTGCCCATGCAGTATACGATTGGCTCACAGGTTACATCTATGCCCGCCCCATGACCATAAATGCTTCTAAGTTGCTCCACACATTAGACCCCTTGAAAAAGCTGATGGCGAAGCGCGCGTGCGTGATTGGTGTACCGACAGTGGTTGATACTCGGGTTAGTATGTATTATTGATCTCTGTGGCACATTATTAATGAGTTCGCACCCCGGTAAATATATAGCACTTGCACTTTAATTGTTTTGTAGCCTGATTGTAGCTACTTTTGATGTATTATGAGTATACCACAGATGCAATAAGTACGAACAAATCATCTGATATTTATATAGAAGGAGCCTCAGATTGACAAATTATTTTCCATGAATTTGATTACCAATACCACATGCCACCAATCAGTTTTTGAATCTGTTTTTAATGTGATACCATATATTATGTAATTAATAAAATTTTGTCAATTTTTGGATAAATGATTATTGTGATGAGTATTCTTTGATTTTGTGATCTGGATATCCTTTATTGGTTGTTTTTTTTTACATAAAGGCAGACCCCTCCCCCTCTCCGGTTTTTGCGATCCTTTCTAAACAGACTGTAACCCTGTACATTAACTGCCCAGTCATAGCTATCATCCAGCCATGTCTCAGTTATTCCCACTATGTCATAGTCCTCCTCGCACATCACTAATTTCAGTTCACCAGTTTTATTAGTCAGGCTTCTGGCATTAGTATACATACAAATAAGAGGTTTATGTATATTTTTTACCCTACACCTTTCCTTCTGAACTGTTCTAGTCCCTCCTTCCATTCCTCCCCCAGTCGTATTACCTTGCCCCCCGGTCTCTATCTTCCCATCCTATAACGTAATTACCCTCCCCCAGTCCCTAGTTTAAACACTCCTCCAATCTTCCAGCCATCTTCCTCCCCAACACAGCTGCCCCTTCCCAATTGAGGTGCAGCCCATTCCTACGATAGAGCCTGTAGACGACAGAGAAATCAGCCCAGTTCTCCAGGAACCCAAACCCCTCCTTCATGGACCATGACTGCTGGATCTTCTCCAGCCCCTCCCAGTAATCTGTCAACCCGATCCGCGATGTGTCGAACTCGGGCGCCAGGAAAACACAACATTCGATCCCGGTCTATCTGACAGATCGCCCTATCTGTCCCCCTAATAATTGAGTCCCAGCACCTGTCTGGACTGCCCTGCTCTACTTGTCCCCTGCTTACTGGAGCAGACATTCCCCTGACTCGCAGAGGAAGTGTCCGGCTGAAGCAGTGCTCTCCCTGAACTGTCATCCCCTTCATCTGCCAACCTAGCAAACTTGTTGGGGTGTGTCAAATCAGGGCTAGCCTCCCTGGCACTCTTCCCTCTACCCCGCTTTCTAACTGTTATCCAGCTAGCTACCTCACTTTCCTGAGCCTCCTCGCTACCACCCTCCCCCACATCTACCCCATAGAGTGTATGCTAAGTGAGCAGCAAACTCTTTTCCAAATTGTCAACGCTTCTCAGTGTTGAAACTCACCTGGATAGATACACGATGTGTGATTCCAAACGGGCAATTTGCTCACATTTTGAACAAAGATATGCAACCTCAAACGGCTGTTCCAGGACTGCATACATTAGACAAGATGTGCACTGGACTGCGCTGTGAATAATGGAACACATACTAAATGGGGATTACGCAAGAAAAGAGAAAAAATACAATATAGTGCAGCGATAATAATCTAACTTACTGTAGTCCCCTCCTAAAGTTCCTGAATCTCAAGTCACATAATCTAAAGTCACACACTTAATTCAAACACACACTTGAAATCAAACACACGAACGCTCACAAACTCGCGTTGTTTGTCTGCTTGTATAAGTGCAGCTCTCAAACCAGACTGCTTTTTTCCTCTGGATTCAGAGGACATGCACCTGCAACCGGGGAGGCTTACTGGTATTGTATTGCCACTTATACACCCTTTGGGCACGGACAGCTAAGGTGACCCCCACTCACGCAAGTATCTCTGCTTTAAGTCATATATAGCCTTTAGCATTCTCAGCAGACAAATCACAATAAGCTTTTAGTGGATCATCTGCAAGTAGCAGTGCCAGGATTTCAGCCCACTGGGATTCTGGCAAATGTTCCCTTTAGCGGTTCGCTCAAAAATGCCAGGTAGGCCTCTACATCCTCTCCTTCTATAATCCGTTGCATTGCTCTCTGTACCAACTTCCACGGATTGTCCAGAGCAAGGGTCTGAGAGGGGCCCTGTTGAACAGTCCCAGTAACCTTTAACACAGCCAGTTGCTCCATAAGCAGTTTATTAGTTAGCTGCTTGACTTGCATGGCCTCTGTGCAGTATACCAGACCAACAGGGAAATGTCTCTGTGAGGTCACGGTGTGAGTATAGGTAGGCCAAGGGTAAAAGCACAGTTATTGGTTACTCACAGTTTTGTCGTCCCTGGGCAGGACTGCGAAGTTGAGGGGGAGAACAGCACTTGGTTCTCCGGGGCACACTCTGTTACAGGGAACACCGGCCAGGTGGTGTTTCGAGGTGCCCTCTATGGTAACTGAGTTTGGTGTGCTTTGGCCGCTGGGCCCCTGGATTAAGTAAAGTCATGATGCCAGTACCATTACGGTACAACACTGATGAGAGTAGTAGTGGAGAAATTGAAGAGTGAGACACAGGTTGAATCCAACTCACAACTTTTACTGTCTGCAGGTTCTCAGTAGAAATGACATCCAAATATAACACAGTCTTTATGCATATAGAGGGGGACTGCTGTAAATCCACTGTAAACAGGCTGTATGTGGATAAAACTTCAGGCTAAGTTATGTAGTTGTCCTTACTGGTAGGTTGCTCTGTGTCTGGTCCCTTTTCTTCCAGTTTAGATTGGTGAGGCTGCTGGAGGCTAGTGGATCCTTTACCTTGTTACAAAAGGTCCTTAAAGCCTGATAAGATGGCTGTTGTCCTTTGTTTCAGTACTCCTTCTCCTCCAACTAACTCCAGAGCTGACTCATAACTGAGTTTCAGCTTTACCCATTCTAGGGCTAACTCATAACTAACTACTCACTACTCACTGACTAGGCCTGAACTGTGGTATATGTAGTGATGCTATCCCCATCTAGTGGTTGATGTATGTACTGCACCCTAAACAGGCTGTTATCAGGGATTTCACAGGATACATGCCTACCGTAACACTGCACACTTGTGGAATGTCCGACTCCCTACACGCGTAAGCTTTGTCAGGAGTTAATGTAGGACAGAATTAGGAAATAGATAAGGGAACCAACCTCTAATGAGGAGATGTATATAATTCATGTGAGCACTATTAGAGTTTTGACGGCGCATGACTGCTTTGGCGCTCCAAGACCTCTCCTTCCGCCCGCGATCCTGCGCTCCAGAGGCTGGTCACGTGGTGCATATGCTCCACGTGATCATGTCATGTGAGCATGGATCACAACTGGCAGAATGGCGGAAGGGGTTCGGGAACCACAAGCAGTCATCCGCACAACTCCAATATACATAACTAGAGAAACTACCTGAATTATTATAATATCTCTATTTATTAGCACCCATTATCATCATACATAATATTAATTACTCCTCTAGTAATTTATAAATAAATCCATTCTGTTAACACTATATCATAATTTATACCCATACACAAAATACTAAGTGTTATAAAAAAATGTATAAAGTGCTGTGGATCAAATAATTAATAATTTAAAAATATGTGCAAAACAAACTCAGGCATTTTTATACCTAATAATGAAAACCAAGGTGCTAATAATATCCTGTGGAAAATAAGTGCTTATGATTTACACCAATGATAAAAGTGTACATGCATTAACAATTCAAATATATAAAGTGCAGTATATACATAATTAGTTGAATATACTAGGTTTAAAAATAAAGGGGGTTATAGAGCATAATAGGTCCAATAGTCCCATTTCAATGTACGGTGAGTATTTTCTTACTAGATTTTCTGGTCCCACCATCATACAACTTTCTGTAAAAGTAAAATTACAGAATAAAAATTATGAAAATTCTAAGTAGTAATTCACAGAAATGCGCATGACTGCTTGTTGTTCCCAAGCCTCTTCCACCATTCTGCCAGTCGTGATCTGTGCTCACATGGCGCGATCACATGGAGCATTCGCACCACGTGACCAGCCTCTAGAGCACGGGATCACGGGCGGAAGGCGAGGTCTTGAGTGCCTGAGCAGTCATGTGCCGACATAACTCTAATAGTGCTCACGTGAATGACATACATCTCCTCATTGGAGGATGGTCCTCTTATCTATTTCCTAATTCTTCTGTCCCACATTACCTCCCGACAAAGCTTATGCGAAATGCACGTAGAGGGAGTTGGACACCCCAAAGAGTGCAGTGTTACTGTAGGCATCTTATAATCATGCTACAATACGGTTTTGGATCGAATAATTATTAAGGGCTGGTAAAAGTGCAGGTCATGACATGGAACATATTCTATATGTATGTTAGATCGTAGTTGTCTGAAAGATTATATATATAGTATATATATATATTTTTTTTTTTTTCTCTTATTAGACAGCTTGCACAATCTGGAATTGTTACTTTAGGATCCAGGACATAGAGCTACTTAGCATGCAGCAGATTAGGGCCATAATTACATTTGATTATTGATTAGACATCCGATTGTAAGAATTTTGACTCACCCCATATCATGTTTATTGGTTAAATATTAAAATACCAAACACTGATAAAAAGATTTTATGGCAATGTTATGGCTACAGAGTCTTATTTGATTTAATGAATTATTTAGGGTAGCTGCTCTCAGTAATTATATGATAAATATTTGTCTAATTGTTCCTGTGTGTATTTACAGGGATTATTCCCTCCAATATGGATCTGAAAGCTAGGGAACGGTCCTGGCAGACACAATATGTTCAAAAATTTGATAAGGGGTTAGATCAAATTTTTAATGGTAGTTCACAGAATCAAAAGGAAATCATGTGCATTTGAGGGATGCGTGTTATAAAGAGATCAAAGTATGGTGGAACAAAGCATCATTAGAAAAATATAAGAGTAAGAAAATAGTCCCAAGAGACCTAAAAATACAACTTTTTCCCAATTTTGAGTTCGATGATGAAAATCTGAAGATTAAATGGGAGGAGACAGGACATAACAAGAGTGTAATAAGGAGGCAATAAAATAATTTTGAGACAAATTTTCAATTGGATTTCTCAAAAAGATATCAGCACACAGAAGGAATGTGGCTGATTATGATCAACAAAATATATAGATGGCAACCTAAATTTCAAAATGGAGGCCGGATATCTAGAACATCATTAATGACCTCGCTAACATCTAGGTTAGGAGAGGCCTCAGGAAATGGAAAGGAACATACAAACTATCAGAATCGACATAATGACAAATGGGAGAATAAAAAATGATTTGGAGGGAAGAGAAAGGTTGATGACAGACCAACATGGGGAAGTAAAATGAGGAAACAAGATCAACCTAAGGTAATAAATCTTTCAGATAATACCTTAACTGATGCACAAAAAATGGTGTTGCTAAAAAGTTTGAGTTTTTCTCCAACCAACCATAAGGATCTCCCAGAAGGCTTGCTTAGCCAAATTACCGGTAGGTTTGCGTCACCTTTAATCATGTAATTACTGTAAATTGGGGACGCTAAAATGAGAACAAAAAAGTCTTTATTCACCATCACTCAATTAAAAATGTTGGGAAGGATATGTTAAAGGCCTCATGCACATGACAGTTGTTTTTAGTGGTCCGCAAAATGGGGTTCCGTTGTTCCGTGATCCGTGTCCATTTTTGGTTCCGTTGTGTTTCCGTGGTCCGCCAGAAAAAAAGGAAGGAAAAAAAAAAGTGTAATTTTAATATCTCCACCCAGGATAATGGAATATATATGCAGGTCGCGGACGCGGATAACAGTCGGATGTGCCTCCGCATTTTTTTACGGCCCCATTGACTTGAATTGGTCTGCGAACAGTTTTTCTCAGACAAGAATAGGACAGGTTATATTTTTTTGACGGACAGTAATCACGGACCACGGACGCGGAGGACAAACGGTGCATTTGACGAGTTTTCCACTGACCCATTGAAAACCAGTGGGTCCGCAGAAAAGCACGAAAAACGGCTCAACGGACACGGAATCAAACAACAGTCGTGTGCATGAGGCCAAACACACAGTAATAAATAGTTTTGAGTGGTAGTAACAAACGTTGCAGGTAATAGACTGAAATAAACCCGCGAAACCCAAATTGCCATTTGCTTCCCAGACTTAAAGTGTGCACAATTGTTACCACTGATAAAGGCAACAACATATTACAGGGTATAGTTCCACCCCATCTGTGCTTAAGAAGCCTATCTTGACAGAACCCGACTGACTGCACAATCAAATCACGTAGCAGTGTGACACATAGACCACAGACCATCCACTATTGCTGCATGTTGGTGCAGCTGGAGTTCGGCTAAACCACACTTCTTAGTCACTCAAGGGTTAAACTAACAATCCCATGAGATTCTCATTTGATGAGATGGTCATTTCAAATGGTTACTACCTATGCTATTGCTCCCTATGCCGTGGCTCAAAGCATTTCTTATAGTAAATCATCAGGAGCCCTACGCAGAAGCATAGTGTAAGCGGTTTTACATTTATCATAGCAGCATCACGCTTCCCCAACGTGTATGGAGGCAGCGCTCCCATCGCAAGGGAAACCATGCCCACCCAGCGTCACGTGATTGGAGGGAGATGGAGAAATCCAACGCGCATCGATTATTCACGCATGCTGGCACAGTAAGTGGGGGACCTCAAGGGGGGAGGGTTTGTTCGACAATTCCCCAAACAAAAATAGGGATCAAAAAGGAGAATATCATAATAATTGCCTCAGATAACTAGTACCATAAAAAGGAGGGACAATAAGAACCAGATTGCAAAATGATGTTAACATGCAGAGAATCAGAGAAGTATTAAGAGGAATAGCACATAATTAGAATGTACAAAAGAAGGAGAAATAGATGGCATACATAATATTTGGTTGCACAATTATCCAAGCTTTGCTGTCACACCAAATGTTGACTAGGTAGGTCAAAGCATAAAAGGATTTCATCTCCCATACTTCTATTGTAAATGATATTGTCCAAAGGCATACACTTCTGCAGGGCATCAGGTTCAAGGGGTGTACCTGTAGAGTGTTACTATAAAGATCTAAAGCCCAGGACTATGGGGAAATGATTATGCAAAGAAATGTAGAGGGGAAACCATAATGACCCCTTGCTATATAGGGTATCAACATACTATTGGGTACATAACAGCACCAGCCTGATTCATAAAAAACAAGCAAAGGATATGTGCTCATTAAAGCCATTGGGAAGTATAGTTTTCAAACGAAAAATCCATTGTGCTCCCTGTTTGTTTTTTTGTTTTTTAAGGAGACTTCGGTCGAGAGTCACCTCCTCTTGGGGATAGCCTAACAACCTCAATGCCCTGGAACATAATTACACCTGAGTCCCCATTGTGGTGTTCGGCCACATGGCGGGCCACAGATGTGTCCACTTTGTTACTGACATCATTGAGGTGCTCCCAATTCTTTTTCTAAACTGTTTTAGGGTTTTCCCACATACTGGACTCCACAGCTGCAAGTGACCAAATACACCAAACCTGTGGTTCTTAAACTGAAAGGTCCTGATGTCATATGTAAGACCAGCACATGTGCTTTGAAAGGTGCTATCCTTTTGATAGCCCCACATGCAATGCAACCACTACATTGGTAAGTACCACACATCGAGCTGGTTATCCAATCAGTATGAGTAATGGGTTCCTGAAAACTATGGACCAGAAGATCCTTTATATTCCTTCCTCGCCGATAGGTAGTCGCTGGAGTGTCACCCACCAAATGCCCAATGCCAGGATCAGCTCGTAAGATTCCCCAGTAATGGGATAAGATCTCCCTCACATGATTATGGGCCTCATCAAATTCTCCAATGATCCGATTCTGATGGTCTAGCATGGGGAGTCAAAAGAGATTCCCTATCACATCCCAGGGCATGCTGGTATCCCTAATTGAGCACTATGGGAGGGTATCCATGGCATTAAAAACGCTGCCTAAGATCTTTGGCAGTCAAAAGGAAATCCTGCATGTTGGTACAATTACAACGAAGGCGCAAATACTGGCCTTTGGAATACCCCGCTTGAGAGCCACTGGGTGGCAACTCTGCCATTCAAGCAAGCTGTTAGTCGCTGTCTTTTGCGAAAAAGCCGGGTGCCAATGATGCCTTTAGAATCTTTATAAATTGCAAGGTCCAAAAACTTAACAGTGGAGTCATGAACCTCAGAGGTGTAATAGAGACCCCAGTCATTAGAGTTGAGATGCCTGACGATCGAATCAAAGCTATTCTTGTCCCCTTTCCCAGGATCAGTACATCATAAATGTACCTCAACCAGAGCACAATTGATGATGCGAATTCAATTATGTTTTCTCCAAACACCTCATCATTCTCCCAACCTCGTCAACCCCCAAATAAAGGTTTGTGTATGTGGGGGCTCCCCATCGCCACACCCTTTACTTGGTGGTAGATTTTTTTATTGAACATGAAATTGTTATTTGTATCAGTTGTAATACCAATTCATTATGGGGCCATAAGTGCACCACCCTTTGTTGTAAAAAGGAGGACACCACTGCACATCCTTTTTCATGTGGAATTGATTTATACAAGGCCTCCACATCCAAACTGGCCAATCGGACATCCATTTCGACCTAAAGGTCATCTACCCTTTTAATACCTTCCATGGAGTCCCGAACATAGGATGTAGCGAAGTGACAAAAGGTCTCAAAATCTGATCTACATAAGTACTTATCGGATGTATCAGACTCTCAGTGCCTGAGACTATGGGTCTCCCTTAAGTGGCTCCAGGCCCTTGTGAATCTTAGGGAGGCCATAGAAACATGCCATATTTGGATGGACAAAAATTCAATTTCTGTTTTGCTAATAAGTCCGGATTGCAGGCCCTGTGAGAGAGTATTGTATTGAGTTTCCCTCGATCTGAGATAGATGGGTTAGAAGGTAGAATGCTGTAGCACATTTGATCATTAAGAATGTTAAGACACATTTTAGTGTATTGATTGTGGTCCAAAATGACCACATTGCCATCTTTATCTGATGGCTTAATTACAATACACGGGTCAGTTTCCAAAGCTCGCAATCCCTCCTTTTCAAGTTCGGATAGATTACTAAACCCAAATTGTTGCCCTTCAAGAGTGCTGAGCTGTTCCACTACCATCCTGAGGAACATATCCATCGGGGTATTGTCACTGATGGGTGGATTCTTTAAGGATTGAGGTCCTATTACCCTCCTCCCAAAGTTCCGCCAGGATTTGTACATGTGTCAAGTCACCATCCTCAATACCCAGCCTTTCACATTGTAATCTGTCGTTTGTAGCAAAAAGTTTTTCCATTTAAATCTACGCACAAACAGATGCAGGTCCTTAACCCATTAAAAAGCTGAAAGGTATTAGTTGGTACAAAGGACAATCCTTTACTCAACACTCTCAGCTCACCGGGAGTAAGAACTCTACTGGAGAGATTGATAATTTGCATCTCATCACACAGTGGTTTACACATTAGCAATAGTGTGACCAACGGATTCTGTGTCAGTCACGCCTCAGATGAGGATGGTTAAGTTTCAAGTTCCAGCACTTTTTTGGTTTGGTATTATAGTCAAAGATCCGCCCTCTCTAAAGTCAGAGGTATCCCAGCCGACTGAGGGGAGATCTAATATCTATGTATAAATATATCAGGGGTCAGTACAGAGATCTCTCCCATCATCCATTTATCCCCAGGACTGTGACTGTGACGAGGGGACATCCTCTGCGTCTGGAGGAAAGAAGGTTTGTACACAAACATAGAAAAGGATTCTTCACTGTAAGAGCAGTGAGACTATGGAACTCTCTGCCTGAGGAGGTGGTGATGGTGAGTACAATAAAGGAATTCAAGAGGGGCCTGGATGTATTTCTGGAGTGTAATAATATTACAGGCTATAGCTACTAGAGAGGGGTCGTTGATCCAGGGAGTTATTCTGATTGCCTGATGGGAGTCGGGAAGGAATTTTTTCCCCTTAAGTGAGGAAAATTGGCTTCTGCCTCACAGGGGTGTTTGCCTTCCTCTGGATCAACTTGTAGGAAACAGGCCGAACTGGATGGACAAATGTCTTTTTTCGGTCTTAAATACTATGTTACTATGTTATTGGAAATACTTCCTCTCCTTTAGTTGGGCAGTAAATCTTTCAATAGTTTGTTGAAATATTGATTCTTTCCTAGAGAAGTCTGGATTACCAGAAAATTTCTGAACCGTCTCAATATGTCCCCAGAGGATGATGGTGTTCTTTTCAAAGACTTTCTTTTCCTCTTCCAGGAGCAAAGTCATCAACCGGAGAGGGGAGTCAATCGACTCCCTCTCCCACTTAGACAAAAACCCGGGAGACCTAATGCGAGACACTGGCATAAGCAGAATCCTTAGTCCCCTTGGTACAGTTTTGAGTTTTAAATAAGTTTCCAATGTCTGTATTTCCCACCACCCTCTCGCGTGATCCTTGTATGCATTAGTCAGTGACTTGAAAGAACTCTAGATGGTTAAGCTCTTAGTCTAAGTAGATAACTGTGCATCAGAAAAAACAAGCTTAGCCTCACTATCCCAGCTAGTAGTATTAGGTCCTTCTGCCAAAAATCCTGCCATCCCTACACGTATATTATTGTAAATTCAAAAGCTCACAGAAGGCTTGCTTAGCCGAATTAGGTTTGCATCACCTTTAATCGTGTAATTACTGTAAATTAGGGACGGTAAAATGAAGACAATAAAGTCTTTATTCCCTATCACTCAATTAAAAAGGTTGGGAAGGATGTGTTAAACACACAGTAACAAATAATTGTCAGTGGTAGTAATGAACGTTGCAGGTAATAGACTGAAATAAGCTCGCAAACCCAAATTGCCATTTGCGCCCCAGACTTAAAGGGTGCAATAGTTACCACTGATAAAAGGCTACAACATATTACAGGGTATAGTTCCACCCCATCTGTGCTTTAGTAGCCTATCTATAACCCGACTGACTGCACAATCAAATCACGTAGCAGTGTGACACCACAGACCATCCACTATTGCTGAATGTTGGTGCAGCTGGAGTTCGGCTAAACCACACTTCTTAGTCAGTTAAGGGGTAAACTAACAATCCCTGCCACTAAATGCTCATTTCAAATGGTTATTACCTATGCTATTGCTCCCTATGCCGTGGGCCGTTTCTTATAGTAAATCATCAGGAGCCCTACAGCAGAAGCATAGTGTAAACTGTTTTACAAATTTACGCCAACCCCCATTGTGTATAGAACGTGAATAGGCCAAAAAAGGGAGACGAGAAGGGGCTCTTAGGTGGTAGCGGATACAGTAGGTCTTAGCTGTTCTTTAGCCGCCCAGGCTGAGTTGAATGTACTCACCTGGATGAGATGCCCTTGTTCCAGGGCCCTCTCTTGCAGGTGAAAGCTGTGGTTGTCTTATCCTAGTGGGTTGATGCTGCCAAGGCTGTCCAATTCAACCTTTAGGCGGGGGCCGTACCACCTGGCTGGTGACTGGTAGGACTATGCAGAAAGTTACTCGTCTGGACAGGAGTCTTGCGACGAGGAGGACCGCGGGCGCAAAAACAACCCAGATGATGTGTAGAAGAACTTTATTTGGAGTGATGACGCGTTTCGGGGTCATGCCCCTTTATCAAGTCTGTATGTTCTTCATCGGGCGCTCGCTATAAGTAGGATCGATGGAGGGTCCCCTTTAGTGCGTGATATATCAGGCGCTGTAAGGCTGAAGCTGGTGGGCTTGCCCGATGACAGCGGCGCTCCCGGCTCACTGCATGTGTGGCGTGCTAAGTGAAAAGACTCCTTTCCAGACGAGTAGCTTTCTGCAAAGTCCAACGTGTATAGAGGCAGAGCTCTGGCACTAGTGCGGCCGTGAAGCGGCCGCCAAAACCCCTCCCATCCAAGCCACACCCACCCATATAGGGAGATCCCCATTGGAGATTGAGCATTTTTGGGATATTAATTAAGATTCAGCTAAAATTCAGGTAGTGTGGGATGCCCTAAGGGCCTTTATGAGGGGAATCTGTGTTAGTAATATTGCTAATTTAAGGAAGAGGTATGGCATCAGTGAGAAAAAGTTAAAAGAACTAGCCGAATTAGCTACACAATCTTTCTATAGGAATAAGAAAATAGGAACTTTTTATTGGAGAAGGCTCAACAGAGGCTATTCTTTAAGGGTCAAAAATATTTCACGGAGTCAGGGAAATCTATTATCCAGAGTGATTTCTAATCAAGAGCAAAAAACATATAGATAATATTCGCCTAATTAATGGTAAAAATAGTTAATGGACAGGATCTTATAGAGAGAACCTTTTGGACCTTTTATCAATTCATATAAAGCAGATACTAATATTACAGATGAAATGATGGACTCCTATTTGGATGCCATCTCCTTCCCAGTTATTACTTATGTTCAAAGGGAAGCGCTTGAGGTGGATTTCTCTATCCAGGAATTGGAAGTGGCAATCAAAGCATGTTCTGGTAATTCCTCCCTGGATTAGATGGATTCCCATATGAATTTTATCGTAAATATAGGGAAACTATTTTTCCTAGGCTTTTCAGGGTATTTGCTGAATCGCTGGAGGATGGGAGTCTAGAAGTATCAATGCCAGAAGCTGTAATAATATTAATCCTGAAAAAAGGTAAGGACCACTTAGATTTGGGGTCATTATTAAATACAGATGTGAAGCTTCTCTCAAGGATTTTGGCTACAAGGCTCTCTAAGGTCATCCTTTCTATTATTCATCCAGACCAGAATGGTTTTATTCCAAATAAGGGTACTAGTGTTGATCAAACACCGAAGTGCTCGGGTGCTCGAGTAGAACAGCTTGGAATGCTTGGGTGCTCTACAGAGCACCAAAAGCACAATGGAAGTCAAGGGGAGAACCAGAACATTAAACCTGGCACCCCCTGCTCTGAGGTGGGGAGGGTGTCTGGTTCACAGGAAAATGTCAGAAATTCAAATGGTTCGGGAACAGCATGGGGTGGATGTCTGGATGCATCTTGGACTCCCAGGTTGCTGCTGGGAACGATGTTATCCGAGTAGTACGCCATTTTTACATACTGACAATAATGTAAAATTTTTTTTTAGGAAAAATGATTTCCTGTATACGCACTGATATATAAAGTGGAAGTGCTGCCAAAAATTACAAGGAAGAGGCACTCTGATACAAGCTACAATCACATAAAGGAGGGCCTCATTCACCTTGTGGTACAATTGTTCAGGTAGTGGGACTCCTACGCTCATAAAGCCTATGCACTAAGTGAAAGGGCTGCCAAAAATTACAAAGAATCGGCACTCCAATACACCCTTTATTACACATAAAGGAGGGCATCATACACACCCTTGAAAAATTATGATTGATGGCTTGCTGGGGACCCTCAAAACATTAGGGGTAAGGGTCTGCTGCTAATCTGACCATCTAAAACATTAGGGGTGAGGGCCTGTTGCTGATCTGACCCTCTAAAACATTTGGGGTGAGGGCCTGCTGCTGATCTGACCTTCTAAAAGATTTGGGGTGAGGGCCTGCTGCTGATCTGACCATGTAAAACATTAGGGGCGAGGGCCTGCTGCTGATCTGACCATCTAAAACATTATGGGCGAGTGCCTGCTGGTGACCCTCTAAAAGATTAGAGGTGAGGGTCTGCTGCTGAGCTGACCCTCTAAAACATTAGGAGTGAGAGCAGCCTAATAAGCATGTTGATAAGATGGAGGAGGAGGACGAGAAAAAGGAAGACTGAACCATATACCCTTTTTTTGTGGTGGAAGGGGTGCATGGGAAAACAGTGTATTCAATACATTATAAAAACACATTTAGAGTGCCTTTATGTTCATCCGCTTTCCTATGGTGGAGTAAGAAGTTAGGGACAATCCAGGCCTTGTTCATTTTGATAAGAGTCAACCTATCAGCATTTTCAGTTCACAGGCGGATGCCCTCATCAGTTATTGTGCCCCCAGCAGCACTAAGGGATCACTGAGGATGCTAACACGGTCTGCTACGTACTAATTCACCATCTTCGAAAACTTTCCCTTCATGGGACACTAGGCCACGCATTAGGGTAAGGGTGCTGGCGAGGTGTCTTGAAACTGTCCCAGGCCTTGGAGAGTGTTGCCCTGCCTCTGTTAGAACTGCTGTGTGTTCCCCTCCTCGGTTGCCCAAGGAACTACATACTCTGCCGCCATCGTTGTCAGCTGGAAATTTTTGGAGCAATTTTTCCACAAGGACCTGTTGGTATTGCACCATTTTGCTAGTCCTCTCCACCACAAGAACAAGAGATGAGAAGTTCTCTTTGTAGAGCATGGGTTGAGAAGGGTGAACAACCAGTAATCAGTGTTGGCCAAAATGCGAATAATGCGAGGGTCACGGGAAAGGCAACATAACTAAGTCTGTCATGTGTGCCAACAGACAAGACTTCGTTGTCCTCATCAGGAGGATGACTCTCAATCTCCTCATCCTCTTCCTCCTCTTCTGCCAATCCACGCTGAACAGATGGAATAAACCTGCTATGGGTACTACCCTCTGTAGCGGAGGCAACCGTCTCCTGATCCTCCTCCTTATAATCATCATCATCCAATTCACGCTGAGAAGACGAACTGAGGGTGGTCTTGCTATTACCCTGTGTACTGTCTTCCTCCCTTTCCACCTCTTCCACATGCAAAGCGTCCGCCTTCATTGAGAGCAGCGAGCGTTTCAGTAGACACAGAAGTGGGATGGTTACGCTGATAATAGCGGCATCGCCGCTCACCATCTGTGTTTATTCCTCAAAGTTGCATAAAACCTCACAGAGGTCCGACATCTATTCCCACTCGTCACTTGTGAAGAGCAGAAGCTGACTGGAAAGGCGATGACCATGTTGCAAGCTGGTATTCCACTACTGCCCTCTGCTGCTCACAAAGCCTGGCCAACATGTGGAACGTGGATTTCCAGCACGTGCTCACGTCGCACAATAGTCGGTGAGCGTTGCCAGACTGGCGGCAGCTGTAGATGACTTTCAGAAATGGGCACACACGCGGCGCACCATCACCAGTAGCTCAGGCAAATTTTGAGAAACTGCTGAACCACTGAGTTGAACACGTTGGCTAGTTATGGTATGTGTGTAAGCTTGCTGAGCTCTAAAGCCACCACCAAGTTACAACCATTATCAGACACAACCACGCCTGGTTGTAGGTTGAGTGGCGAAAGCCACAGCTCAGTCTTGTCTCTTATACCCTGCCACAGCTCTCCAGCGTTGTGCTGTTTGTCACCTAAGCAAATTAGTTTCAGCACGGCCTCTTGCCACTTCCCCACTGTAGTGCTACACTGCTTCCAGCTACTGACTGGTGCTGCAAGATGAGAATTCAGAGGTCGAAGTGGAGGAGGAGGAGAAGGGGGGTTGCAGCCACTAATGTAGGTGGTGGCGAAAATCCTGATGGAAGTAGGGCCCGCAATCCTTGGCGTCGGTAGCACCTGTGCCATCCCAGAGTACAACTCACTCCTGGCCTAAACAACGTTCACCGAGTGTGCCGTCAGGGAAATGTAGCGTCCTGGCCAAAGCACTTGTCCATGTGTCAGTCGTTAAGTGGACCTTCCCAATAATTGTGTTGGTCAGGGCACGGATGATGTTACGGGACACATGCTGGTGTAAGGTGGGGATGGCACAATGGGAAAAATACTGGCGGCTGGGGACTGAGTAACTAGAAATAGCCACCACCATCAGGATGCGGAAAGCCTCAGTGTCCACAAGCCTAAATGGCAACATTTCCAGGGCCAGCAACTTGGAAAGGTGCGCATTTAGTGCTATGGCTGTGGGTGGATTGCTGGGTATTTGCGCTTTTGTTCAAAGGCTTGGGGTATGGACATCTGTACGCTGCGCTGGGACACAGAAGTGAATGTGCTAGCTGATGGTGCTTGCGAAGGTCCAGGTGCAGGGCCGGAGGCATCCCGGCCTGTGTCTTGGACAGGGATTGGCCAGCACGTAACACAGGGAAGAGGAGGCAGTGGTGTGACCAGCAGACACTGATTGTGGATCCAAGCGTTCGGCCCACCTATTAGGGTGCTTTGATGCCATGTGGCGGATCATGCTGGTGGTTGGAGGTTGCAAGTGTTCACACCTCTGCTCATTTTGGTATGGCACATGCTGCAAATGACAATTCTTTTATCGTCCGCACTTTCCTCAAAAAGCGCCAGACTGCGCAATACCTACCCCTTGGCAAGGGAGATTTCTGCAAGGGGTGCTCCGGGGAATAGTTGCAGGCCTGTTTGCAGTGGCCTGCCTTCTCACTTTTTCCACCCCACTGCCTCTTCCAGCCTGTTGCGGTGCTGCGGATCCCTCCTCCTCTGTACTGCTGCCCTCGCTCGGCTTGCCACCTTCCCAGGTTGGGTCAGTGATTTCATCGTCCACCACCTCCTCCTATACTTCCTCACTCTGGTCATCCTCTCACTTTTTCCACCCCACTGCCTCTTCCAGCCTGTTGCGGTGCTGCGGATCCCTCCTCCTCTGTGCTGCTGCCCTCGCTCGGCTTGCCACCTTCCCAGGTTGGGTCAGTGATTTCATCGTCCACCACCTCCTCCTATACTTCCTCACTCTGGTCATCCTCCTGATTTGTTGACTTAACAAGAAAATCACTTATTGACAACTGTGTCTCATCCTCATCATCCACCTCGTGAAACACTAATTGCCATTCCCCACCGTCATCTTCTTCTGACTGTGGATGCTCAAGAGTTTGGGATTCAGTGCACAAGATCTCCTCGTGTCCCTCTTCAAGGGGGCTTGGCGAGAGGCCCAAATCAAGGAATAGAAATGAAAAGAGCTCCTTGGAATATCCGAGTGTGGGATCACTTGTTTGCCAATACTCTCCATAGTGGGAGGAAGGAGGATCAGGGTGAGGATTCCGTTGACCAGACTTCTGGCTACTGAGACTGGACTTTGTGGAAGACATAGTGGTGCTTAACTGACTGGAAGCATTATCTGCTGCAATCCAACCGACCACCTGGTCGCACTTCAAGAGTGGTGTCCTGTGCCTCCCTGCAAACTGGGACATGAAGCTAGGTATCGTGGATGAGTGTGTTTCTTGTGCTATGGCAGCAGGCACAGTATCACGCGCTTAGGGCCATGGCCTCTGCGTGCACCATCAGCAGCACTGCTACTTCCCTATCCCTTACTGCTCGCCTTGAGCATATTAAATGGTATATCTGCTTGCAAGTATGTCACATGTACAGTAGCGCAGGTTTTGTAAGTGTATGCGTAAATAAATTACACTGAATGTCACAGATATTTAGGATGCGTAAACGTTATACAGGAGATGTAGCACAGCTAATGTCGCTGTCAGCAGTGACCAAACAATTGCGCTCAATGTCACAGATATTTAGGATGCGCAAATGTAACACAACAGATGTAGCAGAGCTTGTGTCACTGTCAACACCGGCCAAACAATTGCATGCAATTTAGTGCAGATTGCGCTAATAATATATATTGCAGCCAGATAAAACAACTTTCAACACTAAACCCTGCCTAAAAAATAAATAAATAAACACTATTCCTGTCCCTACACTCTCTTTCCCTTCTGCTGCTGCAGCTCGCCCTGACTAAGAATGAGCAGAGCATGCTCGCCCAACACTAAAGGGTACCCATTATAATCTTCATCGGTTGTTCACGATTCACGAATATTCAGTCTCCCGGGGGGACCTCTTGCTCCATCCTGTCCTTAGATGCCTCTAAGGCCTTTGACAGGGTGGAGTGGAGATTTCTCTGGAAGGTTCTGGGTAGGATGGGTTTTGGAGATAGATTTATCAATATGATTAAACTATTATATAGATCTTCTTCAGCGAGGCTGAATGTTAATGGGATCCTGACATCTGGCTTCGACTTAAATAGAGGCACTTGTAAAGGTTGCCCACTATCTCAATTGCTATTTGATATTTATATCGAACCTTTGGCTTTGGCCGTTAGACAGGATGTTAAAATCAAAGGGTTTGGAACATTAGGGATGGAAGATCGTATTTCCTTATATGCGGATGAGGTCTTATTTTTTAAAGATCATACAGGCACAACTCTTCCAAGACTCATCCGAATGGTTCATTCCTTCGGCAGGGTTTCAGGTCTAGATATAAATTTGTCAGATACTACTCTCATGCCACTGGACTTTGTGCCCTCCAATAAAGTTTAATGTTTGAGTCTTTTCATTATTTGGGTATCACTATATGCCCTAAGATTGAGGATTTCTTACAGCTCAATTTAATTCCATTAATAACAAAACTGAGGTAAAAAATTGGGATATGGCTCCGAATTCCCTTATCTAGAGCTGATAGAGTATCCCTGGTCAAGATGGTGATTCTATACCAACTTCTTTATATTCTTAAGAATTCACCTATATGGATTGAAGACAAGTTTTTTAAACTTATGGAGAGAATTATTAATGATTTGTTGTGGGGAAGATAATGAGTAAGGTTTAAATTGGAATATTTGTATAAACCATTGGAACAGGGGGGATTGAATCTCCCCTGCTTCAAGGGATATTTTATTGCCGCCCAAATATGGTTGTATGATGAATGGCAGAAAAGTGCATTGTTTACGACTTTGGTGAGGAGATCCCCGCATAACAATATATTTACTTTATTAGAATCTGGCCAATTGATAATTCGGGAGCAGGACTATAGAGAGGCCACAAAGTTACTATCTAAGTCTTGGAGCACTATTAGATTATGGTTGGGGGCCAAAGGAGCACTTCAATGCAGTCCTCTTTGGTATAATTCTTATTTGCATGCTCTAAGTGGAATAGCCAAGGATCAGTTTTGGAAAAATAAAGGTGTTTTATATGTTACACAGGTTGTGAAGAATAGAGAGATATTGTCATTCTTGGATTTAGCATAAAGAGTGGATAATTTGTCTTGGTTTAGATATTTTCAGTTGCGATCGGCACTTTCTAAAGGATAAAATCATTGTTAGAGATAGATACCACTACCTTGATATTAAATGAGTTTAATATTTTTCATAGATTATGTCACGCCCCATGGTTTAGTAAACGTAAATTAAGAGATAGTTCTAGGTGCCCACGGTGTGATCTATCAGATGCGGACCACCTTCACATGTTTTGGTCCTGTTTAGGACTAAAACAATATTGGAATGGTATTAATAATTTTCTTATCGATAAAATGAACCGACAGATTCCATTTAAGGTAGAAAGTTTCATATTGGGTGATCTTTCTAAGTTGAGCAGTCATAAATATAAAAAGATTTTTCTAGGTAGAATATTATTTTTGGCTAGACTTTTGGTTACCCGAGTCTGGTTTTCATGATATATGCCAGACGTCAATACATGGATAAATTTGGCTAACAAGGTTAAAAATGAGGAGAAAATTTCATACAAGCAAAGAAATGCTCAAGAGAAGTGGACCAAGATATGGGAGGCTTGGAGGTTTTAAACCTCGATGGTATATTTGTCTTGACTTTCCCTTGTTGTATTTTCCCTTTTTCCTTTTTCCTCTTTCCTGCTTTCTTTTGAGTGATAGTGAGATTTGAGACATATCGCAACGGTGGGGGGGTGAATTAGTGGTTTATGGGAAAAGAAAAGTATAATAACATTGAATTATGATTTTGTACTAAAAATTGAATGGTATTTGTTTTATACTAATAGAGATATTGAAGAAAAAAAATAACATGAGAAGAAGGATTTTAATAAAATGTTGAATACCAATGAAGGAAGGACAGCTTTGGAGATTTTCGAATTGTTGGCCAATGAGAAGGAAGGGGAAAAGGCTTTCCAAACCAACTACATAAAAAAACTAAACTTAAAAAAAAAAAAAAAATCTAAAACGTTTCCACCACTAACAGTTTGCTTGGTGGTGGATTTGTTTATTAAGATGTTATCCAGAGATTTGAAGGAATTATCAAGGAGACATGTCAGAGATAATTTAAGCCCCCAAGAACGTAAAGCATTAAGCGAATAACATTCCCTAAGGCTGGGAACACACCTAAGCGTTTTTGGAGCGGGCGTTTTTGAGCGTTTCTTCGCGCGACAAACAAGCGTTTTCATGGGCGTTTTGCATTTAAGGAGCGCGTTTTTGAGGCGTTTTTGATTGACAGGTTCCAGATCCACTAAAAGGGTCTCCCCTCACATCCAGCTTCCTCCATGTTGGGGCCTAGGATTCTGTGTTGAACCTGGAAGCGGTCTTTTTATGCTGGATTAAATGAGAAAACGCGCGTTCGTATGCGCGTTTTTAAACAGAAAACGCGCATATCTTCATCTTGGAGCGTTCCCATGCATTCCAATGGGTGGAAACGCTTGAAAAAACGCCCCAAAGAAGCTCAAGCACTAGCGTTTGTGTCAGGCGTTTTTCAGCGCATTTAAACGCGCTGTAAAACGCCCAAATGTGTACCATGCCCATAAGGATACATGGCATTTCACATGTTGTGCGTTTACAGCGCGTTTGAATGCGCTGTAAAACGCTAGGTGTGTACCTAGGGTAAAAGGGGTTGTAATAAAACCAGTGGATAGGGGGAAAATATAGTGATTTGGTCTAATCTAAAGTATGAAAAACAGGCATATAAATTGCTGACTGATAAAACATGTTATCAATTATTAACGAATAGTCCCTTGTTACTCTTTCAGGAATTGGTTACCATTTTGGAATGTGCATATGAAAAAAAAATCACAAAAACAACAACCGAGAATAACAATGTTTAAGTAGACCGATTGTGGCAGGTAATGAAGGAATGAGTGAGATGTTATGTAGGTTTAGTGACTTATTTAAAGAAATTGGTAATATAAATTGGTCATTAGAGATACTATGGTTGCCTTAAATCGATTGGAAGGATTTACCATGGAAGAAAATATGTGGATTGCAACCCTAACCAATCTCAGGGCCGCGTGCCTGACCACTCGCAACACCAGCTACCACACGACTCTCATCGTAGCTACTTGCCTGCCTACTAGAGCAAGCAGCGGATCTCTCCTCCACATCTTGGCTGGGCAGTAGCTGCTGACTGTCCTCTAGAAGTTTGTCCTCGGCCTAGCGCGGCATGTGAGTGGACGCAATGCGCGATCTCCCGGGCAAGAATCCTGATATTTCTCCTGCATCCCCTCTAAATCCACCGACCACTGCCTGCCAAAGTGGTTCCCACGTACCTTGGAGCCCAGCAGCCTCTGTAGATCTGCTATGATGCGCCATACAAAGAAAGGAAATGAGGTGAAGGAGAGAGGGCCTGGGTGAAACAAGATGGAATACGAGCTGCGGAGGTGGCAGCGCGGCTTGAACAGTTTGCCCATGTGGACCCTGCGTGCCATCCGTCCACCACTACGGGCACCGCAGTAGATGAGAACTCACCTCGGGGAGACAGTGATGATTGTGGGTTTACTTCCCAGTGGCAGAGAACTCCTCTGACCCGTCTCACATGGAGGGGAGGGAGTACACCAATATGGCTGCAGAGCCTCTGAACCATCCTGGAGAGTCAGTTACTAATATGCATATGCAGGCGCCAGCTAAACCAACAATTTCTGATGTACTTAAAGCAGCTGATAACTGTAGTACAACATTAATCTCTCTGACCACTCAAATGGGTAGCCTGCGTGAAAATGTGTCGTTCCTCAGGCATGACATGAAAAAGGTGTCTGAAAGAATTAAAGCAGTAGAAGACCGCATTAGCTGTCTGGAGGACACAGTTTCTCCATTAAAGAAGGCTGTGGGGACAATTGCACGAGATGTCTCATACCTGCTTAATAAGGCAGATGACTTAGAAAACAGACTTAGAAGAAATAATTTACGGCTCATAGGTGTTCCGGAAAAATCCGAGGGCGCAAATGCTGTGCTATTCTTAGGAAAGTGGCTGACTGAAAAATTTAGGACTGACTCTTTATCCCCAATGTTTGCCATAGAGCGTGCTCACAGAGTGCCATTCAGAGCTCCTCCACCAGGGGGCCCTCCGAGAACACTTCTCCTTAAACTACTACACTTTCAGGATAGAGATACCATCCTGCAGAAGGCGAGAACCCATGAAGATCTCCTGATAGATGGCAACAGAGTGCTCATTTTCCCGGATTTTTTAGCTGAAGTGCAGAAAAGGAGAGCAACATATGTAGAGGTGAAACGCCAGGTGAGAGATAAGCAGCTAATGTACTATATGTTATATCCGGCCAAGCTGAGGGTTGTATCGGGAGGCAAAGTACATATCTTTAAAACTCCCACCGCGGCAGCTCAATGACTGGAGTCTACGCATCAGTCAGCGAATCCTGAGACATCTACGGGATGATTCCTAATTGATGTGATCACTTGTGGGGGTTTGTCCGCCATCCATCGCTCAAACAGCCTGGCAGAATAAGTATATCTTGGACTTAATGTCTTTAGCCTGAAGAGTAGGGCAGAGACGTTTAAGACTCTGTAATTAGTCTTTATTATCTCAGGGTATTGTACACTCAGGAAGGCATACTAGTATATGTTTTCCAAATCGCTATTGATGTCTGTTATCCTGCAGGGGATGCGCATTACTTATTGATTTAAAGTTAGTCTGGGAGGGAAACGAGCTGAAGATAGAACTACTGACCTAAGCACATATTAGCCAGTAGTCCCAATGTTCTCTCCACTCACGTTGCCCACGGTAGCTGGGTATTGTTCTGACTTACTTGTTCTAATCCCCGTGTTATTAAGGGGTATGTGTTTACAGTGTAATGTATACCGCTACATTCAGTACAAGACGGGTTGTTCAAGGCATTCGTTATTTGTCTCTTTTGAAATATAATGATGGGGGTTAATATAATAGGTTGGAACGTGAGGGGTTTTGGTGATGCCTCCAAAGATACGCAATGTTCAATTCAACGAGACAGTTTCAGCCTGCCATTTTTTCTTTCAGAAACTCACTTGACCAAAGAGATGATGGCTATGCTGAAAAGGGCATGGATAGGCCAAGCGTATCATTCTGTGTATTCCTAGTGTAGATAAACATGGTATGCCTGAAATGTATGATCTATCAAGTCACAATATTGTTGATAGCAGTATACATTCCTCCTCCGTATACGAATGAAGTCTTGAAACAAGTATTATCGTTCTTGGAGGCGTCACCGAGTACCCCTTGCACTTGTAATGGGAGACTTTAATATGGTGTTAGATTATGCCTTGGATAGACATAGGGGGAACTGTGACCATAGAAGACAAAGGCCACCTAATATGGCCAAATTACTTATGGAGTCAGGGTGAAGTGATATCTGGAGGATATGTAATCCCAGTACTATGCACTTCTCCTGTTACTCAAGTTCCCATAATTCACTGTCTCGCATAGATTTAGCATTAGGCCCACATTCTATGTTGGAACATGTGCAGCGGATAGAGTATAAGCCTAGAAGCATTTCCGATCATTCTTCTATCAGAGCAGAGTTGCGCCTGGATCCTCACACTATTAAAACCAAAGTTTTATGGAGGCTTAACCCTTTTGGATTACTCTGCTAAAGGATGATGGGGATTGCTCGTGGAAATGCAGGAATTTGTCGTTTAATACCGGATCAACGTCCGCAGCTGTAGTCTGGGATGCTTTTAAAGCTTTTATTAGAGGGATATATATCAGACAGATTTAACGACATAAATCGAAAAATAGAGACTTGTTACAGACAGTACAATCTAAAGTTACAATCACTGAAAGCGCATACTTAGAGACTCCTACATTAGAGAACCGGTCCGCATGGAATGAAGCACAACAGGCGTATAAAGATCATCAAGTTGAATGTGCAGATCGCAAACGATATTTCTGTAAACAGAAAAGGGACATATGTTGGCCACAGTTATCAGGGCCCAACAGGGAACCCCTTATGTGGGCTGTCTACAAGCCGCTACAGGTGTTACTTTTTCAGACAGCCAGGACATTCTGAGAGTGTTCAGCAATTACTATAAAACACTATATTCCACCAGGTTATAGCATAGTGATAGTGAGTTTAAAAACGTCCTTGCCTCCCTAAGCTTATCAGCTTTAACAGCAAAGCAGAGGGACAGTTTGGATGCGCCTCTTAGTGCGGAGGAACTTGTGGAAGCGGTGAAAGGGCTCCCAAACGAGAAAGCACCTGGGATAGATGGGATCCCGGGGGAATTTTTGAAAAAATATGCTGACTTTGTTTTACCACACCTTCTTACGGTATTTGAGCAGGCAGCATTATTAGGCAACTTGCCACACACCATGGGTGAGGCCATTATAATTGTTCTGTCCAAACCAGGTAAAGACCCCACAAACCCAGATTCATATAGACCCATCTCGTTCCTGTGCATGGATGTTAAAATTTTGGCCAAAGTACTGGCCAGTAGGCTGACTACTGTCATTCTTAGCTTGATTCATAAAGATCAGGCTAGCTTTATGTCGGGAAAGTCAACAGCCATTAACATTAGGCGATTGCAGCTTAATTTACAGATGTCTAAAAATCTTTCAACAGCGTCGAGTGAAAGTTCTTATGGGGGGGTAATGGAGAAAATGGGTTTTGGACCTAAGTTCATGTCTTGGGTTAGACTATTATACGACTGACCAAGAGTACGGGTGCGCTTTAATGGGCTGTTATCAGAACCATTTGCCTTAGAGAGGGGTACGCGTCAAGGCTGCCCCTTATCGCAAATGTTTTTTGCGTTAGCCATAGAACCATTAGCTCAAATGATACGCGATGACCCTCAGGTGACGGGTCTCATTTATAGCATTATAGAGTTAAAAATAGCACTTTACGCCGATGAGATGTTACTCTTTTTGGATACTATTTCCCACTCTATACCATATGTGATGAGGCTGATAGAAACTTTTGGCTCCTATTCAGGACTTGCTATAAATTGGGACAAGTCGGTTGTGCTCCCCATAGACCCTATATCTCGGGCAGTATGGGACAGAATAACCCCCTTACATGTCAATGTTTCTTTCAAATATTTGGGGATAATAATCTTTTATAAAGTGCAGGTTATATTGCATTGAACTTAATTCCATTATTAGATAGAAGTATACAAAAAGTGAACAACTGGTGTAAGCTACCGCTTTCGATTACTGGTAGAGCCAATTTGGTAAAAATGGTACTCATGTCTCAGCTTCTTTATGTACTCCATAATTTGGCCCAATTTGGATACCAATGAAGTATTTTTACAAAATTCAGGGCCTATTCAGATCCCTGATTTGGAATAAAAAATCCCCAGGATTAGATTAGAAACTTTACAGAGAAATAAAGATAATGGGGGACTAGCAATCCCTAACCTATGGTTATATTTCCTGGCTTCACAAGCTCAGCAATTTCAATCATGGGGTATTGATGGTGGTATTAACCCTGTTGGAACCTTAGTATCATATCTATTGGGAGGAAAACCACCGATTTATATTCTGGAACTCAGCTCAGACACACAAAATTTCTGAAATATCAGGGTGCACTACAGTCACTCCTCTTTGGGATCATAATGATCTGCCAGAGGTAAAGAAGTTAGTAGGTTTTGGGATATGGGAGGATAAGGGTATACATTGGTTATCACAGATGTATGTTAATGGGATGTTTAAGAGTTATGATCAACTGCTCTGGTAGCACAAGGAAAGGTAACGGATCTAATATAGTAACATAGTATATAAGACCGAAAAAGACATTTGTCTATCCAGTTTGGCCTGTTTCCTACAAGTTGATCTCGCGATAAAGACATCCTTAATAGCTGATCAAGTTAGAAAAGGAGGAGATACTAAAGGGGTGATTTCTGCATTTTATAAAATTCTGCTTTCATTTTATAAGGACTATTTCCCATTGAAGGTAAAAGATAAGTGGGGTGCAGATATGGGGCCTCTGGCCAACTTTCAATGGTTAGAGGTGTTAGAGAAAGGCCCTATGCTATCATTGTGTGAACCACAAAGAATATCACAATTGTACCTAATACACAGAGTGTACAGAACCCCCATGTTCCTTCACAAGTTGGGCTTGCGAGATACCTCTCAGTGCCCGAAATGTGCTGTTCCAGATGCACACATTATGCATATGTTTTGGGAGTGTACGGCGTTGGGCCCCTTTGGAGGGATGTTTTAGATATTATATTTGAGGTCTATAAGGTCAGACTTCAAGCTGATCCACTTATATGTGTGTTAGGTCTCCTACAGGATGATTCTGTAGAGGGCACAACTATAGGTATCAGCAGAATATTGTATAATGCCAGGAAAATGATAGCCAGATATTGGATAAGCACTGATGTGTCTACCAAGAGGGAATTTATTGCTTGCATGAATGTGATCATTGAAATACAGAGGGAGTATATACCAAAGAGGTACCATTAAAAATGTGATTCTATTTGGGGATCATGGATAATGACACCGGGTCTACCATCTGGGCGACTTCTGCTTACTAACATGAGGAGGAATATTCTAGGATAAGAGAATAAAGGAAAAATACCATATGGTTGTCATCAGTATATGTATATTGTTATATACACTGGTATTGAATGTTGGAGACGGGAAAGTATAGCAGATCATATTTGAGTTGGTGCGGTTCAAGTGGGGAGGGTGGAACTAGTATTACATTTATTTATGTACATATGGCATTTCTCATTTCTGTATCCCCTGAATTGGGTTTAATTTGAAATCTTTGGTTATGTACATTGATACCTTTGTACCTCAGTTGTGTACGTGTTTTGTATACAAATAATAAAAAAGATTTGATTTAAAAAAGAAGTTCGTCCTCGATGAAAAGCAGAGCAGAGCCAACAGCATGCAATACTTCCCAAGCAGAAGGAACAGAAAATGAAAGAGGCAGGTTCAGGACAGGTGGGGTCACAGAGTTTGTTCCTGGGCCATGCCTACTAAGCGTAGAGTAAGAGGAACCTACCAACTCCTGGCTGGGGGTGTCTGATGCCACTTGAGATGATGTTGAAGACCAAGTCAACCATTCAAAGACAGCTGGCGTGCTGGTCAAAACACAACTGCTGCATGACACTGGCAGCTGTGGCCTGTCACTTTGGCTGCTGCTACCACCCTCCTTCTTCTGCTGCTACTTCTGCCAGCTTCAGGAACATTTTGGCCACTGCCCATTCCCTTTAGAAGGGCCTGACACCTATCTGTCAGACATACTGTACTGTAACTGTAAGGATAAAATAGCAGTGGTTTTAGGGTGCAATTTCACCCCTGAAACAAGGATGAATGGATGTACTTATATATAAGAGAACGTGAGCACCCTAAAATCTGTAGTATTAGGCCATAATTTTACCCCAGAATCAAGGATGAATTGATGTACTTTTATATTAAAAAAAAATAATAAACACCCCAAAATCTGTATAATTAAGCTGAAATTTCATCTCAATTAGACAACCAAGGATTAACGGATTGAATTATATATAAAAGAACACAAACACCCTAAAATCTGTAGTATCCTTGCAATTTTACCCCAATTACACAATCAAGGATTAATGGATTGAATTATATATAAAAAAAAAACATGTATTAAAGAATGCAAACAACCTAAAATCAGTATGCTTTTTAAAGGGAGTCTTTCACCCCAAAAAAACATTTTTCAACACTCACATCTTTCTCTGCAAAATTGCCCCCAGATTAAAAAGCTTCTTACCCTATTGCTGTACCTCCTACCGATCTTCATAAAATCACTTTAATTGCAGATGTCAATGACAGTTGAAGGTGCCCAGTGGCGGCGTCATAACGGCCAGTGCCCAGGCCGCACGCTCATCTTCATAACTTCAACTGTGATTGACATCTGCAATTAAAGGGAGCCTTTCACCTCAAAAACCCATTTTTCAACACTCACATCTTTCTCTGCAAAATTTCCCCCACATTAAAAAGCTTCTTACTCTATTGCTGTACCTCCTACCGACCTCAGAAAATCACTTTAATTGCAGATGTCAACCACAGTTGAAGTTATGAAGATAAGCGTGCGGCCTGGGCACTGGCCGTTATGACGCCGCCACTGGGCACCTTCAACTGTCATTGACATCTGCAATTAAAGTGATTTTATGAAGATCGGTAGGAGGTACAGCAATAGGGTAAGAAGCTTTTTAATCTGGGGGCAATTTTGCAGAGAAAGATGTGAGTGTTGAAAAATGTTTTTTTGGGGTGAAAGACTCCCTTTAACTCCAATTAGTCCAGCAAGGTTAAATAGAATACCTCCTATTAGCCAGGGTTTACACTGTTCAATTGGTCCCTGCTCTCTTCCTTATAGTGTGCATAATGCCTCCCTATTACATCCCTACACTATCACTTAGCTGTCCCTGAATTGTTCAATAGTAATATTTTGAGAATAAATTGTTTCCCAATCACTTTCCCTAGTGCCTGTAATGTCTCTCCCTGCACTAAGTTCACTGAAAAATGGCGGAGACCAGGGATAAGGAAGCTTTTTATAGGGCTGTGACATCACAGGGGCTGGATAGCTGTTGATTGGCTGTCTGCATGGCATTATGGGTTCTCCCTCGTTCCCGGTCTTCTTACTGCCTCTTTCTAATATGTACAGCAGTTATGTTAGAAAAATATGATTCGCTACCACAAAGCGCTAGGAAATTCGACTTTGGGACGAATCAAATTTTTCCTGATATTCGGATTGAATTCCACTTTATCAACTTCGATTCTCTCATCTCTAATCAAAATACACTAGTAAGTGCCTCATATTAAGGTTTTCTACATGATAAATACCATTTGTTGAAGTGGGATAACCCTTTTAAGCTTCCATTTGTGCTTGTTTCTTGTGGAGCCACTGTTGATACAGTTTCTCGATATTGGCTATAGGTTGTCATTATATTGAATATTAGCAATGTTTGCAATTTATGCACATGCACTTCACACACCAATCTCTCTGTCATCCTTGGTATTCCAAGTAATTTCAAATGTGACATCAGATCTAACAAAAAAGTTGGCTCAAAGTCATTGCATTCCATAAATGCCTGAAATAACTGCTATATACGGCAATTAATTAAGGATAAGACATAAATAATGAATGAGAGCTATCTATAACATTATCTAAAAGTTTATAGGATTTTTTTATAGGATATTAATTTCCCATATTACAATCCCTGCTTAACAGATTATAATGACAGTGTCAGCCCCGGTAATTTTTAAAAGGGATTTTGCAATAGCTCAAAAACTAAACCTCTTGCCTAGTGTTTCAGTAATATACTGTATCAGCCAGTTACGTTGTGATGTCTTTTGTTTTGTACATGAACCCTATGAATTTGTAAAGCGCTGCGGAATATGGTGGCGCTATATAAATAAATATTATTTGTATTAATACAAAATTTTTCATATGTCCTAAGGACACTACTGGATGGTGCCCTGGTTCCATAATCTAGAGAAAGGAACAGATTTGTTCCGGCTGATTGTGAATATTGCTCTGGTGTTTCCATAGTTTAGTTACAAGTTTACAAATTGGGAGAACACCCTTTCTTCAGAATCCTGTTAGTTTATTGTCTTTTGCAATATTCAGACTATTCCATCTGTCAGCAGAGCCTGTATAGTGGCAACACATTGGCCTACATTTACTAATGTCAATGCACCTAGACACAAAATTTGGCACAATTTGCTGCAGCTAGTTCTTAGTTCTCTGGACCTAGCTCAAGACGATGATGTGGCTTGCTGGAAAAGGGTGTGACCTCATGTTAAGGGTGATGTGACCTAATATGCGACATTCAAAACTGTTCCACAATTCTGAGGTAAAATTCTGTCTCAATGTAAAGCAAGCAATAGTTGGTAGAGTTAAAGAAAAGTATCTATCCCTGCAGCAGATTTATAATCCAGTCTGAGCCCCTGTGATAAATCTGGTGCAGGTCTAGACACTGGGGCATAACGATCACAGTCACATAGGGTGTGACCGGGCCTGACAGGGGCCCGGGCTGAGGGAAATGAGCGCTTCCACATGTCTCTACATTCATCTCTATAGACGCCCTAGGGACGACAATACAGATGATTGCTGCGGCAGGGCAGGTGAGAGGTGTCTCCCTTCCCCATTCCTCTGATAGGCTGTAGGCCTGAACCAGGCAGTGTACAGCTAAGGATACAGGCCAGAAGAGGCCTGCACCGCATCACTGCCAGAAGCATGGAGGTAAGTATATGCATTTATTTTTCTTTGGCACAATGCTGTAAGGTGCACTATGGGGGCACTATTTAGGATAATTCGTTACTGGTACATTATGGGGGGCAACTATGGGGGAGGGGAAGTGAGAAGCACTATGGAGGCATCTACTAAGGGCGCTAAGAAAGGGCATTTATACTGGCACATTATGGTGGACACTATGGGGGCAACTTATACTGGCACATATTATGGGGGCACTATGGGGAGATTAGCTTAACTGGGGGCAAGAGGGGGTATTTTTTGTACTGGCACACAGAACTTGGTGGTGCAGGTGTTGGGCTGACATGATGAGGAGGCGGTAGAGGAGGAACCGGAGTAGGAGGCAACGAGAAACGTCCAGCAATCCTCGGTGGCAGTAAGACATGCACCATACCGCTGTCCTTCTCAGGCCCAGCCGCCACTACATTTACCTAGTGGGCAGTTACAGAGATATAAGGTCCCTGCCCATTCTTACTGGTCCACGTGTTGGTGGTTATGTGGACCTTGCCACTGATGGCGTTGTGCAGCGCACACCTGATTTTTTTCCACCACTTGTTTACGCAGGACAGGGATCGCCCACCTTGGAAAGTAGCGGCGGTTGGGAACCAAGTACCGTGGGACAGTTGCCATCATTACATTTTTAAAACTGTCCGTCTCTTGCGTGGTGGCAGGTGCCCCTGTTGCTCCAGAGGGGGAGAAAGAGGCCGAGACCGTAGCAGAAGAGGGAGCAGGAAGAGCTTCTGATCTTTCTGGTTCTTGAGGTGTCTACTCCACTGCAGCTCGTGCTTCGCTGTTAGATGCCAGATTATGCAGGTGGTGCTCAGGCTGAGAACATTTATGCCTCGCTTCAGGCTCTGACTGCACAGCGTGCAAACCAACCATGTCCTGTCGTCAACACTCTGCCTGAAAAACTGCCCCACCAGGGAACTCCTTTGCGCTGGCTTTGGTGTGCTATGTCTCTTGGCACATTGGGCACTAGCAAGCGTACTGACTGGGGACGGCCGCTCTGCTTTTGCACCCTGCTCCCTCTTGCGTGCCCCCTCCTCTTCCTCCGAACTGCACACGTAACTGGCATGATCTGGATGCCATTTGAGGTCTAGGATCTGATCATCCTCCCCATCATCTTCCACCCACTCCTCACCCCTGCCCTCCTGGCCGGTCTACACACTGCAGAAAGCCCCAGCAGTTGACACCTGTGTTTCATCATCAGAAACATGCTGCGGTGGTTCTCCCACGTCCTCATCCTCAAACATACAGTAAGTGGTTGGACATCAGTGCACTCAATCTCTGTCACTTCTGAGTCAAGGCTAGGTGGATGGCCCACGAAAACCCCACCAGCAGTCATTAAAAGCATTTGTTGCTGATATATGTAATATGAGATGTAATAAAATACTACTTTTAGGATAAATTTGGCTAAAATCCTCTTTGCATTTTGTGTGGTAATGTTAGGTAACAGCAAATTACTGGAAAGAAATGTAGGTACATTAAAGATGAACTGAGCTCTGCTGAAGCCTCAGCACTGTACTTTGGTGCTCTCTTGTGGACATTCATTAAAATAACATTTGATTTCACTGAAAATCTGCAGTAGCTCTGTATTCCATTATTGATTATTGATATATATGGCTATTTTATCAGTCATTGGTGATTTCCACCACGTTGCAGCAATTCTCAACTGTTGAGCTGTCCTTATGCATGAGATAGCTGTAGGCCTACATTTATTTAACATGACTCTACCATGAACATATATCATACCTCACAACTTTAGAAAATCGCAAGGACGGACAATACGTGCAGCTCGCCCTGCACTTCCAGCAGCAGGCAGGATACCGTCACACATCCCTTTGCTGTATAGGAGGAGTGCACACACAGGCTAATGCCCGGCCGGCACCACTCCACCTACACAGCCCAGCAGTGAGATGTCTGACCTCATCCTGCCTGCTGCTGGGGAGTACCAGCAGCTGAGCTCAATGGTGAAGCAGGGTGCAGGCAGCATCCTGCTTCACCATTACAGGCAACTGTCTTTGCGTCCTATGGAGGCATAGAAAGCTGAGTGCGGGACATACATCAGCTGTTCCTGTACTGCGGGACAGCCACTGAAACCTGGGACTGTCCTGCCAGATCCGGAACAGTTGGGAGGTATGCATATATGCTTGACTTGGCCGAGGGTGAATGTTTATTTAAGGGTACTTTCACACTTGCGTTATTCTTTTCCGGCATAGAGTTCCATCAAAGGGCACCCGGATCCGTCTACAAATGCTGTCAGTTGTCACAGCTCCGACGACGGAACTACCTGCCGGATCACAGGAGCGCAAGTGTGAAAGTAGCCTATATAAGGGGAGAAGGCATAAAGGATCAGTCATGTTGACATGTAGTATGCCTCTTCCCTCTTTTAACCAACATCTGCTGGGGAAATTTGGGAGGCCCCATACACATAAGGCTAGATGCACACGTCCATTAAACCCGGACGTGACCAGTCCGTGGTAACCAGGACTGGATTTCTTCTTTACAGAAGGAGTGCAATCCCCACCGCTGCAGGACAGTAATACATTGGTATGATCTATACCAGTGTATTACTGTCCTGCAGCGGCGGCAGGGAGTGCACGGCGTCATAGCAACCAATGACGCCGTGCGCTCCGGCTGTAAAGATGAAATCCAGTCCTGGTTACCACGGACTGGTCCCGTCCGGGTTAAACGGACGTGTGCATCTAGCCTAAGATATAGTTAAACTGCCAAAGTCAGAAAGTTCTCTTTATTTTTATTTTATGTGTCTGTCAAGTGTAAGGATACCATTGCAACCTCTTTTTCCTCTGGTCCTGAAGTCCAGGGTGACAGCTGTCATCTACACTGATGCAGTATTCTCAGGGCAGGAGAAGGGTATAATTTGAAGACGTGTTGACAGAGCATTGTCACCTCTAGACTGATGCACTGTAGCATACCACCAGCTGTGAGAGGAACGCCGTTAATTCACTCATAGCAAGCCAGAGCTTACAACTGGTAAAGAAGTGAAACACTAAGTTTACTAAAAAGCTTGACTAATTTTTCATTATATAGTGATAAATGTTTATTTGAATAAAAACAGGAAACAGTGGCTTTCTCTGATAAGACTGTCAGAATGCAGCTATTATCTCACCACCCCAGGTCCACTCACGGTACCTCTAGTAAAGTACTGATTTTGCAGGAAAAAGCCCCAGCCAGCCAGGCATTTCCCTGCATGTAGTATTAAGTGGCAGCCATTCAGACGACAGTTTTTTTTTTTGTGGCGACTTCAGAAATAGCTCAAATCGCGACCTCGGAAATAGTTCAAATAACAGTTTTTATTTTGTCCAAAAGCAGTATCAACAAAAAAATGGCTTACTTCAGCATGTAAACACAAAAAATATACAGTCCATGTAAACTTGCCTGACTCACAGTCCTCTGTAGTTCCTGGTTTCCACCACCAGCATGAGGGGGAAGAAAGACTTGGTAATAGCAGAATCTCTGCTGAAGCAACTCCACACAGTTGTACACGCAGTCTAGCACACTTTCAGACTGGGAACCACAACCAAAGCTCTCCTTGGCTTCCTGGCTTATATAGGCCAGCCAAAAAACCTGGCCTGGATACATGGGAGTAGTTATCCCACCCTGCTCTTTGACTACTCCAATGAAACCCGGCCCAGATCTGCTGCCGCCAACAGATAAAACCAATAATAACAAGTGTCAGTAACCTAGGGTTACTGACAAAGCAGTACCGGTTCATTTCTCTAAGGCTAGGCCCCTCGGTGACACATATCTTTCATCCACTAGGGCACCTTGTGCCTTCTCACATACCCTATCCCCCCTCTGTTCAGTTCCGGTGGCTTTGGCATCTTCAGCCGCCAGACTGTGTACCCTTGACAGGGCATCCGCATTCCCATGCATCTTGCCCAGCCTGTGTACTACTAAGAAGGAATCTTGAAGTGCAAGGAACCAGCAGATAACTCTGGCATTATTCATCATCTTCTATCGTATGCACATAAGTGGGGCATGGTCCGACACTAACCTGAACTTCCTTCCCAACGGTTAGCACCTGAGGGAGTCTAGTGCCCATTTTATGGCCAGACACTCCTAAATGATGGCATAATTCCTTTCTGCTGGGGACAGTTTTCTGCTAAGGTTCCCTACCTGAGACATGACTGCACCTAGACCCACATCAGAGGCATCGGTCTGGACCACAAACTCACACAAGAAGTCTGGGGCTATCAACATGGGTTGCTTACACAGGGCCTGTTTAGGTCCTGAAAGGCCCTCTCAGTCAGGGAACCCCTACTCTGCGAACCTGGGGACGAACCACCGATAGCATCCCACAATTCCCAGAAATGCCTTGAACTGCTTCTCGGTTTGTGGGCGTGGCTAATTCTGAATGGCCTCTACCTTATTAAGCTGGGGTTTAATCTCCCATCCCCGATTACATATCCCAGGTATCTTGTTTCTTTCATCCCTAGGGCACATTTCTTTGGGTTAATCGTAAATCTGGCGTTAAGGACGGCCTGAATCTTTAAGAGATGGCTTTCCCAGTCATGGCTAAAGATGACAATGTCATCTAAGTACGTCATCGTATACTCCCTATGGGGCGAAGAACTTGATCCATTGCCCTCTGGAAGGTGGCGGGGCCCCCTGCAACCCAAACGGCATTTGTACATACTGAAATGACCCCTCAGGCGCAGAGAAAGCAATCATCTTCTTAGCCTCTTTTGACAGTGGGATCTGCCAATATCCCTTAGTGAGATCTAAGGTGCTAATATACCTCGCCGGCCCTTGTCGTTTGACCAGCTCATCAACCCTGAGCATGGGGTAGGCATCAACCATGGACACCTCCATCACCTACAGCTCTATCATTCTCCGGACCTCTTTGGAAATGACCTCCCGGCGGGCTTCAGGGATCCTATACGGCTTTAAGTTCACTCGTACTTGAGATCCATGAGGATCTCATGTTCTATTACATTGGTACATCCGGGGTTTCCATGAAGAGATCTTTATTCCTCTGCAGCAGTTCCCTACACTGTTGTTTTTGGAAGGGGGATAAAGTCTCTGAAATTTTAACAGCTTCAATGGTGGACTCTGGTTGAGTCACCAAGCAAGAAGCCTCGGGATGGTCTCTCTCCTTTCAGGGTTTGATCAGATTGACATGGTAGATCTAGGAGGGCTTTCTCTTCCCTGGCTTGTGTACCCTATAGTTGACCTCCCTACCTTTTCGACTCCATCTCGTAGGGACCCTTGCTCTCGACCAGGGGTGCACAACCTTTTCTGGTCGGAGGCCACATTGTCAGCCTGAACCAATTCCAAGGGCCAAAAATAAAACTTAAAGGGGTATTACCAACTAAAATACTGTATTTTTGGCATATTGAACATACAGTATACACTATAAATGTCTACTTACAGTTCTAGGACTCCCATCTAATAGGAGAATACATGAAAGATATAAGTAAGAAGCCATAAGACATAGACCTACATGTCTTTTACCAGATGTTTGGGGGCCACACAGAATGGTATCGAGGGCCGCATGTGGCCCCTGGGACGCAGGTTGTGCACCCCTGCTCTCGACAGTGGGGACTAACACTAATACACAATCTCCCAGATTAAACTGTCTCAGACGGGCGGACCTATTTTAGACCCTGGCCTGTGCCTTTTGTGCCTGAAGTATATGCTCCTTTACAATTGGCAACACCTTCGACATCCTCTCCTGCATCTGGGCTAAATGCTCTACTACACTTTTGTAGGGCGTAACCTACCTTTCCCATGTTTCCTTTGCCACATCCAAGAGACCTATGGGGTACCTGCCATACAGTAATTCGATGGAGAACAACAAATAGGGGCTACATGCTCTACTACACTTTTGTACGGTTTAACATCACTTTCCCATTTTTCCTTTGCCACATAACAAAGACCCCTGGGACGCCTGCCATACAGTAATCCAAAAGGTGAAAACCCTGTGGAGGTTTGGGGCATTTCTCTAATGGAGAACAACAGATATGGTAGAAGACAACCCCAGTCCTGTCCATCCTTCTCTACCACCTTCCACAGCATAGCCTTTAGGGTCTTATTAAATCACTCCACGAGGCCATCCGTCTAAGGATGATAGACCGATGTGCGCAACTGAGTGACTTAGGACTTTAAAAAGTTCCTTCACCACCTTTGACATAATAGGGGATCCATGATCTGTAGAAATCTCCTTGGGAATCCCTATGCGAGAAAAGACATTGTCATGGACGTGGTTTGATCTAACATGTTTTCCGTTTGGATCAAATGATGTCTGTGTTGTTTCTGGTGCTTGCCACAACTTCTTTCCCCAAGTTGGGCTAATAGGGTCATTTGACCTTCTCTATAGTTGCTTCTCCCACAATGCTATGTGGTTTATAGCTTCTGTTTGGACCTTTGGATAGATTGTGGTTGGATCTCGGCTGAGTTCCTGGTGCTTCCATTGCTCCTTTGAAGTTAAGTCTTTCCTTCCCCTTTTGTATTTTGTTTGGGTTCTGTGTTTTGCATTTCCCTTTTGTTTGTATTTGCCTGAAAGAGACTCCTTTTCGTCCTTCTCTTTGGAGGAACAGGTAGTTTCGCCCCTTCCTTTAGTACCACGGTCCTATAGGGCTTGAAAGGACTCTAGGTATTCCTGCGTATGAACTCGCCTACCTTTGGGGTCTGTTCATACTGGAAGTCAGTCAGGATTTTGGTTAGGGTTTTTACTAGGAGGTGTCCATTTTCCTTCCCTAGTTCTCAGGCCTGATTCCCTGTTCCCCCTTCCCTCCTATGCTCAGTGTGGTGTTTTCCTCCCACACTGAAGCGTGACATTATAAACCGCCAAAACTGTCATTTTTGTTTGTTTGTTTGTGTGCAGCCATGGATCCTATTGCTGCACTGGCAGGTCAGCTGCAAGGGCTATCTTTGGAGGCAGCTGACCCCGCATGACCGTCTCGCAGATGCAGAGAATCACAGGCTGTTGGTCCTGGTGGTAGTGGTGGAGACCAAGCCTATCTGGAGCCTAAAATTGGCAAGCTAGACTAATTTTGGATTGGGGTTTATTGCATTGACAATTGTCTGAATACATCTTTTTCTGTTTTAACTACTAAGACATTACCCTCTTTTATATCTGATTTCACCGATGTATTTTCTGAGAGTGGATGCCAGGATTTACCTCCGCATCGGGAATATAATTGTCCTATCAACCTCATTCCTGGAGCTAAGTTGCCAAAGTCTCGATTGTACTGTATAACTTTTCTGGACCTAAAAGACTGGCCATAAGAGAGTATATTGCCGAGAGTTTGGCTAAAGGACACATAAGACCTTCCAAATCTTCAGTTACAACAGGGTTCTTTTTTGTTAAAAAAAAGGACGGAGGTCTTCGGCCATGTCTGGATTTCTGTGAACTCAATCGGATTACTGTACCTGATCTTTATCCTCTTCCGTTGATTCCCGATTTGTTTAATCAGATTGTTGGTGCCAAGGTGTTCTCCAAGTTGGATTTAAGGGGGGCATATAATCTGGTTAGGATTAAGGAAGGGGATAAATGGAAGACGGCTTTAATACTTCTGAGGGGCATTTTGAGAACCTAGTCATGCCTTTTAGGTTGACTAATGCTCCTGCAGTTTTCCAGCATTTTGTGAATGACATTTTTCATCACGTTGTGGGGAGGTTTGTAGTCGTGTATTTGGATGACATTCTAATTTATTCTCCAGAGGTGGAGATACATCAGGATCACGTTAGACGGGTGTTACAGATCCTAAGAGATAATAAATTATACGCAAAATTAGAGAAGTATGTTTTGCTATACACGAGCTGCAGTTTTTGTGCTACCTGCTGTTATCTTCAGGTTTACGAATGGATCCAGAGAAAGTCCGTGCTGTATTGGACTGGGATCGACCCGAAAATCTGAACGCTCTTATGCGGTTTTTAGGGTTCACCAACTATTAACGAAAATGTATTCAGAACTATTTGACAATAGTAAAACCCTTAATTGAGATGAATAAGAAAGGGACAGATGTTTCAGTGTGGTCTGATTCAGCGTTGTGAGCCTTTTCTGCGATTAAGGAATGCTTCTCTTCCGCCCCAATATTGGTGCAGCCGGATGTATCCCAACCTTTCATTGTGGAAGTGGACGCGTCCGAGGTGGGGGTAGGAGAGGTTTTATTGCAGGGCCCGTCACCTGGTAAATGGCGTCCATGTGCCTTTTTCTCTATAAAACTCTCTTCCGCAGAGAGAAATTATGATGTGGGGAACAGAGAGATACTGGACATTAAGTTGGCTTTTGAGGAATGGCGTCATTGGTTGAAAGGGGCGATTCATCCGATCACAGTGTTCACAGATCACAAAAACCTGGCATACCTGTAGTCGGCTAAACGACTGAACCTGAGGCAGGCCAGATGGTCTTTGTTTTTCACTAGATTCAATTTCACTGTCACCTATCGTCCTGGGGTTAAGAATGTCAAGGCAGATGCCTTGTCACATAGTTTTCCTGGAGGTGGTGATTTTGAAAATCCAAGTCCCATACTGTTGGAAGGGGTGGTGATATCTGCTCTTTACCCTGACCTAGAGGTGAAGGTGTTAGAGGCCCAAGGAGATGCACCATATTCTTGTCCCTCTGGGAAATTGTTTGTGCCATTGGAATTGCGTGTTGGAGGAACATTACTGTACGGTTCTTACAGGACACCCTGGGAGCAGATCCATTGCTGACCTCATTTCTCGTAGATTCTGGTGGCCGGGGTTGCGTAAGTGTGTTGAGGACTATGTGTCAGCCTGTAGTACCTGTGCACACGCTAAGGTGACACATACACGGCCTTCTGGATCTCTACTCCGTTGCCCATCCCGTCCAGACCATGGACTCATTTATCCATGGATTTTATCAAGGATCTACCTATTTCTTCAGGAAAGACAGTTATTCTGGTGGTAGTTGATCGCTTTAGTAAAATGGTGCACTTTATAGCATTGCCGGGCCTACCTAATGCTAAAACAATTGCGCAAGTGTTTGTTGACAACATTGTGAAACTACATGGCATTCCCTCAGTTTCTTTCCAGATTCTCGAGAGCTTTCTGTACTCAAATGGGGTACAATCGTAGGCAGGAATCTACTGGGAAGTCCCCGCTTTTTGGGGCATATGGGTTTCAACCGCAGTTTGGCACATTTTCTGGTTCAGATACTTCTGGTAATTCTGAGGAGGAATGTTTTTCGTCATCATTGTCATCTATATGGCTGGAAAATTCAAGATAACTTGATGAATATAGGCAACAAGTATAAACATGTGGCTGACAGAAAATGTATGAAAGGTCCCGACCTAACCCTCAGTTCACACTTGCGCGTTTTACAGCGCGTTCGAACGCGCTGTAAAGCGTTCAACAGGAGAAAACTCATGCTTCCCTATGGGCATGGTTCTCATCTGAGCGTTTTACAGCGCGTTTGAACACGCTGTAAACGCCCTACGCTCAAAGAAGTTCTTGAGCTTCTTTGGGGCGTTTGTCGCGCGTTGCACCCATAGACTTCAATGGGAACACGCAGTAAAGCGCGTTTAACACGCGTTAAAGTGTAGATATGCCTTTTTTAATTGGTCTCCAGAGTCACGAACGCGTGTATGACGAGCTGTAATACGCGCGACTAAAACGCGCGTCTCAGAAACGCTCAGTTGTGAACCCAGGGTAAGAGTGGGTGATTCTGTGTGGCTGTCCACAAGAAACATTAAGTTGAAGGTACCTTTTTGGAAGTTAGGTCCAAGATTTATTGGTCCATATAAAATCACTGCCATTATTAATCCTGTAGCTTTTCATCTTGAACAGCCTCAGGCCCTGAAAATTCATAATGTGTTTCATAAATCTTTGTTGAAGAGATATGTTGAACCTTTGGAGTCATCTTCCTTGCCACCCGCCCCTGTCATGGTGGACAGTAGTTTGGAATTTCAGATCGCCAAAATAATTGACTCTCGAGTTCTCCTTAGATCTCTTCAGCATCTTGTTCACTGGAAGGGTTATGGACCAGAGGAGAAGATGTGGGTACCGGCATCTGACGTGAATGCCAGTCGTTTGGTGAAAGCTTTTCACAGGTCTCACCTGGATAAGGTCGGTCCTGGGTCACAAGGTCACCTGTAGAAGGGGGTACTGTCATGGACGTTCCTGCGACAGGTGGCAGGAAATCGGTGAGACTGGCAACACGTGGTTTGATCTGACATGTTTTCCGTTTGAATCAAATGATGTCTGTGTTGTTTCTGGTGCTTGCCACACCTTCTTTTTTCCCAGGTGTGGCTATAAGGGTCATTTAGCCTTCTCTATAGTTGCTTCTCCCACAATGCTATGCAGTTTATAGCTTCTGTTTGGACCTTTGGATAGACTGTGGTTGGATCTCAGCTTTTGTATTTTGTTTGGGTTCTGTGTGTTGTATTTCCCCATTGTTTGTATTAGGCCTGAAGGATACTCCTTTTTTCCTTCCTTTTGGAGGAACATGTATTCTACAGGGTCCTATAGGGCTTGATAGGACTCTAGGTATTCCTGGGGTCTGTTCATACTGGTAGTCAGTCAGGATTTTGGTTAGGGTTTTCACTAGGAGATGTCCATTTTCCTTCCCTAGTTCTCAGTCCTGATTCCCTGTTCCCCCCTGTTTCCCTCCCACATCGAAGCGTGACAGACATAGAATAATTCCCTGGCAATATTTCTGAAAAGGGGTTTCATAGGGGAATAGCCTTGGTGTAACGGGTAGCGTGAACAACAATTACAAGGATGTATTCATGCCCCCTAGCTAACTTCACTTACTAGGACCAGAGGGCTACGGAAGTGGGCTACCGCGGAAGTAACCTGGCAAACCAGACAAGATTGACAAAAATCCCTAATCTCCCGGTAACACCCTAGCCAATAGAACCACTGTAGGACCCTCTCGTGTGATTTGTATCCCCCTAGGTGACCAACCAACACATGGGAGTGGACCACCTCCATAACATATGCCTATATGGTCCTGAGACTAGTAGCTGCTCCTCCACCTTGTCCCGTATCTTGGTCACCCAATATAAAAAGTCCTGATTCAGGGCAAAGTGTGGAAACTGGTCATCAGCCCCAGGCTCCTAGGGAACCCCATTAAGGACCACCATATTCTCTAGTGCCCCTTTCAAGGTCAAGTCTTGGAGTTGGGCTGTACCAAAATTTCCCCTAGACACCTACAAATCGGTGACATTTTCCTCTGTGGTGGCCTCTTCCTCATTGTTCCCTACCAGGACAATCAGAGGAAGCTCCTGGATTACCTCTGGACTTCCACCAACCGGGTTGCCTGGGCCTCCTGGGCGATTTGGCATAGCCATCTTTGCCCACAGGTCCCAGAACAGGGGTAGTTACAACCAATAATAATGCAGCAAGCATTTCACGACACCCACATTGTGACTTAGGGTGCCCCAGCCTGTCTCCAGAGTAACTTGGGCCACCAGGTAAACCCTGGTGTCCCCGTGGATACACGTAACCCCAAGATAAGAGTGACTAAGCTCCCTGAGTCCAACAGTCTTGAGACAAGATTCCTATTTATCGTTAGTGTTCACATATGGGATCCCATTAGGGGAGCTAAAAGCTGGCTTTGTGAAGAGGAAACTTCCATGGGCTCTGTGGTGAGGGGACACTGGGCTGCCATATGACCCGGTGACAGCTATCATCCACTATGGCACCTTGTCCCTTGTCCCAATATATAGATATGCTTGACAAAGGCCTCATTGAGTAGGCTGAAACGTTGCCTGGGAATAAATCGGGTCATCACCGTTCACCTTTATTTGGAGTGCTGCCTTATTTTTTGGAAATATTATACAGTGGGATCGTTGTCTACCTTCCCTGTGGATTTGCACCCGACTTACCTTTCAAACTGTGATGCGGTTATATCTGGCTTATATATACTGTATATACACACACACACAGTATCTCACAAAAGTAAGTATACCCCTCAAATTTTTGTAAATATTTTATTATATCTTTTCATGGGGAACACTGAAGATATGACACTGATACAATGTAAAGTAGTCAGTGTAAAGCTTGTATAACAATGTAAATATGGTGTGTCCTCAAAATAACTCAACACACAGCCATTAATGTCTAAAGCACTGGCAACAAAAGTAAGTACACCCCTAAGTGAAAATGGCCAAATTGTAGCCAATTGGCCATTTTCCCTCCCCAGTATTTTGAGGGTACACCAAATGTACACAGTTATACAAGCTGTACACCGACTACTTTACATTGTGTCAAATTGTCATATCTTCAATGTTGCCCCATGAAAGATATAATAAAATATTTACAAAAACTAAAAATTGAGGGATTTAATATATACGGTATATAAGTCATCTTTTAGACAGAAAAAAAGAGCCGCAAAAAGACTATCTCTTGCTCTGGAAGACTCTGCACATTTGTGTAAGGGTTCAGTCAGACGGCCGTATGCTGTCCGCAAAAATGCAGATCCATTTTTTTGCCGACAGTTCAGCATGTCCGCAAAAACGGATTGCATTCCGTTTTTGCTGATCCATAGACTTCAATAGGGCCATGTCCTGATTTTCACTGACAAGTATAGGACATGTTTCATTTCTTTTGCTGAGCTGTGCAGTGGAAGAAAGGGGCCCCATAGAAGTGAATGGGACAGCATCTAATCCACAAAAAACTGATCCGATCCGACATTTTTGCAGACAGCATACAGCCGTCTGAATGAGCCCTAATACAGAGACAGAACTTGCTGTCGGATTTTCGGATTTACTCACAGCACATAGGCCTCATGGATATGGCTGTGTAAGTGTATGGCCCAGGTGAAATGTATTACCACAGTATTCTGGATCCATTTAATTACCTGTGTATAATAATATATCTGGAACAGCTGAGGTGTCTGAGGTCTCCCTTGGTCTAAGGGTATTAGATAGCAGGATGCAGCAATTAAACATCAGTTTGTAAGGGGAGCCCCACAGTTTATAAGTGAAGATGGCTGCACATACCTGATCTTCTGTGGTCGTGGTTTTTCCAGCTGCCTTGTGAGCAGCATTTAACCGACCTCAGTAGTTGGTCAGTTGAATCCTACGTGTCACACGCACTGCGCACCCGCTGGTCTGTGTCATTTCTGTTGCTCTTTCAGTATATGCTAGGATTTATGAATATTTCTTATTCTTACATTTTTATCTTTTGCATATGAGGAGCACAAGGTAAAAATACTGAAATGTGCATTTAAGAATTTTATCTTGGGAACATGAATAATGTCAAAAAAAATACACTCATCAGCCATAATATTAAATAAACCTGCCTAAAGCTCCATTCACACGTCTGTGGTGTGTTGCGGATCCGCAATACACCCGGCCGGCACCCCCCAAAGAATTGCCTATTCTTGTCCGCAAGCTGCGGACCCGCGGACCGGAAGTTAGGGGCCGCGCTCCGCAAATGCGGAGAGCACATAGTGTGCTCTCCGCTTCCCGTCCGGCCCCATTGAGAATGAATGGGTCCGCACCCGTTTCACAGAATTGCGGAACGGATGCGGACCTATTTGCGGACGTGTGAATGGGGCCTAATAGTGTGTAGGATCCCCTTGAGGCATGGACCTCTGAAGGTGTTCTCTGGTATCTGGAAGCAGGTTTGTGTAGGGGTAGAATATTTGTGAGCTATCTTCGGGATCAGCAGGAGTCCGACTATTTGAAGGGATGAAGGGGCCACAGTGAAAGTTGAGACCCATCAAATGAATCAGACAAGCAGTTGTAGTTTCACCGCACTGCTGCTACAAGGAGATGGAATGAAGTTAAACAACGAAGAGGAATTAGCGATCAGTCGAGGGCTGTGCCCCTTCAAACAGCTAATTGGAATGGATCGGAGCTTAGCCGATCTGATATTGAAAATCTATCCTGAGGATAGGCCTTCAATATTATATCACTGCACAACCTCTGTAAGTTGTGAGGTAGGGTCTCCATGAATCAGACTAGTTTGTTGTCCACTAAAATTACTAGGTCCTTTTCCATGTCAGTGTTACCCAGTATTTTACCATTTTGCATGTACTGGTGACTTGCATTATTCCTTCCCATGTGCATAACCTTACATTTGTCAGTGTTAAACCTCATCTGCCACTTCTCTGCCCAAGCCTCCAATCTATCCAGATCCTCTGTAGCAGTATACTGTCCTCTGTAGTATATATATATATATATATATATATATATATATATATATATATACACAGTATACTGTACTGCACTTCAATGTTTAAATTGTAATAATATGGAAGTGAAAGGGGGTGTCCCAGGGCTCCACATGCTGTAAGCAAATAAAGGAACTTGCGCTCACCTAAGCGATCCCCAGCTGCTGCAGTTTGGTGGAGTTAGAGGGGTGGCCTAATATGAAAACAATTGCCGCAGTGCATGCCGGCATATATTATCCCTCATTGTGATTTTAAAAAGTTGGGAGGTATGCTCTGATATCCCATAATAACGGCCTGGAAATCATGGGAGTTATAGCCCTCTCTCTTAAACCCCTTCCTTGAAATATCCTCTTACATTTCATAATAATGACCTGGGTATGCTGGGAGTTATAGTCCTCTCCTCTTATACCCCCTCCTGTAATGTGCTCTGCTATTACATTATATCAGCTTGTATATGCTGGGAGTTATAGTCCTCTCCTCATACCTCCTCCCTGTAATGTGCTCTGCTATCACATTATATCAGCTTGTATATACTGGGAGTTGTAGTCATCTCCTCATTCCTCCTCCCTGTAATGTGCTCTGCTATCACATTATATCAGCTTGTATATGCTGGGAATTAGAGTCCTCTCCTCATACCTCCTCCCTGTAATGTGCTCTGCTATCACATTATATCAGCTTGTATATACTGGGAGTTGTAGTCATCTCCTCATTCCTCCTCCCTGTAATGTGCTCTGCTATCACATTATATCAGCTTGTATATGCTGGGAGTTGTAGTCATCTCCTCATTCCTCCTCCCTGTAATGTGCTCTGCTATCACATTATATCAGCCTGAACATGCTGGGAGTTGAAGTTCTCTAGTCTTATACCACCCATCCTCTCTCTCCTCTCCTCTTCTCCCTCCCTCCCTCTCTCTCTCCCTCCCTCTCTCTCCTTTCTCTCTCTCCTCTTCTCCTCTCTTCTCTCTCCCTTCTTCTCTCTCTCTCCCTCTCTCCCTCTCTCTTCTCCCTCTCCTCTCTCTCTCTCTCTCTCTCTCTCTCTCTTCTCTCTCTCTCTCTCTCCTCTCTTCTCCCTCTCTCTCTCTCCCTCTCTCTCTCTCCTCTCCTCCTCTCTCTCTCCCTTCCTCTCTTCTCCCTCTTCTCTTCCTCTCTCTCTCCCTTCTCTTTCTCCTCTCTCTCTCTTCTCTCCTCCCTTCCTTCCTTCTCTCTCTCTCTCTCTTCTCTCTCTCCTCTTCTCTCCTTCTTCTCTCTCCCTTCTTCTCCTTCTCTTCTCTCCCTCCCTCTCTCCTCCTCTCTTCTCCCTCCCTGATTTCCTATAATATCAGCCTGGATGTGCTGGGAGTTGTATTCCTCTTCCTCATACCTCCTTTCTGTAATGTTCTCTGCATCACATTATATCAGCTTGTATATGCTGGGATTTGTAGTCATCTCCCATTCCTCCTCCCTGTAACGTGCTCTGACACTGGATATAGATTGTGGTTTACATTCTGTGAGCTACTGTCACCAACTGCCCTGGGTATGGTGGTCCTCCTTTAGGCAGTTATAAGAGTGGTACAGGCAAGGTAATAATGATTGTAAGTGGACACAAGGGGTCTGGGTGATAGCTAAGTGGAGTTAGAGGGTTAAATTTGTCCCTCCTGGGTTTATCAAAATTTGAAAGCATGGTTTCATGCAGGATGGGTGAGGCAGAAGGGTGAAAACCACTCACTGGAAGCGTTCACATACTTTCACCATGGAAATCTTGTGGTGTGTTGCTTTGTTACCATGACAACAGACACTGATTTAATGCAACAATACTATAGTCTCGGAAAAGATAAAACACAGTTTTTTTCTTTATAATCCTCTAAATGTGCCCCAATTCATTGTTGAATTAGGTTGGACAGTGCAGAAACTAATAACACAGCGCAGTTATTTGTTGTGGGTCTTTGCCCATACTCTAAGATGGCGTCGCGCAATCAGTTTCTAGTCACTATGGCCGGAGCGGAAGCTAACGTGACGTAACTCGCGAGGGCGGTGACGTAGAGCTGACGGTGTGGTCTGTAGACTGTGGAGTTTCCTCAGTGTCGGTGGAGTTTCAGCGGTTGTTTCGCTGCCAGATTCCCTGAATGGGGATGGCGAGCGGGGAAGATGTATCCGAGTTCCTCAGACAGAACCGGGAAACCGCCGCCTGGGTGGAGAGTGTGAGGGGGGAGTGCGAGTCGGACAAGGTGTGGCAGCACCGGAGAGAGTTCATACTGAGGAATATGGGGGACTTCTGCGAGGACGAGCAGCGGCCGCCGCCCCCCGAGTCCGGCGACAAGGGCCTGGACCGGCTGCTCGCCTACTCCATGGTGTGGGTTAACCATGTGTTCACCGGCTGCCGGTGAGTGTGCGGCCGCGTGTGCTTCCGGTGCCCACTGCACCTGCCTGTGTGGCGGGCCCTTATGTTTTCACGTCAGTTTCCTTTCTGGAAGTGTGCCCTGGTCACGTGATGGCCGCCACCTGCGTGTGACTGGGCAGCAGGGGCACAGTGTGGTCATCTCAGCTCATACCTGGTGCTCACCGCTGTGATATGGCGCTCAGGAGACAAATCCTGCAGATGACATTGCGCTCTGAGGTTTCTGCCCCATGGATGCCCTATGCCCAGCGCTTCTGCTGTGTGCGCCAGTCTTTGGGCTCTGTTCACATCTGTATTTAAAATATACAGGGAGAGAAAACTGGGTGACTTTTTAAAAAAAAAGGCACATCCCACTTTTTTGCTGCTTTTCAGGAAGTGGGTCGTCACCAACAGCTGTGACAAGTTTATCTTCATTTTCGCCAGTTTTGTGGTGTATAGGAAGCCCCCATGGCAGCTCTGAGCTGTCGTAGATTTATGACGAGGCCTGCACCCAGTGGCGGTACAGGGGAAATCTGGATCATCAGCGCTTGATAAATCGCCCCCACAGTGCTTGGGTGCAGACCCTGAACACTTACACTAAAGGGGTTGTACCATCTTGCAAAGTTGCTTTCCTTTACTTTGCCTGATAATAAACGTACCCTCTCCATGTTACTTACACTGTTCTATTTTTTTCTGGAGCCGCGGACTAGAAGATCAGGGCTGCACACCGGAAATGCGGACAGCACACTGTGTGCCGTCCGCATCTCTTCTGGACTCATTCTATGGACGTGTGAATGGACCCTTAGGCCTCTTTCACACTTGCGTTTTTCCTTTCCGTCCTAGAGTTTCGTCCTCGGGGCTCTAGGACGGAAAGATACTGATCAGGATTATCCTAATGCATTCTGAATGGAGAGAAATCCGTTCAGGATGCATCAGGATGTCTTCCGTTCAGTATGTAAACGTTTTTGGACGTTGACAAAACCGCAGCATGCTGCGGATTTGTCTCCGTCCATAAATCCGGAAGACATGCTGTAACGCTGAATCAGGAATTAATGCCCATTGAAGTGCATTAATCCAGCATTAAGCTAAACATCGTTTCGGCGCATCGCCGGATCTGATGTTTAGCTTAGCGTCCTGGCTGCCATGGTAACGTGTAGTGGGGACTCGGGAGGCAGGGGAGAAGTATACTTACCGTCCGTGCGGCTCCCGAGTCACGTGATCCATGCGTGTATGGCGCTCTGATATCATTGTTGAGTGCCCCTGGAGCCGTACGGACTGTAAGTATACCGCTCCCCACTACTACTATGGCAACCAGGACTTTAATAGCGTCCTGGCTGCCATGGTAAAACTGAAAGCATTTGAAGACTGATCAGTCTTGAAATGCTTTCAGTTGTCTTGTGTTGTGACGGATCCGGCGGGCATTTCTGGCGACGGAAGTGCACGCCGGATCCTCACAACGCAAGTGTGAAAGAGGCCTTAGACAGGCTGCACCAGGTTTATCACAGGGGTTCAGGCTGGAGGATAAATGTGGTGCAGAAAGAGACACTTTTCTCTGACTGTATATTGGTTGCGTTACATTGAGACAGAATTTTATGTCAGAATTGTGTGCATATTAGGTCACGCCCCTGTCCACTAAGCCTGACCCCTTTTGAGCAAGTCATAAAAAGTTGTAGAAACTCTGGTTGTGCCAATTTGCGTCACTTTTGGACAGGTTCTAGGCACAGACATGTACTGACAGTTTTACTCTGCTTTTGATGTGTTTTGCTGATGTGAGACTTGGGTCATAAGTTAATAGATATTCGTTTGGCTGCTTGCACACGATTCGGATTACAAGCATTTTTCCATGCAGATTTCTGCGTGAAAACACCGCAGTGTAATACAGTACCAGCGGAGCGAATGAGATTAGACAAGTCTCATGTACACAGAGCATGTTTTTCTGAGGGACCGCTCGTCCATAAAGCTGTCATAATAAACTGTACACGGATTCATTTTGTATTTGCATGTTACAGACTGACAATGTGAAGTCATCATTGCAGACTATTCCAATCATTCTTATACACTTTTCTTTTTAGTTATCCTCCACCAGTTATGGATAGAGTCCTTAAAATGGCAGAAAATATAAAGGTGACTGATGCCCCAGTCCATACAACCCGCGACGAACTGGTTTCCAAGGTGAAGAAAAGAGGGATTGCAAGTAGCAATGGTTAGCAGAACATAGACGTAACGTAGGACTTTACCATAAGCCTGAACGCTTCAGAGACCTTAACACTGTGTTCACCCAAAACCACAAAAACACTAACTTTATATGTGAATCGCTTCTTCTAATGTTTACTTATAAGATCATTTAAGAATAAATGTTTCCTGGAAGAGGTTTCCACCGAAAGGTAAAATTGTCAGTATCTCACAGAAGTGAGTCCACCCTCACATTTTAGTAAATATTTTATCTCTTTTCATGGGACAACACTGAAGATCTGACAATTTAAGGGTCTATTCACACGTCCGCATCCGTTCGCACTTTTGCGAAATGGGTGCAGACCTATTCATTTTCAATGGGGCCGAAAAGATGCACGCAAGTGCGGACAAGAATAGGCATTTTCTATGAGAATGCCGGCCATGTGCGTTCCGTGTTTTGCGGACCGCAAACGCTGCGGACGCGTGAATGTAGCCTAAGACAATGTAAAGTAGTCAGTGTACAGCTTTATATAACTGTGTACATTTGGTGTGCCCTCAAAATAACTGCTGGCAACAAAAGTGAGTACACCCCTAAGTGAAAATGGCCAAATTGTGCCCAAAGTGTCAACATTTACTGTAGTCCCCATTATTTTCCAGCACTGCCTCAACTCTCTTGGGCATGGAGTTCACGAGAGCTTCACAGGTTGCCACTGGAATCCTCTTCCACTCCTCCATGACGAGATCACTGAGCTGGTGGATGTTAGAGACCTTGCGCTCCTCCACCTTATGTTTGAGGATGGCCCACAGATGCTCAATAGGGTTTAGGTCTGGAGACATGCTTGGCCAGTCCAGCACCTTTACCCTCAGTTTCTTTAGTAAGGTAGTGGTTGTCTTGGAGGTGTTTGGGGTTATCATCATGTTGGAAAACTGCCCTGTGCCACTTTCCGAAGGGAGGGGATCATGCTCGGCTTCAGTATGTCACAGTACATGTTGGCATTCATGGTTCCCTCAATAAACTGCAGCTCCCCACAGCCGGCAGCACTCATGCAGCCCCAAACCATGACATTCCCACCACCATGCTTGACTGTAGACCAGACAGACACACGTCTTTGTACTCCTCACCTGGTTGCCGCCACACACGCTTGACACCATCTGAACCAAATAAGTTTATCTTGGTCTCATGAGACCACAGGATATGGTTCCAGTAATCGATGTCCTTAGTCTGCTTGTCTTCAGCAAACTCTTTGCGGGCTTTCTTGTGCATCATCTTTAGAAGATGCTTCCTTCTGGGATGACAGCGATGCAGTGTGTGGCATATGGTCTGAGGACTGACAGGCTGGACCTCCCCCTCTTTAACCTCTGCAGCAATGCTGGCGGCACTCATACATCTATTTTGAAAAGACAACCTCTAGATATGATGCTGAGAACGTGCACTCAACTTCCTTGGTCGACCATGGCGAGGCCTGTCTTGTTAAACCACTGTACGGTCTTGGCCACTGTCCTGCAGCTCAGTATCAGGGTGTTGACAATCTTCTTATAGCCTAGGCCTGTGATGGCTAACCTCCGGCACTCCAGCTGTGGTAAAACTACAATTCCGGAGATGTACGCTGCTTGGCTGTTCTCAGAAATTAATGGAGCATGCTGGGAGTTGCAGCTGGAGTGCCGAAGGTTAGCCATCCCTAGCCTAGGCCATCTTTATGAAGACAGGGATGCCCAACCCGCGGCCCTCCAACTGTTGCAAAACTACAACTCCCAGCATGCCCAGACATCCTACAGCTATCAGTCTACAGCAGTGCATGGTGGAATTTGTAGTTTTACCACAGCTGGAGGACCGCCGGTTGAGCATCCCTGATGTAGAGCATCGGTTCTTTTTTTTTTTTTTTTTTTTCCCCAGATACTGAGTTCTTTGCCATGAGGAGTCATAGTGTTAGATCTTCAGTGTTGTCCCATGAAAAGATAGAATACAATATTTACAAAATGTGAGGGGTGGACTCACTTTGGTGAAATACTGTAGGCATAAGGCACACAACTGTATTTTTCATCCGTGCACTAGCCAAATTTTTGACGGACCAGTTATTTTTCTCTTTGGACAATATACCAATTTTTTTTTTTTGTGGATCTCTTTCCATTCCAAAAATTATAGAACATTTCCTGTTCTATTCTGGGCTGTTTTGTGGAAAACAAAAACCGTTTCTGTTGACGCCAATGAGAAAAAAGTGTCTATTTTCCAGATCCGTGGACCAAAATACAGAAATGATTGTGTGCATGAGGCTTAAATGAGAGGCTGCTGCAGCCAAGGTCTCGCAGTGATATTCTATGCAGTTACAGTGATGGTGGCATTGTTCTGTCATTGCCAAAAGTGAAAAAGTCAATTGACATAGCATAGTTGTCAAGCTGCTGTTGTAAATTCTGATTTCCTAAAGGGTGTATAAGGCTAGTTTCACCTAGCGGCAAGGAACTCCGGCAGGCTGTTCCGGCGGGTGAACAGCCTGTCTGATCCGCGCTGCCGCTACTGCACGCATGTGCCTGGACCTCTGCTCCGGACCCATTTACTATAATGGGGACTGGCTGGAGTTCTGCCGGCAGCACGGCAAACACGCCGAGAGGCCGCCAGAATAAAAGTATGACATGTACATCAAGCAGTACGGATCCGACAGGCTTTTCCTTGCCACTAGTGTGAAAGTACCCTTAGACGGGCAGATTTTCTGTCCGATAATCACTAATGAGCCTTCCTATAAACACTCGTTAGCGATCATCTGGCAGTCTATTACTGCCACGTTCATCGGGTAATGCCTCATTGACACGTCAGTGATTTCCATCAGGATTGGAGCCTCCACACACAGACATAAGGTATGATGGAAAGATCTGCTCCTGTTCTGTGTTGAGAGCCAGGTTTTGGCTCGAAATCCTTGACGTGTGAATGAGGCATAATTTAGATCTTTCAGCATGCTGGCGGCAGATCTCTGTCTAATGTCCTGCTTGGTGATGAGCGATGGCATAGTGATCGCTCCTCCCTATGCTGCGGAGGACTTTGCTGCATGTAATAGCGGCGGTGTCCTCCACCAGCTGTCTAGAATGCTTCCCTCCTGACAATCGTTTGCAGCGTTGGGGAGTCTGATACGCCTTTCATCTATGACAAATAGTAATGTTTGTCTTGTATTTGATGGTTCACGAAACTACAAAACATGACTGTGCTTCTTCGGTTTAGAAACTGAGCAATGACTGAATCTGAACGGGTCAGTATGATCAACCTGTAGTTATTATACAGATTTTTTTAATAAATATGCATAATTGTATGGTATTGTATCTCTACATGTTTATTGTAGCCATTTTTTCCCTCATTGTTTCATGATTTTACATGTCAGTATCCCATCTGGTACTGGCCCAAATTGTCCCGTTTTCCTACTTTATATCAACACGTGACCCGGTTTGGACTATTAGCGCCAGCAATTAAAACATTTTAATTACTTGTTAATTGAGCCAACCTTTAGAGCAGTACAGCGGTCACCCAGAGCAGAGGAGCTATGAATCGGCCCCATGCAGAGAGCACTTTACAGTGAAGCTCTGCCTCCAGTGCACTTGCAGGAACAGAATCTGGCAGAATAAAAGTTCATAGTCACACTACTCCACAAAAGTTGCTGACAGATTCCCTGTAATCTTATACTGTTCTACCATAAGGTGCTCTACAGTAGGTTTCCTTATTCTGGTGATCAAAATTGTAATATCTTATTTATTTTTTTGTATGTATATTCACAGAAGGGGTAGAAGATGAGCCTTCCAAAAAGCAGAGGTCTACTGATGGAGCCCAGAGACAGTCAGAGGCTGACAGCCAGCAAAGTTCATATGCTAGTGCTGAAGATGGCCATCACAATGAAGCCCAAAAGACAGGTTCAGACTATCATGAACCTGCCGCTCAGGAATGGAAAAGTAACTCTCGCCCTGCCACAAAAGTGCAGGCACAGGCTAATACAGGGAAAAGTACTCGCAGACTGACCTCCGAGGAAGTCAAGTGCCGCCAGCCGTTCTTTAACAGACTGTACAAAAGAGTGGCATGGAAGTTGGTATCTTCAGGGGGTTTCAGCCCCAGCCTCAATCATACGGAAGTTTTGAGCTCGTCTGTTGAGTCTTTAAGCTCTACACTGGACATTGCTTTTGTGCCCCTGAAGGACCTGGCAGATTTGCCACAGAATAAGACCACCCAGGAGAATGTAGTGTGTGAACTGAGATGCCAAGGTGTCTATTTAGGCATGGGCTGTGGAAAAACAAAAGAAAATGCCAAGCCGTGGCCTCCAGGAGGCAATAAAAGTGTTCCTGAAGAAAAGGTGGTAGTAAAAATATGCAAGAGAAAATACTGTGGTCAGGACGTTGAGGACTTGGCACTACTGGATGAGGAATCTCGCTGCCCAAACCTGCCCCCTGCAGTGAAAAACCCCCGCGAAGTAATATGAGAGGTCTTTACGTTTGGACTTGAGATACAGAGATAGATGCCTCATACTTTATACAGTAAATGTTACCCTTATCACATATTTTCTAGTTTTGTTTTAATGGGTAAAATGTTACCAATCTTAACTGGAGTGTTTTGCTACAGAACTTGAAGTTTTTTTTTTTCTTCCTAGTTAGGTTTTTGACTTGTGCAGTTTTACATGTATGAAAACATTGATATGATTTTAATGTTTTATGATTATTTGATATGTGGCAATCCTTTACAGTTTGGTGCGTTTTGTCAGTATCATTTTCTCTACATCATAAAGTTTCCTGAAATAGATTTCATTTCTCTTTTCATATTTATTGGACCTTTTTAGATGTTTAATATTAGAGATCCTCAGAATATCAGTGCGGCAACGAAAATAGCTTTATTTTCCATTAACTGTTTATATCCCAGTCTGCCTCCGATGATGACATATTTGACATAATTAAACCTGACTTTCTTAGCAGCATTTCTACTTTACGTTCTTATTTCACTTTACGGCCACCTGCACATGATTGGGGGCGCACTTAAGATCCATGCGGATTTATGCACATTTCTAAACCATATCTGTACCAAAATCTGCAATTTCTAATTGTGGATTTTGGTGCGAATTAGATTCCGTTTTGCCGCAGATATCACTCTTCATTGGAAAAGGGTGAAATACGCCGCTAAAACCTCAAACATAATTGACATGCTGCAGAGTTTGAAATCCACAATGCAGGTCAATAAACCTCATACATTTTACTGATACTTCACTATGCTGTGGTTTTTCCGCACTCAAAAAACGCACATAATCCGCATGGTGTGCAGGTGGCCATGCATCCTCATTGCTGGCGCTTGAAATGTAGACCCTCCAATCTAACTTAAAGGGAACGTGTCATCACAAAATTACCTATTTTGTTTAAAAAATGTTTTTATGGTTAACATATATTTTTAAAGAATTTTTGGTGATATTTTTAATTTTCCATGTCAATATCTATATTTAAACAAAAATCATAAAATCCAGCAGTTTTCGTACTAGCCGCTAAGCCTAATAATTGGCGCCACTTCTTGGTCTGTACAGATCACATTACTGCAGTTACCTGCTAATCTGTACACAGAGGTGATATTATTACAAGCAGGATTAGTGACAGATACGACAGGATCCATCATTCACAATAGGCGATTATCTATTCTTTTCTTGTACAGGACATAGTACATGTCTAGAAAACTCTCCCATAGAAGTCAAGAGTCCCCTCCTGGCCATTGTGTCTATGGACCATGGGCTGCCGTAAAGTAATTTTCTTAATGCTTTACAAATTCTGTTAAGAACAGCTCCCCATATTCATGTTCAGGAAATAGAATTGGCACCCCTGCTGATCAGCTGTTTGGGTGTCGCTCCAAAACTGCACAACACGACTATGTAGTGGCCAGAGCTGATCACTGCAGCTATTGACTTCAACAGGAGCAGTGCTGTAGTAACAGACTCCCTTCACTACACAGCGGATGGTGTTGTTTCATCAACAAATTCCAGCATTGGATCTACACCTGAACGGCTGATCAGTAGGGCTATGTGGTGTCAGTCCCCTGCTGACCAGCTAATGAATGCCTGTGCTGAGGTTAGGCCATTACTTAATGAAAGATAGACAACCTCTTTATGCATTGTACCTCTGACCTGCTGAATCTCGACCCCTCTGCTTCTTCCAACACTTCTCAGACTACCTCTGCACATCGTGCATAGGTAGTCTGAAACACTCCCTGTTCTTGGAGTTGCCAGCACTGCTCACTTGTGAACAAGGGAAGGGTCTTGAGCTACACGAGCAGTGTGCACTGGGTATTGTGATAAGTGGGGCCCTAGAATGAGAAGATGTGTGGCACAATGAAACTACTAAGTCTTCCCTGGATACTCTTACATTTTCATGTCAGACTGGAGGATCACTTCCAAGACTGGGTTCACACATGCAGTATCTGATGCTTCCTCTCATTCCTGTGATCCAGCTTTCCAAATATGTACATACTTGGTTAGGGTACTTTCACACTAGCGGCATGGCTATGCGGCAGGCTGTTTCGTCGGATGAACAGCCTGCCGGATCCGCCATGCCACAAGTACTCCGTCTGCAGCCACGCCGTCCCCATTGACTATAATGGGGCGGGGGCAGAGCTACGGAAGGGCATGGCAGTGATCACCGGACTAAAACGTCGGATCTGCAGTACTTTTAGTCCAGCGATCTCCGGCCGTGCACTGCCATAGCCCCGCCCAATTATAGTCAATGGGGACGGAGCGGCTGCACACCGGTATTTGCGGCATGGCACATCCGGCGGGAGTGTGAAAGTACCCTTACTTGGCTACTATGGTCACATCGGTACAGCCCCACAATTTATCTGCTCTGGTCAAGTGATGTATTAGTATGGACAACACCATGGTAGTGCTGGAATGAGTGGAAACCATAACAAAAAGCCTATTGAAATATTTATTTACGTTTTATGGCAATAACCGCACTTTCTTTTAGAGCATCTATATAACATTGCGTTAAAGAGGAAATGGTGTGGCCCCATTAAAATGGTTTGCAAAGATTTAAATGTATGGATAGGATAGAAAGTGTGTGATTGGTGGCGACACTCCATCACCATCCCCATAGAGCAGTGTGCTTGACGTCTGTAGTCCTATAAAGATGAATGGAATGGCAGTTTACATGCTTGGCTGACACTCCATTCATACAGACCCCCACTGATCAATTGTCTACTTTCCTGTAGACCGGAGATAAGAGTAAGTCTTGACACGAAAGGCGAACTTACATGCGCCAAACAAGCAGGCAATTATCGGGCATGGACCATTCTTTCATGATAACTGCTTGTCAGTGGCAGGAAGACCTGCATTTACATCCAGCAATCTCCTCCACTGTATGGGGACAAGTGATTGTTACCACACCCAGCACTGCCAACTACAGCACTCTCAGCAGCGCCGTGGTCACACATCTAAGTATTGTGAGATAGGCCCTTAAAAGCCAAAATAAGCTGTTTCTTGAAGGGAGCAGTGCTGCAGTACATGATGGAGGTACTCTCAAACAGCTGATCGCTGGGTGTCAGTCCCCCACCAATTATATTAATGACCTATACTGAGGATAAGCCATCATTAAAATCCCAGAAAAAACGTGTTAAGGGGTTAAAATTATAGTGCCACATTCATTATGATCTTTACTCTGACAGGGGCACAACACTTGATGGTCATAGCCACAATGGATGTTGGAGTCTTGACAGATACTAGTAAAACGAACAGTCTTTCACAGAAGGCACACTGCATACTGGTCGCTGTCTGTCTTAGAGGGCACAGCATATAAATTATAGGCTCTCATACAGGGCACACAATGTATCGGTTACAGTCTGTTATTACAGGCAAACTGGGTATTAACTACAGTCCCTCTTACTGGGTATCAGCTACAGTCCCTTTTGTGCTTCGTTCACATTACCGTCCAGCCTTTCCGTTATCCTGCTCCGTTTAGGAGCAGGAGAACGGAAAGGACGGATTCGGCACTGAGCTGAACGGAACCTAAAGACCCCATAGACTATAATGGGGTCTGTTAGGTTTCCGCTCAGAGGAAGATTTTTGAAGCGGAGACAAAAGTCCTTCATGCACTACTTTTGTCCGCTCCAAAATCATCTGAGCGGAAACCTAACGGAGCCCATTATAGTCTATGGGGTCCTTGGGTTCCATTCTGCTCATTTATGTGCCGAATCCGTCCTTTCCGTTCTCCTGCTCCGTTTAACGGAAAGGCTGGATGGTGATGTGAACGAAGCCTTACTAGGCACACTGGGTATCAGCTACCGTCCCTCTTACTAGGCACACTGGGTATTAGCTACCGTCCCTCTTACTGGGAACACTGGGTATCAGCTATAGTCCCTCTTAAATCGCACACGGTGTAATCATTGCTCCCTAGACAAAACAAACCATTATAGCTAATGAAAGGTATTTGGGAATATATTTATAATAAAGTAATATTTAAGTATTTTCATTTTCTTATCTAATTCCTGGAGAATTCTTTCACCCTGAGAAATCACTGTTTTGGGCAGAACCAAATAATTTACTTGTGTATTAGAGTAATAGAAAAGAACCAGACCCAACAGTTAGGACATGCATGCTGCTCATTCTGAGTAGATGAATCATTAATGGAAAGGGGCGTGCTCAAAGTAATAGCAGTGAGGAGTTAAATGGGTGAAGTCATTCATTCTGTGGAAAAACAGGTGTCAATTTTGGCCCTTATTTAAAGGCAGATTTGTACCTATGAAACTAGCTGACCTGTTGGCGGCTGAATCAAAGCGCAGAGAGCGCAGCAGTTGCAGAGAGAGCAGAGCCTCCAGGTATAACGTCAACTCCCCCATTGCTCCTAAAGGCTGATTTGCAAATATGAACACTTTATTGTTCTCAGTAATGCAGACACATACAGTATCTCACAAAAGTGAGTACACCCTCACATTTTTGTAAATATTTTTTATCTTCATGGGACAATACTGAAGATCTGACACTAATACAATGTAAAGTAGTCAGTGTACAGATTGTATAACAGTGTAAATTTGGTGTTATCGCTCTCACTCTCAATGGTCACTGGAAGTTCAACATGGAACCTCATGGCAAAGAACTCTCTGCGGATCTGAAAAAAAATAATTGTTGCTCTACATCAGGGATGCTCCACCTGCGGCCCTCCAGCTGTTGTAAAACTACAACTCCCACCATGCCCTGCTGTAGGCTGATAGCTGTAAGCTGTTCGGGCATGCTGGGAGTTGTAGTTTTGCAACAGCTGGAGGGCCGCAGGTTGAGCATGCCTGCTCTATATAAAGATGGCCTAGGCCAGTGTTTCCCAACCAGTGTGCCTCCAGATGTTGCAAAACTACAACTCCCAGCATGCCCGGACAGCCTTTTGCTGTGCGGGCATGCTGGGAGTTGTAGTTTTGCAACAGCTGGAGGCACACTGGTTGGGAAACACTGGCCTAGGCTATAAGAAAATTGCCGACACCCTGACACTGAGCTGCAGCACAGTGGCCAAGACCATACAGCAGTTTAACAAGACAGGTTCCACTTAGAACAGGCCTCACCATGGTCGATCAAGGAAGTTGAGTGAACGTTCTCAGCTTCATATTCAGAAGTTGTCTTTTCAAAATAGATGTATGAGTGCTGCCAGCATTGCTGCAGAGGTTAAAGAGGGGGTCCAGCCTGTCAGTGCTCAGACCATACTCCGCACACTGCATCAAATTCGTCTGCATGGCTGTCATCACAGAAGGAAGCCTCTTCTAAGGATTATGCAGAAGAAAGCCCGCAAACAGTTTGCTGAAGACAAGCAGACTAAGGACATGGATTACTGGAACCATGTCCTGTGGTCTGATGAGACCGAGATAAAATTATTTGGTTCAGATGGTGTCAAGCGTGTGTGGATGCAACCAGGAGAGGAGTACAAAGGCAAGTGTGTCTTGCCTACAGTCAAGCATGGTGGTGGGAGTGTCATGGTGTGGGGCTGCATGAGTGCTGCCGGCTGTGGGGAGTTACAATTCACTGAGGGAACATGAATGCCAACATGGACTGTGACACTGAATACTACAGGGCAGTATTCCAACATGATAACGACACCAAACACACCAAGACGACCACTGCCTTGCTAAAGAAACTGAGGGTAAAGGAGCTGGACTGGCCAAGCATGTTCCCAGACCTAAACCCTATTGAGCATCTGTGGGGCATCCTCAAACAAAAAGTGGGAGCACAAGGTCTCTAACATCCACCAGCTCTGTGATGTCGTTATGGAAAAGTGAAAGAGGATTCCAGTGGCAACCTGTGAAGCTCTAGTGAACTCCATGCCCAAGAGAGTTAAGGCAGTGCTGGAAAAATAATGGCGGCCACCCATTTTCACTTAAGGGTGTACTCACTTTTGTTGCCAGTGGTTTAGAAAGGAATGGCTGTGAGTTATTTTGAGGGCACACCAAATTTACACTGTTATAAAAGCTGTACACTGACTACTTTACATTGTATCAAAGTGTCATATCTTTAGTGTTGTCCCATGAAAAGATTTAATAAAATATTTACAAAAATGTGAGGGGTGGACTCACTTTTGTGAGATACTGTATGAAAATGGGACCAACACAGATACCTTTAGCTCCCAAGCGCACATACAACATGCAACAGGTCAGCTAGTTTCATGAGTACAGATCTGCTGACAGATGCCCTTTAAGGTAGTAGGGTGGCACATGTTGGTTATAGTGCATTTCCTCCTGAAATACTGGGGAAAATGGGACATTCTAGTCATTTCTCTGATGAAGAACATCCTATGGTTAAAAAGGTGAATGGAGAGGAAAAATAAACATATAGAGAAGTGCAGCAGGGTGCTCAGCTAAAATGATCTCAAATGCCTTGAAGTGGCAACCAGAACCTGAAATATGCAAAAGGAATTGGGGAACTCAATTGGATCAAAGAATACCCAAAATGGCAAAGGCTCTGCCAAATATCACTTCCAGAAAGATGAATGAAGATCTGAAGTTGCTACAATCAATAGTTGATTATTGTTGAAAAAAGACATGGCCTAAATAGGTTAAAATTTGCCAAGAAACACATTGACTGGCCCAAAGAGAATTGGTGCAACATCTTGTGGACTGATGAAAGCAAAATCGTTAATTTCTAATGATAATTTGTTTTCCCTTAGTCCTAACAGCAGCACAGATGGGGTTAACCACCCCCCGTGGACTGGCAGGACCGGCGGAATGTTTAATGAGCCCAAGACTAATAACTCAATTTAACAATTAAGTATCTCCTTAAAAGGAGGAAGTCAACCCCCAGCCCACTGTGTTTATAGCAAGAAAAAAACTAGACTTACTAGGGTGGGAAATTTGTGTGCTGCTGTTAGGACTAAGGGAAAACAAATTATCGTTAGAAATTAACGATTCCCTTACGTCCTACCAGCAGCACAGATGGGGAGATAGCAAGAAGAAACCCCTAGGGAGGGCCTTCCTGCCTGGCAGAACTAAGAAAAGTCTGCCCAAAGGCCGAAACTCAGCTAGACTGGCATCTAGTCTATAATGGGAGATGAATGTCGATTCAGAGCTCCAGGAGGCAGCTTTGCAAATCATGTTGAGAGGCAGAAGACTCCTCTCGGCAAAAGAAGTAGCCACAACTCTAGTAGAGTGGGCCTTCACGAATCCCGGAGGGTCCAGATTGTGGAAACAAAGGATTCCTTAATAGCCTCCTCAATCCACCGACTGATGGAAGGTTTGGATGCCTTATAGCCTTTAAACTTACCGGCAACAGGATTAGCAGATTCTCATCTTTCCTGAACTCCTTGATCTATCCACATAGATCCGGAGACATCTCGACGTCCAGAGGATGTCTAGCAGGTTCCTAGGAGGAGGTGGTAGATGTCGACAGAACCGGGAGGAATATCACCTGGTTGATGTTCTGGAAGGAAGGAACTTTAGGCCTACAATACGGGAGGAATCTAAGAAGGTCCCGGTCATGTAAGAATAGGGCTCATGTGCTGAGAGAGCTTGAAGCTCAGAGACCCTCTTGGCCAAAGTCACTGCAAGGAGAAACACAAACTTCCAAGTGACGAACTTGATGTCCACCTCCTCTAACGGTTCAAAGGGGGAGATGCTAACCCCTGAGAACTACTGAAAACCCATTGAAAAAAGGGGTCTCAGTACTGTAGGCTTTAATCTTTCAGCTCCTTTAAGGAACCGTTTGATCAGCGGGTCCTGAGAAAAAAGCCTGTTAAGGCAAGCTGAGATGGCTGAAACTTGAACCTTCAGAGTAGAAGGGCAAGGCCTCTATCAAGGCCGTCTTGCAGGAACTGAAGGATAGCGGAGAGGGGTGGATCTGCAGACGCCACCTCAGTTGAGGTACAACAGGATGAGAATATCCTCATAATACAAGAGTAGGCTCTCTTGGTAGAGTCCGCTCTAGAATGAGACAGCGTTCTCAGGACCGACTCTGAAAGCCCTTCTATTCTGGGAAGGGACTGATCAACCTCCAGGCTGTCAGGTTGAATCTGTGCAGAGCTGAGCAGAGGTGTGTGTCCCACGACACCAGGGTCTGCTGTGGGGGGAGCCTCCAATATTGACTCAACTGGGTGAGCTCGGTAAACCAGGATCTCTTCGGCCAAAACAGTATGATGGCTATCACCGAGGCCTGATCCTGACGGATTTTCATCAATACCCTCGGTATCATGGAAAAGGGAGGGAAGATGTAAGCCAGCCTGAACCTCCAGGATATTGACAGAGCGTCTAACGCCAGGGGGTTGTCCTCCCTGTAGAGGGAGCAGAACCTCTCCACCTTGGCATTGAACCTTGTTGCCATGAGATCCACCTCTGGCATACCCACTTGAGGACTATCTGCTTGATTCTCCGGATGTAAAGACCACTCCACCGACGGAAGATCGCGGCTCAGCCGCTATCATATTGAGGGAGCCTTGGATGTGGATCGCAGATAAGTGGGAAGGTACAACTGCCTAATCCAGAATCACCCCGATCTCTGACAAGAGGGGAAGTGATCTTGTGCCTCCCTGCTGGTTGATGTAAAGTACCGCAGTCACATTGTCTGACTGGACTTTCACCGCTTTGCCCCGGATCTGAGGGGCTAAGTGAAGGAGGGCTAGCCAGATAGCTTGAATCTCGCGGAGATTGGATGAAAGAAGCCACTCCTGAGGAAACCAGGTCCCGTGAACTGGAGAGTCGTCTAGGTGAGCGTCCCAGCCTACTTAGGACGCATCCGTAGTCAATATGACCCAGACTGGCTGGGTCATAGACTTCCCGTCTAAAAGATGGCACCACCATCTGAGGGAATACCGAGTTTGCCAAGTCAGGGAGTACAGGGAGTTTAGCCCAGCAGGGCTGCCATTCCATTAGGAGAGGACCTCTGAATGTAGAGGGCGGAGGTGCCATAGAGCCCAAGGGACTGCTTCCGCAGACGCTGACATGAGCCCCAACATCTTCATGAGAGTCCGGATTGGAACTCGCCGGGAAAAGGAACTTGCCGTGTTCTGAACCCGGAATCTTCTTTCTGGAGTCAACTGGAACGACATCCCAGTGGAGTCGATTATGAAGCCTAGATATCTTACTGAAGTCGACGGGCTCACGTTCGACTTCTACCAGCTGATGATCCAACCTAGGTGGAACAGAAAGGAGATTGTTACCTGAAGAAGTTGGGTTAGGACCGCTAGAGCAGAGGCTTTCAAAGCCAGTCGTCCAGATAAGGAATGATGGTCAGTCCTTGAAGCCTCAAAGCCGCCACCACAGAACCACCACCTTGGTAAAAATGTGAGGGGCAGAAGAAAAGCCAAAGGGAAGGGCAACAAACAGAAGATGCCTGACGACACCGGACACCTGGACCGTGATCCTGATATACTTCCTGGAACCAGGATGGATCGGGATGTGCAGATATGCATTCTTGAGGTCCAGGGTTGCCATCACGTCTCCAGGATTGATGACGTGAACTACTGACCTGATGGTTTCTACACGAAACTTCACCTTCCTTATAAATCGATTGAAATATCTCAGATCAATAATCATCCGGAGATCTCCTGAAGCCTTGGGAACCAGAAAAACTGGTGAATAGATCCCTAGGCCCCGCTTCTCCTGCCGGAACCTCCTCCAGAGCCCCTTTGCAAATGTAGTCCTGAATGTAGGCCTCTAGGATCGCCTCCTTGGCAGCTTGTAGAAGGTTGATCTTGACAAACCTGTCCAGAGGAATAGAGGTGTTGTTGACTAAATAACCGTTGAAAATGATATTCAGGACCCCGGGATCCGAGATCTCTTGGATCCATTCTTCTCAGAAGTGGGAGAGACGACTCCGACGGGTACATGAAGCTTAGGAATGGGGAAGCTTAGTGGCAGGACGGCAGGAGTAACGGGAATTAACCAAGAGCCTCGAAGAGGCCCGTAGTCAGGAGGTGGATTTTCCATCTTTGGCTCCTCCACAAGAGCACCTCAAGCCCTTTCGCTGTGCTCTCCAGTCACTCTGTATTTTGAGGAATTGTCAGGGACCCAAGGCTTAAGCCAAAATGGAATATGGGCCGCTGATCCCAGGGCCATGCTATATGTAGGCCCCTGATGTTATTTGATAGTATTGTTACAGGGTGCCAAAGGCACACTTGGTCTCCCATGAGCCACAGACCTGCTGCTTAGCTTCAATAGCAAGGATCTGTGTTTGGCCTTGTTCCCAGGACTTGCTTTGCTAGCGGGGAAGCTCCCTCGCTAGCTTCAACTGGAGCTGTGCGGTATCGCACAAGAAGTCCGTAGCCAGGTTGATGGTCTTGAAAGCAGCCAGTATGTCGTCCTGGAAAAAACCTCTGGTTCACATCAACTTGAATTTGATCCAGGCGAGATCGGAGGAACGTAGAGACTTCAAAAGCCGCTATGGCTGTGGAAGCGGAAGCCGCAGCTGCCATAACACCCCGTCTTAGTGTGCACTCTGCAAGGGGGTCCTACAGCAAGACCCATCGTCTGAAGGAACCAGAGTGCGCTTGGACAACTTGGCAATAGCCATGTCCACCTTGGTAATGGATCCCCACGAATCCACCAAGGGTTAAGCCATCGGGAACATGGATTTAAACTTCTTTGTTAAAACCGGACATTTTCCAGGTTTTTTCCACTCTATATCATGATAGAGAGGAGGGTCTCATCCGCTCTAAAGACACGATGTGCCCGAGTAGCGGGAACAGGAGGCTCCCCCCGAGTCAACATCATGGTCCCCCGACCTGATGGACTTAAGCAACTTCTGTGTCTTTCCAGGGGAGAAAACACAAAGTCAGCTCCTCCTCATCCGAGGAGAGAAGAAACTAAGGAGACCAAGGTCTTTCTACCGGGACGGAGGTCTCCATAGGGGCCTGGGCACTAATAGGAAGCCTTTCCATCCAGCAGGCCTATGACTCCTTTAATAGAGCCATTGATACATATCCTGCAACGTAGGTTCACTAGGGGTCAGAAACCTCTAACGACAGCTGTAACACCTGGTGTAGGTTAAGTCAACAGACCCAGGGATTCCCAACCGGTCTCCCAAGCTGGTCTTAGCCCAGCCTTAAGCTGTTTAGCTTCTGCGATCTCACAAGTGCAGGTATGATCAGCTTACAATAAACGTTGACTGCTGCAATGGTAGCAGGATAGATGCTTCCTCTTGGAATCCACTTTCCTGCCTTCCGAATCCCGCGGAGAAGACATCACTGCGGGAAAAAAAGGGACAAATAAAACATTTGTAAACCACCTATCTACGCAGGAAAGGTAGAAAGACAGACCGGAGGCAGCTGAGGAAAAAAACACCACAAGTGGAACAACACCAATTTTAGGACTCTGGGATCTAGCTGAAAAAATAAGGGAAGGGGAGGGATAGCCAATCCACCCTTCCCCAGTAAATCCTCCACAGGAAGATGCATAAAAAAAAAAAAAAAATCGCATCTATGAAAAAATCGTGCCCGTGAAAAAATCACGGTCGGATTACCCGGAGGTGGTGCAAAGGAGAGTCCCCGCGTCACCTCCGGGAAGATGGCGGCGCACAGGGACCGGGAATCCTGGACCAAGGACGCCGCCAAAATACTCCCAGCCAGGCGCAACTGCGCGGGCTGGCAGCAAATAAGCTGCCGGCCAAACTGACAAGGTACCTAGGAAAAAGGGCAACGCCGTTACCCAAACGAAAAGAAGGCTCCCCGCACTTTCCATAAGAAAGGGGGGAATAAACCGCCTAGTCCACCTGTCCAGGAGGACAGAAAAAAACACAGTGGGCTGGGGGTTGACTTCCTCCTTTTAAGGAGATACTTAATTGTTAAATTGAGTTATTAGTCTTGGGCTCATTAAACATTCCGCCGGTCCTGCCAGTCCACGGGGGTGGTTAACCCCATCTGTGCTGCTGGTAGGACGTAAGGGAATAGTTATTTTTGGGTCTAGTGGCCACAGTCAGTTTGTCAGGCAACCCCTGGTGCAAAAATAATGATATGGAGATGTTTCTAATACCATGGTGTTGGGCCTATTTAACATACAAAGGATGGATCAGTTTGAATAGTTGAGGGGATAATGTTGCCCTGATGCCCTTAATGGGTGTTTTTAACACAACAATGACCCAAAACACACCAGTAAGCGACCAACATCTTGGTTACAGGTAAACAGGATTGAGGTAGTGGAGTGGCTAGCCTAAACACCTGACCTCAGGTAGGTGACATCAAAAATGGGGTTTATAAGGCAAAACCCCAAAATGCAGAGGAACTGTGGAATGTAGTTCAATCATCCTGAACTGGAATAGTTGTACAGAGGTTCCAGAAGTTGATCGGCTCCATGCAACACAGATGTCAAGCAGTTCTCAGAAACAACGGATACATTTTTGTTTTTCTAGTGCATTTGTATTTGCATTTATAACAATGATTTTGTGCTTTATTTGTTTCTTTACAACGCACTGCTATTTTTAACACTACTTTATACGTACAATATATCAGAAAACCAGTATTATAGCAAAAAGCCACCATACTGTTATTGCCCACAAAAACGTACAATGTTCTTGCACCTGATAGGGCCCCTCAAACCTCAGGCCCCACAGCAAGTGCTGTGGCTACAGTTATGTCCATGTATTTTTTACAGTCTCTGTTACAGGGCACACAGGGTATCAGTTACAGTCTCTTAGGCTGGGTTCACACGAGCGTGTCCGGATTAGATCCGGATGCGTTGCGGATGCGTTCAGTGAAAACTGAGCGTTTTCACAGGCAAAGCCATTCAGTTTTGCCTGCGATTGCGTTCAGTTGTTCAGTTTTTTCCGCGCGGGTGCAATGCGTTTTGATGCGTTTTTCACGCGCGTGATAAAAAACTGAAGGTTTACAAACAACATCTCCTAGCAACCATCAGTGAAAAACGCAACGCACCCGCACTTGCTTGCGGATGCTATGCGTTATTAACGCAGCCCCATTCACTTCTATGGGGCTGCGGATGCGTTTATAACGCATAAGATAGAGCATGCTGCGATTTACACGCATTGCAGAAGTGATGCGTGAAAAAAAACGCTCATGTACACAGCCCCATAGAAATGAATGGGTCAGGATTCAGTGCGGGTGCAATGCGTTCACATCACGCATTGCACCCGCGCGGAAATCACGCTCGTGTGAATGCAGCCTTAGAGGACACACAACATTCTGGTTACAGTCTCTTAGAGGGTGCACAGGGTATCTGTTACAGTCCCTTGGAGGACACACAACGTATTGCTTACAGTTTTACAGGGTATTGGTTACCTTCTCTCTTACAGGGCACACAGGGTATCGGTTACAGTCTCTCTTACAGGGCACACAGGGTATCAGTTACATTCTCTCATACAGGGCACACAGGGTATTGGTTACAGTCTCTTACAGGGCACACAGGGTATCCATGGGCGAAACTACCATAGTGGCAGACCATGGGACTGCTATGCGGCCCAGGGAAAGAGGGGGGCCCAGTCTTAGTTGGGATCATCTCTCCTTCTACTTGAGGTGAAAACTTGGTCAGGACTCTACCCTCTGGAGGAAGAACTTTTAGCAAATGAGGCAGTGGAAAAATGGCCCAAGGGTCGTTGAAAGGGTTTTAGGCAGAAACCCTTCTTTCCTGTGTGTGGGGCCTGGTTTGATCCTTGCTATGGGGCCCTTACTTGTCTATGTACGCCACTGAGGGTATCGGTTACAGTTTCTCTTACAGGGCACACAGGGTATCGGTTACAGTCTCTCTTACAGGGCACACAGGGTATCGGTTACAGTCTCTTTTACAGGGCACACAGGGTATCGGTTACAGTTTCTCTTACAGGGCACACAGGGTATCGGTTACAGTCTCTCTTACAGGGCACACAGGGTATCGGTTACAGTCTCTTTTACAGGGCACACAGGGTATCGGTTACAGTTTCTCTTACAGGGCACACAGGGTATCGGTTACAGTCTCTTACAGGGCACACAGGGTATCGGTTACAGTCTCTCTTACAGGGCACACAGGGTATCGGTTACAGTCTTTCTTACAGGGCACACAGGGTATCGGTTACAGTCTTTCTTACAGGGCACACAGGGTATTGGTTGCAGTCTCTCTTACAGGGCACACAGGGTATCGGTTACAGTCTCTCTTACAGGGCACACAGGGTATCAGTTACATTCTCTCTTACAGGGCACACGGTATTGGTTACAGTCTCTTACAGGACACACAGGGTATTGGTTACAGTCTCTCTTACAGGGCACACAGGGTATTGGTTACAGTCTCTCATACAGGGCACACAGGGTATTGGTTACAGTCTCTCTTACAGGGCACACAGGGTATCGGTTACAGTCTCTCTTACAGGGCACACGGTATTGGTTACAGTCTCTTACAGGACACACAGGGTATTGGTTACAGTCTCTCTTACAGGGCACACAGGGTATTGGTTACAGTCTCTTACAGGGCACACAGGGTATCGGTTACAGTCTCTCTTACAGGGCACACAGGGTATTGGTTACAGTCTCTCTTACAGGGCACACAGCGTATCGGTTACATTCTCTCTTACAGGGCACACAGGGTATTGGTTACAGTCTCTCTTACAGGGCACACAGGGTATTGGGTACAGTCTCTCTTACAGGGTACACAGGGTATCGGTTACAGTCTTTCTTACAGGGCACACAGGGTATCCGTTACAGTCTCTCTTACAGGGCACTCAGGGTATGGGTTACAGTCTCTCTTACAAGGCACACAGGGTATCGGTTACAGTCTCTCTTACAGGGCACACAGGGTATTGGTTGCAGTCTCTCTTACAGGGTATCGGTTACAGTCTCTCTTACAGGGCACACAGGGTATTAGTTACAGTCTCTCTTACAGGGCACACAGGGTATCGGTTACAGTCTCTCTTACAGGGCACACAGGGTATCGGTTACAATGTCTCTTACAGGGCACACAGGATATCGGTTACAGTCTCTCTTACAGGGCACACAGGGTATTGGTTGTGGTCTAACTCCCCTCTCACAGACCAGGTCAGTGTCTGATGCAGCTCTCCATCTATCACACCTGACAAACTGTATACTACTGCTCCACATACATTACCATGAGGCATGCAAGACTACTCAGTGTATGTTGCTGCATGCTCATTGCTCATAAAGTGTTACACCCCAGTGTCCACACCCATCACCAGAATCAGTGTAGCCTGCCCGCAATATCACTTTACAAACCCAGCAGTGAACTGTGAGGCCCCTTTCACACGGGCGAGTTTTCCGTGCGGGTGCAATGCGTGAGGAGGACGCATTGCACCCGCACTGAATCCGACCCATTCATTTCTATGGGGCTGTGCACATGAGCGGTGATTTTCACGCATCACTTCTGCGTTGCGTGAAAATCGCAGCACGCTCTATATTGTGCGTTTTTCACGCAACGCAGGCCCCATAGAAGTGAATGGGGCTGCGGGAAAATCGCAAGCAAGTGCGGATGCAGTGCGATTTTCCCGCATGGTTGCTTAGCAACGGGACCAGATCTTTATTATTTCCCCTTATAACATGGTTATAAGGGAAAATAATAGCATTCTTAATAAAGAATGCTTAGTAAAATGCATGGTAAGATGGACCATGTGATTGGACCATGTGATGTGACATCATCACAGGTCCTTTAGTTGTTAACTGATGCTGGGAAAGATAGGACAGATCGCAACTACGCGATCAAGTGGCTAAGGTAAGTTAACTTTTATTATTTTTAACCCCTTCCACTTCATTTTACTATGCGTTCTTTATTAAGAATGCTATTATTTTCCCTTATAACCATGTTATAAGGAAAAATAATAAATTCACCAGAATGCCTGAAACCGGACTTCAGTGATGAAGTCCGGCTTCGGGTCTGGGTACCAAACATGGCAATTTTTCTCACGCGCGTGCAAAACGCATTACAATCGGGCATATTCACGCAACGCACCCACCTCTTATCCGGGCGTCAAACATGACGCCCATGTGAAAGAGGCCTTAATGTGATTGGGATTAAAGGGGTTCTCCAAGATAAAGTACTAATGATCTGTCCTCTAGATAAGTCATCAGTATCGAATCGGTGGAGGCTGACACCCAGGCCTTTTCACAACTTTTCCTAGGCCAGTGACGACACATTCCTCGGTCACATGGCCTAGGCCTAGTTCAGCCCCACAGAAGTGAATGGGACTGAGCTGCGATACAATATATGGAGCTTTGTTTAGTGAGCACTGAGAAAGCCTAGACGCTCACAGGAGCACTGGTGCCTTTTCAAACAGCTGACTGGCGGCGTTCCCAGGTGTCGGACACTCACTGATCAGATGCTGATGACCTATGTTTTTTATCAATTCTCTTTTTATTGAAATAAGTGACAAACAAGACAATAGTCAGACAGTACCAACTGACATCAAGTAAGTACAATCGGATGTTACAGGAAGATTAACCACATAGTAATCATACACTGAGAGAGCATAGCAGGTTCAATGTCCCAACAGATCAAGCAGTGTGTCGATTCATCCCGCAATCCAAGGTTAGACAACTGTAGATCAAATATACTGATGTCAAAAAGGAACAAAGGTGGTTGCTACACCTTCTAAGAAAGTAATAGAGCAGAAAACATAAAACATAAAATACAAAGTAAGTAAAGACGATCCGGGGATGACTCAGGCTACAGTACATAACGCGCCACTGGATCCCAAAAGGGAAAAAGCAGCTTTACCCCCCCCCCCCCCACACACACACACACACGGCCCCAACGAGCCGGTTCTGTACTTCCAGGAGAGTAATTAAACTTTACACTCGTCACCTCCCAGCTAGACTAGCCCAGCATTCCACCTCCCACTGACATATGTCAACCAAGGTTGCCATGTTTTAAGGAACCTGCTTCTATTATGGGATTCCCATCCTGCCAGCTCCTCCATACGACAAATGGAAGACAGCTTTTCCAACCACATTGAGATCGTGGGGGGTTCCGGCTCCCTCCATTTTATTGGGATAAGCAGCTTTGCAGCTGCAATCATGTGTGTTTGCAAACTGTTTTTATGAGGTTTGAGCCCTGCTATCGGCTTCCATAACAGTACCAGGGGTGCTGATAACTTAATATTACTAGAACACACCTGATTAATGATCGTTTCCACTTCCTTCCAAAAATGCTTTAATTTAGAACATGACCACCACAGATGAGAGATATTGCCAATCCCCTCTGAACACCTCCAACAAACCCCAGATGTTAAGACATTAATTTTGTGTAGGAAGTCAGGCGTACGGTACCATCTAGTCAAAATCTTGAGGGAATTCTCTTGTACTCTGACACATCTCGAGAAACCATGTGAATGGTTCATAATAAACGATTTGTCACACTCATCAAGAGTTATATTTAGCTCCGCTTCCCTGAGAGTCTCTCTTCTTTAGTAAATGCCTATATATCAAAGAGAGTCTCTTGGAAGGTAGTTCAGGGAGAAGTGATAAAGTATTAAGCCAAGTGGGTTCCGGAAGAGGGAGGAGTTTACTCCTCTTAAACTTCTTACATGTACTCTCAAAATCCCATCTTTGGATGTGGTCCCCTACAGTGGGAGGGCTACCCATCAATGAGGTGTAGAAGTCAGTGGAAGCGTCAGAGCTCAGTAGATCTCCGAGTCTGAACTTGGTCACTGAGTCCCATACTGGATTAGTTAGAATACAGTGTTCTGAGAGCAGATGCGGAAGTAAGCGGAGCGGATTAACAGGTGACAGACCCCCAGTACTGAAATTAAGAGCCGGTGATGCATGACAACTAAGCAGAGTTCCTCTGGAGATGCTGCTAGATATTTCTAATTTATGTGGAACTGGAGCCTTATACCAAAAAAGATGTTCCCAAGACCTCCCCAACAAGGCTCTTTCCATAGAAGCATAAATCGCTCCAGATGTATCGCTTGAACATACACAGCCATATCTGGTAACGAGAGCCCGCCCTGAGACCTCCTCCTGGTAAGCAGCGAGAAGGGTAATCTGGCTTTGGTGTTGGCCCACAAAAATCTGCTCATAACTGACTTCAGCTTGGTCAAATACGTTTTAGGGATTAAGATTGGTAGAGATCTAAACATATAAAGTAATTGCGGGAGAACATACGTTGTTAACACATTTTTCCTACCTAGCCATGAGATCCTTGGCAGTGAAGGGGCGTTTAAAAAATTAGAAACCTTTGTCAGCAAGGGTGTATAATTTAAGCTGAACAGGAGGTTCGGATTAGATGGTATCATCACTCCGAGGTATTTGATAGCTTTGGGTGGCCATTTGAATGCGGAATCTTTTTTGATCAGCCTCAGTTGGGCAGGAGACAAAGATACATTTATGGCCTCAGATTTGTCTAAGTTTATTTTGAAATTGGTAATTGTACTGAAGATGGCAAACGTGTCTAATATCCGCAGCATCGCTTCTTTGGGGTTGGTTACCATCAACAGCAAATCGTCTGCAAACGCCGCCATTTTATGCATGAATCCACCAACTTGAATACCGTGAATAGCAGTAGCAATGTTTCCAATGTCAAAATAAAAAGCGTGGGGGAGAGGGGGCAACCCTGCCTCGTGCCGTTCCGTATAGTGAAGGGGTCAGACAGCACACCATTCACCATGATGCGGGCCGAAGGCGCAGAATAGAGTGAGAAGATAGCATCCACGAAGGGTTCCGGAAAGCCAAAGGCCTTCAAAGCATGGCGCATATACCGCCAACTCACTCTATCAAACGCCTTTTCGGCGTCAGTCCCTAAAAGAATCAACGGCGACTTTTTCTGTGATGCATGGCAAACGGCATGAACCACTCTACTGACATTATGTCGCCCCTCCCTACCCTGCACAAACCCTACTTGTTCCTCTCCCACAATCCCAGGCAGCAGACCTGCCATACGGTGACTCAACAGCTTAGCCCACCATTTCAAATCCGTATTAAGAAGAGAAATGGGCCTATAGCTTCCACAGGCTTCTGGATCTTTCCCCTCTTTGGGGATTATTGTAATGTTAGCAGCCTGTGACTGCGGGGGGAGAGTAGCGCCACCTAGCAGAGCGTTACACACTGACGTGAAGCGGGGTATCAGGATGTCACCGAACTTCTTATAATAATAAGAAATTGGTAGCCCATCAGGACCTGGGCTTTTACCCGTTGGAATGGATTGTAAAACTTTAGCTACCTCAGCTTCTGTAAAGGGTTTTATAATATCCACCTTATCCACTTTCGACAACTGGGGCAATGAGATGGAGTAAAAAATTAGTGATAAGAGTCTCAATTGAGGTTCCAGAGGCCCCATCCAAGGAGACTCCTCATCCAAGTTATACAAAAAAGAAGAATAAAATCTACAGAACTCCTTGGCTATAGCTGGGGTCGTCGTCAACCTGTGCCCTTCCCTATTCTTTATCACGGGGATAAAAGTTTTATTTCTTTGTGACTTTAGCAGACTAGTCATCAACTTCGTACCTTTGTCTCCATGGGAATAATATTTGAAGCGCAAAGCCTGCAGCACTTTCGCTGTTGGTTAGGGCCATCCTAAAATCTCATTTCTATATACACAGGAGCATGGTCAGAGATGGTCATGGGGCCAATCACGGCACTACTTATGGCAGGTATAGCGCTGTTTGGAACAAAAAAGTCATCCAGACGTTGGTACGTACCATGCACTTTTGAAAGAAAAGTAAAATCCTTCTCACCCGGATGAAGGAGTTTCCATATATCAGTTAACCCCATGTCAGCTAGCGCTACTTTAAGTCTATGAAGCTGTTTGTCAGAAAACAGGCTCCCCGCTGAGGTGGAATCTAAGAAGTGATCCATGGAGATATTAAAATCACCGCCCAGAATCAGGATGCCTGAGGCAAACTCCTTCAGGGCGTCTAATGTTTGCAAAAGCCACTTGATCTGTCCCACATTCGGCACATAAACATTAGTAAATGTGACGGCAGTGTTTAAGATCTGACCTTTAAGGAATAAATATCTGCCATCCGTATCAACCAATTTTGCTGTGACGGTAAAGGACAGATTTTTCCCTATCCCAATGGACACTCCTCTGGCAGCTGTAGAGTAAGTGGTGTGGTACCAATTCGGAAAGCATTTACTATACATATTGGGAGTATGGTTATGTCTATAGTGCATCTCTTGTAGGAACACCAGGTCAGCACATTCTCTCCGAAGGATATGATGTACCTGACTGCGTTTTTGAGGAACATTCATACCGTTTACATTCAACGAGTACAGTTTTACCTGAGCCATATCAAATACCCAGTAGAATAAAATGAGGCGTCAGCAAAATGGGTCAGCTCCAGATCAACTAAAAGAATACCAAAAGTTAGCCATAGAACAGAAAAAACCTTAAACATTCTGAGAGGGTAATTTAACCCCCATGGCGCAGTAAAGCGCTGTAAAGCTGTAAGATATAAAGAAGAATAGATGGGGGGGGGGGGGGACATAGGCAAAGGAAACTGATTTTATAAAGCCCGTCCACACACCCGATCTCACATATATGCATGTACAAAAAACAACCTGTCAATTAAACTCTATAAACTGGCATCTTGAGGCCAATCGACAATGAAGAAACGTATGTCTCTAGAAAAGCATCTCACTCAGGTCTGGGATGGTCACCAGACCTTTAATCAACCTCTCACTCCCCTCTCCTCAGGATATGCAATGCAAGCCAAACTTTTCAATAAGATGAGGTAAAAAACACGCCCCACCTAAAGAGTTAACTATAACCGCTTTACAGCCGTATAATGACTAAGAGTCCCGAAGTCCCCAGGATAATGGGAAACTGAACTAGGAGTAGTATACTACACCGTTAAGAAACTTAGGCATCTTGGACTGGTGACCCATTCAGTCCGCTTCTTTCTGTCGCTTCCTCGGTGACTTGGTCTTCATGCCCACTTGCCAAGGGGCCGGCGTAGATAGCTTCAGTAATTTCTCTAGTGCTGCCGACGGAGCCAAGACGGTATGTCCTGGGGCGAGATCTCAAGGGCTTCCCAAACTTTGGGTAAATCATCGGGGTGCCGGATAAGTATCTGCTTCCTATTGATCGTCGTTCTGAGGCCAAACGGAAAAAGCCAGCGCATGGGGAGCTTCCTAGCTCTCAGTTCAGACGTAAGCGGTTTAAGTGCTCTTCTCTTGGCCAAAGTGCTAGCTGGCAGGTCTTGAAAAGGCTGAATTTTGTTATTCTCAAACAGGATCTCCTCTTTTTCTCTAGCTGCTTTTAGGACCACAACAGTGTCCAGATAGCTCAATAGAGCACATATGGTATCTCTAGACGGATCAGACGCTGAGGGTTTAGGCCGCAATGCTCTGTGCGCTCTCTCTATAGTAATGGCATCTGCTCGATCTTGGCCCACCAACATGGTGAATATCTGCTTTACGCAAGACAGCAACGCCTCCGCAGTGACAGATTTAGGTATCCCTCGGATACGGACGTTCTTTCTCCGGCTTCTATTTTCCTGATCTTCCAGGTAGGCATTATCCATCTGGGAGCTCAGCGATTTAACGTGCGTCTGCAGCCCCATATTGTCCTGCGCCAGCGTGATTTGAAAGTCCTCCAGGGCTTCCACCCTGTGTCCCACATGCGCTACCTCAGTTTTAATATCAGCTAGTTCCTTCATCACTGGGGAGACAGCTTGTGACAGGGAACTCTGAAGCGATTGTTGCAGAAAAGCTCTAGTAATAGGTACCGGATCAGTGTCATCATGTCCCTCGGACGGGGCCCATGAGCTGGCGTCTGAGTCTTCTTCTAACGCTGCCGCTCCTCCATCAGCCAGCGCCATCTTGCCTTTTCCCGCCGGAGACAAGGATTTCTTATTAAAGAATCTGCTCATGTCTCCTTGAGACTTTCTCGGCTTAAAGGATAACTGTCACATTTAGACCCTGAAGGGTTCTATTACTGAGCTATTTTATATGGGCTTTTTGAGTTACATCTATACATTGTTTGCTTGGAGCTTGTGTGGAGTGGACTTTGGACTGTAATGTAGCTTACATATAGCATATAGATAAGGTAACTGAAATGTGTAGCTCTGTGATTGGTTTGCTCAAAGATCATGTCATTGGACTACGACTATATATGTTTCATATACCCAATAAACGTCAGAGTGGCATTGTATACCAGAATCGTATCATGTGTCAATGCTGCTCTCCTAGCGCTAGAAAAGAATCAAATCAAGCTGAATACCGAAGTCTAGTACCAGGGGTACCAACTACCAATAAGAGGGGAAGAAATGAATATTCCTAACAATCTGGGGGCTCTGTCCGGGATCGAGAAGGTCATCCTCGGGTCTGGTGAGAAGAGACACCAATTTTGTCCTCTGGCCGATCCGAGGGCACTGGCCACGTCTCGGAGTAAGTACAGAGTTTTTTTGTATCCGGGATACATAGATACAACTCAGGGAGTTGTACACAGTTCAGGGAACTGTCAGATAGGTACTCAGGGAGTACCCAGTATTGTGTCAGGGACACATACGATACAACTCAGGGAGTTGTACACAGCTCAGGGAACTGTCAAGTTAGGAATTTAGGGAAGTCCAGTAACAAGGAAAGCGTACTTCAGAGGGCTTGACTTCACAGAAGGTTTCACAGCTTGATTTGATTCTTAATAAGATAATTGTAAGTTTTGCATGATAAGTTGTTTGATAATTGTAGAAGTTTTGCATGATAAGTTGTTATGTCTAACATAGTTATATAAGGGGAAGTGACAGGCTGGGTGGTAAGTGTACAGCTGTCGTCCCAAGACTAACATTCTGTTTTGCTATTGCTGTTTTGAATTCTGTTTGTAAGAAAATAAGTTTTGATAATAAGTAGTAAAAAATCTAAGACAGAATGTCCTAAACTAGAACCAGGAGAAACATGTAAATAATATGTTGCCCGAGTCAGTCCTACAAATTATTACCTTGTTAACCCATGGGTAGATAATTTGGCAGGATGGACAGAGGCAATGGAAGTGGTAGACCCCTTTCCCAGGGAAGGAGATAATAGCATATATCACATGGACATGGTCAAGGGTCTATGCTTAGGCGACACTGCCGCCTGGCCGTATTTTGAACCTGACCCTTCATGGGATATGGATTATATGCAGAAAGGAGGAGAACAATGGCTAGAGATAGCTCCTCACTGGTAGGACCCCAACATGTGCAAAAGGTTTAAAAAGATCAAAAGACGATAGAAAACTACATGAGATACAGACTAAGAATGAAAATGATAAAAAAACATCAGATGTATCCCCCACCTTCATATGTACATAAAATTAACTGTTTAGCGCTCAGGATTTAATAGCAGCCAGTCACATAATAGCAGGACACACAGTTAATAAACAACCCACATCCAATTGTATCGAGATATAATTTAAGGAACAAGGGTTAAGTGGAAAAGGATAGTGAGATAAGGGGATCTGAGACATCCATGACTTTTTTGACGGTTGGAAATCAACTGATGAAAAAGGCTTTGGACATAGATGACCTTAATAAAATTATTAAACACTGCCCCAAGCCTACTGTGGCTCTGTCTGGCACAGTGGCTTATTTAAAGAAAGCCTGTAAAGGGAGAAATGTGCGAAAGACAGCAGGAAACTTTCATAGATCAAATGATAGAAGCCAAGACTTCCAAACCATGAATAACTGCTGTTATAACTGTGGACAGGAGGGACATTGGGCTAGAAAGTGCACAACACCCAGGAGAGACACGCAGAATCAGGGAGCACACAGCAAACAACAGCCCATGACACAAAGGGGACAGAATACAGATAGACAGGGTACGCAGACTCAGCCCAGGTTCCCCATTGATTGGAATCATCAACAACCCTACTGACGGGGCCCGGAGGGAGTCACCCCAGCTTCACACAGGTCACCACCCACTGGAAAGATACACCGATTATTTTGCTTAAAGTTGCGGGAAGGAAGGTAAGATTCATGGTAGACAGCGGCACCACCTCCAGTGTGTTTCACAAAGACATGTACAAGGGACCTTTAAGAAAGTCTGACCCCTCTATGGGAATCAACGGGGTATTAACTAAAACATATAAAACGAGTGTCCTCCCAATAGAGACAGTGGACGGTGAATACATCACAGACCATACTTTCAGCATCATACCAGATTGCCCTGTAAGTTTATTAGGAAGGGACTTGTTTGTGAAGTTGGACTTGGCAGTGACAGTAAAAAATGACGGACTAAGTATTCACTCAGCCACCATGCCCATAGTGACCCCGGCTATATGTACTTTTGTTAGTTTACAGGACCACCCTGAGCTAGGAGACATAAACCATTCACTGTGGTCACAGGGCGACTATGACACGGGCCTGATTGATTGCACACCTTATCGAGCCAATCTTAAACCCGGTGCCACACCGGTGTATCGAAAGCAGTGCCCACTGTCCAAGGAAAAGATTGAGGGGCTACGGCCAATGAGAGAAGAATTTCTGAGAAGAAATCCTCGAGGAGGTGATTTCACCTTACTCCACCCCTATCAATCCTGTGACAAAGGCAGATGGTACTACCCGCTTTGTCCAGGATTTGAGGGCAATCAACAATCTCATTGTGCCCATAGCCTCAGTGGTTCCTGATGTCACAACTCTCCTTTCCTCCATCCCCGCGGAAGCCGTCTGTTTAATAAGAGTACTATTTTGATTTTTCCTTTGAGGGACGTCAACTGACCTGGGGTAGAATGCCACAGGGGTATGCTGATTCACCAGTTGTGTACAGCATTGTCCTCCAAGCCACTTTGAAACCCTGGCACCCCCCCCAAGGTTCCATCCTGATGCAGTATGTTGATAATCTACTGTTGTGCAGCATGTCAGTGGAGGCAAGTGTAAATGATTGTTGAAATGGTTGTCAGAATGTGGTCATAAAGTGTCGTTAAAGAAACTGCAGTGGTGCAAAAGCAGGTTGAATACTTGGGCTTTGTCCTCACACAGGGGGAAAGAAGAATCAGTCCCGGAGAATCCAGTCTATTGTGGGTCTGGTCACCCCACACCAAAAAGGAAATGCTGTCCTTTCTTGGTATGATAAACTACTGTAGACAATGGATCCCCGACTGTTCTTAATATGACAATATTTTGAGGCAAGCCACTCTGGAAGAATCCCCAGAGCTAATAAGATGGTCAAAAGGAATGTTGAATGCTTTCGATACTCTGAAATGTTCATTGATGTGTAGCCCAGGATTGGGCCTCCCTGATTATAACCTACCATTCCACATGTCTGCACAACAAAACTGTAAAACCATGGCGGGGGTACGCACTCAAGAACACGGAGGAAAAGTTGCGTCCTTGTGCTTTTTTCTCAAAGGTAATGCCTGTCCCTGCACAAGGGATGCCGGCATGTCTACGTGCTCTTGTGGCCTGTGCGATGATGGTGGAATTAGCCACACCCTTTACACTGGGACACCACACTGTCTTGCATACTATCCATGATGTAGTGGGACTACTCAGAGGTATTTATACGCAGAACATGTCAGCACAAAGGTTGTCAGGATATGAAGTCCTTTTACTCAGTGATCCATCATTACAGATTAAATATGCCTCACATACGGCAGGACCAGCACCTATACTGAATGCATTACTAGGACTAAAAGGGACAGAAGACTTTTTACCAGACAAACATGACTGTCTCAAGGTACTCGGATACGAAACCTCCCCCAGACTAGACTTGTCAGTCACCCCCATACCGGACGCACCAGAAGTGTTTGTAGACGGTTCACGTCCACTCGATACCGTCTACTGTGCAGCATATGCAGTAGTGATGCTGCCAGATATTATCCTTGAGTCACGACCCGTTCATGTGCAATCAGCCCAAGCTGCAGAATTAATAGCACTTACAAGGGCATGCCAAATACACAAAAACAAACCTGTCACAATATACACAGACAGCAGATATGCACACGGGGTAGTGTGGGACCATGGGGTAATCTGGCAACGCAGGGGTTTCACCACAGCTGACGGTAAGAAAATATCACATTCCCAGCTTATAGATGATCTGTTGGCCGTCCTTCAGCTTCCCTCACAAATAGCTGTTATACATTGCAAAGCACATACTCGAGGAAAAGACTGGGTTTATCCTGTTTTGCAGAAAAATCCACACACTGGATTGGTCTGCAAAGAGGGGAAACCATGTATACCCCAGCACAGCGCTGCACTTTTCATAGCACATTTTTACGGAGTAGAACACAACAGCATCAAAACATGCACCCTTTTGAGCCAAAAATTTCTTGTAGAATGCATGAATCGAACAGTTAAAGACAAACTTAGGAAAGCCACAGCAGGTACTTTTGAGAAATGGAAACAAACTCTACCTATTATATTGGCAGAAATAAGAATGACTCCTAATAAGAGGTTAGGACTGTCACCCGTTGAAATCCTCATAGGTAGGCCCTTTCCAACTCCTTGGGCAAGCCACCCCCTAGTGGTACAGGAAGGCGACATAGACCAGAATAGGGAAGAATATGTCACAAAACTGAAGAAAAAGTTGCTTGTAAGTTTCCCTCTCTTCCACAGGAACCGACGCACTCGCTCCAAGCTGGAGACACGGTGGTGTTCAGGGTACTACGTAAAGGAAAAGATCCAAAGGAGCTGGCATTCGGACCCCTACCACGGTGGTAGCTATCACTAGAACGGCGATTCTCACAGAAGAGGCTCCGATCTGGATTCATGCTAGCAGAGTGAAAAGGATCCCTGAGGTTTCTTCTCCAGTGTCCAACAAAGACAAAGAGCGGAGCTCAGAAGAAGCCTTGCCACAGGCTGAAGATGAAGACCCCACAATATTCTGGGAGATTTGTTTGTCTGCTGCTGATTATTAATCTTTGTGTTTTCTTGCCAATCGGACTCATTACCACTTGTATTTATCATCCAGAGGAGATGGGTTTATTTTGTGGTGCACCAAATAATCACACAGTCTCTAAAGGAGCTCAGGAGCAAGATCCAGTTGTTCCTGGCCCCTCTTATTCTGAACAGAATAGTATAATCAGGATAGTGAAGGCCCTAAATGCCCTAGATTAAAGATTTACAGAGTCCACGAGACCTTACACAAACATGTGTTGTTACTGTATCCAATGTATACCCTCATTAATTAATACATTTATGAGATGTAGGCGAGTCTCAGATACACCACAAGCTGCATACATTCAGGTACCTCAAGAAACCCTGGGTCTCCAGAGGAGTACCAACAATACTTACAGAAATATTTTGAAAGGAACAAAATGAAAAAAACAAAAATGAAATATGTAGATGGTTTTTAAGAGGGGATTGAAGGGTTCTATTACTGAGCTATTTTATATGGGCTTTTTGAGTTACATCTATACATTGTTTGCTTGGAGCTTGTGTGGAGTGGACTTTGGACTGTAATGTAGCTTACATATAGCATATAGATAAGGTAACTGAAATGTGTAGCTCTGTGATTGGTTTGCTCAAAGATCATGTCATTGGACTACGACTATATATGTTTCATATACCCAATAAACGTCAGAGTGGCATTGTATACCAGAATCGTATCATGTGTCAATGCTGCTCTCCTAGCGCTAGAAAAGAATCAAATCAAGCTGAATACCGAAGTCTAGTACCAGGGGTACCAACTACCAATAAGAGGGGAAGAAATGAATATTCCTAACAGACCCTAATTTCAGTTTTCATATATGTAGTTACTAATATGATAATATACCTGAATCAATAACTATTAGACTTACTTACCCCTTATTTAATAAGATTCAGCCCTTAGCAACCAGTCTGCATAAAACTGAAATTTCACTATTCTGTTAAGATGGCCGCCCTCAGCCCTGAGGCTAATCCATAGGACACCTGCAGTGAAGTTAGTGAAGACCAGCTCTGTATATGGGGATTTGCAGTAAAGTTCCCAGGTCTGGCTGAAGCCTGTAGTCCTCCTACAAGCTCTCCTCTTATCAGATAAGGCTGTCATTTATACACTGGGCTCTACATTGTCCTGCACTGCTAAGGGAGTGTCTGCCAAGCAGAGGCATGTGGAGAAGTTCACACACACAGCCCAGCACTGTTATCTCCTGTCAGGAAGGACCTGGCTTTTTATACATTCCCTTACAATGCTGACTCACTATCAGTTCCCAGTGCACGTCCTCTATCTGGTAGACGGAAGGAGCATAGCAACCTGATTTTATCTCAGGTAAATATAGCCAATACTGGAGGCTTTTAGGTGGCTTTTAGGGGTTATTTATTTAAGAATCAGAAATTAAAACAGAGCCAACAAAGTAATATTAATCACCAGTAAAAAAAAAAAAAATTTGACAGTTATACTTTAACTTCGGCCTCCACCTCCCTGGACTTCTCTCTGCCGGTCTTGCCCATGTTTCGACAGGTTTAGCTGCTTTTAAGCTGTGAAATCGGGTGCTACGGTGAGGAGCTCAGAGCGCACACGTCCTCCACCATTCTAAGCAGGCTCCGCCCCGCTGATGACCTATCTTGAAGACAGGTAATCAGTATTAAAATGTTGAAAAAACTTTTAAGTATTAAAGACCAATATCGGGTTGGTGGTAGTCAAATTCCCAGTCCCGTTTGAAGGGGATGTAGTGAGTGATCTGCACAGTATACGAAGCAAAGCACCGTACATTGTCTAGTGGCTGTGCCAGGTATTGCGGATCAATCCCATTCTGCTGAACAGGGCAGAGCTGCAGTAAGGCCGTGTGAACGATGAACGTGGTCAGATATTGATGTCCCATTATAAGCCCAAGTCAGCAGTATTTAGGTCCCAGAAAATGCCTTTAAGGTGGCTTTGTCATCAGGATTACCTGATAGGAGTGTGTAGAGCACAGGGGGTGTTACATAGCGGTGCTCAAAGGATTCAGCCCTTTCTCCTGGTGCTCGAAATTCACATTTGCATATGAATAGATTTCTCTGCAGCTGTTTAGCATACAGACAAGAGAAAGGTATTGATTTAATCAGCATAATGAGCCCTACCAGCCAGTATGTCTGGTTTAATAGGGTTGTTCCTGGTGACAGAGTCTCTGTAAAGATACAGCACCTGCAAATGAAAAACAGTTACAAAATATATTAGTACACAACACAAGGAAAATAATCTGAGTTCCACCACCCCCTCGAGGTAGGTCCACACAGCAGTATCAGCAGGGTTCATTACAAGTTTGCTGCAGGTTTCGGCCCCTTGCAGACGAGCGTTCCTCACGCAGCGAGTCTGCAATGGAGCTCCCGGCCCGACCTTCCTGCACTGACGGGATTCACATAGCATTATATTGATTTATGATGCTATGTAACCCTTACAGTTCTGGAATGTATTGGATAACACTGGCATAATGCTGGCAGTGTTATCCAATACATTCCAGAACTGTAAGGGTTACATAGCATCATAAATCAATATAATGCTATGTGATCCCTGGCAGTGCTGGGAGGTCAGGCCGGGAGATCCGTTGCGGACTCGCTGCGTCAGGAACGCTCGTCTGCAAGGGGCCTTCATCCTCTCCATTGCCAGGGGTGAAATCCACAGCTGAAATTCACATTTAAAAAATAGTTTTTTTTTTTAATCTCTTCCAATTTGCTTCTACTGTAAATTCAGCCACGTGTAGCCACTGACCATAACCAACCAGACTTCCAGAATATCACGGTGTGGTCAGCTACTTGCAGTTTTTACATGAAGGTGGCCATCTTGGTTTGATTTGGACAACCTGATAGGCTGCTTTTATATGTAGGGGGGGGTTCATGGCGTTTTTCTGCTCTTTTGCATTTTTGTGGCCGTTTTTGTGGTAAAAACTCTAGCTCTAGATGTTATCTGGAGGTCTGTGGGAAATATAAAATGCAGGGCACAGCTTTTTTTCCTTCCTGGTTTATATTAGAGAAGGCAGCATGCTGGAGCTCTTGCCGCTTTCATATCACCTTTTCTATAGGTAAAAAACACCATGAAGAAAACGCTAGTGATAAGTAGGCAAATTTATCAAAGCTGGTGTAAAGGAAAACTGCCTTAGTTGCCCATAGTTGCCCCAGAGTGGCATTACCACCTTTGCGCCTCACTACTATCTCTAATGGGCTAGTATCATTCCATCTGTGTATTTATTTCTAGAGGACCCCTCCTAGGGGAATGCAGCAAGAGCACATACCTGTTGGACCAGCCCTATCTAGGCCAGCTGGAGCACCTTCAGCTCTGCTGGACGTGGAGGCCACAGCTTTGAGCCTCTGAAGCCAGGAGGAGAGAGTTTTCCCTGGTACCACTAAGGAGTCAGCCTACATAGAGAAGTTTCAGCATAAAGAAAGAAGCAAAGTTGCTCTTTCACACTTGCCTTGTTCCTTTCCGTCCTAGAGTTCCGGCATTCTGAATGGAGAGAAATCCGTTCAGGATGCATCAGGATGTCTTCAGTTCAGTATTCAAACGTTTTTTTGCCGTTGAAAAATCTGCAGCATGCTGCGGATTTTCCTACGGCCAAAAAAACTGAAGGCATGCTGCAAGGACGGATCCGGAATTAATGCCCATTGAAAAGCATTAATCCAGATCCGACTTTAAGCTAAACGTCGTTTCGGCGCATCGCCGGATCCGACGTTCAGCTTTCTGAATGGTAACCATGGCAGCCAGGACGCTACTAAAGTCCCGGCTGCCACGGAAAAGTAGTCCCGGGGCGCTCCACAATGACGCCACAGCGCCCCTACGTCACATGGATCATGTGATCCATGCGACGTAGGGGCGCTGTGACGTAATTGTGGAGTGCCCTGGGAGCTGCACGGACGGTAAGTAGCTTCTCCACTGCTCCCCACTACTTTTCCATGGCAGCCGGGACTTTAGTAGCGTCCTGGCTGCCATGGTAACACTGAAAGCATTTTGATGACTGATCAGTCTTCAAATGCTTTCAGGTGTGTTGCGTTGTGACGGATCCGGCGGGCATTTCCGGCGACGGAAGTGCACGCCGGATCCTCACAACGCTAGTGTGAAAGAGGCCTTATACAGTAAGCTTGTCAGCACAGCAGAGACAGAGAGCGACAGATGTAGCAGAGTAGAGTTTGTTTGCCTGCCAGAGTTAATGCTAATGCCTGCTGGGAACCAAGACAAAGCCTGAACTGTTGAAGAAATGTTTATTCAAGTAAAGCTGTTATTGAACTTCATCAGAAGATCTGGACTCAATTTATTTCTTCAAATCCCTCAAATATTCACCCTATTTGCTTGCTTCGGACGACAACACCTGGGGTTACAGGTAGGAGAACCGTGACACATGCACCAACATTAACCTCTTAAGGACACAGGACGTACACGTACGTCCTGTGTCCGGTCTTTAAAGATGGCGCCCGCTCCTGCTTCATGCGGGTGCCTTAGCCGCAGGTGTCCGCATGGTTCTTGTAGCAGACACCCGCGGCTAATGTCCACGACCGGCAGCAATGCTGATTGCGGACATTTAACCCCTCAGATGCCGTGGTCAATCCTGACCGCGGCATCTGAGCACGCACAGACCGAAAGTTTTAGTTTCAGTTTGCGCTCCGGCTCCCCCGTGTGGCGATCAGAGGAGCCGGAGCGTGCCTGTAGTAGCCTGGGTCTCTATGAATGAAACCCAGGCTACTCTGTAGTATTTCCTATGGAGCCTTGCCTGTAATAGGCTTCATAGGAAATATGCGATTTTTTCATATATTCCAATGTTATTGCATTGGATTGTATGATAATCGCAATCAAATGATTGTAAGTTATAGTTCCCTATGGGAACTATATAAAAGTGTAAAAAAAAAAAAAAAGTTTAAAAAAAATAAAATGAAAAAAACATAAAAGTTCAAATCACCCCCCTTTTCCTAAAATAAAAATAAAAAGAATTAAAAGATTTAAAAAAAACACATCATGGGTGTCGCAAAGTGCGAAAACCCCATACTATAAAAATATAAAAAAATATTCCCCATACGTCAAACAGCAAAACGTAAAAAAGCATCCAAATGGTGGATTCGCCATTTTTGGTTGCTTAATTTTCCACAAAAAATTACATAAAAGGCGATCAAAACGTCATACACACCCCAGAATGGTATCACTTAAAAGATAAGATTATGATGCAAAAAATGAGCCCCCCTAAAGCTCTGTACATATAATTACCAAAAAGTTATAGGGGTCAAAACATGGTGACAAAAAAGTAAAACTGATTTTTTTTCCCACTTTTTAATTTTTTTTCACTATTAAAACGCAAGAAAACCTATACATATAGGGTATCGCCGGATTCGTACTGACCTGTAGAGTAAAAATAACCGGTCAGTTTTATCGCACATCGAACGTCGGAATTTAAAAACCTGCAAAACTGTGGTGGAATTTTTTTGCAATTTCACCACATTTGGATTTTTTTTCCTGCTTCCCACTACATCATATGCAATATTAAATGGCGTTGTTGGAAAGTACAACTTGTCCCCCCAAAAAGAAGCCCTCACGTATGGCTACGTGAACCGAAAAATAAAAAAAGTTATGGCTCTGGGAAGGCAGGGAGCGCAAAACGAAAACGCAAAAAAAAAAAACTCCGGTCCTTAAGGGGTTAAGGGACATTTAGGCCACCCTACACCACTCTGGCATTCCTACACCTGGGTACCATCTACTACATCACTAAGGGTACTTTCACATTTGCGGCAGGACGCATCCGTCCTGCCGCAAGTGTCCGTGCACTGCCGTGCTGCCGCTCCGTCCTGCCTGCCGGATCCGTCCTGCCGCAAGTGTCCGTGCACTGCCGTGCTGCCGCTCCGTCCTGCCTGCCGGATCCGTCCTGCCGCAAGTGTCCGTGCACTGCCGTGCTGCCGCTCCGTCCTGCCTGCCGGATCCGTCCTGCCGCAAGTGTGAAAGTGTGACTGGCGTCACGAAAAACATTTGCTTTAAGGGGCCCATGGCCGTTGCCTTGCGTCGCAATAGCAACCAATCAGATTCCACTGTTTATTTTATAGTGCTTACTTGGAAGAGGATCAGTCTGAAAGTATCAATCTGATTGGTTGATATGGACAGATAAGGGTACTTTCACACTTGCAACAGGGGATTCCAGCAGGCAGTTCCGCCGACGATCCGGCAAACTGTATGTAAACACGTCATCTTTTCTGACTGATCAGGCATTTTCATGATCAGCCAAAAAAATGCATTCAATGCTGGATCCGTTTTTCCGGTGTCACCTGGCAAAACGGATCCGGTATTTTTTTTCACATTTTTAGAGGTCTGCGCATGCGCAGAACGGAGTGCCGGATCCGTCGTTGCGGTATTTTTAATCCTGGATCCAGCACTAATGCAAGTCAATGGGAATTACTGCCGGATCTGGCATTCCGCCCTCCGTCCAAAACGCCATACAGTGACTGAACTGATGCATCCAGAACGGATTTCTATCCATTCAGATTGCATTGGGATATGCCTGATCAGTTCTTTTCCGGCATAGAGCCCTTTTGATGGAACTCTATGCCGGAAAAGAATAACGCAAGTGTGAAAGTACCCTTAGGCCTCTTGTACATGACCGTATGGCTTTTTCAGTCTTTTGCAGGCCGCTTTTATCGGATCCGTTTTTGCGTTTTTTGCTTCCGTTGTGTTTCCATTTCGGTTCCGTTTTTCCGTATGGCATATACAGTAATTACATAGAAAAAATTGGGCTGGGCTTAAAATTTCAATAGATGGTTCCGCAAAAAACGGAACGGATACGGAAGACATACGGATGCATTTCCGTATGCGTTCCGTTTTTTTTTGCGGACCCATTGACTTGAATGGAACCACGGATCGTGATTTGCGGGCAATAATAGGACATGTTTGGACATGCTATGTTTGCACAGAACGGAAATACCGAAACGGAATGCACACGGAAACACTTCAGTTTTTTTTTTGCTGACCCATTGAAATTAATGGGTCCCTATACAGAGCGTATACGGAACATAAAAAAAACGGCCCGTACACTCGCAACAAAAATCGTTCGTTTGCAAGAGGCCTTATAGGGAGAAAAACACGGGTATGTAGTTATTCGGGTGTTTGGGGCCCTTAGGTACTTGGTGGGTGCAGTGTATTCAGGTTTTATTTATACATGTAAGATGTGGGTGTCACATTTAAAGGTGGCGAGGGGCAACCATACTGAACAAAGTCGCTTTCCAGTCTCCCTAAGGAACAGTTCACACTGAGCAGAACACCTTTAACAATGTAACATCACGTGCGACACAACAACCGTAGAACTTCCTAGACAGAACTGACCACGCCCTCCTGGAGTACAGGCTTATGTAGCTCCACCTCCTCTTCGGGTGTCGCACAGCTCTATAGGTCATCTGACAGGGGGCGGGGCTCATATTCTAATATTTGTAATGCTCAGCGTTAGTCTCAAGTATTCGCACTTATTTACCAATATATCCCTAGTAACCGCTCAGCGTTCACGCCCGCGCTACAGGTAGACCACCGAGAGACTCGTTATTGGCATGTAATGTCACGTTCAGGAGTGTGTGAGGTGTCGCCCTAAGTTCACATTACCGGCGTCTCGTGGGGTATATAAGGATCAGGGCGCGCCTATTTCGGCAAGCATTCTGAAGACCTGACGTCTAGGCCACGCACTGAGGACGTCAGTTCCTCTCACAGCCTAGGGGAAAGTCCCCGGACCTCGGGCAGAAAGTGCCGTGTGCTCCTGAAGCGCCCAATAATCCCGCCCTGCTACCCACAGCACGTCCGCCAAGAAGCTCTCAGAGCCGAGCGGCTTGGGTGAGGGCGGGACTTCTCGTCAGTTGCCATAGAGACGCAGGTAGCGAGGCAGTGACCACGCGAACAGAACGGGGCTCATTCTCAGAATGCTGATTTTATTGTTGCGTCCCTACCCTTAAAGGGTTAACCGAACAGCATTAAATAAACGCATAATTCCCATTGTTCTAATACTTAAAAAATAACTTTTTATGGCACATGATGACTCAACATTACACAAGGGTTAACAACAGGGCTCTAGCATTCAACCCCTTCAGGACCGGGACCTACGCCATTCACAAAGCTTTTTTTTTTTTTCTTTCTCATGGGACAAGTTGTGACACCATTTCACATATCATATCTGGTACTGGGAAGAAACATTTTTGTGTGGTGAAATCTGAAAGAAAACTCAATTACGCCATTGTTTTTAGGTTTCGTTTTTTACAGTGTTCACTGCTTGCGAAAGATGTGCGCGTCGTTGTGATTACGGCAATGCCAAATTTATATTGTTTTTATTAGGTTTTACTGCATAAAAATGTTTGAAAATCCTTATTTTTTCTTTGCATCGCCATATTCTGACAGGCATTAGGCTAGTGTCACACTAGCGGCACGGACCTCCGTCAGGCTGTTCTGTTGGGTGAAGAGCCTGTCGGATCCGTCCTGCCGCTAGTGAACGTGTGCCCCTGGACTACAACTCCAGCCCTATTGACTATAATGGGGGCGGGGTGGAGTTCTGGTGGCGGAATGGCAGCGCACGCCGAGAGGCCGCCGGAATAAAACTACAATGGAATAAAACTACAGAGCTGTGTGAGGAATTGTTGTTTTTTTGTTTTTTTTTGTGGGGTGAACTGCAGTATTTATTGTTACCATTTTGGGGTGCATACAATTTTTGATCACTTTTTACTAAATTTCTGATGGGGAACAAGATGACCAAAAAAATGATAAAAATAAGCCATTTTCATTTTTTCTTCTGTTACGGCACTCAACATGCATGATAGATACTTTTATATTTTAATAATTCGGACATTTTCGAAGGATACCTATTATGCTTTTTTGGGAAAGAGAGAGTGATTTGAATTTTAATATTTTGTGGGTTTTTTAATGAAAACGCTTATTTTCTACTGTAATTTTTAGTCCCCTTAGGGGGCTTGAATATGCAATCCACTGATCACTTATACCTACACTATAATAGCATATTATTGCAGTCTATGGGATTTTTTACTGGCTTCCTGTAAAGCCTTGCCGTAACCAACAGGCAGTCTCCTTTGGCAGGCCTGGGAGTCTTCACAAGACCACAGGCTGCCATAGCAACCTATTGAAGCCTCAGTGAAGCTATGGGGCTCCAACTGGCGGGCAGAGGAAGTCCGCTTCCTCTGTTTAACCCCTCAGATGCCACTGTCACTATTGACCACGGCAATACAGGTTAAATGATCAGTATTGAAGTTATCTCTGGTCCCAGTCATTTGGCGGCTGAGTATGGGGAGAGCTCGCTCCATACATTCTCTGCACTTCAACGACATACAGTTACACTATGGTGTGTGCAAGAAAAAAGTCAAACACCCCAAAATCGTATCAATGAAAAATACAGTTCGCCCCACAAAAAATGGAGCCCTCACACAACTCCCTATACATAACTACCAAGAAGTTATAGCGGTCAGAATGTGGCGATGAAAAGAAAAACAATTTTTTCAAGGTTTCTATTTTTTTATTAAGTATTAAAACGAACAACTATACAAATAACATAAAAACAAAACCCATAAAATTGTAGTGGAATGCATTTTTTCCCAGTTCCACCCAATTTGGTGCCATTAAAAAGAATAACTTGTCTCGCAAAAAACAAGCCCGCATACGGCTATTTAAATGGAAAAGTAAAAAAATTATGGCTCTGGAAAGGAAGGGGTGAAAAATGAAAACGCAAAAACCAAAAATTCTCTCGGAGTGATGGGGGGGTTAACTAGTTGTCTTGGAGCTTGTGGCCCTGACAGTCAGCAGAGCTGGTATTTTACAGCAGTAGGCTGTGACTGTGTTGTGGAAGTCCCACCAGTAGGGGGCTCAGCTTGACATTCATAGGAAAGAGTTTAGATCAGGGGTGCACAACCCGTGGCCCTCGGGCCACATACGGCCCCCAGAGCCATGGTTTGCGGCCCCCGTTCTTCTGGACAGAAACACAGATGATCGTGTGATCAGCTGTGTTTCTAGCTGCAGCGCCTCATGATGGAGCATTACAGCTCCCGCTCCCGCACTGTAGCAGCAGCAGGACGGTCCCCGGCTGTCAGTGACAGCAGGGGAGCCGAGGAGAAGGCAGTAGCAGTGTATCGGCGCTTCTTCCTTCTCCTCAGATAGGTGAGTGGCGCATATACTTGGTTGGACCCATCTTGGGGGCAGAGGAGTGCAGAGTAAGGAGACCCTGATCAGCTCTGCCTGTGTACAATGCCCCCACAGCAGGCTGGTTTTCCCTGTAACTGGAGCTCCTTTGGATGCCCCAGTTACAGTGGAAATAGTACAAAAAAAAGTCTGTGTCCCCCAAAAATCTTTCAGTGACCTCTTGAGGACAAATTATGCATAAACAAATATTAAAAAGTAAGTTAGAAAAATTATTTAAAAAAAAAAACCACAAATAAAAGAAAAAAATAAATAAAATATGATGTGGCAAACAATTGAAAATTATAAAAAAAATAGAATACAAATAAAATAAAAAAATAAAAGGAAAAATGGCAAAATAAAAGAGTGTTCACTGTCCCCTAACAGTCTTTTTATGATCCCTTGGGGGACACATTATGTGGCAAAAAATATATTTTAAAAAAATAAAAGTAAAAATATAAAAAGTGCAAAATAGTAGAGTGTTCATTGTCCCCCAACAGTCTTTTTATGACCTCTTAGGGGACATATTATGTGGCAAAAATATATTTAAATAATAAGTAATGAATAAATTATAAAAAAAAGTAATACAATAAAATACAAATAAAAGGAAAAAATAAAAAGTAAAAAGTGAAACATTAACAAAAAGTATCAGTGTATTTGTAGCAGAAATATTAAAAAATTAAGTTAAAAAAGATAAAAAATAATAAAATACATAACAGAAAAACACCCACACCAACCAAAACCGTCGCCATTATTGCCCCATTCACGTGAAACTATACATATTATATAACAAAACGACTGACACAAAATAGGGAACTAATTATAAAAATGTAATATATATAAAATAGCGTCTCACCCTCTGATTATGCTGGATAAGGTGCTCTATGTATATGACTTCACCCCGTCACAATGTAGTAAATTAGATAATTAATATAATGATAGATAGGCTCACTTCATCTGGAATAATTTAGAGACATGAATATTCTTAAGTTAGGCTACTTTCACACTTGCGTTAGGTGCGGATCCGTCCGTTATTTGCACAGACGGATCCGCACCTATAATGCAAACGTTTGTATCCGTTCAGAACGGATCCGTTTGCATTAGCTTTAAAAAAAAAATTCAAAGTCAAAACTGATCCGTTTTGAATTACATTGAAAGTCAATGGGGAACGGATCCATTTTCAAATGCACCATATTGTGTCATTGAAAACGGATCCGTCCCCATTGACTTACATTGTAAGTCAGACGGACACCAAATTGCTGTAAGCTGCGTTTTGGTGTCCGTCTCCAGAACGGAATGGAGACTGAACGGAGCCGAACTGATGCATTCTGAGCGGATCCTTATCCATTCAGAATGCATTGGGGCTGAACTGATCCATTTTGGACCGTTTGTGAGATCCCTGAAACGGATCTC